>CM072096.1:24319294-25720191 GCA_036850905.1 Luffa acutangula | reverse complement strand
TAAAGAGAAAGTGACTTATTTCGTGGTCCTGTCTTATGCAAACTCATTGCAAAGGAAGCCCCCACTCGCATGTCTCCACATGAACGACTTAGGATCTCCTTGTTTGTACTTAATATAAAGTGGTTCGCGTCCATAGTGTCCCCAGGATTAGGCACCCAATCGTATCCTTATACTATAGACAATTTTGACTATAAACTTGAACTTGATCCTACGATATGTCCCTACATATAGTTCGAGTATTCATTTTATAGCCAAGGATCTTAGTTTATTGGATTTAGGTTAATCATTCGCAATTTACATATTCAATAACATCTTTTACTAAATAACCTCGATAACGTCTTTATTGGAAATAGAATATGTTTAATGATTTACAAACTACGAGTTTATAGGATATTAAACCCAAAAACTCTATTATTCAATAACCAAATTACTGAATTACTCAAATAACTTTTATTGAGATCGATTAATTCGTTTCATTTACTATCTACGAGTTTTAGGGCATAAAACCCAACGACTTGTACCTTTGCCAAACACCCCCACACTTTCAACATTTTATATGAGGGTAACTTTCTATTTCACACTTCATAAGGCGACTTATCAGTCTTCTTATGTGGAATTCTGTTTAGTATAAAATTTTTTGTAAGCAAAGCCTCCCCCCACAAATTATGGTGTAAACCTGAACTATTTAACATGCAATTAACCATGTCTTTTAAAGATCGGTTCTTTCTTTCAGCTACACCATTTTGTTGTGGTGTATAAGGTGTTGTAGTTTGATGGATGTTGGGCTCCTAGAGTGAGTAAAAATGTGATATGAAATACTCTAGAATTCCTGTGCAAGTATACACAGTCTGCAGCAAGTAATATTATCAATCCAAGGTCTGAATGAGTTTCCACTTTATCTATTTTGTATAACTTTCTAATGGTTTCTAAGATAATAAAAATGATTGGGTTTTATCGGAATTATGCTGAAGCAAAATAAATGACAGAACAACGAGTAAACAAATAGATAGACAGATTAAAGACAGGCGCTGGTTAGGCTTTAGTGATTGTTATAGAATATGCTCTTGCAACATTATTGATCATTCATTTCCCGCAGTATTATTAGCGGATTCCTCCCGGAACTCCGAATCTTTTGGGATGTGTTTCAACCCCAATGAAGTGCGACCGATCAGGCACTAGGCAACTGGCTATCCCTAGCTCAGTCACTGGCGTTCACCAATACACAATGATCGTAGTGTGGAGAATTACCACACACTCTCTAAATCATCCCTGAAACTAGAGAGAGTTATTCACACCGGCTGGCCAGGCGGGCATAAAATAAGAATAAGCACAACAATTAACCAAAATGCAATAGTCAATTTATTACTAGAGATGAAGCACAGTAATCACATTATTCCTAACCAACACCTTAAGCTACTTAGTTCATAATAAGCATAGGAATACGAATTACAATCTGAGTTTGCATGTCCATAACTACAAGTTAATAAAGAAGGTAAACTCCCTAATCAGCTTGCGGTTGATGGTGTTCTTGTTGACTTCAATTTCCCTAACTATTCGGCTTCCAAGGGAAAACATGGAATGCCTTTGACTTTGACGGCTACTTCCTTTTATAGAAGGATGGGAGGCTTGAATTAGGTCAACTAGGACACGTGTAAGGCTCTCCTTGATCCTTTATCACGAAAATAACTCAACAGAAGTCGGTTCATGAAGTTGGCTAACGAGCTGTGATGTGGCAGTTTCTGTTCCCAGTTTTGCTGCAGCATAGAATTTGCTCCTTCCAGTCGCTCAGCAGCATAATCTGCACAAAGTGATTTCCAAAGCTTCCATTCTTCCAAATGGGTTAAATCATGTAATATCTCTCTAAAACCAGCCCTAATAAGCATAAAGGACACACAAATCCCTATATAATTGAGGCCTAAATAACTACCTTTTGGGCAGTTATCAATGGACTATACCATTAACTTCATAGAATTCATAAAATGATGATGACTCATATTCACCACCTCTATCTGATCTAAGCACCTTTACTTTCTTCTCAAGTTGATTTTCAACTTCTGCCTTATATGTTTTAAAAACATTTAAGGTTTCATCCTTACTATGTAATAAATATACATAGCAATATTTACTGCAATCATCAATAAATGTGACAAAATACTTCTTACCGCCTCTTGTGGGGGTACTTTTCATGTCACATACATCTTTGTGGATTAAATCAAGTACTTCATTACTTCTTTCCACAGATGAAAATGATTTTCTAGCAAACTTTGATTCAACACAAATCTCGCATTTGTGTCTATCATCAATGTTGAACTTAGGCAGAAGTCCTAAACTTACCATTCTTTGTAAATAATGATAATTGACATGTCCCAGCCTAGAATGCCATACATCACACAACTCAACAATATAAGCAGAAGAGTTGTTATTATTATTATTCTTGGGCATTTGTGCTAATACATTCAGTTTGAACATGCCATCATTTAGATAGCCTTTTCCAACATACATACCCCCTTTTGTCAGAATAAATTTATCTGACTCAAACACAAGCTTGAATCCATTTTTATTAAGTAGAGTTCCTGACATTAGATTCTTTCGAATCTCTGGCACGTGCCACACATCATTGAGGGTAAGTATCTTTCCAGAAGTCCATTTCAGCAGGACCTTCCCTTTACCTGGCACAGAGGCAGTTGAAGCATTTCCCATGTACAACTTCTCACCACCATCTAACTTCTCATATGTGGTGAATAAGGACTTATCATTACAAATGTGCCTAGTAGCACCAGTATCAATCCACCAGTCTTTGGTGTCAGAGGCCATATTCACCTCAGAAATGACAGCAACGAGATCATCAATCTCCACAATATTAGTCTGATTGTGGGAGTTTTGTCCCTTCTTGTGTCTACAATCAGCAGCAACATGGCCACTCTTGCCACAAACCCAACAAACTCCATGAATGCACTTGTTGACGTCATTCCTCGGTCGAGGATTCACATTTCCCTTTTGGAATTGTCGCTTCTTGGGATCACGCCTTGAAGATTCAGCAACATGTGCATTGGCTTCAACTTCCAGCGAAGCTTTGTCTCCTTTTCTATTATCTTCTTCAATGCAGAGTTTGATTGCAAGATTCTCCACGGAAAGCTTTTTTCTCTTGTGTTTAAGATAACATTTGAAGTCCTTCCAAGAAGGAGGTAGCTTCTCAATCACAGCAGCAACTTGGAATGGTTCACTAATGTCTAATCCCCCACTTTGCAAATCACTAATGAATTTGCAATTCTTCCATCTGATTGACCACCAACTTGGTATCAATCATCTTATAATCTAAGAATTTTGCCACGAGAAACTTCTTAGTACCAACATCTTCCAGCTTATACTTCTTTTCTAACGCCTCCCACAATAGCCTTGAAGTAGTATAGGCATTGCAGTAGACATTATACAAAGTGTCTTCAAGACCACTCAATATATAATTGCAGCATAAAAAATCTGAATGCATCCATTCAGGAGTAACACCTTCTGGTGGGGTAACTGGGCAATCTTCCTTCAAGATGTGAGCAAGGTTCAGTGTGGTGAGGTAGAAGATCATCTTCAGTTGCCACCTCTTGAAATTTTCTCCCTTGAATTTCTCTTGTTTTTCAGCATGAGTTTTGAGGATAGTCGATCCCATCATGGCAGGAACGTTGGTGGAGGAGTTTGCAGCCATCAGTTCAATGTAACTGTCTTCAGATTGTTGGAGATATGCTCAAATAAGAACTGAGTTACACTAGCAAATTGATTACACCTTAATTGGATACTAACAATTACAATGGAAATAACAATACAAACACTATATATCTGACAAATGCTGCAAAATATATTGACAATAAATAGTCGAGGCACGCTTACAAAGCGCTGTCCTGAAGACAATTATTCGCTCTGCACAGGTTGCTAGCAGGCTACAACGATCGTCTCAGTAGGATACAACGACTAATTCCAGTAGAACAACAACCTCGAACTACTCGGATATGGCAGAACTCTTGGATACTTGCTCTCAACTCGACTCAAGATCAAAAGAAACAAAGAAAGAAGGAAGAATGCTCCAAATGGAATGGGATGATTCAAATGAAGAAACAAGTTGCTATTTATAGGCTAGCAACTTAGTAACTCCAAAGAACAAAATTAAATAAAGTTGAAACATATGAAAAACATAACTCAATTGAGTTATAATATCAAATTTAACTTCCATATGTTAAATTTGTAATTGAAATATCAAATTGAAATTGATGTTTCAATCTATCTTGAAACTCTTGAAAATTTTAATTTAAATCACTTTCTTTCACATTTTATTTGTAAAATATCCAACAGAACTATATGTAGAGACATATCGTAGGATCAAGTTCAAGTTTACAGTCAAAATAGTCTATAGTTTATGGATACGGTTGGGTGCCCTATCCTGGTAACACTATGGACGCGACCCACTTTGTATTAAGTACAAACGGTGAGATCCTAAGTCGTTCATGTGGAGACATGAGTGGGGGCGTCCTATGCAATGAGTTTGTATAAGACAGGACCACGAAATAAGTCACTTTCTCTTTATAACGCCGTTTACTGAAGAAACTGACTATTTCTCATAGATGACCTAGGTAACTCGTTCTTAATCCTGAGCTAACTATGAACTCCTGTTTATACGAGATTATCCTTTGATCTGCATGGGTGAGAGTGGCCAGCATCGCCGACTCAACAAGCCTACCATTTTTGGGATAAGATCGAATAGATAGCTGGGGACATAGTTTCGCAAGATGGAATTTACTCCTACACATTTGAGGGATAGCAGAGAAGTTGTTCTCTTAAGTACTAACTCCAGGACTTGAACAAGGGGCCCCACCCTCTCGTTGGATCGAGAGGGACTTAGGTTTGATGGTTGGACCGCAAACCGATTGTTCATTAGATGAATAGTGGAACTTAAGGAGCAAGAAGTACTATAGGGGTGAAACGGTTATTTGACCTAGCTATAGCTACGAACAACCTGTGAAGGAACGACTTACTGAACATGGTTAAATCAAGTGGACGGAAATATATCTATAGTGAGGGGAGTGCAACTATCGGGCTATAGTGGAGTGTCCCGGTAGTTAACGAATGTTGGCTAGCTTAGATAATGAGATTATTCGATTAGCCTCGAATCGTTGGAGCCCATGATCTATAGGTCCATTAGGTCCCTCTACTAGCTCATATTGGATTAAAGCTTAGAACATAATGATAGGAATCTTTGAATTGTTCAAAAACGGGAAATAGGGTTTATCGTAAGATGTGTTTGACACAATGTTTTAATTATGAATTAAATTAGGAATTGAGAGATAAGGTATTTAAAAGTGTTTTAAATACCATATATATGTATTAGGAATCATATATTATTAATGGCACTAGGTGACAATGATTAATTAGATTAATCATGACAAATTACTTGGAAATGTCCCAATTAATAACCTAGAAATCAAATTCAATTTAGAATTGAATTAGGGTAAAATGCAAGCTGAAAATTCAGAATTCAGATTCAAATTTTAGTGGATTTAGAGGCATTCCCACTCTTGCATGATGTTGCATAGTGGAAAACAACACAACCATGCACTAGTTGCATGTGTTGTGAATTAAACACTTAGAATCCACTTTGAGTTGCATTTTCTGTCTAGTGTCATGAAGCTTGTCTTTGCATGGTAGATGTCTATATAAGGAGCTTGAATCAGATTCAACTCCTAAGAGAGTGAATTACCTACTGTTACGTTGCTGAAATTTACTCTCAAATACACTCACCTCCATAGATCTCTCAAGAGCTTGTTCCTTCAAGCATTCCCTTCCCTTTCCTTATCACTATAGACTCCCACAAGTCATTCAAGGCAAGGAGAATAGTAGAGAAGACACTAAAGGTTGTCCAAGAGAAGTTGGAGAAGGAAAACACCACAAGGAGTTCCTCTCAAGTGCAAAGAGGTTGGTACTCCTTTTCTTTCTGTTCTGTTTTTCTAGAACATGCTTGCTTTAGGAGTAAAATTGAATGAGTTAAGTGCTTTCGATCTTCAATTGTTTCCACATGTGTTATATGAACACCTGGTAGGGTAATTTTTAATCTCTTCTAATTTATATTGAATTAACTAAAGAATATATCGTTGTTGTGCACTAATCCAAGTATAAATTATGCACTACCAAGTAATACCTGGAGTATTCCAGGGTCGAATCCACAGGGAAGGGGCGAGTAGATAAAATATCTCAAATTAAATCCTATTCTAATGATGTTGTGTTGGGGTAATAAAATATGGATGCGACAAGTTGAATATGCGATAAAGAAAAGCAATAATAATGCGATAAAAGGATACAATGGTTGATGAGTTATCAAGACTTTCGCCGCAGCAACCACATGCGACAGATAAGATATTAATGTAGCGCATAACAATGAATCGACAGGATATTGATGCCTAAGCGAGAAATAAACATGTGATTCCCTTCTGGTATTACACATGCGATGAACTAAGAATATTCCTATTGCTTAATTCATGCGTTTAATCAGTTCTCTATATGCTTGCAAGTGGTTGAATTATTCCTAAAGCAACCTGATAACTGCCCAAAAGGTAGTTATTTAGGCCTCATTTATATAAGGATTTGCGTGTCTTTAATGTTTGATAGGGTTGGTTTTAGAGAGATATTACATGATTTAACCCATTTGGAAGAATGAAAGCTTTGGAAATCACTTTGTGCAGATTATGCTGCTGAGCGACTGGAGGGAGCAAATTCTATGCTGCAGCAAAACTGGGAACAGAAACTGCCACATCACAGCTCGTTAGCCAACTTCATGAACCGACTTCTGTTGAGTTATTTTCGTGATAAAGGATCAAGGAGAGCCTTACACGTGTCCTAGTTGACCTAATTCAAGCCTCCCATCCTTCTATAAAAGGAAGTAGCCGTCAAAGTCAAATTCATTCCATGTTTTCCCTTGGAAGCCGAATAGTATAGGGAGATTGAAGATCATCAAGAGCACCATCTATCGCAAGCTGATTAGGGAGTTTATTTTCTTTATTAACTTGTGGTTATGGACATGCATACTCAGATTGTAATTCGTATTCCTATGCCTGTTATGAACTAAGTAGCTTAGGGTGTTGGTTAGGAATAATGTGATTATTGTGCTTCATCTCTAGTAATAAATTGACTATCGCATTTTGGTTAATTGTTGTGCTTATTCTTATTTTATGCCCGCCTGGCCAGCCGGTGTGAATAGCTCTCTCTAGTTTCAGGGATGATTTAGAGAGTGTGTGGCAATTATCCACACTATGATCATTGTGTATTGGTGAACGCCAGTGACTGAGCTAGGGATAGCCAGTTGCCTAGTGCTTGATCGGTCGCTCTTCATTGGGTTTGAAACATATCCCAAAAGATCCAGAGTTCCGGGAGGAATCCGCTAATAATACTGCGAGAAATGCATGATCAATACTATTGCTAGAGCATATCTTAGAACAATCACTAAAGCCTAACCAGCACCTGTCTTTAATCTATCTATCTATTTGTTTACTCGTTGTTCTGTCATTTATTTTGCTTCAGCATAATTCCGATAAAACCCAACATTTTTATTATCTTCGAAACCATTAGGAAGTTACGCAAAATAGATAAAGTGGAAACTCATTCAGACCTTGGATTGATAATATTACTTGCTGCAGACTGTGTATACTTGCACAGGAATTCTAGAGTATTTTATACTATATTTTTACTCACTCTAGGAACCCAATAAGTTTTTGGCGCCGTTGCCGGGGACTTGAATAAGTTTTTATCTGATCTGTTTTGTGTATGTGTTTTAGTGGTTTGGTGCTAGAACTTTTTGATTATTTCTTTTGTTTTTGCAGGTGTGATTTTGGTGCATGAGCGATCCGCCTGGGGTACGGTTTGAGCTTGATCTAGAAATTGAAAGGACATTTAGGAACAGAAGGAGGGAGCAGCGTAGAAACCAGATGGAGAACGCCCCGCAACTTCCGCAGGTTCCTGAAGGTCCAGTAGCAGTGAACCCCCAGCAGAATCCGTTGCTGCAGCAAAACCCACTGTTTGAGCAAAATGAGCAGTGAAATAATCAGGCTGAGAATCCTATCTTGATAGCGAACGATAGGACCAGAGCCATTCGAGCGTATGCTGTCCTGATGTTTAATGAGTTGAATCCAGGGATTGCATGTCCTACAGGGAAAGTATATACAATATAATCCAAAGCTGGAAACGGTATATGTATGTTGTACATTACATAAAAGGTAAATATACAAAATACAATAAACTAGGGCATCCTTACACCCATTACACATCTCCCACTTGCCCTAGATTACACTATATACGTGTCTCGCAGACCTAGACTTTCTAGATGACCCTCGAACACTTTAAGCCGAGAGGGCCTTCGTAAATGGATCAGCAATGTTGTGCTCGGAAGCGATCTTGGTCACGACCACATCTCCTCTTTGCACAATTTCACGAATCAGATGATACTTCCTTTCTATGTGTTTACCTCTTTTGTGGCTGCGAGGTTCCTTTGAATTGGCTACAGCCCCACTGTTGTCACAGAATAACGTAATGGGCAAGTTCATATTTGGAACAACTTCCAAATCTGTCAAGAACTTCCTTAGCCAAACAGCTTCCTTAGCTGCTTCACAAGCAGCTACATACTCAGCCTCCATCGTGGAGTCTGCTATGCATCCTTGCTTTATACTCCTCCAAACTACAGCTCCCCCGTTAAGGGTGAAAACTGACCCTGACGTAGATTTCCTAGAATCCTTGTCAGTTTGGAAGTCTGAGTCGGTGTAACCGGTGAGAACTAACTCCTTAGCCCCAAACACCAACATGTAATCCCTCGTTCTCCTAAGATACTTGAGGATTCCTTTAACGGCAGTCCAGTGGTCTAACCCTGGATTCGACTGATATCTGCTGACAATCCCTACAGCATAACAAATGTCAGGCCTTGTGCACAGCATGGCATACATTAAGCTACCCACTGCAGAGGCGTAGGGAATCCGTCTCATATCCTCAACCTCTTGAGGTGTCTTAGGAGACTGTTCCTTTGACAAGTGATCCCCATGCCTGAAAGGCAATAAGCCCTTCTTGGAGTTCTGCATCGAATATCGAGCCAACATCTTGTCGATATACGTTGCTTGAGACAGAGCTAGCGATTTGTTCTTTCTATCCCGAATAATCTGGATGCCAAGAACATACTGGGCCTCACCCAAATCTTTCATTTGGAATTGAGCTGCTAGCCATTCTTTTACGTCAGACAGATACCCTACATCATTCCCCATGAGTAGGATGTCGTCAACATAAAGTACGAGGAAAGCTACTTTATTCTTGTTGATCTTCTTGTATACACAAGGCTCATCAACATTCTAGTCAAAACCAAAGGATTTGATCGCAGTATCAAATCTAATATTCCAAGATCGGGAGGCCTGTTTCAACCCATAAATGGATCGATTCAGTTTGCAAACCTTTTTCTCCTGACCTTGGGTTATGAACCCTTCGGGTTGAGACATAAAAATACTCTCGTCAAGGTTGCCATTGATGTGGACTTTTCCTAACTGCAAGCGCACGGGTCAAGTAATAATAAAGTGTTCGTAAATACGAGTGTCGTCCTCTGGATTGGATTTTTAAGCAAATCAAGTATTGTGAATAATCTCGCTCAATTTTATTTAGGGATTAGAAAGTGATGAATAGGTGATGATAAAAACAAAATCAAAGCAAGTAAAAAGAATGGAAATTCAATTGGGAAAACTACTTAGGGAATTGATTTCGCCGATTTAGATTAGGATTGATTTTAAGGAATAAGTTATTATGCACAATGAAATTATGAGCTAAAGACCCTTTAAACACAACTACCTCTCCCGAGTATAATTGATTCTCATGCAAATTAACCAACTTGATATCCCTATCTAAGTTTATTAATCATGCAAGGCAATGAGATCTTTTAACCAATTCTAAAGTTAATCTAAAACCGTCACGAATTAGAAAATAAACTTTATTCATGCAATCTTGAGCAAGTCTAAATCAAATCCCCTCTCCCGAGCTAGATTCGAAACTTAAATCATCCAACTAATGGCCAATTAATTGAAAGCATTAAATCAAAATTACAAACACAATAACATTGCACAACTTAAACCATAAATCAATCCATAAACTTAATCAACTACATCAATCCCTAAGCTACAAGTTTAGCTACTCATGAATGTAAATACAAGCTCAACTAAACATGGGAAAGCCATAAATCTAACTAAAGGAAGAAAAGGGAAAAGAAAAACTCAATGTAGGCCGAGTCCCGACGTCCTCGTCACGATCCCCACGAACAATGGGTTGATTTCCAAGTCTCTCCACTTTGTTTTCAGCCTCCAAATGCTCTATTCTGTCCTCTTTACGGCTCCAAAAGATCCCAAATCGAACTCCAAAAAACCTAGCCGAAAATAAGCTTTTATTCTGATTTTTCGTCTTAGCGTCGAGACGCTGTCAAGACAGCGTCGCGACGCTGCCTCTTATACGCGCGTTCTGAATAAGGAAAAACGGTAGCGTCGGGACGCTTCCTATCACAGCGTCTCGACGCTGTGAGCTTTACGCGCCTAATCTGATATGGAATGTGAGCGTCGAGACGCTCAAGAGCTAGCGTCTCGACGCTAGCCTGCTGTTGACCGAGATTTGACTTTTTTCCTCTTTTAGTCTTTTCATTCCTTTGCATCTTTTCACGCCCCGAGCACCTGATTAACTCTAATATGGCATTATAGCTCCAATCAACCATTTCCTACAAAATAAACGTTAAAGCACAATAAAATGGCCCAAAAATCATAAAAGACTAGCTAAATTAAATAAGTAAAGATTGCTAGCTATGCTCGCTATCGAATACCCCCAAACTTAAGCTTTTGCTAGTCCTCGAGCAAACTCTAAATCAGACATACAATGGAAGAATGGATGCAACAATCATAACTCAATCCTCAAGGCTCAAAAGTCAATAACCAAGCAAGCAAGAGATATGCACACAAGGACCAATGAGGGAGACAAATTAAAATTTTTCCAAAATTAACTTGCACAAGCGAGATCTAACTCAACCAGATCAGACTCTACTAGCTCGGGATTGGATTATTAAATTCTCAGCTCATCTTCCCTCTACACTGGCACTAAGGCTTCACTAATGAGTTAATGCAACAAATTAGTTTGTTTATCTCCATACTTAGGTGCTTTTAATTAACAAATGAATTAAGCATTTAAATGTGGCACTAGCTTTCACACACCCATTGTAGGGACCCTTAACCTGAGTTTTCTCTGGTTGGCCTAACTGATCACAACAGGGGTAGCTCTTTTTGCCTTAATCTTTATTAACCAATGCATATTGCGCGCATAAGTCATGACTTTTTCTTTTTCAACAATAACAACAAGAATGAATTTTTCGTTATGAACATAATAAGCAGATATTCTTTTCTTTTCTCCTAAGCAAGATCAAACATGCTAATTTGCAAAAAATTAACTCTTTAGCTCTACTCTACACCTATCGAGGTGACAACAAGCATATGAACCCAATAATTCGCTCCTAAGCATTCAAATCCAAGTCAAGCCAAGACAGATACTCTACTCATGCAAGCCATCTCCTAGAAAAATTTTAAAAAGTCTCCCTTTTTGGGCACTTATGCTTACATCTCATTACAAGCTTGAAAATTGACAAGAAAGCCTATCCTAGGACATCATAATCATGCAAAAGTAGCATCCAAAAAACAACCATATGCATAATTCAAAGAAAGCTCAAAACTATAGCCCGAACTCAGATGCTCAAGGGCTCCACAAACATGCTAATCCACCCCCAAACTTAAAATATGCATTGTCCTCAATGTATAAAGAAAATAAAGCATAAACAAGCATGAGAACAATAAAAGAATGACAGGAGTGAACAATACTGGCCTGGAATGATGATGACTTCTTGCTTGAGAGCTAGGAATCTTGAAAGCTTGAAAACAAAGGAAAGAAAGAAAACAAGACCTACAAAACAAAAACAAACAATAAATCAAAAACAAAAAGAAAACACACTAACTTACTTGGGTTGCCTCCCATAAGCGCTTGTTTAACGTCATTAGCTCGACGTGTTGCACGTGCTTCAAGGAGGCTTTTGTTCTGTGAATTCAACAGAGGTGCTCTTTCTTGCACCTTTCTTGTAGCCCATGTACAACACTTCATCTTTAGAGTCTTCAACTGCTTTAAAGATTTCTTTTTCGTTCTTGACTCTAATAGTGAGCTCCCTGCGCTCAATATCTATGATCACTCGCCCAGTAGCGAGGAATGGTCGTCCTAATATAACAGGCATCGAAGGATTTTCTATCATGTCCATAACATATAAATCAATAGGGAGGAAAAATCTACCTACTCTGATTAACACATTCTCTACAATACCAACTGGTCTCACCACAGATTGATCAGCCAATTGGAGCATTACAGGAGTAGATTTAATCTCACCTATGTCTAACTTCTTACACAAGGACAATGGGATAATATTAATGCTAGCACCTAAATCACATAATGCTCTAAAAGAATAAGTACCAAAACTACAAGGAACAGAAAAACTCCCTGGATCTGCTACTTTTTCAGGTACTTTCTGTTGTACTCTGGTGCTGCATGTGGAAGCAAGATAAACAGTGTCAACCTTCTTTTCTTTTCGCTTCTTCGCTAACCACTCCTTCATAAACCTGTTGTATTAGGGCATCTCTAATGCCTCTGCAAAAGGAATATTAATATTCAGATTCATAAAAGCATTCATAAATTTATCAAACTGAACCTGATTATTCTTTTTCTTCTTTTTCTTTTTCTTTTCCTTGGGAACCATCAGTGTAGGAGAAGGAATAGGAGGCCCAAGGTTAGGCTGTTCAGCCTCATCAGATGATGTGTCCTCCTCAGCTTCCCCTGTAGGCATTTCATAGTCCTCAGATTCAGGTTCCTCTTCAGCTTCCTCCTGGTGCACAGTGATTGCCTTACAGTACTCCATCTGAGGTTTCTCTTGTTCAGCTGGGGCCTTACCTTTATTCATGGTGCTTACAACATTCACTAACTGTCCCAGCTGATTCTCAATGTTCTTGATGGCAGCACTGTGGCCATTCACTGTGGTGTTGTTAGCAATGACTGCCTCCTCTAGTTTGGTTGTCCTGTTACTTGACTCTGCAATGAAAGCTCCAACAAGATCTTCTAACTTTTTTATTATCTTGAGTTTGAGGGGCAAAACCAGGAGGATTAAGAACATTCTTGGTGTTAGCATAAGAGAAATTTTCATGGTTCCTATTGTTAAGGTGATAATGTGTAGGTGTAGAACTATTATTATATCCCCTAGAATTAAAATTTGATACATACTGAACCTGCTCAATAGTCTCCTCCTGAGGTCTAGATGCTAAAGCAGCAGCTGATTCAATTGATTGAGCACTCCTTGTACCTGAAAATTTCATAAAAGCATTGGCAAGGGAAGTCATCTGGGCTTGGAGTGCACTTACTGTATCAACCTTGAACACTCCAGCAGCAATCTTTTTAGGTGTAGACCGCTCAGATGGCCACTGATAGCTGTTGGTGGCCATGTCCTCTAAAAGTGTGCGAGCGTTTTCTACGGTCTTGGACAACAGAGTCCCACCTGCAGCTGCATCAACAATCGTTTTTGTACTAGGAGTTAAACCATTATAAAACAACTGTACCTGAAGCCAATCGGGGTAACCATGCTGAGGACACTTCCTCAGTAGCTCTTTGAATCGCTCCCAAGCTTCGAACAACTGCTCATCATATTGTTGTTGGAATGTCCCAATCTCGGTCCTCAGCTTGACCGTCTTTGCAGGAGGGAAAAATTTCTTTAAAAAGGCCTGGACCAAAGAATCCCAGGTGGTGATGCTCCCAGGAGTAATAGACTGCAACCAATCTCGTGCTTTATCCTGCAAAGAAAAGGGAAATAAACGTAAGCGAATAGCATCCTCAGACACTCCATTAATCTTTACCGTCCCACAATTATCCAAGAATGATTTAAGATGAGAATTTGGATCCTCGGTGGGCGATCCTCTATATGCACAGTCTCGAGCCATCTGAATGAGACCGGTTTTCAGCTCAAAGTTGTTGGCATTAATCGGTGCATAGACAATCCCCGACTGTTGCCCCTGAAACACAGGCTAAAAATAATCTCTAATAGGCCTAGGCTCCTCAGGTTGATTTTGGTCTGCCATTTGAATAATTTCTCTATTTTCCCTTCGAAGCCTATGAATTGTTCTTTCTATCTCGGGATCAAATGGTGCTACTTCTCTACTATTACGCATGCAAAAATCAAAACTACCCTAAAAATGAAAGAAAACAATTATGGAATGAAATAAAGAAAAGAAAACAACAAAGTTAAGAATGGAAAGTATAATCTAGAAAAGGAAACAAAGTAACCTAATATGGAATGCAAAAATAAATATGGCAAAATGCAAATAAGGAAACTAACCAATAAAGAAAACTAAACTAAAAAAAAAAAAAAAAAACAAGACACAAAAATGGAAAAGATTACACAACTAAAAGAAAAACTAACCTAGAAAATCAAATATGGAATGAAAGACAAATAAGGAAAAAAATGCAACAAACCTAAAAAAGTAACAATACACCCTAAATTAAGATACATCAATTTTTTCACAATATCAATTTAACTAAATGTGCCAATCCCCGGCAACGGCGCCAAAAACTTGATGTGGACTTTTCCTAACCGCAAGCGCACGGGTCAAGTAATAATAAAGTGTTCGTAAATACGAGTGTCGTCCTCTAGATTGGATTTTTAAGCAAATCAAGTATTGTGAATAATCTCGCTCAATTTTATTTAGGGATTAGAAAGTGATGAATTGGTGATGATAAAAACAAAATCAAAGCAAGTAAAAAGAATGGAAATTCAATTGGGAAAACTACTTAGGGAATTGATTTCGCCGATTTAGATTAGGATTGATTTTAAGGAATAAGTTATTATGCACAATGAAATTATGAGCTAAAGACCCTTTAATCACAACTACCTCTCCCGAGTATAATTGATTCTCATGCAAATTAACCAACTTGATATCCCTATCTAAGTTTATTAATCATGCAAGGCAATGAGATCTTTTAACCAATTCTAAAGTTAATCTAAAACCGTCACGAATTAGAAAATAAACTTTATTCATGCAATCTTGAGCAAGTCTAAATCAAATCCCCTCTCCCGAGCTAGATTCGAAACTTAAATCATCCAACTAATGGCCAATTAATTGAAAGCATTAAATCAAAATTACAAACACAATAACATTGCACAACTTAAACCATAAATCAATCCATACACTTAATCAACTACATCAATCCCTAAGCTACAAGTTTAGCTACTCATGAATGTAAATACAAGCTCAACTAAACATGGGAAAGCCATAAATCTAACTAAAGGAAGAAAAGGGAAAAGAAAAACTCAATGTAGGCCGAGTCCCGACGTCCCCGTCACGATCCCCACGAACAATGGGTTGATTTCCAAGTCTCTCCCTTTGTTTTCAGCCTCCAAATGCTCTATTCTGTCCTCTTTACGGCTCCAAAAGATCCCAAATCGAACTCCAAAAAACCTAGCCGAAAATAAGCTTTTATTCTGATTTTTCGTCTTAGCGTCGAGACGCTGCCTCTTATACGCGCGTTCTGAATAAGGAAAAACGGTAGCGTCGGGACGCTTCCTATCACAGCGTCTCGACGCTGTGAGCTTTACGCGCCTAATCTGATATGGAATGTGAGCGTCGAGACGCTCAAGAGCTAGCATCTCGACGCTAGCCTGCTGTTGACCGAGATTTGACTTTTTTCCTCTTTTAGTCTTTTCATTCCTTTGCATCTTTTCACGCCCCGAGCACCTGATTAACTCTAATATGGCATTATAGCTCCAATCAACCATTTCCTACAAAATAAACGTTAAAGCACAATAAAATGGCCCAAAAATCATAAAAGACTAGCTAAATTAAATAAGTAAAGATAGCTAGCTATGCTCGCTATCAGCCATTCAAAAAAGCTGTTTTGACATCCATTTGCCAAATTTCATAATCATAAAATGTGGCAATGGATAGAAGGATTCTTATGGACTTTAGCATAGCAACTGGAGAAAAAGTTTCTTCATAGTCCACTCCTTCTTGTTGGGTATAACCCTTTGCTACAAGTCTTGCTTTGAAAGTCTGTACTTTCCCAGCAGCATCTCTTTTTCTCTTATAGATCCATTTACACCCAATGGGTTTGACCCCTTCAGGTAGATCTACAAGTTCCCAAACTTGATTGAAGTACATAGACTCCATCCCAAGGTCCATGGCTTTGGCCCACTCGTCCTTATCTGTATCATTCATTGCCTGACGATAAGATAATGGATCTTCTATGCCGTCATCAGGTATGACTACTTGTGTTTCTGTTAAACCCAAGTAGCGGTTAGGTTGTATCACAACCCTCCCACTGCGTCGAAGCTCTCCCACTACGTGAGGAGGACTAGACTGACGAGAAGAACTGCATTCTCCAACAACTCTTGTTGAAGGACCAGGTTCATCAACAACCCTTGTTGATCCTTCTGTAACTTCTCCTAATACTAACTTACTTCGTGGTCGATGATCTCGAATGTGGTCTTCCTCCAAGAAAGTTGCATTTGTCGATACAAATACTTTATTATCTTGAGGGTCGTAGAAAAGACCACCTCTCGTTTCTTTCGGGTAACCAACAAATTGGCATATTCTCGTACGTGGTTCCAATTTCTTAGGATTTGTCACTAACACATGTGTAGGACAACCCCAGATAAGGAAGTAACACAAACTAGGTTTACGCCCCTTCCATAGCTCAAAAGGAGTTTCAGAAACACTTTTTGAGGGAACGTTGTTAAGAATATGTACTGCAGTCGCTACTGCATACCCCCAAAACGAGCTAGGCAACTGAGCATAGCTCATCATAGATCGAACCATGTCTAACAAGGTTCTGTTTCTCCTTTCTGATACACCATTCTGCTGAGGTGTACCAGGTGCGGAGAGTTGTGATTGGATTCCATGTTCTATCATATAGTCCTGGAATCGCTGATCTAAATACTCTCCACCTCGATCTGATCGAAGTGTTTTAATCGTTTTACCTAACAGGTTTTCTACCTCAGCCTTAAACTCTGTGAACCTTTCAAGAGCTTCAGACTTATGACCCATCAGGTACAAGTAACCATATCGAGAATAATCATCTATGAAAGAGATGAAATATTCATAACCACCTCGAGCCTTTACATTCATTGGACCACAAAGATCCGAATGTATTAGTTCAAGTGGCTCTTTGGCCCTATAACCTTTTCCAGTAAAAGGTCTCTTGGTCATTTTACCCTCGAGACACGATTCACAGGGTGGTAAAGATGTATCTTCTATGTCACTTAGAAGTCCATTTTTAACCAAACGATCGATCCGATCGATGTTAATATGACCAAGACGAAGATGCCAAAGATATGTGTTGTTACTTAAAGGAGAAACATTTTTGCCTTTTGTTTTGCGTTTCGGCCGTTTTAAACATTTCATGACTTAAAATAGCCTTAGCATCATTTGGTCTTAACACAAATAAATTATTCTCACGCTTAGCTGAACAAATGTAAACTCCATTCTTTGAAATCAAAGCTTCATTAAGCAAGAAGGAAACTGAATAAACTTGTTCTAACAAAGCTGAAACAGAAATAAGGTTCCTTTTAATTCTAGGAACCAAGTACAAGTTCTCTAAAATTAAAAACCTATTTCTAAAGAATAATTTTGCAGCTCCCACTGCACGAGCTGAAACGACGTCTCCTGTTCCGACCTTGAGCGTCATTTCACCCTCTGCCAGCTGCTGGAAATTATTTTCCTGAAAAGAAGAACAAACATGATTAGTGGCTCTCGAATCCAGTATCCAGGCAAACTCATCATGTTCAACGAGACAAGTCTCTAACACAAGTAAATCGAATTTACCTTCTTTTTCTCTTCTCTTCTCAGCAAGGTAGCGGGGACAGTTGCGCTTCTAGTGACCATCTGCATTACAGTGGAAGCATCTGCCTTTGTCGGCCACGACCTTGGCCTTCCCCTTTCCTTGCACAGCCTGTGCAGGAGCCTTCCCCTTGTCTCCCTTCCTCTTTTGGATCTGCTTTGATGAAGAAGCCTGGGGTACAGATTTAGTCCTTGAGGATGAACCCTTCAGGAACTTCTTCTTGGAATGGGCCACGTTGGCCTCTCCTTTAACCACATTTGTGCCCTTGCTCTTTTGCAAGGACTCATAAATCTGTAACTCCGAGAGGAGGGTAGTCAGGTTGAACTGAATCTTATTCATGCTCGCGTTCGTCTTGAAAGACAGATAGCTCGCCGGGAGCGAGTGAAAGATGAACGCAACCTGACTGCGCTCGCAGACAACCCCGCCATTTGCCTCAGCTATGTTGAATTGGTTAATCATGTCCAGGACGTGTTCCCGAACAGATTGACCTTCCGGCATCTTGGCATTGAAGACGTTCTTCAAGGCGTCGTGGTGGAGCTGGTAGGACGAAAGTCCAAACATCTCCTGTAGGGAATTCATAATCTCCCTGGCAGTTTCCTCGTTTTCATAACGCTTGGCCAATACTTCAGATAAGCTGACCAGTATGTAGACTTTGACCTTCTCGTTGGCCTTAGTCCAGCGTTCATAGGCGTCCTTAACTGCCTGAGCGGCAGTGCGAGGGGGAACAGGAGGACATTCCTCCGTTAAGACGAACCTAAGATCTTCTACCACGAGTATAGTGTTGAGATTAGATTTCCATTGTGGAAAGTTTTCGCCGGTAAGTTGTTCATTTTTAAGCAGGGAAATTATAGAGGAAGACATTGCTGAAAAAACAAACAAGTGACCGTATTAGTTATCTTTGCCTTAACCCATCACACAAGCAATACAAACAATTGCATACATCCAATCAATTTTGCAAACAAACAATCAAAGAACCCTAATAAAACAATGATTGTGTTTCGCAACGATGCTTTAGAGGTTTAGAAGAACAGCCACCGAAGGGTGATCAGTTGTTCCTCCTCTAAAATGAGACTCTTCTCAGTCAATTTCTAATGCCAGAATAACTCATATTCCATTAGATATTTACCACCGTTGCTCGGTCAAGGATTTGTTAACAAATTAACTCCTCCCCGTAAGTGTAACCCTCCAACTTTCAGATCTCAGAGGCACGCACCAACAGGCTACCGTTAGGAAAGACAACTGTTGGTAATTAGCCTAAGTGACCCTATCCTATTCAGGAGTTCACGGTGTTCCGAATCCTATGATCAGGCCCTCCGAAGGGGTGGTTGCTCCAGGGCAACACGCAGGCGGATCATAGGAATCTCACGTTGTGACCTAGGGGTGGAGACCAAAGGATACGTTGACACGCGTCCCGCTCCCACTTACTATAGTCACTTTCCCCATTCACCTTGGTATTGACCCATGCAAACACTCTCCGAAGGGAGGCCGCTCTACGACGACACGAAGCCGAGCATGGATCTCACGGTGTGAACGTCACGGGGACGTAGGAGCAAAACTCAATTTAAATTAAGTTTTGTGATTTTCCTCCCACTAAAGTAACCTATTATAAATTTTAGGGTTTCATTAAACCTAGATAAATCCGGCTAAGTCATTTATCTAAGTCTAGTCCTATTATAACTATTATAACAAGACCTAATGTCTAGGTGTATTAAACCAATTTAATTAACCTAGCGACATTATTCTAACATTAACCTGAGATTAATTCAACTCTGGTGTTCCAGATCAGTTCCCAGGTAGGAGGTGTTCCGTTTACCGTCAACTTAAATACCTCCAATCCTTAGACAGAACTTCACTGGTAGAGTTCCCTTATAATCTCAGGAATGTTCGTCCTACTTAGTTCATTAAAACTATTTTAAAACTAAGTAAGATATTCTAATCCTATTAGAAAGTGATCTTAGGTCTAATTAATTTTAACCCATTAAAATTAATTCAATTTTAACCTAAGATCCTATGTGAACATGCATATCTTGATTATAGATTGACGGTTTCTAATCATAAAATTTTAAACTATTTCAAAATTTTAATGATTAGCCCTATAATCATGCATACTATAGTTTTAAAACAATTAACAATCATATTCAAGTTAATGAAATTCAAACTATAGTACTTTGCATTGCATGATAATTAATATAACCCTTATATTAACCTATGGATGTATCATGCTCAATGCATTTTGATTTCCATTTAAATAATAAACAATTTTATTATAGCCAAAAATGAGAAATCAACTTAGCATGCTGCAAACAAATTATTTTTAATATAACTCTTACATTAAAACTATTTAATTGCATGCATCATACTTTTCCATTTTCATGAATTTAATATAACTCAACTATATATTAATAACTCATGAAAATCAAACCATGCATTTCAATCATATATTATAATCTAATTATAACATACATAAATGCATGAGCATGCTTTATAACCTAAGGTGGGATTTCTAATTTTATATGACATCCATAAAGCATATAAAATAGCATATGAATCGATTAATTGGCCTCTAGGACAAAATTAAAGCTAAATTACAATAATAAAGCAAAATTCTATCCTATTACAGCCTTCTGCAGCCCCGAACCGGACCAAAACCGCTCCAAAACGTGCCAAAACCGCCCAAAACAGGTCAAAACCACCAAAAATTGGTCAAAACCGCTTGAACCAGCTGGAAAACCACCGAACCAGGTCAAAAACCGCCCATAATTGACCGAACCGCACCCCAGTCAGAAACCCAGGCGAGCCGGTCAACGAACCAAGAAGGAAAGTCAACGAACCGGCTGTAGACCTGCTGAACCGCCCTCTTCACGAACCGGACCGCCGAACCGCGCCTATCCGAAGAACCGGTGTGACGCGAACTGGACCGTCCCTTCGAACCGCGTACGCTGACGTCATCAGCGAAGGCGATGATGTCAGCCCTACCCTGTAGTGCGCGCTTTTCCGTCCGATTTTTTTTTTTTTTTTTTTTTCGATTTTCTGGAATTCTAGCACTGTTTCAGCCGCAATTGTTCGTCGTTTTCCGCCGTTTTTGGCCAAATGTGGTCCCGATCTTCATCGTTCTTCAGCCTAAACTAGACTTGGACTTACAGAGACTCAAATTACAATTTAATTGCCCAAAAACGCAGGGGCCTTTACATTTGATCGCATCAAAATAATTGTAAATCTAAGGCCAATTAATCTCCAGTTCATAGCAAATTAACATTCATAATGCAATTAAATCCCACCTAAAACCAACGCAAATTTTAATTCACAAATTAAAATACAGAGAAGGCTCTGATACCAATTGAAGGGATAAAAGCCCTTTTTGCAGCGGAAACTTACAGAAACCTTAACTCAGTTTTTAATTCGGAATAAAATACCAATACGTTTGGCAAATAAAAATACAGCAGTAAAACAAAATAAAACTACTGAATTTTAATTATAAAACATGCTAGTATACAAGAAAAAACTCTAGATCCTAATCTAGAAGTGGATCCTAATGATCCTAGAATTCAAGAATGACTTACCCTTGAAGATATCTTGAATTGCTTCGCCAAAAACCTTTGATAAACTTGAAAATACAGCAACAAAGTCACCTCCTCTTTGCTGGAAAAAAAAAAGTCACGAACACCACCAAAACAGTTTCACCGGTATTCTCTTTGGGATTAGTATTGGGCGGCTTGTGGGAACCAAGAATTCTAAGGCTTGGGAGAATTCTGCAGATAGTTCTAGAGAGTAAAAAAGAGAGAAAGCGTGATGATATTTTTCACAGAGAACAACTCAACCTCTATCAATGAACGGTGAGGGAGTTATCCAACTAATGGAGTAACTCCCTCCTAAAAAAACTCATCATCACGCAACACCCTAGGTTAGTGGGCTGACCTTATCTTATCAGTTATACTGATAAGTTATTAAATTATTAATTAATCAAATCAATAATTAATTTAATTTATATTCATATAAATCATATTTATACAAATACTACCACTTAACCCATAGTTTTAATAAAATCTAATTAAATCAAATTTAATTAAAGTTATTAAAACTAATTATCAATTAATATAATAACTAATTAATATATTAATTAATATTATAATTAAATATCTCATATTTAATTATAACTCTCTCCAAATAAACTATAGATTAATGTACATCTATTGTGCATTAATTATAACCTATAGTTTTAATATGAATCAAATTCATATTTAAGTTTAATATTCGAACACCTTCGAATATTCAATACTCCCTTAGAATTTTACCTCAACGCCCCTAGTGAGTTACCGGTGGGACCTAATGGACCTACAGATCAGAAGCTCTAACGATATGAGATTAATTGGCTAAACTCATTAACCAAGTTAATCAATATTCGTTAACTGTGGTTCACTCCACTAAAGAACCACAGCTGCACTCTTCTCACTGCAGATATATTTCTGTGTCCACGGATATCGACCGTCAGCAGCAAGTTAGCCCTTCACGTGTGTTCGTACCCCAGCTAGGTCAAATTACCGTTTTACCCCTGGGCTACCTCTTGGTCCTTAAGTACCAGTGTTCCTCTAATGAACAACCTGTTTGTGGTCCAACCAGCAAACAAAAATCCCTCTCGTGCCATAAAGAGGGTAGGGCCCATTGTTCAAGACCCGGAGACACCACTTAAGGGAACACACCTCTACTTACCCTAATATTGGGAAGGAGTGAATTCCATCTTGTAAGACTACGTTCCCAGCTCCCCATTCGGTCTTGTCCCTAAAATGGTAGGCTTATTGAGTCGACGAATAGGCCACTCTCACCCGTACAAATCAAAGGACAATCCCTCATGGACAGGAGTTCATAATCCACTCAGGATTAAGGCCAAGTTGCCTAGGTCATCCTAGTGAAATAGAAACCGAGCTAACTAACGGTGTTACAGTTAGTGGTTAACTATTTCGTGGTCCGGTCTTTGTGCAAACTCATTGCACAGGATACGCCCACTCGCATGTCAACTACATGAACGCGTTGGATCAATACGTTTGTATCAATATACAAAGCGGGCCGTATCCATAGTGTCACCAGGACAAGGTACCCAGCCTTATCCCTATACTACAGACCCTTTAGGCTAAAACTTGAACATTGATCCCCGTATGTCCCTACACACTAGTTCAAGCTTCATTCTATTAGCCTTGGATGTTTAGTTTATTGGATTAGGGTTATTGAGACAAGATATAATACAAACATTGAATAATTCATCATTTTTATTAATGTTCGGTCAAATGTACATTTACTATCTACGAGTTTTAGGGCATAAAACCCAACAGTCCCCAAATCCAAGCGGCGAATTTTGAAATGAAACCGGTAATGTTTCAGATGTTGCAAACCGTGGGGCAATTCCATGGTCTGTCATCTGAAAACCCTCATTTACATCTTAAGTCTTTTCTAGGAGTTAGTGATTCTTTTGTAATTCAAGGAGTGCCTAGAGATGCTCTTAGATTAACTTTGTTCCCGTATTCTCTTAGAGATGGAGCAAAGTCATGGTTAAACTCTTTTGCTCCAGGATCAATTAGGACGTGGGATGAGTTAGCTGAAAATTTTTTGAGTAAATATTTCCCACCTAATAGAAATGCTAAATTAAGGAGTGAAATAGTAGGGTTTAGGCAACTTGAGGATGAGACTTTTAGTGAGGCTTGGGAGAGGTTTAAGGAGCTTTTACGAAAGTGTCCCCACCATGGGTTACCTCATTGTATTCAAATGGAAACATTTTACAATGGTTTAAATGGAGTAACCCAAGGTATGGTCGATGCTTCGGCTGGAGGGGCCCTTGTGGCAAAAACTTTTGATGAAGCCTATGAAATTTTAGAAAGAATATCTATTAATAGTTGTCAGTGGTTGGATGTTAGAGGCACAAATAAAAAGGTTAAGAGTGTACTAGAGGTTGATGGTGTGTCTACCATTAGGAATGTGACAGTGATTAGTCATCAGCAGCCACCAGCTATGGAGCCTGCAGCAGTGGTGAACCAAGTCACGGACGAAGCATGTGTCTATTGCGGTGAAGACCACAACTACGAGTTTTGCCCCAGCAATCCAGCGTCTGTGTTTTTTGTAGGTAATCAGAGGAACAACCCTCATTCTAACTTCTATAATCCAGGTTGGCGCAACCACCCCAACTTCTCATGGGGAGGTCAAGGAAATAACGTACAAGCGCAACAGAAGATGAACCAGCCGGGATTTGCTAAAGCGCAGGTAATGCCCCAGCAAAATAAGTAGGCTTTGCCCCAGCAAAATTCGGGAAATTCTCTCGAGGCGATGATGAAAGAATTTATGGCTCGCACAGATGCCGCAATTCAAAGTAATCAAGCTTCAATGAGAGCCCTGGAATTGCAAGTGGGTCAGCTAGCTAATGAGCTAAAGGCAAGGCCTCAAGGGAAACTTCCATCAGATACTGAACACCCTTGAAGGGAAGGTAAGGAACAGGTAAAGGCAGTAACCCTTAGGAGTGGTAAGCCACTAGAAGAGTCTAGAAAGACCCAGGATTTAAATGGTAATAGTGATAATAATGTTGTTGTTGAGAAAGAGTTGGAGTCTGGTCAGGGTGTTGGAGGCAGCAAAGAAAATGCTGGAGCATCTGGTTCTGTGCCAGATGTAGAACCACCTTATGTGCCGCCCCCACCTTATGTGCCACCTCTACCTTTTCCACAAAGGCAAAAGCCTAAGAATCAGGATGGTCAATTTAAAAAGTTTTTAGAGATTCTTAAGCAGTTGCATATAAATATCCCTTTAGTAGAAGGTATAGAGCAAATGCCTAATTATGCTAAATTTCTTAAGGATATTTTGACTAAAAAGAAAAGGTTAGGTGAGTTTGAAACTGTATCTCTTACTGAGGAGTGTAGTGCTATTCTTAAGAATGGTCTACCCCCCAAGGCTAAGGATCCAGGGTCATTTACTATACCTGTGTCTATAGGTGGAAAGGAGTTAGGTAGAGCACTATGTGATTTGGGTGCAAGCATTAACCTTATGCCTCTTTCGGTCTATCGAAAGTTAGGTATCGGTGAAGCTAGACCTACCACAGTTACACTCCAACTAACTGATAGGTCTATCACATATCCAGAGGGTAAAATTGAGGATGTCTTAGTAAAAGTTGATAAATTCATATTTCCTGTTGATTTTATTATTTTAGACTATGAGGCTGATAAAGATGTCCCAATTATTTTAGGTCGTCCATTTTTGGCTACTGGTAGGGCATTAATAGATGTTCAAAAAGGAGAATTAACAATGAGAGTCTTTAATGAGGAAGTGAAATTTAATGTCTTTAAAGCCATGAAATATCCAAACGAGATGGAGGATTGCTCCTTCATTAGGATTCTGGAGAGCACAGTTATTGAGACAGCAATACAGGATTCAGCTGATAAGCATGCAGAAAAGCATGAAGAGGTTAGTGTAGAAGATTTTGAATTTTGTTCTTTAGATAGAAAAAATGAAAAAGAATTGTTTAGGTGTGAGGATATTTTTGAGTGATCTTTAGATTTAGATCAAAGAAAGGCTCCCCCAATTAAGCCATCCCTAATTGAGGCACCCACTTTAGATTTGAAGCCTTTACCGGATCATCTAAAGTATGTGTATCTTGGGGAAAGTGAGACGTTGCCCATTATTGTTGCATCAGATTTAATGCCGGAGCATGAGGAGGCCTTAATAAAATTGCTGCAGCAATACCGCAAAGCTATAGGTTGGACATTGGCTGATATTCAGGGAATTAGCCCATCTTTTTGTATGCACAAAATCACTCTAGAGGAGGGATCCTTTAGGAGTATTGAGCAACAAAGAAGGCTTAACCCTGCAATGAAAGAGGTTGTTAAAAAGGAGGTAATTAAATGGTTGGATGCTGGGATCCTCTATCCAATTGCCGATAGCAATTGGGTAAGCCCTGTCCAATGTGTTCCTAAGAAAGGAGGTGTCACTGTGGTGTGCAATAAAGATAATGAGTTGATCCCCACAAGGACAGTAACTGGCTGGAGGGTTTGTATGGATTACAGAAGGCTTAATAAAGCCACCCGAAAGGATCATTTCCCTCTACCATTTATCGACCAGATGTTGGATCGATTGGCTGGTCAGGCCTATTACTGTTTCTTGGATGGTTATTCTGGGTATAACCAGATTACTATTGCTCCTGAAGATCAGGAAAAAACCACTTTCACCTGTCCTTATGGGACATTCGCTTTTAGGAGAATGCCTTTCGGCCTCTGCAATGCCCCAGCAACATTTCAGCGGTGTATGTTAGCAATTTTTTCTGATATGATTGAGTCCACTGTTGAGGTCTTTATGGACGATTTTTCAGTTTTTTGAGGGTCTTTTCAGAGTTGTTTAGATAATTTAGGTAAGGTGTTAAAAAGATGTGAGGATACCCATCTAGTTCTTAATTGGGAGAAGTGCCACTTCATGGTGAAGGAAGGCATAGTGTTAGGTCATAAAATGTCTAAAAATGGTCTAGAAGTTGATAGAGCAAAAGTTGAGGTTATTGAAAGGCTAGAGCCACCAAATTCAGTGAAGGGAATTCGGAGTTTTTTAGGACATGCTGGATTTTATAGGAGGTTCATAAAGGATTGTTCCAAAATCAGTAAACCTCTTTGTAACTTATTGTGCACTGATCATGTTTTTTACTTTAATGCAGATTGTAGGAAGGCTTTTGAAACATTGAAGGCTGTTTTAATCTCAGCACTCATTCTCTACGCACCTAATTGGAATTTGCCATTCGAGGTAATGTGTGATGCGAGTGATGTTGTGGTAGGTGCGATGCTGGGGCAAAAGCAAGGCAAATTTATTCATCCTATATATTATGCAAGCAAGGTTTTAAATGAGGCACAGGTCAACTACACAACTACTGAAAAGGAGTTGTTAGCTGTGGTGTTCGATTTTGAGAAGTTTCGGCCATATTTGGTTGGATCCAAAGTCACGGTTTTCACGGATCATGCAGCAATAAGGTATTTAATGACTAAGAAGGATGCAAAGCCTAGACTAATTCGTTGGATTTTACTATTGCAAGAATTTGACTTGGAGATAAAGGACAAGAAGGGATCAGAGAATGTCATTGCAGATCATCTATCTCGTCTTGATCCATCATCATCTTTGCTGGAGCAATCTGCCATTTCCGATTCTTTTCCAGATGAGCAGCTTTTTGCTGTTCAGGTAAAGGTAGTCAGGGATGTCCCTTGGTATGCTGATATTGCCAACTTTTTAGTAAAGGGAGTCACTCCTATTGACATGGATTGGAGGCAGAAGAAAAAGTTTAAGCATGATGCAAAATTTTTCTTTTGGGATGAGCCATTTATGTATAAGCAATGCTCTGATGGTATTATTCGTAGGTGTGTTTCAGGTGCTGAAGCAAAGGAAATCTTGGAGCAATGTCACTCTTCGCCGTATCGAGGTCATTTCAGCGGTCAGAGGACGGCTATGAGGATTTTGCATTGCGGATTTTTCTGGCCTATGTTATTCAAGGATGCCCACTGGTTCTACAAGCAATGTGATGCTTGTCAAAGGAGAGGAAACTTGGGGCCTAGAGATGAAATGCCTCTTACTTACATTTTAGAAGTTGAACTATTCGATGTATGGGGTATTGATTTTATGGGGCCATTTCCCCCTTCTAAGGGCAATGTTTTTATCTTATTGGCAGTTGATTACGTGTCCAAGTGGGTGGAGGCCATCGCATGCCATCAGAGTGATGCCAAGACAGTTGCAAGGTTTCTTCAATCGCACATCTTTGCGCGGTTTGGGACACCTAGGGCTCTAGTGAGTGATGAGGGTACACATTTTGTTAATAATATCTTAACTAAGCTTTTAGCTAAGTATGGGATTAAGCATAGGATAGCTACCCCTTATCACCCACAAGCAAATGGTCAAGCTGAAATTAGTAATAGGGAAATTAAAGCTATTTTAGAGAAAGTAGTCCATCCATCTAGAAAGGATTGGTCCTTTAGGTTGGATGAGCCTCTTTGGGCTTATAGGACAGCTTATAAGACTCCTCTAGGTATGTCTCCCTATAGGTTAGTGTATGGGAAAGCTTGCCATTTACCATTAGAGCTTGAGCATAAGACGTTTTGGGCGTTGAAAAAGTTAAATTTTGATCTGAGTCGCGCAGGAGCAATAAGAATGCTGCAGCTTAATGAGTTAGAGGAATTTCGCCAATTTTCTTATGAGAATGCGAAAATGTATAAAGAAAAGACTAAGTTGTGGCATGACAAAAAAATTAAATCTAAAGAGTTTGTCAAGGGTCAGAAAGTTTTGCTTTATAATTCTAGATTAAAACTATTTCCTGGAAAATTAAAATCTAAATGGTCGGGACCGTTTATTGTGATTGAGGTTTTCTCCAATGGAGCAATTACTTTGCAGGATGAAAAAGATGGGAGAGTGTTCAAGGTGAATGGACATCGTGTGAAGCATTATTGGGGCGAGGAGTTTCGAATGAAATATCCTTCCCTAAGATTGGTTGATGATTGAGAGAGCAGGATTTTTGCAGGAGCATATCACAGAGCAAAATTTTGAGCTCCCAGGATTTGTAGTGATTTTATTTTTCGTTGATTTGATTTTAATTGCGGTTAGGTTAGATTTGATTTTGCGAGATTTATTAGATTTTGTCTTTAAATATTTGATTAGATCTTATCTATTTTGTTTTGAATTTGATTTGATTTTCGGGTTATTTATTTAAATTATCTTTCAATTATCTTTTAATTAGTTAAATTTTATTAGATTTTATCTAGATTTTATTTTCAGTTATTTGAATTCTAGTTTTAATTAATAGAGATTTTTTATAATTTATTCGCCTTCTTTTGAAAATAAAAGATTGGGGTGATTGGTTAAAATTTAATTTAATTTAAAAAAAAAGAAAAAAAAATATGCGATTTTTCTTTTGAAATTCGAATTCCGTATCTAAGATTCTTCAGGTTCAGCAGATTGTTGCGGCAAAGATATGGCTGGAGCAAAATGTTTCGAATTAAAAGGGTTTTTTGTTGGAATTTATTATTTTTACCGTTGGATTTGGCTTTGAATTCTTGAAGATAAATGTGCGTGCATCATCTGATGAGGCCACGTGTCGCAGAGCAATAATCCGAAGGCTTCAATGATGATAGTACATCAATTTTACCATGGGCGTTTGGAATCCGCAATTTTACCGTTGGTAATTTTTGAATTTCAGGTTTGCATTTTTTTACAACGATAATATTAGTTATGGCATGGCAAATCTTTTCGGTTAGGATTCTTGTTTGCTGCAGCCCTATTTATTCGCAATCTCTGGTAAGCACGTTTCACTTCGTCTTCTTGATCAAATCTTTGTGCGTGTATTATTCTTTCTTTCTTTGCATTCTCTGTCAAAACCCTATTACACCTTTAATGGCTAAAACAAGAGCTCGAAAAGAGAGGGAGAGTGAGGAAGAAGAGATACCCGTAACCCCCGAAGTTCAGAAAGTAAAAACCAAGAAGAGAAGGACACCGGAGGAGAAAGAAGCAAAAAGAAGAAAACGACAACAGAGAGTTGAAGAACAAGAAAAAGCGAGAGAGGATGAGGTTGTTGCAGAAGAAGAAGGAGACCCAAAAGAATCTGACAGACAGAATCAAGAAGAGGATGAAAAGGAAATTGCGACTACAGAAGAAGCTCGAGAGGATATTCAGGAGAAGCAGAGTGAGGATGTGCAGACGGAGGCTGTAGAGGAAGAAGGCAGAGAGCCAGTTCAGGAGGCTCGTGTGGAGGTTATCATACCTGAACCTCCGAAACGTCGCCGCATTAAGCGGAAGGCTGGGCGCATTCCAGTGATCAGGACTGATACCCCATCTCATCCATCATCAGATTCCGAGAGAGACAAGGCAGAGCGAGAGGAACGAGAGAGAAAAGAAGCTGAAGAAAGAAGGCGAGAAGAAGCAGAGAAACAGGCAGAGGAGGAACAGTTGCTGAAGCGGAGAGAAGAAAAGGGAAAATATATTGCTGAAGCATCGGAGGAACACGATGAAATAGCAGAGCGACAGGTGCCACACGATCGCTTTGTCAATAATTTTGCTAGAGCAAAATACGCTGAGCTCCTAAAAAGGGATTTTCTGTTCGAAAGAGGTTTCAGCGGTGATCTCCCGCCATTTCTGAGGACCGGTATAGCCGACCACGGCTGGGAGCTGTTTTGTGCTAAGCCAGAGGCTGTGAACGCACAGGTGGTGCGTGAATTCTATGCCAACATTGATAAAGAAGAGGGTTTCCTGGTAATTGTCAGAGGAGTCGAGATAGATTGGAGTCCAAGTGTGATCAACGCACTGTACCATCTTCAAAACTTCCCCCATGCGGCATTCAATGAGATGGCAGTCGCGCCATCTGAGGAACAGTTAAGTAATGCTGTGAGGGAGGTAGGAATCGAGGGGGCACAGTGGCAGTTATCTAAAACTCAGAAAAGGACATTCCAATCGGCTTATTTGAAAAAGGAAGCGAACACGTGGATGGGTTTCATCAGGCAGAGGTTGCTTCCGACAACGCACGACTCGACAGTATCCAGGGAACGAATTCTTTTGGCTTTTGCTATCTTAAGGTCTCTCAGTATTGACGTAGGAAAAATTATTTGTAATGAAATTGCTTGCTGCTGGAAGAAAAAGGTGGGGAAACTATTCTTTCCGAACACAATCACGATGTTGTGCAGAAGAGCAGGGGTTCCGGTGGATGAGGGAGATGTGATCCTGCTTGATAAGGGGATCATAGACACGCCCAATTTGGCACGGCTCCAGGGCATGCAGGAGGTGCGTCAAGGTGGGCTTATACATGGCATCAACTCGATTCTAGAACAACTGGCACTTTCGGCCAGTAGGCAGGAGTTTGCTGAAAGGCAAACTTTAACCTTCTGGAACTATGTTAAGAATCGGGATGCCAGCTTAAAAAGGGTACTGCAAGAGAATTTTTCCAAGCCGTATCCAGCCTTTCCTGCATTTCCTGAGGATCTGTTGAACCCCTGGATTCCGCCCCCACTGGTTGAAAGAGAAGAAGAGAATGATGATGAAGAACAGGGTCAAGAAGATTGATGGATGAAATGATCTTCGGCGAGCATTATTTTTGTTCTTATCATTTTGTTTGCTCGCGCATGTCTGACCCCGTTTACTAAATATGTTTGCTTGTTCCTTTTAAATTTTTCTGCTTTAAAAATATATCTCTGCTATGTAATTTCTTTTCTTATGTTTTTAAATGAAATTTCTAGATGTTTCTATTCCATGAGCACTAAGCAACTCTAACTTAACTAATTTTTCTTCTGAATTTTTGAAGCTTGGACTGATTACGCTTAATTAGATCAAGGTATTCTGATCTCCAGAAACATTTTGCTTGAGCATTTCTTCTAGCCTGGACTGTTGTTGCGGCAAGAAGATTTTGAAGGTAGTATTGACTTATATGATCCACTTTAAGCTTAATCTGAGTCCCATGTTTAGTTTAAAAATTCAGAAAGAAAGATTTAAGTTTGGGGGTATAATTGCTTAATTAATGATTCATTGGGGACAATGAATAATTCAAGTTTGGGGGACTTTTTGCTACTCCAATTATTTTGCTCGAGCATTCCTCTCCTTCAAAATTAAAATTTGCTAGGTTATTGAGTAACCGGGGACATTTGTGATACCCACAGTTTGTCTTCGCGTCAAAAGATGACCTAGGAAATGTGAAAAATGAGAAATATGAGAAAAAATTATTTGCTGAAAAAATTATTTGTTGAAGATTTTGCTGAAAAAATCGACAGAGCAAAAGTTTTGAGGGATGAATGATGATCCAACAGTTTTTCTGTCTCCCAGAACTTAGGTGAGCTTCATCATAAAATGTCGCCATTCTGAGGGGCAAGAAATAGAATAACTAAGGAATTTTGAGCTTTATAATGAGTATTGAGCCTAGTTGGTGATGAGCTTGAGGCAAGGGTATACTGCACCATAAAGTGGGTCATCCCATGCTTAAGAGCTTATGACTGTAAGGCTGCTTTAAGTCTGATAAATAATGATATAAACCCCTTTAAAAATATGTTTTGAAATGTCTGATAATAGAGCTAAGCTGTGGAGAGTTCTTAGAATTGAGTTGAATGTGGTGATTATTTGTCCCTGCTGAAGGAATCATTTTGCTGCAGCAGAGCTTGGTTTTGCAGAGTGCTCAGGTAAAGGTTAAAGGTAGTGTTGGACTGTCTGGTTTGATTAAGCTAATTCTTTGTCTAATGTTTTGAAATTCTTGAAGGAAGGTTGGTTAGTATTGCTCGGGACGCGCAATAGTTCAATTTTGGGGGTATGATAACTACCCAAAAGGTAGTTATTTAGGCCTCATTTATATAAGGATTTGCGTGTCTTTAATGTTTGATAGGGTTGGTTTTAGAGAGATATTACATGATTTAACCCATTTGGAAGAATGGAAGCTTTGGAAATCACTATGTGCAGATTATGTTGCTGAGCGACTGGAGGGAGCAAATTCTATGCTGCAGCAAAACTGGGAACAGAAACTGCCACATCACAGCTCGTTAGCCAACTTCATGAACCGACTTCTGTTGAGTTATTTTCGTGATAAAGGATCAAGGAGAGCCTTACTCGTGTCCTAGTTGACCTAATTCAAGCCTCCCATCCTTCTATAAAAGGAAGTAGCCGTCAAAGTCAAATTCATTCCATGTTTTCCCTTGGAAGCCGAATAGTATAGGGAGATTGAAGATCATCAAGAGCACCATCTACCGCAAGCTGATTAGGGAGTTTATTTTCTTTATTAACTTGTGGTTATGGACATGCATACTCAGATTGTAATTCGTATTCCTATGCCTGTTATGAACTAAGTAGCTTAGGGTGTTGGTTAGGAATAATGTGATTATTGTGCTTCATCTCTAGTAATAAATTGACTATCGCATTTTGGTTAATTGTTGTGCTTATTCTTATTTTATGCCCGCCTGGCCAGCCGGTGTGAATAACTCTCTCTAGTTTCAGGGATGATTTAGAGAGTGTGTGGCAATTATCCACACTATGATCATTGTGTATTGGTGAACGCCAGTGACTCAGCTAGGGATAGCTAGTTGCCTAGTGCTTGATCGGTCGCTCTTCATTGGGTTTGAAACATATCCCAAAAGATCCGGAGTTCCGGGAGGAATCCGCTAATAATACTGCGAGAAATGAATGATCAATAATATTGCTAGACCATATCTTAGAACAATCACTAAAGCCTAACCAGCGCCTGTCTTTAATCTATCTATCTATTTGTTTACTCGTTGTTCTGTCATTTATTTTGCTTCAACATAATTCCGATAAAACCCAACATTTTTATTATCTTCGAAACCATTAGGAAGTTACGCAAAATAGATAAAGTGGAAACTCATTCAGACTTTGGATTGATAATATTACTTGCTGCAGACTGTGTATACTTGCACAGGAATTCTAGATTATTTTATACTATATTTTTACTCACTCTAGGAACCCAACACAACCCAAACACATTCATGAAATATCCTAAGCGGTTGAGTTATTCCTAACACAACCAGACTACATGAAATATCTACTTAGATATTTCCACATGCATTACCTGTCAAGGATTTATCATGCTACTACCTCTATCGGTTGATCAGACGGATATTAGTAATGAAAGAATTATCACATCTAAGTAGAAAACATCAATATCACTGATTCATTGCATTGCATACAAAAATAATCTTAATGCCTCATGGGCACCTAGGCTAAGCCTTGATAAAAAGATAATAATTCATGCTACAACATAAAATAAAACATAAAACTCTAAATAAGTTCATGCTACAGCATGCAATAAAACACAAAACACTCTAAGAAAGACTTATGGATCCTTGGATTCCAGGATACTTTTATTCTTCATCTCCCCTCTATTTATAGATTTTTCTTTGCTTGGAGCCAAAGCATGTATTTGCTTTGAGCCAAAGCATGTCTTGCTTTAAGCCAAAGCAAGTTGCTTAGAAACTTGTTGTAGCATCAACAAGCATCACATGCTACAACAACAATCATTCCATGCTACAAACTTCCATGCTATAGCAACAATCTTTCCATGCTATAACAACAAGGTTAAGATAACTTCATCAAGTAATAGCCACTTGTTTTTTATCATCATTAGGCAACTTGCGCCTTTTTAATCCCCTTTTTCGCCCACTTGCTCTAGTTGCGCCGACGTTGTCTTTTCATCCATCCTTTTCTGTCTCTTTATCATCTTGGGATGTGTGCATGTGTACTTTCCATGCTACAGGCTTCCATGCTACAAGCTTCCATGCTACAACAACAATCATGTCATGCTACAAGCTTTCCATGCTATAGGCTTTCCATGCTACAAGCTTTCCATGCTATAGCAACAAGCTTCCATGCTACAGCTTTCCATGCTACAGGCTTTCCACGCTACAAGCTTTCCATGCTATAGGCTTTCCATGCTACAAGCTTTCCATGCTATAGGCTTTCATGCTACAACAACAAGCTTTCCATGCTACAACTGCTACAGCATTTCATGCCCCAAACGCATCATGCTCTACCGCATAATTGGCCAAGCTTTTCCTGATGCAGCAATAAATTAGAATTAGTGCAGTTTTATAGGAATTTCAAAGATAATAATCAATATGAGCACATTAATACAAATAAATCAATATTACTGCATCTAGCATATAAATTAGTTAAAACTTGGGTATTTTCACTCTCTTGAGGCTCATAATAAGCTCATATTAGATGCTTAATAACTTGATATTTTCAAGTTATCAAACCCCCAAACTTAAATTATTGCTTGTCCTCAAGCAATACAACACTTTTTGTTTCTCAGATTGTCACAATGCCTCATGCCTCACTACAATTCCTTAGGGCACTCTACAAAAATTTACCTCAGCAACGCAAAATACCAACATCCAACTTTCTAAACCTAAGGTCAATTTTGCTTTTACTACCTCAAAATGACTTCTTCTCACTTAAATGGATTTCTCTCATTTCTCCTTCCTACATTTCTTCCTCTTTACTAGCTTACTTTAAATCAAAACTTGGATGCAGTGACGCTTTTTAAGAATGTGTACTCATAGCACAAAGGTTGCAAGCAAATTGTTTTTTTTTTTTCATATGAGAATCCTTTTAGATGTAGCGCCTTCGTTCTGGCTTGCCAACATTGGTGATGAAAGCATCCAACTATGAGCACCTCATCTTTTAGGTTGCCGAGGCATGCTCATTTCTTTTCAATGCTTTCATGCAAAGGCAAACGATGGGTGTCATGAATGTCCCTGGTTACTAACGCCTTCAAGAAAGTGGAGCATTTTTTTTTCTTTGCTGAACAACTATGAAATATAGAAACATGCGCTATGCACCCCCCCAAACTTAAAATGGACAATGTCCTCATTGGACCCCCAAACTTGTTTTCCACTATGCGGTAGGGGAAGAGTTTCTAAGAATGCGTTATTACACCAGTAGATTTGGCGCATTGGCTAGTAAAGAAGAAGTAATGTAGCATAAGATACTCTGAGACAAATCTAAATAAGGAGAAAATGACATTTATCAATAGCTAAGGCAAGGAAGAACTTAAGCAAAGAAAAATTGGTTGTTAGTTCTAGCGCATATTATCATCATAGGTTTATGTAAAACAACACAGGGGAAATGCAGGTGAGGCAGGGCAATAACAATTTAATGTGATAACGTTATTGGAGCAGAAAAAACCCAAAAATTTTAATGCATAAAAATATTAAACGCATGCAAATCAACTCATGGGAGATTTAAGCACTAAAGAGACATACTGAACTAAAAGCAAGCGCATTGAGAAACCATATCAAATATGAAAAATGTAACAGTAACGCATGCTTTCTACTTATGACTCAAAGGTAGCGCATAGACCCAAACCTAAGACTTTCTTCTACTTTTGGAAAATAAATAATTGCAAGAAAACTTCCTAACAAACATAAAGTAAAGAGATAGAAAACGTCCCTGATTTAATTGCCTCAAAATGATGCGATTTCAATGGTCCGAGGCGTCAACATGCTCTTCCTTCATGTGTTGTCCAAAAAGATGATGGGCGCATTGTCCCACTACATCTCTTTTCCTTCATGAGATTTTATTCTTGATTTGCGCTGTCGGACTTTCTGCCACACCTTGCAATGTTGGGTTTTCCCTCGAAGTTTGCATTCTATCCAAGACAAAGGTTGACAGCTTTTGTGCTTTTCCTTTACTACAGTAGCGCCATTCGTAGTTGTGTTTTGACGCGATGAGATTTTTTTCTTTGATGCGCTACTCCCCAACTCAACTCCTTTTCCTTTTTTCGCCTTCTGTTTGAGCGCAACTTCTTCTTCAGGATGTCCAACTTTTTCTTCTAACGCATTGCACTCTTCTACTTTATCAGGGAATTTTAATGAGCTGAAAGCATTAAAAGTTACTTGTTCATCATTGAACCGCATGGTTAGCTCGCCTTTCTGCACATCAATCGAAGTTTGTCCGGTAGCTAAGAAAGGTCTTCCCAAAATGATTGGGACTTCTCTATCTGCTTCATAATCAAGAATGATAAAGTCAGCCGGAAAAATAAATTTATCCACTTTTACCAGTACATCTTCAATTTTTCCTTCTGGATGCACCACCGACCTATCTGCAAGCTGGAGAGTGACTGTTGTTGGACGTGCTTTTCCAATACCAAGGCGTTTGAATACTGACAAAGGCATTAAGTTAATGCTTGCGCCAAGGTCGCATAGGGCTCTCCCCACATCAATTCCTCCAATGGAACATGGAATAGTGAAGCTTCCTGGGTCCTTCAATTTTGGGGGAATTTTGCTACTGAGGATTGCACTACACTCATTTGTTAGCACAACGATCTCGAATTCTCTCCACTGGCGCTTGTTCGAAAGGATGTCCTTTAAGAACTTTGCGTAGCTTGGCATTTTTTCAAGCGCCTCAACTAGCGGAATGTTGATATGCAACTGCTTCAACACATTCAGAAATTTCTTGAAGTTTGTGTCATCATTCTTTTTTTGTAGGCGTTGCGGAAAGGGAATAGGTGGCTTGTATGCGTCAGGCTCTTTTGTCTTTTCTTCTTCTTTTTCCTTCACAACGCCTTCTTTGCTTGATTTAACCGTGTTGGGTTCTTCTAGACACTTCTTCGGATCTTCTAGTGCATGAGTAGTTGTATTACTTGGAACTTGTTTACCATCGCCCAAGGTTAACGCATGACAGTATTCTTTTCCTCTTGGCGCTTCAGTGTTGTTTGGAAGAGTTCCTACTGACTTGTTCTTCAATTCTGATGTTAATTGCCCCAATTGAACTTCAAGGTTTTTGAGTGATGCAGCCTGGCTTCGCACTAACGCATCATTCTTTTCCATATACTCCTTTTGACTAATCATAAAATCCTTCAACATGGTCTCCAACGAGTTAGAAGATGATGCGCCAGAGACTCCACCGCATGCATTGTTGTTGCGCTGGAAATTTCCTTGGAATGATCCCTGCAAAACTTGATCATTGTTTGCGTTAAAGAGTTGAGGGCCAGAATTGTTACTCCCTTGTTGCTGCGGTAGCTTTGATGCGCCAACATTACTACTCCAGAAACTAGGATGATTTCCCCAACTAGAATTGTAGGCGTTTGGAAAGGGATTATTCTGTGCGTTATCTTGGGGTCCCACATAGAAAAATGATTTTGGATTTGATGGGCACTGATCATACGTGTGGCTACCGTCGCAGATGGAACATCCTAACGCAGCAAGATGCGCTACAATGGGAGCTTGATTTACAGCTAATTTGTCCATTCGTGTGGTTAGCGCATCGATCTTTGCGTTAACTGTTGTCATGGGGTCCACTTCAGAACTTCCAGAACTTGTCTTCATTGGGTGCTTCCTTTTGTCCTCAGTTGATCCCCATTCATAATTGTTCCTCGCAATGCGATCAAGGATTTCATGCGCTTCAACATATGTTTTCCTTAGTAATGCGCCATTGGCTGAAGAGTCAACCAACACTTGAGAGTTCTTGTTCAGCCCCACATAAAATGTCTCCAATTGGATACAGTGAGGCAATCCATGATGGGGACATCTTTGCAATAAATTTTTGAATCGTTCCCACGCATCGCTCAGTGACTCATCCTCTTGTTTTGAGAAAGTTATAATCTCCTTGCGCAACCTGGAATTTTTTGTTGGTGGAAAATATTTCTCCAAAAAATTTTCTGCCAGGTCGTTCCATGTAGCAATAGAATTCGCAGGTTGCTGATTTAACCATACCTAAGCAGCATCTCGTAGCGAGTAAGGAAATAATATGACTTGAAGTTGTTCTGGGGTAACTCCTGGAATGATGAACTTGTTGCAAATGTCGAGGAATGATTTGAGGTGAGAGTGAGGATCTTCTGATGTACTTCCTCCAAACTGTCCTGCTGCAGTAAGCATTTGAAACATAACAGGCTTAAGTTCAAACCTTTCAGTGTCAAGCTTGGGACGTACAATTCCAGGGTTGAAATTGCACATCCTTGGGGCTGCATAGTCTCTAATGCCTCGTTCTCTTTCATCAGCCAATTGTATTGGATTTACGGGAGGATTTTGTGGGTTCAGCACAACCATTTCTTGGGTGCACACCTAACACACCTGAGAAAGACCCACTCAAGTCAGATGGTTGTAATGGCACAATACACAGAATAAGAAATAATAAAAAACGTTCTAAACTACTGTTGCCTTCCTCGGCAACGGCGCCAAAAACTTGGTAGGGTAATTTTTAATCTCTTCTAATTTATATTGAATTAACTAAAGAATATATCGTTGCTGTGCACTAATCCAAGTATAAATTATGCACTACCAAGTAATACCTGGAGTATTCCAGGGTCGAATCCACAGGGAAGGGGCGAGTAGATAAAATATCTCAAATTAAATCCTATTCTAATGATGTTGTGCTGGGGTAATAAAATATGGATGCGAAAGGTTGAATATGCGATAAAGAAAAGCAATAATAATGCGATAAAAGGATACAATGGTTGATGAGTTATCAAGACTTTCGCCGCAGCAACCACATGCGACAGATAAGATATTAATGTAGCGCATAACAATGAATCGACAGGATATTGATGCCTAAGCGAGAAATAAACATGTGATTCCCTTTCGGTATTACACATGCGATGAACTAAGAATATTCCTATTGCTTAATTCATGCGTTTAATCAGTTCTCTATATGCTTGCAAGTGGTTGAATTATTCCTAAAGCAACCCAAACACATTCATGAAATATCCTAAGCGGTTGAGTTATTCCTAACACAACCAGACTACATGTAATGTATTATCTTGATCTACTTAGATATTTCCACATGCATTACCTGTCAGGGATTTATCATGCTACTACCTCTATCGGTTGATCAGACGGATATTAGTAGAAAGAATTATCACATCTAAGTAGAAAACATCAATATCACTGATTCATTGCATTGCATACAAAAATAATCTTAATGCCTCATGGGCACCTAGGCTAAGCCTTGATAAAAAGAAATTAACTCATGCTACAACATAAAATAAAACATAAAACTCTAAATAAGTTCATGCTACAGCATGCAATAAAACACAAAACACTCTAAGAAAGACTTATGGATCCTTGGATTCCAGGATGCTTTGATTCTTCATCTCCCCTCTATTTATAGACTTTTCTTTGCTTGGAGCCAAAGCATGTTGCTTGGAGCCAAAGCATGTATTTGCTTTGAGCCAAAGCATGTCTTGCTTTAAGCCAAAGCAAGTTGCTTAGAAACTTGTTGTAGCATCAACAAGCATCACATGCTACAACAACAATCATTCCATGCTACAAACTTCCATGCTATAACAACAATCTTTCCATGCTATAACAACAAGGTTAAGATAACTTCATCAAGTAATAGCCACTTGCTTGATCATCATTAGGAAACTTGCGCCTTTTTAATCCCCTTTTTCGCCCACTTGCTCTGGTTGCGCCGACGCTGTCTTTTCATCCATCCTTTTCTGTCTGTTTATCATCTTGGGATGTGTGCATGTGTACTTTCCATGCTACAGGCTTCCATGCTACAAGCTTCCAGTCTACAACAACAATCATGTCATGCTACAAGCTTCCATGCTACAACAACAATCATGTCATGCTACAAGTTTTCCATGCTATCGGCTTTCCATGCTACAAGCTTTCCATGCTATAGCAACAAGCTTCCATGCTACATGCTTTCCATGCTACAAGCTTTCCATGCTATAGGCTTTCCATGCTACAAGCTTTCCATGCTATAGGCTTTCATGCTACAACAACAAGCTTTCCATGCTACAGCTGCTACGGCATTTCATGCCCCAAACGCATCATGCTCTACCGCATAATTGGCCAAGCTTTTCCTGATGCAGCAATAAATTAGAATTAGTGCAGTTTTATAGGAATTTCAAAGATAATAATCAATATGAGCACATTAATACAAATAAATCAATATTACTGCATCTAGCATATAAATTAGTTAAAACTTGGGTATTTTCACTCTCTTGAGGCTCATAATAAGCTTATATAAGATGCTTAATAACTTGATATTTTCAAGTTATCAACACCTTCAAAAATAAATAAGGAAAATTAAATGCAAGGAAAGTAAATGTGGGGTTAGTTATCTTACCACGAGGATCACTGTAATCGGGGTTGAACTCGGTGTTAAGTTTGATTAATTTCATTCATCGATTATCAATTGATTTTAATTAACTATCTAAGTCCGGCGTACTCCAGCAACAAACTGAGAGCCATGATCCAAGTATCACAAACATGCAAATGCTAAGTTTGATTCTAATTTAAATTAATTAATTGGCCTATTAACTAATCTAAATCGCATCGGGATCTAGCCGAATTAATTCACATGCAACAGGCAACAAACCACAATTACAATTGATTAAATCATTTAGTTCAAGGGACGCATGGGTAAAATCAAAACGTTAGCCTATTTGCTACTAAGATTTAGCAAGTAAATTTAGAGAGGACGCGGTCAAGGTTGTCAATCTTTCCTACCACAATCTAAACTTGTATGCAAAGAACTAAAATCACAAAGACAATTAACTAAGTAATGAAGAATAGAAATCTCATAAAATTGAATCAAACTTACAAACCGAGGTCCCGATTACAACGATCCGAGCTTAGTTGGCCATAGATAAGCACCTCCAAGCTCGAGGCTCGATCAACCGACCCATGGACTAAGAAAGCTTAAAAGAACTCTAGAAAAGTAAAGAGAAAAGTGGCTACAAAATTGTATTGAGGGATGATTTGAGGGATGATTGTAAACCTACACCAAATGCCTCTATTTATAGAGTTTCTTGGCCTTCAATTCGTGGTAGAATGGTGTTGAATTGGGTCTTCAAAGAAGGAAAATTTCCAGCCAAAATAGGAAAAAAATTAATTATAGAAAACTGCCTAGCGTCGCGACGCTGTGCGACTTCAATTTTGGAAAATATTTCTCGCATTGCCCTAGCGTCGCAATGCTGTGCCGCAAGCGTCTCTCTCTGATGACGAGCGTCTCGACGCTGATGAAGCTCTAGGGGCAGAATGGTCATTTTACGCTCTGGTTTCGCTCGTTTAAGCCCCGAATTGCTTCCAAAGCTCTGGTGAGGACCTATAGACATATTATACTCATTTTAAAGCATTTTCTGCAAGGAATTCAACTAAGATAAGCAAATTGGGAGATTCTAAGTGTATAATAAATTGGACTTATCAATAGTCATGTACCTAATGTCACACAATTTTTCTAATTAATTATAAACAATACATTAATTAATTATCAATAATAAATTAAGAATTATTTATCCACAATAATTTATATGGAATATGAAGGATTGGAATACAAAAAGTGTCCATTCTCAAAGAAATTAAATAATTTTTTTAATATAAATGAGTCATTTCACTAGATCACACAAGAACACGAGCTATTACAATGGCAATGAGGACAAGCACTCATTGATGCTTGCTCCTGAGAGACATTCTTTAACCAAAGCATAGAATTGCGTTGAGCTAAGGCATGTTTCACAAGAGAATCTTCCCTCCTATTACAATCTCTAAACACATGACTAAAGGATAAAAATTCAAAAGACTCAGACATCCTTCGAATTTGCATTATCCAATGATACACATCAGATGTAATATGAATATCTCCTATAATCATCCTGATTTCATTCGTGGAGTCGGAATAAACGTGTGCACAAGAAATTTGCATATGCTACAAGAGTCGAAGACCACTAATTAAAGTATTTACCTCCCCTGCAAGTGACGAATGTGAGGTTGAATCATAAAATTCCATTTTACCACAAACTTGCCCATCCATGCCGATAACCACCACCCCATACCCAGACCTGTCTGCCTGCGACCGTACAACATAGTCCGTATACAACTGGACAATGTTATTTTGTAAGACTGTATTCTCTTTGTCCATAACCGTAGGCGTCATGTCCTCCTCCCTCTTCTTAGGTGTCCTGTTGGTATTTGGCATAGGTCTTGTCTCCTCCATATAATCATAGATCCACTCACATCGTTTAGACCATTCCATGACCGGTATGTGATTATTTAAATTAGGGTCAACGGTAAGAATAGCCATTATTAAATGCCCATTTTGAAAAATGGCAACACAGCTAATTCTTTAGATAAATGGCCAAATTGGATTTATCTATTAATAAATCCTAATTATCGATTTACCAAAATACCCTCAATCAATAAAATAACTAATTTGCTAGAAATACACGGTATCTTTAAAATAAATTTGAATTCCTTTATTTTAGCTTAGATAAAAAATACAATCAATTTCAAATACATAAAGATAAAATACAAAAATTCAAATTTAACAATAAAAAAGAGATATGAAATTCAAATTTAACTTAAATCTAATATAATTGAATATCTTAAATTATGGTAGTTAAATCAAATCTATGATTTAAAATAAACTAAAACAATTTCCTAAATAAAGAAATAACTATCTAACAAAAAAATTTAACAAATTGGACAGAAAATATATAAATAAAAAAAAATCTTCCTAACTAACAAAATTAAACCCAAATAAAAAATCAAACACAAAAAATAATTCTAAAATCATGAAGTAATGAAAATATAAAAAAAATTAAATACCAAAAGCAATATAATTACAGTAGAATTAAAAATCTTCCTAATTTATTCATGAAAACAATAACAACAATTACTTGGTCCATCTACACAATTTTGACAATGAAAAACGTTTTTTTAATAAACTTTCCTAAATCGTTGGATTCAATATGTACAACTACAGAGTAGAAAACTATTGAAAATTCTTATTGAATGGAAAATTTCCAACATTTTCCTAATAGGATAATTAAAACAAATCTCAAATTAAAATCAAAACAACCTAAATCCTAAAAAAAAATCTTTCTATTTAACAAAATCAAAAGGACTGCAAATTGTAGATTAATTAAAAAAAATCAAATTCAAATCAAAACAACCTTGAGAATCGATCGAGCAATGAAGTTCAAATTTTCGGCCTTACGAATTCGTCGAGGCCACCAGTTCCTCCAACTCTGAAATGGTTGTCTTTTTCTCTTCCACTTCTGCAAATACATGAAAAACGAAAATCGAATGAATGATTAAATATAGAATAATGTGGCATATTTTTTTTATTAAAAACTCAAAAGAAATTTCTCAAAAACGAATAAAACCCAGATGGGATTTTTCATCATAAGTAAAGAAGAAGATACCAAGGTGAGGCTGCTCAATAAACCCCTCCTCAAATTCCTTCAAATTTCAACAAGGTTGAAGAAGAAAACCCAAACTGATAATTGGTCACGTGATCGCCAGAAAGCCTCCAATATTCAACTTGACGACCTTCGATAGATGGGGGAGAGGAATATGGTCTATCCGAGGGTTAAGATAAAAGATAAGATTTGGTGAGAGGTTTTTTTAGATACAGTATTAATGTGAAAAATTAGGAGATTGACCTTGATTTGGAGAGAGATTATCTTTTAGATAAACCTTATTTTCAAAAGATCGATGGATACATCTCATTTGGTTGGAGGGGTAAAATGGGCAATATGGGTCAAAAAATGGTCACGTGCATAGCACAAAATAGCTATAATTCAAACATTTTTTTGTCTATTTTTCAAACCGTGGTATTTTTTTTGGCCATTCTCAAGGATTTCCCTTTAAATTATTTCTATCATTCCACAAAGACCAAAACGTTATGCTAGTTATCTCAAACTCATCACCAACAAGATGATTCGCCAACCAAACAATGCAGTCTGCAAAGTTGTTGAGCATTGGAATTTGAGAATCCATACATTGGAACATAGTGTCACAGATTCTCTTTGATCTTTTACATCCACATAAAGTGTGGTCAACAGTCTCCCATTTTGACTTGCATATATTTGACACACAGGAGAAACATCTATTCCCCACTTCCAAAGGCCATATGATGTTCGTAAACATCCATGAAAAGCTCTCCATATAAAAAGTTTAATTTTTGGAGGGTTTGTTGATTTCCATAAAGTTTGCCACCAAACTTGTTGATCAATAGAACTAAGAGATTCATGGTCAACCGTCATGAGTTGAACAAGTTTATATCAACTACGAACTGAATACATTCCATTCGAACAATAGTACCAAATCCACTTATCTTCCTCATGAGATGAGCTAATTGGGAGAGACATAATGATTTTAACATCCCCTTGAGTCACTACAACTCGCAGTTTGCTTGTATTCCATCCTAACGTTGGCGTTATAAACTCAAAGACTAACGTGTTTTCAAGATACTCTATTCCTGAAATTGGTAATGGTTGAAATGTAGATTCCATTGGAATCCATGGGTCTTGAAAGAAAAGCGTAGAATTACCATCTCCAATTCATTTACGAATACCACTTTTCAACAGCTCTCGTGCCCAAATAAATCCTCGCCAAAAGACTGAACAATTAGCCTTGATCGACGCGTGCAATAATGACATTTGATAAGCATATCTCCCTTTTATTACCCTTGAAACTAATAGAGATGGATTTGTGAATAATCTCCACACCTGTTTTGCCAATAAAGCTTTGTTAAAAGGCTCCAAATCTCGAAAGTTTAGACCCCCTCGCTCCTTTGGAAGGCACATTTGAGCCCATTTCTTCCAATGAATCTTCCTTTTAGTATCCGTTGATCCCCACCAGAATCGAGCCATCATTAAATGTAGTTCATCACAAAGTGTCTTTGGAATACGGAAGCGGCTCATAAAGTACGTTGGAATTGATTGAGCAATACTCTTAATTATGACTTCCTTACCACCAACAGAAAAAATTCACCCTTCCAACCTTGAAGAATCTGCCACACCCTTTTCTTAATATCTTTAAAATCAACTCTCCTCCCTCTACAAAATGTTGACGGAACACCCAAATACTTACCAAGAGTATCCACAAAAGGCATACCCACCAAATTCGAAATCACCATACGAAATTCACGATTCAAATTCGAAGAGAAGTATATAGCTGATTTATCAATATTGATCTTCTGACCAAAGCCATCTCATATAGGATTAGAATATTTTTAAGCGTCCGCACCTGTTCAATCAATGCTTTGCAGAAAATAAGACTGTCATCTGCAAAGAAAAGATGAGATATTATCGGACAAAAATTTCCTGGTTTAAAACAAGAAATGGACTGTCTTGACATTGCTCCAGTAATCAAGGAAGATATCACCTCTGACACAAGCAGGTGATAGCGAGCATAACTAGCTATGTTTCCCTAATTAATTAAGCTAGTCTTTTATATTTAATTGGCCAAAATTATGCATTTTATGTCTTTTTGTAGGAATCATGTTTCGGAGTTAAATCAAGAAATTGGAGCTAAATATGTGTTCGGGACATGAAAATTTGCTAAAGAACGGAAAAGATTCAACCAAGAAGAAGTCAAAAGAGAGCCATCCGTAGGCCAGCGTCGGGACGCTGCTCTTGGAGCGTCTCGACGCTGCCTTTCCTTTTCTGAATTGGGCGGCAACAGAGACAGCGTCGAGACACCATCTCCTTAGCGTCGAGACGCTATGTACACAGCGTCGCGACGCTACCCGCAGATTTTCTATAAATTCCTCTTTTCAGCTACGGATTGAGGAGGCCAATTGGTTAGATTTTAGCCCTAATTTCGACTAGAGACCTTTTGTGGGAGCTAAAGGCAAGGCCAAGGAGCGGGAATCAAGCGAGAAGACGTGGAGATCGTGACGGGGACGTGCCAGTTTCGACGGATTCGAGTTTTCCCTTTTCTTTCCCTTAACTCTTGTAGTTTTTATGGCTTTTCTTTCAATTAGTGTTTATGGTTTAGAGACTATGAATTGCTAGTTGCTTGTCTTAGGGATTGATGTAATTGTTCAAGTTTGTTGGATTAATTTTTGGTATGAATGTGCTTTTATTCTATGCATGCAATTTTGTGTTTAATGCTTTCAATTACTTGATCACTAATTGAATGATTTAAGTGTTGAATCTAACTCGGGAGAGAGGATTTGGCCTAAGACTTACCTTGTTTAATTGCATGACTAGAGTAGAAATTCTAAGTTTGTGACGGGATTTGGAATATCCTTAGAAGCATAACAAGGACCGAACCGAATAATGCCTTGCATGTTAATGAACTTAGATAGGGATATCAAGTTGGTTTATATGCATGAGAATCAATTATACTCGGGAGAGGTAATCGTGATAAAAGTTTCCTTGGCTTGTAGAATAATTGCACGGTCAATTCATTCCTATTAATCAATCCTCATTCTTAATCAATGAAATCAATTCCCTAAGAATCTTTCCATTTGATTCTCCACTTTTATTTTATGCTTTTTGTCTTTAGATTTATCTTTTATCATTGAGTTTTGCTCCCTAAATAAAATTGAACAAAAGTATTCACGATACTTAATTTGCTAGAAAACCAATCCAGAGGACGACACTCGTTTTACACGAAAACACTATATTATTACTTGACCCGTACACTTGCGGTAAGCAATTTGCACATCAGCAGGAACAAATATGGAGATAACAAGTCACCCTGACGTAAACCTCATGTAGGCATAATCTTGCCTGTAGGAACTCCATTAATTAAAATAGAGAAACTCGTAGTCTGAACACAACCCATAATTAATTGTACCCAAATGGAATTGAATCCAAGTTTCAACAACAATCGCTCCAAAAAGCACCACTCTACACAGTTGTATGTTTGCTCATATCTAGCTTCATAGCTAGCCAACCCTAGCGCCCTATCCTCTTATTTTTAATAGCATGCAAGCATTCATGACCTATAATCACATTATCAAAAATAGAATGTCCAGGAACAAACACAGATTGATTCTCATAAATAATATCTTGCAGAATTCATTTCATGCGGTTAACTAAAACTTTTGAAATTATTTTATAGGACACATTGCATAGACTAATTGGACGGAAGTCAGAAGGCGACTTTGGATTTTTCACCTTAGGGATCAAAGCAATGTGAATATCATTCCAAACACGAGCAGATCGTATGCGATTTAAATTTTCCAAGCAATTTAAAGAAGTAATATCACCAACCTCGCTCCAGAAAGTCTGGTAGAATAGAGCAGGGAAAACATCAGGACCTGTGGCTTTAGATGGGTGCATTTGCTTAATAGCTCTCTCTATCTCACTCCTTGTGAATGGAGTAAGCAATTATGCATTCATTTATGGAGTTACGTTTGTCGTTATATTCTGCAATACCATATCAATCCAATGTAGAGATGGATGAGATGAAGAAAACAATTGTGAGAAATAGAATATGAAGACCTGCTCCATAAGATGTTTATCTCTAATCAGCATTCCATTTGAGTCTTTGATTTCCCGAATTTCATTTCTTTTCTTCCTGTGTGTGGCTTGCTTATGGAACCACCTCGTATTTCTGTCGCCCCACTTAAGTCAGTTCTCTCAAGATCGTTGCTTCCAGTAAATCTCTTCTTCTTCTAGCACATTATCAAACTGAAGCTCCACCCTTTTTATTTCATCGAAATCCGATGGGGGCGGCCGACTATATAAGTCCTGAAGGATACGTTGGTTTGTCAAAATATATCGCCTAATACAAGAAGACGTACCTTTGCCCTATTTTTTGAGACGAGTTCTGCAATTCTGAAGACAATTCTAATTGTGGCCTGCCAGACCCTTGAATGGTCCAACACCTCTGATCCACGATGATATTTCTACACTTCGAATGCTGAATCCAAACCTCCTCAAAGCAAAACTTTTGTGGGTACTTGTGTTTATCGTGTAAAGATGACGCCCGTTCTCCATGTAAATGTTGGGTTTTATGCACTAAAACTCGTAGATAGTGAATGTAAACAAATTGTATACTTGTTTCAATAAAGTGTTATTGAGTTTCTACAATAAAGTGTTATTGTTAAATATTGCACAATTTGACCCAAATCCAATAAACTAAGATCCAAGGTTGTTTACATGTGACTTGAACTAGTATGTGGGGACATACAGGGATCGATGTTCAAGTTGAAGGGGATAAAAGCCCCTATGCAGCGGAAGCGCATCGATTGGACCTTACGCCGTATATTAATTAACATTAAAATACCGTTACGAAAAGGCAAAATAAACTTTAAACATACTTTAAAGTTGTTGGAAAATCGCTATAAACATGGTGAAAAATAAATCTAAAATTATTTTCATGCTTTTCTAAAGAAAAGGGAAAGAACCGTTACAAACCTTCATTGTCGACTTGACTGTTCTTCGCCAACGACGCTCCAACGAACGAAAACACAGCGATTCCTTCTTGATTTCTTCGCTGGAAATTTCTTCTTCAAAGACACAATAACCACAGAGGTTACACCGGTATGTCTCTAAGTCTAGGAGGAAAAAGACTTGTGGGAGTCTTTCTCTAAGAGGGAGGCTAGAGAGAATTCTAGGTCTTGTCTTGTGAGTCTAAGAGCAAGAGGAGAGTGTATTGAACCAATTAGGTCTAGTGTTCTATTTATAGAAGATATGCCATGAATAAAATATTCAATTAAATCAATCTTTTCTAAAATTGATTCAATCTTATTCCTTATTTAATCAATCCATGATCAATCAATTCCATAATTGATTAATCATTTCCACAAATGACTAATTACTTCCATAAGTGATTAGATCATTTCCATAAATGATTAATCACTTCCTTAAGTGATTAATTCTTTCCATAATTGATTAATTACCGGTCAATGAATTCTTTAATTAATTAACCAACAATTAAATATCACATATTTAATTTTCGGCCTTGAATTAATTAATTTGCCCAAATAGATTTTAGGCCTTAAAATTAATTAATTCATTATTTGAACTCTTTCAAACTTCCATAAATTTAATGTGACTCAAATTTATATTAATATTTGAATTTCTTCAAATATTAATTTCTCTCATAATAATATATCAATATATATTATATTGTTTTCCTTAGTAAATTGAACATTTTCAATTTATATTTATTACTTAGTTGCCTCAAATTACTTTATGAGCTACCAGTGGGACCTAATGGCCCTGCAGATCAGAAGCTCCAACGATGTGAGATTAATTGGTCAAACTCATTAACCAAATTAATCAATATTCGTTAACTGTGTGTACATTCCACTATAGACTCACAGTTGCATTCTTATCATTGCAGACATATTTTCTGTGTCCACGGATATAGACCAATAACGACTAGTTAGTCCTTCACGAGTGCCCGTAACACCAGCTGGGTCAAATTACCGTTTTACCCCTTGGTTACTTCTATTTCCTTAAGTACCAGTTCTCTTCTAATGAACAACATGTATGTGGTCCAACCATCAAACAGAAAACCCTCTCGTGCGATTGAGAGGGTAGGGCCCTTTGTTCAAGACTCGGAGTCACCACTTCATGGAACACTCATCTGCTTCCCTAAAGTCGGGAAGGAGTGAATTCCATCTTGTACGATTATGTTCTCAGCTCCCCATTCGGTCTTGTCCCCAAAATGGTAGGTTTATTGAGTCGACGTATTGGCCACTCTCACCCATACAAATCAAAGGACAATCCTTCATGAGCAGGAGTCCATAATCAACTCAGGATTAAGACTAAGTTGTCTAGGTCATCCTAGTGAAATAGAAAACCAACTAGTTAACGGTGTTATAACCAGTGGTTACTGTTTCGCGGTCTGGTCTTATGCAAACTTATTGCATAGGATACCCCCACTCGCATGTCTCCTACACGAACGGGTTGGATCATAGCGTTTCTATCAAATATAAAGTGGGTCGTATCCATAGTGTCGTCAGGATAAGGCACCCAGTCATATCCCTATACTACAGACCCTTTAGGTTGTTTCTTGAACAATGATCCCATATGTCGCTACATATAGTTCAAGACTCATATTATAGCCTAGGATGTCTAGTTTATTGGATTAGGGTTATTTTAGGCAAAGACAAATATAAAATAACTAATAACATTTAATGGAAAAATATATCAATATTATTTCATTAATATCCGGTCAACGGTTACATTCACTATCTACGAGTTTTAGGGCATAAAACCCAACAAACTACCACTTGAACTAAAACACTAGTTAGTGGGATGTAAATCCAATAATCTAAAGCTGGAAATGTCATGTATACTAAAATAATACAATGAACTAGGGCATCCTTATACCCATTATACATTTCTCCCACTTGCCCTAGTTTAGATGGCATACATATCTCGTAGACCTAGACCCTCTAGATGAACCTCAAACACTTTAGCCGTGAGAGCCTTCGTAAATGGATCAGTGATGTTGTGCTCTGAAACGATCTTAGTGACGATCACATCTCCTCGTTGCACAATCTCCCATATCAGGTGATACTTCCTCTCGATGTGTTTACCCCGTTTGTGGCTTCGAGGTTCTTTTGAGTTGGCTACAGCCCCACTGTTGTCACAGTATAGTGTTATGGGCACGTTCATATTTGGAACCACTTCCAAATCAGTCAAGAACTTTCTAAGCCATACTGCCTCCTTAGTTGCTTCGCAAGCTGCTACATACTCAGCCTCCATGGTTGAGTCCGCTATGCATCCTTGTTTGATGCTTCTCCAAACTACTGCTCCTCCATTGACGGTGAATACTTACCCTGATGTGGATTTCCTTGAATCTTTATCATCTTGAAAGTCAAAGTCAGTGTATCCAGTAAGGATCAAATCCTTAGCTTCATACACAAGCATGTAGTCCCTCGTTCTCTGAAGATACTTGAGGATATTCTTAACTGCTCCCCAGTGGTCCAACCCTGGATTAGACTGATACCTACTGACTACTCCCACTGCATAACATATTTCAGGCCTAGTGCAGAGCATAACATACATTAAGCTGCCCACAGTTGAGGCGTAGGAAATGTGTCTCATGTTCTCAATTTCTTGAGGTGTCTTAGGAGACTGTTCCTTAGACAGGTGTACCCCATGTCTGAAGGGTAATAGTCCCTTCTTGGAGTTGTGCATCAAATATCGAGACAACATTTTGTCAATATACGTTGCTTGAGACAGTGCTAGCGTTTTGTTCTTACGATCCCTAATGATTTGGATTCCCATAACATATTGAGCCTCTCCCAGATCTTTCATTTGGAATAGGGCTGCTAGTCATTTCTTTGAAGGATTTGGAATTCCTTAATTCCGATAAAGCGGAAGCGTAATTGGGACCGATTCGTAGTTAATTTTGTTAACCAAAAAAAAATACCATTACATTGGCAAAAAGGTTAAGCGGTGAAAAACATACATCTGTTGACGACTCTGAATACTTCAACGGATGATTCTTGATTTCTCTGCAACAACGAAGAATTAAACATAGCTACACATAATCCAAATTACAATATAAACTAAGTCTAAACAAGCCATAAAAACTACAAAAGAAAAGGGTAAAGAGAATTAAAAGCTAGGTAGGTCGAGACCGCACGTCCCCGTTACAATCCCCACGAACAATGGTTTGATTCCCGCTTTTCCTCCACTTGTTTCAGCTTGAAAAGCCCTTTTTTCCTTTGTTTTACGGCTCCAAATTGTCCAAGAGAAGTTCCCCAATCAGCCCTAATCACAATCTTTAAATAAGGCAAAAATTGGTCGTAGCGTCGCGACGCTGTGGCGGTAGTGTCTCGACGCTACCGCAATTTTTCAGATTTTGAGATTTTCGACCGAGAGCGTCGCGAAGCTGGTCACATAGCGTCTCGACACTATTTTTTTTTTTTTTTTAAGAATGAACTTCATTTGACTCCAATTTCTCAATTAAGCTCCAAATACATACTTCATACAAATAAAACATATAAATGCATAAATTTAATCAAATAATTGTAAAAGACTAGCTTAATTAATTAGAGAAAAATAGCTAGCGATGCTCGCTATCAAACACCCCCAAACTTATGTTTTTGCTAGTCCTTGAGCAAACTAAAAATCAAGCATACAATGGAAGAATGGATGCAACAAACATGACCACGGATCACTAATTGAATGATTTAAGTGTTGAATCTAACTTGGGAGAGAGGATTTGGCCCAAGACTTACCTTGTCTAATTGCATGACTAGAGTAGAAATTCTAAGTTTGTGACGAGATTTGGAATATCTCTAGAAGTATAACAAGGACTAAACCGAATAATGTCTTCCATGTTAATGAACTTAGATAGGGATATCAAGTTAGTTATATGCATGAGAATCGATTATACTCGGGAGAGGTAATCGTGATAAAAGTTTCCTTGGCTTGTAGAATAATTACATGATCAATTCATTCCTATTAATCAATCCTCAATCTTAAATAATGAAATCAATTCCCTAAGAGTTAATCAATCCTCAATCTTAAATAATGAAATCAATTCCCTAAGAGTCTTTCCATTTGAGTCTCCACTTTTATTTTTATGCTTTTTGTCTTTAGATTTATCTTTTTCATTAAGTTTTGCTCCCTAAATAAAATTGGACAAAAGTATTCACGGTACTTAATTTGCTAGAAAACCAATCTAGAGGACGACACTCGTTTTACACGAAAACACTATATTATTACTTGACTCATACACTTGCGGTATGCAAATTGCGCATCAAGTTTTTGGCGCCGTTGTCGGGGATTGACATATTTAGTCAATTTTAATATCGTAGAAAAATTGTCTGGTCTTAGTTTAGGGTGTATTTTTTATATATATATATAGGTAAATTGCATTTTTTTCCTTTATTGTTTTTTTTTCTATATTTAGATTTTTCCATATTTGTTTGAATTTTCCATAGATAGAGTTTTTCTTTTTAGTTTTTTTTTCCTTTTTAGATTAGTTTTTCCTTATCTGCTAGCTTCCTTATTTGTTTTTGCATTCCTTATTTGTTTATCTTTTCTTTTTTTTTTAGATTATATTTTCCTTATTTAGATTTGTCATTTCCTTTTCTAGTTTCTTTCCTAATTTATTTTCTTTCCTTTTCTTTTGTTTTCATTTTTAGGTTAGTTTTGTTGGTGTATGCCAAAGGTTAGGGAGTTGGCCTTAGTTCCCTTTGACCCGGAGATTGAGAGAACTTTTAATAAACTTCGAAGGGAAAGTAAAGTTAATCATATCCAAATGGCCAATCCTAACCTCGAGGAGCCTAAGTCTATTCGGGACTATTTTCAGCCAGTCTTTCAGGAGCAACAATCGGGGATAGTCTATGCCCCCATCAATGCAAATAATTTCGAGCTGAAAACAGGTCTCATTCAGATGGCTCGAGACTGCGCTTACAGAGGATCGCCCATAGAGGATCCCAATTCTCACCTGAAATCTTTCTTCGACATTTGTGGGACAGGAAAATTAAATGGTTTTTCTGAAGATGCCATTCGCTTACGTTTATTTCCTTTTTCCTTGCAGGATAAAGCTCGTGACTGGTTGCAATCAATTCCACCTGGGAGCATTACCACCTGGGATGCTTTGGTCCAGGCGTTTTTAAAGAAATTATTCCCTCCTACCAAGACGGTCAAGCTGAGGACCAAGAATGGGACGTTCCAGCATCAGTTTGATGAGTAGCTGTTCGAGGTTTGGGAGCGATTTAAAGAGCTGCTGAGGAAGTGCCCTCAGCATGACTATCCCGACTGGCTTCAGGTTCAATTATTTTATAATGGCTTAACTCATAGTACAAAAACTATCGTTGATGCAGCTGCAGGTGGGACTCTGTTGTCCAAAACTGTTGAGAATGCTAGGACTTTGCTAGAAGAAATGGCCACGAATAGCTATCAATGGCCATCTGAGCGGTTGGGACCGAAAAAAGTTACTGCTGGAGTGTTCGAGATTGACAACGTAAGTGCACTTCAGGCCCAGATGTCGTCCCTTGCTAATGCATTTTTTAAGTTTTCAGGTATAGGGAGTGCTCAATCGATTGAGTCTATAGTTGCCCTGGCATCCCAGACTCAAGAGTAAAATCTCAAGTAGGTTCAGTATGTCTCTAATTTTAATTCTAGGGGGTACAATAATAATTCTGCACCTACACATTATCACCCTAGTAATAGGAATCATGAGAATTTTTCGTATGCAAATAATAAGAATGTTTTGAATCCTCCTGGTTTTACCCTTCAAAGTCAAGAAAGTAAAAAATCTCTAGAGGATCTCGTTTGAGCTTTTATTGCAGAATCAAGTAACAAATCAAATAAGCTTGAGGAGGCCGTGATTGCCATAAACACAGTCAATGGTCATTCTGCAGCCATCAAGAACATAGAGACTCAGCTGGGGACAACTGGTAAGTGTTGTCAACACCATGAATAAAGGTAAAGTCCCAGCTGAACAGAAGAAATCTCCATTAGAGTATTGCAAGGTCGTCACTGTGCATCACGAGGAGGAATTGCACATAGCTGAGGAGGAGGAGACTACTGAAACTGAGGAACTCACTAGAGAAGTTGAGGAGGGCACCACCTCAAACAAAGCTGAAAAGCTTATACCTAAGCTCTCTATCCCTTCTCCTACTGCTTTAGTTCCTAAGTCAAAGAATAAGAAAAAGAAAAATTCTAAGGCTCAGTTTAATTAGTTTCTTGATGCTTTTACAGGTTTGAATGTTAATATTCCTTTTGCAGAAGCACTAGAGCAGATACCTCATTATAAGAAGTTCATGAAGGAATGGCTGAACAAAAGGAAGAAGGAAAAGCAAATGGAGATTGTATACCTCGCATCGACATGCATTGCTCGTGTCCAAGAGAACGTACCAGAGAAATTTTCTGATCCATGGAGTTTTACTATTCCTTGTAGTTTTGGTACTTATTCATTTAAAGCATTATGTGATCTAGGGGCTAGCATAAATATCATTCCATTATCATTGTGCAAAAAGCTAAATATAGGAGATATAAAATCTACAACTGTTAGGCTCCAGTTGGCTGACCAGTCTGTGGTTAGTCCTTATGGAATTGTGGAGAATGTTTTGATTAAAGTATGTAGATTTTTCCTTCCGGTTGATTTCTTTGTTTTGGACATTAAAGAGAAACCTGCCATGCCTATTATATTAGGGAGACCATTCCTTGCTACAGGGAGGGTTATATATGATATTGAGCGCATGGAGCTAATCATTAGAGTTCAACAGGAAAAGGAGATCCTAAAAGCTTTTGAGGACCCTAAGAACACATTAGAGACCATGTTGGTGGGATACAGGAAAGGTGCTAGGAAGAGCACTGTTGATGGAACACCTGACATTAGACCACCTTGATGCCTATTCGGTCAACACGTCGAGCTATTGACGTTAAACAACTCGCTTATGGGAGACAACCCAAGTAAGTTTAGTTGTGTTTTACTTTTTGATTTTGATTTGTTTGTTTTTGTTTTGTAGGTCTTGGTTCCAGTTTCTCCTTTGCTTGCAAGCTTCCATGAGAAGGCCATCATCATTCCAAGACAGTATTGTTCACTCCTTCCATTCTTTTATTGTTCTCATGCTTGTTTATGTCGTATTTTCTTCATACATTGAGGACAATGCATGCTTTAAGTTTGGGGGTGGAATAGCATGTTTGTGGAGCCCTTGAGCATCTGAGCTCGGGCTATAGTTTTGAGCTTTATTTGAATTGAGCATATGGTTGTTTTCTGGATGTTATTTTTGTATGACTATGATTTCCTAGGATAGGCCTTCTTGTCAATTTTCAAGCTTTCGATGAGTTGTAAACATGAGTGCCCAAAAAGGGAGGCTTTTTAAACTTTTTCTAGGAGATGTCTTGCATGAGTAGAGTATTTGTCTTGGCTGGATTTGGATTTGAATGCTTAGGAGCAAATTATTAGGTTCATATGTTTGTTGTCACCTCGATATGTGTAGGGAAGAGCTAAAGAGTTAATTTTTTGCAAATTAGCATGTTTGATCTTGCTTAGGAGGAAAGAAAAGAATATATGCTTATCATGCTCATAAAGAAAAATCATTCTTGCTGTTACAATTTGAAAGAAAAGAAAAGGAGAAAATCATGACTTATGCGCGCAATACAATGCTTAATAAAGTTTTGGCAAGAAAGCTACCCCTGTTGTGATCAGTTAGGCCAACCAAAGGGTAAAACTCGGGTTAAGGGTCCCTGCAATAGGTGTGTGAAAGCTTGTGCCACATAAAAATGCATGTTGTAATTTTCAATTATAAGCACCTAAGTATGGATGAAAATAAACTAATTTGTTCCATTGACTCGTTAGTGAATCCTTAGTGCCAGTGTAGAGGGAAGATGAGTTGAGAGTTTAATAATCCAATCCCGGGCTAGTAGAGTCTGATCTCGTTGAGTTAGATCTCGCTTGTGCAAGCTAATTTTAGAAAACTTTTGATTTGTCTCCCTCATTGGTCTTTATGTCCATGTCTCTTGATTGCTTGATTTTTGACTTTTGAGCCTTGAGGATTGAGTCATGTTTGTTGCATCCATTCTTCAATTGTATGCTTGATTTTAGTTTGCTCGAGGACTAGCAATAGCTTAAGTTTGGGGGTATTTGATAGTGCGCATAGTGAGCTATGTTTCCCGATACATTTTAGTTAGTCTTTGAACAATTTGTGGACATTTTAATGCTCTTTAATGTTTATTTTGTAGGAAATTATTATGTTGAGCTAAAACGAGAATTTGGAGTCAATCGGGTGGTCGGAACGCTAAAAGGATGCAAAGGAAATTAATTAGAAAGGAATTAGAAGTTGTCCAATCCGAGAAGGCAGTATTCTGGAATTTGGCGTAGCGTCGTGACGCTGCCCTAGAGCGTCTCAACGCTGCCTGTAGCGTTGTGACGCTGCCTATAGCGTCTCGACGCTATCGATATTTTCCTAAACAGAATGGTGGATTTTGGGGTAGCATCTCGACGCTGTCGGTAGATTTTCTATAAATTAAACATTCTGTTTAGGAAAATATCGATAGCACCGAGACGCTCTAGGGCAGCGTCGCGACGCTACGCCAAATTCCAGCATACTGCCTTCTCGGATTGGACAGCTTCTAATTCATTTCTAATTAATTTCCTTTGCCTCCTTTTAGCGTTCTGAGCACCCGATTGACTCTAAATTCTCGTTTTAGCTCAACATAATAATTTCCTACAAAATAAACATTAAAGAGCATTAAAATGGCCACAAATTGCTCAAAGACTAACTAAAATGTACCGAGAAACATAGCTCGCTATGCGCGCTATCATGTTCGTAATCACGGCAGGGTCAAATTACCGTTTTACCCGTGTTACATCTGTCTCCTTAAGTACCAGCGCTCCTCTAATAAACAACCTGTTTATGGTCCAACCATTAAACTGAAAGTCCCTCTCGAGCCAGTGAGAGGGAGGGATCCCTTTGTTCAAGTCTCGGAGTCACCACTTAAGGGAACACTCATCTACTTCTCCTAGACGTGGGAAGGAGTGAATTCCTTCTTGTGTTGTCATGTCCCCAGCCTCCCACTCGGTCTTGTCCCCAAAAAGGAAGGCATATTGAGTCGGCGTATTGGCCACTCACCCATGCTAATCAAAGGACAATCCCTCATGAGAAGGAGTTCATGACACACTCAGGATTAAGACCGAGTTACCTACATCATCCTATTGAAACAGTAACCTAACTAGTTAACGGTGTTACATCTAATGGTTTACTATTTCGTGGTCCGGTCTTATGCAAACTCATTGTATAGGATACCCCCGCTCGCATGTCTGCTACATGGACGTTTTGGATCAATATGTCTATATCAAATACAAAGCGGGTCGTATCTCATAGTGTTACCAGGATAAGGTACCCAGTCTTATCTTTGTACTATAGACCTTTTAGGTTGTTACTTGATCATTGATCTCTGTCTGTCCCCACATTATTTTCAAGTTACATACAAACAACCTTGGATCTTAGTTTATTGGATTTGGGTCAAATTGTGCAATACTTAACAATAACATTTTATTGTAGAAACTCAATAACACTTTATTGAAACAAGTATACAATTTGTTTACATTCAGTATCTACGAGTTTTAGGGCATAAAACCCAACATTCTTAATGTCAGTGAGGTATCCTACATCATTCCAAATGAGTAGGATATCGTCTACATAAAGTATTAGAAAAGCTACTTTCCTTTTGTTTACTTTCTTGTACACACAAGACTCATCAACGTTTTGGTCAAAATCAAAAGATTTGATTGCAGTATAAAATCTAATGTTCCATGATCAGGACGCTTGTTTTAATCCATAAATGGATCGAGTGAGCTTACAAACCTTTTGTTCCTGACCTTGGGCTATGAACCCATCTTGTTGAGACATGAAGATATTCTCTTCAAGATTACCATTCAGAAAAGTAGTCTTGACGTCCATTTGCCATATTTCATAGTCATAATATGTGGCTATGAATAAGAGAATTCTTATGAACTTTAACATGGCTACAGGAGAAAAGGTTTCTTCATAGTCAACCCCTTCTTTTTGGGTATAACCCTTTGCCACTAGTCTAGCTTTGAAGGTCTGTACCTTTCCAGTTGCATCTCTTTTTCTCTTATAGATCCATTTGCACCCTATGGGTTTTACCTCATCTGGTAGATCTGCGAGTTCCCATACAGAATTGGAGTGCATTGACTCCATTTCAAGGTTCATGGCTTTGACCCATTCATCCTTATCTTCGTCATTCATTGCCTGTCCATAGGATAATGGATCCTCAAAGACATCGTTATGTATGACAATCTGAGTTTCAGTTAAACCCAAGTAGCGATCAGGTTGTAATACAATCCTCCCACTGCGTTGAGGCATTCTCAACGTTTGAGATTGACGGGATGGATCTAAAGAATTAGTTCCTTCATCAACCCTTGTTGAAGGTCTAGCTTCGTCAACAACTCTTGGTGATTCTTTAGTAGCTTCTCCTAATATTATTTTGTTGTGTGGTTTATGATCCCTCATGTGGTCTTCCTCCAAGAAGGTGACGTTTGTCGATACAATCACCTTATTTTCTTGTGGGTCGTAGAAATAACCACCTCTCGTTTCTTTAGGGTAACCAACAAATTGGCACAGTTTTGAACGAGATTCCAGTTTCTTAGGATTTGTCACAAGCACGTGTGCTAGACAACCCCAGATCCAAAAGTGACACAAACTAGGTTTACGCCCTTTCCATAATTCGAAAGGTGTTTCAGAAACACTTTTCGAGGGAACATTGTTCAAGATGTGTAATGCAGTCTCTACTGCATACCCCCAAAACAAGCTAGGCAATTGAGCAGAGCTCATCATTGATCGAACCATGTCTAACAAGGTTCTATTTCTCCTTTCTGATACACCATTTTGCTGAGGTGTACCAGGAGCTAAGAGTTGAGATTGGATTCCATATTATATCATATAATCCTTGAATCTTTGATCCATATAGTCCCCTCATCGATCAGATTGAAGTACTTTAATAGATTTACCTAATAGCTTTTCAACTTCAACCTTAAACTCCTTAATCTCTTAAAGGGCTTCAGACTTATGTCCCATTAGGTACAAGGTGGTAGTGAATCATCTTCTAACTTGCTTAGAAGTCCATTCTTTACCAAACGACCGATTCTATCGATGTTTATATGACCAAGTCTAAGATGCCAAAGATGAGTATTGTTACTTGTTTGAGAAATCATTTGCCTTTTTCTTTGAGTTTCAGCAGTTTTAAATAATTCGTGATTTAAAAGTGCTATGTTTTTTGTTGGTCTTAATACATACAAGTTAATTTCTAATTTGGCTGAACAAATAAGTACACCATTCTTATAAATGAACGCTTCATTCATATCAAAAGTAACTGTATACGATTGTTCAATCAAACATGAAATAGAAATTAAGTTCCTCTTAATCTTGGAAACAATTAACAAACTTTCTAAAAGTAAGAGTCTATTTCTAAAAAATAACTTCGCAGCTCTCACTGCTTTAGCTGAAATGACTTCCCCAGTTCCGACCCTGAGTGTCATTTCCCCATCGTTCAACTGCCGAAAGGAATTATTTTCCTGAAAATAAGAGCAAACATGATTAGTTGCTCCTGAATCAAGTATCCAGGTAAACTCATCATGTTCTACCAGACATGTTTCTAAAACCAGTAAATCAAATTTACCTTCCTTTTCCTTATTTTTCTCAGCAAGGTACTTTGGGCAGTTTCTCTTCCAATGTCCATCTACATTGCAGTGGAAACACTTGCCCTTGTCTGCCACAGCTTTGGCTTTTCCCTTGCTTTTAGCAGCAGTACCGGGAGCTTTCCCCTTGTTTCCTTTCTTCTTCTGAGTTTTCTTTAAAGAAGTGGCTACAGATTTAGTTCCAGAGGATGAACTCTTCTCGAACTTTCTTTTAGAGTGAACAACGTTTGCCTCTCCTTCTACCTGTCCCTTGTTCTTAAGAAGAGACTTATAGAGTTGTAGCTCATTTAGGAGGCTAGTCGGGTTGAATACTATTTTATTCATCATTGCATTGCTTCGAAACTGTAGAAAACTCTTCGGAAGAGATTCTAAGATGAATGCAACCTGACTAAGCTCATCTATGACCGCCCTATTTGCTTCTACCACGTTGAATTGGACCATCATATCCAGGACATGCTCCCGAACAGACGTGCCCTCTTTCATGCGACAACTATAAACGTATTTGAGAGCGTCATGGTGGAGTTGGTAGGACGGTTGTCCAAACATCTCCTGGAGAGAGTTCATAATCTCCTTCACTATTACCATGCCCTCATGTCTTTTAGCCAAAACTTCAGATAAGCTGGCTAGGATATAGACGCGAGTCTTATCATTGGCCTTTGTCCAGCGGTCATAAGCATCATTAACTGCTTGGGATGCATTACGAGCAAGGGCTGGAGGACAATCCTCCATTAGGACGAACCGCAGATCATCGACAACAAGAATCGTATTCAGGTTCGACTTCCACGTAGCGTAATTTTCGCTGGTTAATTTCTCATTTTTAAGCAGAGAGACAATTGAGGAAGACATTGCTGAAATTTAAACAAACAATGACCGTATTAGTTATCTTTGCCTTAACCCATCATACAGGCAAACAATTGCACACAATCCAATCAATTTAGCAAAACAGACAATCACAGAACCCTAAAACTATTGATTTAGTTTTGCAACGATGTTTCAGAGGTTTAGAATATCAGCCACCGAAGGGTGATTAGGCACCCTTCCTCTGAAATGAGACATCTCTCAGCTAATTCTAATTCCAGAATAACTCATATTCCTATAGACATTAGCCACCGTTGTTCGGTCAAGGATTTGTTAACACTTTTAACTCATCCTTGTAAGTGTAACCCTCCCACTTTCAGATCTTAGAGGCACGCACCAACAGGCTACCGAAGGGAAAGACAATTGTTGGTAATTAGCCTAATAGCTCCTATCCTATTTAGGAGTTCACGATGTTCTGAATCCTATGATCAGGCCCTCCGAAGGGATGGTTGCGCCAAGACAACCTACAGGCGGATCATAGGACTCTCACGGTGTGAAGTAGAGGCGGAGACCGATGGATACGTTGACACGTGTCCCGCTCCCACTTACTCTAGACATTTTTCCCATCCACCTTGTTATTGATTCATGCAAACACTTTCCGAAGGGATGCCGCTCCTAAGGCGACTCGAAACCGAGGATGAACCTCACATTGTGAATATAGGGACGTGGGAGCAAAACTTGATTTAAATCTCGTTTTGAAATTTTTCTCCCACTTAAAATGTCCTAAGGTTAATTTAGGGTTGTTTATCTTAGATAGAATTCGGCTAAGTCAATCTATCTACGTCTGATCCTATTATAACAATTATGGAAAGGATTCAACCGCAATGTTTTAGGTGAATTAAACTTCTTTTAATAAACCCAACATTGCAAGTCAACACTACTATGGTTAATTCAACTCAAGGTTCGGGTTCATGTAGGAGACATGAGAGTGGGGGTATCCTATGCAATGAGTTTGCATAAGACCGAACTGCGAAATAGTAACCACTGGTTATAACACCGTTAACTAGTTGGTTTTCTATTTCACTAGGACGACCTAGACAACTTAGTATTAATCCTGAGTTGATTATGGACTCCTGCTCATGAGGGACTGTCCTTTGATTTGTATGGGTGAGAGTGGCCAATACGCCGACTCAATAAGCCTACCATTTTGGGGACAAGACCGAATGGGGAGCTGGGAACATAATCGTACAAGATGGAATTCACTCCTTCCCGACTTTAGGGAAGCAGATGAGTGTTCCCTTAAGTGGTTACTCCGAGTTTTGAACAAAGGGCCCTACCCTCTCAATGGCACGAGAGGGTTTTCTGTTTGATGGATGGACCACAAATAGGTTGTTCATTAGGGGAGAACTGGTACTTAAGGAAATAGAAGTAACCCAGGGGTAAAACGGTAATTTGACGCAGCTGGTGTTACGGACACTCGTGAAGGACTAACTAGTCGATATTGGTCTAGATCCGTGGACACAGAAAATATGTCTGCAGTGAGAAGAGTGCAACTGTGAGTCTATAGTGGAATGTACACACAGTTAACGAATATTGATTAATGTGGTTAATGAGTTTGACCAATTAATCTCACATCATTTGAGCTTCTGATCTGCAGGTTTATTAGGTCTCACTGGTAGCTCATAAAGTAATTTGAGGCAACTAAGTAATAAATGTAAATTGAAAGTGTTCAATTTACTAAGGGAAACAAATATAATATATATTGATATATTATTATGAGATAAATTAATATTTGAAGAAATTCAAATATTAATATAAACTTATGGAAGTTTGAAAGAGTTCAAATAATGAATTAATTAATTTAAGGCCTAAAATCTATTTGGGCAAATTAATTAATTCAAGGCCGGAAATTAAATATGTGATATTTAATTGGTGGTTAATTAATTAAAGAATTCATTAACCGGTAATTAATCAATTATGGAAATAATTAATCGCTTAAGGAAGTGATTAATCATTTATGAAAATGATCTAATCACTTATGGAAGTAATTAGTCAATTGTGGAAAAGATTAATCGATTATGGAATTGATTGATCATGGATTGATTAAATAAGGAATAAGATTGAATCAATTTTGGAAAAGATTGATTTAATTGAATATTTTATTCATGGCCTCTCTTCTATAAATAGAACACTAGACCTAATTGGTCCATGACACTCTGCTCTTGTCTTAGACTCTCAAGACAAGACCTAGAATTCTCTCTAGCCTCCCTCTTAGAGAAAGACTCCCACAAGTCTTTTGCCTCCTAGACTTAGAGACATACCAATGTAACCTCTGTGGTTATTTTGTCTTTAAAGAAGAATTTTCCAGCGAAGAAAATCAAAGGAGGCTGCTGCAATTTTGTTCGTTGGAGTGTTGTTGGCGAAGAACGGTCAAGTCTACAACGAAGGTTTGTAACGGTTCTTCCCCTTTTCTTTAGAAAAGCATGAAAATAAATTTAGATTTATTTCTAGCATGTTTAAACCAATTTTCCAGCAACTTTAAAGTGTGTTTAAAGTTTTGTTTGAGTTTTTCGTAACGGTATTTTAATGTTAATTAATATACGGCGTAAGGTGCAATCGATGCGCTTCCGCTGCGTGGGGACTTTTATTCCCTTCAATCGGCATCAGAGCCATCGCTATCCCTATTAATTAATATTAAAATTTGCGATAGGCTCTAATAGGTGGGATGTATACATAATGTATGTTTGGTTTGCGTTGAACTGTTTAGGTTAATTTTATGGCCATAGATTTTATTTTTATGTGATTTTGATCATGTAAGGCCCGGTGTTTCGGATATTTTATGGAAAATCGAGTCCTATGTAAGTCCGGGTCTAGAATAGATTTTTATGAGATGAAAATCGGAAGAAAAATCGAAGAAACGATGCTGCCACTGCCCAGATTCTACCTCCAGACGCAACAGCGTCGGGACGCTACTTCAACAGCGTCTCGACGCTGTCTCGATACCGCAGGCGCTCGGTAAGGAAAGCGCACAGCGTTGGGACGCTGTGTTGATAGCGTCTCGACGCTGTCACGATGGCAGCATGCAATAGGGCTTCATCAGGCACGGTTAAAAAGGAGGATGGTCCGGTTCGGCTGGGCTGGCACCTATTTGGTCCAGTTCAGCCAATTTTTGGCATGGTTCGTGATTTTGGAGGCCGGTTCGAGGTGGTTCAGGGTGATTCGTGCTGTCTAGACCAACTTTTGGAGCTCCAGAAGGATTCACTGGAACAATTTTGGCTTTTAATGTCGGTCACTGACCGACATTAAAAACACCGACATTAAAAGTTTTAATGTCGGTCACTTTTAATGTCAGGCAATGACCGACATTAAAAGCCACTTTTAATGTCGGTCACTTTTAATGTCGGTCAATGCCCGACATTAAAGACCCTGTCCGACATTAAAAGTACACTTATAATGTCGGTCTTGCCCGACATTAAAAGACTGTTTTGTTGTCTGGTTGACCGACATAAATAGCACGGTTTTAATGTCGGTCGCTTTTAATGTCGGTCATTGCCCGACATTAAAAGCGTTGTCCGACATTAAAAGTGTACTTATAATGTCGGTCCTGCCCAACATTAAAAGACTGTTTTGTTTTCTGGTTGACCGACATAGATAGCACGGTTTTAATGTCGGTCGCATTTAATGTCGGTCATTGCCCGACATTAAAAGCGTTGTCCGACATTAAAAGGTCGGTCCTGCCCGACATTAAAAGTGGCGACATCAGAAGCGTGCGACATTAAATGTGTGACATTAAAAGTTTGCAGATTTTAATTTTCCTATATAATATGTCCGACATTAAAAATCCGTTTTTGTATGTTTCAATGACAGGCAATGCCCGTCATCATTTTCATTCAGTATTAAATAAAAAAAAATTGTTGGTTGCAAACGTAGCTAACCAACAATACTATTTCTTCCTTCCTGTAAACAAAAATAGAATCTGCAATTTATAATTTCCAATACAAATAGGTCAATCCAAACACAATTTTTTCATGTCACAACCAATTTGAAATACAAACACTTCCATATATCATTTACAATATAATACTTGGACCACCCGTCCCTCCACAAATTAGATCCAACCAAATATTCCAGAATGAAGCATTTTCAGATCAAGAGAGAACACATATGAACATTCACTATTGAAAAGTATGTACAGCTAAACAAATCCTCCACTATATATAAACACATTTCAAGCTAATTAATGTATATTCAAGTACATCTAGATTACACAAATCCTCCAACAAAATTTGCCCATTCTATACGAACCTCGTCAATCTCGTCTTGTGTAAATGCATTCTTTGTGTTAAACTACAACAAAACAAAAACAATTACATGATAAAAGAATGAAACGAAACATAAATTATAATATGTAAGGATAGTGATACTACTTACAAGTTTAGTTATAGGGGTAGTAGAGTTGTGCATTATTTCTCTTATATATTTTTGCACAAAATACCCACACTCTGTCGAACCTGTTTGACGAGGACACTACAATGAAAAAGAACATACTTGAGTATGCATACAATATTTCACTGTCTATAATATCATGAATGTGAATTTACCTTCACTAGTTTCCAACTAATAGCAGATCGATATTGAGGAAGCGAGTGTTTAGCTTGCCACATTCTCAACCCCCTAAATAATTTAAAACATTAGAACAATTCAAGTTATATTTTTCCTTTTAAACACTACAAATACTTGAGACACACTTACGTATTTATAGTTCCACTAAACTCTTCTTCAACTTTACTACGCAGAGAATTCAATATATACACAGTGTTTTCTCGAGGCTGGATCGCGATCAACATCCAATGACGACTACGTAGAATCACAATTTTGATCATATTATTATTTATGAATAAGAAAAGTTACAATGGAGTAAATGTCGCTAGTAAGAATTACTTACCCAGTGTTAAAGGGAATGAGAACTAGTTGATCCAAATCAACCATATCTAGTCTGTTAGATAGATTTCTAGAACGAAGTTCTTGAGACTTCACGTACGATGAGATTGTTGTTTGATCAACCAGAAAAAACTTATTTGTTATCTCGGGATCAAGTACAGTCCAAAGGTACCTAAAGAAAATAATACAAGTATTCATCAACTCAACACTTCCATAAAGCATAATACATTCCCCCCCCCCCCCTCCCTACCAAACTCAACTAAACTTTTAAAGCAACACCTCCAATAATACAACTTAAGTCAAGCATTTTTCAAGAGCATAATACATAAGTATTCATCAACTCAAACACTTCCATAAAGCATAATACATTCCCCCCTCCCCCCTCCCTACCAAACTCAACTAAACTTTTAAAGCAACACCTCCAATAATACAACTTAAGTCAAGCATTTTTCAAGAGCATAATACATAAGTATTCATCAACTCAAACACTTCCATAAAGCATAATACATTCCCCCCCCCCTCCCTACCAAACTCAACTAAACTTCTAAAGCAACACCTCCAATAATACAACTTAAGTCAAGCATTTTTCAAGAGCATAATACATAAGTATTCATCAACTCAAACACTTCCATAAAACATAATACATCACCCCCCCTCCCTACCAAACTCAACTAAATTTTTAAAGCAACACAAGTATAAAACAACATAAGTCAAATTGTGTAATAACTTTGTTTACTTACGTAATGTACGTGAGTATGCACGAGTAACCTATCTCCACATTCCCACAATATTGTTGGATGTCTTCGCGATGTAAAAATACCGATGCTTCCTTTCCCAAGATACGCTCGGGCATTGTGATCATTAGTGTATCTTCTTGTCTCATCGAAAACACTGCGTATCTATTTAGGAGCTTAATAGTAACATGGGCCTCTGTGTGTTTGCTCGATTGTACTACGGGCTTAGCTTTGGCAGGAGGCTCCTATAAAAGATATGAAGTCACTATCTTTCTTTTAAAAAAATTATTTCAATAGAAAATAAGCATACCTCTTTGTCATCTACAGTAATAACAAATCTGCGAGGCCATCCCACAAAATTACCGACTGCTTGATACAACGTTTGTAGTTCATCGTTCACAGGAATCGGTAATGCACAATCATCACCTATCACCATGTCCACCACAACGCGGACATTTTCTACTCCTAATGGAACTCCATGGATGGTTGCATTTTGTGAATGCGACTCATACATTGTGCCTACGGCAACAATATTATCCATAGAGACCATCGCTAGGTGACAAGGTGTTCCAACCTACAAAAGTTTAAAACGTCGAAGCTAAGTATATACATATATATAAAATTCCAACAAGGATAATAATAATTTACCTCTTTATTCTCAGATATCTCACGAACAACATCTTTTCCTTTTGACTTCTTATGCGTGGCACTCGAAGCGTCGCTTTGTGGTGTCTTTCGGCGAGGGGCTTCGGTCTTCACACTCGAAGCTTCGCTTTGCGGTTGCTGACTCAAGTTTGACTTCTCTCTTGCAACGTTGTAGTACACAGAGGGCGTTACGAACTCGCCCACTCCCCTTACACGCCCTCTGTGTTCTGGCGTGCCCAACGCTTCAGTTAAGATGTCCCTACCTTCATTTAGTGCAGCTAATTCGTCCTATCATAAACATTTCAATAAGATTTTTTCAATTACTAAAGTATCACATAATCCAAAACTTCTTTCAAATATATATATAAAAACTTACAATTCGATTGACACGTGCCACAGTGACCTCATCGCAATATTCTTTATTTTTTCCTTTGCGTGCTTCCTTCCATAGAATTGCACGATTGGAAGGATCCTCGGTCAATTCCTGTACAAATATACATATTATTGAAGGTATACACAAATTTTCATGTCATTTACTTTAAATAGTCGTACTTACTAAGTCTTTGGCAAGATTTGCATATCCCTTACGAGAGATATGATGATTATACAAGCATCTCTCTCGTCTTTCTTTCTGAGCCTTACTTAACGCCTGTATATTTAATTTGAATGACAAAAACAACAAATTGAATGCATGAATATTTAATTTACAAAATAATTTCACTAATCTAAAGTTTATTTACCTCCCACTCTGATGTTAGTCTACTACTCACAAATGTCTCCCAATCCTTTTGTTCAATATGTGAGTATTTAGAAGGAGGAGTTGCCAAACGCTCTGGTTCATCTTTTAATGGATTGACATACTTCTGCGTTAGGTATGTCTTGAATGTTCGAAATTTTCTAGACGCAGATTGAAGTATACTACTCTTGGACCTAGGGTCCACCACGAACAACATCTGCATAAAAAAAATACCAAAGTAATTAGCAAAACAAGTAAACTAAATAAGCTATTCACTCCTATAGATCAATAAACTTTTTACCTCTATACAATCAAAAATTTTATCCTTCATTTCCTTAGGCACATCCTTCCAGTTTTCGTATGTTATTGGGATTTGTTGTCTCACACAAACCCCTATGTAACTTTGCATCTGGTTAGCATTATCTCCAACAGCTTGACCTTGATTGTTGTAAACAATCGTCAAGCGTTCTCCATTATTTCTTAGGCGTGCCAATCTATGCATCGTAGTAGGCCCTCGTCCTGGCACTCTTGGTTGGATAAACACATTTCCTTCATCTCCACTACTACTACTTTCTTCACTCATTGTAACAATCTGCAAGAAAGACACAAAACATACATTAATGAGATATATAAACTTATAAGATCTATTAACTTATAGAAAATATAATACATAAATGAATTTGAGATAGTACCATCTTCAACACACTATTTATCAACCCATATACCCTCACAATCATTTCTAGCATATGTTGATGACATTTCATCGTCATCCTGAAATACATCAAGATTAGGCATTCTTTCTAGGACCCCATAACCACAATCTTGGACAATATCTCCAACTTCATCTTCATAGAAATCTTCTTCAACTATTCTTTGAGGTGGTGTTAAAACCACTGACCAACGTGGATTTAGGGGATCTTTTACGTAGAATACTTGCTTGACTTGAGAGGCCAAAATAAATGAGTCTGATTTATGCCCAATGCGATTAAGATCTACAGTAGTGAACCCAAACTCGTCTATTTTAAGTCCGTTATTGTTCTCAACCCAGTCACATTTGAATAAAATAACAGTTAAATCGTGATAATCAAGTTCCCATATTTCTTGTATGACACCATAAAATGTCATGTCCGACATGATAGGATTTTTGTCTTTAGCACTAGAAACTTGCATTGTATTCGCTGTTACCATAACTCCACTGTTTTGGACATTCCTAATGTCATCACGTTTCTTTGCATGATAGCAAATACCATTTATCACGTAACCAGCATATGTGGCGACATCTAGACGAGGCCCATGAGCTATCCATCTTAAAGATGATGGTATGGAGTTTCTTGGCACCTCAAGGGCAAGTGCAACCTGAGTTTTATATTTAAATGATTAGTTACTAACTTTGTATTGTAACTAAAAGAGTTTGGCTCTAGTAATTACCCGAGTGCGCAACCAACTACTAAATGTGCGATTATGCTCGTCTTGAAGCCATTTTTTGTTTTTAGATTTACTGGGATTGATTCTGGACAAAGTGTTCATGTGTTGCCTATTGGATTCATTTAAATAACAAAGTTAGTAGATCATCACATAATCAGAAAATTGTGTAAGGACTTAGATTAGTGTGCATACCCTACATATGGAAGCACGACGTTTACATTTTGAAGAACATAAAGATGAGCTTGATTTAACTGATCCTTACTCGGTCTGAAATAGGAAGCAACAGACAATGGTCTATCAATTTCTGGATTCTCTTTCCTAGTCGATGAGCGCAATCCAATACTTTCAATTCCAGAGATAAATTCAGAACAAAATTCTACGGCCTCTTCTACGATATAATTTTCTCCAATGCATCCTTCAAGACGATTTTTATTTCTTACATAACTTTTCAGTACTTTCATATATCGTTCAAAAGGATACATCCATCTCAAATACACTGGTCCACAAAATTCTACCTCTCTTACAAGATGCACCACAAGGTGCATCATTATTGTGAAGAATGCCGGTGGAAAATATTTCTCTAACAGGCATAATGTGACCACTATATCCTCTTGCAAGCCTTTTAACTTGGATGAATCAATTGTCTTACTACATATAGCATTGAAGAAGAAACATAGGCGAATGATTGCGAGTCTAACATGCTTTGGTAAAATGCCACGAATTGCCACAGGCAATAATTGTTGCATAAGAACGTGATGATCGTGCGACTTGCGTCCATAAAGTTTTAAATCTGTGAGCGACACTAGATTTTGTATGTTGGATGAATAGCCCTCAGGTACTTTGATTTCGGATAGTGTCTTACACAAGTTCAATTTCTCCATTCGTGATAGTGTATAACATGCTGGGGGTAAGAAGATCTTTTTCTCTCCCAACTGAGGAGCCAATTCTGATCTAATGTTCAATTCAACCAAATCCAAACGAGTTTTTAATCCATCTTTTGTTTTGCCAGGAATATCAAGTAGCGTACCAATAATATTTGCACAAACATTCTTTTCGATGTGCATCACATCTAAACAATGTCGCACCTGAAAATATTTCCAATATTCTAACTCAAAGAAAATGGACTTCTTCTTCCAATAGCTACTTGCAAGATCTCCATTGTTTTTTTCCTTTCCTGCTTTCTTACCAAATGAATATCTGAATTCGCTTGTTTTTGCAAAAATTTCCTCTTCATTTAATGGTTCGGGAGCGAAACTCAATTCTTGTTCGCCATTGAAATGTTTCTTTTGCTTTCTAAATGGATGGTTATGGGGTAAAAACTTTCGATGCCCAAGATACGCCATCTTTTTTCCTTTAGGCAAATAAGTAAATGCAGTTTTCTCCCCACAAATTGGACATGCATGATATCCTTTTACTGTACAACCACTCAAATTGCCATACGCAGGAAAATCATTAATAGTCCACAATAAAATAGCTTTGAGAGTGAAAAATTTTTCTTCATGTATGTCATAACATTCCACACCCTCATTCCAAAGCATTTTCAAATCGTCAACTAGTGGAGCTAAATAAACATCAATGTCATTTCCTGGTTGTTTGGGGCCAGATATTAATGCAGTTAACATCAAAAATTTTCGTTTCATGCACAACCATGGAGGTAGATTATACGTCACCAACATAACTGGCCAACAACTATATCTACTACTAAGATCACCATGTGGATTGACACCATCCGTAGAAAGAGCCAGACGAAGATTTCTAGGTTCTAAACCAAACTCTGGCCACATATTGTCTACTTGTTTCCACGATAGTTCATCCGCAGGATGTCGTATGTGTCCATCACTTTCTCGTTTTTTAGCATGCCACTTCAGCAAATTCGATATTTCTTTACTTCGAAACATCCGTTGAAATCTTGGAACAGGTGAGAAATACCACATAACTTTTGCTGGAACATTTTTCATCACATGGTTCGAATTTTTTCGAAGCTTCCATCTTGATGTTCCGCATATAGGGCATACTTCTGCATCAGATAGTTCCTTTCTAAACAAACAACAATCATTAATACACGCATGTATCTTCTCATACTTCATTCCAAGAGTACACAAAGTCTTTTTTGCTTGATATGTTGAAATTGGAATTTCATTAGGGCTTGGTAAGATGGCACGGAGTATTGTCAATAACTCAGTGAAACTTTTATCGCTCCATCCAAATTTTGCCTTCAAATTATAAAACTTTATCAAAGTAGATATCTTGGTAAAATTCTTACAACCCGGATATAATGGTTTCTTGGCATCTTCTAATATATCCTCAAAAACCTTAGATTTGTCATTAAAATAATCATGTGCAGCCTCAAACATTCCTATTGTGTCCTCAACATCATCGTCATATTCAACTTCAACTTTTCCACTAATAGACGCATTTCCATTGTCTTCCTTATTTGATTGTGATTCACCATGCCAAATCCATGTCTTATAGCTTTGATCGATACCATGAACAAACAAGTGGTGTCTTACTATATTCACATTTTGAAACTTTACATTCACACACTTCAAACATGGACAACGAATGATATTCGGTCTATTCGAATGTCGTAATCCATTTTCAATAAACATCTCAACTCCGAAGCAAAATTCTTCTGACATTCGACTTTTTGTCATCCACGACTTATCCATTACTATAATTGTGTTGCTTGAGAGGTTAATCTACAAAGAAGAACAATTATTACTTAAACTTGTGTACTTTTTAGTTCATTAAGAAGAAAATGAGTGAAATTTGAACTACTAACGAGTTCCTTGTTCACTCAAGTCCACGATCTTGACAATAAAAGTCAAGATCATGATATATTATCTCAGTTGCAAGAGATAACTCAACAAACCATTTCAAAACATCACTTAAGTATTTATCAACTTCCACCTAAACTCAACTAAAACTATAAACTAAAACAACCAACTTTAAAATCCTAATTAAAGCATTTGATCTCAACTTCTCCTCCACTAAATTCAAGTAAAATAACGAATTATAACAAAAAATTTCAAGAGATATCTTAAGTATCAATCAACTTCTCATAAAACTAAACTCAAACAAACCATTTCACAACATGACTTAAATCCATCAAATTCCCAATAAATCCAACTAAGAACATAAACTCACAAACACCTTCAAACCATAACACAAGTATTTCTCAACCCCCCCCCCCACCCAACTAAACTTATAAATCAACACAAACAAACAATTTCAAACCATAAAGAAGTATTTCTCAACCCTCAACTTAACTAAACTTACAAACTAACACCAGCAATTTCAAAATTTAATTCAAGTATTTATCAACTTCCACCTAAACTCAACTAAAACCATAAACTAAAACGACCAACTTTAAAATCTTAATTAAAGCATTTCTCAACTTCTCCTCCACTAAACTCAAGTAAAATAACGAATTATAACAAAAAATTTCAAGAGATATCTTAAGTATCAATCAACTTCCCATAAAACTAAACTCAAACAAACCATAAACTCAAACAAAACATTTCACAACATGACTTAAGTATCCATCAAATTCCCAATAAATCCAACTAAGAACATAAACCATAACACAAGTATTTCTCAACCCCCCACCACCCAACTCAACTAAACTAATAAGCACACACAAACAAACAATTTGAAACCATAAATAAGTATTTCTCAACCCTCAACTTAACTAAACTTACAAACTAAGACCAACAATTTCATAATTTAATTTAAGTATTTATCAACTTCCACCTAAACTCAACTAAAACCATAAACTAAAACAACCAACTTTAAAATCCTAATTAAAGCATTTGATCTCAACTTCTCCTCCACTAAACTCAAGTAAAATAACGAATTATAACAAACAATTTCAAGAGATATCTTAAGTATCAAACAACTTCCCATAAAACTAAACGAAAACCATAAACTCAAACAAACCATTTCAGAGCATGACTTAAGTATCCATCAAATTCCCAATAAATCCAACTAAATCATAAACTCACAAACACCTTCAAACCATAACACAAGTATTTCTCCCCCCCCCCCCCAACTAAACTAAACTTATAAATCAACAAACAAACAATTTCAAACCATAAAGAAGTATTTCTCAACCCTCAACTTAACTAAATTTACAAACTAACACCAACAATTTCAAAATTTAATTCAAGTATTTATCAACTTCCACCTAAACTCAACTAAAACCATAAACTAAAACAACCAACTTTAAAATCTTAATTAAAGCATTTGTCAACTTCTCCTCCACTAAACTCAAGTAAAATAACGAATTATAACAAAAAATTTCAAGAGATATCTTAAGTATCAATCAACTTCCTATAAAACTAAACTCAAACAAACCATAAACTCAAACAAACCATTTCACAACATGACTTAAGTATCCATCAAATTCCCAATAAATCCAACTAAAACATAAACCATAACACAAGTATTTCTCAACCCCCCAACTCAACTCAACTTATAAGCACACACACAAACAATTTGAGAGTGGGAAGAATTCTTAAGTTAGTTTATCCAAACTCTTTGCCCTTTAATTAAGTTTCCCATCTATGCTATATGCTTTCTATTTTCTTAACGGCTACAAACTCTTTAGTTCTTGTGCTTTCACCCCACTAACAAATTTAAACTTTTTAACTTTACATCCAAATTTCTAAGAATTTACTTCTATCATGAAAAATGTCAATAAAGAGCTAATTAGTTTCTTGCCTTGCCTAGGTTGATTGATAAAAAGGACTATAAATGTGTCTTTTATATAATCCTCAAAGTTGAAGAACCAAACCTAAAACTCAACCTTTCTCTTTTAATATTTGAAATGGGATTTTTGTTTACCTTAAAATCCATGTGTTTGTTGCTTGCTATCTTTCTTTAGTTTTAGTAACAAAAATTAACATTCCCAAACAAAAACAAGTATTTCAAAACTACCTTTCTTTAGTTTTAGTAAAAAGGAACAACATTATAGCAACTATCAACATTATAGAGTAAAAAGGAACTAAATTTATCAACTAACACCAACAATTTCAACATTATAATTTCTCAACTATTTTTCCTACAATGTTTTCTATCCATCATCCAATCCAAGACAAAAATAAACTTAAGCAACTAATCAATTAAATTTAACTCTACATTTTTATAAAATTAAAAAGAAGCAAAAAATTTTACCAAGTAATCTCACTCAAATCTTAAGAATTCGGTGTCGGATTTGCTACCCACGACCACGACCACCTCAGATCTACCCACGAACAGTGACGAACACCACTGATTTGTTACCCAAAAACAGAGATCTAGCCCACGAAGAAGTGTTGGCCGACGGTCTGTAAGTTTGGAGAAAACCCACTTGCTGAAGATGAGCTTGAGCTTGAGCTTCACGAAAATGGCACTTGCCGACGGTCTTTTGAGTTTGAGCTCACAGATCTGAAACTCTCCACAGATCTGAAATGCTGACCATCGATGAGGGAAGAAATTCGAGAGAGGTTGCCGGCGATGATGGAAGAAATGCTCGCCGGATGATGGAAGAAATGCTCGCCGTCGGTCGAGAAAAACGGAAGAAAAAAGACCGCCCGTCGATGAGAAAAAGGGAAGAAATGCTCGCCGTCGTCGTCCATTAGCTCGCCGTCGAGGAGGGAGGAAGCCGCCGCCGTTGATGAGGGAGGAAGCCGCTGCCGTCGATGATGGAGGAAGCCGCCGCCGTCGATGAGGGGTTTTCGTTTTCGTGGGTTTCGTTTCGTTTTCGAGCAGAGAGGACTTAGGGCAGAAATGTCGGGGAGAGAGAAAGTTATTTCATTTTTACTGTTTATTAAATTTAAAAAAAAAATAAAAAAATAACTTTTAATGTCGGGCAATGCCCGACATTAAAGGCGTCTTTTGATGTCGGGCAATGCCCGACATTAAAAGTTCGAAAATTTTAAAAAACGCGCGTCCGACATTAAAAGGCCCGCGCATTTTTTTGTCCGACATTAAAGCCTCTGCGCCTATTTTTCTGTCCGACATTAAAACTATAATTTGTTGTAGTGATTTTAGGATAGAATTTAGCTAAAATTATTGTAATTTAATGCTTTATTTTATCCTATGGGCCAAAATTAACCAGTTCAATTGCTATTTATATGCTTTATGGATGTCATATAGAATTTTAATCCCACCTTAGGTTATAAACATGCTCATGCATTTTTTTTTATATATTATAAATTGTTATAATGTATGTTTAAATGCATGGATTTGTTTTCATATTTTTAATATAAGTGTATATTAATTATATGAAAAAATTGGAAAGCATGAAGCATGTCATTGCTTAAATTAAATATAAATAGTTATGTTTAATGTGATGAATGAAGCATGCTTGATTGATTTTCTTGATTGGCTTATAATTTTTATATTAAAAGAAAATCAATATTGCATGAATCATGAAACATCCATAGTTAATAATATGGTTGTTATATTATTCATGCAATTAGTGTGGTTTAATTATTTAATTTGAATAAGATTGTTAAATGAATTAAACCCTAGATTCTTGATTATAGGATTAATCATTAAAATTTGAAATAGTTCTTTAATATTAATGATTAGAAACCGTCAATCTATAATCAAGATTTGCATGCAAACATAAGATCATAGGATAAATTGGATTAATTTTAAATTTTTTAAAATTAATTAGACCTAGATCAGTTTCTAATAGGATTAGAATCTTTTCTTACTTAGAATTAAAAATAGTTTTAATTGACCAAGTAGGAAAAACATTGTTGTGATTATAAGGGAACTCCACCGGTAATGTTCTGTCTAAGGCTGGGGGTATTTAAGTTGACGGTTTACGGAACACCTCCTACCTGGGAACTGACCTGGAATACCGGAGTTGAATTAATCATAGTTAAATGTTAGCATGCAATGTCACTTGGTTTATTAAAAGTATTTAATGCACCTAGATCTTTAGAGTAAAGACCTTACATTACTGAGGTTATAAGGGAACTCACTCGGTAAAGTTCTGTCTAAGGTTGGGGGTATTTAAGTTGACGGTTTACGGAACACCTCCTACCTGGGAACTGACCCGAACATTGAGTTGAATTAACCATAGTAATGATGACTTGCAATGTTGGGTTTATTAAAAGAAGTTTAATTCACCCAAAAGATTGCAGTTGAATCTTTTTCATAATTGTTATAATAGGATCAGACTTAGATAGATTGACTTAGCCGAATACTATCTAAGTTAATCAACCTTATATTAACCATAGGACATTTTTCAGTAGGAGGAAAATTACAAAACGAGATTTAAATCAAGTTTTGCTCCTACGTCCCTATATTCACAACGTGAGATTCATGCTCGGCTTCGAGTCGCCTTAGGAGCGGCATTCCTTCGGAAAGTGTTTGTATGAATCAATATCAAGGTGAATGGGAAAAATATCTAGAGTAAGTGGGAGCGGGACACGTGTCAACGTATCCCTCGGTCTCCGCCCATAGTTCACACCGTGAGAGTCCTATGATCCGCCTGCAGGTTGTCCTGGCGCAACCATCCCTTCGGAGGGCCTGATCATAGGATTCAGAACATCGTGAACCCCTGAATAGGATAGGAGCTCTTAGGCTAATCACCAACAGTTGTCTTTCCCTTCGGTAGCCTGTTGGTACGTGCCTCTGAGATCTGAAAGTGGGAGGGTTACACTTACAAGGATGAGTTAAAAGTGTTAACAAATCCTTAACCGAACAACGGTGGCTAATGTCTATAGGAATATGAGTTATTCTGGAATTAGAATTAGCTGAGAGATGTCTCATTTCAGAGGAGTGGTGCCTAATCACCCTTCGGTAGCTGATATTCTAAACCTCTGAAACATCGTTGCAAAACTAAATCAACAGTTTTAGGGTTCTGTGATTGTCTGTTTTGCTAAATTGATTGGATTGTGTGCAATTGTTTGCCTGTATGATGGGTTAAGGCAAAGATAACTAATACGGTCATTGTTTGTTTAAATTTCAGCAATGTCTTCCTCAATTGTCTCTCTGCTTAAAAATGAGAAATTAACTAGCGAAAATTACGCTACGTGGAATTCGAACCTGAATACGATTCTTGTCGATGATCTGCGGTTCGTCCTAATTGTCCTCTAGCCCTTGCTCGTAATGCATCCCAAGCAGTTAAGGATGCTTATGACCGCTGGACAAAGGCCAATGATAAGACTGAAGGATTTTGAAATTCCCAATTCTGTTACAGCGGAAGCAATTGGACCGTTCGTAGTTAATTTTGTTTCTACTAAAATACTAATGCATTGGCAAAAGGTTAAGCGACGAGAAACATACCTCCGTTGACGACTCTGAATACTTCAACGGATGATTCTTGATTGCTCTGCAACAACGAAGAACACCACTATTTGATCTTCCCCGCTATAACTCTGAGATTAGGAACGTAGTTGTCGGACTACCTAATCTTGAATGGGAAAAACTCTAGTGAGAAGTTTCTCCCTAGAGTTCTTGAGTTGAGAGAATATGAGAGGGCCTTATGGTGGTCATATGTTGTTGTACCTAAACCCTAGGGTTAGTGTTCTATTTATAGGAGAAAGGCCATGAATAAAATATTCATTTAAAATCAATTATTTCCATAACTGATTTAATCTTTTCCATAATCAATCAATTCCATAACCAATCAATTCCATAATTGATTAATCTTTTCCATAAATGATTGATCACTTCCATAAGTGATTAATCATTTCCATAATTGATTAATTACCAATTAATTAATTCTTTAATTAATTAATCACCAATTAAATATCATATATTTAATTTCAGACCTTCTATTAGTTAATTAATTAATTACCCAATTAAATATCATATATTTAATTTCAGGCATTCAATTAATTAATTCCATAATATGAATCAAATTCATATTAAAATTTGAACACCTTCAAATTCTCTTATATCCTATAAATTTAATATGAATCAAATTCATATTAATATTTGAATTTCTTCAAATATTTATTCCTCTCATAGACTATAGTTTAATTAAATCTCGTTTAATTTAAACTAAATTGAATAATTAATTAATTCATCTTCTAATTAAATACCATATATTTAATTAGACATATATTTGAACTCTTTCAAATATATTCAATCTCTTAATATAATAAAGTTTAATCTCAAATTAGACTTTATATTTTAATGCATCACTATACATTATATTAATTTGTATCTCATACAATTAACTTAATTCCTAATATGAATTTGAACTATTCAAATTCTCTCAAGATATATTTGTTCCTAATTACTCTTTACGAGCTAGAAGAGGAACGTAATGGACCTATAGATCAGAAGCTCTAATGATATGAGGTTAACTGATTAAACTCATTAATCAAGTTAACCAATTCATTAACTGTGGGTCATTCCACTAAAGACCCACAACTGAACTCTTCTCACTGTAGAAAATAACTTGTATGTATTAAGACCAACCGAAAACAAAGCACTTTTAAATCACGAATTATTTAAAACTGCTGAAACTCAAAGAAAAAGGCAAAAGATTTCTCCAACAAGTAACAATACTCATCTTTGGTATGTTAGACTTGGTCATATAAACATCGATAGGATCGATCGTTTGGTAAAGAATGGACTTCTAAGCAAGTTAGAAGATGATTCACTACCACCTTGTGAATCTTGTCTCGAGGGGAAAATGACCAAGAGACCCTTTACTGGAAAAGGTTATAGAGCCAAAGAACCCTAAGAGTTAATACATTCAGATCTATGTGGTCCAATGAATGTAAAAGCTCGAGGAGGGTACGAATATTTCATCTCATTTATAGATGATTATTCAAGATATGGTTACTTGTACCTAATGGGACATAAGTCTGAAGCCCTTGAAAAGTTTAAGGAGTTTAAGGCTGAAGTTGAAAACCTATTAGGTAAATCTATTAAAATACTTCGATCTGATCGAGGAGGGGAGTATATGGATCAAAGATTCAAGGATTATATGATAGAACATGGAATCCAACCTCAACTCTCAGCCCCTGGTACACCTCAGCAGAATGGTGTGTCAGAAAGGAGAAATAAAACCTTGTTGGACATGGTTCGATCAATGATGAGCTATGCTCAATTGCCTCGCTCGTTTTGGGGGTATGCAGTAGAGACTGCAGTATACATCTTGAACAATGTTCCCTCGAAAAGTGTTTCTGAAACACCTTTCGAATTATGGAAGAGGCGTAAACCTAGTTTATATCACTTTCGCATCGGGGGTTGTCCAGCACATGTGCTTGTGACAAATCCTAAGAAACTGGAACCTCATTCAAAACTGTGTCAATTTGTTGGTTACCCTAAAGAAACGAGAGGTGGTTATTTCTATGACCCACAAGAAAATAAGGTGATTGTATCGGCAAACGCCACTTTCTTAGAGGAAGACCACATGAGAGATCATAAACCACGCAGCAAAATAATATTAGGAGAAGCTATAGAAGAATCACCAAGAGTTGTTGATGAAGCTGGACCTTCAACAAGTGTTGATGAAGGAACTAATTCTTCAGATCCATCCCGTCCATCTCAAACGATGAGAGTGCCTCGACGTAGTGGGAGGGTTGTATCACAACCTGATCGCTACTTGGGTTTAACTGAAACTCAGGTTGCCATACCTAATGATGGCATTGAGGATCCATTGTCTTATCGACAGACAATGAATGACGAGGATAAGGATGAATGGGTCAAAGCCATGAACCTGGAAATTGAGTCAATGCACTCCAATTCTGTATGGGAACTCGTAGATCTACCAAATGGGGTAAAACCCATAGGGTGCAAATGGATCTATAAGAGAAAAAGAGATGCAGCTGGAAAGGTACAGACCTTCAAAGCTAGACTAGTGGCAAGGGGTTATACCCAAAAGGAAGGGGTTGACTATGAGGAAACCTTTTCTCCGGTAGCCATGTTAAAGTCCATAAGAATTCTCTTATCCATAGCCACATATTATGACTATGAAATATGGCAAATGGACATCAAGACTGCCTTTCTGAATGGTAATCTTGAAGAGAATATCTTCATGTCTCAACCCGAAGGGTTCATAGCCAAAGGTCAGGAACAAATAGTTTGTAAGCTCAATCGATCCATTTATGGATTAAAACAAGCGTCCAGATCTTGGAACATTAGATTTAATACTGCAATCAAATATTTTGGTTTTTACCAAAACGTTGATGAGCCTTGTGTGTAAAAGAAAGTCAACAAAAGGAAAATAGTTTTTCTAATACTTTATGTAGACGATATCCTGCGCATTGGGAATGATGTAGGATACCTCACTGACATTAAGAAATGGCTAGCAGCCCAATTCCAAATGAAAGATCAGGGAGAGGCTCAATATGTTATGGGAATCCAAATCATTAGGGATCATAAGAACAAAACGCTAGCACTGTCTCAAGCAACGTATATTGACAAAATATTATCTCGATATTTGATGCAAAACTCCAAGAAGGGACTACTACCCTTCAGACATGAGGTACACCTGTCTAAGGAACAGTCTCCTAAGACACCTCAAGAAATTGAGAACATGAGACACATTCCCTATGCCTCAACTGTAGGCAGCTTAATGTATGCTATGCTCTACACTAGGCCTGACATATGTTATGCAGTGGGAGTAGTCAGTAGGTATCAGTCTAATCCAGGGTTGGACCACTGGGGAGCGGTTAAGAATATCCTCAAGTATCTTTGGAGAACGAGGGACTACATGCTTGTGTATGGAGCTAAGGATTTGATTCTTACTGGATACACTAACTCTGACTTTTAAGCTGATAAGGATTCAAGGAAATCCACATCAGGGTCAGTATTCACCCTCAATGGAGGAGCAGTAGTGTGGAGAAGCATCAAACAAGGATGCATAGCAGACTCAACCATGGAGGCTGAGTATGTAGCAGCTTGCGAAACAGCTAAGGAGGCAGTATGACTTAGAAAGTTCTTGACTGATTTGAAAGTGGTTCCGAATATGAACGTGCCCATAACACTATACTGTGACAACAGTGGGGCTGTAGCCAACTCAAAAGAACCTCGAAGCCACAAATGGGGTAAACACATCGAGAGGAAGTATCACCTGATACGAGAGATTGTGCAACGAGGAGATGTGATCGTCACTAAGATCGCTTCGGAGCACAACATCGCTGATCCATTTACGAAGGCTTTCACGGCTAAAGTGTTTGAGGGTCATCTACAAGGTCTAGGTCAAAGAGATATGTATGCCATCTAATCTAGGACAAGTGGGAGAAATGTATAATGGGTATAAGGATGCCCTAGTTCATTGTATTATTTTAATATACATGACATTTCCAGCTTTAGATTATTGCATTTACATCCCACTAACTAGTGTTTTAGTTCAAGTGGGAGTTTGTTGGGTTTTATGCCCTAAAACTCGTAGATAGTGAATGTAACTGTTGACCGGATATTAATGAAATAATATTTATATATTTTTCCATTAATTGTTATTAGTTATTTTATATTTGTCTTTGCCTAAAAATAACTCTAATCCAATAAACTAGACATCCAAGGCTGTAATATGAGTCTTGAACTATATGTAGTGACATATGGGATCATTGTTCAAGAAACAGCCTAAAGGGTCTATAGTATAGGGATAAGACTGGGTGCCTTATCCTGGTGACAGTATGGATACGACCCACTTTGTATTTGATACAAACGCTGCGATCCAACGCGTTCGTGTAGGAGACATGAGAGTGGGGGTATCCTATGCAATGAGTTTGCATAAGAGCGGACGGCGAAATAGTAACCACTAGTTATAACACCGTTAACTAGTTGGTTTTCTATTTCACTAGAACGACCTAGACAACTTAGTCTTAATCCTGAGTTGATTATGGACTCCTGCTCATGAGGGACTGTCCTTTGATTTGTATGGGTGAGAGTGGCAAATACGCAGACTCAATAAGCCTACCATTTTGGGGACAAGACCGAATGGGGAGCTGGGAACATAATTGTACAAGATGGAATTCACTTCTTCCCGACTTTAGGGAAGCAAATGAGTGTTCCCTTAAGTGGTTACTCCGAGTCTTGAACAAAGGGCCCTACCCTCTCAATTGGCACGAGAGGGTTTTCTGTTTGATGGTTGGACCACAAACAGGTTGTTCATTAGAGGAGAACTGGTACTTAAGGAAATAGAAGTAACACAGGGGTAAAACGGTAATTTGACCCAGCTGGTGTTACGGACACTCGTGAAGGACTAACTAGTCGATATTGGTCTAGATCTGTGTGAAGGTGTACATATTACACATGCGGAAGCAATTGAAGATCGAAAGCACTTAAGACATTCAATTTTACTCCTAAAGCATGCATGTTCTAGAAAAGACAGAATAGAGAGTTTAGAAAACATCAACCTTTGTAGCTCACTTATGTTGAACTCCTTGTGGTGTTTGCCTCTCTTATGCTCCTTGGACAACCTCTAGAGTCTTCCCTACTATACTCCAGGCCAAGAACGACTTTTGGACAGCCCGAAATCCACCTCCAAACCCAAATAACTCCCTAGGCTCCAAGTATGACGAATTCCCAACAGCCCCGCTAATCATTCCCTCACTTCCATTGGTGTATTTCTACTAAATATTACATTACTCTTATCAAAAATCACTAACTGTCCAGACAGCTCACCATATTTAGCCAACACAACAAGTAGCTTAACACACTCCTCTTTGGTTGCACTACAAAATATCAACGAATCATCAGCAAAGAAAAGATTTGAAATGTAGGCCCGTTCCTCGACACCTTATATCCCGAGAGCTGGTTACAGCCAATCACCTCATTCAGCAGGAAAGTAAGCACCTCTGAACACAAAATGAACAGATATGGTGACAAGGGATCTCCCTGCCTCAACCCTTTTTCTGGCTTAATCATCCCATACAACTTATTATTCACCATCAGGCTATATGATACTAAGTCACACACTCCATTATCCACTCGATCCATCTCACATCAAAGCCCATTACCCTCATCACTCTCTCCAAGAACAACCATTCAACTCTGTCATAAGCTTTTGCCATATCAAGCTTGACCGCCATGGAAACTTCCTCCCTTTTCTCCTTCGATTCATCGAGTGCACGATTTCGTGCGCAATAAGTATGTTGTCTATAATCAGCCTTCCTTGCACAAAGGTCATTTGACATTCGCTTAGCAACATAGGCATCACCATCTTCAGCCTATTGCACAACACCTTGGAGATTATCTTATATGAGACATTATACAACGAGATTGGCCGTAACTGTCCCATACCCGTTGCACTACTACAAATTTGACCTTTATTGACGCTTAGCTTTTTAGGTTTGTTGACGCTTGTATTAAGAAAACGTCAATAAAGGTATCATTTGTACTTTAAAATAAATTATTATTAAATAAATAGGTATATTGACGGTTATATTGTGTCAACAAATGATCTCGTTTATGTTGACAGTTAAAAAACGTCAATGAAGGTGATTAAAAGATTAATTTACGTAGATTTTTGTCCAACTCCTCCTTTTCACATAGTTGACGGACAAAAGCCATCAATGAAAAGGGTTTTGCTGACGGTTTTTATTGACGCTTATTAGCCGTCAATGAAAACTGCATTCATTGACGGTTAATAAGTGTCAATAAACATTACTATATTGACACGCAAAAAACGTCAATATTAATGGGGGTTTCTTGACAGGTATTAAGTGCCAAAAAATTTAAACTTTTTTGGGATTCTGGATTTAAGTTTAAATTACTCCCAAATTTGAAGTGATTTTAGGAGTTTAAATTGAGTTTTTAATTGGAAAAAAGATAAAGTTGAAAAAGAAAGAAACTTAAGACTCTCCTTTGTTTTGTTTATTTCATTTATTTAGGTGCATTGAGAAAAAATAAAAGAAAAAGGAAAAATAAGAAATAAAGAAAAGAAAAAAAACCTAAAGAAAAGGAAAAAAAACCTAAGTTTCTTCCTCATTCTTTCTTTTTCCCTCTCTACGTCGTAACTGCCCCCTTGTCGTTTTCTCGTTCGCGCACCTCCCCCGTTTTTGTCTTCGCGCAGCTAGGTGGCCGCCCCTCCCTCGTCGTTTTCGTCTTCGCACAACAAGGTCACACAACCTCGCGCCATTTTTTTCGTAGACCCGTCGGTTACACACGCGTTCACGCCGGATTTCAATCTAAATCTCCATCTTCCTCCCATTTTTCCCTCCTTTCTCCAAATCCTAGCCACCAAAATCGTCTGGAAACTGTAACGCCAAAATCATAAGGCATAAGGCAGTAACCCATTCTAGAAACTGTAACACCAAAATCGTCTTCAAAGCAGGTACGAAGCTCTCTAAATCTTCTCATTTTTTTTCTTCTCAATCGTTTATACTATTTTTCTAATTTATCTTCGCCAATAATGTAGCAGCACTCTTTGATTAGGGTTCAGATTTAAGCTTTCATGTCTCGTTTACTGTTTATCGATCATCAGTTTTTGAGTTCTTATTTTCTTGTTGTTCGGTGTTTATTTATATCTCTCGATCGAAGTATCTTTCCTCAACTGTTCATTATTCTTCCTTGTTCTCAACTTCTCATCGTTTGATTTTGCGGAACTGTGGAGCTCGTGGTTTACTTATTGTTTTATGTAATGATCTTTTTGGTTCTGAACTAGGAGTTACTTCTGAGATTGTCGAGTTTTTTTTTTTTTTGGGATTATACTATCTATTTACTGTTAGCTATTGAAACAGATGATGAGAAGTTATTGTTATCTTGTATATGTTCGATTCCTTTGTTGCATATTGTTTTCATTGTCTGTTTTTAGCTTAGAGGCGAAGAATTGTTCTGTATGTTAGGTGTTTGATGCCAAATTTAAGAGAAATGAGGGTGATAGCGAGCATAGCTAGCTATCTTTACTTATTTAATTTAGCTAGTCTTTGATGATTATTGGACATTTTATTGCGCTTAATTGTTTATTTTGTAGGAAATGGTTGATTAGAGCTATAGAGCAATTATGGAGTTAATCGGGTGCTCGGGACGCGAAAAGATGCAAAGGATTGAAAAAGCTTCAAAGAGAAAAAGTCAAAATTGGGTCAAATGCAGGCTAGCATCGAGACGCCAGCCCTTGAGCGTCTCGACGCTGGCATTCCATATCAGAATAGGCGCGGAATCGTCGCAGCGTCTCGACGCTGCGTAATTCCCTTTTCAGAATACGCATGTTTTGTGGCAGCGTCTCGACGCTAGGACGAAAAATTGCTATATATACTTCCTTTCGGCTAGGTTTTTGGGGGAATGAATTTTGGGACTTCTTGGGGCCGTAAACAGAGCTAAAACAGAGGATTTGAGGGCTGAAGCTAAGGGAGAAAATCGGAAATCAACCCATTGTTCGTGGGGATCGTGACGGGGACGTCGGACTCGGTCTACATTGAGTTTTCTTTTCCCTTTCCTTTTCTTTAGCTAGACTTTATGGCTTTATTATGTTTAGTTGAGCTTGTAATTAGATTCATGAGTAGCTAAACTCATAACTTAGGGATTGATGTAGTTGATTAAGTTTATGGATTGAATTTATGGTTTAAGTTGTTCAATGATTATTATGTTTGTAATCTTGATTTAATGCTTTCAATTAATTGGCCATTAGTTGGATGATTTAAGTTTTGAATCTAGCTCGGGAGAGGGGATTTAATATAGACTTACTCAAGATTGCATGACTAGAGTTTATTTTCTAATAGTGACGGTTTTAGATTAACTTTGGAATTAGTCAAAAGATCTCATTGCCTTGCATATTAATAAACTTAGATAGGGATATCAAGTTGGTTAATTTGCATGAGAATCAATTATACTCGGGAGAGGTAGTTGTGATTAAAGGGTCTTTGGCTCATAATTTCATTGTGCATAATAACTTACTCCTTAAAATCAATCCTAGACTAAATCGGCGAAATCAATTCCCTAAGTATTTTTCCCAATTGAATTTCCACACTTTTTACTTGTTCTGATTTAGTTTTCATATCATTCAATCATCACATTGTGTTCCCTAAATAAAATTGAGCAAGATAATTCACAATACTTGATTTGCTTAAAAATCCAATCCATAGGACAACATTCAAATTACATTCATTATATTATTACTTGACCCGTGCGCTTGCGGTAGAAAAAGTCCACATCAGAGGGAAACAAATAGGGCTGAGTATTCATAATTTATGCGTAGTAAATTTCTGGACCTTTATATGGAACTTAATGAAACAGTCTTACAACCAATTACAGTTAACAAATGACACTGAATAGTGAATATATAAAAGGTTAGAACAGAAAGTAATTTGATGCATGATTTTAATCAAGATAAACCTAGCAGCTCTAAGTATTACGTTCTCTTTTTAAAAGTTTACAAAATTCACTAAGAATGGACTTCTGATTTTGATAGATGGTTGGCCATAGTTAGCAATTTCCAATTTGTTTGAGCTTTTCTACAATGGGTTTGATATGTATTCTGCTTTTTCTTTGCCTTATTAAGTGATTAAATGGAGTTATGTTTCAAATTTTTGCTGCTTAGTCGAATTTTTTAATGCAATTTCTTTTGTAAGAAACATATGTTTAGTGGTCAATGCACGAGAAATTTTGAGTTTATGTTCTTGATTTTGGGTAAGTCAAATTTTAGTTAAGTTTTAGGTAAGTCTATTATGTTTTATTTGTGGGATTTTGTTTTTTTATGGTAGTAAGTTGGGAAAGTTGAGGCTAAATCTGTGGGGAGCTTCTGATTTTGGATGCTGAAAATAGTAAAGGTTCACAAACACTCTATGTCATTTTCTCTATCAGTTCTCTTTTGTAGGTTAGATTATTTTTCTTGCCTTGGAAGATTATTAATGCTTTTATTTATTTATTTTTGTTTTTGCGCTCCAAGTATGTATCTGGAACTTAAAGGATTATGAATTTCTCTTGTGAATATTCAGAGACTGAATCTATTGAAGTGGACATTTTTTTACCTTGTATTCTTGTAGGCTTTTCTATGTCCTCTTGTATAGTTGGTAAATCTGATGATGATGATGTTGCTCAGAATTTGCAGGACATTTATCAGGTTTTGTATCTTATATTTACTTCTTGTACAATTTTTTTTCATTAACTAAAAAAAGGAAATCAACTTTCTTTGTAACAGATGCTCTTGGTGAGGCGGTTTGAACATGAGAAGAACAATGCTAAGTCAATTCTGGGTTCGGAGGATTCCCCTGTTCAGGAAGAAATGTCATTTGTCTGTTGTCCTTCTGGCCATGACATATTTATAAAGGCAGACCCTGATGTTTGGTTGGACACTCTTCCTATAAATAACAGTACCAGTTTTTTTCTTGATATGTTGTTTTGCAAGAGCTTTCATCAATTCTCTTGCTTTATCAGGGAAAATTGAAGCAAGTAAGTTTAGCACCTTTATGCTTCATTCTACTTTCAAACTTAGCTTGATTTATAATATGTACACAAGTAGCCATCAGTTTAAGGCTTGACGACTATCATTGCAAGAGCTTTCATTATGATATATTTTTTTTCTTTGATGATAGGCATTATGTAGCTTATCAAACCTCATGAAAGATACTTTACAGTTTTCATTGAAATTCTCCTCAATACCTCCCCAAATATTTATTGCTCATCAAAATATGCTATGGACACTAGATGAGTGGGATTTTACAGATACAGGTTTTGTACAATTCTAATACACAATTTTTCCACCTTGATGTTAATCAGTTATTGTATGCTCAGTAGTAGATGAAATTTTAAAGACTGACTTTATTTGTATGATGGAAATAACATTCTTTCTTCATGAGGATTAGCTTTGTTTTAATTGGAGGATGTTCTCCCTGGATCGAACCTCGCCTACTTCACATGCATTCTAGCACATATATCAAGGTAGGGGAACATTCTATGATTGATTATCAATACGAAACTTTGGTTTTTAATCATGTATCCTTTTGGATGATTTTCTTGTACGCAAAACTTCTCAAAGGTTGTTGATTACAGAACTCCAGTGCCTCACGTACTTGTTCAACCTGTGATTGCAGCAACAATTTCCTAGATTTTGTAAGATTATATATATGTATGTGTGTGTATATATATATATATTCAGATAGCAATGAATGTTGTAGTATGTTTACTTAATTTTCTTTTTATTTGCAGTTGACGAGAGGAATTGCATTTAGCCAATCAAAATTCGATGAGATAAGAGTTGAATTATGTGAATATGCAACACAATACATGAGATGATTGTTTGTTAATATTATACTTAGTTTTTTTATTCAATTTTTAGATAACTTGTTAGACACTGTGATATGTTCTTAGTTTGATGAAATTAATATTATGACTTACTTAAATTGTGTTCTCAGATAAATTTTTAGTTAATGAAATCTATTATCTCATTATGATTTCACGTTTGGTTGAAATTATGATTCATTTGATTTTATATTTCTATATGAACAATAATGTGTTTGTTACGAGATATGACTCGTACTATTTATACTTGAGTTTTGGTGTTATTTTCATATAATATATTTGATGTGGAATTTTCCTTACCGCAAGCGCACGGGTCAAGTAATAATAAAGTGTTCGTATAAACGAGTGTCGTCCTCTGGATTGGATTTTTAAGCAAATCAAGTATTGTGAATTATCTTGCCCAATTTTATTTAGGGATCAAAAAGTGATGAGTGATTAATGGAAAACTAAATTAAAGCAAGTAAAAAGTGTGAAATTTCAATTGGGAAAACAACTTAGGGAATTGATTTAGCCGATTTAGTTTAGGATTGATTTTAAGGAATAAGTTATTATGCACAATGAAATTATGAGCCAAAGACCCTTTAATCACAACTACCTCTCCCGAGTATAATTGATTCTCATGCAAATTAACCAACTTGATATCCCTATCTAAGTTTATTAATCATGCAAGGCAATGAGATCTTTTAACCAATTCTAAAGTTAATCTAAAACCGTCACAAATTAGAAACTAAACTTTAGTCATGCAATCTTGAGTAAGTCTAAATCAAATCCCCTCTCCCGAGCTAGATTCGAAACTTAAATCATCCAACTAATGGCCAATTAATTGAAAGCATTAAATCAAGATTACAAACATAATAACATTGCACAACTTAAACCATAAATCAATCCATAAACACAATCAACTACATCAATCCCTAAGCTTACAAGTTTAGCTACTCATGATCAAAATTACAAGCTCAACTAAACATGTAAAAGCCATAAAAATCTAACTAAAGTGAGGGAAAGAAGAATTAAACTCGTTGTAGGCTGAGACCGAACGTCCCCGTCACGATCCCCACGAACAATGGGTTGATTTCCGAATTTTCCCCTTTGCTTCAGCCTTGAATTGCTCTGTTTTTCCTCTGTTTACGGCTCCAAGAAGTCCCAAAATTGGTTCCTCTAAAAACCTGGCCGAAAATAACTATTTATTCTTAAATTTCATCGTAGCGTCGAGATGCTGTCAAGACAGCGTCGCGACGCTGCCTCTAAACACGCGCGTTCTGGAAAGGAAATTACACGCAGCGTCTCGACGCTGCGACGATTTCACGCCTATCCGAATAAGGAATGCTAGCGTCGAGACGCCTAAGGGCTAGTGTCTCGACGCTAGTCACCACCATTAGACCAAATTTTGACTTTTTTCCTTTTTAATTCTTTTTCCTTCCTTTGCATCTTTTCGCGTCCCGAGCACCCGATTAACTCCAATATTACGCTATAGCTCCAATCAACCATTTCCTACAAAATAAACAATAAAGTGCAATAAAATGGCCAATAATCAACAAAGACTAGCTAAATTCAATAAGGAAAGATAGCTAGCTATGCTCGCTATCAGTATTGAACATGTCATGTTATTATCAAGTGAAGTGAAGGTTGTGTTCTCGGGTTAGTAGCGCATATTTCTGTTATTTCAGGTACCCAAAAATTTTTGGTTAGTTATAATTACGTTGTTATGATGTCGGATTTTTGGTAAATCAAACTTGGTTACAGGGTAAAATTTAGTAATGTCCTCTTTGAATTTTGGAGGTATTACAATTGGTAGCTAGTTACTATTGTGTAAATGCAGGTTGCAAAGCAGGGGTAAAAACCAACGTGAGGTTTTTTTTTTATTTTTTCCAAATATGTATCGTTGACGGTTAAAAAACGTCATAACAAACACCATAATTGACATATATTAACCGTCAATGAAAATACACAATTTGACAATTTAATACGATAACTTGACAGCTAATAAATGTCAATAAAATGATATATTGACAGCTCATAAGCGTCAAGAAATGTATATATTGACATTTTCGATCCTATAATTGACAATGAAAAAACGTCAACATAAGTCTATATTGACGGTTTATAAATATCAATAAATATGGCAACGTTGACGTTTTATGGATATTATTGACGAATAAAACGTGTCAATAATAAGATTTGTTGATGATTATTAAACGTCAACAGAGGTGGCTACATTGACGCTTTATGAATATCATTGACGGATAAAACGTGTCAATAATGTCTTTGTTGATGGCTTATAAACGTCAACAAAGACATATTCGTTGACGTCCTATAAGTGTCAATGAAAACAGTAATATTGATGCTTTAGTTTTATTGATACCACTTTAATTGACTTCTAAAAAGCGTCAATGAATGTGATAGTTGATACTTTTTAGCCGTCAACAAAGGCCAAATTTGTAGTAGTGACCTTTGGAATCAGCACAATGTGAGTATGGTTCATCTTTCGAAGCAAAGCTCCCCTCGCAAAGAAGTCCTTCACTATTGATACCACATCCCTCCTAACTACGGACCAATGATCTTGGAAAAAACCAGTTGTCATTCCATCCTCCCTTGGAGCTTTCTCTGCATTCATATCCATCACTACCCTCTCAATTTCAGTTTTCATTACCTCTCCTATCAAGAATTCATTGTCTGCCCTCCCAACCTTCCGATCCCAGTTCTCAAATTCCCCATCAAAGCCTGGCGGGTTAGAGGACTTAAACAACTCCTCAAAAGATTGTAGCCCACCCGATCCACTTCATCTTCCCCTCTTTCCATTCACTAGCCTCATTCTCTATTCCTGACAAATGATTTGCCCTTCTTCTCATGGTAACTTTGGCGTGAATTTTTTTTTTTATTTCGATCACCTTCCTTTACCCATTGCACTCTTGATTTCATCCTCCAAAATAATTCCTCCTCCACCATAAGCTCCTTCAACCGCCCTTCTAATCCATTAATTATCTCATAATTAGGCCATGCCCGATCCTGCTCCTCTTTTGTCATAGCCCCAATCCTCTGCATCTCACCATTCGAATTGACCTTAGCATGCCTCCTCCATTGTAGAATAGCCATTTGAGACCCTCTAATTTTCTCAGACACAACATATGCATGGCCACCTATAACATCACGCTGACAAGCCTCCCTGACTGCTTGAACACATGTCTGATCCTTTGCCCAGCTTCGATTATACACAAACCTCCTCTAGAACGTGGGTTTTATCGGTGTTGATTGCAACATAATCATACGATGGTCAGAACCTATCGATCGTAAATGATCCACTCTCACCCGCGACCATTCTCTACTCCAACCCTCTGACACAAGGAACCTATTCAACCTCAATTTAACCAATTTTGTTCCCTTCCTTCGGTTAGACCATGTAAAAGGGTACCCAAAAAATCCTATGTCAACCAAATTATTCTGGCGGATGAACTCAGCGAGCAATTCCAATTTCCTTTGTGAACGGCTCAAGCCTCCTTCTTTCTCTTCATTACTCACAATATCATTGAGACCACCTCCCACAACATAATTCTCATGCATTTGCGCAATTCTTAGTGACAATGCACGGAATTGCTGCTCCCTCTCCTTTTCATCTGTACTTGCATAAACCCCTAGAAATTGTCATTCCGGCCTCCCAAGGCTAGGCCTAAAGGTAGCTTCAATCAAGAATTCCACAACAGACACAAACCGACTCTATACCCACAGGGCTCCACCACAAAACACCCTTCATAATTCAATTGTTGCTTAACAATTTCTAGCCTATTGGCCTTATTCTTTGTTTCTGCCAAGAAAATAACATCCGGGGAATGGAGTTGCACTTGCTCCTTAAGTGACCGAACTGTTAGGGGGTTCCCCACACCCTGGCAGTTCCTACATATCATGCTCATGTCTCATTGGGAGACCTCTTCAGGCTGGTCTCCGTGGCCTTCTTCACAAAACTACCTCCCTCATCTGCCCTCCCTTAGATTTCTTCTATGGGCCCACATCCACACTCCCCTCCCTACTTCTCCCTCCCGCTTGACATTTCCATTTTCAGTCCAATCAAGGAGACTGGTCTCACACATATATCCATCCCACATCCCTTCGGCCTACTTAGTTGGCCAGCTAGGCCCAGCTCCAACCTCAACTCCCACTTGCACAGACTTCTGAGCTACCTGCCCATTCCACTCAACAAGCCCCACACCTTCTGCAAGTAAATCAGAAGATACTCCATCTCCGTCCCCGAGATCCTTGCCCGTTGAATCTGCAGATTCCGTTACTGGCATCGGTTTTGTGTTCTCCCCCTTCCTCCCTTGTTCCTGCTCGTCACGCCGCCACTGGCCAGCGCGGTCCTCCCTCTGCTTCGCCAGCGACATCCCCACCCTCAACCACTCCCCAAACATGGATGCAACCCCAGACCTACCTGCCCCAGGGATGTGAGTTCGAACATTTTGACTTTTTAGTTGAGGATGTATGTCTTAACCGATTGAGCTATACTCAGGATTGTTGCTTTAATTTTAATTTGATATAAGAAATTTACACTCTCAATGTTCTAAGCTATATTCAAATTTTATAAGAAATTTGGTATGTTCATTAATTTTTTTTTCTCATTTTTATTATAATAATTCATATATATAATCTTAATTATTTTATTTAAAGGATATAATATTTGAGAATATCATATCAATATTTAGCTCAAAATGAAGCATATTTGAGAATATTAGATAAATATTATTTAGCTCAAAATGAAACATTCAATTTTATTTTTTTTAATATTGAGTCCATTAGATATTTTGTAACAAACCACTATAAAATTTATAACTTCCAATATAATAGCTTTTATTTTAATGAAAACTTTAAGGAATTGTTTTCAACTATAAAATATAACTCAATACAAAAATAAATAAACAAAATTATAAACTATACATGTGATTTTTAAATAAAAATAAAAATAGGTATTTAATATAAAAGGTTAACGAGTTTATGGAATGAAAATTACATAAATGAATTTAAATTATTTATAGAATTATAAATTATGTTATATTATATTAGTAATTAATCTATTGCTTGTATTTTACAAAAAAACTTATTTTATTAGTTATAAGAAAAAGAAAATGCATAATTTCATATAATAACGTGCATCGCACGTGGTAAAAAACTAGTGTATATAAAATTACATAAATTTTTATTGCAAAATTTGAAAATTATAAAAATTGTGAAATTGTGAAATTATAGAAATTTGAAAAAATTAATTTGTCGTACAAGTAGTAAAATTATGAAGGGTAAAATACACTTTTGGTCCCTGAGGTTTGGGTTAAGTTACACTTTGGTCTTTGAGTTTTCAAACTTAACAAAAATACCCCTGAGGTTTGAGATAAGGAGCACTTTGGTCCTTCCGTCTATTTTTCTGTTAAATTCTAACGGTTGCTGACGTGACACTATTATTTTAATTAAAAAATTATTTTAAATTTTTTAATAAAATAGTAATAAATTAAATAAAAAATATATTTATTATTATTATTTTTATTTCTTTTTCCCCCTCTCTCTTCTTCCTCTTCTACTCCTTCATCATCTTCTTCCTCTTCTACTTCTTCAACCACCGGGCACCGGCGCCGGCTACCGGCGACGATTTCTTTTTTTTTTTATCTTCTCTTCTCTTTCTCTTTCTCTTTCCCTTCTCTTCTTCGTTCATTCTTCTGTTTTTTATTTTTTTTAACTCCGAATATCACGAAGAGGGAGGGAGGGACCTCCCTCCCGCGGTTCTGGCACCGGAAACGGAGGAGGGAGGGAGGGACCTCAAGTCGACTGACTTTTAATTCTTGGCTCACATCGCGCTCTCATTCTCTCTGTTTCCATTTTTCGTCGTCAATGGCTACTTTTCTATAGTAATGTCGTCGAGCGACCTCAGTTTCAGGTGAGTTCAGATATCCTATCTTTTCCTTTGACAAATTTCCGATGAAAACGAATTTCCCGGTTCATTAACAATTGTCAAGAACTACATATTACAACCATTAGATTAGATTTATGTGTATTCTGAATCAAATACATAGCAAGTGTTTCATTTTCTTATCATGATGTTGTTGTTTTCAATTATACATTCACAGTAGAAATTTAAAAGGTGACAGAAATGTTCTCAATTCAGCGGATGATGGACGAATCTTGTTTTTCGATTTCTAGGGTTTGTTGAGATGGATTGTATCGTTCCCATGCCTCTCTGGTGCGCTGGAGTAGTGGATGTGGATGCGCTTTCTCCGAGACATCTAATGTTTGCAACTCAGAAAAGCTTCACTTCGACGTCAATTTGTTCTCGCTACCCGGTTTCTCACTTTTGAATTCGGGCCAAGCACTCTCGCTTTCAAGGTGTTTTTCTCCCTTCAAAGAATATGGATTGTTTATTTCATCATTTTCATGGTTTCTATGAGAATAAACAATGGATACGACACAAGAATTTCAATGATATTTCTTGCTTCCTCATCTCTTAATTTCTAAGTAAGAGGAACCTTTTTGTCTCTGATATGTGCTTTTGCACGCTTCCTCCGTTTCTCGCGCCAGAATCGCGGGAGGGAGGTCCCTCCCTCCCTCTCCGTGATATTCTGAGTTTTTTTTCTAAAAAAAAAGAAAAAAAAACAGAAGAAGAAAGGAAGAAGAGAAGGGAAATAGAAGGGAAGATAAAAAAAAATGGTTGTCTTCAACGGCCGGTGGTTGAAGAAGTAGAAGAGGAAGAAGATGATGAAGGAGTAACGAGGAAGAAGAACAGGAGGAAGAGAGAGAGGGAAAAAGAAATAAAAATAATAATAAAAAATATAATTTTTATTTAATTTATTACTATTTTATTAAAAAAATTATTAATTTAAAATAATAGTGTCACGTCAGCCGTCATTAGAATTTAACAGAAAAATAGACGGCAGGGACCAAAGTGCTCCTTATCTCAAACCTCAGGGGTATTTTTGTTAAGTTTGAAAACTCAGGGACCAAAGTGTAACTTAACCCAAACCTTAGGGACCAAAAATGTATTTTTCACAATTATGAAATTATAGAAATTTTTATGATGAAGTTTGAAACATAATTTTTATTACTTTAAATTTTTTTAATCTTTTATTTGAAATTTTAACTTTTGAAAATTATTATTTTTTTCCTATAAACCAAATCATTGAAATATTATAGAAGAAATACGATACAAAAAAAATGTGGAAAACGAAAAAAGAAAAAAGAAAAATTAAAACTAAAACGAAGAAAAACAAAAAACTGGTAATGGAAAAAAAGGGTAAAAATCCGCCTATTTTTGTTTTTTTTTTTTTCTGACAGAGACAATAATAGTGAAGGATTGGAATTCCCAATTCCGTTACAGCGGAAGCAATTGGATCGTTCGTAAATTAATTTTGTTCTACAAAATACCAATACATTGACAAAAGGTTAAGCGGTGAAAAACATACCTCCGTTGACGACTCTGAATACTTCAACGGACATGATTCTTGATTGCTCTGCAACATCGAAGAACACCACCATTTGATCTTTCCCGCTATAACTCTGAGATTAGGAACGTAGTTGTGGGACTACCTAATCTTGAATGGGAAAAACTCTAGAGAGAAAATTCTCCTTAGAGTTCTTGGGTTGAGAGAATATGAGAGGGCCTGATGTGGACTTTTCCTAACCGCAAGCACACGGGTCAAGTAATAATAAAGTGTTCGTATAAACGAGTGTCGTCCTCTGGATTAGATTTTTAAGCAAATCAAGTATTGGGAATTATCTTGCCCAATTTTATTTAGGGATCAAAAAGTGATGATTGAATGATAAGAAAACCAAATTAAAGCAAGTAAAAAGTGTGAAATTTCAATTGGGAAAACTACTTAGGGAATTGATTTCGCCGATTTAGTTTAGGATTGATTTTAAGGAGTAAGTTATTATACACAATGGAATTATGAGCCAAAGACCCTTTAATCACAACTACCTCTCCCGAGTATAATTGATTCTCATGCAAATTAACCAACTTGATATCCCTATCTAAGTTTATTAACATGCAAGGCAATGAGATCTTTTAACCAATTCTAAAGTTAGTCTAAAACCGTCATGAATTAGAAAATAAACTTTAGTCATGCAATCTTGAGTAAGTCTAAATCAAATCCCCTCTCCCGAGCTAGATTCGAAACTTAAATCATTCAACTAATGACCAATTAATTGAAAACATTAAATCAAGATTACAAACATAATAACATTGCACAACTTAAACCATAAATCAATCCATAAACTTAATCAACTACATCAATCCCTAAGCTACAAGTTTAGCTACTCATGAATAGAATTACAAGCTTGACTAAACATGTAAAAGCCATAAAATCTAGCTAGAGAGAAGTAAAAGGAAAGGAAACACTTAATGTCGTCATCCCGGCACGTCCCCGTCTCGATATCCACGCCACCAAGTGAAATTCCCGGTCCTCGTCCTTGCTTCAGCTCCCACAGTAGGTCTCTAGTCGAAATTAGGGTTCAATTCTCTCAATTTGGCCTACCACACTCCATAGCAAGAAAAGAAAGTTAAATAGGAAAATCTGTCGATAGCGTCTCGACGCTGCCTCTTAAACGCACGTTCTGAATAAGGGAAAAATGGGAGCGTCGGGACGCTCTAATCACAGAGTCTCGACGCTGTGAGTCTGCCGCTTATTTTAATTAAGGAAACGTAGCGTCGAGACGCTCCAAGAGTGGCGTCTCGACGCTGATAGGCAGAATGCCCTCTCTTGGCTCCTTGATGCTTGAACTTTCTGGTTCTTTGGCATATTTTCACGTATCGAACACCCGATTAACTGGTAATCCACGTTTTAGCTCTAATCGACTCTTTCCTACAAAATAAACAATTAAGTGCAATAAAATGGCCCAATAATCATAAAAGACTAGCTAAATTAAATAAGTAAAGATAGCTAGCTATGTTTGCTATCAAATACCCCCAAACTTAAGCTTTTGCTAGTCCTCGAGCAAACTACAAATCAACATACAGTAGAAAAATGGATGCAACAATCATAACTCAGTCCTCAGGGCTCCAAAGTCAATAACCAAGCAAGCAAGAGACATGCACATAAGGACCAATGAGGGAGACAAATTAAAATTTTTCCAAAATTAACTTGCACAAGCGAGATCTAACTCAACAAGATCAGACTCTACTAGCTCAGGATTGGATTATTAAACTCTCAGCTCATCTTCCCTCTACACTGGCACTAAGGCTTCACTAATGAGTTAATGGAACAAATTAGATTGTTTTCCTCCAAACTTAGGTGCTTATAATTAACAATTAAATTAAGCATGTATATGTGGCACTAGCTTTCACACACCCATTGCAGGGACCCTTAACCTGAGTTTTCTCTGGTTGGCCTAACTGATCACAACAGGGGTAGCTCTTTTTGCCTTAATCTTTATTAAACATTGCAAACTGTGCACAGGCCATGGCATAATAATTTTTTTTTTCAACAGTAACAACAAGAATGATTTTTCTTTATGAGCATAAATAGCAAATATTCTTTTCTTTCCTCCTAAGCAAGATCAAACATGCTAATTTGCAAAAAATTAACTCTTTAGCTCTTCCCTACACCTATCGAGGTGACAACAAGCATATGAACCCAATAATTCGCTCCTAAGCATTCAAATCCAAATCTAGCCAAGACAAATACTCTACTCATGCAAGCCATCTCCTAGAAAAATTTTAAAAAGTCTCCCTTTTTGGGCACTCATGCTTACAACTCATCACAAGCTTGAAAATTGACAAGAAAGCCTATCCTAGGACATCATAATCATGCAAAAGTAGCATCCAGAAAAACAACCATATGCATAATTCAAAGAAAGCTCAAAACTATAGCCCGAACTCAGATGCTCAAGGGCTCCACAAACATGCTAATCCACCCCCAAACTTAAAACATGCATTGTCCTCAATGTATAAAGAAAATAAAGCACAAACAAGCTTGAGAACAATAAAAGAATGAAAGGAGTGAATAATACTGGCCTGGAATAATGATGACTTCTTGCTTGAGATCTTGGAATCTTGAAAGCTTGAAAGCACAGGAGAGAAAGAGAACAAGACCTACAAAACAAAAACAAACAATAAATCAAAAACAAAAAGAAAACACACTAACTTACTTGGGTTGCCTCCCAAAAGCGCTTGTTTAACGTCATTAGCTCGACGTGTTGATCGTGCTTCAAGGAGGCTTTTGTTCTGTGAATCCAACAGAGGTGCTCTTTCTTGCACCTTTCCTATATCCCATGAAAAGCACTTCATCTTTAGAGTCTTCAGCTGCTTTAAAGATTTATTTTTCGTTCTTGACTCTAATAGTGAGCTCCCTGCGCTCAATATCTATAATCACTCGCCCAGTAGCGAGGAATGGTCGTCCTAATATGACAGGCATCGAAGGATTTTCTATCATGTCCATAACATACAAGTCAATAGGGAGGAAAAATCTACCTACTCTGATTAACACATTTTCTACAATACCAACTGGTCTCACCACAGATTGATCAGCCAATTGGAGCTTTACAGGAGTAGACTTAATCTCACCTATATCTAACTTTTTACACAACGATAGAGGAATGATATTAATGCTAGCACCTAAGTCACATAATGCTCTAAAAGAGTAAGTACCAAAACTACAAGGAACAGAAAAACTCCCTGGGTCTGCTACTTTTTTAGGTACCTTCTGTTGGACTCTAGTGCTGCATGTGGAAGCAAGATATACAGTGTCAACCTTTTTTTCTTTTCGCTTCTTTGCCAACCACTCCTTCATGAACCTGTTGTATTGGGGCATCTCTAATGCCTCTGCAAAAGGAATATTAATATTCAGATTCATAAAAGCATTCAGAAATTTATCAAACTGAACCTGATTGTTCTTTTTCTTCTTTTTCTTTTTTCTTTTCCTTGGGATCCAACAGTGTAGGAAAAGGAATAGGAGGCTCAGGTTCAGGCTTTTCAGCCTCATCAGATGATGTGTCCTCCTCAGCTTCCCCTGTAGGCGTTTCATAGTCCTCAGATTCAGGTTCCTCTTCAGATTCCTCCTGGTGCACAGTGATTGCCTTACAATACTCCATCTGGGGTTTCTCTTGTTCAGCTGGGGCCTTACCTTTATTCATGGTGCTTACAACATTCACCAACTGTCCCAGCTGAGTCTCAATGTTCTTGATGGCAGCACTGTGGCCATTCACTGTGGTGTTGATGGCAATGACTGTCTCCTCTAACTTGGTTGTCCTGTTACTTGGCTCTGCAATGAAAGCTCCAACAAGATCTTCTAACTTTTTATTATCTTGAGTTTGAGGGGCAAACCCAGGAGGGTTAAGAACATTCTTATTATTGGCATAAGAGAAATTTTCATGGTTCCTATTGTTAGGGTGATAATGTGTAGGTGTAGAACTATTATTATAACCCCTAGAATTAAAATTTGATACATACTGAACCTGCTCGATGGTCTCCTCCTGAGGTCTAGATGCTAAAGCAGCAGCTGATTCAATTGACTGTGCACTCCCTGTACCTGAAAATTCCATAAAAGCATTAGCGAGGGAAGTCATCTGGGCCTGGAGTGCACTTACTTTATCAACCTCAAACACTCCAGCAGCAATCTTTTTAGGTGTCGACCGCTCAGATGGCCACTGATAGCTGTTGGTGGCCATATCCTCTAAAAGTGTGCGAGCGTTTTCCACGGTCTTGGACAACAGAGTCCCACCTGCAGCTACATCAACGATAGTTTTTGTACTAGGAGTTAAAACATTATAAAACAATTGTACCTGAAGCCAATCGGGGTAACCATGCTGAGGACACTTCCTCAGCAACTCTTTGAATCGCTCCCAAGCTTCGAACAGCTGCTCATCATATTGTTGTTGGAATGTCCCAATCTCGGTCCTCAGCTTGACCGTCTTTGCAGGAGGGAAAATTTTCTTTAAAAAGGCCTGGACCAAAGCATCCCAAGTGGTGATGCTCCCAGGAGTAATAGACTGCAACCAATCTCGTGCTTTATCCTGCAAAGAAAAGGGAAATAAACGTAAGCGAATAGCATCCTCAGACACTCCATTAATCTTTACTGTCCCACAAATGTCCAAGAATGATTTAAGATGAGAATTTGGATCCTCGGTGGGCGATCCTCTATATGCACAGTCTCGAGCCATCTGAATGAGACCTGTCTTTAGCTCAAAGTTGTTGGCATTAATCGGGGCATAGAAAATCCCCGACTGTTGCCCCTGAAACACGGGCTGAAAGTAGTCTCTAATAGGCCTAGGCTCCTCAGGTTGATTTTGGTCAGCCATGTGAATAATTTCTCTAGTTTCCCTTCGAATCCTAAGAATTGTTCTTTCTATCTCAGGATCCAATGGTGCTAAAATTAAATCTTTATTCCTACGCATAAACAAACAAAACTACCCTAAAAAGGAAAGAAAAAAATTATGGACAGCAACAAAGAAAAGAAAACAACTAATCTAAATATGGAAAATATAATCTAGAAAAGGAAACAAAATAGCCTAATATGGAATGCAAAAATAAATATGGCAACACAAATAAGGAAACTAATCTAGAAAAGGAAAAACAAGAACAAATAAGGAAAAGATTACACAACTAAAAGAAAAACTAACCTAGAAAATCAAATATGGAAAAAAAGACAAATAAGGAAAAAATGCAATCAACCAAAAAAAAGTAAAAATACGCCCTAAATTAAGACCGAACAATTTTTTTCACAATATCAATTTAACTAAATGTGCCAATCCCCGACAACGGCGCCAAAAACTTGATGTGGACTTTTCCTAACCGCAAGCGCACGGATCAAGTAATAATAAAGAGTTCGTATAAACGAGTGTCGTCCTCTGGATTGGATTTTTAAGCAAATCAAGTATTGTGAATTATCTTGCCCAATTTTATTTAGGGATCAAAAAGTGATGATTGAATGATAAGAAAACCAAATTAAAGCAAGTAAAAAGTGTGAAATTTCAATTGGGAAAACTACTTAGGGAATTGATTTCATCGATTTAGTTTAGGATTGATTTTAAGGAGTAAGTTATTATGCATGATAGCTCTTAGAAATAAGAGCTATTGGTTCTCTTTTATGCTTAAAAACTCTACTCTTTGATGTGTTTGAGCTTTGGTTTGTGCTTAAAATGAGTATTCTTTGATGAACAATTTTTACATATCAGTAGGCCAAGCTTGAGTTTAATTTAGTGCAGATTTCTTATGTTTTAAGCTGATTTTTCTGGTATAGGGGCACTCAGGTTTTGCTGCAGCAACTGATTTCACAAGCAGAAGGCAGAAAGTCTGGGTAATAAAATTCTGCACGTGCCAAATCCGTGTAAGCCTTCATTAATTGAGCTGGCAGCCATGTGGAGCTAATTTGTCCCATCTCAACCAATTGGGGAAGGTCCATGTGAAGTTATATGTCTAATCAGCCCTGAATTCAATGAAAAGAGAGGGTATAAATGTTCTTTTGCCCAAAAAGAATGAGAGACAAGAAGGTGGAGAATTAACCTAGAAGTTGCTGCTGTCATTGAGAGGAGAAAAAGACAAGGAGGTTGCTGCTAAAGGAGGATTTCCAGCTTGGGAAAGCTGGAATCTACCTTGGAAGCTTCTTTTCTTCATCCTTTTTCTCTTATTCTTCCTTCTTCTAGTGTTTAGTTTGTATTTAAGGTTGTAATTATGAATGGTATGGTAGTTCACTGCTGTATTTTGATTATTTTCACCTTGAACATGAGCTAAATCCTCTTAGGTGAGGATTAGGGTGCTTAAGCTTGAACTTGTTGTTTGTCTTTGTGGAACTTTATATATTGCAACTTAAAGCAAAGTGTTCTTCATGCTTAAAGCTGGAATTTCGTTTGGCCAACCATTTTCTAGCATTGTTATTTAGTGTTTGGGAAAACAATAGATAACCGACTACTTTGCTTTACCTTAGTCTTTAATGATCATGAAAATGAGTGGGTATTTAGGGATAAATAACCACCTAAGGCACTAAATCAGTGGAGCTAAAAAGAAGGGGTTAAATGGGAGTTTAATCACCTTACCTATAGGAGAATTGGAAAATTCCCGTAGAAAATACTGGGTGAGTTGCAAATTTAGAGTTCTGCTGCAGCAAACAACCTGTGAGAGTAGACAGCCCCTAATCTGAACCTTGCCTTCTCTGTGCTAATTTGCTGTTTTTATTGAATTCTACTTTAGTTCTTGTCATTTTAAGCTTGTTTGCCATTTTAATCTCTTGCATTTAGTTAAGAAAAAAATATTGTTCCTCGGTTGCATTGAATTTCATTAAAAATCAAGCTTAGAAGTAGTAAAATTCCCTAAATCAATCCCTGTGGAGAACGATCTTAATTTACTTATCACTTGCTGCCATGATGTGTATACTTGCACGTTTTTGAGTTATTTGTGAGGATTTCTTGCATATCTAGAATCACCTTGCACAAGGCAACAAGTTTTTGGCGCCATTGCCGGGGATTGAGTTGATTTTTGCTATTTTTGAGCTGAAAATTAGTGAAATTGGTGCTAAAACAGCTTCTAACTTGGTTGTTTGACTTTGCAGGTGCTGGTAGCTGTGTATGAACGAATTCCCTGACTTAGAATTCAATTTGGACCCTGAAATTGAAAGGACTTTTCATAGAAGGAGAAGGGAACAAAGAGAGAGAAACAATAGGATGGATCCACCACCTCTTTTACCCCCTGTACCTCCTGGAAATCAAGAAAACCAAAACAACCAGCAGCCTAATCCTGAGGTAAATCAGCAACCTAGGGTAGAAAATCAAGCTGAAAACCCTGTCCTTATAGCCAATGATAGGGGAAGAGCTATTAGAGCCTATGCCATCCCTACCTTCAATGAATTATATCCTGGGATAGCTAGACCCGAGATGCAGGCACAAAATTTTGAAATGAAGCCTGTTATGTTCCAAATGTTACAAACGGTGGGACAATTTCATGGATTACCTTCTGAGGACCCACACCTACACCTTAAGTCCTTTTTGGGAGTGAGTGACTCATTTAAAATTCAAGGAGTTTCTCAAGATGCTTTGAGGTTAACCTTGTTTCCTTATTCTTTGAGAGATGGTGCCAAAGCTTGGTTAAATAACTTTGCCCCTGGCTCTATCACTACATGGAATGAGTTAGCAGAGAAATTCCTCATTAAGTACTTCCCTCCCACAAGAAATGCCAAGCTTAGATCGGATATAGTGTCTTTTAGACAATTTGATGATGAATCTTTTAGTGAAGCTTGGGAAAGATTCAAAGAGTTGTTGAGAAAATGCCCTCACCATGGACTCCCCCATTGCATTCAAATGGAGACTTTTTATAATGGGTTGAATTGGGCTACTCAAAACATGGTAGATGCTTCAGCTAATGGTGCTTTATTATCCAAGACTTATGATGAAGCTTATGCCATTTTGGAGAGAATTTCCACAAATAGTTGCCAATGGTCGTATTCTAGAAGTGTGGCTGGGAAGAAAAATAAGGGTATGCTTGAGGTTGACACTGTTACATCCTTTAATGCAAGGTTTGATTCAATGGAGAGCATGATGAAAAAGTTAAATTCAGGCTTTGAGAATTTGCAGTTGATGAATTCCAGTGCAAACCAGTCTGCTGCAGCAATCAATATAAACCAGAATTCCACAGATTCATGTGTTTATTGTGGAGAGGATCACACTTTTGAGTTTTGTCCAAGTAATCCAGCTTCAGTGTGCTATGTTGGAAACCAAAATGCCCAATGGAATAACCCCCATTCCAATACCTATAATCCGGGTTGGAGAAATCATCCTAATTTTGCTTGGGGAAGTCAAGGAAGTAATTCCAACACCCAACAAGCTCAACAAAAGATGAATGGTCCACTTGGATTTGGGACACAAAACCAGCAAGCTAATGCTCAATACCAAAACACCATGAACCAACATATTCCAGGTACTTCTTTAGAGAGCTTGTTCAAGGAATACATGGCCAAAACGGATGCTGTCATTCAAACTCATCAAGCTTCTTTAAGAAATTTGGAAGTGCAAATGGGTCAAATAGCTAGTGAATTGAAAGCTAGGCCACATGGTAAACTTCTCTCTGACACTGAAAATTCAAAAAGGGAAAGAAAAGAGCAAGTTCAAGCTGTGGAATTGAGAAGTGGTAGGACATTGGTTGAAAAGAAAGAACCCACCCAACCAAAGAAAGTTGGACAGCAAGTTGATGTGCAAAATGACAGTGAAAAAAGTGCAGAAAAACCAAGTGAAAAAGTGGCTGAAAATGAGGAAATTGAAGAAATCCCTAGAGCAGCCCCTGTAGCTCCTCCTAAGTCAATTCCTACACCTTCCCAAACATTTAAACCACCCCCACCACCTTTTCCCCAAAGGCTTAAGCAGAAAAATCAAGATGGTCAGTTTAAAAAATTCCTTGAGGTTTTGAAGCAACTTCACATTAATATACCACTAGTTGAGGCCTTGGAACAAATGCCCAACTATGTAAAGTTCCTCAAGGATATTTTAACCAAGAAAAGGAGATTGGGTGAGTATGAAACCGTGTCTTTGACTGGGGAGTGTAGTGCCATTTTGACAAACAAAATTCCACCCAAAGTGAAAGACCCTGGAACTTTTACCATTCCTGTTTCTATAGGAGGTAAGGAGTTGGGGAGAGCTCTTTGTGACTTGGGAGCTAGCATAAATCTCATGCCTTTATCCATTTTCAAGAAATTATGCATAGGAGAAGCTAGGCCAACCACGGTTACATTACAGCTTGCTGATAGGTTTATCACTTATCCCGAAGGAAAGATAGAGGACATTTTGGTGCAAGTAGATAAGTTTATCTTCCCGGTTGATTTTATCATTTTGGACTATGAAGCTGACAAGGATGTCCCCATAATTCTAGGAAGACCCTTTTTAGCAACCGGGAGAACCTTGATAGATGTCCAAAAGGGTGAGCTAACTATGAGGGTGAATGACCAAGAAGTGAAGTTTAGTGTCTTTGATGCCATAAAGTCCGCCACTGACATTGAAGAGTGTTCTGTCATTCAAGTGAAAGGTAAGTTGGTTGATGATCAAGTTGAGAAGGAAATGAGAGAGCAAAACATACAACAATTGGGAAAAAGTGGAATTGAGGCTTTGGAATTAGACAAATTGGAGCTTGAGCTTGAAAGTAGTGTAGGTGAAGTTTTTGGTTTTAATAGGATTTTTGGATCCTTAGAGTTGATTGATAAGAAAAAACCACCTACACAACCATTCACTTCATTGGAATTGTTTCAACAACTTGAGTTTGAAAATTATTTCCTTGATGAGTTGTTTTTTACAGTAGCTCACACAAAAAAAATGAAAACACTTTGGTTTGTTGACCTCACCAATTACCTTGCTTTTGGAACATTGCCCCATGGTTTATCAAAGCAACAATTGAAAAAGTTTTTCCATGAGATAAAGTTTTATTTTTGGGATGATTCATTTGTGTTTAAACAATGTGTTGATAATGATGGGAGAGAGTTTAAATTGAATGGGCAAAGGCTAAAACACTATTGGGGAGAAGAACTCCAAAGGTGTTATGCCTTTTGCAATTTGTTGGAAACTTGAAATTTGAAGAAAATGGGCAGTGTGCTTTCAAGTTACAGATTCTATGTTGAGCCCTGAAGGTGGTCTGAATAGCAAGTTTAAATTTATGTTGTGATGTCTTTAATTTGTAGCCATTAGTTGTTAGTTAATATTTTAAAGCTAGTTTCTCTTTTATTGATAATTTGCATTAGTTATTGAGTTTAATGTTTCTGTCAAGCTTTGGTTTTTGGTAGGGAATCTCATGCAAAATGGAAGAAAATCTTGATGCAGCAGATTTTGGGGTTGCAATTTTTCAAGGAAGGAAATTCTGATGAGCTGCAGCAGATTGACAGCAAGCTCGTATCAGAAGTTGCAGCAGGCATGGCAGAAAAGGCAGTGGGCAAGCTGTGATTTGATGGGAGGAATTTTCAGATTTAGCTATAATCAAGGGAGGACGTTTTAAGTTTGCTTGTCTGTTATCTATCATGCTTTCTGTTAGCTTTTGTTGTGAAAAAAAAGTGTATGAATGAAAGTTCTATAGGTGTGCATGTTCTAATGTTTAAATCAATTGAATGCATATCAAGTTTGGATAATGCTATGGTGCAAAGGCTGAAGTAGTTGAAATCATGCAAAATTTCTAGCATTCCTCAAAGTGTAATTTGAAAAGTGTATGTGGCTGAATGTGTGTTAGCTAGCTGTACCCATATGATCCAATGAAGTTTAATGAATTTATCTCTTATGGAGTTGTTGGATTATGCTTGAATGGTAAAAAATTTGCAATTAGGCAATGGTCCTATTTTGTCTTGAGAGGTGTCATGCTTACTGAAAATACTATTTCAGTTCTAAGTAGTCACTTGGCGCATAATTGTAATGCTTGCTCACAAAGCCATCTAATGCAAAGTGTTAAGATTGGTAAGCTGCTAAAGTGTTGATGCTTTGAAGTGTTATGCTTGCTTGGAATGCTAAATAAGCTAGAATAGCCATCTGGTGCATGATTATTGAAATTTCTGCTAGAAAATTTAGAGTTAACGATTTTGAGCATGCTGCTGCTTGTCTATGCCATTTTTGCTCAAGTATATGAGTTGTCCAACTTGTTTAAAATTACTTTAGGGCCTAGCTGTAGCTCTAGGCTGTTCTTTTGGTTAAGCTTAGCCTTGCTGAATGCTGCAGCAGCAGCTGTGAAAAAAAAATCTGTTTTGCTTGAAAAGAAAGTGTTTTGGGTAATGATCCCCAATAGCCTAGCCTATTTGCTTAGTTTGATTATCTTGTTGTGCTTTAAGTCCTTAGGTGGATAGGAAGCTTCCTAATTTTCCTCCTTAGCTTAGCTCAAATCTTAGGAAAGCTTGTTCCTAGTCCTTTTGCCCAAACCTTATAATCCTCCTAAGCAATAAGCCTTAGCTTCTCTAAAAAAAAAATAAGTTTGGGGGTCCTTGCCTTGCTTTCTCACTCATTGGGGACAATGAATGGATTAAGTTTGGGGGTGAGGTAATCCTTGAAAAATAAAACATGAAAAAGAAATAGAAAAGGCAACTTAGAAAGCATTCCTCTTTGTCTTAGTTTTGCCTAAGATGCACTCCTCTCCCTTTTTGAAGGTTTTCTATTTTCCTTGAGCTTGCCTAGTAACCAGGGGGATTTATGATACCCATAGTTTGCCTCTGCGTCAAAAAGTAGCTCAAGGGAAGAGAAAACATATATTAAAAAAAAATGAGCAGAAAAGAAAAGTTCAAATGAGATGAAAAAGGGATGAGTGTTAGCTTGAAGGTTACAATCTTCCCCAGGGCTTAGGTGAGCTTCACCAAAAAGTGTCGCCATTCTAAGAAGCAAGGAAGTGGTTGCTAGAGAGCAAATCTTAGTCAACTCTAAGGGAAATGAGTGTAGTTCCCGTTAGGTGATGAGCTTGGAGGCTAAGGTGAGTTTCACCATAAAGTGTTGTCATTTTTGGACCAAAAAGCTATAACCTATGAGACTTTCTAAGTTGGTAAAAAAAAAGGAGAATAAAAAGTTAAGAGAGAAGTTTAGGTTGAGCTTAGAAGCTTTAGAGGTTAGGCAAAGAGACTATAGGATTGCTTTGCAAGCTTTAGGATTGAGGTTTGAGCTAAGTTTAGGCTTGAAGGTTAGTGGCTTCCTTGATGTCAATAGGCTGGTATAATTTGATATGATGGCTTTTGTAAATAGGTTGAGCTAGAGGATCATTAGAAGAGCGCTAAAAATTTGAAAATGCCAAGTTGAAGGGGTATTTTAAAAAAGGAATGTTTTGTTGAGTAGTTGTATGCATTCAGAGAGGTAGGCTTGTCAAGAAGTAGCTAGGTGCTTTAGTAGGCCATTTTGACTGCAAGCTGGATATGGGATGATGAGTTAGAGCTTTTGTAGGCTAGCATTGCTCAGGGACGAGCAATGATTCAAGTTTGGGGGTTTGATAGCTCTTAGAAATAAGAGCTATTGGTTCTCTTTTATGCTTAAAAACTCTACTCTTTGATGTGTTTGAGCTTTGGTTTGTGCTTGAAAATGAGTATTCTTTGATGAACAATTTTTACATATCAGTAGGCCAAGCTTGAGTTTAATTTAGTGCAGATTTCTTATGTTTTAAGCTGATTTTTCTGGTATAGGGGCACTCAGGTTTTGCTGCAGCAACTGATTTCACAAGCAGAAGGCAGAAAGTCTGGGTAATAAAATTCTGCACGTGCCAAATCCGTGTAAGCCTTCATTAATTGAGCTGGCAGCCATGTGGAGCTGATTTGTCCCATCTCAACCAATTGGGGAAGGTCCATGTGGAGTTATATGTCTAATCAGCCCTGAATTCAATGAAAATAGAGGGTATAAATGTTCTTTTGCCCAAAAAGAATGAGAGACAAGAAGGTGGAGAATTAACCTAGAAGCTGCTGCTGTCATTGAGAGGAGAAAAAGACAAGGAGGTTGCTGCTAAAGGAGGATTTCCAGCTTGGGAAAGCTGGAATCTACCTTGGAAGCTTCTTTTCTTCATCCTTTTTCTCTTATTCTTCCTTCTTCTAGTGTTTAGTTTGTATTTAAGGTTGTAATTATGAATGGTATGGTAGTTCACTGCTGTATTTTGATTATTTTCACCTTGAACATGAGCTAAATCCTCTTAGGTGAGGATTAGGGTGCTTAAGCTTGAACTTGTTGTTTGTCTTTGTGGAACTTTATATATTGCAACTTAAAGCAAAGTGTTCTTCATGCTTAAAGCTGGAATTTCGTTTGGCCAACCATTTTCTAGCATTGTTATTTAGTGTTTGGGAAAACAATAGATAACCGACTACTTTGCTTTACCTTAGTCTTTAATGATCATGAAAATGAGTGGGTATTTAGGGATAAATAACCACCTAAGGCACTAAATCAGTGGAGCTAAAAAGAAGGGGTTAAATGGGAGTTTAATCACCTTACCTATAGGAGAATTGGAAAATTCCCATAGAAAATACTGTGTGAGTTGCAAATTTAGAGTTCTGCTGCAGCAAACAACTTGTGAGAGTAGACAGCCCCTAATCTGAACCTTGCCTTCTCTGTGCTAATTTGCTGTTTTTATTGAATTCTACTTTAGTTCTTGTCATTTTAAGCTTGTTTGCCATTTTAATCTCTTGCATTTAGTTAAGAAAAAAATATTGTTCCTCGGTTGCATTGAATTTCATTAAAAATCAAGCTTAGAAGTAGTAAAATTCCCTAAATCAATCCCTGTGGAGAACGATCTTAATTTACTTATCACTTGCTGCCATGATGTGTATACTTGCACGTTTTTGAGTTATATGTGAGGATTTCTTGCATATCTAGAATCACCTTGCACAAGGCAACAATGCACAATGGAATTATGAGCCAAAGACCCTTTAATCACAACTACCTCTCCCGAGTATAATTGATTCTCATGCAAATTAACCAACTTGATATCCCTATCTAAGTTTATTAACATGCAAGACAATGAGATCTTTTAACCAATTCTAAAGTTAGTCTAAAACCGTCATGAATTAGAAAATAAACTTTAGTCATGCAATCTTGAGTAAGTCTAAATCAAATCCCTCTCCCGAGCTAGATTCGAAACTTAAATCATTCAACTAATGGCCAATTAATTGAAAGCATTAAATCAAGATTACAAACATAATAACATTGCACAACTTAAACCATAAATCAATCCATAAACTTAATCAACTACATCAATCCCTAAGCTACAAGTTTAGCTACTCATGAATAGAATTACAAGCTTGACTAAACATGTAAAAGCCATAAAATCTAGCTAGAGAGAAGTAAAAGGAAAGGAAACACTTAATGTCGTCGATCCCGGCACGTCCCCGTCTCGATATCCACGCCACCAAGTGAAATTCCTGGTCCTTGTCCTTGCTTTAGCTCCCACAGTAGGTCTCTAGTCGAAATTAGGGTTCAATTCTCTCAATTTGGCCTCCCCCAATCCGTAGCAAGAAAAGAAAGTTAAATAGGAAAATTTGTCGATAGCGTGTCGACGCTGCCTCTTAAACGCGCGTTCTGAATAAGGGAAAAATGGGAGCGTCGGGACGCTCTTATCACAGTGTCTCGACGCTGTGAGTCTGCCGCCTATTTTAATTAAGGAAACGTAGCGTCGAGACGCTCCAAGAGTGGCGTCTCGACGCTGATAGGCAGAATGCCCTCTCTTGGCTCCTTGATGCTTGAACTTTCTGGTTCTTTGGCATATTTTTACGTATCGAACACCCGATTAACTGGTAATCCACGTTTTAGCTCTAATCGACTCTTTCCTACAAAATAAACAATTAAGTGCAATAAAATGGCCCAATAATCATAAAAGACTAGCTAAATTAAATAAGTAAAGATAGCTAGCTATGCTTGCTATCAGGGCCTTATGGTGGCCATATGTTGTAGTACCTAAACCCTAGGGTTAGTGTTTTATTTATAGGAGAAAGACCATGAATAAAATATTCATTTAAAATCAATTATTTTCATAACTGATTTAATCTATTCCATAATTAATCAATTTCATAACCAATCAATTCCTTAATTGATTAATCTTTTCTATAAATGATTGATCACTTCCATAAGTGATTAAATCATTTCCATAAATGATTAAATACTTCCATAAGTGATTAATCATTTTCGTAATTGATTAATTTCCAATTAATTAATTCTTTAAATTAATTAATCACCAATTAAATATCATATATTTAATTTCAGATCTTCTATTAGTTAATTAATTAATTATCCAATTAAATATCATATATTTAATTCCAGGCCTTCAATTAATTAATTCTATAATATGAATCAAATTCATATTAAAATTAGAACTCCTTCCAATTCTCTTATATCCTATAAATTTAATATGAATCAAACATATTAATATTTGAACTTCTTCAAATATTTATTCCTCTCATAATAATAAAGTTTAATTTCAAATTAGACTTTACATTTTATGTATCATTATACATTATATTAATTTGTATCTCATACAATTAACTTAATTCCCAATATGAATTTGAACTATATTCAAATTCTCTCAAGATATAATTGTTCCCTAATTACTCTTTACGAGCTAGCCAGGGGGACCTAATGGACCTATAGATCCGAAGCTCCAATGATATGAGGTTAACCGATTAAACTCATTAATCAGGTTAACCAATATTCATTAACTGTGGGTCATTCCACTAAAGACCCACAACTGAACTTTTATCACTGTAGAACATTTCTGTGTCCACGGATATAGACCTATACCGGTAAGTCAATCCTTCACGAGTGTCCGTAATCACAGCTGGGTCAAATTACCGTTTTACCCTTGTGTTACATATGTCTCCTTAAGTACTAGCGCTCCTCTAATGAACAACCTGTTTATGGCCCATCCAATAAACAAAAAGTCTCTCTCGGGCCAGTGAGAGGGTGGGATCCCTTTGTTCAAGTCTCGGAGTCACCACTTAAGGAAACACTCATCTACTTCTCCTAGAAGTGGGAAGGAGTGAATTCCTTCTTGTGTTGTCATGTCCCCAGCCTCCCACTCGGTCTTGTCCCCAAAAAGGAAGGCGTATTGAGTCGGCGTATTGGCCACTCTCACCCATGCTAATCAAAGGACAATCCCTCATGAGAAGGAGTTCATGACACACTCAGGATTAAGACTGAGTAACCTACGTCATCCTATTGAAACAGTAACCTAACTAGTTAACGGTGTTATTGATAGCAAGCATAGCTAGCTATTTTTCCCTAATTAATTAAGCTAGTCTTTTATATTTAATTGGCTAAAATTATGCATTTTTGTGTTCTATTTGTAGGAATCATGTTTTGGAGTTAAATCGAGAAATTGGAGCTAAATATGTGTTCGGGACATGAAAATTGGCTAAAAAATGAAAAAGATTCAAGCTAGAAGAAGTCAAAAGAGAGCCATCCGCAAACCAGCGTCGGGACGCTGCCTTTCCTTTTCTGAATTAGGCGGCAACAGAGACAGCGTCGAGACGCTGTCTCCTTAGCGTCGAGACGCTATCGACAGATTTCCTATTTAATCTTCTTTTCATGCTATAGATTGGGGGAGTCCAATTGGTTAGATTTTAGCCCTAATTTCGACTAGAGACCTTTGGTGGGAGCTAAAGCAAGGCCAAGGAGCGGGAATCAAGCGAGAAGACGGGGAGATCGTGACGGGGACGTACCGGTTTCGACGGATTCGGGTTTTCCTTTCTCTTTCCCTTAACTCTTGTAGTTTTTATGGCTTTTCTTGCAATTAGTGTTTGTGGTTTAAAGACTATGAATTGCTAGTTGTTTGTCTTAGGGTTTGATGTAATTGTTTTAGTTGTTGGATTGATTTTAGGTATGAATGTGTTTTTATTTTATTCATGCAATTTTACTTAATGCTTTCAAGTACTTGATCACTAATTGAATGATTTAAGTGTTGAATCTAACTCGGGAGAGAGGATTTGGCCTAAGACTTACCTTGTTTAATTGCATGACTAGAGTACAAATTCTAAGTTTGTGACGGGATTTGGAATATCTCTAGAAGTATAACAAGGACTAAACCGAATAATGCCTTGCATGTTAATGAACTTAGATAGGGATATCAAGTTAGTTATATGCATGAGAATCAATTATACTCGGAAGAGCTAATCGTGATAAAAGTTTCCTTGGCTTGTAGAATAATTGCACGATCAATTCATTCCTATTAATCAATCCTCAATCTTAAATAATGAAATCAATTCCCTAAGAGTCTTTCCATTTGAGTCTCCACCCTTTTATTTTTATGCTTTTAGTTTTTACTTTTATCTTTATCATTGATTTTTGCTCCCTAAATAAAATTGGACAAAAGTATTCACGATACTTATTTTGCTAGAAAACCAATCCAGAGGACGACACTCGTTTAATCACGAAAACACTATATTATTACTTGACCTGTACACTTGCGGTAAGCAATTTGCACATCAAGTTTTTGGCGCCATTGCCGGGGATTGGCATATTTAGTTAAATTAATATTGTGGAAAAATTGTTTGGTCTTAGTTTAGGGTGTATTTTTATTTTTTTAGGTATATTGCATTCTTTTTTTTTTTTTCATATTTGTTGCTTTCCTATTTTAGTGTTTTCCTTATTTGTTTGATTTTTTTCCTTAATTGTATTTTCCTTATTTTTTTTTTCTTTTTTTTTTGTTTTTCTTTCCTTTTATGTTTGAGTCTTAGTCCTTTGTTCTTGTTGGGTTATTATTTGATTGGAAGCCTAATTATCATTGTTGCTTTGATTGATTTGAATGGCTTTTTACTCAACACCATACTCCAATTTTTCATCTTCAAGTTATCCCCCTTTAAAAGAAAATTCTTCCTTGGAAAACATAGTTCAAAATTACATCGAGGAGTCTAGAGCGAGGAGTTTAAAATTTGATGAAATTATAAAAGGACTTCAAACCCCAAAGGAAGTTAGTGAGGTGGGATCCACTTCCAGAGGATGTCTAGTGAGTCATGCGGCCTATGATTTGTTGGCACCCATTCAGGAGCTTAGTTCTTTCGATCTTGCTAAGGATGAGCATTTAGGGGTGAGTTGCATAAATAGTGGAGAAGAATTGGAGAGTTGTAGCACCTTTCAAGAACATGTTTGTGAGGAAGAAAAAGAAAATGTGCTTGCAGTGACAGAGGAAGTTCGGGAGGTAGAGTTTGAGGTTGAAAAGCCCTCGTCTGATTTATCTCCTCCATCCTTTTGTAGATTTTGATTGTTCCTTTTTCTATTCTCACGAGTCAGTTTTAGAGTCAGAGTCTCTTTATTTTGATATTTCTCCTTTTATGCTTCTTTTAGTCAAAAATACCAAAAATAATTCTTTTTCAGGGACCCATGAGAAGCTAGTTAGTTTGCTAGCGATTGTTGGTTATATTGATTCAAGAAAGAAGGGCCCAAAGAAATACGAGAATTTTTATGTGCCTTGACAGACTGGACGAGCATGTCGAGCTATTGACGTTAAACAAGCGCTTATGAGAGGCAATCCAAGTAAGTTTAGTTGTGATTCTCTTTTTGAGATTGATTTGTTGTTTTTGTTTTGTAGGTCGTGGTTCCAGTCTCTCCTTTGCTTTCAAGCCTCCATAAAAGAAGTCATCATCATTCCAGGGCAGTATTGTTCACTCTTTCCATTTGGTGTGTAAATTGCTAACTGCAAGTGTACGGGTCAAGTTATAATATAGTGAATGTGAAATTCGAATGTCGTCGTCTAGATTGGTGTCTAGTCAATTTTAATTACCAGAAATACTCTTGACCAATTTTATTTAGAGAACCGAATTGAGTGAGAATGAAATTAAATCAAACACAAAACAATGCAAATAATGACAATCCAATGGAAATAATGGTCTTAGGGATTTGATTTCACCAATTGGGATTATGGATTAATTAATGGATTAACACATGCTAAGATTCACACATACCTCTCCCGAGCATACATGATTCTCCCACATGCAATTGAACCCGATATCCCTATCTAAATTCAATAAACATACAAGGCAATAAGGATAACATTTTTAACGATTTCTAGAATTAACCATAATCTCCCGATTTCTAGCTAAATCCTAGTTATGCATAATGATTTTTAAGCTAAATCCTCTCTCCCGAGTTAGATTCAAGCACAAACATCAATCAATTTATGGTCGGTAAATTGAAAGCATTAAAGACACAAATATGCATAAATAAATCAACAACATAAATCCATAACATTAATCCATAATTGCCCCAACGGCTACATCAATCCCTAAGAGTAAAGACCTAGCTAATCATACAACGCGTTACAATATAACTATGATCTAAAACAGCCATAAACACTAACTAAAGTAAGGGAAAGAAGAATTAAACTCTATGTAGGCCGAGACCGAACGTCCCCGTCACGATCCCCACGAACAATGGGTTGATTTCCACTTTGCTCCTCTTTGTTCAACTCCAAATCCTCTGTTTTTCCTCTGTTTTACGGCTCCAAAGTGTCCAAAAGAAGTCCCCCCAAAAAGCCCTAATCACAATCTTTAAATAAGACAAAAATTGGCCGTAGCGTCGCGACGCTATCGCAAAATTACGGATTCTGGAAGTTCGCTTTTTTTTTTTTTTAGGATTGAACTCCATTTGACTCCAATTTCTCAATTAAGCTCAACATAACAATTTCTACAAAATAAACATTAAAGAGCAATAAAATAGTTACAAATTACTCAAAGTCTAACCAAATTGTAACGGGAAAGATAGCTCGCTATGCGCGCTATCACCATTCTTTTATTGTTCTCATGCTTGATTATGCCTTATTTTCTTTATACATTGAGGACAATGCATGTTTTAAGTTTGGGGGTGGAGAATTGCATGTTTGTGGAGCCATTGAGCATCTGAGTACGGGCTATAATTTTGAGCTTTCTTTGAATTAAGCATATGGTTGTTTTCTGGATGCTATTTTTGCGTGACGCTCCAAGAGATATAACACTTGGAGTTATTATTTGTCTGTGGGTAATTTTAGAAGCATTTTGGAAGTTAGTTTTTGGATTTCAAGTGGGGAGTAATAGAAAAAATATAACCCATAGACTAGCAACCCATCTTCAAAGATTTGAAAAATTTGTAGCACACTGTATTATTCTTGTGTGTTGCTATATTGTGTCAACTAATTTGAAGGAGTTGGAGTCTTTACCATGGATTTTGACCTTATGTCCCATCCCGTTACTTTTTTCGCAATATTTTCCAATAGAAAAAGATAAATAGTTCTAAACGAATGTTATTATATAAGTTTTTGTAATTGAGAATATTACCCATGTGGAGAATGTTATGTAATGAGTTAATGAGAGTGGTCATTTAATTCAGTTTATAATTTTGTTTCTATTGTTGGTTATCCTCATTATCAACCGACTCATAGTTATCAATATGAAGTTTGTTTTCCCTTTTAAAATAGAAATTTGTATTCTTTTCTAAGTTGATTAAGATTTTTTTTTAGGGGAATTTGACTACGACTTAAATGTAAGTTTTAAAATAAAATCTAAATGGAATTTATCATATTTATTGAGCGTTTGGAATTAAATAAATGAAATTCGTAATCGATTGATGTGCATGTTTGATCTGTGAGATTAGATACGATGGATTATGTGAAGGTGATGCTTGAAAGATGGGGGAAGAGGGCAGTTGAGGCAACCAAGAAGGCCCAGGATCTTGCTGGAAATATGTGGCGGCACTGTAAACCATCAATTGTTTTTTCATAATCTATGTGTGTTTACCTTCTCAACACTAATTATATATTTGATTCTGGATTTAATAAACAATGAACTTATAGGGGATAAGATGAGAAATTACATCATTATGATAATGTACACAATGGTTTGTGGATTGTGATTAAAATATATGCTATGTCCATCTAAACACAGATCTTTGAAAACCTATGATTGCTCTGCTTAGGATGTTTGTCGATTGTGATTAAAATATATGTATGTGTATATATGCATATATACATATATGTATATATGTATATATGTACATACATCCATACATACATCCATCCATATATATAATTTTTATATTTTACAATTTTGTCTTTGTTATAAAATATTTTAGGGCCTCATTTTAAAAAAGTATCACAGGGCCTCATCTCATTTGCGACAGACCTGATTTTATGATTAATTTAAAAATGAGAAATGAGAAGAATCATATGGTAGTTTAAAAAAAAAAAGAATTAGTTGTAACAAATTGTAGATGGTTATGATTTCATGTTAAAAAAGATATTATCGTTTCTTCTAAAAAAAATATTATCGTTAACAAACCATTCGTAGTGGACGCCATATAACGAGTTTGTTTATTTAAGTCTCATGAAGATAACATAATCCTAAGGAAGCATAAAATAATTATGGAGGACCTAAAAGCCCAAACCAGGGAGAAGATGAGAAAGAAGATGACGAGGAATAATAATAATAATATCTAACACAAGGTGAGATATATGACGTCTATTATTCGGTTGCTTGAGATGCTGTTTTGTTATTGGGTTTCAACTTACTGTTACAACGACATTCATACACTACGCTTCTTCATAAGTTGTTGTCTCACTCCCATTTGTTTATCTTGGAGCTTCAATTTTCGGGTCGATTATGTAGGGGTGTTCATCAGTCGATCAGAGTCGGTTTTGGGCTAAATCCGACGCCAACCGTCGATATATCGGTCGGTCGGTTTTCGTTTTCGTCGGTTTTTTAGAGGTTGGTGACGCCGACCGACTGAACTCACGGTCGGTCGGTCGGTTTTTGTCAGTTTTGCAAGTCCGGCGAACAAAATAAAAAAAAAAGATACGAAAAGATTAAAAAAAGGACAAACAAGAAGAAAAGCAATGAAAAAAGGGGAAAGGAGAAGAAATCCGGATTGGAGATTGAGAAGAGAAATAATGAGGAAGAAAGAATAAGAAAAAAGAAAAGAGAGACGAGAGACGAGTCGCCTACGGTGAGAAAATAGATCGTGACCACAGTGGGAAGAGAAATCGCTAATGTCGAGTCGCCTATAAACCAAATCATTGAAATATTATAGAAGAAATAAGATAAAAAAATAGGTGGAAAACGACAAAAGAAAAAAGAAAAATTAAAACTAAAACGAAGAAAAAAAAATTGGTAATGGAAAAAAGGGTAAGAATTTGCCTATTTTTGTTTTGTTTTGTTTTTTTTTTTTCCCTAACAGAGACAATAATAGAATAACTAAACTAATGTTTACATTCCTTTTGTGCCAACCGAAAACTAAAATGAAGAAAAACAAAAAATTGGAAATGGAAACTTGATATTTCTTCTCAATAGCTGAGAGTAAAAATGCAACTTACATATTCGAATGCAGGCAAATACTTACCATTATTATCTAATTAACCCAACTTTTTGGTGATAGTAAGATTTATTTTATTTCTTCCACCCTTCTTCTCATTTCTTGTCACCAATACAAACATCTTTCCACAAGTGTCTTCTCTCTTCCTCTCTCAACCCTAAAAAATGAACACTCCACCACACAACCTGCGGATGAGATGACACCACCGACAATGTCTCAACCGCTGACTCTTCCTCTTCCACCAGTACCCTCTGAACAAGTATTGTCCGAACTACCTCTCCATCCTCCTAAAGAAGAAGAAGATTCTCATTCTCCCACTGAAGAAGATCCCACCGAAGAAGAAAAAGCTTCTTGCAATCCCTCTGAACAGGAGTCTCAGTCTCAAGAAGACCCTTCTTCCTCCCTCTGAAAAAGATCCCACCAAAGAAAAAAAAGCTTCCCGCAATCCCTCAATTCTTTTTTCATAATCTACGCGTGTTTACCTTTTCAACACTATTCATATATTTGATTATGACTTTAATAAACGATGAACTTGTAGGGGTTAAGATGAGAAATTACATCATTATGATAACGTACACAATTGTTTGCCGATTGTGATTAAAATATATATTATGTCGATCTAAACACAAATCTTTGAAAACCTATGATTGCTCTACTTATGATGTTTGCGGTTGTGATTAAAATATATGAATGTGTATATTTACATACATAAATACATATATATATTTAGATAGATATAAATATATGTACATATGTATATATGTGTATATGTACATATGTACAAATATCTACATCTTGAAGGTAAGATGGATGAGAATGATATGTTTAGAACTTATTTATGGAAAATTTTAACCTCAAACGTGGTTGCCCTAAACATCGTTTTTATGACCAAAACAACCTTATTTCAAGGTATTCCAGAGCGACTTTTAGAAATTATTTTACGTTTGAATGACCAAATTAAGTTTATAATAGCACTTGGAGTTATTATTTGTTTGTGGGTAATTTTTTAAGCACTTTGGAAGTTAGTTTTTGGATTTCGAGTGGGGAGTAATAGAAAAAACATAACCCATAGACCAGCAACCCTTCTTCAAAGATTTGAAAAATTTGTAGCACAATGTATTATTCTTGTGTGCTTCTATATTGTGTCAACTAATTTGAAAAAGGAGTTGGAATCTTTGCCATGGATTTTGATCTTATGTCCCCTCCCGTTACTTTTTTCACAATGTTTTCCAATAGAAAAAGATAAATAGTTCTAAACGAATGTTATTATGTAAGTTTTTGTAATTGAGAATGTTATCCATGTGGAGAATGTTATGTAATGAGTTTATGAGAGTTGTCATTTATTTCAGTTTATAATTTTGTTTCTATTGTTGTGTTATCCTCATTATCAACCGACTCATAGTTGTCAATATGAAGTTTGTTTTCCCTTTTAAAATATAAACTGTTTTTCTTTTTTTAAGTTGATTAAGATATTTTTTTTAGGGGAATTCGACTAAGATTTAAATGTAAGTTTTAAAATAAAATCTTAATGGAATTTTATCATATTTATTGAATGTTTGGAGTTAAATATATGAAATTCGTAGTTGATTGATGTGCATGTTTGATTTGTGATCAAATACGATGGATTCTGGTGATGCTTGAAAGATGGGGAAAGAGGGCAAAGGCAACCAAGAAGGCCGGGGATCTTACTCAGAATATGTGGCGGCACTGTAAACCATCAAATTTTTTTTCATAATCTATGCGTGTTTACCTTCTCAACACTATTCATATATTTGATTCTGGCTTTAATAAACGATGAACTTGTAGGGGATAAGATGAGAAATTACATCATTATGATAACGTACACAATGGTTTGCGGATTGTGATTAAAATATATGTTATGTCCATCTAAACACAGATCTTTGAAAACCTATGATTGCTCTGCTTAGGATGTTTGCCGATTATGATTAAAATATATGTATGTGTATATGTACATATGTACATACATCTATACATACATATATCCATAGTTATATATATATATATATATATATATATATATATATATATATATATATATATAATTTTTATATTTTACAATTTTGTCTTTGTTATAAAATATTTTAGGGTCTCATCTTAAAAACGTATCACAGGGCCCCATCTCATTTGCGATGGGCCTTATTTTATGATTAATTTAAAAATGAGAAATGAGAAGAATCAGATAGTAGTAAAGATTAGTCGTAACAAATTGAAGATGCTTATGATTTCATGTTTACTTAAGTCTCATGAAAATAACATAATTCTACGGAAGCATAAAATAATTATGGAGGACCTGGAAGCCCAAACCAAGGAGAAGATGAGAAAGAAGATGAGAAGGAATAATAATAATAATATCAAACACAAGGTGGGATATATGACATCTGTTGAGGGTGTTTGGGCCCCTTCTCTGGAAGTGGCGTTTTTGGAAAGCACCCCATTTTCCAAAGTTGGTGTTTGGGCTCCCATTTTTAGAAACCTCTATATCCCAAGCCCCTACTTCACAAATCACTCCCCCTTTCTCTCTCCATTTTCTAAGATCACTCACCCTTTCTCTCTCCATTTTCCAAGATCACTCATTTTTCTTTTTTCTTTTTTTTTTTTTGAAAAACCTGTTGATGCCAAAATCCGGACAGAAGACTCACCTGACCTTCACGTGAAACCAACAGTGAATTTGTAGGAACTGGGGAAGACGTGACCTGCAAGACCAGCAAAAACCGCTGCACACCGGCGTGGTGTAGGCCACACCGCCTCCGATGCCTAAGTCAGAAAACCGAGGAGAAGCTACAGATAGTAAAGGGGAGAGTCCAGAATCGAGTTTCGAAACCCTTCTTCCGTGGTGAAGAGGGGGTTTTATACCTGTTTGTCCTCCTAGGGTTTTTAGGAATTCGGTGGTGTTTCGGGGTGAACCAGGCGAAACCGGGGCGATTCGGAGCATCAGGGACCGAAAACAGGTCACCGGGCTCGGCCCGCGCAAACGGGCCGAATGGTCGGCCTCGGCCTTTTGCCGAGGCTGACCATATGGGTCGGGCCATTTTGGCCCGGCCCTTTGGTCCGGTCTTCCTCTGGGTCGGTCTTTTGGTCCTACCTCTGCCCGGTTGTCCTCGTCAGCTCCTTGTCCATCTGTGTGGTCCAAAATCACCTATAACAAAACCTATTTCCCAAACCCCCACTAACCCTTATTATTTTTATTCTTTTATTTAATTATTAAGTTTATTATTATTTTAATTTAAAAAATATTATTTTATTATTTTTAACTGCCACGTCAGCACCGTTCCTTCTCACATTTGGCACACTAACTATTCTTTAATATGATATTATTTCCATGATTTAATATTTGTTTGTTTTCATTGTTATTACTTCCTTAGTTGAATAATAAAGTTTTGTTGTTTAAAAATATTTTCCAACCATTTTAGTTAATTTCAAATGATTGAAGTCATAAAGTAGGATATTCAACCTTCAAAATCAATTTTCCAATGTGTTTTCAAATAGGAGACAATTAAATAAAAACAAACTCGATTTCTCAAAGTGAGGTAATAAGTAAAATAAAAAGTAAAGTCACATATTATATTCAATTGTGCCAAGAGTTTAGTTTTATTTAAAAAAAAACGCAATAGACCAAACGTTGAGTCAATTACAACGTAATCAATTTTCAAGTTAAATAAAGAAAACTAAAAAAAAATGTTTTCTATAGTTGAGTTAATATAAGATTCAAATGCGTGTATTTAATTTTTAAACACTAGGCTTAATTTGAAAGAAAAAAAAAACTATTGAACTTAGAGTTAATTTTTCTCAAAAAAAAAAAAACAAAAAGAATTTAATCAATTTTAAGTTGATAATTATGTGTCAATTGACAAACTTAACAATGATCAATTTGCAAATTAATATATGTAAAACTTATTATTATTATTATTATTATTATTATTATTATTATTATTTGTAATGTAACAAAGTTTTTGACCATGTAGTGGCAAACCTTCAAAATTAATTTTCCAATCAATTTGGTTTATTTTTCGACCGTGAGTTTTGACAATATCTATGTTCAAAACAAATACAGGAAATGTAACAAGTGTGGAAAAAATTTGAAAAATGGAAAACGATTTTTTTTTTTTAAACTTTGGATTTTTTATCAAAATTGTGACTTAAAACCCCAAATTTACAATTAATGGAAAGAACATTTTAACTTATTAATTTTAGAAGAATTGTATAACATTGAAACAAAAAAAAACTAGGAAATGTAACAAGTGTGGGAAAAAATTGAACAGTAGAAAATGATTTTTTTTCTTCTTTAGAATTTGGATTTTTTATCAAAATTGTGTTTTAAAATCCCAAATCTAGAGTTAGTGGAAAGATAATTTTAAATTATTAATTCTAAAACAATTGTATGCCATTGATAAAAAATTTTAAAAAAATCATAAACTCAAATTTCAGAAATCAGCACCCCAAACACAGACTCAAAAATCAGATTTCAGAAATCAGCACCCCAAACACAGACTTCCAAAACCCCCCAGATTTCCCAAATCACCCTATTTCCAAAACACCCTATTTCTAAAAACCTTCCCCCAATACACACACGCCAACCAGTGACTGTCCTAGTAGATATTGATTCATCTTTCTCATTTTTTATAACAGTCATCAACAGGACTCACCCAAGGGCTGTCAGAAATAGAATATATAATCCCTGCATTTAATAATTTTAACACCTCGGCTTTTACCACCTCCTTCATTGTTGGATTTAATCTTCTTTGGTGTTCTACTGTGGGATTAAAGGTATCTTCCATTAAAATTTTATGCATGACGATAGAAGTACTAATACCCTTAATATCACTAATAGACCAACCTAAAGCAGATTTATGCTTTTTCAAAACATCCAACAATTTTTCCTCTTCTATTTTACTTAAATCAGCAGAAATGATAACAAGAAAAGTAGACGATTCTCCTAAGAAAGCATAACGTAGGTGAGCAGGCAATTGTTTCAATTCAGGGGAAGGGACATCAACTTGAGCACATATATCTAATGATAATTTTTATTCCCTTCCTAAAGATCTATCAGTTAAAGCATTTTCCTGATTAACATCTACTAATTCATCTCCAAACATATCAGGCATGCTTATTTCATAATGATCCACAGGAGACTCCGACTCTACACATGCATTGATAATAGTGTCAACCGAATCAACCGAAAAGAAGGAACCAACCTCTTCTTGATGTTTTAATGCGTTAAAAAGGTTGAACACTACCTCGTCGTCTTCTAATCTAAGAGTCAGGGTTCCTTTCTGTACCTCAATTAATGCACGAGCGGTTGCCAAAAATAGTCTTTGGAGAATGATTGGGACTTCGAGGTCTTCTTCCATGTCTAACACTACAAAGTCTGCAAGGAATATGAATTTGTCAACGTTGACCAGAACATCCTCAACACACCTTTAGGGTATGTCATCGAACAATCCGCCAATTGCAAAAAAATTGTAGTTGACTTCAATTTCCCCAAACCAAGTTTCCTGAAAACACTGAAAGGCATCAGGTTAATACTTGCCCCTAGATCACACAAAGCTTTTTTTTATAAACAAACTACCAACAGTACAAGGAAGAGTGAAACTTCCTGGATCGTTCAATTTTGGAGGTAGATGTTTCTAGATTATGGCACTACACTCGGCAGTCATATTTACCATCTCATGGTTCTCGAACTTCCTTTTCTTTGATAAGATTTCCTTCATAAACTTGGCATAGTGTGGCATTTGTTCCAAAGCATCAGCAAAAGGAATGTTAATATGAAGCTATTTAAAGATATCGAGAAATTTTGAAAATTCAGCATCCAACTTTTTCTTTTGAAATCTTTGAGGGTAAGGAATCTGATTAGGAACTATAGGAATAGAATCAGAAGACTTATATGGCACTGGTGTTGCTATCTCTTCCTCTTGTTTATTTTCATCATCCTCATCTTGTATCCTTCTAGTGTTGGGCTTTGTTTCTTCTTTCTTTCAACTTCTTTCAACTGTTTCCCACTTCTTAGAGATATGGCAGGGCATTGTTCTTGTGGGTCCATGGCAATGACATTAGATAAATTTCCTTGTTGGATCTGCTTCATGAATATTGTCATTTGATCTATTTTTGCTTCCATCTTACTGATGACAATATCTTGTTTTACTGATAAATCCCTAGTCTCATTTATGAAATTCCCTAGCATTTCTTCCAAAGGGCTTTTCTTCTCTTGAATTATTTCCTCAGGTTTAGGCTCCATTTTTACTTCAACTTTAGGTAAACTTGGTATTTCTGATCCTGTGAGCTTGTTTAGAGCCTTGGTTAGAGCTTCGACTTGCAACCTTAAAGCACTCACGTCATCATTCTCACTTGGTTTCTCCTTAGATTTGGGGTCTGGTTGCTCAAACTGCCATTGATAACTTGTCAAGGCCAACTCTTCTACCAGGGTTCGAGCAACCTTAACAGTTTTGGCTAAGAAGTTTCCTCCAGTCGCAGTGTCAAAAATTGTCTTAAAATCCCTATTTAACCCATTCTAGAAAAATTGGATCTGAAGCTAGTCAGGGTATCCATGTTGCAGGCATTTCCTTAACATGTCCTTATATCTTTCCCAAGCTTCATACAATTGCTCTGCTCTTCCTCTAATTGTTTAAACATTCCAATTTCAGTTCTAAGTTTGGTAATTTTAGCTAATGGGAAAAAAATTCGTAAGGAAAGCTTTAACTAAATCATTCCAACTAAGATTGCTATTTGAGATTAACGAATCTAACCAATCTCTAGCCCTATCTTGTAAAGAAAATGGAAACAATTGCAAATGAATAGCGTCAGAGCTAACTCCTCCTATTTTTACCTTTCCACAGATATCCAAAAATGATCTTAGGTGATGGTGTGGATCCTATGATGGATAGCCTTTGAAAGCATTTTCTCTTACCATTTGAATGAGACTAGCTTTGAGCTCAAAATTATCGACAGTGATTGGCTCATAAGCTATTCCAGAGTAATTTAATGGAAATTCAGGCAAAAAATAATCTCGAATTGCTTTATCTTCTTGATCTGCCATGATTAAATCTCAAAGAAACAATATATCCACCTTATATCTTCACAATTTTTTTCCACAACTTCTTAAACTAAGAATTTAAAATGCAGAAATAAAATTTCTAAATTAAAATCAAACACTTAATTCTCAATATTAATGGAAAAATTACAACTTCCCCGACAACGGCGCCAAAAACTTGTTAGCAATTTTCCACAACCGTACGGTTGCCCAAGTAATATTAAAACGGAAAGTATTCCGAGTATCGAATCCTCAGGGAAATCGATTTATGTCCATTAATTACCAAGAACCATCATGCTTAATTTTATTTAGAAGCTCAACTTTAAAGAAATAAAGAATTAACAAGAAACTAAAGAAAACGTGCAATTAAAATGTAAATATCCTATTAAGGGGAATTGACCTAGGGTGTTATCTAGCTTTCTTGGATTTGTAGTTCAATTGACTGGATGAATGCACTTACTAAACTTCAATTCCATAAATCTAGAAGTAATTTTAAGCGGATTTCTCTTTCAAGTTCCTCCACATCTTATACTAACATAACTAATTCATGTGTCCATTTCCTTAGTTAATCATAGTATGGCATTAAGCAACTTCATTATCAATTTCTAACAATTCTCTTTCACTCTCGTGTTCCAAGCAATCATTAGCCATGCAATTTGGATCTAATCTAAATTCTCTCTGTCGAGTATCAATTTAGACCAACACATCAATTAATCCGTGATCAAGAGATTAAAAGCATTAAGAATGAATTGCATAGATGAAATATGAAGAACTTCGTTACAATATCCAAGAAATTAAGTTACAATATCCAATTAGCTAGAATAACGACCCTAGGTCCCAAGATCTACTCACAAATGGAAATAATTTTGCCAAAGTGATCTTGATCCATAGGCCTAACTCAAACTATAATAAAGAATTACAAAGTAAGGAAGAAATAACCGATAAGTTGACCCAAAGCTCCCGTCATGATCATCTCGAATCCCGAGCCTTGAAATCTCGCTCAATTCCACCTTTTTCTTCACAACTCTTCTCTCTTTTTCTCTCTTTTGAGTTAGGGGAGAACTCCCCCAAAATGGGATGATTTGAACCATTGGAGAGGGGGTTATTTATAGGAGGAGGGGCGGACCTTTTCTTGCTGAACAAGTCGACAGCGTCGCGACGCTACGACACAACATCGTGACGCTGTGACGTCATAGGTTTCTTGCCGCAGAAGTTGGCACAGCGTCGCGACGCTGTCGCGATTCCAGAATTATCTTCTCTGCTGCCAAGCGTCGAAACGCTAGGCCTTCTAGAAGCCTCATTCGCGGATTTTGGCCTCCTTCTTCTCTCCAACTCATCTAATATGGGCCAAAAGTCTTCATTTTGGTCTTGAATTTGATAAAATTCATGGTTTTGCCTCACGAACTCGGTTTTCTACAAATTCAACATAAAAATACATTAAAGATCACAATTAACGCGCAAAACTAGCCAAAATAACTAGGAAAAAGATAGTATTTTTGCATAAAGATAGCATTTTATGAGGCTATGAGAAAATTGTGTGACTTAGGGTTAGGTTATGAGTCCATCCATGCTTGCAAATATGATTGTGTGTTATATTGGAAGGAATTTTCCAATGGTCAAGAATGTCTTGTATGTAGAGAGGCTCGATATAAGGTTAATGATGGAAAAGGCAAGAAAGTTCCACATAAAGTGTTATGTCACTTTCCACTGATACTGAGGTTGAAACAATTGTTCGCATCGAAACATGTTGCTTGTGAAATGATATGGCATAAAGACAAATGTGTTGAGATGGAAGGTGTGTTACGTCATTCAGCTGATGCTGAAGGGTGGAAGCATTTTGATCGCGAGTTTCCTCAATTTGCCTCAGATCCACGAAATGTTCGTTTGGGCCTAGCTTCAGATGGTTTTAATTCGTTTGGGAATATGAGTACATCGTACAACATGTGGCCTGTCGTGCTAGTTCCTTATAACTTGCCCCCTTGGAAATGCATGAAAGAGATAAGCTTCTTCATGTCATTACTCATACCCGAGCCGAATTCTCTAGGTAAAGAAATCGATGTTTACTTGCAGCCACTAATAGAAGAGTTGAAAGAGTTATGGAATAATGATGTGCGCACCTACGATTGTGAGGGTGAGTATTTTCAACTACACACAAGTTTGTTGTGGACTATCAATGACTTTCCTGCGCATGGTGACTTGTCCGGATGGAGTACGAAGGGCTATCAAGCATGTCCCATTTGTAAGGAGGATACATCATCATTCAAGATTAGAGGAAAGATATCGTACATGGGAAATCGACGTTATCTTCCGCGAGACCACCGTTGGCGTAAAAGTAAACAACACGATGAGCGAGTTGAAGATAGGCCTCCACCAGTGATTATGGGTGGGGAGGAGATCCTTCGTCAAGTTATCCAGATAGATTTTCTCGTGCTCAGTAAACATCCAACCAAGTAAGACAAGAAAAGAAAGCGCAGTTTGAATTGGAACAAAAATAGTATATTTTTCCAACTCCCCGTACTGGTCGAAGTTGCTGTTACGACATAAATTGGATGTCATGCATATCGAGAAAAACATGTGACAACTTGGTCGGTACGTTGTTAAGCATCAAGGGAAAAACAAAAGACACAACGAAAGCTCGGTTAAATCTTAAGGATTTGAAAATACTAAAAAAACTACACCTATGATAACTGCCAAAAAGGTAGTTATTTAGGCCTCGATTGTATAGGGATTTGTGTGTCCTTTATGCTTATTAGGGTTGGTTTTGGATAGATATTACATGTTTTAACCCATTTGGAAGAATGGAAGCATTGGAAATTATTTTGTGCAGATTATGCTGCTGAGCGACTGGAGGGAGCAAATTCTATGCTGCAGCAAAACTGGGAGCAGAAACTGCCACATCACAGCTCGTTAGCCAACTTCATGAACCGACTTCTGTTGAGTTATTTTCGGGATAAAGAATCAAGGAGAGCCTTACACGTGTCCTAGTTGACCTAATTCAAGTCTCCCATCCTTCTATAAAAGGAAGTAGCCGTCAAAGTCAAAGTCATTCCATGTTTTCCCTTGGAAGCCGAATAGTATAGGGAGATTGAAGATCATCAAGAACACCATCATCCGCAAGCTGATTAGGGAGTTTACTTTCTTTATTAACTTGTGGTTATGGACATGCATACTCAGATTGTAATTCGTATTCCTATGCCTATTATGAACTAAGTAGCTTAGGGTGTTGGTTAGGAATAATGTGATTATTGTGCTTCATCTCTAGTAATAAATTGACTATCGCATTTTGGTTAATTGTTGTGCTTATTCTTATTTTATGCCCGCCTGGCCAGCCGGTGTGAATAGCTCTCTCTAATTTCAGGGATGATTTAGAGAGTGTGTGGCAATTATCCACACTACGATCATTGTGTATTGGTGAACGCAAGTGACTGAGCTAGGGATAGCCAGTTGCCTAGTGCTTGATCGGTCGCTCTTCATTGGGTTTGAAACATATCCCAAAAGATCCGGAGTTCCGGGAGGAATCCGCTAATAATACTGCGAGAAATGCATGATCAATAATATTGCTAGAGCATATCTTAGAACAATCACTAAAGCCTAACCAGCGCCTGTCTTTAATCTGTCTATCTATTTGTTTACTCGTTGTTCTGTCATTTATTTTGCTTCAGCATAATTCCGATAAAACCCAACAATTTTATTATCTTCGAAACCATTAGGAAGTTACGCAAAATAGATAAAGTGGAAACTCATTCAGACCTTGGATTGATAATATTACTTGTTGTAGACTGTGTATACTTGCACAGGAATTCTAGAGTATTTTATACTATATTTTTACTCACTCTAGGAACCCAACAAGTTTTTGGCGTCGTTTCTGGGGACTTGAATAAATTTTTATCTTATCTGTTTTGTGTATGTGTTTTAGTGGTTTGGTGCTAGAACTTTTTGATTGTTTCTTTTGTTTTTGCAGGTGTGATTTTGGTGCATGAGCGATCCGCCTGGGGTACGGTTTGAGCTTGATCCAGAAATTGAAAGGACATTTATGAACAGAAGGAGGGAGCAGCGCAGAAACCAGATGGAGAACGTGCCGCAACTTCCGCAGGTTCATGAAGGTCCAGCAGCAGCAAACCCCCAGCAGAATCCGTTGCTGCAGCAAAACCCATTGTTTGAGCAAAATGAGCAGCGAAATAATCAGGCTGAGAATCCTATCTTGATAGTGAACGATAGGACCAGAGCCATTCGAGCGTATGCTGTCCCGATGTTTAATGAGTTGAATCCAGGGATTGCACGTCCCCAAATCCAAGCGGCGAATTTTGAAATGAAACCGGTAATGTTTCAGATGTTGCAAACCGTGGGGCAATTCCATGGTTTGTCATCTGAAGACCCTCATTTACATCTTAAGTATTTTCTAGGAGTTAGTGATTCTTTTGTAATTCAAGGAGTGCCTAGAGATGCTCTTAGATTAACTTTGTTCCCGTATTCTCTTAGAGATGGAGCAAAGTCATGGTTAAACTCTTTTGCTCCAGGATCAATTAGGACGTGGGATGAGTTAGCTGAAAAATTTTTGAGTAAATATTTCCCACCTAATAGAAATGCTAAATTAAGGAGTGAAATAGTAGGGTTTAGGCAACTTGAGGATGAGACTTTTAGTGAGGCTTGGGAGAGGTTTAAGGAGCTTTTACGAAAGTGTCCCCACCATGGGTTACCTCATTGTATTCAAATGGAAACATTTTACAATGGTTTAAATGGAGTAACCCAAGGTATGGTCGATGCTTCCGCTGGAGGGGCCCTTTTGGCAAAAACTTTTGATGAAGCCTATGAAATTTTAGAAAGAATATCTATTAATAGTTGTCAGTGGTCGGATGTTAGAGGCACAAATAAAAAGGTTAAGAGTGTACTAGAGGTTGATGGTGTGTCTACCATTAGGGCCGATCTTGCAATGATTGCTAACGCTCTTAAGAATGTGACAGTGATTAGTCATCAGCAGCCACCAGCTATGGAGCCTGCAGCAGTGGTGAACCAAGTCACAGACGAAGCATGTGTCTATTGCGGTGAAGACCACAACTACGAGTTTTGCCCCAGCAATCCAGCGTCTGTGTTTTTTGTAGGTAATCAGAGGAACAACCCTTATTCTAACTTCTATAATCCAGGTTGGCGCAACCACCCCAACTTCTCATGGGGAGGTCAAGGAAATAACGTACAAGCGCAACAGAAGATGAACCAGCCAGGATTTGCTAAAGCGCAGGTAATGCCCCAGCAAAATAAGCAGGCTTTGCCCCAGCAAAATTCGGGAAATTCTCTCGAGGCGATGATGAAAGAATTTATGGCTCGCACAGATGCCGCAATTCAAAGTAATCAAGCTTCAATGAGAGCCCTGGAATTGCAAGTGGGTCAGCTAGCTAATGAGCTAAAGGCAAGGCCTCAAGGGAAACTTCCATCAGATACTGAACACCCTCGAAGGGAAGGTAAGGAGCAGGTAAAGGCAGTAACCCTTAGGAGTGGTAAGTCACTAGAAGAGTCTAGAAAGACTTAGGATTTAAATGGTAATAGTGATAATAATGTTGTTGTTGAGAAAGAGTTGGAGTCTGGTCAGGGCGTTGGAGGCAGCAAAGAAAATGCTGGAGCATCTGGTTCTGTGCCAGATGTAGAACCACCTTATGTGTCGCCCCCACCTTATGTGCCACCTCTACCTTTTCCACAAAGGCAAAAGCCTAAGAATCAGGATGGTCAATTTAAAAAGTTTTTAGAGATTCTTAAGCAGTTGCATATAAATATCCCTTTAGTAGAAGCTATAGAGCAAATGCCTAATTATGCTAAATTTCTTAAGGATATTTTGACTAAAAAGAAAAGGTTAGGTGAGTTTGAAACTGTATCTCTTACTGAGGAGTGTAGTGCTATTCTTAAGAATGGTCTACCCCCCAAGGCTAAGGATCCAGGGTCATTTACTATACCTGTGTCTATAGGTGGAAAGGAGTTAGGTAGAGCACTATGTGATTTGGGTGCAAGCATTAACCTTATGCCTCTTTCGGTCTATCGGAAGTTAGGTATTGGTGAAGCTAGACCTACCACAGTTACACTCCAACTAGCTGATAGGTCTATCACATATCCAGAGGGTAAAATTGAGGATGTCTTAGTAAAAGTTGATAAATTCATATTTCCTGTTGATTTTATTATTTTAGACTATGAGGCTGGTAAGGATGTCCCAATTATTTTAGGTCGTCCATTTTTGGCTACTGGTAAGGCATTAATAGATGTTCAAAAAGGAGAATTAACAATGAGAGTCTGTAATGAGGAAGTGAAATTTAATGTCTTTAAAGCCATGAAATATCCAGACGAGATGGAGAATTGCTCCTTCATTAGGATTCTGGAGAGCACAGTTATTGAGACAGCAATACAGGATTCAGCTGATAAGCATTCGGAAAAGCATGGAGAGGTTAGTGTAGAAGATTTTGAATTTTGTTCTTTAGATAGAAAAAATGAAAAAGAATTGTTTAGGTGTGAGGATGTTTTTGAGTCTTTAGATTTAGATCAAAGAAAAGCTCCCCCAATTAAGCCATCCCTAATTGAGGCACCTACTTTAGATTTGAAACCTTTACCGGATCATCTAAAGTATGTGTATCTTGGGGAAAGTGAGACGTTGCCCATTATTGTTGCATCAGATTTAATGCCGGAGCATGAAGAGGCCTTAATAAAATTGCTGCAACAATACCGCAAAGCTATAGGTTGGACATTGGCTGATATTCAAGGGATTAGCCCATCTTTTTGTATGCATAAAATCACTCTAGAGGAGGGATCCTTTAGGAGTATTGAGCAACAAAGAAGGCTTAACCCTGCAATGAAAGAGGTTGTTAGAAAGGAGGTAATTAAATGGTTGGATGCTGGGATCATCTATCCAATTGTCGATAGCAATTGGGTAAGCCCTGTCCAACGTGTTCCTAAGAAAGGAGGTGTCACTGTGGTGAGCAATAAAGATAATGAGTTGATCCCCACAAGGACAGTAACTGGCTGAAGGGTTTGTATGGATTATAGAAGGCTTAATAAAGCCACCCGAAAGGATCATTTCCCTCTACCATTTATCGACCAGATGTTGGATCGATTGGCTGGTCAGGCCTATTACTGTTTCTTGGATGGTTATTCTTGGTATAACCAGATTACTATTGCTCCTGAAGATCAGGAAAAAACCACTTTCACCTGCCCTTATGGGACGTTTGCTTTCAGGCGAATGCCTTTTGGCCTTTACAATGCTCCAGCAACATTTCAGCGGTGTATGTTAGCAATTTTTTCTGATATGATTGAGTCCACTGTTGAGGTCTTTATGGACGATTTTTCAGTTTTTGGAGGGTCTTTTCAGAGTTGTTTAGATAATTTAGGTAAGGTGTTAAAAAGATGTGAGGATACCCATCTAGTTCTTAATTGGGAGAAGTGCCACTTCATGGTGAAGGAAGGCATAGTGTTAGGTCATAAAATTTCTAAAAATGGTCTAGAAGTTGATAGAGCAAAAGTTGAGGTTATTGAAAGGCTAGAGCCACCGAATTCAGTGAAGGGAATTCGGAGTTTTTTAGGACATGCTGGATTTTATAGGAGGTTCATAAAGGATTTTTCCAAAATCAGTAAACCTCTTTGTAACTTATTGTGCACTGATCATGTTTTTGACTTTAATGCAGATTGTAGGAAGGCTTTTGAAACATTGAAGGTTGCTTTAATCTCAGCACCCATTCTCTGTGCACCTAATTGGAATTTGCCATTCGAGGTAATGTGTGATGCGAGTGATGCTGCTGTAGGTGCGATGTTGGGGCAAAAGCAAGGCAAATTTATTCATCCTATATATTATGCAAGCAAGGTTTTAAATGTGGCACAGGTCAACTACACAACTACTGAAAAGGAGTTGTTAGCTGTGGTGTTCGCTTTTGAGAAGTTTCGACCATATTTGGTTGGATCCAAAGTCACAGTTTTCACGGATCATGCAGCAATAAGGTATTTAATGACTAAGAAGGATGCAAAGCCTAGACTAATTCGTTGGATTCTACTATTGCAGGAATTTGACTTGGAGATAAAGGACAAGAAGGGATCAGAGAATGTCCTTGCAGATCATCTATCTCGTCTTGATCCATCATCATCTTTGCTGGATCAATCTGCCATTTTCGATTCTTTTCCAGATGAGCAGCTTTTTGTTGTTGAAGTAAAGGTAGTCAGGGATGTCCCTTGGTATGCTGATATTGCCAACTTTTTAGTGAAGGGAGTCACTCCTATTGACATGGATTGGAGGCAGAAGAAAAAGTTTAAGCATGATGCAAAATTTTTCTATTGGGATGAACCATTTATGTATAAGCAATGCTCTGGCGGTATTATTCGTAGGTGCGTTTCAGGTGCTGATGCAAAGGAAATCCTGGAGCAATGTCACTCTTCGCCGTATGGAGGTCATTTCAGCGGTCAGAGGACGGCTATGAGGATTTTGCATTGCGGATTTTTCTGGCCTACGTTATTCAAGGATGCCCACTGGTTCTACAAGCAATGTGATGCTTGTCAAAGGAGAGGAAACTTGGGGCCTAGAGATGAAATGCCTCTTACTTACATTTTAGAAGTTGAATTATTTGATGTATGGGGTATTGACTTTATGGGGCCATTTCCCCCTTCTAATGGCAATGTTTTTATCTTATTGGCAGTTGATTACGTGTCCAAGTGGGTGCAGGCCATTGCATGCCATCAGAGTGATGCCAAGACAGTAGCAAGGTTTCTTCAATCGCACATCTTTGCGCGGTTTGGGATACCTAGGGCTCTAGTGAGTGATGAGGGTACACATTTTGTTAATAATATCTTAACTAAGCTTTTAGCTAATTATGGGATTAAGCATAGGATAGCTACCCCTTATCACCCACAAGCAAATGGTCAAGCTGAAATTAGTAATAGGGAAATTAAAGCTATTTAGAGAAAGTAGTTCATCCATCTCGAAAGGATTGGTCCTTTAGGTTGGATGAGGCTCTTTGGGCTTATAGGACAGCTTATAAGACTCATCTAGGTATGTCTCCCTATAGGTTAGTATATGGGAAAGCTTGCCATTTACCATTAGAGCTTGAGCATAAAACATTTTGGGCTTTGAAAAAGTTAAATTTTGATCTGAGTCGCGCAGGAGCAATAAGAATGCTGCAACTTAATGAGTTAGAGGAATTTCGCCAATTTTCTTATGAGAATGCGAGAATGTATAAAGAAAAGACTAAGCTGTGGCATGACAAGAAAATAAAGTCCAAAGAATTTGTCAAGGGTCAAAAAGTTTTACTTTATAATTCTAGATTAAAATTATTTCCTGGAAAATTAAAATCTAGATGGTCAGGACCATTTATTGTGATTGAAGTTTTTCCCCATGGAGCAATTACTTTGCAGGATGAAAAAGATGGGAGATTGTTCAAAGTAAATGGACAGCGTGTGAAGCATTATTGGGGTGAGGAGTTTCAGTCGAAATATCCTTCCCTAAGGTTGGTTGATGATTGAGAGAGCAGGATTTTTGCGGGAGCATTTCACAGAGCAAAATTTTGAGCTCCCAGGATTTGTATTGATTTTATTTTTTCGTTGATTTGATTTTAATTGCGGTTAGGTTAGATTTGATTTTGCGAGATTTATTAGATTTTGTCTTTAAATATTTGATTAGATCTTATCTATTTTTGAATTTGATTTGATTTTCGGGTTATTTATTTAAATTATCTTTCAATTAGTTAGATTTAATCAAATATTGTTCGAGAGTTTTATGTCAATCTTGACGTTAAGAATGATTTTGAGGTTATCGTTTGAGGAGTGCCTGTACAGTGGAGTCCTGAGGCCATTAATGAATTGTTCGATCTCCAGGATTTTCCGCATGCCGTTTTTTATGAGATGGTGGTTGCACCATCTAGTGATCAACTAAGTGCGGCTGTCCGGGAGGTAGGCATTGAGGGGGCTCAATGGAGGGTGTCGCAGACGCGGAAGCATACATTTCAAGTTGCTTATTTGAAGAGTGAAGCCAACACTTGGATGGGTTTCATCAGGCTACGCTTGCTGCCGACAACACACGACTCCACAGTATCTCGGGACAGGGTATTGCTTGCCTTTGCCATTCTTCGCTCGATGAGTATTGATGTAGGAAAAATTATTTCTTCTGAGATTGTTGATTGCTGGAAAAAGAAGGTGGGGAAGCTGTTCTTTCCAAACACTATCACAATGTTATGCAGCAGGGCAGGAGTGCCCACGGTTCCAGAAGATATGATCATGACTGATAAGGGAATCATTGACACACCTAATCTGGCGCGGCTTCAGCGTATGCAAGAGGTTCGCCAGGGTGGGCTTGTGTATGGCGTTAATCAGATCCTAGAGCAACTGTCAGTGTTGGCCAGTAGGTTAGAATTTGCTGAAAGGCAAGCTCAGACCTACTGGACTTATGCTAAAAGGAGAGATGATGCGCTCAGGGGGGCCTTGCAAACCAATTTCTCAACACCGTATCCGACCTTTCCAGTGTTTCCCGATGATTTGTTTAATCTTTGGATACCACCCCCGCCTATTGAACGAGAAGAAGATGTTGATGAGGAGCAGGGTCAGGAAGACTGACTGATGGGATGACCTGGCGCGAGCATTACTTTTGTTTCTCCATTTTTGTTTGCTCGCGCATATTGACCCTGCTCACTGTTATAACTGCTTGTCTTGTTTCTTTTTAATTTTTTATTGAGAAAAAATATATCTACTTTGTAATGTTTTTTCTATGATTTTAATGAAATTTCTGAATGTTTTTATTCCATGAGCACTGACTAACTCTAACTTAACTATTTTTCTTCTGAATTTTTGAAGATTGGACTGATTACGCTTAATTAGATCAAGGTATTCTGATCTCCAGAAACCTTTTGCTTGAACATTTCTTCTAGCCTGGACTGTTGCTGCGGCAAGAAGATTTTGAAGGTAGTATTGACTTATATGATCCACTTTAAGCTTAATCTGAGTCCCATGTTTAGTTTAAAAATTCAGAAAGAAAGATTTAAGTTTGGGGGTATAACTGCTTAATTAATGATTCATTGGGGACAATGAATAATTTAAGTTTGGGGGACTTTTTGCTACTCCAATTATTTTGCTCGAGCATTCCTCTCCTTCAAATTAAAATTTGCTAGGTTATTGAGTAACCGGGGACATTTGTGATACCCACAGTTTGTCTTTGTGTCAAAAGATGACCTAGGAAATGTGAAAAAATGATGAGAAAAATTATTTGCTGAAAAATTATTTGTTGAAGATTTTGCTGAAAAAATTGACAGAGCAAAAGTTTTGAAGGATGAATGATGATCCAGCAGTTTTTCTGTCTCCCAGAACTTAGGTGAGCTTCATCACAAAATGTCGCCATTCTGAGGGGCAAGAGATGGAATAACTAAGGATTTTTTAGCTTTATAATGAGTATTGAGCCTAGTTGGTGATGAGCTTGAGGCAAGGGTATACTGCACCATAAAGTGGGTCATCCCATGCTTAAGAGCTTATGACTGTAAGGCTGCTTTAAGTCTGATAAATAATGATATAAACCCCTTTAAAAATATGTTTTGAATTGTCTGATAATAGAGCTAAGCTGTGGTGAGTTCTTAGAATTAAGTTGAAAAGTGGTGATTATTTGTCCCTGCCGAAGGAATCATTTTGCTGCAGCAGAGCTTGGTTTTGCAGAGTGCTCAGGTAAAGGTTAAAGGTAGTGTTGGATTGTCTGGTTTGATTAAGCTATTCTTTGTCTAATGTTATGAATTCTTGAAGGAAGGTGAGTTAGTATTGCTCGGGACGCGCAATAGTTCAAGTTTGGGGGTATGATAACTGCCCAAAAGGTAGTTATTTAGGCCTCGATTGTATAGGGATTTGTGTGTCCTTTATGCTTATTAGGGTTGGTTTTGGATAGATATTACATGTTTTAACCCATTTGGAAGAATGGAAGCATTGGAAATTATTTTGTGCAGATTATGCTGCTGAGCGACTGGACGGAGCAAATTCTATGCTGCAGCAAAACTGGGAGTAGAAACTGCCACATCACAGCTCGTTAGCCAACTTCATGAATCGACTTCTGTTGAGTTATTTTTGGGATAAAGGATCAAGGAGAGCCTTACACGTGTCCTAGTTGACCTAATTCAAGCCTCCCATCCTTCTATAAAAGGAAGTAGCCGTCAAAGTCAAAGTCATTCCATGTTTTCCCTTGGAAGCCGAATAGTATAGGGAGATTGAAGATCATCAAGAACACCATCATCCGCAAGCTGATTAGGGAGTTTACTTTCTTTATTAACTTGTGGTTATGGACATGCATACTCAGATTGTAATTCGTATTCCTATGCCTATTATGAACTAAGTAGCTTAGGGTGTTGGTTAGGAATAATGTGATTATTGTGCTTCATCTCTAGTAATAAATTGACTATCGCATTTTGGTTAATTGTTGTGCTTATTCTTATTTTATGCCCGTCTGGCCAGCCGGTGTGAATAGCTCTCTCTAGTTTCAGGGATGATTTAGAGAGTGTGTGGCAATTATCCACACTACGATCATTGTGTATTGGTGAACGTCAGTGACTGAGCTAGGGATAGCCAGTTGCCTAGTGCTTGATCGGTCGCTCTTCATTGGGTTTGAAACATATCCCAAAAGATCCGGAGTTCCGGGAGGAATCCGCTAATAATACTGCGAGAAATGCATGATCAATAATATTGCTAGAGCATATCTTAGAACAATCACTAAAGCCTAACCAGCGCCTGTCTTTAATCTGTCTATCTATTTGTTTACTCGTTGTTCTGTCATTTATTTTTCTTCAGCATAATTCCGATAAAACCCAACAATTTTATTATCTTCGAAACCATTAGGAAGTTACGCAAAATAGATAAAGTGGAAACTCATTCAGACCTTGGATTGATAATATTACTTGTTGCAGACTGTGTATACTTGCACAGGAATTCTAGAGTATTTTATACTATATTTTTACTCACTCTAGGAACCCAACTAGTTTTTTGCGCCGTTGCCGGGGACTTGAATAAGTTTTTATCTGATCTGTTTTGTGTATGTGTTTTAGTGGTTTGGTGCTAGAACTTTTTTATTGTTTCTTTTGTTTTTGCAGGTGTGATTTTGGTGCATGAGCGATCCGCCTGGGGTACGGTTTGAGCTTGATCTAGAGTATTTTATACTATATTTTTACTCACTCTAGGAACCCAACAACCTACAACAGGTGGGGACCAGAGTAGTGAAGCCGCACGCTGCGTACACACTGACTTCCAAGGAGAGGATCGCTTTTTGTAAGTACTTGAAGTCAGTGAAATTTCCAAATGGTTTTGCATTGAATATCTCCCGATGTGTGAAATAGAATGATGGAAGACTATGGGGGATGAAGACACACGACTCTCATGTCCTACTTTAGAGACTACTACCAATTGATGTTCGAGGTTATTTACGAAAGGACGTGTCCACTGCTATTGTTGAGTTGTGTACATTTTTTCGAGATATTTGTGCGAAAACAATACGTTTAAGTGATTTAGATCGGCTACAAGCAGACATCATACTCATCCTGTGTAAGTTGGAAAGAATATTTCCACCGGCATTTTTCGACATAATGATACACCTTGTTGTTCACCTGCCATATGAAACGAAGGTGGTTGGTCCGGTCAGCTACAATTGGATGTATCCTATTGAAATCTTCGAACATTAAAACAATATGTACAAAACAAAGCACGTCCTGAAGGGTCGATCGCGGAAGCATTTATAATGAATGAATCACTTGCGTTTAGTTTGTTGTACCTAACTGGGATCGAAACGAGATTTAACAAGGATGAACGAAATGATGATACAGTTGCAGAAGATCAAGTTCTTTGCAAATTTGATTTCTTTCGACAGAGTTGACGTCCGCTGGTGATAACTGTCCGAAAGGTAGTTATTTAGGTCTTAATTCTATAGGGATTTGTGTGTCTTTTGTGCTTAATAAGGTTGCTTTTAGATGAATATTATATGTTTTAACCCATTTGGAAGAATGGAGGCTTTGAAAGTTATTTTGTGCAGAAAATATTGTTGAGCGACTGGAGGGAGCAAATTCTGTGCTGCAGCAAAACTGGGAGCAAATCTGCCACATCACAACTCGTTAGCCAAGTTGACAAACCGACTTCTGTTGAGTTATTTTCCGGATAAAGGCGCGAAGAGAGCCTGCCATGTGTCCAATTTAACCTAATTCTCATCTTATAAAAGGAGGAGCCGTCAAAGTTAAAGACATTCACGATTTGGAGACCGAATCAATCGGCCGGAGGCCGAATTGACGGCGGAATGGAGATCTAAGAAGACCATTTGCGATTCCACTCAAGGAGACGAAGTTCTTCCATGTTCTCGGTGGTTTGGAGTAGCCGTTTCATCCCCATTTGCTGAAAAGGATTAGTACTTCTTGTTTATTTCGCTTTATGGATGTGCTTATCAAGATTGTAACGTATTTTATGTCTTCAATCATGAACTAATTGCTTTGTAGGCATAGGTTAAGAATTATGTGATTGTTATATTTATAAATCTGGAAATTCTATTTGATCATGATCATCTTGAATTATTGTTGATCTTTATTTTTATTATGTGCCCGCCTAGCTAGCCGGTATGTATAGCTTCTCCTAGTTTCAGGGATGATTTAGGAGTTGTGTGGCGATAATTCACGCTAGATCATTGTGTATTGGTGAACGCCAGTGACTGAGTTAGGGATAGCCAGTTGCCTAGTGCTTGATCGGTAGAGCTTCATTGGTTTTGAAACATATTCTAAAAAATCCGAAGTTCCGGGAGGATCCCGCTGATAATACTGCAGGAGATTGACGGATCAAAAGAATTGCTGGAGCATCTTTATAACAATTACAGAAGTCTTAATCTGTGTCTGTTTCCATTCTGTTTTCTCTAGTCGTAATCACTTACTGCTTCCGCATATCTTTTGTTTCAGCATTTTAAAAACCCAATCAATTTAACCGACCATTTGAAATCACTAAAAAGGCAAATTAAATCAATAGAGGTAGGCATTTCAAGACCCTGTGGATACGATAAATACTTATCACTTGCTGCTTGATTGTGTATACTTGCACAGTATTTTGGAGTCAATTTATCTCATATTTTTAACCACTCCAGAATTGCAACAAGTTTTTGGCGCCGTTGCCGGGGACTTGAAATTGTTTTATTTGATTGATTTTTTTTTATATTTTTGGTGATTTGGTGTGTGAACTTTTTGACTGTTTCTTTTTCTTTTGTAGGTGTGACTTTGGTGTGTGAGCGATCCCCTTCGGATTAGATTTTCAAAAAAAAAAATCAAGTGAATCTCAAAGAGGAAATGTGCGATGCAGCAAAATCCGCTGGAGAAAAATGGACAGCAAAATAATCAGGCTAAGTATCCTATCCTTGTAGCAAATGATAGGGACAGAGTCATTAGAGCGTATGTTTTTCAATTTATTGACGAGTTAAATCCAGTGATAGTGTGTCCAGTTATTGAGGCATCGAATTTTGAATTGAAACCGATCATGTTTCACATGTTAGAGATGGTTGGCCAATTCCATGGTTTACCATCCGAGGACCCCCATTTACATCTTAAGTCTTTTCTAGGAGTTAGTGATTCATTTGCTTTCGAGGGAGTGTCGAGAGATGTCCTTAGATTAACCCTATTTCCTTATTCCCTTAGAGATGGAGCAAAGGCGTGGTTGAATTCTTTTGCTCCAGCATCGATAAGTACGTGGAATGAGCTGGTAGAGAAATTTCTTAGTAAGTATTTTCCACCAACTAGGAGTACCAAGTTGAGGAGTGAGATAGTGGGATTTAGGCAAAACGAGGAAGAAACTTTTAGTGAGGCTTGGGAAAGGTTTAAGGAGCTTTTGCGAAAGTGTCCCCACCACTGTTTGCCATATTGTATTCAAATGGAAATATTTTACAATGGGTTAAACATAGCAACCCAGTGTATGGTTGATGCTTCTGCGGGAAGGGCTCTTTTGGCGAAATCTTTTAATGAAGCTTATGAGATTTTAGAGAGAATATCAACCTACAGTTATCAATGGTCAGATGTTAGAGGCTCTAATAAAAAAGTTAATATTGTGTTAGAAGTTGATAGTGTGTCTACCATTAGGGCCGATATTGTAGAATTAGCTAACGCTCTTAAAAATGTAACAGTGGTTAGTCATGTCCAGCAGCCGCCAGTGGTAAACCAAGTTACAGAAGAATCATGTGTTTATTGTGGTGAAGAGCATAATTATGAGTTTTGTCCTAACAATCCAGCTTCTGTGTTTTTTGCAGGTAATCAAAGGAATAACCTTTATTCTAACTTTTATAATCCAGGTTGGCGCAACCACCCAAACTTTGCGTTTGGAGGGCAAGGGAGCAATTCGAAAGTCCCCCAAGCATAGCAAAAGGTGGTGAACCAATTCGGATTTGCTAAATCACAGGCATTGCCCCAGCAAAATAAGCAGGCTTTGCCCCAGCAAAACTCGAGTAATTCTCTGGAGTCAATGATGAAGGATTATATGGCTCGTAATGATGTCATAATCCTAAGTCAGCAAGCTTCATTGAGAGCCCTAGAGTTACAAGTGAAGGGAATAAAAGTCCCCACGCAGCGGAAGCACATCGATTGGACCTTACGTCGTATATTAATTAACATTAAAATACCGTTACGAAAACTCAAACTGTTGGGGTTTATGTCCTAAAACTCGTGGATAGTAAATGTAACAAATTTATATATAAAACTTATTAAGATAGTTTTATTATGGTTGTCAAAAGATTTGTTTAACTATGTATTTATTAACCCAAATCCAATAAAACTAGAATCCATGGCTATGAGATGAATGCTTGAACTATATGTAGTGACATAAAAGTGGATCAGGTTCAAGTACATAGCCTAAACGGTCTATAGTAGGGATAAGACTGGGTACCTTATCATAGGAAAAACTATGTGACAAGGCCCACTTTGGTAGCTTTATTAGTTTAGTATATTATTAATATCTTAATCATTAGGAATGATGTAGATTATCAATACTGACATTTAAAAGTGAGCTAACAGCCTAGTTCCAAATAAATGTATTTGGAAAGGCTTAGTATGTTCTTGGAATCCAACTTATTTGGAATCACAAGAACAAAGATCGCTAGCTCTGTCTCAAATATCTTATATGGACAAAAGTGTTGGTTAGATATAAGATTAGAATTCCGAGAAAGGTTATTTACCTTTCAAATATGGAATTCATTTGTCACGGAAACAGTGTCCTGAGACGTCTCAAGAGGTTGAGAACTTGAGACGAAATTCTTGTGCCTAGACAATCAGTTGTCAGGCTTAGCATAAGGTATACAGTAGGGATTGTCAGTAGATACCAATTCAATCCAGGGTAAGGCCGTGTGACTATAGTACAGATATCCTCAAGTATCTTACGAGAACGAGGGTTTATAGGCTCGTGTATGGGTTTGAGGATCTGATCCTTACAGGATACACTAATTCTGATTAGCACACCGATTAGGATTAATGGAAATCAACATCGGCATCAGAATTCACCCTAAACAGGGAGCTATATGTTGGCATAACATCGAGTAAGGATGTATCATAGACTTTATCTTAAAGGCCAAATAAGTTGCTACTTATAAAGCAAATTCAATAGTCTGTAGGACTTAAGAGATTCATTTGGAAAGTTGTTCCAAATATGAGGCGAGTGTATAGAACAGAAACGTACATCTCATCTAGGAGAATTAATGAGTTAAAGGGATGTGATTGTCATGAGGAAATCCTCAACAATAAAATATTGCTGAAACATTTACGAATGCCCTCATAGCTAAAAGTGTTCGAGGGACATCTAGATGGTCTAGGTCTACGAGTTGAACAGCCCACTAGAGTTTTAGTCCGAGTGGGAGTTTGTTGGGGTTTGTCCTAAAACTCGTGGATAGTAAATGTAACAAATTTATATATAAAACTTATTAAGATAGTTTTATTATGGTTGTCAAAAGATTTGTTTAACTATGTATTTATTAACCCAAATCCAATAAAACTAGAATCCATGGCTATGAGATGAATGCTTGAACTATATGTAGTGACATAAAAGTGGATCAGGTTCAAGTACATAGCCTAAATGGTCTATAGCATAGGGATAAGACTGGGTACCTTATCCTAGGAAAAACTATGTGACAAGGCCCACTTTGTTTTAATACAAACGATGTGATCTTAAATCGTTCATGTAGAGACATGCGAGTGGGGGTGTCCTATGCAAAAGAAGTTTGTATAAGACCGGACCGCGAAATAAGTCACTTTCACTTTATAACTGTTGGGATTGGTGCCCTAAAACTCGTAGATAGTGAATATTAAACGAATTATATACTTATTCGATAAAGGTGTTATCGAGATTGATTCAGTAAAAGTCATTACTGAATAAATTAAATTGCACATATAATAACCCAAATCCAATAAACTAAGATCCATGGCCATAGGATGAACACTTGAGCTTTATGTAGAGACATAAAAGTGGATCAAGCTTGAGTAATAGCCAAAACGGTCACACTTACAAGACAAAACTAATGGTTAGCTTATTCTTGACCAAAAAACGGTAACTAAACGAAATAACAAGATATGAGCGATTATGGTGTTAACGTTTGGTTGAGAATGTCTCAGTTCAAAGGAGGACTAACTGACCACCCCTCGGTGGCAGTTACTCTGAACCTCTGAAGTACCGTAGCAAAAGAATTATGAATATAGGGCGTGTAATTGCTTTTGCTAAATTCATTGGATTAGAAAAAGGGTTACAACTTTTAAGACAACTGTTTTTATCGTTTATTTGTTATTCAGCGATTAGTATAGGTTCTATAAAATTCCTCTTTAAATATGCCAAAATTCTTCATTGGTATAGAAATATACAACTAAACAAACCTTATATACTATATCGTGGTAAGTAATGCGTAAACAGTCTTAAAATGTAATATGTCCTCAAGATGTTATATCTATTTCATTCTCGCAATGATCATGATAAATATAAACATAGAAAATTGCCTAAAGAACATGATTCAAGACTAGAAATATGATTTATTCGTCTTGAAAACGTGCTTGGTAAGAATAGTGATTCAACCTGGATATTCAGTTCAGGACCCACTAAATCACGTATGTTCTTTTCCAGGAATGAGTTCCTAAGTGCTAGTCGTGAACTAGTTAAGATAACTCTTGGACTTTAAATAGAAGAGTTCATCTCGGCTAAGGCAGTGGGAGACATAAAGTTATTCTTTCAAGGAACGATAAATAATGTATATGATTCCTAAGATTACAATAAAATTTTATTTCAATATCTTTCAAGAACAATGCTATTATATTACCTTTTATGTATGAACCGTTCATATAAAAAAAGGATGCCAATATTTGTTCTGCAAACATAAAGAATAACATTTACATTTTAAGACCAATAGAGTCCAGAGCGATTTTTAATTATGAGCTATTTAAAACGCTGAGACTCAAAAGAAAAGGTGACTTGTTTTTCCAAAGCACCTATCTTTTGCACTTGAGGTTAGACCGAATTAAATTTCAATTGGATTGAAAACTGGTCTAAAATGAACTTCTAAACAGGTTAGAAGACGACTCATTACCTCCCTATAAGTCATACCTTAAAAATAGACTGACTTAATGACCTTTTTCAAGTAAAAGGTTATCGTGCAAAAGAAACCTCAGAGCAAATACATTCTGAATGTTAATACTCGAATAGGAATGAATAATTCATTTGTTTCATTAATGATTATTCAAGGTGCTCTATGTTTACCTAGTGTGTCATCTGAACTCTTGAAGTTCAGATAGTATAACACTGAGGATAAGATCCGAGTTATGTAAAATAAAAACGACACTTCGATGGGATCAAAGTAGAGAGTATATGGACTTGAAATTCCACGTCTATTTGATAGAACATGGAATTATGTCCTAAACTCTCAATACCTAGTACATCATAGAAGAATGGTGTATCGGTAAGGAGAAACAGAACCTTGTTTGACATGGTTCATTAGATAATGAGTTGCCTAAACTCGTTTTGGGATATGTAGTATTGACTGCAATTTAAAATACGAATATGGTTCTTTCAAAAGAATGTTTCTGAAACATTATTCGAACCCTGAAAAAGCATAAAATGTGTTTATGTTGTTTCATAACTTAGGGATATCCTCATTTGAGATAATCCTGAAGGAAATAGAACCTCATTCGAAAAGGTCCCTATTTTAGGTTGTCCCAAAAAGGAACCAGTTATGGATACTTCTTTGTTTAAAAGAAAGTATTTGTATGGACAAATGTTGCTTTCTTAAAAGAAGGTCGCGTTAGAAATCACAACCATGAAGTAAAAGAGTGTTAAGTAAATTATAAGTAAAAGCTGCAAGTACATCAACAAAGAGTTGGTTATAGGATTTAGGGTTGTTGATCAAACTGACACATTAAGTTAATCCTGTCCTTCTCAATTGTTGAGAGAGCCTTAATGCAGTGGGAGGGTTGTTAAACAACCTAATGAAAACTGTGTGAGTTTAACTGAAACTCCGATTGTCATGCCTGATGAAAATATCGAGGATTCATTGACCTTTAACGAAGTAATGAATGACATGGATAAGGATAATTAAGTCTAAACTATGAACCTGGGAATGGAATACGTATATTTCAATTCATTTTGGTATATACCAAAAGAAGTTCATAGTCCAAGATCTAGAGCAAAAGGTTTGCAACCTTAACCAATCCATTTTTGGTTTGAATTAAAGGTTTCGATCTTCGAACATAAGATTTAATGCATGATTAAACTTATGGTTTTTGACCAGACTTGTGTCAGCCGAAGAATTACAAATTGTTTGGTAGCTTTATTAGTTTAGTATATTATTAATAACTTATTCATTAGGAATGATGTAGATTATCAATACTGACATTTAAAAGTGAGCTAACAGCCTAGTTCCAAATAAATGTATTTGGAAAGGCTCAGTATGTTCTTGGAATCCAACTTATTTGGAATCACAAGAACAAAGATCGCTAGCTCTGTCTCAAATATCTTATATGGACAAAAGTGTTGGTTAGATATAAGATTAGAATTCCGATAAAGGTTATTTACCTTTCAAATATGGAATTCATTTGTCAGGAAAACAGTGTCCTTAGACGTCTCAAGAGGTTGAGAACTTGAGACGAAATTCTTGTGCCTAGACAATCAGTTGTCAGGCTTAGCATAAGGTATACAGTAGGGATTGTCAGTAGATACCAATTCAATCCAGGGTAAGGTCGTTGGACTATAGTACAGATATCCTCAAGTATCTTACGAGAACGAGGGTTTATAGGCTCGTGTATGGGTTTGAGGATCTGATCCTTACAGGATACACTAATTCTGATTAGCACACCGATTAGGATTCATGGAAATCAACATCGGCATCAGAATTCACCCTAAACAGGGAGCTATATGTTGGCATAACATCGAGTAAGGATGTATCATAGACTTTATCTTAAAGGCCAAATAAGTTGCTACTTATAAAGCAAATTCAATAGTCTGTAGGACTTGAGAGATTCATTTGGAAAGTTGTTCCAAATATGAGGCGAGTGTATAGAACAGAAACGTACATCTCATCTAGGAGAATTAATGAGTTAAGGGGATGTGATTGTCATGAGGAAATCCTCAACAATAAAATATTGCTGAAACATTTACGAATTCCCTCACGGCTAAAAGTGTTCGAGGGACATCTAGATGGTCTAGGTCTACGAGTTGAACAGCCCACTAGAGTTTTAGTCCAAGTGGGAGTTTGTTGGGGTTTATGTCCTAAAACTCGTGGATAGTAAATGTAACAAATTTATATATAAAAACTTATTAAGATAGTTTTATTATGGTTGTCAAAAGATTTGTTTAACTATTTATGTATTAACCCAAATCCAATAAAACTAGAATCCATGGCTATGAGATGAATGCTTGAACTATATGTAGTGACATAAAAGTGGATCAGGTTCAAGTACATAGCCTAAACGGTCTATAGTATAGGGATAAGACTGGGTACCTTATCCTAGGAAAAACTATGTGACAAGGCCCACTTTGTTTTAATACAAACGATGTGATCCTAAATCGTTCATGTAGAGACATGCGAGTGGGGGCGTCCTATGCAAAAGAAGTTTGTATAAGACCGGACCGCGAAATAAGTCACTTTCACTTTATAACTGTTGGGATTGGTGCCCTAAAACTCGTAGATAGTGAATATTAAACGAATTATATACTTATTCGATAAAGGTGTTAACGAGATTGATTCAGTAAAAGTCATTACTGAATAAATTAAATTGCACATATAATAACCCAAATCCAATAAACTAAGATCCATGGCTATAGGATGAACACTTGAGCTTTATGTAGAGACATAAAAGTGGATCAAGCTTGAGTAATAGCCAAAACGGTCTATAGTATAGGAATAAGGTTGGGTACCTTATTCTGGAGACACTATGAGACGCGGCCCACTTTATAGATGGTATAGACGATGTGATCCTAAATCGTCCATGTAGAGACATGCGAGTGGGGGCGTCCTATGCAATGAGTTTGCATAAGACCAGGACCGAGAAATAAGTCATTCTCGCTTTATAACACCGTTTACTGACGAGACTGACTATTTCATGTGATGACCTAGGTAACTCGATCTTAATCCTGAGTTAACTATGAACTCCTGTTTATTCGGGCTTATCCTTAGATCTGCATAGGTGAGAGTGGCTCAGTATCGCCGACTCAATAAGCCTCCCATTTCAGGGATAGGAACGAGTAGATAGCTGGGGACATAGTCGTGCAAGAAGGAATTCACTCCTACCCGAATAAGGGATAGTAGAGAGGTTGTTCCCATAAGTGCTGACTCCGGGGCTTGAACAAAGGGATCCCGCCCTCTCATTGGCCCGAGAGGGACTCGGTTTACTGGTTGGACCATAAACCAATTGTTCATTAGAGGATCAGTGGGACTTAAGGATCTAGAAGTACTATAGGGGTAAAACGGCTTATTGACCTAGCTATAGCTACGAACAACCTGTGAAGGATCGACTTACTAATCATGGTTAAATCAAGTGGACGGAAATATATCTATAGTGAGGGGAGTGCAACTATCGGGCTATAGTGGAGTGTCCCGATAGTTAACGAATGTTGGCTAGCTTGGACAATGAGATTAGTCGATTAGCCTCAAATCGTTGGAGCCCATGATCTATAGGTCCATTAGGTCCCCCTACTAGCTCATATCGGAATTAAGCCTCTAGAGGTTGTCCAAGGAGCATAGGAGAGGCAAACACCACAAGGAGTTCAACATAAGTGAGCTACAAAGGTTGGTGTTTTCTAAACTCTCTATCCTGTCTTTTCTAGAACATGCATGCTTTAGGAGTAAAATTGAATGTCTTAAGTGCTTTCGATCTTCAATTGCTTCCGCATGTGTAATATGTACACCTTCAATAACGTCGTTTACTGTGAAACTGATTATTTCAAAGTGATGACCTAGGTAACTCGATCTTAATCTTGAGCTAACTATGAACTCCTGTTTATTCGGGATTATCCTTTGATTTGCATAGGTGAGAGTGGCCCATAAGCGCCGCTCAATAAACCTGCCACTTTGGGGATAAGACCGGATAGATAGCTGGGGACATAGTCCTGCAAGATGGAATTCACTCATACCCGTCTTTAGGGATAGTAGAAAGGTTGTTCCCTTAAGTGCTGACTCCGAGATGTGAACAAAGGTGCGCCGCCCTATCATTGGCCCGAGAGGTTTTAGGTTTAGTGGTGGGACCACAAACTAATTGTTCATTAGGGACTCAGTGAAGGCTTAAGGAACAAGAAGTACTATAGGGGTAAAACGGACTTTTGACCTTACTGTAGTTACGAACAACCTGTGAAGGATTGACTTACTAATCACGGTTATATCAGGTGGACAAAAATATATCTACAGTGAGGGGAGTTCAGCTACGGGCTATAGTGGAGTGTCCCGTCAGTTAACGAATGTTGGTTAACTAGGATTGAAAGAGTTCAAACAGTTAATCTCGGATCGTTGGAGCCCATGATCTGTAGGTGCATTAGGTCCCCCTGCTAGCTCAAAACGGATTAACCTTAGAACAGAGTGATGAAGGAATTTGAAAACGTTCAAATTCAGTTAAGGGAAATAAAGTTAATTATATAACGATATAATTTAACTTGTTAGTTTAAATTGAATATTAAACTATAAAAGTGAGAGAGTTAAAATATTTGAATGACGATTTAAATATTGCTATATGTATGTGATGCATAACTCGATTCTAAATGTTACACATGAATGGTGATTCAAGTTCAAAAGATCGGGATTGAGAGAAACGAAGATTGGTGTAATAGTTACATTTAATATATGATATTAAATGAATTAGTTAAAATTGTTTTAATTAAATTGTTATTTAAAATTAAAATTAATTATTGAATTAATTTTATCAAAATTTTAAATGAAAATGGTTTTCATTTTTGGAGGTGGTGGAGTGTGAGTTTTCACACTTAAATCACCTTAAGAAGCCACCTCCATGGACACCAACAATAGGCTTAATTAGCTGTCAAATTCTTGGTTAGTTTTTTGCATGGTAATGCTTTATAAAACAAAGAAGGAATTTGAGAAGAGATAGAGCAGAAGGTGGTTTTGTTTGAATTCAAAATTCTCATGAAAATTCTCTAAAAAACCGTGGGGCTTAAACACAAAAACCCACTTCTTTCTCTCACAAATCCATCATGCTCGGGTTCCCACAAGCCCGTTCTAAGGCCGGAAAATAGCGGGGAAAATCTTGGTGGTCGTCCATGTCAAGTTCGTATAGAGAATCATCCAACGGAATGCTTGAATTTGAAGCTTCAAAGAGGTATTTATACGTGCTCTGTTTTTGTTCTTATTCTTAGCATGCTTTTAATCCTCAAAATTAATGGAAATCGGTGCCCAAGATCTGTTAACGCTTCCGCTCGAGTGTTCTTCACTCCATCACAAACAAACTTTAAACAAATTTTAAAGCTGCTGTAAAATTGGTTTAAACATGCTTAAAAATAAATCTAAATTTATTTTCATGCTTTTCTAAAGAAAAAGGGAAGAACCGTTACAAACCTCCGTTGTAGACTTGACCGTTCTTCGCCAACGACACTCCAACGAACGAAAACGCAGCAGCCTCCTCGCCTCTTGATCGCTGGAATTTTCTTCTTGATCGACACAATAACCACAGAGGTTACACCGGTATGTCTCTAAGTCTAGGAAGCAAAAGACTTGTGGGAGTCTTTCTATAAGAGGGAGGCTAGAGAGAATTCTAGGTCTTGTCTTTCAAGAGTGTCAAGTGACATGACCAATTAGGTCTAGTGTTCTATTTATAGAAGAGAGGCCATGAATAAAATATTCAATTAAATCAATCTTTTCCAAAATTGATTCAATCTTATTCCTTAATTAATCAATCATGATCAATCAATTCCATAATTGATTAATCTTTTCCACAAATGACTAATTACTTCCATAAGTGATTAGATCATTTCCATAAATGATTAATCACTTCCTTAAGTGATTAATTATTTCCATAATTGATTAATTCCCGGTTAATGAATTCTTTAATTAATTAACCACCAATTAAATATCACATATTTAATTCCTGGCCTAGAATTAATTAATTTGCCCAAACATATTTTAAGCCTTAACTTAATTAATTCATTATTTGAACTCTTTCAAACTTCCATAAATTTATATTTGAACTTTTCAAATATTAATTTCTCTCATAATAATATATCAATATATATTATATTTGTTTCCCTTAATAAATTGAACATCTTCAATTTGCTTTTATTACTTAGTTGCCTCAAATTACTTTACGAGCTACCAGTGGGACCTAATGGACCTACAGATCAGAAGCTCCAACGATGTGAGATTAATTGGTCAAACTCATTAACCACATTAATCAATATTCGTTAACTGTGTGTACATTCCACTATAGACTCATAGTTGCACTCTTCTCACTGCAGACATATTTTCTGTGTCCACGGATCTAGACCAATATCGACTAGTTAGTCCTTCACGAGTGTCTGTAACACCAGCTAGGTCAAATTACCGTTTTACCCCTAGGTTACCTCTATTTCCTTAAGTACCAATTCTCCTCTAATGAACAACCTGTTTGTGGTCCAACCATCAAACAGAAAACCCTCTCGTGCCATTGAGAGGGTAGGGCCCTTTTTTCAAGACTCGGAGTAACCACTTAAGGGAACACTCATCTGCTTCCCTAAAGTCGGGAAGGAGTGAATTCCATCTTGTACGATTATGTTCCCAGCTCCCCATTCGGTCTTGTCCCCAAAGTGATAGGCTTATTGAGTCGGCGTATTGGTCACTCTCACCCATACAAATCAAAGGACAATCTCTCATGAGCAGGAGTCCATAATCAACTCAGGATTAAGACTAAGTTGTCTAGTTCGTCCTAGTGAAATAGAAAACCAACTAGTTAACGGTGTTATAACCAGTGGTTACTATTTCGCGGTCCGGTCTTATGCAAACTCATTGCATAGGATACCCCCACTCGCATGTCTCCTACACGAACGCGTTGGATCGCAACGTTTGTATCAAATACAAAGTGGGTCGTATCCATAGTGTTACCAGGATAAGGCACCCAGTCTTATCCCTATACTATAGACCCTTTAGGCTGTTTCTTGAACAATGATCCCATATGTCGCTACATATAGTTCAAGACTCATATTACAGCCTTGGATGTCTAGTTTATTGGATTAGGGTTATTATTAGGCAAAGACAAACATAAAATAACTATTAACAATTAATGGAAAAATATATCAATATTATTTCATTAATATCCGGTCAACGGTTACATTCACTATCTACGAGTTTTAGGGCATAAAACCCCACAAACTCCCACTTGAACTAAAACACTAGTTAGTGGGATGTAAATGCAATAATCTAAAGCTGGAAATGTCATGTATATAATACAATGAACTAGGGCATCCTTATACCCATTATACATTTCTCCCACTTGCCCTAGATTAGATGGCATACATATCTCGTAGACCTAGACCCTCTAGATGACCCTCAAACACTTTAGCCGTGAGAGCCTTCGTAAATGGATCAACGATGTTGTGCTCCGAGGCGATCTTAGTGACGATCACATCTCCTCGTTGCACAATCTCCCGTATCAGGTGATACTTCCTGTCGATGTGTTTACCTCGTTTGTGGCTTCGAGGTTCTTTTGAGTTGGCTACAGCCCCACTGTTGTCACAGTATAGTGTTATGGGCACGTTCATATTCGGAACCACTTCCAAATCAGTCAAGAACTTTCTAAGCCATACTGCCTCCTTAGCTGCTTCGCAAGCTGCTACATACTCAGCCTCCATGGTTGAGTCTACTATGCATCCTTGTTTGATGTTTCTCCACACTACTGCTCCTCCATTGAGGGTGAATACTGACCCTGATGTGGATTTCCTTGAATCCTTATCAGCTTGAAAGTCAGAGTCGGTGTATCCAGGAAGAATCAAATCCTTAGCTCCATACACAAGCATGTAGTCCCTCATTCTCCAAAGATACTTGAGGATGTTTTTAACCGCTCCCCAGTGGTCCAACCCTGGATTAGACTGATACCTACTGACTACTCCCACTGCATAACATATGTCAGGCCTTGTGCAGAGCATAGCATACATTAAGCTGCCCACAGCTGAGGCGTAGGGAATGTGTCTCAGGTTCTCAATTTCTTGAGGTGTCTTAGGAGACTGTTCCTTAGACAGGTGTACCCCATGTCTGAAGGGTAGTAGTCCCTTCTTGGAGTTTTGCATCGAATATCGAGACAACATCTTGTCAATATACGTTGCTTGAGACAGAGCTAGCGTTTTGTTCTTACGATCCCTAATGATTTGGATTCCCATAACATATTGAGCCTCTCCCAGATCTTTCATTTGGAATTGGGCTGCTAGCCATTTCTTAATGTCAGTGAGGTATCCTACATCATTCCCAATGAGTAGGATATCGTCTACATAAAGTATTAGAAAAGCTACTTTCCTTTTGTTGACTTTCTTGTACACACAAGGCTCATCAACGTTTTGGTCAAAGCCAAAAGATTTGATTGCAGTATCAAATCTAATGTTCCATGATCTGGATGCTTGTTTCAATCCATAAATGGATCGATTGAGCTTACAAACCTTTTGTTCCTGACCTTGGGCTATGAACCCTTCGGGTTGAGACATGAAGATATTCTCTACAAGATTACCATTCAGAAAGGCAGTCTTGACGTCCATTTGCCATATTTCATAGTCATAATATGTGGCTATGGATAAGAGAATTCTTATGGACTTTAACATGGCTACAGGAGAAAAGGTTTCCTCATAGTCAACCCCTTCCTTTTGGGTATAACCCTTTGCCACTAGTCTAGCTTTGAAGGTCTGTACCTTTCCAGCTGCATCTCTTTTTCTCTTATAGATCCATTTGCACCCTATGGGTTTTACCCCATTTGGTAGATCTGTAAGTTCCCATACAGAATTGGAGTACATTGACTCCATTTCCAGGTTCATGGCTTTGACCCATTCATCCTTATCTTCGTCATTCATTGTCTGTCGATAGGACAATGGATCCTCAATGCCATCATTAGGTATGACAACCTGAGTTTCAGTTAAACCCAAGTAGCGGTCAGGTTGTAATACAGCCCTCCCACTGCGTCGAGGCATTCCCAACGTTTGAGATGGACGGGATGGATCTGAAGAACTAGTTCCTTCATCAACCCTTGTTGAAGGTCCAACTTCATCAACAACTCTTGATGATTCTTCAGTAGCTTCTCCTAATATTATTTTGCTGTGTGGTTTATGATCTCTCATGTGGTCTTCCTCTAAGAAAGTGGCGTTTGTCGATACAATCACCTTATTTTCTTGTGGGTCGTAGAAATAACCACCTCTCGTTTCTTTAGGGTAACCAACAAATTGGCACAGTTTTGAACGAGGTTCCAGTTTCTTAGGATTTGTCACAAGCACGTGTGCTGGACAACCCTAGATGCGAAAGTGATGCAAACTAGGTTTACGCCCCTTCCATAATTCGAAAGGTGTTTCAGAAACACTTTTCGAGGGAACATTGTTCAAGATGTATACTGAAGTCTCTATTGCATACCCCCAAAACGAGCTAGGCAATTGAGCATAGCTCATCATTGATCGAACCATGTCTAACAAGGTTCTATTTCTCCTTTCTGATACACCATTCTGCTGAGGTGTACCAAGGGCTGAGAGTTGAGATTGGATTCCATGTTCTATCATATAATCTTGGAATCTTTGATCCATATACTCCCCTCCTCGATCAGATCGAAGTACTTTAATATATTTACCTAATAGGTTTTCAACTTCAGCCTTAAACTCCTTAAACTTTTCATGGGCTTCAGACTTATGTCCCATTAGGTACAAGTAACCATATCTTGAATAATCATCTATAAATGAGATGAAATATTCGTACCCTCCTCGAGCTTTTACATTCATTGGACCACACAGATCCGAATGTATTAACTCTAAGGGTTCTTTGGCTCTGTAACCTTTTCCAGTAAAGGGTCTCTTGGTCATTTTACCCTCGAGACAAGATTCACAAGGTGGTAGTGAATCATCTTCTAACTTGCTTAGAAGTCCATTCTTTACCAAACGACCGATCCTATCGATGTTTATATGACCAAGTCTGAGATGCCAAAGATGAGTATTGTTACTTGATGGAGAAATCTTTTGCCTTTTACTTTGAGTTTCAGCAGTTTTAAATAATTCGTAATGTAAAAGTGCTTTGTTGTCGGTTGGTCTTAAAACATACAAGTTATTTTCCAATTTGGCTGAACAAATAAGTACACCATTTTTATAAATGAACGCTTCATTCATATCAAAAGTAACTGTATACGATTGTTCAATCAAACATGAAATAGAAATTAAGTTCCTCTTAATCTTGGGAACAATTAACAAACTTTCTAAAAGTAAGAATCTATTTCTAAAAAATAACTTCGCAGCTCCCACTGCTTTAGCTGAAATGACTTCTCCAGTTCCGACCCTGAGTGTCATTTCCCCATCGTTCAACTACCGAAAGGAACTATTTTCCTGAAAAGAAGAGCAAACATGATTAGTTGCTCGTGAATCAAGTATCCAAGTTAACTCATCATGTTCTACCATGCATGTTTCTAAAACAAGTAAATCAAATTTACCTTCTTTTTCCTTCTTTTTCTCAGCAAGGTACTTTGGGCAGTTTCTCTTCCAATGTCCATCTACATTGTAGTGGAAACACTTGCCCTTATCTGCCATAGCTTTGGCTTTTCCCTTGCTTTTTGCAGCAGTACTGGGAGCTTTCCCCTTGTTTCCTTTCTTCTTCTGAGTTGTCTTTGAAGAAGTGGCTACAGATTTAGTTCTAGAGGATGAATCCTTCTCGAACTTTCTTTTAGAGTGAACAACGTTTGCCTCTCCTTCTATCTGTCCCTTGTTCTTAAGAAGAGACTGATAGAGTTGTAGCTCATTCAGGAGGCTAGTCAGGTTGAATGTTATTTTATTCATCATTGCATTGCTTCGAAACTGTAGATAACTCTTCGGAAGAGATTCTAAGATGAATGCAACCTGACTACGCTCATCTATGGCCGCCTCGTTTGCCTCTGCCACATTGAATTGGACCATCATATCTAGGACATGCTCCCGAACAGACGTGTCCTCTTTCATGAGACAGCTATAAACGTATTTGAGAGCGTCATGGTGGAGTTGGTAGGACGGTTGTCCAAACATCTCCTGGAGAGAGTTCATAATCTCCCTCGCTGTTACCATGCCCTCATGCCTTTTAGCCAAAACTTCAGATAAGCTGGCTAAGATATAGACGCGAGTCTTATCATTGGCCTTTGTCCAGCGGTCATAAGCATCCTTAACTGCTTGGGATGCATTACGAGCAGGGGCTGGCGGACAATACTCCGTTAAGACGAACCGCAGATCATCGACAACAAGAATCGTATCTAGGTTCGACTTCCACGTAGCATGGTTTTTGCCGGTTAATTTCTCATTTTTAAGCAGAGAGACAATTGAGGAAGACATTGCTGAAATTTAAACAAACAATGACCGTATTAGTTATCTTTGCCTTAACCCATAATACAAGCAAGCAATTGCACACAATCCAATCAATTTAGCAAAACAGACAATCATAGAACCCTAAAACTATCGATTTAGTTTTGCAACGATGTTTCAGAGGTTTAGAATATCAGCCACCGAAGGGTGATCAGGTACTCCTCCTTTGAAATAAGACACCTCTCAGCTAATTCTAATTCCAGAATAACTCATATTCCTATAGACATTGGCCACCGTTGTTCGGTCAAGGATTTTTTAACACTTTTAACTCATCCTCATAAGTGTAACCCTCCCACTTTCAGATCTCAAAGGCACGCACCAACAAGCTACCGAAGGGAAAGACAACTGTTGGTGATTAGCCTAAGAGCTCCTATCCTTTTCAGGAGTTCACGATGTTCCGAATCCTATGACCAGGCCCTCCGAAGGGATGGTTGCGCCAGGACAACCTGCAGGCGGATCATAGGACTCTCACGGTGTGAACTATGGGCGGAGACCGAGGGATACGTTGACACGTGTCCCGCTCCCACTTACTCTAGACATTTTTCCCATTCACCTTGATATTGATTCATGCAAACACTTTCCGAAGGGAGGCCGCTCCTAAGGCAACTCGAAGCCGAGCATGAATCTCACGTTGTGAATATAGGGACATAGGAGCAAAACTTGATTTAAATCTCGTTTTGTAACTTTCCTCCCACTGAAAATGTCATACGGTTAATTTAGGGTTGTTTAACTTAGATAGTATTCGGCTAAGTCAATCTATCTAAGTCTGATCCTATTATAACAATTATGGAAAGGATTCAACTGCAATCTTTTGGGTGAATTAAACTTCTTTTAATAAATCCAACATTGCAACTCAACATTACTATGGTTAATTCAAGTCAATGTCCGGGTCAGTTCCCAGGTAGGAGGTGTTCCGTAAATCGTCAACTTAAATACCCCCAGCCTTAGACAGAACTTTACCGAGAGAGTTCCCTTATAACCTCAGTAATGTAGGGTCTTTACTCTAAAGATCTAGGTGCATTAAACACTTTTAATAAACCTAGTGACATTGCATGCTAACATTTAACTATGATTAATTCAACTCCGGTATTCCAGGTCAGTTCCCAGGTAGGAGGTGTTCCGTAAACTGTCAACTTAAATACCCCCAGCCTTAGACAGAACATTACCGGTGGAGTTCCCTTATAATCATAGCAATGTTTTTCCTACTTAGTCAATTAAAACTATTTTTAATTCTAAGTAAGAAAAGATTCTAATCCTATTAGAAATCGATCTAGGTCTAATTAATTTTAAACAATTTAAAATTAATCCAATTTATCCTATGATCTTATGTTTGCATGCAAATCTTGATTATAGATTGACGGTTTCTAATCATTAATATAAAAGAACTATTTCAAATTTTAATGATTAATCCTATAATCAAGAATCTAGGGTTTAATTCATTTAACAATCTCATTCAAATGAAATAATTAAACCACATCAATTGCATGAATAATATAACAATTATATTATTAACTATGGATGTTTCATGCTTCATGCAATTTTGATTTTCTTTTATTATAACAATTATAAGCCAATCAAGAAAATCAATCAAGCATGCTTCATTCATCACATTAAACATAACTATTTATATTTAATTTAAGTAATGGCATGCTTCATGCTTTCCAATTTTTCATATAATTAATATACACTTATATTAAAAAATATGAAAACAAATCCATGCATTTAAACATACATTATAACAATTTATAATATATAAAAAAATGCATGAGCATGTTTATAACCTAAGGTGGGATTAAATATTCTATATGACATCCATAAAATGTTGCCATTCTGAGAAGCAAGGGATAGAATAACTAAGGATTTTTGGGTTTAACAATGAGTATTTAGCCTAATTGGTGATAAGTTTGACGCAAGGGTATACTGCACCATAAAGTGGGTCATCTCATGCTTAAGAGCTTATGACTGTAGGGCTGCTTTAAGTCTAAAGAACATAAAAATATAAACCCCTTAAAATGTGTTTAAATATGTCTGATAAAAGAGCTAGGTTGTGGTAAGTTCTTAGGATTGAGTCAAAGGTGGTGATTATTTGTTCAAAGTTGAAAGAATTATTTTGCTGCAGCAGTGCTTGCTTTTGCAGGATGCTCAGGTAGAGGTTGAAGGTAGTGTTGGAATATCTATTTTGATTGAGTTGTGCTATGACTAATGTTTTGAATTTTCAAGGGAAGGTGAGTTAGTATTGCTCGGGACGCGCAATATTTCAAGTTTGGGGGTGTGATAACTGTCCGAAATGTAGTTATTTAGGCCTTAATTCTATAGGGATTTGTGTGTCTTTTGTGCTTAATAAGGTTGCTTTTAGATGAATATTATATGTTTTAACCCATTTGGAAGAATGGAGGCTTTGAAAGTTATTTTGTGCAGAAAATATTGTTGAGCGACTGGAGGGAGCAAATTCTGTGCTGCAGCAAAACTGGGAGCAAATCTGCCACGTCACAACTCGTTAGCCAAGTTGACAAACCGACTTCTGTTGAGTTATTTTTGGGATAAAGGAGCGAAGAGAGCCTGCCATGTGTCCAATTTAACCTAATTCTCATCTTATAAAAGGAGGAGCCGTCAAAGTTAAAGACATTCACGATTTGGAGACCGAATCAATCGGTCGAAGGCCGAATTGACGGCGGAATGGAGATCTAAGAAGACCATTTGCGATTCCACTCAAGGAGACGAAGTTCTTCCATGTTCTTGGTGGTTTGGAGCAGTCGTTTCATCCTCATTTGCTGAAAAGGATTAGTACTTCTTGTTTATTTCGCTTTATGGATGTGCTTATCGAGATTGTAACATATTTTATGTCTTCAATCATGAACTAATTGCTTTGTAGGCATAGGTTAAGAATTATGTGATTGTTATATTTATAAATCTGGAAATTCTATTTGATCATGATCATCTTGAATTATTGTTGATCTTTATTTTCATTATGTGCCCGCCTAGCTAGCCGGTATGTATAGCTTTTCCTAGTTTCAGGGATGATTTAGGAGTTGTGTGGCGATAATTCACGCTAGATCATTGTGTATTGGTGAACGCCAGTGACTGAGTTAGGGATAGCCAGTTGCCTAGTGCTTGATCGGTAGAGCTTCATTGGTTTTGAAACATATTCCAAAAAATCTGGAGTTCCGGGAGGATCCCGCTGATAATACTGCAGGAGATTGACGGATCAAAAGAATTGTTGGAGCATCTTTATAACAATTACAGAAGTCTTAATCTGTGTTTGTTTCCATTCTGTTTCTCTAGTCGTAATCACTTACTGCTTCCGCATACCTTTTGTTTCAGCATTTTAAAAACCCAATCAATTTAACCAACCATTTGAAATCACTAAAAAGGCAAATTAAATCAATAGAGGTAGGCATTTCAAGACCCTGTGGATACGATAAATACTTATCACTTGCTGCTAGATTGTGTATACTTGCACAGTATTTTGGAGTCAAATTATCTCATATTTTTAACCACTCCAAAATTGCAACAGCTGGGGTGTTCAAATTTAAGGACATTTACATATGATGAGATGCAGAATGCTCATTGGTATATTCTGAACAACTGCCGCGAGATAGAAACTTATCGTGGGCAACATCTGAGATTAAAACGACCTTAAGCTCGGAGCGCAATCGATTTATATAATCGACACAAGCAGGCATTTCCGAAATGCTTTAAGGCACAGGTGACAATTTTCTTTTTCAAATAAACGTACAAAAAATGAATGGTACTGACCTTATATTTAATTTTTAACAGGTTCTTTCGTTACGGGAGAGTGGCAATATGTCTGATGATTTGTACTCACTGGCGATGGGACCCGCGTCTGGTGTGCAATCGTCTAGTGGATGCATTGTCAATGGGGTTCGATTTCACACATTCAATCGTGATGTGCGTCGGGCAACACAAAATAGTGGAATTATGGTCCCTAGAGAAAGTGCGAGCAGAGGTGATGAACGTAATTTTTACGGTGTATTGAACAAAGTTCTAGACCTCTGATATGCTAATAGAAGATGTGTTATGTTGTTCAAGTGTACATGGTTCGACACATATAGTAACAAGAATATGTCACACATGGATTTAGGGTTCAAGTCAATCAATACATCTCGGTTCTGGTATGCTGATGAACCTTTCATTCTTGCTAATCAAGCACAACAAGTCTTTTATATCAACGACTGATAACTGCCCAAAAGGTAGTTATTTAGGCCTCATTTATATAGGGATTTGTGTGTCTTTTGTGCTTCATAGGGTTGGTTTTAGATAGATATTATATGTTTTAACCCATTTGGAAGAATGGAAGCCTTGGAAATCATTTTGTGCAGAATCTGTTGCTGGGCGACTGGAGGGAGCAAATTTTGTGCTGCAGCAAAACTGGGAGCAGAATTGCCACATCACAGCTCGTTAGCCAACTTCATGAACCGACTTCTGTTGAGTTATTTTCGGGATAAAGGAGCAAGGAGAGCCTTACACGTGTCCAGGTTGACCTAATTCAAGCCTCCTATCCTTCTATAAAAGGAAGTAGCCGCCCAAGTCAAAGTCATTCCACTTTTGGGAGAAAACATTCCATTCTTGGAAAGTTTTTTCCATCTTTGAGAGCCGAATAGAAGAGAGATATTGGAGACCACCAAGAACACCATCATCCTCAAGCTGATTGAGGAGATTACTCTTTTCTTTATTATCTTGTGATTATGGACATGCCTACTCAGATTGTAGCGTGCGTTTCCATGCATATTATGAACTAAGTAGCTTTAGGCGTTGGTTAGGGAATATGTAGTTGTTGTGCTTCATCTCTAATAATATATTGATTATTGCATCTTGGTTAATTGTTGTGCTTATTTCTATTTTATGCCCGCCTGGCCAGCCGATATGAATACCTCTCTCTAGTTTCAGGGATGATTTAGAGAGTGTGTGGCGATTAACCACACTACGATCATTGTGTATTGGTGAACGCCAGTGACTGAGCTAGGGATAGCCAGTTGCCTAGTGCTTGATCGGTCGTACTTCATTGGGGTTGAAACACATTCCAAAAGATCCGAAGTTCCGGGAGGAATCCGCTAATAATACTGCGAGAGTTTGCATGATCAATAATATTGCTAGAGCATCTTTTAAAACAATTACTAAAGCCTAACCAGCGCCTGTTTCTAATATGTCTGCCTATTTGTTTATTCTTTGTTCTGTCATTTATTTTGCTTCAGCATAATTCTTATAAAACCCAATCATTTTTATTACCTTGAAACCATTAAAAGATTTATACAAAATAGATAGAGTGGAAGCTAGTTCAGACGTTGGATTAACAAATACTTATTACTTGTTGCGGACTGTGTATACTTGCACATGAATTCTAGAGTCTTTTTAGATCATAATTTTACTCACTCTAGGAACCCAACAACGACCCATAATATGGTGACCCTTGGAAAGTAGTTCAGACAGTCCAACATAAACGCTTGTGGGATGTACCGAAGGCAGAAAATATGGAGGATGATCAACTTGTACCACTAGAAGCTGTCAGTGGAATAGGTGTTGATGAATCGATTGAGGAAGATAACAGAATGTGCAGAGATGAAGTTGAACCCACAATCATAGAATGACAAATTACTGAGAACAATGATGACAATTTCATAAATGACGAAGAAGATGACGTAGAAGTACCCTCTAACAAAGAAGATGACGTAGAACTGGAGGTTGCAACCTCCAGTTCAGAACAAGAAGCCTGACATGAGCCACACGTAACTATAGTTTTCATGTATGAACTAATTATAAGTACGTTTGATTTACTTAACATTGTTTTCTTTCTCTTTTTCAGGTATACGATGGCATCGTCATCATCACGCATACACGACGAGACTGATGTAGAGTATGTCGAGGTGCCGGCACCCCCTCCCGCGAACTTACCATCTTCCACGAGGGATACGTCAGGTACATCGTGTTCGATCAATTTTCATCAAATTTTCTTGTTACTTAAACGATCAAGTGGTTTCTTGTTTGCCCTCAGATGGTATATCCATGACTGTGAGGAACAAACGTGGATATGGACGGAATCTTCTCTTGGACAACTACGTCACGAAACATGGCAAAATTCCGATTAAAATCGATCCAGAGGTGAAAAAACCAGTTGGGAAATGGGCAACGCAATTTAGCATATCTATTGGTACTGCCGTTCGGGAGTCTTTTTCTGTTCGATTCAACACTTGGGATGACGTAACTGAAGAGGCTAAGAAGCTGGTAAAGTCTCGACTACTGGTGAGTAGAACATCTTCTCGTGTTGTAACATTATGTGCTACATCAAAGTTCCATACTCATATATCTATTGCTTTTTTGTAGGAGCATTTTCTGTTTTACCTGAATTTACCTGCAGTTGTGCGCTTTATAGATCACAAAATGATGAACGCATTTAGGGAGTACAAAGGTGAATTATCTAAACATTACAAATCTTTCGACACTCACGAACATGCACAGGAGCATCCACCTGACCGGCTGAAAAAATTCATTGGATGATTGGCATTATCTTTGCAACAAGTTCCAGGACCCGAATTGGAAGGTATAAGAGTATATTCTTGTTGTTGGTTTCGATTTTCTTTGCAAAGTTTAGATCCTTATGTTTGTTAACTTATGCAGAAATCTTCATAATCGAATAAAAGGAGTCGATCCATGTTGGCGTTCAACCACAAGGCAGGGTCAAAATCATTTATAAACACTCAACACGAAATGGTAAGATATGAATAAACTAATTAAGTTATCTCTACAATTATCAATAAGTGATTTCTTAAAATTTTACTTGTATTTGAATTGTAGAAAAAGAAGGAGGGTCAAGACATAGATCTGATTAAACTGTTTGAACTGACCCATTCGAAAAATGGAAGTGGGTGAACCAGGCAGCGGAGGAAGCATATGTAAGAACCCAAACTTTAGTTACTTTGTGTAGTTTTAAAGAACTTAATCGTATATTTTATAAATGTAGGGGAAGATGGTAGATCTGCGGGAAGCTCCTATTCCAGAAGGGTCTCAACCACTCAGTAGACCTCTCATATGTGAGCGGTTTTGGGTATACGGCTCGGCCACGTTAAAGGCATGGGTTTGGGACCTAAGCCATCTCGTTCAAACATGAGTGGCAGCACATCAGTCAGTTCGGGACCCACGCAGAGAGATCTTGAACAACAAGAAGAGATTAACACCTTGAAGGCCCAGTACGAAAATATACAGAATGAGCAGACCAGCAAGCCGTCTGCGTAGAAGACGATAGAGGAAGTAAATGTCCTGAAAGACATGGTTCGACATCTCATGGAATCACATAATTTAATCGACTCACAACATATGGACACCCCAAACTTAGGTACGAAGAAGTTCAGATTTGCTTGTAGTGCCAATTTACTTATTCGTATCCTAATTTATCATATCTTCATGGTTTAAGTTTTAGATGCTATATATGTCCATTTAGAAGTTCAGAGTTTAATATTTGTTTACTTAGTAAATCAAACTAATTTTTGTTGCTTTGATCCTTTTAGTTCATTATGTTCGTATGGATTGTGTAACTTTGGAAGTTAGTTTAAAGTTTTGATTGTTTTTGTTTTTGTTTTTGTTTTTGTTTTTTTGTTAGTTTAAATTGGATTGTTTTAGTTCTTTATAAGTTACATGATTTAGTTGGTACATATATACTTCATTAGTATTAGATGTCTATAAGTTAAATTTTTGGTAAATGTACATTGTTGTGTTTTTGGTTAAGGAAAAGTTACTTACCGTTTTGTAATTTTGTTTTACTTAATAAAGTTAGATCAACTTGGTTGTTTTTCTTAAATTTGGTGTTTTGCTTGTATAGTTTTGTAATTTCATTAGTTAAATCTTAACTTCATTAGTTATGATTTGGATTACAGTGTTATGAGAAATCTGACTCGCTTGTATTTGGAGATTGTGGTGTTGCCCAGGTGTTACGAGGGCTGTAGTTGGGTGTTTCTAGCTATGTTGATTACTCTTATCTATGTCGTTATGCTGCCGATTTTTTCGGAGCATCTAATTAATAATTTAGATGGTTTAAATTAGTTTAAAACTTAGTGTAAAACTTAGTTTCAAGTTAAGACTTTCGCTTCTAGCTTCTTGGATGGTTTAAATTTCAACGAGTGTAGATTGATTTTCTTCCTTTGATTTTTTGTAGATTATTCGGCTCAACCTTGATATGCAAGGACACATTTGCATTATATCGTTTGAGGCCGCCACGAGCTTGTTAGATGCTTTTTCTGTAACTAAAGACTTTCGCTTCTAACTTTTTATTAGAATTATGTGTACCGAACAATATTTTAAATTTCGTGTATTTTTTTGTACTTTTAGTTTTTTGTACTTCAATTTATAATGCAGGATTTTATATCTCTCAACTTTCATGTATATGTGTAATATCTTGAATTTAATTGAATGCATATTGATTTTATGTATATGTGTAATGTCTTGAATGTATTTCTTTTAGACTTTCAAAACAGAAAAAATAGCAAAACAAAAAAAGAAGATAAATAAAGGCTCTGCCGACGCATAAGTCAACGTGTCGGCAGTGGGCATTTCTACCGACGAGCAAATCAACGTGTCGGTAGAGGCCATTTCTCCTGACGCACGGTCAACAAGTAGGTAGAAAATTAAGTCCATCGCTTTCTGCCGACGTGTTGACCACCGCGTCGGCAGAAATGGTCTCTACCGACGTGATAGTCAATGCGTCGGCAGAAAGTGCCCATAATTGCTCCCCACCTTACGCGTCGGCAGATACGGTCTCTGTCGACGCATGAAAAATATTTGTCAGTAGAGGCTCTGCCGACTCGTTTTTTCTGACTATTCTCCTGACGTCTGAATACGCGTCGGGAGAACCTTTGCCGACGCGTATTCCGATCTTTCCCGAAGCATATGCGCGTCGGAAAAGACCTTAATTGTTGTAGTGCAGCTCGCAATTTGCTCGCATTCCATCCTAATGTGGGGGTTATAAACTCAAAGACTAACGTGTTTTCAAGATACTCTATTCCTGAAATTGGTAATGGTTGAAATGTAGATTCCTTTGGAATCCATGGATCTTTAAAGAAAAGAGTAGAATTATCATCTTCAATTCGATTACAAATACCGCTTCTCAACAGCTCTCGTGCCCAAATAAATCCTCGCCAAAAGACTGAACAATTGGCCTTGATCGGCGCGTGCAATAATGACATTTGATAAGCATATCTCCCTTTTATTACCCTTGAAACTAATAGAGATGGACTTGTGAATAATCTCCACACCTTTTTTGCCAATAAAGCTTTGTTAAAAAGCTCCAAATCTCGAAAGTTTAGACCCCATCGCTCCTTTGGAAGGCACATTTGAGCCCATTTCTTCCAGTGAATCTTCCTTTTAGTATCTGTTGATCCCCACTAGAATCGAGCCATCATTGAATGTAGCTCATCACAAAGTGTCTTTGGAATACGAAAGCAGCTCATAATGTACGTTGGAATTGATTGAGCAATACTCTTAATTAGGACTTCCTTACCACCAACAGAAAAAATTGACTCTTCCAACCTTGAAGAGTCTGCCACACCCTTTGGTTAATATCTTTAAAATCATCTCTCCTCCTTCTACAAAATGCTGATGGAACACCCAAATACTTACCAAGAGTATTCACCATAGGCATACCCACCAAATCTGAAATCACCATACGAAATTCACGATTCACATTTGGAGAGAAGTATAGAGCTGATTTATCAATATTGATCTTCTGACCAAAAGCCATCTCATATTAGGTCAGAATATTTTTAAGCGTCCACACGTGTTCAATCGATGCTTTGCAGAAAATAAGATTGTCATCTGCAAAGAAAAGATGAGATATTGCCGAACAAAAATTTCCTGGTTTAAAACCAGAAATGGATTGTCTTGACATTTCTCCAGTAATCAAGGAAGACATCACCTCTGACACAAGCAGGAACAAATATGGAGATAACAAGTCACCCTGACGTAAACCTCGTGTAGGCATAATCTTGCCTGTAGGAACTCCATTAATTAAAACAGAGAAACTTGTAGTCTGAACACAATCCATAATTAATTCTACCCAAATGGAATTGAATCCAAATTTCAACAACAATCGCTCCAAAAAGCACCACTCTACACGATCGTATGCTTTGCTCATATCTAGCTTCATAGCTAGCCAACCCTGGCGCCCTGTCCTCTTATTTTTAATAGCATGCAAGCATTCATGACCTATAATCACATTATCAAAAATAGAACGTCCAGGAACAAACGCAGATTAATTCTCATAAATAATATCTCGTAGAATCCATTTCATGCGGTTAACTAAAACTTTTGAAATTATTTTATAGGACACATTACATAGACTAATTGGACGGAAGTCAGAAGGCGACTTTGGATTTTTCACCTTAGGGATCAAAGCAATGTGAATATCATTCCAAACACGAGCAGATCGTATACGATTTAAAATTTCCAAGAAATTTAAAGAAGTAATATCACCAACCTCGCTCCAGAAAGTCTGGTAGAATAGAGCAGGGAAACCATCAGGATCTGGCGCTTTAGATGGGTGCATTTGCTTAATAGCTCTCTCTATCTCACTCCTTGTGAATGGAGTAAGCAGTTTTACATTCATTTCTGGAGTTACCTTTGTCGTTATATTCTGCAATGTCATATCAATACAATGCAGATATGGATTAGATGAAGAAAACAACTGTGAGAAATAGGTTATGAAGACCTGCTGATAACTCTTAGAAATAAGAGTTATTAGCCATGATTTTGGGGCTTAAAGGCTTAATTTTACCTTAGGAAATTGTTATTTGAGCTGGAATTAGTTGAATCTTAATGTTAATTAGTGAGAGTGCTGATTAGAGGCTTTGGACTTTAATTTCACGTTAATTTCGTATTTAAGCTGACTTGGAGCTCCAGTTTTTGCAGATTATGCTGTAGCATGACATGGCAGAGGCATATTGGTGGCTGGAGCTTTTTTCAACGTGGAAAGCTTCATTTAATGAGGTGTCATGTCCAGCTGGTGTAAAAGGCTATTCTCATTTTTTAGTGGGTATTCCATGTGGGCTTGGAGTGTCTAATCAGCCCTCATTTCCACGTTTTGAAGCTAGGTATTTAAAGAAAGTGGCCCTAATTTGGAAAGGAGGCTGGAGAAAGGAGATTTCTGCGATTGGGAGCTGAGAACCAGAGAAAAACAGAGGAGGAAGTTGAGGGAAGCTGCCGTGGAGCCAATATTCAGCTTGGGAAAGCTGGATTTGATCTTGGGAGCTTCTTCTTTAGTCTTTTCTTCTCTTCTTTTATCTTCCTAGTGGTATTAGTTGTGGTAGAAGTTGAAAGTATGTTGAGTATGAGCATTTTCTGCTGTATTGAACTTATTTCCTCTTTGAACATGAGCTAATCCTCTTTAGGTGAGGATTAGGGATTCTATATTATAACGAGGGGTTGTTTGTAGTTGAATCGTGTTATTTTCATCTTAAAGTAAAGTGTTCTTATTCTTTAAGCTGGAATTTCGACTGGCCATCCATTTTCTAGCATTGTTATTGGGTGTTTGGGAAAGCATTTAGTAACCGATTACTTTACTTTACCTTAGTCTTTTATGATCATGAAAATGAGTGGGCATTTAGGGATAAATCACCACCTAGAGCACTAATAAGATTGAGCTAAAAATCAGGAGTTAAATGGGAGTTTAATCGCTTTAATCTTTGGAGAGTTGGAAAATTCCCGTTGAAAATCTGGGTGAGATGAATTAGCACAGATTTTGCTATAACAATCCCTGGAAACAATACAGAGCATCCCTAATCCGAGCCTTAATTCTCCTCTGCATTCAGCCGCTTTTCTTGCTTTATTTACTTCAAGTTCTCTTTAATTTCACTCAATTTTATTTACATTAGTGCATCTTAGTTATTAATTAATATTTGGTCCTTGGTTACTTGAATTTCATTGAAAATAGGCTTAAGAATAGTGATTTCCGTTGCATCAATCCCTGTGGAGAACGATATAAAAATACTTATCACTTGCTGCCAATGATGTGTATACTTGCACGTTTTTTAGCTTTTTGTGAAGATCTCTTGCATATTGTAAATCACATTGCACAAGGCAACAAGTTTTGCTCCATAAGATGCTAATCTCTGATCAGCATTCCATTTGAGTCTTTGATTTCCCGAATTTCATTTCTTTTCTTCCCGTGTGTGGTTTGCTTATGGAACCACCTCGTATTTCTATCGCCCCACTTAAGCCAGTTCTCTCGAGATCATTGCTTCCAATAAATCTCTTCTTCTTCTTGCGTTTTATCCAACTGAAGCTCCACCCTTTTCATTTCATCGAAATCCCATGGGCCGACCGACTATATAAGTCCTGAAGGATACGTTGGTTTGTCAAAATATTTTGCCTAATAGAAGAAGACGTACCTTTGCCCCATTTTTGGAGACGAGTTCTGCAATTCTGAAGACACAATTCTAATTGTGGCCTACCAGACCCTTGAATGGTCCAACACCTCTGATCCACGATGATATTTCTACACTCGGATGCTGAATCCAAACCTCCTCAAAGCAAAACTTTTGTGGGTACTTGTGTTTATCGTGTAAAGATGACGCACGTTCACCATGTAAATGTTGGGTTTTATGCCCTAAAACTCGTAGATAGTGAATGTAAACAAATTGTATACTTGTTTCAATAAAGTGTTATTGAGTTTCTACAATAAAGTGTTATTGTTAAATATTGCACAATTTGACCCAAATCCAATAAACTAAGATCCAAGGTTGTTTGTATGTAACTTGAACAAGTATGTGGGGACATACAGGGATCGATGTTCAAGTAACAACCTAAAAGGTCTATAGTACAAGGATAAGACTGGGTTCCTTATCCTGGTAACACTATGAGATACGACCCGCTTTGTATTTGATACAAACGTATTGATCCAAAACGTCCATGTAACAGACATGCGAGCGAGGGTATCTTATGCAATGAGTTTGCATAAAACCGAACCACGAAATAGTAAACCACTAGATGTAACACCGTTAACTAGTTAGGTTATTGTTTCAATAGGATGACCTAAGTAACTTAGTATTAATCCTAAGTGTGTCATGAACTCCTTCTCACGAGGGATTGTCCTTTGATTAGTATGGGTGAGAGTGGCCTGCACGCCGACTCAATAAGCCTACCTTCTTGGGGACAAGACCAAGTGGGGGGCTGGGGACATGACAACACAAGATGGAATTCACTTCTTCCCGCTTATAGGAGAAGTAGATGAGTGTTCCCTTAAGTGGTGGCTCCAGGTCTTGAACAAAGGGATCCCGCCCTCTCACTGGCCCGAGAAGGACTTTCTGTTTACTAGTTGGACCATTGATAGCGAGCAGAAATGTCGCTATTTTAGTCTCAAATTATTAAGCTTTTTGGTGCTTTAATCGTGATTTTAATGAATATATTTAATGAATTTTGTTATTTTGTCTTTAGGAGCATAAATGATGATTTTGGGAGAAAAAGAGCCAAAATTGATGGAATTATAGCCCAAATCAAAGTATGAAGCCCAAAGAAGACATCCATGAGGAAAAGTCCAAGAGAAATGAAGAAGAAGGCCCAAAAATCAGCCCAAAAAGAAGCTGATTTTTCTGGAAAATCTGGACAGCGTCTCGACGCTTAGCAAGAGAAATGAAGAAGAAGGCCCAGGATTCTTGAAAAACATTTTTAGACGAGAATACTCTTTTAAATTTAAGATAATTACATAATTAGTTTTCAAATTTCAGAATCAAATTACATTCAAATGTTTTTTTTATTCACGTTTTGTGTCTATTGGGAAAGATTTTTATTTGTCAATTCTATTCTTTTTTTAAAAAAAAAGAATCAAATTTCTTAATTTTTTTTCACGTTTTCTTTACCATATTAACTTTGCCTTTTTAGTGCAATACTTAAACTATAAACTATCTTTAAAGTAAAATTTTAAAATTAAAAAGAAAATTTGACTCCCTTCAAGTTGGAGGAGTACTAGAGTCCACAAATTTGTGGATGGAAATACTATTATTTAATTTTAATTTATTTTTTCACCATCTTCCCTAAAAAGTGGTTCAATAAATTGTTTTTTCTTGGAAAAAAAATAAAAAAGAAAAAAAGAAAAGAACGGTAACCACAAAAACATTAAAAGTCATGTATAAATTGTTAATTATTTAAATAATGATAAGTAAATGATTATCAACCATAATAAATAAATAATGGATAAAAAAAACTCATAGTAAATATAGGAATCTAAAAAGTTAAAATATAAAAAGATGGTATTATTTATTTCTCAAATAATAAATAAAAAGGTGGTATTATTTGTAGTTCTTAGTTAGAGATATATCTATTTTTCCTATACTATCGTTATTATTTGAATTATTTTATTATTAATTTTTAGATTTCTATATTTTGTAATTCAATTGCTAATTAAATTTTTATATTTTATTTTTAAATTTTCTCAATTCAACTTTTATTTATTTTTTGGGTTACATCATATGTACTTTTTTAATCTACAAGGATTATACACATTTAATTTTTGACAAAACATCAACATTTTATTTCAAACCAAAAATACATCAATTAATATTTATTTGAATAAAATGTAAATTACATCATATTAATTAATGATTATCGTGATCCATATTTTATATTTATATGTAAGCTATTCAAATCATGGTAAAAATTTTGTCTACCACAAAATAAATTAATCATTTGTAATACATAAATTTGAAAACTATTAGTTAACAAAAAAAAAAAAAATGAGAGACTAGATTAAAATTTTGTAAGTATTAAGATAAAATTTAATAAATAAAAAAGCATAAACATGTATCGCACATGGTGAAAAACTAGTCAAATAAAACATGAAAAGAGAGGTTGGTGTTTCTTATTTATTTATTATTATAAAACTTTAAATATTTATTATTTATTAACGATAAAAGCACTCACAATAATTATTTTATTTGACAAGAGGAGAGAAAATATTTAAATATCAAATTATAGAAATTTTAATTTTAAAAAGAAAACTGAAAAAAAATTGTTATTTATTAATGATAAAAGCACCCACAATAATTATTTTATTTGACAAGAGGAGAGAAAATATTTAAAACTCAAATTATATAAACTTTAATTTTAAAAAGAAAATTGAAAGAAAAAATTGTTGGTGTATTTTAAAAAAGAAGCAAAAATTTATCTAGAAACAAAAACGGAAAACAAGAAAAGTTTGAAAAAAAATGTTGGTGTTGTTGAAGGAGAAATTTCGGCCAATCACAAATTAATGATAAAATAAATTTGGGACCAATTATACATTTACACGTGTGCCTAAATTAAATTAATAGACATTAAAATTCGACAAATCAAAGAATGTCACTTGTCTATTAGTGATCCATCAGATAACATCGACCAAGTTCAATCAAATTATGCCACGTGGTAGTTGGACCCAAGCCCAAGCCCATATGAGGTCCATCAAACTCTATAAATAGAGGAGGCCACCATTCATCTGGGGGATTCAGCCAGAGGGGTAGAGTCCAGAGAATTCAGAGATCCAAGATTCAGAATTCAAAGGATTCAAGACTCAGAAGATTTGAAGACTAGAAGACTCTAAAAAGAGATCAACAAGCCAACCAACTGATCAAGAAGATCAACAAGTCAACAGACCAATCATCCAAGAGGATCAACAAGCTAACAAGCCGATCCAACAAATCAACAAGCCAACAAGTCGATCCAAGAGATCATCACGCCAACAGGCCGATCATCCAAGAAGATCAACAAGCCAATAGGCCGATCAAAGAGATCATCACGCCAACAGGCCGATCATCCAAGAAGATCAACAAGCCAATAGGCCGATCCAAGAGATCATCAACCTAACAGACCGATCATCTAGGAAGATCAACAAGCCAACAAACCGATCCAAGAGATCATCACGCCAACAAGCCGATCATCCAAGAAGATCAACAAGCCAATAGGCCGATCCAAGAGATCATCACGCCAACAGGCCGATCATCCAAGAAGATCAACAAGCCAATAGGCCGATCCAAGAGATCATCAACCTAACAGACCGATCATCTAGGAAGATCAACAAGCCAACAAACTGATCCAAGAGATCATCACGCCAACAGGCCGATCATCCAAGAAGATCAACAAGCCAATAAGCCGATCAAGAGATCACCAAACCCAAGACCAAATAGTTGAACCCAAGACCAAAAAGCCCACGCCCAAGTTTTTAGGCCCAAAAATCTCTAGGGCCCATCCAGCGAGAACTCTATAAATAGGGGGTTCTCCTCCATTTCAAGGGTTCAAAAATTCTACACTCTCACAAAGACAAGAGTTCAGAGTTTTCAAAGCTCTCAATCAGAACCAGAGAATTCAGAGAGACTCCACCAAGTCTGAAGACCGAAGACTCTCTGCAATCCACAAGTCCAAGTGTTAAACACTTCTTGAAGACCAAACACTCTTCAAGACTTCAACACTCCTTGAAGACCAAACACCCTTCAAGACTTCAACACTCCTTGAAGATCAAATACTCTTCAGGACATCAACACTTCTTGAAGACCAAACGCTCTTCAAGACCTCAACACTCCTTGAAGATCAAAAACTCTTCAAGACATCAACATTTCTTGAAGACCAAACACTCTTCAAGACTTCAACCCTCCTTGAAGATCAAAGACTCTTCAGGACATCAACACTTCTTGAAGACTGAAGACTCCTTCAAGACTAGAAGACTTCAAGCTCCAAGAATCCATTGAAGCTTCAGACTCGGGATCAAGCGTTCCAGCCCTCGAGTGAAACACATTCACACACAAGAGAGAGAATCAGAGGATTAAAGTTAGAGATTGTACACCCACACGCATATTACATTAATACAAATATATTATTTATTCCACGTGTCTTCATCCCCGAAGTTACGTGTGAAAACATGTGTATTTTAGAAACGAAACAAAAAATGAAAAGTAAAAAAAAAGAATAAAAATGAAAGTTGCACGCGCACAGGATCAAACTCGGGTGATAGTTGGAGATGACGCCACTTTGACCAAATACATAATTCTGTTGTAATCGTGTATTGGTCTTCTCTTCAAGAAACGACATGTTGACACATGACATAGGTCGTAAGGCATAGGTCGTAAGACATACGGGCACACAATATTTAAATAATAAATTTAAAAACTATTATATTTTAATAAAAATTTTCATAAATTATAATATTAACGAAGAGGTATGTGGTTCAAATCTCCCATTCAAAGTAAAAAAAAAATTAAACTTGGTTTTCATCTCCCTCACAATCCCAAGAGGACAACAGCCAATTGGCGCGTACGCGTGGGAAAATATATACTCAACGACGTCGTTTAGACCTTCTGGCTTCTTTTGCTACTGCAACTCTCCCTCTCTCTGTTCTTCGTGCATATAAAACGCGTCGGTTTGATCTTTGTGTCAATTTGATCGGAGCAAACTGGATCAACAATTGACCGTTTGACCTCTTTGGAATTCTTTCAGGTACTCTCTAAACTCTCGCCTTCTCTCTTTTCATTTCTTTAACTGTTCGCACTTCTTCCCTATCCCTTACATTTGCTTATTTCTAGGGTTTTACAGCTCATTCAGCTTTCCATCTCTCAATGTGTTACGGTGCTAAGTTCGTGATTCTTTGCCTGCTTAGATCGCTCATTTTCTGAATTATTTCCTTCTTTTTCCTGATTTCTTCCGCGGCATTTGTGCGCGAGCTGGAGAAGTACGCGTTTTTTTTTTTATTACTCTTAACTTCTTTACCTGCAATTTTTGTTTTGTATGATTTCTGTGTCCTTTTGGTGATTTTGAGAGTGGTTTGTTGCCGTTCGTTGTAGTTTATTGGAAATGAATTGTGGTTAACGCTTCAATGTATGAACTCAAAGGAAAAGGTAAGGCTGTTCATGGTCAAATGCTGTTGAGGCAATTAATTGGGACATTTGGTTAGAGAGAAATCGAAGAATCTTCGAGGAAGAAAAGGGGGTCGAGATGAGTTTTTTGATTTGGCTTAATTTAACACTTTTAATTAATTGGTTCGGTCTTGCAGATTATTTCTTGTTATACTCGACTCGTAACTAACAAAAATTGGAATTTTGTTTTCTGTGAGTTCCTGGGTGGATTTACTTATATTGTGATTATTTTTTTAATGAAAAGTTTCTGTCGTTTTTTTTTTTTAATGTTCGTGTATGATGGTTGGTGGTTATGACCGTTACTGTAATATCCCTCTTCATTGTGGAAAGCAATACTTCGGAAGTGGTTTTCTAGTTTGTTCGTTGCTGCTTTTCACAAAAACATATTCGACCAATCAAGGCTAGATTTAAATAAACTAATAAAAGTCTTAAGTCTCTCGTTTTGATCACATCTGTGTTTTTGGGTTCCACCAACTGTCGTATCTTGTTGACTGCATTATTGTTGTTATGTTGCGGTCACAATCTTACGCTCAGGTGGTTAATGAAGGATATTTTTTTTTCAATATTTCAAACAAACAGACAAATCAATGTGTATGTATGTATGAATATGTATAGTTTTTTGAATTAAAGTTTTCATGTTGTTTTTACTTTCCTTGTGATTGTATAATGTCAGGAAGTTGATACCCAAGGGTTATTTTTCTTAATAGGGCTTGTTGAGCCAATTTGGATTGTCTTGAAGGATTATTGCAACTGTATGATGCTAGGATCTGGGAATAATTTAAATCGAGGAAGTGCATTCCAACCATCAAATATGCCATCCTTGCCCCAATGTTTACCACTGGAGCCCATTACATTAGGTAATCAAAAAAATTCATGTTCAGGGGAGCTGAAAAGAGCTCTAGGTGTTTCTTCTGGAAATACATTGGAGGACCGTTCTTTTGGAGTAGTCCATCTGAAACGTCCACCTCCAGTGGCATCAAAGGAGCTGAAGCATTTTAAAGATAGTGTGCAAGATTCATCTAGAAGGGCCAGGTAATTTTTTTTTCTTTTAATTTTTGTATAACAAATCCATTAAAGATGAAGCATTGATATCCTCCCCATCTCAAATAAAAAATGGGCGATTTTCAATTGGCATAGATGAAAGAGGGTGATGATTTAATGAAGTTCTTATCTAAAGTTGTCTAGGAGGAGGTAATGAAGCACACTATCAAGTTAAAGCTGAAACATGTTCTTATCCACCCCTTTGATTTTGTTATTTCTCTTAACCTGATCTCCTAAAGACTAACCTTCACATCATTTTTATGCATGATCTTAGATCTTTGGAAGGGTGGCACACAATTAAAGTAAAACAAGATCCTTAATACAATTTGGGAAACCTTGAATGAGCATCTTAGTAGATTGGAGAAAGAGAAGAAGATGAAGAGATGGTCTGAGATGGTTTAGATTTTGCTTGCTCTGTTTGGAAATTAAGAAGTAATGGGAGAGTTTGTAAAGTTCAGAAGATAATAAGATCAACAGAAAATTTTGATAATTCAATCGTCTGATATAAATTTGTTTGTATTGTTCTTCATTATTTTTTATATTTATTTATTCATTCATGTATATTTTATTTTCCAGGGAAAGAGCAGACATGCTGAGTGAATCCTTGTTCAAGTTGGATAAATATAGGGAAGCCCTGAGCTCAAAAAAGCGACAGCGCAATGAAATTTCACCTAGTGAGAGGCTAGGTGGTGGGAACTTATCTAAAATGGGAAGCCAGATTCATAGAAATGGCCATGATGTTATTATTCACAGATTGGAAGACAGAGCAAAGAGTGTAGGTTTGAATAAGCGTGCTCGTTCATCCATTTCTGATGGTCAGGTTTGTAATATGTGATACTGTCCTGTTTCTAGTTTACTCTTCGTCTTTTTCCTATTATTTAAGCTGTGAATATTCAACGAAAATTTGGGGCTTAATTTTGATATTAATATTCCTCTTTGGGTTGACCTAGGAAAAGGTAGGACTTAGAGGAAATGAGGTCAAACCCATGGTTTGTACTTGGGATATTGAAGTTCTATGAGTTCTAGACAGTTAAATGTTGTAGAGTTAGGCAATTGTTTTACAAAATTAGTTGAGGATGTGTGCAAGCGTGGTCTGGAAGCTAATGGATACCAGAAAAAAAAAAAAAAGAAAAAAAATCAATAGTCTTCTTTGATTAGAAATGATTATGACTGGGATTTTTTTTTTTTTTTTGGGGGGGGGGAGGGGGGGTACTTGAACTATTAATTAAGAATAACAACTAAATGTCACTTGAAGATATGTTGCTGGAATTTGATCATAATTGACCATTCAGGTTTTCTATTTAATTCTCAATTAATGCTCCAAGAATGAGAAATACAGTTACTTCCTTTTCATTGATTTAAGTGCGTTGTTTCCCTCTTCCAATTCTAGCAGCCAGAAACAAGGTTCACTGCCATCACAAATAATACAACCTTTTTGGAGAAGGATGGCGATGTACACCAGTTTGTGAATGATGGTTCTTTTCGAAGTGAAGAAAAGACTCGCAAATTGCTTGCTGGGGGAGAGGGGTTGGATCAGAAAATTAAAAAGAAGCGGTCTGTTGGAGCTGTTGGTTATAGAATTAATAATGGCGACAGAGAAATAAAACGAGCTACTCATACCAAGCTGAGTTCTGATTCTAAGTTGCGTTCTTGTGATGCTCAAGGGCACAGGTATCCCTCAGCACGCTTGATATAAGATTTCTGATACTGAATTGATGATCGACACTTAACATTTCATATCAACTAAGGAGGATACACAAAAATGGCAAGGAGATAAGGCATCTCCTCTCGAGAAAGCAAAAGGGAGAATCTATAAAAGGACTCCAGTCCATATTAATGGATCTTTTAAGAAACAAAGAAAAAAACTTATGAAATTTAATCCAAGAGGAGGCACTGTACTGTACAACCTCCCCAAAGTGTACTTTCTCTTTGTTAATAATATTTTGTTTTGGTAAATTCTTGCAGATTGAAATCTTCTTCTGGAGTAAATGGAATGAACAGGTTGGATGGTTCTTCCGATCCCACTAGTTCAGATACAAGTACCATATCAAAGAATGAGCTTGAAAGTGCTCTTCCTTTGAAGGGTCGTACATATATATTGGAGCAGAGGATGCTAAAAGGGAACAATAAGTATGTAGATCTGCTATGATATTTTCATTATCCAATACTTTGTTAGACTATTTTTTTTTTTTTGAAAGATTACTTTGTTAGACTGTTAGGTGTGTTTCTTATAAATTTTCTGGCCTAGCTACTTGTATTATGGAAAATTTATGCTACTCAAGACTACAGAGTCTTGCATTTGATTTTGAGTGACTTAGAACATCGATTGTCTTTCGTATTTTATTTGGAAATCATGTAGCAACACTGAAAGTAAAAAAAAAAAAACATTAATTTTGGTTTTTAGATACAATTAAGAAGAAAAAAAGGATTTCACAAACTTCAATCGATCTCTCTGAGTTTTCGAATTCAATTCTTTCCACCATTTTTTTTTCACTCTCTTGTGAAAAAAAATTGATAATATTAAATATTCTTAACTGAAAATAGATTTAGTTTATTTTATGTATTAAACTTTAAATTGGTTTAACTAAGGTTCCATCTAAGCTTCATGGTTGGAAAGGATTCAGATTTCAGTGGATTTTCATAGTCAACCATCTTCCTTGGTTTGATCATTTTGATTCTCCTAGATTGAAGGTTTCTTAGTGTTCTCTTTCCAAGCCTTTTGTTTTTTTCTCATTATTTGTCATTAGTTTTGATTGACATGCATTTTTCTTCCCTTTATCTTTTTTGCGCATTAGTCTCTTTTCACTAATTCAATAAAAAGTTTCGTTTTTGGTTTAAAAAAATTGGTTTAACTAGGGTTGAAAGAAGAATCAATTAATTGTTTGTTCAATTACTTTTTCTTTTTTTCAGTTCTGTTTGTTTAATTACTTGATAAATTGTATGATAAACAAATTTATAAAGAACTATTATGAAGTTTTCTGGAGAACTAAATGTAATAGCAAAATATAGGATGTTTCAACTAAGTGCGTTTTCAAGTTCTAAACCTCTTTTTTATTTTTGGTTAAATACAACTGTGTTTTCCTTGTTTCAATTATTTCATAAACTAGATCTCAAAGAATAAATTAAAGGTTTGTTTTGTTTTGCCCCCCCCACCACCTTGGTTTTTTCCCCATTTTTGTGGTATAGATTTTAATTTTAACATGCATTGCATTGCATTGCATTGTCAGGCCAAGTAACCGGGAAGACAACTCAACAGGTAGTCCAAGTACGGTGATTAAAGCAAAGGTTTCTATGGGACCAAGAACTGGATCAGTTATGGGGCTAGACTCATCCTCAAATATTCACTCTTCATCTGAAACTCATCAAGCCTGGGAATCTGCAAGTCTTAGCAAAGCCCAATTGGCTGGACTTTCAAGTAATCCAAAGCATGCAATGCCAACTGGTTCATCTTTGTATCCTGTTACCCAATGGGTTGGCCAGAGGCATAAAAACTCACGCACTAGGAGATCAAAGTTGCTGCCTCCTGTGCCAGATCATAGTGAAACTCCAAGTCCATCTCAAGACTTTGGAGCTTCTGATTTTGGTCCGAGAACAAATGCAACAAATGGATCAGTATTGGCTAGTGGTGTTGACAACAATACCATGAAGTTTAAAAAGGAAGTAGATAATGTTTCTTCTCCGAGTGGGATGTCTGAAAGTGAAGAATCGGGACCTGGGCATGAAAAAGTAAAACAGAAAGATACAAGCAATGGCAGGTTTTCTTCGAGTGCAGTAGATGAAGCTGGGTCTTCTATGTTGCCGGTGAGGAAGAATAGGATACTGGTGAATGAAAAGGGAGATGGTGTGCGAAGACAGGGAAGGAGTGGAAGGGGCCCTACCCAAGTTAAGCCTGATAGCCCTTTGGTGAGAGATAAGTCAGAGAGCCCATTTGCAGAAAAACCACTCCACAACATGAAGCCTAGCTCTGGGAAAATTAGAAGGTATCTGAGCTCATATTACTTTTGTTCCTAAAGCATTATGCTTGTGTCATAATCTCACATTTTATGTTTTATTTTTAAAATTAGCAAATCAGGCCGTCCACCATCTAAGAAACTAAAAGATCGCAAGGGTTCAGCTCTCGTGGGGTTAACTTGCCGCTCTTCAGAGATCACAGGTGACATCATCAGTTCATTGAATTAATCTTTCTTGCATGTGATCCAAGTCACTTATCAGCACTAATTTTCCTTTGTGATGTTTTATGTTTCTAGTTTAGAATATTGCTCCTTATAAAAAGAATTTTTTCCTTTGAAAATTCTGTTCAGGCTTTTTTGTCTGGTTCATCATGATTTCTTATACTGTGGTTATTATTAAAATGCTGGTGGGGAGACTTGTATCTTATACCATGTAGCTATATGATAGTGGCTCACTGGTAGATATTTGTTTTCCAGGTGAATCTGACGACGATCAAGAAGAATTATTCGAGGCAGCCAACTCGGCTCGTAATGCCAATAGTACGCCTCTTGATATTTTTTTTAGTTGTCTTTGTAATAACTTTCTTTATCCTCCATGAATGTGGCTCTATTCTTTCTACATTCTCTCTTTTGACAATAGTACGGGGTTTTTGTGTTTGTAGTTCGTGCTTGTACTGGTCCATTTTGGCATAAAGTGAATTCCATCTTCGTTTCTGTTAGTCCAGCAGATGCAGCAAACTTGAAGCAACAGGTAAGCTATGTTATGTGCTGACATATTTTTCATCTCAAAGTTACTTTGGATAAAGATTAATAGTTTTATGCACCTGGGTGGTTTACTGGATCAGCTAAGTTTGGCTGAGGAGCTTGGTGAGAGGTTGTCTCAGATGCAGGATATCGAACACAATAACTTGGTATTGTAGCTTTATTCTCATCTAGTTTTCTCTTTATGCTAATTGTTTTAAACAATTTTGATGCCTGATCATTCCAATAAAATTGGCCTTATTCTTACTTTAAAGTTGATTAGACAACACAATATACCAGGAAAAGAGAAAAAAGATCGACTTCCCAACTAATTCCATGCTGAATTTCTCAGGATCTTGGTGTACATGTAATGGAAACCGATTGTTCTGAAGAAATGCGAGGTTCCAACTCAAGTAAGGAATTTGTTAGGTCTGATGCAAAAGGTGGCAGATTTGACATGGGAAGACTAGACAAGGCTGTACCCCTGTACCATCGAGTTCTTTCTGCTTTGATAGAAGAGCATGATTGTGATGAATATTACCACCAAAGTGAAGGGAAGCACATGTTTCTGCAATCTGCAAGTGATGATTCTCACTGTGGTTCTTGTAACCTGAATGATTATGAACACAGAGATAGAGATAGAGATAGAGTGGAATCAGAGGCTGAGTCAACAATAGATTTTCAAATCCCCAAGAATAATATGTTTGACAGATTCTCTTGTGATAAAAGTGCTATGTCTAACTCATATCGGAACCCAACCATGTCCAGCGTCATTCAAGGTGGCGAACAGTGGCAAGGAGAGGATGATTTATCACATTGTGATGTTGGACATGCCGGTGAAATATGTTCCAATGATTCTTTCCAGCTGCAGTCTCTGGATTTTAACGTATCCAACAATGTTTTTCCCAACTGTCAATATCAGATGATGCGATTGAATGACAAACTTCTGTTGGAACTACAGAGTATAGGGTTATATCCAGAGACCTTGGTGGGTTTTTTTACTGTAGTTTCACGCATAGAACTTGTAGGATGAGCTTTATTCCATACATTTCTCACAGCTGCGTTCTTTTGCCTCTTACACTATTTTCCATTTTGTTTTACTGTAGCCTGATTTGGCCGAGGGAGAAGATCTCATTAACCAAGAGATTATGGAGCACAGGAGAAGCCTGTGCCAACAGGTTTGCACTTATATACATTGAACTGGTTTCTCAATATATATATATATATTAAATTTGTCTTATATTTACTTTTCTTGATATTCTTGTATCTTTTGTGGGGTTACAAAGCTATTAAATAAAAAAACTACACTATCTTCATAAAACATCCGTTTATAAGGCCAAACAACTTGATATCCCTATTTTTGTGAATAACTTCCTTCTTGTCTTTAATGTTTCATCATTTAATAGATTGGGAGAAAGAGGAGCAACCTGGAAAAAGTGGAAAGATCTATCCAGAGGGGCAAAGATGTGGAAAAACGGTAAGACTCAGTGCACATGAAGTCAAAAATTGCAGAAGTTAGAAAGGATTCTTATTGAGCTTCTAGCATGCTCTGTTATTAGGACCACTAGTTCCTTTTTTTTTTCAAATATAATTATAAAAAAACATTTTTGTAGGTTTTTTATGCACGTGCTACACATTGTATAAATGTTAGTTTAGAGATTTACCAAAATGATGTCGATTCTAGAATTAAATAAATTAAGGTTAAAAATATCATTTTGGTCCCTATATTTTGAGGTTTGTTCCATTTTAGTCCTTGCAATTTCAAATGTTTAATTTTGGCCCCTTTAATTTCAATAAATCTTAAATTTAGTCCTCAGTGTTAGTTTGAAGTTGATTTTTTTTCAAAATTGATAAAATAATGATAATTTTCATTTAAGAAAAAGACATCATGTGAATGTATTTCCAAAATTTATAGAGGGAAAACTAATATAAACTTCTATTGAAATTACAGTGACCAAAATTGAACATTTGAAAATACAGGGATTAAAATGGAACAAGTTTCAAAGTATAGGGATGAAAATGATATTTTAACCATAAATTAAAATAATCTTCTTACTCTCAAACGTAATTTTACCAAACCTTAATCAACTCTCCAATGTGAGCAGTAAGAGTTATTTTATTTTTATTTTTATTGTTTAGTACAATTTTATTATATATTTAGATATTAGAATTACTATTTATTATTTAGTTTTAAAATAGAGGTATTAATGGCCAAAATGAGCATAGTTTAGCGGTAATTGACATTTATCCTTGACCAAGAGGTCAGAGTTTCGAAACTACACATCCCCAAATGCTATTGAACTAAAAAAAATAAAGGTACTAATGTCAGTTTTGATATTTAATGGAAGTGTATATGGATGGTATAAATTTATTTTTCTCCATGGTTATGGGTCTTGGAGCATCCCATTAGATTTGTGCTTGACCTTGCAATATTTAGTGTTTGGTGAAGATATAAATATCCTTGGTAGATTACTATTAAAGATTGTGTCATTCTTCCAAAAAAAATTACTGTTAAAGATTGAACTCAATATCTAAAGGTTTTCGTGCTTGCCATGGTGGTGTACAATCTTTTGTTTTTTTTAAAAAATTTAATTGTCCTAGTCAACCAAGTTGTAAAATTTTCAGCCCGACCGTTGGGTGATCTTTAGTTTTTAGATCTTTTCTATATGAGGTTGGAATGATGATATTTTACATGCAGGAAAGTTGAGGAAGTTGCGATGGACCAACTTGTTGAGATGGCTTACAATAGGAAAATGGTAAGTTGCAAGTTTATTTTCTGCTGTCATTGCTCATAAAAATTTGATTCTTACTCCATGTGATGTTCAGTTAATTTATTTTTATATTAAAATATATTTGTTCAAAGGTCGAGTATGTGTTCATTTATTATAATTTGTTGTAATATTTTTCTAAAGCAATATTGTGGTTAAAATATATTTGTCTCAAGCAATATTGTGGTTAATTTGGAAGGGAAAGAATAACTAATGACAGTTTTCAAAGATAAGTTTAATTCTTTTGGGTATTTTTGTGAGTTTGTACAGTTCACGGCTTCCAATTGGAGTAGCCAATACAAGTCCTTTTGTAACTATTCTACTTTCTCTATCAACTTAGATTGGGAGGTGTTTTTGTAACTTTCCGCTTCGAGGAGGAGACCCCTTGTCCCCTTGCTTGCTAGGTTGTTCCCTTTTGTTTCATTGTTTTGGAATTAAGTGGTCTTTTGTTTCTTATAAAAAAAAAATTGTTTAATATTACAAATTTTCAAAAGGTATCACTATCGAGTTTTTGCATACAGAGAGATACTTGCAACTTGCAAGGACCCCATAATATTAGCAAATGGGCAATGAGGTGGGCCTGGAAAAGAAGTAAGCATAAATATGAGAACAAGAATGATTTATTTGATCCTGCCTGCCTCATTTATATTTTTTCATCTAGTAGTTGGAGAATTCAATAATTGCATTAATATACGTATAAAAAGAGTTACTGGCCTATTTATGGGCAGCACTAGAATTGGATAAATTTCATCACAATTATAATCCTATAGAAAAACCATTTAAGGGTGTGGTTTCTAACCACGTGACGTTTTGCTGGAGGAAATTGTAAAGTCTTGATCATTGGAACGTAGAGACATAAAAAAAGTGTAGACATTGAAAGTATATTGGTTTAGATAGAACATCGGGGTGCACATCAGTTAGGTTGGCATCAATTTTGGGCTCAAACCAACCATTCAGTTTTGGTCAATTGGAAACCAGCAGTTTTTGAACTTTTGTGTGTATGATCAGACGGTGTTATATTTGGCAGTAATGCTGCTAGAGCTTTGACAAGTCGAAAGTATTGCAAGTCCGTGCTCATGCGTGAGCTTGGATGAGTTGGAAGATCAGATAATTTGTTTGGAAAAAGAAAAAGGGGCCGAAGGGGTTCTAGTTGGCTTTGGTATTTACTGCCTATGTATTGTGTTCTCATAAATTATATATTGACAGGGATATCGTGGCAGTAGTGCTTCAAAAAGTACGGTTCGCAGGGTCTCAAAATCAGCGGCCCGGTCCTTTATGAAGCGTACTCTCACTAGATGTCACAAGTTTGAAGATAGCGGCATTAGTTGTTTCAGTGAGCCTGCATTGCAGGATATTATTTTCTCTTCACCTCCGCACAAAAGAGATGCAAAAGCTGATGTCTTCAGTGGCTCTACGACTGCTACTAATACATTTTATGAATCTTCCCATCAGACGGACGACAGGGGATTGGGTATGTCAATGTCGCTTTCATTCTTAATTATATTTGATGTAATTCTGGATTCATGCTTTATTAATCTATATTTTGGGATGGATGCCTTTGTTCTTCAGAGCATGTCTCCATTGTCAAGACTTGATTAGTCATTTTGAGGAATAAATTTGGACTGTGTCTTCCTTTAGGAATGTGTTTGAAATAAATTGTTGAGAGTAGTGCTTCCCAGTGAATCAGTGAGACTTTTTCAAACTCACCCTAACAGTTTCTTTATGGTCTTATTGGCATTACAGGTGCTGTTTCTGGCCCATCTGAGAGATATGACTCACAGAGTGATACGCTGGATAAAGGTTCATCAAATGCTCAAGCCATTAATTCTTCTGAGCAAGGCTCTATGCGTGGATCTATGATGATTAAGCAGAAGAAGAGGGAAATGCGCATAGACGAAGTTGCTGGAAGTGCTTCCTCCAGGGTCACATCTGGGCTAACCCCAGGAACAAAAGGCAAGAGAAGCGAGAGAGAGAGGGACCCAAACAAAAACCATCCCCTTTCCAACTTCTTCGGTCCATCATTGGATGGCTGCCAAGGTGTCCGAAGATCACGGGCAAAGCCCAAGCAGAAAGGTAATTCTTTGTCAACTTCAGCAAGTAGATCTGAGAACCAACTTTCAGAAGTTCCCGAGTCTCGCAAATTTGGCGAAAGAACAAGAGAAATTGACTCGGCGTTGCCAGGTAACTTTCTGATGGGGTCATCTAAAGACACTGAGGAGTCAACTGGTTTAAGTAACTTGCAATTGCATGATTTAGATGCCATGGAAGAAATAGATGTGTCGAAAGACCTCGGCGATCATCAAGATCTCGGTTCTTGGTTGGACATTGATGAAGATGGGTTGCAAGACCATGATGATGCTATAGGTCTCGAAATTCCAATGGATGATCTTTCCGAGTTGAATATGCTGGTTTAGTTAGACTGGTATCATTCACATGGATAAAATTGTTGTACCACTGACCTGAATTCTTATTAACTGGCTACATTTCGCAATTTTACACCAAATATAATTTGTATATAATTCTTCAATGGTGGTAACTATTTTGGCAAATTCATTTTGTCACAAACAATATTGGGCTACATACTCCATTAAAATCTTGACAATTAAGAAAGAGAAATGTAGAAAATGAGAAAACTTTTTTTATCTCTCTTAGTTGTCAACATTTTAATGGTGGTATATAGGGATATCCCTACCTATCAGTATGCAGTCAATTTTTTTTCTTTTGTAACCCGCAAGTTTGTGTCTCAAAATATTTGCGTGGTTGTAAAGTTCGCTTGCTCTCTTCTACTGTGAGGAGTTAATTTCAATGAATATGTCCATGCTTCAATTTCTTTTGGAGTAAATGGAAATGTCGATCATGTTGAGAAATATTTATGAAATTATTGGAACTTGAACAAAATTTATTGAAAAAAAAATATATATGATGGACAAGTGAAGTCTTGTTTTCTAGACAAATAATTAGATACAACTATTGGTAGACATTTAGGCTACAACTCTTATCTAATCATCAGAATTTGATTTGTTTTATAATTCTTGTTCAGATCAGAAAGCCACTCCATCGAATTGGAGATGTTATCTACATAGACTTTTTGCTAACTTATCGCTATCCTTTTGTTTCCCCAAGTAAGAGTTTTGTGTTTGATGAAATATTTTCAGTCACCATATTTTATTTCTTACTAAAAGAACATATTTAATATACTTTTCATTTTTTTTTTCTCTCCAATGAAAAATATATGTTTGTGACTATATTCAACTATAATATCAAATCGTAAAGGTGGAAATTTGAACTTTTGACTTTTTGGTCTATATGCCTAAACTAGTTGACTTATACTTTGGTTGACAATATCTCCTTGATTGAAAGATGAAAAAGGACAAAAAAAAAAAAAAAAAAAAAACACATGATTTGAGTGAGACGAGAATAGAATAATTTAGAGGATCGGATGAAAAGTCATATTATAATGCTATCATTTTCACATTCTTTTGGTAAGGCCTTTTAGAAAGAAAAAGTTAGGCACCACATCAGCATGAATGTCCCATGCACTGATCTCTTCCTATTTTCTTTACCTACAAACTTTCATGCAACTTGCCTCCTTTCTTTTCTAAATTTTTATCATTTCTCTGTACACATGATATTATATATATATATATATATAGATGGATAAGGCCACAATTTCCTTGTCCTTTTCATGGGGAAGAGATCATTTATGTAACCACTTGAAATAAATGAAGTGGAAAACCTAACTTTGATAATTCAATCCTTGACACTAAAGTTGGTATATATTTGTATGTACAGACAACTTTCTGAGTTTTATTTTCTCACTCTTTGTCCTTTCTACATTATTATTATAATTTATACACTCCAAATTAAACCACTCCATTCTCTCTCTCTATTGGAATGATAAAAGATGACAAATTGATGTATATTCAAAGATTGATGAATGGCAATAAATGGGATTTTGTTGACATAAAGAGGAAGAGGCTTTTTGGGTATTGTGTCCCACATGAAAAGTTTAATTATAACACCTTTCATTAATGGTTTTTGAAACTCTTCCAGAGATGCTAATCACAATGGACAAAACGACACCCACTCATATATATAGTGTTTTGTTTGGCTATTCTTGGATTACATACAAACATCCATTTTCCCAAAAATATTTATATTTTGATGTACTTAGTATGTAATAAATCTGAATATATACTCTCACATCATTTTGGTTCAATTATTATACTGTTAGAGCGAGTTCTCTTTCATATATTTTGTTGAAAGTCTAATCATTAATGAAACACACTTGGTTTAGAGTGTGTTTTCCAATGGTAATTTTAAAAATAGTAATAGAGATGTTCCCGGAACGGAGTGAAGACGAGGATGAGTTCTCCGTCCCTGTTCCCACCCCCAATTTTCATTCCCCATTTAGTTTTTTCCTCTTAAAAACAATTAAATCAAATGAATTATTTTTAAAAAAATCAATTAAATAGTTAATTTTTCTACTAGAAATATTCATTTAAATGGTTAATTACGCATGAAAAATCCTCCTTTAAAGAGTTTTTTTAAACAAACAATTCATTTAAAGAGAGATTTCTTAAACCTCCTAATAGAAATTTTAAAAAAAATATTACATATCAAATTATCTAATTATTCGAATACAAATGTTCAAACATATGGTTGAAACGTATCAAATTATCTAAGTCATTAATTAAGCAAAAAAAAAATTATTCGAGGAATATAATTACAAAATTAAAAATAAAGATAAAAATAAAAAAAAAATAAAAAGTTAAATAGGATGAGAGAGGGGAATGAGGACATTCCTCGTCTCCGTCCCATCCCCATTTAACAAATGGAAATTTTTCCCCAGTTCTTCCCCAGACCCTGTGTCCCAGACCCCTGGGGAAAAATCAACATCTCTATGTTAACATATAATATTTTGTTTTTATTATTTGTCATTAAGGGTAGATTAGTCTTTTATTCATTCTCTTTGTTACCCTATCTATATAAACTTCATTAGTGTATATTTTATCTTTCAATGTAAATATGCAAACCCTAGTTCTTTTTATTGTTTTCATGGTATCAGAGCAGGTTATTGAGTTTGGAGGTTGCCGACAATGAGATGGTTTCATAGCAAAGGTCGACAATGGTTTGGAGGTTCGCTGCTACTTCGTTGACAATTTGAAATTTCGTTTTTTGGATGGTTCTTCGTTGGGCACTTTGTTCTTTGCCGATAGCCACAGCTTTTGGAGGTTCCTTCGTTCGGCACTTCGTTCTTTGTCGATAGCCACATTGGAGGTTTGCCGATAGCCACTATGTTTGGCACTTTGTTTTGAAGAGGTTCAACTTTGGTCTTAATCAATTTTAATTTTGTCCTTTTGCTGCATCGATAGTGTGGTTGTTCAACAATTTGAGGTTTATCAATTTGAGGTTGGCCACTTTCAATCATTGGGGTGGATTTCATAATTTAGTGGGTTTTTGTTCTGCAATAAATTTTATAACGTTTGGATTGTCTGTCGCCTTCTTGAAATTGATATTGGAGTTAAAATTCTGGAATTTGAAGTGGGTTTTTTGTTGTTCTACAAATTCTGGTAGTTGAAATTGATTGGTATTTGGTACTATTTGGTTCCAATTGGCTTGTTGTTTTGGAAAATTTTGTATTATCATCATGTCGAATCGTAAGGATGATTCACTCCAATCAATTAGCGTACAGTAGGATGGTAAAAATTATTCATATTGGAGTTATGTTATGAAAAATTTCTTATGAGGGAAATCTATGTGGAGTTATATCACAAGTACGCGAGTCAAGCCTATAGATAACAAGGTCGCTGACTATGCTTCCTTATTAGATGTTTGGGAGGCTGACAATTCAAAGATTATCACATGGATTAATAATTCTGTTATGCACTCTATTGGTGCTCAGTTGGAAAAATACGAGACTGCTAAAGAGGTTTGGGATCATTTGGCTAGATTGTATACACAATCTAACTTTGCCAAACAATATCAATTGGAGACGGATATTTGTGCACTTCAACAAAATGATATGAGTATTCAAGACTTTTATTCTGCTATGCCAAACATTTGGCTAGATTGTATACACAATCTAACTTTGCCAAACAATATCAATTGGAGACGGATATTTGTGCACTTCAACAAAATGATATGAGTATTCAAGACTTTTATTCTGCTATGCCTGAATTGTGGGATCAGTTAGCATTGACATAATCTTCAGATTAGAGTACAGTTCAAGCTTACATCACTCGGAGAGAATCGCAACGTCTAGTCCAGTTTCTCATGGTTCTTCGTCCTGAATTTGAGGGACTGCGTGGAACAATCCTACATCGTACTCCTCTCCCTTCCGTTGATTAAGTTGTTAGTGAATTGTTAGCAGAGGAAATTCGTCTTAAGTTTCAAGGCAACAAGAAAATTATCTTGCCTCCAAGTCCATCTGTTTTTGCAGCTCCACAACGACTTCCTATCAGTCCATCTGTTTCTAAGCCATCCCCTAAGGTCGCTTCTGATGAATGTGCATTTTGTAAAAAAAAAAAGGTCATTGGAAAGCTCAATGTCCGACATTGTTGAATAGAGGTAAATTGCAGCAGCAGCAACAACGTCCGCAACAACATTGTCCACCACAAAATACTCTCTGGACACCTCGATAAAGTGTTATCAGTACAATTTTTAGCAATTTTAGAGCTCTTGTGAAAACTCAACATTTCGCTGTCATAAAGTGTTTTCGTTGTGATTTGGGGGGTGAATATACTTCTAATGATTTTGCTCGTTTACTTGCTTTGGATGGGACTATACATCAAACCTCTTGTACTGATACTCCTCAACAAAATGGTGTTGTTGAAAGGAAACATCGCCATCTTGTTGAAATAGCCCGTTCATTCTTGTTGTCAGCTGACGTTCCTAGTGTGTTTTGGGGGGAAGCAATCCTTTTCTGCTGCTTATGTGATTAATCCAATCCCAATCTCACATAACTCAGGATTGTCCCCTTTCGAAAAATTATATGGACATGTGCCTGATTAATCCTCATTGCGTGTCTTTGGTTGTACTTGTTTTGTTCTCAAACCTCATATTGAGCGCAACAAATTGTCTTCTCGGTCTGCCTTATGTGTTTTTTTGGGTTATGGTGTTGGTCAGAAGGGATATCGTTGTTTTGATCCAGTTAGTCAAAAATTGTATGTTTCTCGTCATGTTGTGTTTTTGGAGCATATTCCCTTCTTCTATATTCCTGCTAGTTCACATAACATGACACAGTCAGATCTCATTCTTATTGATCCTTTTAATATTGACACTGAAGAAGTTTCACCCCCAGTTCCAGTTGCTCCTACTGATAGCGCCACAGAATCTGATACTTTGGTTGACGAGACATCCACCTATGTTTCTCCTATGACCACTCAATCATCTCCTGAGGTTGCCGATGATCCTCCACCTCGTCGATCCACTCGTGTTCGTAAGTCTACTAAACTACCAGATTTTGCTTATGTTGGGTTTTATGCCCTAAAACTCGTAGATAGTGAATGTAAACAAATTGTATACTTGTTTCAATAAAGTGTAATTGAGTTTCTACAATAAAGTGTTATTGTTAAATATTGCACAATTTTACCCAAATCCAATAAACTAAGATCCAAGGTTGTTTACATGTGACTTGAATTAGTATGTGGGGACATACGGGGATTGGTGTTCAAGTAACAACCTAAAAGGTCTATAGTACAAGGATAAGACTCCTGGTAACACTATGTGATACGACCCGCTTTGTATTCGATACAGACGTATTAATCCAAGGCGTCCATGTAGGAGACATGCGAGCGGGGGTATCCTATGCAATGAGTTTGCATAAGACCGGACCGCGAAATAGTAAACCACTAGATGTAACACCGTTAACTAGTTAGGTTACTGTTTCAATACGATGACCTAGGTAACTCAGTCTTAATCCTGAGTGTGTCATGAACTCCTTCTCACGAGGGATTGTCCTTTGATTAGTATGGGTGAGAGTGGCTTGCACGCCGACTCAATAAGCCTACCTTCTTGGGGACAAGACCGAGTGTGGGGCTGGGGACATGACAACACAAGATGGAATTCACTCCTTCCCACTTCTAGGAGAAGTAGATGAGTGTTCCCTTAAGTGGTGACTCCAGGACTTGAACAAAGGGATCCCGCCCTCTCACTGGCCCAAGAGGGACTTTTTGTTTAATGGTTGGACCATAAACAGGTTGTTCATGAGAGGAGCGCTGATACTTAAAGAGACAGATGTAACACAGGGATAAAACGGTAATTTGACCCAGCTGTGATTACAAACACTCGTGAAGGATTGACTTACCGGCATAGGTCTACATCCATGGACACAAAAATGTTCTACAGTGAGAAGAGTTCAACTGTGGGTCTTTAGTGGAATGACCCACAATTAATGAATATTGGTTAACTTGATTAATGAGTTTAATCAGTTAACCTCATATCATTGGAGCTTCTGATCTGTAGGTCCATTAGGTCCCCCTGCTAGCTCGTAAAGAGTAATTAGGAACAAATATATCTTAAGAGAATTTGAATAGTTCAAATTCATATTGGGAATTAAGTTAATTGTATGAGATACAAATTAATATAATGTATAGTGATGCATTAAAATATAAAGTCTAATTTGAGATTAAACTTTATTATATTGAGAGATTGATATATTTGAAAGAGTTCAAATATATGTCTAATTAAATATATGGTATTTAATTAGAAGATGAATTAATTAATTATGAATTAATTAATTATTCAATTTAGTTTAAATTAAATGAGATTTAATTAAACTATAGTCTATGAGAGAAATAAATATTTGAAGAAGTTCAAATATTTATATGAATTTGATTCATATTAAATTTATAGGATATAAGAGAATTTGAAGAATTTCAAATTTTAATATGAATTTGATTCATAGTATAGAATTAATTAATTGAAGGCCTGAAATTAAATATATGATATTTAATTGGGTAATTAATTAATTAACTAATAGAAGGTCTGAAATTAAATATATGATATTTAATTGGTGATTAATTAATTAAAGAATTAATTAATTGGTAATTAATCATTTATGGAAGTGATTTAATCACTTATGGAAGTGATCAATCATTTATGGAAAAGATTAATCAATTATGGAATTGATTGGTCATGGAATTGATTAATTATGGAAACGATTAAATCAGTTATGGAAATAATTGATTTTAAATGAATATTTTATTCATGACCTTTCTCCTATAAATAGAACACTAAACCTAGGGTTTAGACTACTACAACATATGGCCACCATAAGGCCCTCTCATATTCTCTCAACTCAAGAACTATTCTCCCTAGAGTTTTTTCCATTCAAGATTAGGTAGTCCCACAACTACGTTCTTAATCTCAGAGTTATAGCGGGGAAGATCAATTGGTGGTGTCCCAATTGTTGACGCTCGGTCCAAAATCAAGAAAGGCGTTGAAGTATTCAGAGTCGTCAACGGAGGTATGTTTCTCATCGCTTAACCTTTTGCCAATGTATTGGTATTTTGTGGAACAAAATTAATTTACGAACGGTCCAATTGCTTCCGCTGTAACGGAATTGGAAATTCCAATCCTTCAGCTTATTCTTCTTATTCCAATTCCTTTGCTTCATTTGTTGCTTCTATTCATCGTCTTTCTGAGCCTTTATCCTTTAGAGAGGCTATTTGTGATCCACTTTGGCAGGATGCTATGGCTGAGGAACTTACTGCTCTACATCAGACTCATACATGGGATTTGGTTCCATTGCCAACTGGAAAACGTCCCATTGGTTCTCGTTGGGTCTACAAGATTAAAACCAAATCTGATGGGTCCATTGAACGATACAAGGCTCGAATTGTTGCTAAAGGCTATTCCCAAGAATATGGTATGGATTATGAAGAGACCTTTGCCCCTGTTGCAAAAATGACGACAATCCGCACTATGATTGCAGTGGCATCAGTTCGTAGATGGAGAATTTATCAGATGGATGTCAAGAATGCTTTCTTGAATGGTGATATTCATGAAGAAGTTTATATGATGCCTCCTCCTAGTGTCGCTCATCAACCTGGTGAAGTTTGTAGGCTTCACAAAGCACTTTATGGTCTCAAACAAGCACCTCGTGCTTGGTTTGAGAAGTTCTCCATGGTGATCACTTCGCTTGGTTTTGTTCCTAGTCATCATGATTTTGCGTTGTTTGTTAAGTGTACAAGTGCAGGTCGTATTTTATTGTCCTTGTACGTCTATGACATGATCATCACGGGCGATGATTGTGATGGAATAGAATATCTAAAATCAGAATTATCTCGTTGCTTTGCAATGAAAGACTTGGGTGCCCTACGTTACTTTCTAGGTATTGAGGTTGATTGTTCCTCTAAAGGTTATCTCTTATCTCAGTCGAAGTATATAGCTGATCTTTTTGATCGTGCTCGCCTCACTGACAACAGGATTGTTGATACTCCTCTTGAGACTAATGCTCGATACTCACCATCAGATGGTCTTCCTTTGTCGGATCCCAGTTTATATCGTACTATTGTTGGGAGCTTGGTCTATCTTACTGTGACTCGTCCAAATATTGCACATGTTGTTCATGTGGTTAGTCAGTTTGTCACAGCTCCTACTACAGTTCATTGGGTTGTTGTTCTTCGTATACTCCGGTATCTTAGAGGTACTCAGTTTCAGAGTCTCTTATTTTCTTCCACATCATCTTTAATTTTGCATGCTTACTCTGATGCTGATTGGGCTGGTGATCCTACGGATCGTAAGTCGGCCACTGGATTTTGTATTTTTCTTGGCGATTCACTTATTTCGTGGAAGAGTAAGAAACAAGATGTTATTTCTCAGTCTTCTACAGAAGTTGAGTATCGTGCCATGGCCTCAACTACTTGTGAAATTGTTTGGCTACGTTGGTTGCTTGCAGATATGGGTGTTTATCTTTGTCATCCTACTCCATTATATTGCGACAATCAAAGTTCCATTCAGATAGCGCGTAATTAAGTTTTTCATGAGCGAACTAAACATATTGAGATGGATTGTCATGTCACTCGTTTTCATCTTCACTTTGGCACCATCACATTGCCTTTTGTTCCCTCTTCTTTACAAATTGCTGATATGTTTACCAAGGCACACTCTGCTTCGCGCTTCCGTTTTTTATCTGACAAACTCTCAATGCTTATAGCTGTAGCATCGTGAGTTTGTGGGGGATGTTAACATATAATATTTTGTTTTTATTATTTGTCATTAATGGTAGATTAGTCTTTTATTCATTCTCTTTGTTACCCTATCTATATAAACTTCATTAGTGTATATTTTATCTTTCAATGTAAATATGCAAACCCTAGTTCTTTCTATTGTTTCACTCTAAATAGTAATTTTAGCATTAATTTATTAAAATTAATTTTCATATAATCATTAATTTTAATGTGTTTGGTCATCTTACATTTTTAAGAATAATTTTCATATAACGAAAAGTAGTGGTTTTGGATGATTGAGGATATATGTTTAGGGTGACTCAATAAGTGTTTTAATCCTAATTGAATTATAATATTTTTTTAAAATTATTTAATTATAAATTATTTTTAGGGAAAAATACACTTTTGGTCCCTAAGGTTTGGGTTAAGTTACACTTTGGTCCCTGAGTTTTCAAATTCAACAATTTAGCCCCTGAGGTTTGAGATAAGAAACAATTTGGTCCCTGCCATCCATTTTACCGTTAAATCTAACCGACTGCTGACATGGCACTATTATTTTAATTAAAAAAAACAATTTTTAATTTTTAAAAATAAAATATATTAAAAATAATAAAAATATTATTATTTTAATTTTTTTTCTTCTCTCTCCTCATCTTCCCCTTCTTTTCTTTTTTTGAAACAACCTCTTCCCCTTCTTCTTATTCCTTCTTCTTCTGCAGATGGTCGGCGGCCGGCGACCCCCCCCCGCCGGCGGCCGCCCGCCGGTAGTAAGTTTTTTTTTTTTTTTTTTTCACTCTTCTTTTTCCCCTTTTCTCCGACCTTTTCTCTGTCTCTTCTTTTAACGTGGTTTTAAAAACCCACGCTAGCTTGAACGAAACCCATTGAGACCGCCGGTTCGAACCTAGATCTGGAGGAGGCGTGGAGGTGTTTCAACCTAGATCTGAAACGAAGGCGTGTTTTGTACCCAGATCTCACCGTGGCGTTTCAAGCTTAAGACGTGGGTCTTTGGAGAAAACACAAATCTGGAAAATCGGCGCGCCACGAACGATTTTGCAGTGGGTCTTTAGAGCAACGATTTTGGCAGTGGGTCTAGAAAACAAATCTTGAAAACCCACGCGCGTCACGAACCCAGGCGTCTCCTTCTCCGGCGACAGACGTTGGTTTCAGATCTGGAAAACTGGCATCACGAACCCAGATCCACGAGTCCCCCTTCGTTCGTTTCAGACCCATTCGGCTTGCCAGATCCGCGAATCTCCTTAATTCATTTTCAGACCCGTGAAAGGCATGCTAGATCCGAGAGTCCTCTTTCGATTGTTTCAAACCGATGAATTTCAGTTATACAGTTTCAAATCGGCGAATTTTAGTTCTTCGTTCGTTTCAATTCGTTTAAAAAATGAATTTCAGTTCTTCAGTTTTTTTTAAATAAAAAACAGAAAGTAAAGAAGGGAGAAGGAAGGAGAAAAAAAGAATGAGAAGAAGAAGAAGAAAAAAAAAAGGTTCACCGTCGGTGACCAGTGACGGCAGAAGAAGAAGAAAAAAAAAAAGGTTCACCGTCGGTGACCAGTGACGGCCGGCGGCTGACGACAGAGTTGGAGAACAATGGCCGACGATCAGAGAGCTAGAAGAAGAAGAATGGTGGTGGTGAAGGGGTTGAAGAAAAGAAAGAAAAAAAAAGTTTAAAAATAATTTAAAATATATTAAAAAGAAGATGAAAATAGAGATGCATTATTGGTTCGATCTTGCTCTGTTCTTCAATGGAGATGAAAAAAATTTCATTGGGTTTTTACAGAGCTTCACACTCAGAGCTCAAAAGTAAAGAAGTGATTTCAAGTTTAGCGGCAAAGAAGTGTGGGATTCAGCCTCTGTTTTTCAAAAAAATAATAGAAGAAAGAAAAGAAAGGAGAAGAAGAGAAGAAGGGAAGAAAAAGAAAGAAGGAAAAAAAAAAAAAAAAAGTCACCGGCGGGCGGCCGCCGGTCGTCGGAGTTAGGAAGAAGAAGAAGGAAGATGAAGGATATGGAGAAAGAGAAGAAGAAGAAAGAGAAAGGGAGAAAAAAGAATAAAAAATAAAAAAATATTAATATTTTATTATTTTTATTTTAAAAAATTAAAAAAAAATAATTTTTTTTATTAAAATAATAGTGCCACGTCAGCAACTGTTAAGATTTAACAGAAAAATTAACGGCAGGGACTAAAATGCTTCTTATCTCAAACCTCAGAGGTATTTTTGTTGAGTTTGAAAACTCAGGGACCAAAGTGTCACTTAACCCAAACCTCAGGGACCAAAAGTGTATTTTTCCCTTATTTTTATTTAATTCTACACTTGTAAAAGCTATTTTGATTTAATTAAAACTGTCTTTTATGATAAATATTGTTTTAAAAAGTGATTTTAGAATCATCAAATTACTAATAAGGGCATTTTACATTTGAGGGAGAAAAAAAACTAGAATTAGGTGGTATAAGCCAAAGTTATAGAGGGAGGAAAAAATTAGGAGGAAAATAATTTAAAAGAGAAAAAATTAAGAGCTAAAAAAGTTCGAGAGGAAAAAATGTTAGAGACAGAAAGGGGCAAAATTTTAAACTAAGACAAAAATATTTAAGAGAGAACTTTAATGGAGGGAGTAAAAATTCAAAAATAGAAAAATAAAGTTAGAAAGATGTAGGGAGAAAATTTTTAAAGAGAAAAAAATTATAGGGAGACAAAAAAAAAATCAAGAGAAAGATTAGCAAAAGAGTTACACCATTCAGAGAGAAAAATTGTAGAGAGAAAATAGAGAGAGTAAAAAAAATTTGAGAGATAGAAAAGTTAAAAAAGAGATTTAAAAAATATTGGAGAGAGAAAATTTGAGGAAAAAAGATAAAAATTTGAGAGACAGGATAAGCATAAGACTTAGTTTGGGATTGTTATAGTTTCTAAAATAATTTGTCAACTGCACTTTTAAGAAAATCAGTTGTACTATGAAGTAAATTAGTGTTCAGTAAATTTTAGTTTTATAGATGAAAAGACAGGTTAAAGTGTTTGGTAAATTAATATTCTAAATTGTTGTGGTTTAATTATAATAACTAAAGTATAATTATTTAATTGATCTTTAAACTTCACCGGACTTAAAATATAATATTGTGTTTAATCTAAGATATTTTTATATTTTGATAAGAAATATAATTTACTATAAACAAGTCATATTGGAAAAAAAATGTTATTCCAATTTAAATGAAAAATAAAGACAAATAAATTCAATTCAATATAAGATAGTAGAATAAAATAAATTAACTTAAAATAAAAAAAAAATGGTTGATGGTGAACAACAACGTGTAGACTTGGGGAAGATAAAGAGTTAGTTATAAAACAGATTTTTAGGAAAGCTAAATGGAGAAACTTGTTATAAAACGTGAAGAACAATAACAAGAACACTAAGAACACCTAGAGAAATAAATAGAGCAAAGGTAGGGAGAAGAGAGCAAATGAATTGCAGTCAAATTGAGCTGTGTTTAACCCTTCATGAACCTCCCTATTTATACTAGTACAATAGAGATGGTTACAACTTACAAGACCTAAAATAGGAGAGGGAGGGAGAGTCTTGAGCCTAAAGTTAAGGAGTCATGAGGAGCTGCCCTAAAATGGTGGGGTTGAATTCCCTAAAATGGATATCTATAATTAAATATACAGTGTATTTGTAACACTCCCCCTTAGATATCCATTGTATATGAAATATATGCCTCATTAAAACCTTACTAGGAAAAATCCAATGGGAAAAACCCCAGTGAAGGAAAAATAGTACATTATATTTATATACATTAATTACTGCCTCATTAAAAACCTTGCTAGGAAAACCCAGTGGGAAAAACCATAGCGAAGGGAAAAAGAGTGCAGTATGTTTGCTCCCCTCATGAAAACATCATTTCAGATCTCTGAGTCGTCGCATTCCAATGTTGTGCACCAACTTCTCAAATGTTGCAGTAGGTAATGCCTTCGTAAATAAGTCGGTCAAGTTGTCTTTTGAAGAAATTTGTTGAACAGTGATATCGCCATTTTCTTCAAGATCGTGAGTGTAGAAGAGCTTTGGTGAGATATGCTTCGTTCTATCTCCTTTAATGTATCCTCCTTTGATTTGGGCTATACATGCTGTATTGTCTTCATATAATGTTGTTGGACAATCTTTGCTAGAGGACAATCCACATGTTTCACAAATGTGTTGAGTCATTAATCTTAACCATACACATTCTCGACTAGCCTCATGAATTGCCAGGATCTCGACATGGTTTGAAGAAGTAGTTGTTATTGTCTGCTTCATAGATCGCCACGATATAGCAGTTCCTCCAAATGTAAATAAATAACCTGTTTGAGATCTAGCTTTATGTGGGTCAGATAAATAACCTGCATCTGCATAACCAACTAGATCAAAATTTGATTTATTAGAATAAAACAAACTCATATCAATTGTCCCTCAAAGATATAGGAGGATATGCTTAATTCCATTCCAATGACTTTTTGTTGGAGAAGGACTATATCTAGCTAATAAATTTACTGAAAATGTTATATCAGGTTGTGTATTATTAGCAAGATACATAAATGCACCAATTGCACTAAGATATGGTACTTCTGGACCAAGAAGTTCTTCATTATATTCTCGAGGTCGGAAGATGTCTTTCTTTACATCGAGTGAACGAACTCCCATTGGAATGTTCAATGGATGTGCTTTGTCCATGTAAAATCTCTTTAATATCTTTTCTGTATAAGTTGATTGATGAATAAATATTCCATCTGTTAGATGCTCAATTTGTAAGCCAAGACAAAACTTTGTTTTCCCGAGATCTTTCATCTCAAATTCTTTCTTAAGATATTCTATTGCCTTTGGAAGCTCTTCAGGAGTTCCAATTATATTTAAATCATCAACATATACAGTAATGATAGCAAATCCTGACTGTGATTTCTTTATAAAAACACATGGACAAATCGGGTTATTTTGATACCCTTCTTTCAATAAATATTCACTCAGGAGATTATACCACATTCGTCCTGATTGTTTTAATCCATATAAAGATCTCTGTAATTTGATCGAATATAATTCTCTAGGATTTGAATTATATGACTTGGTATTTTTAATCCTTTAGGGATTTTCATATAAATATCTTTATCAAGAGATCCATATAAATATGCTAAAACTACATCCATAAGATGCATTTCAAGCTTTTTATACACAGTCAGGCCAATCAAATATCTCAGTGTTATTGCATCCACCATAGGAGAATGTCTCCTCATAATCAATACCAGGCCTTTGCGAGAATCCTTGTGCAACAAGTCTCGCTTTATATCTTGTGACCTTATTATTTTCATTTCTTTTTCTTACAAAAACCCATTTGTATCCCACAGGTTTGACATCTTCTGGTGTCTGGACTACTGGTCCAAAAACCCCACGTTTTGAAAGTAAGTTTAATTCTGTTTGGATTGCTTCTTTCCACTTAAGTCAATCCTTTCTATGTCGACATTCTTCGACAGATTTTGGTTCATAATCATCATTTTCAGAAATGATGTCATAAGAAACATTATACGCAAAAATGTTATCAATAACTATATTGTTCCGGTTCCATCCTTTTCAATTCATTTCATAATTTATCGAAATTTCATTATTATCCTCAGGTATTTCACCTTCTTCGATATTCTCATGAGTAGTCACATTCGAGATTTCTTCTAGAATATCCACATTATCAATTAAGTCATTTTGATTATTGACTACTTTTCTTTTTCGAGGATTTTTATCTTTGGAACCCATTGGTCTACCACGCTTCTGGCGTGTCGAAGAATCATTAGTTAGGATAACTTGTTGCGTCGGGATATCAATTTTCGATGGTGTATTTGCAGCTGGTATATGTGACTTGGTCACTTTCTTAGCATCTGTAAATGCATCTGGCATTTGATTTGCAATATATTGCAAATGAATTATCTTTTGAACTTCTAGTTCACATTGATTTGTACGGGGATCTAAATGAGACAATGACGCTGCATTCCATGTAATTTCATTTTCCAACTTCTTAATCTCTCCCCCTAATGTTGGAAAATTTGTCTCATTAAAATGACAATCAGCAAATCGTGCAGTAAATACATCACCCGTTAGAGGTTCAAGATATCTAATAATTGATGGGGAATCAAATCCAACATATATTCCTAGCCTCCTTTGAGGACCCATCTTAGTACGTTTTGGTGGAGCAATTGGAACATATACTGCACTTCCAAAAGTTCGTAAGTGAGATATATTTGGCTGCTGGACATAAGCTAATTGTATTGGAGAGTATTTATGATAGGCTGCTGGCCTAATGCGTATCAGCGATGCAGCATGTAAAATTGCATGACCCCATACAGATATTGGAAGTCTTGCTCTCATAAGCATCAGTCTAGCAATTAATTGCAGACGTTTTATAAATGATTCAGTTAGACCATTTTGTGTATGAACATGAGCTACAGGATGTTCAACACTTATCCCAACTGACATACAATAATTATTAAATGATTGGGATGTAAACTCACCAACATTATCAAGACGAATTTTCTTAATTACATAATCAGGAAATTGTGCTCTTAACTTAATTATTTGAGCAAGTAATCTTGCAAATGCAAGGTTTCGACTTGATAATAAACACACATGTGACCATCTACTGGATGCATCAATTAGAACCATAAAATATCTAAATGGTCCACTTGGTGGATTTATAGGTCCACATATATCACCCTGAATTCATTCTAAAAATGCGGGGGATTCAATCCTAATTTTAGCTGGTGAGGGTCTAATAATTAATTTTCCTTGAGAACAAGCAGCACATGACAATTCATTAGATTGAAGAATCTTCTGGTTCTTCAATGGATGTCCATGTGAGTTTTCAATAATCTTTCTCATCATTATTGACCTAGGATGACCCAATCGATCATGCCAAACATAAAATATACCTGGATCATTGAACTTCAGGTTCATTGTTGCATATGTTTCAATAACACGAATATGCGTGTAATATAATCCAGAAGAAAAGGCAGGAAACTTTTCTAATATATGTTTTTAATGCGAGACAGTTGATATAATATAAAGATACTCTATATTATTCTTTTTATCAGTCTCTATATGATAACCATTACCACGTATATCTTTAAAACTCAGTAAGTTTCTTTTTGATTTATTAGAGAACAAAACATTATCTAATTGTAAATTTTGTTCCTCTAGGCAAAATAATATTTGCTTTTCAAAAACCTTCAATCAAGTCTGCAGGACCTGATATTGTATTGACTTTTGCTTCAAGCATTGTCAATTCTGAAAAATATTTCCTACTTTTAAGAATAGTGTATGTTGTTGCGCTATCTGTCAAACATAAATCTTCATTGTTCATCTTGGAGTCAACCAAAATATGTGAAATATTCATGTTTCTTCAGGAAAATAAAATAACACATAGTGAGCCCCAGAATAATAAATTGAATATAAAATCAGACTTAATAAATAAACATATATTAAACATTAAATAAAAAGATATTCACATAATCTAATATAACATTTGTTGCTCATTTAATGATGTTCATTTTCTCTTCAGGAGATTTAATGAGATTTGCAACATCTATTTCATATTTCCAAGATTAATTGTCTATTCAGGAGATTGCAAAGTTTGCTTTTACACATAGTTCTCATTTTCGTACAACAGGTACAAAACTAATGCATCTTTTTATATCATATCTAAAATATGAAACTTTTCTTTCAGTAACCACCACTAGATGAATAATTGTTTCTTCTTTTATTATTAATCATGATCTCGACATTGACCACAAATATTCGATAATACAATATTCACTTCAGGGAATGATATTGAAACAATTGGTTGAGATTCATGATTTTTCATCAAATGCTCATTTGATTGCTTTAATCTCAAGAAGACATGGTGTTTGCTCACCACAATATTTAAACATTTTCTTTCTCAATATTGCTACTACACGAGCATAATCTATAATTTAGAAGAAAGAAACATTATTCTTAACATATGCTCATTTTGTTTAAAATCCCTTATTGATTAAAATTATGCAACTACAAGTGCATTTAATTAAAGTGAGCATTAAACTTTGTGCAACTACATGTGCATTTAATCATGAGCAATTCTGGATTTGAAAACGATGCAACTTCTGGTGCATTAAATCAAAATGAGTATTTTTATGGAACTTCGTGTGCATAACATACAAATTTACTTTAGGAAGAGCAACTGACTACTATACAAGTCTTGCAAACTTTGCCATAGGAAAATTTGAACTAATACATGTGTTTATTATGAATTTCAAAAGTTAATCAACACAAACAAAAATATACAAACATACGTATGGAACCCAAATAATAAATTGTTGGTAAACAACATGTTCCAATATTCGTATAAAATATATAACACTGTATATAACATGTTCTGTATATAAATCTGTGACAGTATATCAAATACTCTGTATATATATTAAATGCACATGTTATAAAATATACAGAGGATCATGTGAAAATTATACCGAACAAAGAATACATAAATTAATGAGATCAATATACAGTAACAAAGTGAGAAAGTTTAGAAGATGCACATAATTTAAAATTGAGATATATACTGTGTATATATGTGCATCGTGCTCATTGAATATGCATTAAGCTTTCTAGATTATTACATAAATAATAAGGTTATAAGCATACTATCAACATTTCAATTATGAGGATAATGTAATTAACATAAACATCATTGACAAATATAGAATCATAAACAATAAAAATGATTCAAATGTTAATATCATCAACACATAAATATGATACTTTACTAATCACATATAGCATGCATAATAACAAATATTACGATAATCTTGCATAAAACATATGTTGTCAACGTTCAATACACAGTGTATATACGAGGTATGTATAATACATGTACACTGTATATGTGAAACGTACAGAAGACATTTGCAAAGTAAAATGAACCCTACCTTCAACTGAACAAAAATGGAAGAGAATCGTGCTGATAACGTGTTATAAAACGTGAAGAACAATAACAAGAACACTAAGAACACTTAGAGAAATAAAGAGAGCAAAGGTAGGGAGAAGAGAGCAAATGAATTGCAGTCAAATTGAGTTGTGTTTAACCCTTCATGAACCTCCCTATTTATACTAGTACAATAGGGATGGTTACAACTTACAAGACCTAAAATAGGAGAGGGAGGGAGAGTCTTGAGCCTAAAGTTAAGGAGTCATGAGGAGTTGCCCTAAAATGGTGGGGTTGAATTCCCTAAAATGGATATCTATAATTAAATATACAGTGTATTTGTAAGAAAACTATAATTATTAGATTTTGAAAATGAACGTGATTGGAAAAGCACTTATATTAAAATTAAATTTATAATTTGTTTATGTTTTACCAAACGCTAAAAACGATTGTACTAAAAAAAACGCTAAAAACGATTAAGAATATTTTTTAATCACTTCTCCCTCATTCAAAATCAATCACAAACGCACCTTAAGTTAGAAATAGAGATTATAAGAATTTTTAATAACTTCTCCCTCATTCAAAATCAATCCCACACCCTAAGTTAGAAATAGAGATTATAAAAACTTTAGAGGGAGAAAAGGAGAGAGTTGAAAAATTAGAAATATATAAACAATGATAGAGAGACAAATTCTAGAAGGAAAAAAAAATCACATAATTATAATTTTAAGACAAAATAAAGTAAATGTGGAAGAATTTTTTTAAAAAAAAAATTAAAATAAAATAATAAAATAATAATCAGCTTAAAAACAAAATCTCACACAATCACTTACCAAAAATCACTTGGGCTCCATTTGATAACCATTTGGTTTTTGGTTTTTGGAAATTATGCTTGTTTTCATCCAATTTCCTTACAATGGTTTTCATCTTTGTGTAAAGACACACTTGGGTTCCTAGCCAAATTTCAAAAACAAAAACAAGTTTTTGAAAACTATTTTTTCTAGTTTTCAAAATTTGACTTGGTTTTTGAAAATATGAGAAGGAGGTAGATAACAAAACAAAGAAACTTGTAGGTGCATGTAGTGTTTTTAAGCTTAATTTTAAAAAACCAAATGGTTATCAAACGTGGCCTTAGAAATCATCTCCAAATGATTGACCGACAATCACTGAAATGATTTTGGATTCTTTCAAAATTACTTATTTACCATTTCCAAATTAACATCATCATTTTTAAATAGAAGTGATTTTAGTATGACAAAAGTGGTTTTAATTATCCAAAGAGCCAAGTGTTTGGCATAGTGGTGCCACAAAAAGGGCAAAATCATTTTTAAATAGAAGTGACTTTAGGATGACAAAAGTGGTTTTAGTTATCCAAAGAACGAGGTGTTTGGCATAGTGGTGCCATAAAAAGGCAAAGAAAGATGTCCGTGCGTGTGAAAAAATAAAGAATCCTTAAGCTTGTACGATGAAGCAACCATTAGAAAATTCATGTGTGCACAATAATGCATGGCAAAGAAGACGTGCGAGTATGTTCGGTTTAACTTTTCAAGTATCTAATTTTGAAAAAAAAATCAGTTTGAAAAAAATTCTAATGAAACCACTAAAAATAACTTATTAAAAAATGAGATGGAGAAATAAACCATTTTGAAACACTTGAAACAATTTTTTAAAAAAGAGTTTTTAAGTATATAATAACTTGTGTATAAAAATAGTTGTGGGGAAATTTAACCAAACGTGTTTAAATTCTAAATATTTTTTATAAAAAAAATGTTTTTAAAAAAATGCATGGTTGAAAAACACTTAAACTAAAGGTATTCCAAACGACCCTACATATTCTACCATGAAATCTCACATCAACTCCTAAGTTTGCCGTTCTTGAGTTAGGGCCATCAACAATATATTGTTTTTCTATCAAAATTAATTATGTTCAATATTGAATCCTTCAAGTATTTTGTCTCCTAGACTTAGAGACATACCGGTGTAACCTCTGTGGTTATTGTGTCTTTGAAGAAAATTTCCAGCGAAGAAATCAAGAAAGAGTCGCTGCGTTTTCGTTCGTTGGAACATCGTTGGCGAAGAACGGTCAAGTCTACAATGAAGGTTTGTAACGGTTCTTTTCCCTTTTCTTTAGAAAAACATGAGAATAAAAATAGTTTTATTTTCAAACCTTTTTCAGCATGTTTATAGCGTTTTCAGCGGCTTTAAAGTGTGTTTAAAGTTTTATTTTGCTTTTTCGTAACACTATTTTAATATTAATTAATATACGGCGCAAGGTCCTTTCGATGCGCTTCCACTACGTGAGGGCTTTCTTCCCCTCCAAAGACTAGGACTCGTGGATTTCTTATTTCCTTCCACTTTAAGAACTATGTTTTATTTGTCTATTTCTTTTAATAAACTTGTTGAGGATTTTTTTTAGGCCATGTAAAACTGTTAGCTTGAATTTATTTTTGACATTAATTTGTTCTTTTAATTTGGGATCTCGAATAAAAGTTGTTTTTACTTTGAGGTTTTGCTGAAATTATGAGTTTATCCTTTTAAAATGTTGGAAAAAATACACTTTTAGTCTCTGAGGTTTGAGTTAGGTTTCATTTTGGTCTCTGAGTTTTCAAACTCAACAATTTAGCCCCTGAGGTTTGGTTTTAGTTTCATTTTGGTCCCTCAATCCATTTTTCCGTTAAAAACTAATGGATAGATGACGTGACACTATTTTTTTGTTTTAAAAATTATTTTTAATTTTTTAATTAAAAATACATTAAAATAATAAAAATATTATTTTTTTATTATTTTTTATTTTTTATTTCTTCTCTCTCTTCCTCCTTCTTCTCCCTCCTCATTCTTCTTCTTCAACAATCAAGACCTTCTATCCATGGCCGGCGACGACTTTTTTTTTCCTCCTTCCCTTCTCCTTCTCTTTTCCCCCATTCTCCAGTTTTTTTTTTTAAATAAAATAACCGAGCTCCCTCCCTCCTCAGTTATTTTATTTATAAAAAAAAATTGGAGAAGGAGGAAAAAGAGAAGGAGAGGAGAAGGAGAAAAAAAAAGTCGCCACCGGCGGTGGTTGTCGGCCGCCGGCCGCTGGCCATGGAAGGAAGGTCTTGATTGTTGAAGAAGAAGAAATAGTAGAAGAAGAAGGAGGAGGAAGAAGAAGGAGGAAGAGAGAGAAGGAATAAAAAGAAATAAAATAAATTAAAAATAATAATATTTTTATTATTTTAATATATTTTTAATTAAAAAAATTAAAAAATAATTTTTTAAAATAAAAAAATAGTGTCTCGTCATCGGTCCGTTAGTTTTTAACCGAAAAATGGATGGAGGGACCAAAATGAAACTAAAACCAAACCTTAGGGGCTAAATTGTTGAGTTTGAAAACTTAGGGACCAAAATAAACCTAACTCAAACCTCATGGACTAAAAGTATATTTTTCCCTAAAATGTTTTATTTAAAAAGGCCTTCAAAGCATGTATGTGGTAGCTGAAGGATTGGAATTCGTAATTAATTTTGTTTAATCTAAAATACCAATACATTGACAATAATCTTAGAACTATTCTAAATTTATATTAAGGCTAAGCATACAAAAATATTAGATCTAAATCTAATATATATTGTAACAAATTACTTACTCTCGTTGACGATGCATATTAAATTCACCAACTGCTTGTGAAATAATCACGAACTACTGCGAACCCACCACTATAGCTACACCGGTATGACTCTGAGACTTCTGGAGGCAGGAGACTGGTGGGAATCTAAAGGGAGCCTTCAGGGAAATTCTCTGAGAGTAGAAGAATGAATGAGATGTCTTTCACTCCACCCCAGGGGTCCTATATCTATCTATATCTATACTATATATAAAAGCCACTATAGGGGAGAAACTTTCTCTCTCCATTTTACCGTACCCTTAAAATTTTTAAAAATTTCCATTACGTCCTTAACTTTTAAACATTAATTACACATTTTCTAACTTTTAGATTTCCACACAAACTCTTCATTCATCCGTTCTTTTACACAATTTCCAAGTAATCCATAAAAACTTAAACCACATTCATTAAGACAACATTAATCAAGTAAAGTCCCAAAAATGAAAATTTATATTAAATATTAAATAAAGAAAGAAAAAGAGAATAACGGAAGCAGTATTGTCAAAAAAAAAAAAAAACACAAACAACGGAAGGAGAGAAAGAAGGAAGAAAATTGGAAAAGATAATAATGCACTACACTTGATAAATGATATTAATGCACTTGATAAATGCCCTATGAGAGAGAAATAGGAAGATAAAAAGATGGAAAAAATGGCTTGATGCAATCAATAAATGCCAGCAAAATTGTGTCTATTTGTCTTCTTCACCGAACTCCTCGGTATATATGCTCCATTGCAATGGAGGAAAGATTCATGGATTTCGAGTGGAGTTCTATGGCTCTAAAGTAGCAGAGAAGGAGGCAGCACAAGTGGTAAAAGGAGAGGTTGGGTGTCATTGGAGAAGAAGATCGCTCAAGAGTGTAGCAAAATCGTCAAAACGTGTGGGTCTTTGTGTTGTGGCTAAGCATCACGTTCGTCGCCAACAAGAGTTGCATTGTCGCTGCAGGTGCATAGCGTGGGATCTACGTTGTTCTGTTGCCGGAGTTAGGAGTTGCTGTCATCGGAGAACCACCAGAGTTGAAGAGATCTAAGGCGACTGCGAAAGGGAGGCGGAGAGAAAAATGGGAAGAGAGAGAGAGTGTTTTAGGGGTAGTAATTGTAGGGTTTTCATATTTGATTTTTTTTAATCTTTCTTTCTTTTTTTTTTATATATAACTAGTGTTTTACCACGTGCAATGCACGTGTGTTTCTATTCAATATATTTATTTTAAAAATTAATTAGAATCAGTTTTATATGTTCTTATCATTTATTCTTATTTAGTTGGTAACATGTTATATCTTATATGAATATAAATTTGATGTTGCTAACTTAATAATTTTTTTGAAATTTTAATTCTTTTAGTATAATATTATAATTAAAGGTTTTTGATATCTTAATCATATAATTAACTCCTATAAATGAATTTATTAATTACTTTTATATAATAATATAATATTTATATAGCTACGTATTCTTGTTTATCAAGTACACTATTTATTTTCCTGACCAAGAGGTTAGAGGGCTCAATCCCCACTCCTACATGTTATAAAAAAAAAAAAAAAAAAAACACTATTTATTTTAAATAAAGCATAAATATGAAGTAAAATGTTTTAGATGATTATTTTATTTAACAATGTAATTCTTTTTATGAAAAACTTTTTTTATCTTACATTACATGTTTTAGTTTTTTAATTGAAATAAACGAAATTTAAATTGATTTGGGGAGTGATATTAATTATAATGATTTTCTATTTAATTTAAAATGTTTTTATATTTATTTAGACTATTTTTTTTAGTTGGTTAATTTTTTTATTTCATTACAAAAAATATATATATTTTTTTTCCATATATTGTGCTTATAAACAATTTTGGTCATTTTTCAAAAAAGAAAAAAAAATTGGTCTGAATTGCTACCTCTTTTAGGATGTTTGTCAATAGATTTTTTCAATTGGTTATCTTAGAAAAGAATCTCAATTCTAACATATAAAAAATAATAATAAAAAAAAAGAACTTATAAATTGAATCAAAGCAATTGAGTATGTTTGGTTAGTTAATCATGTTAGTCTACTTGAATCAAACAAAACCATTAAAAGAAAGTTCTACGTTGAATTACATCGAACCATCAATATTTATATTTTTTGTATTATACAAAAATTAAACATATTGTTGATGGTCGATTTTGGCCAGAGGATCTCACCTGACCTTCACGTGCCACCAACGGTAAATTTGTAGTTGAGGGGGGAAGACGTGGCCTGCAAGACAGTAACCTGCACACCGGTGTGGTGCTCGCCACACCGGCTCCGATGCTTAAGTCAGCACAAAGAACGGTAGGGTGTGGAAAAGTAAGAGCAAGAGGAGAAAACAGAGAATAGAGAGTAGAGTTTAGGGATAGAATTCGGGATCCCCTCTTCAGTGGCGAAGAGGGATACAAATACCTGTTCATCCTCCTAGCCTTTTTAGGGTTTCGGAGGCGTTTTAGGTCAAACCAGGCGAAACCGGGGCATCCAGAGGCGGTGGGGACAAGACGGGACCAAACGGGCTCGGCCCGCACGAGCGGGCCGAGGGTCGGCCTCGGCCATGGGCCGAGGCCGAGCAGGGGGTCGGGCCGAAAACCCGACCCCTTCGGTCCTGGCCCGTCCCATTTGCCGGTTTTGCCTCCCTGGTCCATCTTTCAGCCCGATTTCTCCCCAGTTGTCCTCGTCAGCTCCTTGTATATCGGGGTGGTCCAAAATTTCCTATAACACATATATTAAAATAAATTTAAATTGTTAATAGCAATTTAGTAATTATTAATGTTAATGCAATTAGTTCGTGCAATATATATATATATATATATATATAACTACGCCTAAGAGTATTTTTTATTAATAAATAAATATACAACATTCAATGGAAATCTTGTAACCGGGAGCTCATATGTTTTCAAAACCCTAATTATGTATAACCTTATCTCAATTATCAATCTTATCAAGTCACATTTTCATTATCTCTGTTGTCTTATTATATGTTTTTTTTATTAGTTTTATTTATTTGTCTGTTGTACTACACTATTGGTCGTCATTATCACTACTCTCTAGTAAAAGATATGACTTAAGAAAGAAGGATGTAACCTTTTTTCAAAAAAAAAAAAAAAAAGAAAGAAGGATGTAACCAAAATAAATATAATCTAATCCCAAGAAGTTCACAACCTAAAATAGAAAGAATAAATATTTATAAAGTTACCAAATCTATATTTGATTTGGAGTTTTGTTTTTTCTCATCTAAATTCAAGTTGACGTTCCACAATGGTCAAAAAACTTGATCATTTATTCTTCTTGCTTTGCATATTAGTATCATTGGAAATTCATTTCAATGGGATGAACTCTTCAATCACAATGAACTATACAATAAAAAATAATATAGTAAGAAACAATTGACTTTGAATGATATTTATATTTTTAATTTGAGAAGAATTTAAATAGTTAAAGTTGACTATATATATTTTTCAGTATGAATAATTAAAACTAATTAAAACTATTTCTTTTTTCTTCTCCACATATATATATATATATATATATATATATATATATATATATATATATATTTCTTTTCGGTAAACTTACCATATTTTTTTTTTATCATTTCAATGACCTCTCCATTTCTCAATTAATAAAAAACTATGCAATTATTTAAATCAAAACCTCATAAAATAAAGTTAGTTTTTTTTTTTTTTTATTTCCTTAACATTTTCAATTTATTATTCTATTTATTTCAAATTATGATTGTAATTAATTTAAAAATAAAATTGTTGTCAATAAATAATTTAAATTAAAAAGGCATAATGAAAATCTTAAATTAAAATATGGTTTTTTTTTTTTTTTTTGTGTAATACCATCACTTTGTTATTGTAATTATTTTGATGGTTTTACAATTTTTTTTTTCTTTTTTACCATTACAGAAAGGACAAGATGGTACTTTCATTAAAATTAAAGAATAGATAAAAAAATTAGGTAGGAAATAAAATTTAAAAAAAGATTTGGTTTTCCCAAATAACTTGTTTCTCTTGTCAAAAGAGATTTTTCAGCTTTCTTTTTTTTTTTTCAAGAAAAAGAGATTTTAAGCTTGGTTAGATGTTTGTTCTTAAATGTAATTTCTCTTATCTAAAACAAATGATCATACATATAAACCATCAACACAATAAGAGAATTATTTATAAAATAACACAAATCATTTATAAGATATTGATACATTTGCTTCATACGATTACTTGAAAAGAGGTTCGCATTTGATTGATGTTTTTTGTTTGAGATCAAACCATTTTTCTAGATACAATTACATCCAATTATAAAAAACACTACTTTGCAATGCAATTCTTACAACTTAGCACTACATCAATGTGCATTGCAATCTTCTTAATCTATCTAAATCTAAAACTATAAGAATGAACTATAATAGACGAAGAAAAACAAATAAAAAATGAGAAAGCTAAATCTCAGATGTAACGCCAAGGGCCGGGTACATAACGACACATGCATCATTTGCATCTTGGATGTAACGCCAACATCTTGAGATGTTCTGAAGCTTGGAGAGCTTTTGAGAGTAAGACAATGAGAGAACAAAAATAAAGAAAGAACAAAGTTGTAGGTGTGATGAAAAAAATGGTGAAGAAAACCCATTTTTATAGTAGTAGAATGTGAGGGTTATAAAACCTTTTGAATTCTTAAACTCATTTAAGTGGTAGGAAAAACCTTTAGGATTCTAACCTTTTGAATTCTAAATAAATTAAACTCATTTAAGTGGTAGGAAAAACCTTTAGCATTCCAACTTTAAGATACTATAAATTTATCATCGATAATTAATTATTTATAAATTAATACACTTTTTATAATTAATCAAAATTTTAGAATTAATTTCAATTAAAGTTATTAAATATTAAAAAAAAATAACCAAGGAACTTATTAATTAAAGTTGCTATTTAATTAAAGTAAAAACAAAAAGAAGATGGAAACATGGAGTGGTGCAAGTTTGCTATTTTTTTTATTCTTATTTAAAGTTTAAAGTATTTTATAAAAAAATTATTAATTATTGATGATAAAAAGATGGACGGTTAAATAAAATTGGTATGTGTAATTAATACAAAACACAAGGAATAATATCGTGTTAATGAAAATGGCATATTCGTAATTCACTAAAAATAAGAAGGATAAGATGGTCTAAAAATGTTTTTCCAAGATGTTTGCTTTGTTGGACATGGGTTGAGATTTTTATTTTTTATTTTTCTAATTTGTATTCATACACAGAAAAATGGATTTATTTATTTTAAGATAAAGTAGGGAGACAGAGAGTTTTTCTTTCTATTTCTTGATTTCTTTATTTCTTCAGTATATATAATACACATATGTGTTTCAAAAAGAAAATAATAATAATACAAGTATATGGAAAATGAGAGTGTGGGAGGGTAGAGTTATTTATTTATTGTCTTTTACAACATAGATCACCTTGAAAGAAAGTCCAGTGGTCAGTGCATAACAAGGATCCCTTAAGAAGGAGAGTCAGAGTGAGCAAATCGAAACAGAAGTTTATTATTATTGCATTATTTTTTTTAATTTCTAAAAATTAGAGAGAGAGATGAATCTATTGTTGCTTTTCATTTTCATTTTCTATTTTTATTATTAAATTAATATCTCTTTATTCTAATAGAATTAAATAAAATAATTTTCTTAGTTGATTTAATTTTTTTAAAAAGAATAATACATTGATTCAAATTCCAAAAGAAAATGACAATATTGAAGGTACGTAATTATGATGATTATTCATTGATTTAGATCCCAAAATGAATGAATTAATTCTTAAAACAATTATTGTATTTATAAAAGGCAATAATTGATAATAAAATGTGTGACAATTGAATTGGCGATATGCCTTAATTCACTTTTTGTTTCCATTAAATTGAATATGGAAAAAGAAAATTATAAGTAATAGTTAATCTCAATATAGTATCTGGTTGTAAGGTTTATATCATCAATCAAAAGGTCAAAGATTCAAATTCTCACCATCTCACATGTTGTTGAACTTAGACAAAAACTATAACAAAAAATAATATGGTTTTTAATAATAAAAATATAACGTAGACATTTGTATAAAGTTACGTTTAGTGTCAATTTTGTCATTTCATTATTTTTTCAAATATTATATGTGTTGCATTACTTCAATTTCATATATCAAATATTTATAATACATCATTATATATGTTGGATCCTCCTTTTTTTTCTATTCAAAATATATATATATATATATATATATATATATACATTTGGATCAAATTCTTAAAAAAAAACTGATGCAAAGACTGAAGCTACATTTACATACTTAATAATTATCTTAAGATGCATATTATTTTCATTTAAATGATACATCATTTTAAAACAAGTACACTAAAATTTTTATAATTAAATATGGTAATCTAATACACTTATAACAACAATGGATATATAATTGAAAACTCATTTGTTTTTATTGACAAATATTTTAAATTTTGTAAGAAAATATTATTAAAAATATTTATATAGTACTGATATATTTTTTTTATATAAAATTAAACGATAATCTAATGGTTAAAATCTTTTAATCATTAAAATAAAAATTCATTAAACCTTAATTTTTATACTTTAAAACCAGTCTACTATTTTAGAATAACCATTCACAATAAGATTTAAAAGTATATAAAAAGAAAAACAATATCTTCGTTTACTTTAAATTAGAACAACAAGATTTCACGTGCGTGTTTATAACTAGTATAGGTAAAGGCCAAGACCTTTTCCGAAAATGTCTATTAATAAGTTCAAATCTATTATCTGAACAATATCTAGTTTTAATAAATAATTAATTAATTATCTAATTAAATATCATATATTTAATCTTAGGGATTTAAAATTAAAATTAATATGAATCCAATTCATATTAAAATTTATTTGAAATCTTCCAAATATTTTCTCTTAAGAATTAATTTTTGAAATTAATTAAAAAATTATATTATAAAGTTTCATAAACTTTATATTATAATGTATCAATATATATACATTATATAATTTCCCTAAATAAATTGAACACTTTCAATTTACAATTTATACTTAATTGCCTCAAGTCTCTTTACGAGCTACCAGTGGGACCTAATGGACCTACAGATCAGAAGCTCCAACGATACGAGACTTATTGGCTAAACTCATTAACCAAGTTAGTCAACATCCGTAAACTGTGGATCACTCCACCAAAGACCTACAGTTGCACTCTTCTCACTGTAGAATATTTTTGTGTCCACGGATATCGACCAAGCAGTAAGTCAATCCTTCACGTGTGTTCGTAACACCAGTTAGGTCAAATTATCATTTTACCCGTGGGCTACCTCTGGTTCCTTAAGTACCATTGATCCCTCTAATGAACAAGTTGTTTAGGGTCCAACCACTAAACAGGAGTTCCTCTCAGGCCAAGAGAGGACAGCGCGCCTTTGTTCAAGCCCTGGAATCAACCCTTAAGGGAATACACATCTACTTACCCCAATAGGGGAAGGAGTGAATTTCATCTTGTACTGTTATGTTCCCAGCCCCCATTCGGTCTTGCCTCTAAAATGATAGGATTATTGAGTCGGCGAACTGGCCACTCTCACCTATACAAATCCAAGGACAATCCCTCCCGAAAGGAGTTCATAACAGACTCAGGATTGAGATTGAGTTACCTAGGTCATCCTATTGAAATAGAAACCTAAACTAGTTAACGACGTTACATCTAGTGGTTACTATTTCGCGGTCCGATCGTATGCAAACTCATTGCATAGGAAACCCCCACCCGCATGTCTCCTACATGGATGCTTTGGATCATTGCATCTGTATCGAATACAAGGTGGGTCGTATCACATAGTGTCACCAGGATAAGGTCTCCAGCCTTATCCCTATACTATAGACCTTTTAGGTTGTTACATGGACACCGATCCCCGTATGTCCCTACATACTAGTCCAAGTTTCATTTAAACAACCTGGGATCTTAGTTTATTGGATTTAGGATTTATTAATGCAAACTCGATTATTCAATAACCAAATTACTGAATTACCCAAATAACGTTTTACTAAGATCGATTAATTTGTTTCATTTACTATCTACGAGTTTTAGGGTATAATAAAACCCAACAGTAGCGATCCCAAATAGGTCCATATTAGAAGTCAAGTCGTTACAATAATAATATGTTAAAAAAATTAAAACAATAACAATAATAATAAAACAAGTGGAAGTTAGAAGATACTTAGCCCTTCAGTAGATCCCATCCCATTCCCATCACATCAACATGAATGAATTAATTTTCCCAAAAATATGTTTGAATTCACAAACCAAACCAAACCAAAAGAGATATATATGTCATGAAATGATGCCCCCACTTCCATTGCTTGTTTTAAATTTATAAAATAATGAAATCAACTTGTTCTATATTCCATATCATATCATGCAATCCATTTTGCTATGCTCAAGTGCGCCACATCCCATGAGAAGAAATTGGGTCTTGGGAGAGATAAATAAGCTAATTGTTAGGCATATTCATGCCAATTTTTTTTTTTTGTTATTGTAGGGCCCACTTCAAATAGGGGATAAAGGAAAAAAAATTACCCAATGTTTTTTGGGATGAGAATTGAGAGTAAATTTTTAACCCCACTAGAATGAAGGGCGGTTAACTTGAACATCACTCAACTAGTTAAAAGAATAAAAAGGTTAGAGGTTCAAATTTCTCTCTACATATTGTTGAACTTAAAAAAATCGAGAAATGAGACGAGAAAATAGATTAAAAATCTTTGCAAGGTTCGATGAGAGTACATTCTCCTTTGTTGGTTGCTCTATTAATTGAAGATGCAAATATAGTCTCAAGTATGTCCAGATAGAAGTAAGAAAAATCTCGAATGTATTATTTGACATATGTTACTGATATGATGCAGTCTTTTGAATAAGATCCATAAAATTATAAATTACCAGTTTAGTCCATATAGTTTGAACATAGTTTCAATTTGATATATATGATTAAAAGTTTTAGTTTTGATATATTCTTCATTCTATATCGTTAAAGCTTTTGATTTGGTGGTTATAATCTAGACAAATTTCCCAAATTATCTCAGGTCATTAACATATATTTTATGTATGCAATTTATGTTTTTTTAGAAAAAAAAATTAGCTAACATATATACCAAGGTCTAGAGCTAAGCAAAAACATATAAGAAAATAGATGAACCTTTTTACGTGCAATTTAATTAAAGACGATGTGTAAGAGTTGAACCAAAACCATAAAAACCAAATAGAAACTTTGAAAAAGCATATATAAGAACTAAATTACAGTTCAATTAAAATTTTTAAAATCGAAGACTACATTAACTAAACTTGAAGAACTGAAGTAATAATTTAACCGATCGAAAAACAGAACTTTGTAAAGAAAAAATTAAAATAGAGAGCATCATATATCTCAGTGATAGAGAAATTTGGTGTCCTACCACCAAGGTCCATATGATTGTATATCTTTACATTGTTTTGATATTTGCTTCAACTTTGGTAGTGACCCCCAAATGGCCAATAAAAAGAAATGCATGCATGGAAAATGAAATGAGAGAGACACAACTTTTAAAAGTATAAATATGTATAACACACTACTGATACTTGCTTTTTTCAGAACTTACTTTTTTTTCCCATTGGATTGATGATTTAGATTGAGAGGATAAACATGTGGTAAAAGGAACTAGGAGAGAGAGAGAAAAGAGAGAAAATAAAAGTTCTATCTCTTCTTCTAAATGATGAAATATGAATGATAGCAACTCATATTGGATTTGTTTAATTTCAACAAATTAAACACTGTTTCAATGGCTATCTAGTAAAGTTATATTTCATCCCTTTGTTATTTTCCTCAAAAGTTTGGGAAATGGGTGTGGGAACTTTGAATCATCTGTAGCTCTGTTGCTGTTTGACATGAATTTTCATCGTTCAAGCAGCTCCTGTTCAACATTTTACATTGGTACTGTTACATCATACAATTCAAAAGAATAATAATATGACAAAGTGAAGTTCATGTTTAATTCTAAAAAATGAATTTGGTGTGATTTTGAAATAGTCAACATAGTGTTTTTGATTGGTCAAAAGTACTTTTAAAATTTTTATCATGTCAGGCATATAAATATTTAAAGTATTCATAGAGAGAATTGTTTTTTCTAAAATGTCTTCTACCGAAAAAGTACGCCTTTCAAATTCATTATAAGCCCATGATATTCTTTACAAAACTTAGTTATAAGCTTATAACAAATTCTATAAGATAAAAATGAAATAAAGATGTAAAAATCCATAGGGTTGAAGATCAAGTCTACTTCTCCCTCGAATTTTAATAAATTTCAAGCTGAGCTATTACAGGTTGAAATGTGAATATAAATTTACGAACAAAAGGCATGGTTTAAAACATTCTCAATAATCGAAGGAAAAAAATGAATTATCAAACTAAAAAAAATAAAAAACATTACTATAAAATTTTAAAATTTTGAACACCAATCAAAATCATAGATGGTTTTTTTTTTTTCCAAACAAAATTATAGATGTTAGAATGAGAAATGTTTCTTTCTTTTCATTAAAAGTGTTGATAATAAAGACTAAATATAGAGATGGAGACCTTATATATAGCATGTATTCAAACTTGTGAGGGCCCTAGAAAATGAACTGAAATTTAGCAACCAAAATTATATTTTAAAATTAAGATGATCTTGACTGATCTTGTTAGATCAAGAAGAATGCATGCATGCAAATATTGTTAACTTAAAAGTGAATATAATCAAGCCGTTAAAGTTTTGTGTGTAATGCAAAAATGCACGATAGAATGTTAATCTTACTCTCTTGGTCGAGAGACCCACAAGGAACTAAGAGCTCGAAGTCTTCCATAGTACTCTCCAATCACTACAAAACATCGTGCAGCTTGTCGGACTGTCAATAATCGACGCAATTGATGAAGCGTTTGTTGTCTCAACATATCAGCCTGCATAAATCTCAAATTACTCGAATTATTATATATAACTTCTCTCATTTTCCACCCAAAAAAAAAAAAATCGCATTTACTTTATTATTTGGAAGAGCAAGACTTTATATAATTCTTCTTTGTTTTTTAAGTTTTTAGTTGTTGGGTCACCCAAAACATCCCTTTCTAACCAACCTTTTGATTGTGACTTTTTAAAAATACTAAACACAGAGAAAATTTTTATATGTATAATTAAAACCCACCTTTAAAAGAAAGCAACAGTTTTTTACTCAATACTACATTATTGGACATCAAAAACAAACTGGGTTTTTATTGGGGTTTGGATTTTTTTTTCATACATAACTTCCATTTCTTTTAATTGGAATTGTAAAGAAAAACCATAGCACTTGATAAATGTTTGAATAGGGTTTGTTGCCATTTTATTGGGTAAATTATTTTAGGTTAAATTATTGTTTAAATTGTCCATTTTTTTTTTCAATTTCATCACTATTTATAACAAATCCAACCTAATCCTTACTCTAATGAAGTCTCCTATAAAATATATAGGTAGAATATTATATTACAAATGAAGAGCGGAGATTCAAACTTACAACTTAGATATACACATTCCTTAATTACTAAGTTATATTATTGGAAAAACGGCTAAAATATTCTTCTCGTAACTAAGTCCTACTACTTTTCATATCCAAATGTCCTCTCTACCACATCAATTCAACGACGGTCTTCCACATTTAAAGAAAAGAGTCTAATATTAAGATCCTAGTAGCATTGTGAAAGACTTAACTAATTAACTATATACACCAAATTGAATTTTTATTTAACTGTAGGGACCAAACTAAAACCGACCTTAAACCCGATGTACTAAAACATTAATTTAACCACAATTTCAAAGGGAAGTAATTACATTTTTTTTTGTAGAGTAAGAATATTTACGAGAGAGAAAGAGAGAGAGAGAGTGAAGAAAGTGACCTGGCGGATGAAGCCCTCAAGATTGGAGAGCTTGCCGGCGGCGACGGCCATATGGTTGATGCCGTCGACGACGGTGGTGCCGGCGATGGTGATTATGAGAGAATGCTGCAGCTGCTCAAGCCCCTGATACAGAGCATCCTCTGTTTCTTGTGAAGATCTTTGCAAATTACATATTCCCACTGCTTGTTGCTCTGTCAATGTGTCTAATTGCGGAATTAGCATCTGTTTTTTTTTTTTCACAGCAAAAGTTAATTACTTTTCATCACTAAAAAAACCCTTTCAAACACACACACACATGATTTCAAGTTTCAGACACCTCTATCAGCTTGGATGGCCGGAATCCGCCGATCCACAGGAAGCAACGCTCCGCCGGAGTCATCCACATTCCGGTGATCAGATGAAAGACGTCGGATTTCGCCGCCACGCCTTTCAGGTGAAATATTTCGTCGTAGTGGGAGATGTAACTGTCTACTATTGCTCGGAGATCGCCGTCCGGGAGATGCCCGTGCAGCGCCGTCCGCAGCTCCGCCATCAGACGGTGGTCGTCGTCGAGCCACCGCGCATACTCCATATCAAATATTGCAGCTCCTACCCAAAAATAAGAAAAACAAAATATATAACTTATATAATAAACGAATTAACCATGAGGATTCAAATCTACATTTCTTATATTTTCCTCCAAATTAGTTCAGACAAACGAAAATGTTGATTTTTCTTTTTTTATAAAAAAAAAAAAAAAAAAAAAAAATCTCCAAACTAATCAAGACTTAAAAGGAACCCTTTAGCCACAATGTCTTGAATAATGAATAGGTGCCAATTTGTCTTGTTATAAATATAAAAATCCCTTTCCCATGAGAAAATGGCCTTCCACCTATTGTCCTCTTTTATAAATTTAGCCATTACTTTTTTTCTCAATAAAGGCAAAAAAAAAAAAAAAAATAAAAAATAAAAAAATCAAAACTTTTTTTTTTATTAAAAAAAAAAAACACTCACCGGAACTGATATTGCCACCCATAACGCCACCACAAGCTCCTAGAAACAATCCCTGTTTAACACATCATTCCAAAATCACTGTTATAATTTTTTTTTTTTTTTTTAAAAAAATTGAGCAATACAAACATATTCTTTTAAGAAAATGGAATTTTCTTTTTTATGAAAAGTTGAAGCAAACTAGTTTGAACTTCAAACCTGAGAACGTGCTCTATGGAGGTCTTGTTCGAGCTGAGAGAGCTTGATTCTACTGGACTCTAGCTGCTGAATATAAGCCTGTTCACAAAAATGAAAAAGGAAAAAAAAAAATTATAAATTTCCAAGTGGGTGTCTCCAATTCTTTAATGGGTTCAATAAAATTTATGGTTATGAAAAAAAAATTGGTCATTGCTCAAACCTTCTTCCTCAGACGGCTCTTTCTTGCAGCTTCTCTGTTTTGAGCCAATCGTCTCAGTGTCTGCAAAAGTTAGTTTTTTTTTTTTAGCTCAAATTTTGAGAACACAAAGAAACTTGAAACTACTTTTTAAAGACATAAAAATGAAACCTTGGGATCGAGCTGCCTCTCTGATGTTGAACCAGCTCCTTTTCTCTGTGAAAAGTTGAAGAACGAGTAATATTGTTATGAAAAATTACACTCATTTTGGCAAAAAAAAAAAAAAAATGCAATTGAAAATTAGATTGCTGACAGAGTTTGAAGGATGAATGGAAGTGTGGTTGTGAAATTGTTCTTGAGTTTGGGAGTTGTGAAGTTGAAAAGGGAAGCAAAACGCATTATTTTCTTCCATAGTTGAATGGTTTTTGAAGAATGAAAAGAGTTTGGTGAATTTATCATGCCAAAGCAATGGCAATAAAGATTCTCTCTTTCTAAAATCAAGCAATCGTCAGAAAATCTGCCAGAATTCAGAAAAGTTCTGCCCATCATTTGAATTTTCCTTTTTTTTTTTTAAAAAAAAAAAATTTGGGGATCAGAGAAAAGAAGAAAAGCAGTAATTTCAGTGAGAGAAAATGGACCTTTTGTTTGGCAGAGGATTGATTTGGTTGTGTTGTCAAGGCATCATCTTCCATGTCTGTTTGAAGATGTTGAATTTGAAGATGATGAATTTGGTCAAATCCTTGAGGAGTTGAAGAACAAGGCCTTGCGCTGATTGGTGATTCAGGTTCCAATTCCAATTCCAATTCAGTTTTGCTTGTGAGAGTGTTGTTGTTTATATTTGCTGATCCTGAATCATCTGTGCTGTCTCCTCCTGACTTTGAATTTGAACCACCTCCCTAATCAAAGAACCATTCAATTTGATGATGAAAAACAACAAATTAAAGTGAGGGTTTTTTTGTGAGATGGGTATTGAAGAAAAGTTGAAAAATGAGTTTGGTAGGGTACCAATGTTGGGGTTTGTTGAAACCTTATTGGCCAAGAAGGGAAGATTTCAAGAGTAGCAGCAGGCCTTCCTGTGAGAAAATCTGCAATGAAATCACAGCATACAAGTATCAGAGAGAATCAAAACCAAATAATAATAAAGATTTTATTATTATTATTATTATTATTTTTTGCTCTCTGCTCTCTGCTCTAAAGGAACCTAATCCAACTTTTGAGCAGTTATGGAGTTAGTAGAGAGAAGAAACAGAATAGGGTCAGAATTTTTACTCTGTTTGTAGCCTCATGCAATTCAAGTCTATTGCTCTTTGAAATCATTTTGCCTCTAAAAATGGCAACTTTAATTCCTCCTCTCTCTCTCTCTCTCTCTCTCTTGAGCAAAGTTTCAGAGGTAAAAGAAAAGAAAAGAAAAAAAAAAAAAAAGAAGCATACGTGGCGATTTGGATTCATGATTTCCAAGGTTGACCCCCTGCAAAACTATGGCTTCTTCAAGCTCTCCAAAATCAAAAGGTGATCCTTGTTGATTCCTAAAAGAAATAAAAAGAAAAGGCGATAAGCAATGGATGATTGGAATTGTGATTGAGAATATAGAAAAGTTACATGAAAGGTGCAGAGGAGTTTGCATGGAAATTAGAAAAAGATGAAGAGTTGGATAAGGCGGTGTGGTGGAGTGGGGGATTGGCCATGTCGGAGGGAGGAGGTTGATTTGATTACCCCATTTTAAATATGAACAACTATGAAGGGAGAGGAGAATGACAGAATTTAGAGTATACAAAGGCAAAGGCAAAGGCAAAGGCAAGGCTTTTATTGTCAAACACCCTGCTGTCTCTTTCTTCATATCTTTTTTTTTTTATTTAAGATTAATGCAGGAATTGGGAGTTTCTATTTCTCTGCTTCTCCATGAAGAAACCTCGTTTTATAATCTTCTTCTTCTTCTTCTCTCTCTCTCTCTCTCTATCCAGAAGGAACTTGTTTTCTTGTTGCATTGAAACTCATTCCAAGGCGCTGAAATTTTTGTCCCACCCCAACCTCTTTCTGCCTCTGCTCCTGCCCCTTTCACAATAACTTCATCTTTATGCTTTTAATTTTTAAATTTCTCATTTTCATCACTCTATCTTTTTATCCTGTGCAATGTTTTTTTATACAGAGATTGGGTTCAACTTAATTACTTTAATCTAATTGTTCTCTATATATCATTTATAATAATAATAATAATAATAATAATAATAAACAATCGAAAGAAAACAAAAATGTAATTAAATGAATTGTTGGGGGTACTTGGAGGAAGGCACCAGAATCACTGACTCCAACTCCACTCATCTCTCTTTCCTTTCTCTCTCATGTAACCGCCTGAGGTGTTTTATTGGGGGAAAAATAAAAGAAAGGATAAATACAATAATAAACTATATATGTTTCAACAAAATGAGTAAAAGGATGTGAAATAATAAATAAGAATATGAGATAAGGCTTTCTTATCTTTGGCTTCCCTTCAATTTACAAAAAAGCAAAAACCCCCCAATCATGGGGTTTTGGTTTTCTTTTCCCCTCTCATATTTTTAGTTTACATCCTTTTCCCTTTGGACTCGACACATACGTTTTCTTTCTAAAATATCCCTAAAATACCACCTCTTTTCATTTTCCCCCTTTTCTTTTTACCTAATTCCTTCCTTTTCTTTTTACTATAACTCTATAACTATTACTTTCAATTATTTATTCTGTATTTCATTCTCAAACTTGACAAGTTTTTTACCAAAGTCTCTTCAATCTCTACACCATGCTTATCTTATTACTCTCTATAATTATTATTGATGCAAGATGAACAAAATGTTGATGCCAGATTTTTTTTTTTTTTTTTTTTTTTTTTTTTTTTTTAGTTTAGATAGAATGACGTACACTTTGATTGACCTGGTTACTAGATATAGAATCCGTTTGGAATACATTTTAATTTAAATGTTTTTCAATAATGCATTGTTTAAAAAACATTTTGTATAAAAATTATTTAGAATTTAAACACTCATATGTTTTGTTACATTTCTTCATAAATGTTTTTATACACAAGTTATTGTATACTTACAAACTCTTTCTTAAAAAGTTGGTTTCAAGTGTTTTTTTTTTTTTTTTTCAAAATGGTTTATTTCTCAATCTCATTTTCTAATTAGTCATTTTTAGTGATTGTCAAAAACTAGAATTTTTTCAAAATGACTTTTTTTTTTTTAAAAAAAAATTTAATTAAATACTTGAAAAGTTAAACCAAACACACCATACCATTGTTAGGTTGAAGCGATACATATTTTATACAAACTTCAAAAAATTATAGAGTGTTACAATTAGAGTGTTGAGGGTCCGTTTGGAGTACATTTTAATTTAAATGTTTTTCAAGAATTCATTTTTTAAAAAACATTTTGTATAAAAATTGTTTAAAATTTAAACACTCATATGTTTGGTTGCATTTCCTCACAAATGTTTCTATACAGAAGTTATTGTTTACTTAACAAGTCTTTTTTAAAAAGTTGGTTTCAAGTGTTTTTCTCAAAATGGTTTATTTATCAATCTCATTTTCTAATAAGTCATTTTTAATGGTTGCCAAACAATAGAAATTTTTTCAAAATGATTTAGTTTCAAAATTAAACACTTGAAAAGTTAAACCAAACACACCCTAAATTGGTGAGTATAATTGAAAAATGTAGTACATAATAAACTTTTACAATTTATATATATCAAGTAGATACAATGTTCCGAGTTCCTATATAAACATGTAGTTTAACATCTTTTTTTTTTTTTTTCTCTAATACTTTACCTTTATCTTCTTATTAAGACATTAAAGGTACCATTTCATTACTTGATTTTAAATATCTTGTTTTTAGTTTGTAGAAATGTTTAGGGCCCGTTTGATAACCATTTCAGTTTTTGGTTTTTGGTTTCCTGTTTTTTAAAAACAAAAACCATATATGTTTGATAACTGTTTTTTGTTTTTTGTTTTTAAAAAACATAAAACCAACCTTGTTTGATAACTGTTTTTTGGTTTTCAGTTTTTTAAAAATTAGAAAGATGAAAAGATGTTTTAGAGAGAGAAAAATGTGTAGAGACGTTGAAACAAAAATTTAGAGACACAAATATAAATGTTTTCGAGAGAAAAGTTTATTTTTTCGAAAAGACGAGACAAAAGTTAAACATAGAAAAATTAGAGAGGTTAAACATAGAAAAATTAGAGAGGTGAAAGAAAACGTTTAGAGAGAGAATATTATTTAGACTCGAGAAAAGATATTAGTTATAGAAAAAATAAAAAATAAAAAAAAGTTAGGGTAAAAACGATAAATTTTAGATAAAAAATTAAATAAAAAGAGAAAATTTAGAGAGATAGTAAGGTTAAGAGTAAAAGATATGCTAAATAAATAACCATAAATTAGAAAAATAAATAAAAGTTGTAGCGATAGAAAATTTTGGAGATTTTTTTTTTTCAAAAGAAAAATTAGGATATGTTTAATAAGGAGAGAAAAGTTATAAATAAGTTTTTAGAAATAAATAAGTTATAGAGAAAAAATTGAAAATTTTAGAGAGAGAACAAGAAATTTTATAAAGAGAAAAACGTTTTAGAGAGAAAAAAAAATAGAAAAATGAATTTTTTGGAGAGAGATAGGTAAAAGATGAGAAAAATAATCATTAGAAGAAAAATGAGTTTTTGAAAAACAGAAATCAGTTTTTAAAAACTACTTTTTTTGGTTTTTGAAATTTGCTTATAATTTCAAAAACGTTTTTAAAAAACAGAAAACAAAAAACAGAAATGGTTATCAAACACTCCTGTTTTTTAAAAATGAAAAACAAAAACAGAAAACAGAAAACGAAATGGTTATCAAACGGCCCCTTAGTAACAACATTTTGTTTCCTATGGTTTTTTTAAAGCATTTTCAAAATTATGTGCAGATTTTGGTTTATTTTTTATTTTCTATTTTCAATTTTAAAAATATAAGCAAAAGCATTATCTTAGTATTTTTAACATATAAAATGCACATAATTTTTTTTGTAATATATATATATATATATATATATATATATATCAAGAAAAAAAAGGTTAAAAATCCCTTTTGGTCCATCAATTTTTATGAAAGTAACAATTTAATCTCAAACTTAATTTTGTAATGATTTACCCCATACTTTCAAATTTGTAACAATTTATAGTCCTTGAACTTTAGTATGTAACAATTTAGTCCTTGTACTTCCAAATTTATAACAATTTAATCCCTACAGTAAAAATTTTCATCAAAATTAAATGTTGATTTTCATTATTTAACGATAAAGACTTTGTAGTAAGTAACTTATAGGATTATATTCCTAATTAGTTTATTGATATACCAACATAAGAAATTCCATTAAAATCTTAACAACAATTTTCATAACAGGGACTAAACCGTTACAAATTTGAGAGTACAAGGACTAAACTATTATATTCTAAAGTGCTTAGAGACTGAATTGGTACAAATTTCAAAGTACAATGATTAAATCATTACAAAACAAAGCTCAGGAACTAAATGGTTACTTTCATGAAAGTTTGGAGAACAAAATTAATTTTTAATGAAAAACAATATTATTAAATACATTTTTGTTTTTTTTTCTTTTAAAAAAAATTAGAAAAGAGCTAAAAAAAATTCTCCCTATTCACTTGGTCTGTGCGAAAAAAGAATGTTAATCTTAAAAATTTGGTTGCAGTGTGGGAGGACAAAGGTGTTGGGATTGGGAGGAGGGTTTGGAGAAAGGTGATGTTGGTGTTTAGGACAAAGGTAGGGTCTTTTTGGGAAAAATTTCTAGTACTACGGTAGTATTTCCATACTACCTCCATTTATTGTTTGTCATGTAAGGAGTATTTAAGAATGATGTGGGACCCATAGAATAAAATATTATATCATTAAATATTCATTAAATGACGTGTCAAATGGTGAATGGAGGGAGTATGTACTACGGTAGTACTGGAAATTTTCTCGTCTTTTTGTAGCCGATAAAATAAAGTCATTACTTCCATTCACAGCCTTTGCCTTGGTCTATTATGGATGGAAAAGGATGCAAAAACAGAAGATTGTGAGACCACCTAATAAAAAAAAAAAAAAAAAAGCAAAAAGACATGCCTGTTCTTCTTCTTTTTCAAAAAATTTAAATATTGATTAAAAATCAATTTTTAATATTTGCAAAAAAAAAAAAAAGTTAAGATTTAGAGTGAGAAAAGTAGTGGTTGATAAAAAAAAAAACCTCACAAGCAAGAGTGGGAAAATGTGGAAGTAAGATAGAGACCTTCATTTATAGTAACTACTAACTAGTAAGCAAAATTAAAAAAAAAAAAAAAAAAAAAAATCCGTCTCTTTCAATATTTTTACAAATTAAAAACTTACTAAAATAAATCTAGTTTAATTGTTCAAGATATCAGGAATTTTTTTTAGATTGTAAATTCAAATCTCCATTCCTTCCTTGAATTCTAATATTTATATTTTAAAAAAAATTATAGATGATTTTTAAATATAAATAAATAAGTTATTATTTCAAAGTCAACATTAGAGTGAATTTCAAATTGTTGGTGGTTTAAAATAATCAAAGATAATACTACAATTATTGAGAATAATTTGATGATAATAAAAATTAGATAATTATTTATTTATACTTCATTAATCAAAATTTGGCACAAGTAATAATAAATACTTACTCTATTCATGATTGACTTGTATAATCTGGATAAATCATTAACTATTTTGGTCATATTTGGCTTTTTTTTTTTTTTTTTCTTTATTTGTTATATTGTCAAGTCTAGAAATCCTCCTAATTATAGCCCATGTAGAGAAGAAAAGCACATGTTTTCATTCTTTAAAATGATTTCCAATTTGTATACAGTATTTGAAAATGAACACTTGTTTAAATAAAAGTGTTTCCACATGTTAGATTTTAAGCTTAGATTATATGGTAGTTTCTAAACTCTATATAGTTTTCTAGATTTAGTCCCAAAATTTTAAAATAATTTATTAATTTTTTTGATGTTCAAATATTTTATTTTGATTCTTAAATTTTGTATTAGAAAGATCTAATCATTAACCATTTAATGAAAATTTAACTCATTTCTAATTTTTTGTATTATGGTTTTAAAATACTTTTTATAGCTACACAAATATGGTGGTAATCTAACTTTCATCATTACAGTCTTATCCATTGAGTTATGTTCGAATTAATAAATATTATAATAATTTTCTTTTATGTGACTTCCTTTGACTAAATTAGAATGTTTGAAAATTTAGAGACCAAAATAAAATTCAAACCTATTTAAAACTTTACGGATCAAGAAACAACACCAAAAAAATGAAAAATCCATATAGCTACCAAACACATTATCTTTTATTATTTTAGTAAAGAAAAAGAAAACACAAAGAAATAAAAGTAACTATTCTATTTGTGATGGGGGGGGGGGATTATTTATAATTTTCTATAGAAAAATATACCAATTAGGGAGAGAGAGATTTATATAAAGATTAATAGAAAAATACCAATTCAACTAACAATTAGTTAGAATAATAAGGCATAAGCAAACCAAAGAAAAATAATACCCCCCACTTGTTTAATTAAAAATTAAAATTAAAATAGTGGTGATTGATATAGATTTTTTTTTTTTAAAAAAAAAAATTGGTATTGTCCTACTACTTTGTTGATGGGTCAACATCCATTCCTTGTCATCACCTTAACTATGCCACATTAAGATTCTCTTTCCATTAATAGAAAATTAGTTTATTGGTCTTTGAATAAATGCCTGAATTCATTTCATTTTTGGGCACCCAATTTCCCCCACTATAACACATCAACCCTTATTTTGTTCCTTCATAACCTTACAACTTTTGCTTCTCATAATCATTACTATGAGCAATTACACAAAACTTCTTTCATTTCTCATTATCATATATACTTCAATTTTTATATATATTTTGTTTATTCACTGATTTACCCTTCTTTCTTTTCAAATATTAACCAGATTCAAAGCTTTTTGTTGATAACATTTTTTTTTTTTTTTTTTGTAAAATCTTGCTTATTTTACTGGCTTTTTTCTTAAAATATGTCAGCATTTTTTTTAATTGTAGCCAAAATTTGAAAGCTAAGACAAATAACTTTTGTTTTAGAATTGGTTTCTAAACTCAAGCTAATCTACTCAATTTGTTTTGGAAACTATAGCTAGATATTGAAAACTAAAACTAAAAATGTTTCCAAAGAGATACATATTTTTTATATTTTAAATTTTTGACTAAGGTATTTAAAATGTGTAATGAAGAGTGAAAAAATAAACAAAGAAAAAAATAAAGGTAGGTAGCTGTTATAAGTTTAATTTTTAAAAGAAAAATAAAAACTTATCAAATTAAGGTCTACAAAATAGTTTTCAGATTTTTATTTTTATTTATTTATTTGTGCATCTATTAAAAGTAACAAAATAATTTTATGATTGAAACATATAGAAAAAATATGAATATAAGTAGTTTGAAAATTTAAAACAAAATCATTATCCGAAACTGAAAGGCATAGTTTCTTTTAAAGTAAATATCCTTTAGAAAACAATTGTTATTAATGTTGAAGTCGGTTTAAAATGATATTTTAAATGTTTAAGAAAATGTTTTTAAGAAAAAAAAAATATATTTTCTTTTACACTTAAAAGGTCTATCCATAAAAATTCATCCTCACATAATAATAGAAAAGAAAAATATGATTAATAGTCAATCTTTAAAGCTTGGGTATGTAATAAAAAATATTTTTAGGAAAAAGGAATAGAAAAGGGAAAGAAATATATGCAAATTTTAAATGTCAATTCATCTACTACTTTGTTGGTTAATATGCTTTCTACCTGTTATTCCTTTATGATACAAATGATTGGCTAGAAAGGATGCTGAATAAATTAATTTTTTTTTTTTTTTAAATTATGATCATGGATTAGGTAACCATAAAGATATACCTATAAAGTTGTTGCACTTATGTATAAGATTTTAAAGATGCAAAAAGACATTTTTAGGTGTTTGTTCAAGTGGCCAAAGTAAATATAACTCAATGACTGTGACGCCCCGCATTCCAGGTAACCTAAAGTTTTTATTTAAGCAAGATTTTTGTACTTTAGCCTATTGGGATTTTTGTTTTTTTTTTTCGTGTGTTAGTGGTTGGATATTTTAGTCGGTTAAGTCTTTTGCAGGTTAATGGGCAGGTGGGCAGCGTTTTTCTCTCCTGGTTAGTGGGTGGTTTGGGTTTAGTTAGTTTTTTTTTTTTTTAAAAAGGGGAAAACTCTCTCTCTCTCTCCCATTCGCGTATCAGACCCCCCCAAATCTCTTCTTCTTTTTCCCTTTCTCTTCCTTTCTCCTAGCCGCTCAGCAGCCTCCTCGCCGCCGTCTTCTTCTCCCAGCCGCGCGAAAGCCGCCGCCGCCTTGCGTCACCGCGCTGCTCGCATCACGCCGTCGCCGCTCGCGCCACCGCCGCAGCCGCACCGTCCGCTTTTCTTCCTCGCGTCGCTCAACCGCCGTGCTCAGCCGCTGCCGCCGCCGTCGTCTGCTGCCCGCGCGCCGCCATTCACTCCCCTCCCGTCAGCCGCCGCCTTCCCCATTCGTTTTCCCCTCCGGTGAGTAGATCCCAGGCCGCCAGACTTTGTGTTCTTCTTTTAACTCGGCCGCAGGTTCGTTATCGCATCAACCATCGTTTTCCTTGCAATTTTACCTTCACCCGGTGTGAAGTTAGTGTGGTTTCAGCCCTCATCGACGCTGTCTCCCCTCCATTTGGCTTCAAGCTGCAAATACCAGCGCGATTCCTCTACCTTTCAGCGATTTCGGTAAGATTCGGCCTAACCCATTCCGTATTGGCATTGAATTCAAGTTACCCATGACCCAAAAGGTGTTAATATGAGTTACCCACTCTTTATTGCTCCTTAAATTGTAGGTTCGGGCCATTTTGGGCACTGTACAGCACGTATCGGTCACGGTTCAGTTCTGTTCCGTAAGTTCCGGTGGCCTTAAAGTCTCTAGAAACTGCCTTAGGTAGCTTTAGAATGCTTTTTAACCTTTGGGTATCCGTTAGGTTCAGTTTAATCTCATTTCGGGCTCGGGACAGCAGCGTGTATAAGGTATTTCTGTGCTGTTTTGTATTTTCCAGCAAGGTTCCAGCCCCTGTTCGATAAGTTTTCAGCACCTTAGGTCCCTTTTTAATCGATGCTAAGTGTTAAGATAAATTGGTAGGTCGTTCCCTAACCTCTAGGAACCTTTACGGTGCTTGTAGGTGTGCTTAGAGCCCATTCCGTTATTTTTCCAGCAAGCGTTGATTTGGTTTAGGAGTGCTTGTAAGCTTGTGTAAGTAGTTTCTATCTGGATGAGCTTGGTTGTTTGCTTGAGCATGTTACTTGTTTGCTTGCTTGCTTATATGTTTTGTGTTTTGATATATATATACATGTATGATTCGTTACGTGAGTTAAGCATGTTGATATGTTTGTTTCCTTAAGCATGAGGTACTTTAAGCATGCTTGGTTTGTTGGGTTTTATGCCCTAAAACTGGTAGATAGTGAATGTAACCGTTGACCAGATATTAATGAAATAATATTGATATATTTTTCCATTAATTGTTATTAGTTATTTTATATTTGTCTTTGCCTAATAGTAACCCTAATCCAATAAACTAGACATCCAAGGTTGTAATATGAGTCTTGAACAATATGTAGCGACATATGGGATCATTGTTCAAGAAACAGCCTAAAGGGTCTATAGTATAGGGATAAGACTGGGTGCCTTATCCTGGTGACACTATGGATACGGCCCACTTTGTATTTGATACAAACGCTGCGATCCAACGCGTTCGTGTAGGAGACATGCGAGTGGGGGTATCCTATGCAATGAGTTTGCATAAGACCGGACCGCGAAATAGTAACCACTGGTTATAACACCGTTAACTAGTTGGTTTTCTATTTCACTAGGACGACCTAGAAAACTTAGTCTTAATCCTGAGTTGATTATGGACTCCTGCTCATGAGAGATTGTCCTTTGATTTGTATGGGTGAGAGTGGCCAGTACGCCGACTCAATAAGCCTACCACTTTGGGGACAAGACGAATGGGGAGCTGGGAACATAATCGTACAAGATGGAATTCACTCCTTCCCGACTTTAGGGAAGCAGATGAGTGTTCCCTTAAGTGGTTACTCCGAGTCTTGAACAAAGGGTCCTACCCTCTCAATGGCACGAGAGGGTTTTCTGTTTGATGGTTGGACCACAAACAGGTTGTTCATTAGAGGAGAATTGGTACTTAAGGAAATAGAGGTAATCCAGGGGTAAAACGATAATTTGACCCAGCTGGTGTTACGGACACTCGTGAAGGACTAACTAGTCGATATTGGTCTAAATCCGTGGACACAGAAAATATGTCTGCAGTGAGAAGAGTGCAACTGTGAGTCTATAGTGGAATGTACACACAGTTAACGAATATTGATTAATGTGGTTAATGAGTTTGACCAATTAATCTTACATCGTTGGAGCTTCTGATCTGCAGGTCCATTAGGTCCCACTGGTAGCTCGTAAAGTAATTTGAGGCAACTAAGTAATAAAAGTAAATTGAAAATGTTCAATTTATTAAGGGAAACAAATATAATATATATTGATATATTATTATGAGAGAAATTAATATTTGAAAAGTTCAAATATAAATTTATGGAAGTTTGAAAGAGTTCAAAATAATGAATTAATTAATTTAAGGCCTAAAATGTGTTTGGGCAAATTAATTAATTCTAGGCCGGGAATTAAATATGTGATATTTAATTGGTGGTTAATTAATTAAAGAATTCATTAATCGGGAATTAATCCATTATGGAAATAATTAATCACTTATGGAAGTGATTAATCATTTATGGAAATGATCTAATCACTTATGGAAGTAATTAGTCATTTGTGGAAAAGATTAATCAATTATGGAATTGATTGATCATGATTGATTAATTAAGGAATAAGATTGAATCAATTTTGGAAAAGATTGATTTAATTGAATATTTTATTCATGGCCTCTCTTCTATAAATAGAACACTAGACCTAATTGGTCATGACACTTGACACTCTTGAAAGACAAGACCTAGAATTCTCTCTAGCCTCCCTCTCAGAGAAAGACTCCCACAAGTCTTTTGCTTCCTAGACTCAGAGACATACCGGTGTAACCTCTGTGGTGATTGTGTCATTCAAAGAAGAAATTTCCAGCGAAGAAAAATCAAAGGCGGCTGCTGCGTTTTGATCGTTGGAGCATCGTTGGCGAAGAATGGTCAAGCCTACAACGGAGGTTTGTAACGGTTCTTCCTCTTTTCTTTAGAAAAACATGAAAATAAATTTAGATTTATTTTTTAGCATGTTTAAACAAATTTTACAGCAGCTTTAAAAAGGGTTTTAAAGTTTGTTTGAGTTTTCGTAACGGTATTTTAATGTTAATTAATATACGAGGTAAGGTCCAATCGATACGCTTCCGCTGCGTGGGGACTTTTATTTCCTTCAATCGGCATCAGAGCCATCGCTGTCCCTATTAATTAATTTTAAAAGTTGCGGTAGGCTCTAATAAGTGGGATTTATGCATAATGTATGTTCGGTTTGCGTTGAACTGTTTGGGTTAATTTTATGGCCATAGATTTTATTTTTATGTGATTTTGATCATGTAAGGCCTGGTGTTTCGGGTATTTTATGTAAAATCGAGTCCTATGTAAGTCCGGGTCTAGAATAGGTTCTTATGAGATGAAAATCGAAGCAATCGCCGCTGAAATTGAGGCCAAAACCGAAGAAATCGTTGCTGTTTTGCCCAGATTCTGCCTCCAGACGCAACAGCATCTCGACGCTACCTCAACAGCGTCTCGACGCTGTCTCGATACCGAAGGCACTCGGTAAGGAAAGCGCACAGCGTCGGGACGCTACCTCAACAGCGTCTCGACGCTGTCTCGATACCGCAAGCACCAGATATGGAAAACGCACAGCGTCGGGACGCTATCAACACAGTGTCTCGACGCTGTCACGATGGAGGCGCGCACTAGGGTTTCAACAGGCGCGATTCAAGCGTGGCCGGTCCGATTCGGACCGGTTCGGCTGGGCTGGGACCTATTTGGTCCGGTTCAGCCAATTTTTGGCATGGTTCGTGATTTTGGAGGCCGGTTCGAGGTGGTTCGGGGCGGTTCGTGCTGTCTAGACCAATTCCGGAGCTGTACAAGGATTTTTTAGGATAGAATTTAGCTAAATTAATGTAATTTAATGCTTTATTTTATCCTAGGGGCCAAAATTAACCGGTTCAATTGCTATTTATATGCTTTATGGATGTCATATAGAATATTTAATCCCACCTTAGGTTATAAACATGCTCATGCATTTTTATATATTATAAAATGTTATAATATATGTTTAAATGCATGGATTTGTTTTCATATTTTTTAATATAAGTGTATATTAATTATATGAAAAATTGGAAAGCATGAAACATGTCATTACTTAAATTAAATATAAATAGTTATGTTTAATGTGATGAATGAAGCATGCTTGATTGATTTTCTTGATTGGCTTATAATTGTTATAATAAAAGAAAATCAAAATTGCATGAAGCATGAAACATCCATAGTTAATGATATAATTGTTATATTATTCATGCAATTAATGTGGTTTAATTATTTAATTTGAATGAGATTGTTAAATGAATTAAACCCTAGATTCTTGATTATAGGATTAATCATTAAAATTTGAAATAGTTCTTTAATATTAATGATTAGAAACCGTCAATCTATAATCAAGATTTGCATGCAAACATAAGATCATAGGATAAATTGGATTAATTTTAAATTGTTTAAAATTAATTAGACCTAGATCGATTTCTAATAGGATTAGAATATTTTCTTACTTAGAATTAAAAATAGTTTTAATTGACTAAGTAGGAAAAACATTGCTATGATTATAAGGGAACTATAGGAAAAACATTGCTATGATTATAAGGGAACTCCACCGGTAATGTTCTGTCTAAGGCTGGGGGTATTTAAGTTGACGGTTTACGGAACACCTCCTACCTGGGAACTGACCTGGAATACCGGAGTTGAATTAATCATAGTTAAATGTTAGCATGCAATGTCACTAGGTTTATTAAAAGTGTTTAATGCACCTAGATCTTTAGAGTACAGACCCTACATTACTGAGGTTATAAGGGAACTCTCTCGGTAAAGTTCTGTCTAAGGCTGGGGGTATTTAAGTTGACGGTTTACGGAACACCTCCTACCTGGGAACTGACCCGAACATTGAGTTGAATTAACCATAGTAATGTTGACTTGCAATGTTGGGTTTATTAAAAGAAGTTTAATTCACCCAAGAGATTCTTCAAGGCTTCGTGGAGGAGTTGATAGGACGGGAGTCCAAACATCTCCTGCAGGGAATTCATAATTTCCCTGGTCGTTTCTACAGTTTCATATCGTTTGGCCAAAACTTCAGTTAAGCTGGCCAATATATAGACTTGGGCCTTCTCATTGGCCTTCGTCCAGTGATCATGGGCGTCTTTTATAGCTTGCGTTGCATTACGAGGGGGGTGCAGGAGGACACTCCTCTGTCAAGACAAACCGGAGATCCTCGACCATTAGAATCGTATTCAAATTTGATTTCCACGTTGGGAAATTCTCGCCAGTTAACTTTTCATTTTTAAGCAAAGCGATAATGGAGGAAGACATTGCTGAAAAACAAACAATTGACCGTATTAGTTATCTTTGCCTTAACCTATCACACAAGCAATACAAACAATTGCATACATCCAATCAATTTTGCAAACAAGCAATCAAAGAACCCTAATAAAACTATTGATTGCATTTAGCAACAATGTTTTAGAGGTTTAGAAGAACAGTCACCGAAGGGTGATCAGTTGTTCCTTTTCTAAAATGAGACTCTTCTCAATTAACTCTAATTCCATAATAACTCATATTCCATTAGATGTTAACCATCGTTGTTCGGTCAAGGATTTGTTAACAAATTAACTCATCCCCGTAAGTGTAACCCTCCCACTTTTAGATCTCAAAGGCACATACCAACAGACTACCGTTAGGAAAGACAACTGTTGGCGAGTCCTATGATCAAACCCTTCGAAGGGATGGTTGCTCCAGGGCAACACGCAGGCGGATCATAGGAATCTCACGTTGTGACCTAGGGGTGGAGACCGAGGGATACGTTGACACGCGTCCTGTTCCCATTTACTATAGTCACTTTCCCCATTCACCTTGTTATTGATCCATGCAAATACTTTTCGAAGGGAGGTCGCGCTAAAACGACACGAACCCGAGCATGGATCTCACGTTGTGAATAAAGGGATGTAGGAGCAAAACTCGATTTAAATCAAGTTTTGCAATTTTCCTCCCACTAAAGTAACCTATCGTATATTTTAGGGTTTGATTAAACCTAGATACATCCGACTAAGTCATTTATCTAAGTCTAGTCCTATTATAACTATTGTAATAAGACCTAATGTCTAGGTGCATTAAACACATTTAATAAACCTAGCGACATTATTCTAACATTAACCTATGATTAATTCAACTCCGGTGATCCAGATCAGTTCCCAGGTAGGAGGTGTTCTGTAAACCGTCAACTTAAATACCCCCAATCCTTAGACAGAACATCACTGGTAGAGTTCCCTTATAATCATAGGAATGTTGGCCCTACTTAGTTCATTAAAACTATTTTAAAACTATGTAAGAATTTCTAATTCTATTAGAATGTGACCTTAGGTCTAATTAATTTTAACTCATTTAAAATTAATTAATTTTAACCTATGGTCCTATGTGAGCATGCATATCTTGATTATAGATTGACAACTTCTAATCATTAATTTTAAACTATTCAAAATTTTAATGATTAGCCCTATAATCATGCATACTATAGTTTAAAAACAATTAACAATCATATTCTAGTTAATGAAATTAAACTATACAATTGCATTGCATGAATTTTAATAGAACATTTATATTAAACAATGGATGTTTCATGCTCAATGTCACTTCGATTTCCATTTTTAATAAATTAACAATTAAATTTTTGCAAAAAATGGTAAATCATAGTAGCATGCTGCAAACAATTCCATTTAAGTATAACTATTATACTTAAACTATGTAATTGCATGCATCATACTAATCCATTTTCATGAAATTAATATAATCCAACCATATATTAATCACCCATGAAAATATAATCCATGCATTATAAACCATACATTATAATCAAATTATAACATACATAATGCACGGGCATGCTTTATAACCTAAGGTGGGATTAAAAATTTAAATGACATCCATAAAACATTTAAACAGCGAATAAACCGATTTAATTAGCCCCTAGGATAAATTAAAGAAAAATTACACTAATAAAGCATTAAATCTATCATATTACAAAAATCTGCAGCTCCAAATCCGGTCTAGAATCCACGAACCGCTTCGAACCGACCTTGAAAACCTCGAACCGCACCCAAACCGGGTTGAACCGGACCAAATCGGTCCCAACTCACCCAAAATTCACGAACCGAACAGACATCTAGGATTTCAGCCCCAGTGTCCCAACGCTAGCGTGATTTCAACCATCCGAAGCATGAAATCGCTATAGCATCGCGACGCGCTAAGCCAAGTGTCCCAATGCTGTTGCGTCTGGAACTCGTTTCTGGGCAGAACAACGACTGATCTTCACTGAATTTGACGTTTTTTGTCGCGATTTTAACCGATCTTCAAGCCTAATCTAGGCACAGACTGTACAGACTCGATATATATGAATTTATGCCCAAAAACACAAGGGCCCTTACAATTGATCACATAAAAAACTTCATAAATTCTAAGGCCAATTAAACCTAAACAATTTATCACAATATTATACATTCACAATGCAAATCCCACCTAAAAACCAACACAAATTTTAATTCCTCAATTAAAATACAGAGATGACTCTGATACCAATTGCAGGGATTAAAGCCCTAGCGCAGTGGAAACTATCAGACCATTAAACTCAGTTTTTAATCGAGATTAAAATACCGTATGTTGGCAAATAAATATACAGCAGAAGAACACAATTTAATCTACTGAAAAATGGATATAAAGCATGCAAAAACAGAAATTACATCCTCTAGATCTAATCTAAAGAGGATCCTAATGATCCATGATCAAGGAACCTTTCTTTGCAAGAAATTCTAGATCGTTTCGCCAACTCCTTAGACGAATAGCAGAAAATTACAGCAAGCCTCTTGGATCTCCTTTGCTGAAATTTGCTCCACGAACACCACCACAAAGTTACACCAATTAACTCTTAAGGTAAAGATGAGTAGGCTTGTGGGAGCACTCTTTTCTCTAAGGAAATTGAGAGAGTATGGGGATTGTACTGAGATTTTCTCTGGAGAGTTTTCTGTAAGTGGCAAGGCTACACAAAAACGTTATGAACGAACCAGAGGAAAAACTCTGTAACTTACCCCGTAAGTAGGCGTGAAGGAGAGGAAGAATAGACCACTAAAACCACGTCTAATAATTGATCACATATCAGTTATATTAAAAAATATAATTTAATTAACAAATTAATTAAATTAAATTATATGGTTATTTAATTCACAATTAAATAACCAACTCATTTAAACTATATTTAAGTTATTATCCTTCACATAACCTATAGTTTTAATACAATTTATTTAAATTAGATTAAAACAATAATTAATTAATTCTCCAATTAATTAATATTATAATTAACTATCACATATTTAATTATATTTATCTCAAATAAACTATAGTATTAATGTACATCCAATGCACATCAATTAAAACCTATAGTTTTAACATGAATCAAATTCATATTTTAACTTTACATTCGAACCCTTTCGAATATTCAATTCTTCCTTAGAAATTAATCTCAACACCTTATCAGAGTCATCGGTGGGACCTGATGGACCTACAGATCAGAAGCTCCAACGATATGGGATTAATTGGTTAAACTCATTAACCAAGTTAATCAATGTTCGTTAACTGCGATTCACTCCACTAAAGAACCACAACTGTACTCTTCTCACTACAAATATATTTATGTGTCCATAGATATTGACCATCAACAGCAAGTCAACCCTTCATGTGTGTTTGTACCCTAGCTAGGTCAAATTACCGTTTTACCCCTGGGCTACCTCTTTATCCTTAAGTACCAGAGCTCCTCTAATGAACAACCTGTCTGAGGTCCAACCAACAAACAGAAGTCCCTCTCGTGCCATAGAGAGGGCAGGGCCCATTGTTCAAGATCCAGAGACACCACTTAAGGGAACACACCTCTACTTACCCTAAAGTCGGGAAGGAGTGAATTCCATCTTGTTCGACTATGTTCCCAGCTCCTCACTCGGTCTTGTCCCCAAAATGGTAGGCTTATTGAGTCGACGTGCAAGCCACTCTCACCCGTACAAATCAAAGGACAATCCCTCACGGACAAGAGTCCATAATCCACTCAGGATTGAGACTAAGTTGCCTAGGTCATTATAGTGAAATAGAAACCAAGCGAAGTAACGGTGTTAGAGTTAGTGGTTAACTATTTAGCGGTCTGGTCTTGTGCAAACTCATTGCACAAGATACCCCCACTCGCATGTCAACTACATGAACGCGTTGGATCATTATGTTTGTATCATAATACAAAGCGGGTCGTATCCATAGTGTCACAAGGATAAGGTACTCAGCCTCATCCCTATACTATAGACCCTTAAGGCTAAATCTTGAACATTGATCCCCGTATGTCCCTACATACTTGTTCAAGCCTCATTCTATTAGCCTAGGATGTTTAGTTTATTGGATTAGGGTTAATGAGACAAGATTGCATAATACAAACAAAAATTAAATAAATACTACGTCATTTTATTAATGTTCGGTCAAAAGTACATTTACTATCTACGAGTATTAGGGCATAAAACCCAACAAATTGTTTGGGTGTTCTTAATGCTCTATGAATTCTGGCCAAATTTATAGTGAATCGATACTTAGTGGAAACTCGACGGAGAGAAACTAAGTCAGATCATAACCCATCCAACTAAGCTTAATTGCTCGTAGTAACAACGAGATTAGTTGATTAAGCTTAGAGATCAATAATGAATTAAGACTTATTAATTAGCCCATTTAATAGCACTAAGGACACTTAGGTTGTTAAAATGAGTTAATTAGAATTAGGAGAAACCGACAGGAGAACCTATGTTAACAAGGAGGTTCTAGACCTATAATTAGTTGGACATGATATTTAGTAATCAGAATAATTATTAAACCATATTTTGGAATTCAAGACCCCGCCGCCTCTCACTTTTTTATATATTTCCTCCCACTAAGTATTTTTAGAATTTTAGGGTCTAATTACTTAGGTAAATTCCGGCTAAATGAATCTATCTAAGTCTATGCCTTTATATAACCCTTATATATAGGCCTTTATACTAATCTCTAGGTTAATTAAACTCATTTAATTACCTAGTGACATTGCATGCTAACATTAAACTATGATTAATTCAATTCAGGTTCCAGGTTAGTTCCCAGGTAGGAGGAGTTCCCTTATAATCATAGTAATGTTTTTCGTACTTAGTTTATTAAAACTATTTTAATACTAAGTAAGAATATAATTCTAATCCTATTAGAATTAAAGTGAGCTTAAGTCTAATTAATTTTAAACATTTTAAAATTAATTCAATTTTAACCTAAGATCCTATGTTGGCATGCAACTCTTTGTTATAGGTTGACGGTTTCCTAATCATTTTATAACTATTATAAGTTGTAATGGTTAGCCCTATAACATGCTACTATGGTGTTGAATAAAATAACAATCAAATTCTAATTATTTTACACCATATACTAAGCATACATGACATACAATTAATATAACCATTATATTAATGTAAGTGGTGTCATGCTTCATGCAATTCAATTTCCATTAATTAACATATCACATATACTAATTAATCATCCATCAAATTACATCCATATGATATTAATTGATATAACTCTTATATTAAACTAAATTAATGTCATGCTCAATACTTTTCCATTTTCATCTAATTAATATAACACTTTATATTAAAGCATACATGAAAATCTAGTAATGACTTAATTTCCATCCATAACATAACATTTATATTATACACATGAAAATAAAATTAAGCATGCACAAGACATTAATTAAATATAACTATTATATTTGACTAAAGTATTGTCATGCTACATACTTCTCAATTTTCATAACATTTACATTAAATATTCATGAAAATTATATCATACATATTTATGATAGAACCAAAATAGTCATATTTTATTACCTCTAATCTAAACTTGTTAGAGGAACTTAATGTTTTATTTGTCCTATTTACAGGTACTTCGAGCTTACGTGATGTCGAGAGCCAACCACGCAAGTTGGTGTTAATTCGGGCCAATTATGGAGTTTTAGAGTCATCTCAATGTTCTTGGACGGCGAGGAGGTGAAAAGACCCAAGTGGATTAAAGTGGGCCTGAAGAACTACACCAAGAATCGAAGGTTGAAGCCCTGTACTAAGAAATAACGAGACAAAACCAAGAAAAAAGGCAGCAAGACTCAAAATAGGGATGGCGTTGAGACGCTGCGCCTAGTGTCTTGACGCCGACACGATCTCGACACAGAATACAAAGTTCGTGGCGTCGAGACGTTGAGCCTAGCGTCTTGACACTGTGACGTTTTCTATAAATATGAGGCTTCGATTTAGTCCACTGTTAGGTTAGAATTTTGATCCATTTTCGATTGTTTTTGCCTTTTTACTTTTCCAACTGCTGTGTAGACCTTTTTAGGTCATATTCTATGTATTCTTTCATGCTCATTTGTAGTTTTCCATTGCATATGAGTAGCTAAACTCGTTAAACTCGTTGGGTTGAGATTATGTTTGAATGATTATGACTTTTTTGCTGAGTTTTCTGGTTTTTATATTCTTTTCTTGCTGTCTTTTATGAGTTTTGCATGTAATCTCGTTTAAACCAATGCATGAGATTAATTTCTTAGAATTGACAACCCTAGGAGATTTTTATTTGTGCATTCAATCAGTTATTTTTAGATAGCCACTAGGTCGAGGCAAGACAATCTCTATAAAGAGTGACGACCATTGATAGGCCTAAGATGCATGTTAAAGGTTGTATTAATTAGATCTAAATTTTATTTATATTTAGTTAATGCAATTCCAGACCCACGTGTCTAAAGTGGCTAATTTAAGTAGGCAATTGCGAGGTTTCAAATTGTTTATTTTAGATTAGTTAGACATAACTTAGTGGTCATTGTGAGGTTTCAGATGATCATTATGTTATGCATGAACGAGGCGGTCGATCAAGTTAATTTAATTAATCATGTTAACTATAGGGTTCTGGGTTAATTGGTTAATTAAACATAGGTTAGTGTAGGGGGTCCTCCGAGTAACCAAGAAGCTAACCGGATTCATAAAAGCTGCAAAGAATGACATTTAGAGAAAACTAAGAAGCCAAGTGACATAACAATCAAGCATAGGAAGTCCCAATCCAACGATCCCTTTTTAGTATTGAATTCCATCTTATTTATTTCGATTGTATGTTTTATTATTCTGCATTCTATTTTTTGTTGCATCCATCTATTCCAACCCCCCTGTTGCATGAACACAAAATTCTGCATTTGCTAGATCCCCTTCTCTGTGTTCGACCCCGACCACTATTTCTACAAAATAGTTGTAGTGTCGTGGATTATAAATTTATTTGGCTCGGACCTTCGACAAGTTCCGTCAAATTATCATACATTATAACATTTATAATTATAAAATATGCATGATTCATGCTTAACTTATGGTGGGATTCGGCTAAATGACATTCATAAAGCAATTAAATAGCATATGAACCGGTTAATTGGCCCCTAGGATATTAAAAATAACAAAATTACATTCGTTTTATAAATTTTATCCTATAAAAGTCTTCAACCACTCTAGAATCGGGCCAGAAATGCTTGAAAAGAATGAAAATAGCTCGAACCGTGCCAAAAACAAGCTGAATCCGGTCAGAAAACGCTTGAACCAATCAAAACCGCTGGAAAAGTTAACGAACCGGTGGAAAAACTCGAACAATCAATGAACCGGTCAAAACAACGCTAAACCGCACCTCATATAGTGAACCAGTGTCGAATCAGTCAAACCAATCAACGAACCGCTTGAACCGCAAATGAACCGCGCCTAACCGTTGAACCAGAGCCAACTGCGCCTCTCTCTCTAGATCGTGCGCACACGCGTAGGGCTGACGTCAGCCCTCGCATGTGTGATGACATCAACACCGCGTTTATTTTTTATTTTATTTTTATTTTTTTTATTCCTGCAATTTCCAGCGACGGAATTCTCCGTCTAGCCTCCGATTTCACCAAATTTTGGCCAAATTTAGTCTCGATCTTCATCGATTTCAATCCTATTGCTAGACACGGACTTATAGAGACTCGATTTACATTTAATTGCCCAAAACGCAGGGGCCCTTACATGATCAAATCATATACAAAATGTAAATCAAAGGCCAAATTAACCAAATTAGTTCATAGCAAACCACATTCCACAATGCACAATCCCACCTAACGAACCAATCACAAATTTTAATCGAGAATTAAAACTGAGATGGCTCAGATACCAATTGAAGTGATTAAAGCCCCACACAACAGAAGCAATATCAAAGACCTTATTTAGTTTTTAATCACAAACAAAATACCAATACGAAGACAATAATTTACAACACAAAATAACAATTATTCTATTGTAAAGTAGAGGCTAAACATGCTGTTAAAATTAATTTAAATCTAAGATCTAATCATAGATTAAATTTTATGCAGAGAAGAAAAACTACACAAACCTTCGTTGTGACTCTAGAGGGCTTCACCAACACCTTGGGAGGAACATCTTCTCCGCAACTTGCATGACACCACCATAAAAATTCCACCAGTATATCTCAGAGGACTTTTGAGGAGTATGGTGGAACCCTTGGTTTTCTTGGAAGGGAAAATCTCTAGGGAGAACTCTCTGTGTTTTTCTCTGAGAGCTTTGGTGGTATCACACACAGAATGAGAGAGAGCGATTCACTCACTCCCTTACACGCTATAGAAGGAGAGTCTTCAGTAACCTCCCCAATCGTGCAGGCTATGGTTAAGGAAAGGAGGGAGCGTGGATGACCACCACGTGTCACTAATAACTAATCTGTTATCACAAAAATGAATTTAATTTAAATAAATTATTTTTTTTTATTAATTAAAAAACCATTAATTAATTAATTAATTAAATTAATATTTAATTAACTATTTCATTTAAATCATATGTAAATGAATATCTCCCACATAACCTATACTTTTAATTCAATTAATTTAATTAAATAAAATTAAATAATCAATTAATTAATTATCAAATTAAATATCATATATTTGATTTAACCTATAATTGAATCATATTCAAGTATATTTCTCTCATATAACCTATAGTTTTAATGTGTATCTAATGCACATTAATTTTAACCTATGGTTTTAATATGAATTTAATTCATATTAAATTTAATATTTGAGCTCCTTCAAATATTTGATTCTCCCATAAATTAATTTTGACTCTATATTCAAAATAAATTTATATTATAAAGTTTAATCAATATATAAACTTTATATTATAATGTATCACCATACATTATATTATTTCACTTAGTAAATTTGAAAATTTTAATTTACTTCCTCAATACCCTTTATGAGCTACTAGTGGGCCTAATGGACCTACAGATCAGAAGCTCCAACGATATGAGATTAATTGGTTAAACTAATGAACCAAGTTAATCAATATTCCTTAACTGTGGGTACACTCTACTATAGACCCACAGTTGCACTCTTCTCATTGTAGAATATTTTTGTGTCCACGGATATTGACCAATACAAGTAAGTCAATCCTTCATGAGTGTTCACACCAGTTGGGTCAAATTATCGTTTTACCCTTGGGTTACCTTTGGATCCTTAAGTACCACTGATTCCTCTAATGAACAATTTGTTTATGGTCCAACCAATAAACAGCAGTTCCTCTCGGGCCAGGAGAGGACGTGCGCCCTTGTTCAAGACCCAGAATCTACCCTTAAAGGAACACTCATCTACTTGCCCAATAGGGGAATGAGTGAATTCCATCTTGTAATGTTATGTTCCCAGCCCCCACTCGATCTTGTCCCTGAAATGGTAGGCTTAGTGAGTCGACGAACTGGCCACTCTCACCCATACAAATCTAAGGACAATCCTGTTGGGTTTTATGAAGGAATTGAATCCTTAAGCGGAAGCGAATTAAATCGAGCGTGATTTTAATTTCAATTAGAGAAAACCGGTACGTTGGGCAAAAAAAAAGAAACAATTTCTACACTAGATTAAGCATGCATTTACAGATCTAAAACAATTTTAGATGCAAGAAACTTACGTGATAGAAGGCGAAAAACAGCACAATGCTCCTATCCACGTTCTTGATCTTCCAATCAACACCACCAATAGCGAACACCCGCTATGTCTCTTGGATTACTGAGACTTGGATTGTGGGATCCAAACTTCTTGGAAAGGGAATCACCTTGCTGTGATTTTGGTTGAGAGAGTGAGAGAGTTGAGAGAGAATTTTCTCTCTGTCATTTTGCGTGAGAAATGAGAGAATGAGCGATCAGTTGGGCAACCCCCTCTCCCCTGTACGATAAGTGGGGAGGGAGTTATTACCCTACTAGATCTCGATCGTTGGATCTAATCCAAACGATCTTGACCGTCTATTAATTAAATAATAATAATCATTTAATTAATTAATTAATTATAATTAATTTAATTAAAACAATATTAATTAATTCAATTATAACATAAGATATTTAATTCAATTTGAATCATATTAAATTGAATTAGATTTGCCATTCAATTAATCTCATTAATTGAATCCACATTAATTAAATATCCAATATTTAATTACAATTGAATCATATTCAATTTTAATCTCTCTCATTTAACCTATAGTTTTAATGTGCATCATAATGTACATTAATATTAACTATAGAATTTATTTAATCAAATCACATTTAATTAAATTAAATTAATTAATTCTCCAATTAATTAATTCATTAATTAAATATCCTATATTTAATTAATTTACTATTTGAATCATTATTCAAATAATTCTCTCATATACTATAGTTTTAATATGAATCTCATTCACATTAAATTTAACCTATAGTTTCAATATGAATCTAATTCATATTTAATATTTGAACTCCTTCAAATATTTAATTCTCTCGTTAATTAATTTTGAATCATATCCAAAATTAATTTATAATATAAAGTTCAATTCACCAATTAAACTTATATTATAATGTATCTTTATACATTATTTTAATTGTATCAAATACAATAAAATCCCCTTAACGAATTTGAACACACTTCAAATTCTATTCAAGACTATTTATCCTCAGAACCCTTTACGAGCTAGCAGGTGGACCTAATGGACCCACAGATCAGAAGCTCCAACGATACGAGCTAATTGGCTAAACTCATTAACCAAATTAATCAACATTCGTTAACTATGGGTCACTCCACTAAAGACCCACAGCTGCACTCTTCTCACTGTAGAATATTTCTGTGTCCACGGATATCGACCAATAACAGTAAGTCAATCCTTCACGAGTGTTCGTAACGCCAGCTGGGTCAAATTACCGTTTTACCCCTAGATTACCTCTGGATCCTTAAGTACCACTGATTCCTCTAATGAACAATCTGTTTATGATCCAATCAATAAACAGCAGTTCCTCTCGGGCCAGGAGAGGATGGGCGCCCTTGTTCAAGACCCGGAATCAGCCCTTAAGGGAACACACATCTACTTGCCCCAATAGGGGAAGAAGTGAATTCCATCTTGTACTATTATGTTCCCAGCCCCCATTCGGTCTTGCCCCTAAAATGGTAGGATTATTGAGTCGGCGAACTGGCCACTCTCACCCATACAGATCTAAGGACAATCCCTCCTGAAAAGGAGTTCATAACAGACTCAAGATTGAGATTGATTTACCTAGGTCATCCTATTGAAATAGAAACCTAAACTAGTCAACGGTGTTACATCTAGTGGTTACTATTTCGCGGTCCGGTCTTATGCAAACTCATTGCATAGGATACCCCCACTCGCATGTCTCCTACATGGATGCTTTGGATCATTGCATCTGTATCGAATACAAAGTGGGTCGTATCACATAGTGTTACCAGGATAAGGTACCCAACCTTATCCCTATACTATAGACCATTTAGGTTATTACTTGAACACTGATCCCCGTATGTCCCCACATACTAGTTCAAGTCTCATCTAAACAACCTAGGATCTTAGTTTATTGGATTTGGGTCAAATTGTGCAATTTTAGTAACAATAACTCTTTATTGTACAAACCTCAATAGCAACGCATTGAGACAAGTGAACAATTTGTCACCATTCACTACCTACGAGTTTTAGGGCATAAAACCCAAAATTTTATGCCCTAAAACCCGTAGATAGTGAATGTAAAGAAAATGTCTACTTGTTTCAGCAAAGTGTTATTGAGTTTCTACAATAAAGTGTTTATGGAAAAGATTAAATCAGTTATGGAAATAATTGATTTTAAATGAATATTTTATTCATGGTCTTTCTCCTATAAATAGAACACTAAACCTAGGGTTTATAATATACAACATAAGGCCACAAGAATGCACTCTTGCATTCTCTCTAGCCTCCCTCTCATATTCTCCCAACCCAAGAACTCTAGGGAGAATTTTCTCTCTAGAGTTTTTCTCATTCAAGATTAGGTAGTCCCACAACTACGTTCATAATCTCAGAGTTATAGTGGGGAAGATCAATTGGTGGTGTCCCAATTTGCAATTGTTGACGCTTGGTCCAAAATTAAGAAAGGTGTTCTTGATATTTCAGAGACGACAACGACGATATGTTTGCTTCTCCCCTTTAGAATTAGTTCTAAGGTTGTATGCTTAGCCTTAATAATTGATTTAGAATAGTTTTCTAAATTTTGTCAATGTATTGATATTTTTGGATAAACAAAATTAACTACAAATCGGTCCCAATTCGCTTCCGCTTTACTGAATCACGGAATTCCAATCCTACAAATCCCTCATGAAAAGTGGTTCATAACACACTCAGGATTCAGATTGAGTTACCTAGGTCATCCTATTGAAATAGAAACCTAAACTAGTCAATGGTGTTACATTTAATGGTTACCATTTCACGGTCCGGTCTTATGCAAACTCATTGAATAGGATACCCCTACTCGCATGTCAACATGGATGCTTTGGATCATTGCATCCATATCAAATACAAAGCGGACTGTATCACATAGTGTCATTAGGATATTGTACCAAACCTTATCCCTATATAGACCTTTTAGGTTGTTACTTGAACATTGTGTTGGGTTTTTTGCCCCAAAACTTGTGGATAGTAACTGTAACATTTGAACGAACATTAATAAAATAACTTTTGATGTATTGTTCACTTGTTATTGTTTGTATTGTGTATGTCTTGCCTAAATAACCCTAATCCAATAAACTAAACATCCTAGGTTGTTAGTATGAGACTTGAACTGTATGTGGGGACATACGGGGATCGTTGTTCAAGTTACAGCCTAAAGGGTCTATAGTATAGGGTAAGGTTGGGTACCTTATTCTGGTGACACTATGGATACAACCCGCTTTGTATTTTGATACAAATACAATGATCCAATGCATTCGTGTAGGGGATATGCGACAAGGGGTATCTTATGCAATGAGTTTGCATAAGACCGGACCGTGAAATGGTAACCACTAGTTATAATATTGTTGACTAGTTAGGTTTCTATTTCACTAGAATGACCTAAGCAACTTAGTCTTAATCCTGAGTTGGTTATGGACTCCTGCATGCCGACTCAATAAGCCTACCATTTTGGAGACAAGACCGAGTGGGGAGCTGGGAACATAATCACACAAGATGGAATTCACTCCTTCCCAACTCTAGGGTAAGTAGTGGTGTGTTCTCTTAAGTGGTGTCTCCAGGTCTTGAACAAAGGGTCCTACCCTCTCTATGGCACGATAGAGACTTCTGTTTGTTGGTTGGATCTCAAACAGGCTGTTCATTAGAGGAGCACTGACACTTAAGGATGTAGAGGTAACTCAGGGGTAAAACAGTAATTTGACCCAGCTGGTGTTACGAACACACGTGAAGGACTGACTGTCTGTTATTGGTCAATATCCATGGACACAGAAATATATCTACAGTGAGAAGAGTGCAGTTGTGGTTCTATAGTGGAGTGAACCACAGTTAACGAATATTTATTAACTTGGCTAATGAGTTTAGCCAATTAATCTCATATCGTTGGAGCTTCTGATATGTAGGTCCATTAGGTCCCACCGGTAGCTCATTTAGGGCGTTGAGGTATATTTACTAAGGGAAATGATATAATGTATCAAGATACATTATAATATAAAGTTTATATTTATTATTTAACTTTATAATATAAATTTATTTTGAATATTGATTCAAAATTAATTTAAGGGAGAATTGAATATTCGAACGAGTTCGAATATTAAATTTAAAATATGAATTGGATTCATATTAAAACTATAGATTAAAATTAATGCGCATTAGATGCACATTAAAACTATAGGTTATACGAGAGAAATATAATTGAATATGTGATATTCAATTAAATAATTAATTAGTTTGAATATTAATTAATTATTTGTTTTAATTTAATTCAATTAAATTGGATTTAATTAAATTATATTAAAACTGTAGGTTATATGGGGAATATTTATATAAATGTGATTTATATAAATAATATGATTATATCAATTGTTGATTTAATTATTTATTATAATAATTATTAATAAATGGTTTTTTATTAATTTTTATTTATTATTTGATTTATCAGTTATGTTAACTGATTATACGTTGTGTGACTACATGTTGGTCTTCCCCTAAATAACAAATGTATACACGTTTAAGGGAGAAATTTGAGGCTGATAATTTCTGATTCCTCTCACACGCTATCTCTTTGTCTGACGTTCTCTCTCATTCTCTGCATCTCACAGAAAGATTTTCCCATTCCTTCCCTTAAGAAAGTATCAACCCTCCCAGAAGCACCCTCAACCTTTAGCCTTTTGAGAATATCGGCTGAACCTTTGTGGTGGTGTTTATCAAAGTGTTTTTTCCAAGAGAAGGGGTTGTTGTAATTTTGCAAGAAGATCCCAAGAAATTGGTGTTACAGTCAAGAACGTCAACGGTAGTGAGTAGATCTTTACCCATCTGTTCCTTACGAAAAACTAAGATTAGATCTAGGTTTTTAATTAGTTTACAACATGTTTTTAGCCTATATTTACAACCTTTTATGAGATATATGTTGCTGTAAAATTTGCAATCGTACCGGTATTTTGGTTGGGTTAAAATTCAGTGTATGATCTCTAAAGTTTTTCCACTGCGTAAGGGCTATTATCCCTTCACATTGATCCCCTTATGTCCCCACTGTTGGGTTTTATGCCCTAAAACTCGTAGATAGTGAATGTAACCGTTGACCGGATACTAATGAAATAATATTGATATATTTTTCCATTAATTGTTATTAGTTATTTTATATTTTATATTTGTCTTTGCCTAATAATAACCCTAATCCAATAAACTAGACATCCAAGGTTGTAATATGAGTCTTGAACTATATGTAGCGACATATGGGATCATTGTTCAAGAAACAGCCTAAAGGGTCTATAGTATAGGGATAAGACTGGGTGCCTTATCCTGGTGACACTATGGATACGGTCCACTTTGTATTTGATACAAACGCTGCGATCCTACGCGTCCGTGTAGGAGACATGCGAGTGGGGGTATCCTATGCAATGAGTTTGCATAAGACCGGACCGTGAAATAGTAACCAATGGTTATAACACCATTAACTAGTTGGTTTTCCATTTCACTAGGACGACCTAGACAACTTAGTCTTAATCCTGAGTTGATTATGGACTCTTGCTCATGAGAGATTGTCCTTTGATTTGTATGGGTGAGAGTGGCCAATACGCCGACTCAATAAGCCTACCACTTTGGGGACAAGACCGAATGAGGAGCTGGGAACATAATCGTACAAGATGGAATTCACTCATTCCCGACTTTAGGGAAGCAAATGAGTGTTCCCTTAAGTGGTTACTCCGAGTCTTGAACAAAGGGCCCTACCCTCTCAATGGCACGAGAGGGTTTTCTGTTTGATGGTTGGACCACAAACAGGTTGTTCATTAGAGGAGAATTGGTACTTAAGGAAATAGAGGTAACCCAGGGGTAAAATGGTAATTTGACCCAGCTGGTGTTACGGACACTCGTGAAGGACTAACTAGTCGATATTGGTCTAGATCCGTGGACACAGAAAATATGTCTGCAGTGAGAAGAGTGCAACTGTGAGTCTATAGTGGAATGTACACACAGTTAACGAATATTGATTAATGTGGTTAATGAGTTTGACCAATTAATCTCACATCGTTGGAGCTTCTGATCTGCAGGTCCATTAGGTCCCATTGGTAGCTCGTAAAGTAATTTGAGGCAACTAAGTAATAAAAGTAAATTGAAAATGTTCAATTTATTAAGGGAAACAAATATAATATATATTGATATATTATTATGAGAGAAATTAATATTTGAAAGGTTCAAATATAAATTTATGGAAGTTTGAAAGAGTTCAAAATAATGAATTAATTAATTTAAGGCCTAAAATGTGTTTGGGCAAAATTAATTAATTCTAGGCCGGGAATTAAATATGTGATATTTAATTGGTGGTTAATTAATTAAAGAATTCATTAACCGGGAATTAATCAATTATGGAAATAATTAATCACTTAAGGAAGTGATTAATCATTTATGGAAATGATCTAATCACTTATGGAAGTAATTAGTCATTTGTGGAAAAGATTAATCAATTATGGAATTGATTGATCATGATTGATTAATTAAGGAATAAGATTGAATCAATTATGGAAAACATTGATTTAATTGAATATTTTATTCATGGCCTCTCTTCTATAAATAGAACACTAGACCTAATTGGTCATGACACTTGACACTCTTGAAAGACAAGACCTAGAATTCTCTCTAGCCTCCCTCTTAGAGAAAGACTCCCACAAGTCTTTTGCCTCCTAGACTTAGAGACATACCGGTGTAACTGTTCGCACGATTTTAAATTCCGCAAGCGTACGGGTCGTGACAAGTAATATAGTGATTTTGAGTATAGAGTATCGTCTCCACAGGTATTGGATTTATTCAATTAAGTACCGCGAATAATCTTGCTTAGCTTTATTTAGAGAACAAAATCTAATGCCGGAAAGAATAACAAAAAGCTAATCTAGAAAGCAAAAGATAAATGGTGACACAATTTGGAGGGATAATTCTAGAGTTGTTGATTTTATCAATTGGACCTTTAATGCGTAATCAATTAACCAATATGGATTAACAAATCATTTGATTCATAAGTCTAGAAGCCTAATTTCAAGGATTCTCCTGTCGGTCTCCTCCTATCTCATACCGTTCAATAAAGAATCTCCTTTCAGTCTCATCTTTATTTACTTAGTATGGCATTACGACCCTTCAGTACAACCTCTAACGTTATTTATTTTATCCCGTGTCACCCGGGTAAATAACCGTTAGTCATGCATTCAGTTCTAGTCTAAGCTTCTCTCCGTCGAGTTTCCACTTAGTAACAATTCATTTAATCAGTGATCAGTTGATTAAAAGCATTACGGACAAAATGCACAAATGAACAATAATGACAATTAAACCACATCAATTCATTAATCGAGCAAAGGTTCAACATCTAAATCAATCTCATGGAATTTAGGAATTTGCTACTCATAATCACTAAAATCCAATAATTCCTAATCACAACAATTCTAGAAACTAAAACATAAAGGAAAAGGGAAGAGAAATGCTCATAAAAATGTCGATCTCCTCGATCCCGCGCCGACCTCCTTCGATCCCGAGCTCCAAAGATCTTCAACAAAGCTCCAAAACTCTCCCAAAAATCCCAAATTTTAGAGTAGACTCTAGAATTGGGTGAAAACCCACAAATTGGCACACCAAATATGGATGCAAAAGGCTCCTTTTATAGGCTCCCAGCAGGCTCAGCGTCGAGACGCTACAAGGACAGCGTCGAGACGCTCTGACGTCATCTTTTCTTGGGCTCCAAGACGTCTCAGCGTCGAGACGCTACTTGGACAGCGTCGCGACGCTCTCGCGATTTTGGATCTTTCCACGCAGCTGCCTAGCGTCGAGACGCTCCAGGCTTAGCGTCGAGACGCTAGGCCCTGAATCTTCAATAAAGGCCCGATTTTGACTCAATTTTTGGGCCTCCAACTTTCTTTTGGCCCAAATACTTCTTATTATTGATTTTGGACTTTTTTCTTGACCCAAATTGATAATTTTAAGGCTTGGACTTCATGAATTTGGGCTTCTAATTCATTCTTCTTGGCTTTTTGGACTCGGATCTTCAATGTAATTCTTCAAATTGCTCCAAAAGCCTCCAAAATCATCCAAAATCTCTTAAAATTCCGGTTTTGCTTCCTTGACTCGGTTTTCTGAAATTTAAACAGAAAATAGCATTAAAGCACACAATTCAAGCACAAAACTAGCTTAAATTAATAGGAAAATGATGACATTTTTGCATGTCATCAGTAACCTCTGTGGTGATTGTGTCAATTAAAGAAGAAATTTCCAACGAAGAAAAACAAAAGCGGCTGCTGCGTTTTCGTTCGTGGAGCGTCGTTGGCGAAGAACGGTCAAGTCTTCAACGAAGGTTTGTAACGGTTCTTCCTCTTTTCTTTAGAAAAGTATTAATAATAAATTTAGATTTATTTTAGCATGTTTAAACCAATTTTACAGCGGCTTTAAAGGTTGTTTAAAGTTTTGTTTGAGTTATCGTAACGGTATTTTAATGTTAATTAATATACGACGTAAGGTCCAATCGATGCGCTTCCGCTGCGTGGGGACTTTTATTCCCTTCACCCACATACTAGTCCAAGTTTTATTCAAACAACATTGAATCTTAGTTTATTGGATTTAGGCTTAATTAATTCAAAACTCGAACATTCAATAACAAATTATTGAATCACTCAAATAACACTTTATTGGGGTTTATTAATTTGGTACTGCCATTGGACGCTTTGAAGAGTATGACAATGGTGGTCGGGGATTTGGGTGGAAAGAAATCCTCTGTGTCCGCGTCACTTTGGATATAACCAAACCTCTACGTCGAGGTATCAAGGTGAAGCTTGATGAGTCGATGGGAAGCGTTTGGACATCGATAAGGTATGAAAAACTACCAGAGTTGTGCTCCTACTGTGGCCGTATTGGACATAGTACAAAGGAGTGTGGTTCATTTTACTTGGCAGATGGTTCCCCATCCCAAAAACACCAATATGGGATGTGGATGCAATTCTCTAGTTGAAACTCAAGCTTGTTCTGGTCCGCAAGCACCAGTCCTTTGGGAAAAAACTCGATTATGGTTGATGTCACTATCGCTAATCACTCAACTCCGGTGGTTGGAAATTCGGTCCAAAATGGTCTCAGTGCAGGAACAGTGGACGCCGGAAATGGAATGCCAACCAACGATTCCGATAGCAAACCGATGGAGATCTCGCCGGCAATGATGGAAGATGTTACGACTTCATTAATGGCAGATAATACGAACATGAATGTTGATCAATTGAGCATTAATGGACCCGAATCCTCCAAGGCCAAAAAGAAATTATAATATGGAGCATTTAATCTGGGGCAGCCTCAATTTCAGACGTTCGACTGTAATCAAGGGGATGGAAAATCGAAATTTTCGCAATCGGTTATGGCTGACGTCAACAATCGGGTCTTAAAACAGATGGGCCTGCTAGCTGTCTTGTGCATTATTCTAGTTTTGCTGAGGGATCAATCCATTTGGGTCCAATTAAACTGCCGAAAATAATAAACCAGAAAGGTAACTTTCAAACCGGACCGATTGATTTTCTAAATGACAGGGGTGGTAATGAAAAGCAGGTGAACATGTCTCAGGCCCAACATGTTGAACATGGGCCTACAATTAAAGGGTGGAAACGAAGAGTGAGGAAGCTGATTTTGGGCTTGCTACACTCTAATTTGGTGGATAATCTGCAAAAAAAAAAAAAAAATGGTGATGGTCTGGCGGGAGGTTCCAAGAAGGGAGCTCATGTGGACAAGGATAATTTTTTATTCCAAATGAAGCAACGATGGAGGCTGTTGAACAGCCCCATCGGGAGCCATGAAAACCCTCGGTTGGAATGTCTAAGGCCTGGGGAATCCTAGGACATTCTGAGCTGTATGTGATGGTATACGCCACTATAACTCTCATTTACTATTTTTTATGGAAACGAAATATACTGCAACAACGCACAATATTAATAAAATAAAGTTGTCTTTGAATTATGTGGGCTGTTTTGTAGTGGATTGCAATGGTAAGAGGGGTAGTCTGTGTTTATTATGGAAGAAGGAAGTGGACGTCACAATTCGATCTTTTAAAAATTTCCACATTGATGCGATAATGAAATGGAAATCCAAATTATGGCGTTTTTCTGGCTTATATGGCCACCCCAATGCTAATCGAAGAAAATACACTTGGGAACTAATTCGGTGTTTGCACAATCAAGATGATTCGGCTTGGATAATTGGTGGCGATCTCAATGCCACTCTTTTACATGAGGAAAGGAGAGAGGTATTGATAAGTGCCAAAAATATACATATTTTGCCCCTTATTCTTAGCTTATTTCTTGTCAAATATTGAGTGTTTAGGTCAATTTTACTATTTCCAAGCTCAAAATATGTTAATTTGATAACTTATGGTGTTGAGAGTCACTTTTGTTGAATTATGCTTAATTATGCGTAAAAAGACTTGATTTGAAGAAAATTTGACTTAGTTTGCTGTTGTGCAGAAAAACAGAGTTGAAGTTGGAAATCCCCAAAAATGCGACCGCATTTCTGGAAAGGTGTCGGGTTCCTAGAGTGAGTAAAAATTTGGTATAAAAGACTCTAGAATTCCTGTGCAAGTATACACAGTCTGCAGCAAGTAATATTATCAATCCAAGGTCTGAATGAGCTTCCACTTTATCTATTTTGTGTAACTTCCTAATGGTTTCGAAGATTAGAGTGATATTTGGGTTTTATACGAATTATGCTGAAGCAAAATAAATGACATAACAACGAGTAAACAAATAGATAGACAGATTAAAGACAGGCGCTGGTTAGGCTTTAGTGATTGTTCTAAGATATGCTCTAGCAACATTATTGATCATGCATTTCTCGCAGTATTATTAGCGGATTCCTCCCGGAACTCCGGATCTTTTGGGATATGTTTCAAACCCAATGAAGAGCGACCGATCAAGCACTAGGCAACTGGCTATCCCTAGCTCAGTCACTGGCGTTCACCAATACACAATGATCGTAGTGTGGATAATTGCCACACTCTCTAAATCATCCCTGAAACTAGAGAGAGCTATCCATACCGGCTGGCCAGGCGGGCATAAAATGAGATTAAGCACAACAATTACCCAAAATGCGATAGTCAATTTATTACTAGAGATGAAGCACAGTAATCACATTATTCCTAACCAACACCTTAAGCTATTTAGTTCATAATAGGCATAGGAATACGAATTACAATCTGAGTATGCATGTCCATAACCACAAGTTAATAAAGAAAGTAAACTCCCTAATCAGCTTGCGGAAGATGGTGTTCTTGATGATCTTCGATCTCCCTATACTATTCGGCTTCCAAGGGAAAACATGGAACGACTTTGACTTTGACGGCTACTTCCTTTTATAGAAGGATGAGAGGCTTGAATTAGGTCAACTAGGACACGTGTAAGGCTCTCCTTGATCCTTTATCACGAAAATAACTCAACAGGAGTCGGTTCATGAAGTTGGCTAACGAGCTGTGATGTGGCAGTTTCTGTTCCCAGTTTTGCTGCAGCACAGAATTTGCTCCCTCCAGTCACCCAGCAGCATAATCTGCACAAAGTGATTTCCAAAGCTTCCATTCTTCCAAATGGGTTAAATCATGTAATATCCCTCTAAAACCAACCCTATTAAGCATTAAAGACACACAAATCCTTATATAAATGAGGCCTAAATAACTACCTTTTGGGCAGTTATCACACCCCCAAACTTGAACTATTGCGCGTCCCGAGCAATACTAACTCACCTTCCTTCAAGAATTCAGAATATTAGACAAAGAATAGCTTAATCAACCCAGACAGTCCAACACTACCTTTAACCTTTACCTGAGCACTCTGCAAAACCAAGCTCTGCTGCAGCAAAATGATTCCTTCAGCAGGGACAAGTAATCACCACTTTCAACTCAATTCTAAGAACTCTCCACAGCTTAGCTCTATTATCAGATATTTCAAAACATATTTTTAAAGGGGTTTGTATCATTGTTTATTAGACTTAACGCAGCCTTACAGTCATAAACTCTTAAGCATGGGATGACCCACTTTATGATGCAGTATACCCTTGCCTCAAGCTCATCACCAACTAGGCTCAATACTCATTATAAAGCTAAAAAATCCTTAGTTATTCCATCTCTTGCCCCTCAGAATGGCGACATTTTGTGATGAAGCTCACCTAAGTTCTGGGAGACAGAAAAACTGCTGGATCATCATTCATCCCTCAAAACTTTTGCTCCGTCAATTTTTCAGCAAAAATCTTCAACAAATAATTTTTCAGCAAATAAATTTTCTCATCATTTTTTCATATTTCCTAGGTCATCTTTTGACGCGAAGACAAACTGTGGGTATCACAAATGTCCCCGGTTACTCAATAACCTAACAAATTTTTACTTGAAGGAGAGGAATGCTCGAGCAACATAATTGGAGTAGCAAAAAGTCCCCCAAACTTGAATTATTCATTGTCCCCAATGAATCATTATTAAAGCAATTATACCCCCAAACTTAAATTTTTCTATCTGAATTTTTAATCTAAACATGGGACTCAGATTAAGCTTAAAGTGGATCGTATAAGTCAATACTACCTTGAAAATATTCTTTGCCGCAACAACAGTCCAGGCTAGAAGAAATGCTCAAGCAAAAGGTTTCTGGAGATCAGAATACCTTGATCTAATTAAGCGTAATCAGTCCAAGCTTCAAAAATTCAGAGGAAAATTAGTTAAGTTAGAGTTGCTTAGTGCTCATGGAACGGAACACCAAGAAATTTCATTAATAAGAAATTACACATCAGATATATTGTTTTAAAGCAACAGAAAAGTAAAAAGAAAAGCAAACATAACAATAATAGAAAAGGAGGTTAGAAAATGCACGAGCAATCAAAAATTTAAGAACAAAAATTATGCTCGCCCATGGCCACTTCATCCTTCAGTCCTCTTGGCCCGGTTCATTTTCATCATCCTCTTCTCCTCTTTCAACAGGTGGGGGCGGAATCCAGGGGTTCAACAGATCGTCAGGGAATGCTGGAAGGGCTGGATAAGGTTTTGAAAAATTCTCTTGCAGCGCCTTCTTCAAGCTGGCATCCCGATTCCTAACATAGTTCCAGAAGGTTAAAGTTTGCCTTTCAGCAAACTCCTGCCTACTGGCCGAAAGTGCCAGTTGTTCTAGAATCGAGTTGATGCCATGGATAAGCCCACCTTGACGTACCTCATGCACACGTTGGAGCCGTGCCAAATTGGGCGTGTCTATGATCCCCTTATCAAACAGGATCACATCTCCCTCATCCACCAGAACCCCTGCTCTTCTGCACAACATCGTGATTGTGTTCGGAAAGAATAGTTTCCCCACCTTCTTTTTCCAACATCCAGAAATCTCATTCGCAATGATCCTCCCTACATTAATACTGAGAGACCGTAAGATGGCAAAAGCTAGGAGAACCCGTTCCCTGGAGATTGTCGAGTCATGTGTTGTTGGAAGCATCTTCTGTCTAATAAATCCCATCCATGTGTTCGCTTCCCTTTTCAAATAAGCCGACTGGAATGTCCTCTTCTGAGTCTTGGATAACTGCCACTGTGCCCCTTCAATTCCTACCTCCCTGACAGCCTCACTTAGTTGCTCATCAGATGGCGCCACAGCCATCTCATTATATGCCGCATGGGGGAAGTTTTGAACATTGTACAGTGCATTGATAGCACTTGGACTCCAATCCACCTCGACTCCTCGGACAATTACCTGGAAACCATCCTCCTTGACAATGTTAGCATAAAATTCACGCACCACCTGTGCGTTTACAGATTCAGGCTTCGCACAAAACAGCTCCCAGCCGTGGTCTGCAATACCGGTTCTCAGAAACTGTGGAAGATCACTACTGAAACCGTGCTCGAACAAGAAATCCCTTTTCAGAAGCTCAGCGTATTTTGCTCTGGCAAAATTGTTGACAAAGCGATCAAATGGAACCTGCTGTTCTTCTATCGCCTCGTGTTCTTCCGATGCTTCAGCAACATTTTTGCCCTTCTCTGCCCTGCGCTTGAGCAACTGCTCTTCCTCAGTCTTCTTATCTGTTTCTTCTCTTTCTTTGTCCTCAGCTTCTTTCTTCTCTCTTTCCTCTCGCTCTGCCTTTTCTCTCTCAGAATCTGATGATGGTGGTGATGGGGTATCAGTCCGAATCATTTGAATACGGTCGGCCTTTCTTTTTATGCGGCGGCGTTTCGGCGGTTCGGGCATGATTACCTCAACACGAGCTTCTTGGTCCTGCTCGTTTCCTCTTTCAGACACTGCGTCTACCTGCTCGTCTCTCACCTTCTCAGCCTGCTGTTCTTGATTCTCCTCAACATTTTCCTCTCGAGCCGTATCTGTATCCGCAAGTCTCTGATCAGCCTCTCCTGGGGTATGTTCTTGCAGTTCTTCCAGGTTTTCTTCAACCACTGCAGCAGCCTCATCCTCTGTCACTTTTTCTTGTTCTTCCGCCCTCTGTTGTCGCCTTCTTCTTTTAGCTTCTTTCTCCTCCGGTGTTCTTTTCTTCTTAGTTTTTACTTTCGGAACTTCGGGGGTAATGGGTATTTCCTCTTCACACTCTCTCTCTCTTTCTTTCCTCGCTCTTGTTTTGGCCATGGATAACTCAAAGGGTTTTGCAAAGAATGAAAAGGAGAAAGAAAGAATGTAGATGGCAAGATAGAATCAAGAAGACGAAGTAGAACGAAGACTTACCAATGTCTGCAAATAAATAAGGCTCCAGCAATTTGAAATCCTAACCGAAAGGATTTGCTCCGTAATAAATGGTTTTACCGTTCACAATTAAGTTGCAATTCAAATCCCTAACGGTAAAATTGTGGAACTCCAATCATCTATGGGAAATAACGGCATGCTGTCAACGGCTAAACCGTTGGATTGTCCCTACACGACATGTGGCAGCATCCCTGCAATTCACCTGCCATAGAAATTCAAAAATCCTAAGGGTAAAAATAATTACTCACATTAAAATCGTTCCTATTCGTGCGGAACATTTGCTCCAGCATTATCTTTGTTGCAACAATCTGCTGAACCTGCCGAATCTTAGATATGGAATTTAAATTTCAAAATAGGCAAATCAAATCTTTTAAATTCAAATTAAACTTTAACCGATCAAATCAAACTTAATTTGCTATTCTCAAAAGAAGCCGAATATGTAATTCTTATCTTATCTTATCTTTTCACACGGAAATATTATTAAATCTAAACCTAAACAGAAATTCAAATAACCGAAAATAAAAACTGAATAAAATCTAACTAAATCTAATTAATTAAAAGATAATCCAAAGATAATCCAAATAAATAATCCTAAAATCAAATCAAATTCAAAACGAAATATATAAAATCTAATCAAATATTTAAAGACAAAATCTAATAAATCTCGCAAAATCAAATCTAACCTAACCGCAATTAAAATCAAATCAACGAAAAATAAAATCAATACAAATCCTGGGAGCTTAAAATTTTGCTCTGTGAAATGCTCCCGCAAATATCCTGCTCTCTCAATCATCAACCAACCTTAGGGAAAGATATTTTGACTGAAACTCCTCTCCCCAATAATGTTTGACACGCTGACCATTCACCTTGAACAATCTCCCATCTTTTTCATCCTGCAAAGTAATTGCTCCATTGGGGAAAACCTCAATCACAGTGAACGGTCCTGACCATTTGGATTTTAATTTTCCAGGAAATAATTTTAATCTAGAGTTATAAAGCAAAACTTTTTGACCCTTGACAAACTCCTTAGATTTTATTTTCTTGTCATGCCACAACTTAGTCTTTTCCTTATACATTTTCGCATTTTCTTAAGAAAATTGACGAAATTCTTCTAACTCATTAAGCTGTAGCATTCTTATAGCTCCTGCACAACTCAGATCAAAATTTAATTTTTTCAAAGCCCAAAATGTTTTATGCTCAAGCTCTAATGGTAAATGGCAAGCTTTCCCATATACTAACCTATAGGGAGACATACCTAGAGGAGTCTTATAAGCTGTCCTGTAAGCCCAAAGAGCCTCATCCAACCTAAAGGACCAATCCTTTCTAGATGGATGGACTACTTTTTCTAGAATTGATTTAATTTCCCTATTACTTATCTCAGCTTGACCATTAGCCTGTGGGTGATAGGGGGTAGCTATCCTGTGCTTGACTCCATACTTAGCTAAAAGCTTAGTTAAGATATTATTAACAAAATGTGAACCCTCATCACTTATTAGAGCTCTAGGTGTCCCGAACCGTGCAAAGATGTGCGATTGGAGAAACCTTGAAACCGTCTTGGCATCACTCTGATGGCATGCGATGGCCTCCACCCACTTGGACACGTAATCCACTGCCAATAAGATAAAAACATGGCCATTAGAAGGGGGAAATGACCCCATAAAATCAATACCCCATACATCGAATAGTTCAACTTCTAAAATGTAAGTAAGAGGCATTTCATCTCTAGGCCCCAAGTTTCCTCTCCTTTGACAAGCGTCACATTGCTTGTAGAACCAGTGGGCATCCTTAAACAAGGTAGGCCAGAAGAATCCGCAATGCAAAATCCTCATAGCTGTCCTTTGACCGCTGAAATGGCCTCCATACGGCGAAGAGTGACATTGCTCCAGGATTTCGGTTGCTTTATCACCTGAAACGCACCTACGAATAATACCGTCAGAGCATTGCTTATACATAAATGGCTCATCCCAATAGAAAAATTTTGCATCATGCTTAAACTTTTTCTTCTGCCTCCAATCCATATCAATAGGGGTGACTCCCTTCACTAAAAAGTTGGCAATATCAGCATACCAAGGGACATCCCTGACTACCTTTACCTGAACAGCAAAAAGCTGTTCGTCTGGAAAAGAATCGGAAATGGCAGATTGCTCCAGCAAAGATGATGATGGATCAAGACGAGACAAGTGATCTGCAATGACATTCTCTGATCCCTTCTTGTCATTTATCTCCAAGTCGAATTCCTGCAGTAATAAAACCCAACGAATTAGTCTAGGCTTTGCATCTTTCTTTGACATTAAATACCTTATTGCTGCATGATCCGTGAACACCTTGACTTTGGATCCAACCAAATATGGCCGGAATTTCTCAAAAGCAAACACAACAGCTAACAACTCCTTTTCAGTAGTTGTGTAGTTGACCTGTGCCTCATTTAAAACCTTGCTTGCATAATATATAGGATGAATAAATTTGCCCTGCTTCTGCCCCAGCATTGCACCTACTACAGCATCACTCGCATCACACATTACCTCGAATGGCAAATTCCAATTAGGTGCGCAGAGAATGGGTGCTGAGATTAAAGCAGCCTTCAATGTTTCAAAAGCCTTCCTACAATCTGCATTAAAGTCAAAAACATGATCAGTGCACAATAAGTTACAAAGTGGTTTACTGATTTTGGAAAAATCCTTTATGAACCTCCTATAAAATCCAGCATGCCCTAAGAAGCTCCGAATTCCCTTCACTGAATTCGGTGATTCTAATCTTTCAATAACCTCAACTTTTGCTCTATCAACTTCTAGACCATTCTTAGAAATCCTATGACCTAACACTATGCCCTCCTTCACCATGAAGTGGCACTTCTCCCAATTAAGAACTAGATGGGTATCCTCACATCTTTTTAACACCTTACCTAAATTATCTAAACAACTCTGAAAAGACCCTCCAAAAACTGAAAAATCGTCCATAAAGACCTCAACAGTGGACTCAATCATATCAGAAAAAATTGCTAACATACACCGCTGAAATGTTGCTGGAGCATTGCAAAGGCCAAAAGGCATTCGCCTGAAAGCAAACGTCCCATAAGGGCAGGTGAAAGTGGTTTTTTCCTGATCTTCAGGAGCAATAGTAATCTGGTTATACCCAGAATAACCATCCAAGAAACAGTAGTAGGCCTGACCAGCCAATCGATCCAACATCTGGTCAATAAATGGCAAAGGGAAGTGGTCCTTACGGGTGGCTTTGTTAAGCCTCCTGTAATCCATGCAAACCCTCCAACCAGTTACTGTCCTAGTTGGGATCAACTCATTGTCTTTATTGCTTACCACAGTGACACCTCCTTTCTTAGGAACACATTGGACAGGGCTCACCCAATTGCTGTCTGCAATCGGATAGATGATCCCAGCATCCAACCATTTAATTACCTCCTTTTTAACAACCTCTTTCATTGCAGGGTTAAACCTTCTTTGTTGCTCAATACTCCTAAAGGATCCCTCCTCTAGAGTGATTTTGTGCATACAAAAAGATAGGCTAATTCCCTAAATATCAGACAATGTCCAACCTATAGCTTTGCGGTATTGCTTCAGCAATTTTATTAAGGCCTCCTCATGCTCCGGCATTAAATCTGATGCAACAATAATGGGCAATGTCTCACATTCCCCAAGATACACATACTTTAGATGATCTGGTAAGGGCTTCAAATCTAAAGTAGGTGCCTCAATCAGGGATGGTTTAATTGGGGGAGCCTTCCTTTGATCTAAATCTAAAGATTCGAAAACATCCTCACACCTAAACAATTCTTTTTCATTTTTTCTATCTAAAGAACAAACTTCTAAATCCTCTACACTAACCTCTCCATGATTTTCCAAATGCTTATTAGCCGAATCCTGTATTGCTGTCTCAATAACTGTGCTCTCCAGAATCCTGATGAAAGAGCAAACCTCTATCTCGTCTGGATATTTCATGGCTTTAAACACATTAAATTTCACTTCCTCATTACAGACTCTCATTGTTAATTCTCCTTTTTGAACATCTATTAATGCCCTACCAGTAGCCAAAAATGGACGACCTAGAATAATTGGGACATCTTTATCAGCCTCATAGTCTAAAATAATAAAATTAACAGGAAATATGAACTTATCAACTTTTACTAAGACATCCTCAATTTTACCCTCTGGATATGTGATAGACCTATCAGCTAGTTGGAGTGTGACTGTGGTAGGTCTAGCTTCACCAATACCTAACTTCCGATAGACCGAAAGAGGCATAAGGTTAATGCTTGCACCTAAATCACAGAGTGCTCTACCTAATTCTTTTCCACCTATAGACACAGGTATGGTAAATGACCCTGGATCCTTAGCCTTGGGGGGTAGCCCATTCTTAAGAATAGCACTACACTCCTCAGTAAGAGATACAGTTTCAAACTCACCTAACCTCTTCTTTTTAGTTAAAATATCCTTAAGAAATTTAGCATAATTAGGCATTTGCTCAATAGCTTCTACTAAAGGGATATTTATATGCAATTGCTTAAGAATCTCTAAGAACTTTTTAAATTGACCATCCTGATTCCTAGGCTTTTGCCTTTGTGGAAAAGGTAGAGGTGGTACATAAGGCGGGGGCGGCACATAAGGCGGCTCCACATCTGGAACAGAACCAGATGCTCCAGCATCTTTATTGCTGCCTCCAGCACCCTGACCAGACTCCAACTCTTTCTCGACAACAACATTTCTATCACCATTTTTATCTATATCTTGGGTTTTACTAAGCTCTCTTTTTTCTTCTAGTGGCTTACCACTCCTAAGAGTCACTGCCTGCACCTGCTCCTTACCTTCCCTTTTTTGGTGTTCAGTATCTGATGGAAGTTTCCCTTGAGGCCTCGCCTTTAGCTCATTAGCTAGCTGACCCACTTGCAATTCTAGGGCCCTCATCGAAGCTTGATTACTTTGAATGGCAGCATCTGTGCGAGCCATAAATTCTTTCATCACCGCCTCGAGAGAATTTCCCGAATTTTGCTGGGGCAAAGCCGGCTTATTCTGCTGGGGCAACACCTGTGTTTTAGCAAATCCCGGCTGGTTCATCTTCTGTTGCGCTTGTACGTTACTTCCTTGACCTCCCCATGAGAAGTTGGGGTGGTTGCGCCAACCTGGATTATAGAAGTTAGAATACGGGTTGTTCCTCTGATTACCTACAAAAAACACAGAAGCTGGATTGCTGGGGCAAAACTCGTAGTTGTGATTTTCACCACAATAGACACATGCTTCCTCTGTGACTTGGCTCACCACTGCAGCAGGCTCCACAACCGGCGGCTGCTGATGACTAATCACTGTCACATTCTTAAGAGCGTTAGCAATCATTGCAAGATCAGCCCTAATGGTGGACACACCATCAACCTCTAATACACTCTTAACCTTTTTATTTGTGCCTCTAACATCCGACCACTGACAACTATTAATAGATATTCTTTCTAAAATTTCATAGGCTTCGTCAAAAGTTTTTGCCAAAAGGGCCCCTCCAGCCGAAGCATCGACCATACCTTGAGCTACCACATTCAATCCATTGTAAAACGTTTCCATTTGAATACAATGAGGTAAACCATGGTGGGGACACTTTCGTAAAAGTTCCTTAAACCTTTCCCAAGCCTCACTAAAAGTCTCATCCTCAAGTTGCCTAAACCCTACTATTTCACTCCTTAATTTAGCATTTCTATTAGGTGGGAAATATTTACTCAAAAATTTTTCAGCTAACTCATCCCATGTCCTAATTGACCCTGGAGCAAAAGAATTTAACCATGACTTTGCTCCATCTCTAAGAGAATACGGGAACAAAATTAACCTAAGAGCATCTCTAGGCACTCCTTGAATCACAAAAGAATCACTAACTCCTAGAAAAGACTTAAGATGTAAATGAGGGTCTTCAGATGTCAAACCATGGAATTGCCCCACTGTTTGCAACGTCTGAAACATTACCAGTTTCATTTCAAAATTCGCCGCTTGGATTTGGGGACGTGCAATCCCTGGATTCAACTCATTAAACATCGAAATAGCATATGCTCGAATGGCTCTGGTCCTATCGTTCGCTATCAAGATAGGATTCTCAACCTGATTATTTTGTTGCTCATTTTGCTCAAACAGTGGGTTTTGCTGCAGCAACGGATTCTGCTGGGGGTTCACTGCTACTGGACCTTCAGGAACCTGCGGAAGTTGCGGGGCGTTCTCCATCTGGTTTCTGCGCTGCTCCCTCCTTCTGTTCCTAAATGTTCTCTCAATTTCTGGATCAAGCTCAAACCGTACCCCAGGCGGATCGCTCATGCACCAAAATCACACCTGCAAAAACAAAAGAAACAATCAAAAAGTTCTAGCACCAAACCATCAAAACACGTACACAAAACAGATCAGATTAAAACTTATTCAGTCCCCGGCAACGGCGCCAAAAACTTGTCGGGTTCCTAGAGTGAGTAAAAATTTGGTATAAAAGACTCTAGAATTCCTGTGCAAGTATACACAGTCTGCAGCAAGTAATATTATCAATCCAAGGTCTGAATGGGCTTCTACTTTATCTATTTTGTGTAACTTCCTAATGGTTTCGAAGATAATAAAAATGTTTGGGTTTTATACAAATTATGCTGAAGCAAAATAAATGACAGAACAACGAGTAAACAAATAGATAGACAGATTAAAGACAGGCGCTGGTTAGGCTTTAGTGATTGTTCTAAGATATGCTCTAGCAACATTATTGATCATGCATTTCTCGCAGTATTATTAGCGGATTCCTCCCGGAACTCCAGATCTTTTGGGATATGTTTCAAACCCAATGAAGAGCGACCGATCAAGCACTAGGCAACTGGCTATCCCTAGCTCAGTCACTGGCGTTCACCAATACACAATGATCGTAGTGTGGATAATCGCCACACACTCTTTAAATCATCCCTGAAACTAGAGAGAGCTATCCATACCGGCTGGCCAGGCGGGCATAAAATGAGATTAAGCACAACAATTACCCAAAATGCGATAGTCAATTTATTACTAGAGATGAAGCACAGTAATCACATTATTCCTAACCAACACCTTAAGCTATTTAGTTCATAATAGGCATAGGAATACGAATTACAATCTGAGTATGCATGTCCATAACCACAAGTTAATAAAGAAAGTAAACTCCCTAATCAGCTTGCGGAAGATGGTGTTCTTGATGATCTTCGATCTCCCTATACTATTCGGCTTCCAAGGGAAAACATGGAATGACTTTGACTTTGACGGCTACTTCCTTTTATAGAAGGATGGGAGGCTTGAATTAGGTCAACTAGGACACGTGTAAGGCTCTCCTTGATCCTTTATCACGAAAATAACTCAACAGGAGTCGATTCATGAAGTTGGCTAACGAGCTGTGATGTGGTAGTTTCTGTTCCCAGTTTTGCTGCAGCACAGAATTTGCTCCCTCCAGTCGCCCAGCAGCATAATCTGCACAAAATGATTTCCAAAGCTTCCATTCTTCCAAATGGGTTAAATCATGTAATATCCCTCTAAAACCAACCCTATTAAGCATTAAAGACACACAAATCCTTATATAAATGAGGCCTAAATAACTACCTTTTGGGCAGTTATCAAAAGGCAAAAATTAAATGCGACCGCATTTCTGGGAAGGCAAATATGAAATGCGACCGCATTTCTGGAAAAACAGAGGTCGTTCCGAGTCACACGCGAGTCGTTGTTGACGAGTCTTCTTCGCACCTAACCGGTTGTTTTGACCCTGAAACTGACTGGGCAACCTTCCAGCACTTATTTCGCAGCTCCTCAACCAATTTCTACACTATATAAGCTCGGGATTCGAAGTCAAATTCAAGCAGAACTCACTTGGAAGAAAAGGGTGGTGACAGTACTCTGGCTCGACGCCAATGAGTATGGATGCCCAAGGTCCTTCTTAGATGACAAATTCTAACCCGAGAGAGAGTTAGACATCGAACCTTGTGGTTTGTAGAGAGTTTCACCCATTCCCATCTCGTAAAAGTGAGAGAGTGGAGTGTCTTAGCGAACTCTAGAAGGATCGTGTAAACAAAAAACCCATAATATTTAGCTATCTCTTTTAATTCCAGCTCTTGAATCTTTTCATTATCTTGTATTCTTTGCATCATTATTTCAATGGAAATGTGTTCATTTGCTTTTTATTCCATCATGAGTAGCTAAATCCCGCTGAGGGGTTCAATGTGGTGAATTCCCTTAGGGTTTAATGGCTTGAAAGTGTTTTATTTGCTTAAGTAGGGTTTAGTGCATGTCATTCTTTATTGAATATCACTCTAATCTTGCTGAGTTTAATTGGATCACTTAGACTTTGCATGCTATGTGAGTTTGATCTCGAAAGGGACAAACGATATCGGTTCTCATAAAGGTGATATAGGAGAAAAAGCTCAAAAGAGATTGTTCGGCGGTATAGGGCAAGTTGCCTAAGGCACCCTATATCGACTATAGGGTTATAGGTTGCATTCGTGAATTATTGTTGAGTTCCTAGAGTGAGTAAAATTATGATTTGAAAAGACTCTAGAATTCCTGTGCAAGTATACACAGTCCGCAACAAGTAATAAGTATTTGTCAATCTAAGGCCTGAACTAGCTTCCACTCTATCTATTTTGTATGAATCTTTTAATGGTTTCAAGGTAATAAAAATGATTGGGTTCTATAAGAATTATGCTGAAGCAAAGTAAATGACAGAACAACAAGTAAACAAATAGGAAGACAGATTAGAGACAGACGTTGGTTAGGTTTAGTAATTGTTTTAAAAGATGCTCTAGCAATATTATTGATCATGAAAACTCTCGCAGTATTATTAGCGGATTCCTCCCAGAACTCCGGATCTTTTGGAATGTGTTTCAACCCCAATGAAGTACGACCGATCAAGCACTAGGCAACTGGCTATCCCTAGCTCAGTCACTGGCGTTCACCAATACACAATGATCGTAGTGTGGTTAATTGCCACACACTCTCTAAATCATCCCTGAAACTAGAGAGAGGTATTCACACCGGCTGGCCCGGCAGGCATAAAATAGAAACAAGCACAACAATTAACCAAGATGCAATAATCAATTAATATTATAAGAGATGAAGCACGACAACTACATATTCCTTAACCAACGCCTAAATCTACTTAGTTCATAATAAGCATGGAAACACGAATTACAATCTGAGTAGGCATGTCCATAATCACAAGATAATAAAGAAAATAATAATCTCCTTAATCAGCTTGCGGATGATGGTCTTCTAGTGGTCTCCAATCTCTCTATACTATTCGGCTTCCAAGGAAAAATGGAATAGTTTTGACTTGGACGGCTACTTCCTTTTATAGAAGGATAGGAGGCTTGAATTAGGTCAACTTCGACACGTGTAGGGCTCTCCTTGCTCCATTATCCCGAAAATAACTCAACAGGTTCATGAAGTTGGCTAACGAGCTGTGATGTGGCAGTTCTGCTCCCAGTTTTGCTGCAGCACAGAATTTGCTCCCTCAAGTCGCCCAGCAACAGATTCTGCAAAAAATGATTTCCAAAGCTTCCATTCTTCCAAATGGGTTAAAACATGTAATATCTATCTAAAACCAACCCTATTAAGCACAAAGGTCACAAAAATCAATATAGAAATGAGGCCTAAATAACTACCTTTTGGGCAGTTATCGCACCCCCAAACTTGAACTATTGCGCGTCCCGAGCAATGCTAACCAACCTTTCTTCAAGAATTCAAAACATTAGACAAAGAATAGCTTAATCCAACCAGACAGTCCAACACTACCTTAGACCTTTACCTGAGCACTCTGCAAAATCGAGCTCTGTTGCAGCAAAATGATTCCTCCGACATGGACAAATAATCACCACTTTTAACTTAATTCTAAGAACTTACCACAGCCTAGCTCTATTATCAAACATCTTAAAATATATTCTCAAGGGGTTTAAATTTTCGTTTTTCAGACTTTAAGCAGCCTTACAGTCATAAGCTCGTAAGCATGGGATGACCCACTTTATGGTGCAATATACCCTTGCCTTAAGCTCATCACCAACTATGCTCAATACTCATTATAAAGCTAAAAAATCCTTAGTTATTCCATCTCTTGCCCCTCAGAATGGTGACATTTTATGATGAAGCTCACCTAAGTTCTGGAAGACAGAAAAACTGCTGGATCATCATTCATCCTTCAAAACTTTTGCTCCATGAATTTTTTCAGCAAAATTTTCAACAAATAGTTTTTTTCGACAAATAATTTTTCTCATTTTCCCTATTTCCTAGGTCATCTTTTGACGCGAAGACAAACTGTGGGTATCACAAATGTCCCCGGTTACTCAATAACCTAACAAATTTTTACTTGAAGGAGAGGAATGCTCGAGCAAAACAATTGGAGTAGCAAAAAGTCCCCCAAACTTGAATTATCTAGAATGGAAATATCTAGAAATTTCATTAAAAACATAAAAAGATATTACATAAGCAGAGATATATTTTTAAAGCAGAAAAATTAAAAAGCAGCAGACAAAACAAACAGAAATAGAAGAAGATGCGGTCAGGAATACGCGAGCAAACAAAATATTTCAACAAAAAGACTGCGCACTCAAAATCTCCTCCTTCAGTCTTCCCGACCAGGCTCTTCTTCTTCATCACCTTTTCTTTCCACAGGCGGCGGCGGAATCCAGGGGTTCAGGAGGTCATCAGGGAAGATGGGTAAAGCCGGATATGGTTTGGAAAAATTCATTTACAAGGCTACCCTTAACGCGACATCCCTCATTTTTACGTAATTCCAGAAAGTCTGAAATTGCCTTTCAGCGAATTCCATCCTACTGGAATGCATTTGCAACTGTTCTAGTATTTGTTGGATGCCGTACACCAAACCTCCTTTGCATGCTTCCTACGTTCTCTGAAGCCTGGCCATATTTGGTGTGTCTATTATTCCCTTATCTAGTAAAATCACGTCATCCTCACCCTCTGGCAGCCCTGTCCTTTAGCATAGCATCGTGATAGTGTTGGGGAAAAACAGCTTCCCCACCTTTTTCCGCCAGCAATCAAGAATCTCAGAAGAAATTATTTTTCCTACGTCAATACTCATCGAGCGAAGAATAGCAAAGGAAAGCAATACCCGGTCTTGAGATACTGTGGAATCGTGAGTTGTCAGCAGTAAGCGCAGCCTAATGAAACCCATCCAGGTGTTGGCCTCGCTTTTCAAATAAGTAGCCTGAAACGTGCGCTTCTCCGTCTTCGACAACTTCCACTGGGCCCCTCAATGCCAACCTCTTGGACAGCTGCATTTAGTTGGTCGCTAGATGGTGCAACCATCATCTCATTAAAGACCGCATGCGGAAAATCCTAGAGACTAAACAAATCATTAATGGCTTCTAGGCTCCAGTCCACGGGCATTCCCCGAACTATAACCTGAAATTCTTCCTGATCGTCAAGATTTGCGTAAAATTCCCAAACAATGTTGGAATTAACAGGCTCTGGTTTCGCACAAAATTGGCTCCAGCCGAGGTTCTCTATTCCAGTCCGCAAGAACCGTGGCACATCATCGCCAAATCCTCGTTCGAACAGGAAATCCCGTTTCAGCATCTCCTGGTATTTTGCTCGAGCAAGGTTGTTGACGAAGCGAATAAAAGGTAATCTTTGTTCCTCAACCTCGTCACCCTCGCCCGATGCCTCAACAATAGCTTTGCCCTTGTCTTCCCTCTGCTTGGGCAAAATCTCTTCCTCAGCCTTCTTTGCTTCTTCTTCTCTTGCCTTGTCTTCAGCCTCCTTCTTTTCTTGCTCTCTTCTCTCTTCCTCAGAATCCGATGATGGAGGCGATGGGGTATTTTGAATTACCCTGATGTGGCCCGCCTTTCGCTTTATTATTCCATTTATCATCTTATCTCACATTTCATCCACTCAGCTAGCCACGCACCAAGTTTTTGGCGCCATTTTTGGGGAACAAAAGTGAAACCAATTTTGTTTTTGAAATTGCGATCTGATTGCGAACACATTTCTATCTTAAGAGAATCTAACTTTGATTTGCAGTTTCTTTTGCAGGTTGAAGTTGGTGCATTAGCAAGGAGCATCATCTCTTCGAGCTAAACCTTGAGATAGGAAGAAAGAGCAATAGGAGTTGAGCGCACGGGAACATCTTGAAGAAGCTTCTTACACTCGTGAGCTTCTAATAGATCTACACAGAGTCGATCCTCCTATTGGCCAAAAAACAGGAAAAAAAAAAGAAAAGAAAAAGGAGATAGAAGATAAACACAACTGAAGGGTTTGATAACTCAATATAACCCACATGTGGAAGAAGATATCATCACAACATTGAGTGCACAAATCACATCAATGGCTTCTCATTCTAATTTCTTTTGTGTTTATTGTGCTAATGTTCATTCTTTGTTTGAAACTTGTCCATCTAATCCTTATTATACAGAGCAATCAGACAACTAGAGTCCTATTTTCAATCCTTACCGAGGATGGTTGCAACACCAACAAGATAGTAGCAACAACAACCCAACACCTCATTTGGAGCAAGAATGTCTGTTTACTTTTGAAGACCAATATGAAGATCAGTATGCCCAACAAGAGATGCAACAAGAGATGGAATCACAAGTGTCAACTAGCTTGGAAGAACTCATAAGAGAATACATAGCAAAGAATGAAGCCACGATAAAGAACTTGGAGATTCAAGTAGGGCAATTGTTAGAGGAGTTGAAAAACAAGTGAACTTCGATGTGCTCCAAGCATTTGAACACCCTGATGAAATAGATGGATGTTTTGATTTTGATCCTATTGATTCTTTTACATATTGTAGCTTGCAGAAAGTGTTAGAAAAAGATGGATTTGAGGACGATCCTAATGATTCCTTTGCTTGTTGTAGCTTGAAGAAAATGCTATTTGAGGAAGAAATCAAAGAGGAAAACATGGAGGATGAAAATATGCAATATGTGGTAGAGGATGAGACCATAAAGTCTACATTCAAGAGCAGATTGAGTGAGCTGATAATAGAGACTAAGCACTCCATGATTAAAACGCCTCAGTTAAGACTCAAATCTCGTCCATTATCAAGACCCAGGGTCAAGATGAAAGTTTGTGGTGCAAGAAGTAGGAATAAAGCTTTAATCTCCCTTTTAGAGATCAGCTAAGTCATTTTTTTAACTAAAAGAGAAAAAAAAGAAAAAGAAACATATTTAAGCTTTTGAACATTTTGATTCGATTGTTTATGTTTCAGGAAGCTAATAAAGTTAGGAGACAAGAACATGAGACAAGAAGATGAAGAAAAGACAAGGAAAAGCTAATAGAGCAAAAAGTGTCACCACATCTATTGCTCTTTCTTCATCTATTGAGAGCATATATGACCTGATCCTCGCCAAAAGCCAACAAATCCAGGAGCAGAACAAGGACCATTAGACCTATGCTCGAGAGAGGGATGAGGCTATCAAACGGATGTTCCTGGCTAGCTCATCTGAAGAAGCCCTAGTTGCCCCTCCATTTTCATCGTCCCTTCTGGATGAACCTGAGATCTCTAATATGGAGGATAAACCTTCCAAGAACTAAGGGAGTTTTCGTTGTTCCCTTCTAAACATCAGCATGTTTCTTTGTTTTTCAGTTTAATTAGATCTTTTAGCAATTCTTTTCATGCATTAATTCATTGTTCTTTTAGTTAGGTTTAGCAATGTTGGTTTTTAGCATATTGTTTTCAGTATATTACTTTGTTAGTTGTTAGGTTAGTTTGTTGATGCTTAGGTTAGTTGTCTTGTTAGATTAATAAAATAACAAAATATATGGACAAGAGTAAAAACTCTGTCTAGGAAAAGGTACTTAAGATGACCATTGGGATCACCTTTTCTTGGGGATTTACCTGGGAGTTTGAAAAGTCCATGTTATTTTGTGCCTTGTCTGTTTTGAAAAAAAAAAAGAAGGAAAAATGAGAAAAGTGTAAGTTTGTTTTTGAATAAATGATTGTTGATCAAGAGGGAACTTTGTCTAAGGCAAGTCCTGACTAGGCTGAGGTATTTAAGCTGACCGTAGGGAACACCTCTACCTGGGGACTTACCTGGAAGTTGAACTGATCAAAAAATTTCCTTTAATTCTTTTTAAATTTAGAAAAATGAGAAAAATAGGAATAAATCATGATTAAGCATATGAGCTTTCTAACTTGTTTGTGAGTGTTTCAGAGAAAGGAAGAAAGAAAAAGGAAAATGAAAAGTTAGAAAAAAAAGTGAAAACATAAAAACGGGGTGAAATGCTACTGCATTTCTCCCCAATGTATTTGGGAATGCGACCACATTTGCTCGAATAAAAAGGGAGTCACATTTTTATTTCACCTGCACGTGACCTAATTAGAAAAGTAAATAGCTTGACTTAAGCTTTTTTTCTCCTCACTAAACACCAAAACCTTTGCATTCAATTCAAACCCTCAACTTTCCATGTTCTCCATCGTGAAACCGCAAGACCCACACTCAACGAAGATGAAGAACACACAAGGATCATCATCCTCACACAAAAACACTTGATCTCAGAGTGTACGATCGATCCACGAAGCTGAAGGAAGCAGCCGACGGCAAGAAGAGAACCCCGAAGCACACATGCAAGGCATGTGAACGACGAAACACATGGGATTCTCACTGGCGATCGTGAATCGAGCGCCCAACGCTTCAACTCCATCCTCTTCGGCAATGCCTGCTAGTTCGAAGGAGATGCCGAGTTCATCTGGGCCGAAATGGTTCACACGAGCCGCTGCAGTTCACCAAACCCAAAAACCTCCCACTCAACAATTCAGAAAACGTTCACGGGAGTGGTTTGAGATGATCCGTGAGATGGGTGCCAAGAGAAGAGCTGCCCTTAAAGAAGAAGGGAATCGACAAGACGAAGAAAAAGCCGCCAAGGCAGCTGAAAGCTCTCGGCAAGGAGAAACTTCGATGGGTAAGGTTTCCAAACCTTCAACTGACACTTCTCTATCTTGCAGGACCAAACCCATTGTTACTTACAACACAAGAAAGATGAGCCCAAAGAAAAAGGTGTCTGAAAAACTGCTTGAAGTTCAACCCCTAAAAATAGCAAAGATGCCGCCCGATGTATTCGAAGGAACAATCCGCCAAGCAGTGGCAAAGGCTCTTGAGATTGCAGAGGGGTGCAAGGCTGAACAGGATGCTTTAAAAGAGGTTGAAGCGGAGAGGGAGATGGAAAATCAAAAGATGGCTGAGGAAGATGAGTTCGCAAAGGAAAGAGATGAGAAAGATGAAAAAAGAAAAAGAGAAGAAGAGCAAGAGGCCGAGAGGGCCTTAGAAGCTGAAGAAGAAAGAAAATATGAGGAAAACCTCAGGAGGGCAGCTATGGATTTGCAACTCCTTGAGGAAGAGAAAAAGAGAATAGAAGAAATAAAAGAAGATGAAAAGAGAAGAAAGGAAGCTGAAGACTTCCTTGCAGCCTTTGAGCCACTCCACAAAGCTCAAAGTGAGGTTGATGTACTGCAAGGAAGGTTAGAAGAAGAGGCCCAACAGGGGCCAAGAGAAAAAAATTTAGAAAAAGAAGAAGAAACAGAAAAAGAAGTAGAAGGCCAGAATGTGACCGCATTTGGGCCGCATTTTGAGGAAGGCCTAGCCGAGGCCAATAGAGAGCAGCCAGCTGAAGAGGTTTTTGAACCTCTATTCACACATGACCCACCAGCTGCTGACAGTACCTCTTCGGGGGAGAAGAGGGATGAAAAAGAAAAAGAGGACGAGGAGGCCGAAACCTCCAGTGATTCTGACTCTGAAACAGAATCTGATTCAGAGGTAAGAGAGCTCGATGATGACCAAGTCCCTATCTCTGCAGCATTAAGAAGAAAGAGAAAGAGAGAGGTTAAGGCTGAGAGGAGGAAAAAGAACAAGAATGACCCAATCTTTGCCAAGAGGCCGAGGACGAGATCCATGGACGCCTCTCCTGCAGTTCCTCCTACCATCTCACCCGCCAAGCCGAAGGGCAAATCACCCAAGGCCGCATCTCCCAAAAATCCATTCCCTGAGGTATTTAAAGATGTTAATTTTCAAGAAAGAATGGAGATCATGAAGAAAAGAGATTTCCTCAACGAGAAGGGATTCTCTGACCGAGTAGGAGCACTGCCAGAGTTCGTAAGCAGAGTTATCTTCCAGTACAAGTGGCAGGAGTTATGTGCTCACCTTCAAGAGGCTGTTGTGCCTCTAGTTTGTGAATTTTACACTGGCCTGAGGTAGGAGAGTATTAGCATGGCGGTGGTGAGGGGGAAGATGGTCAGTTTCTCCTCAGTCGACATCAACAGGGTGTACAGGATCAAAGCACCCTTGAACCCAAGAGGGAATGATGTGATCAGGAATCCTTTGGCCAAGAAAATGAAGGAAGCTTTGGGTCCAATGGAAAGAATCACAAACAAAAGTGAAGACTTTAGTGCCAAGCGACTTAAAGCCATAATCGGCAGTGTGGCTTCACTTCATCAAAAACCGCTTGATGCCAACCACCCACGATAGCACGATTTCAGTAGATAGAGTGATGTTACTCTATTGTCTTATGAAGGGGTTGGAAATCAACGTAGGGAGTAGCATAAGGGATGAGATCTTAGCCTGTGGACGGAAAAGGGCAGGCAAGCTTTTCTTTGGCTCACTCATCACCCAACTCTGTCAGAGGGTGAAGATTGTGCCAGGCAAGGACGAGGAGCGCCATTTCTTCAAGCCAACCATTGACTTGTCCTTGATAGTAAAGCTTCAGCAGAACAACATCCAAAGGAAGGATAAAGCCTCCACATCACAGGCAACACCTCAATCAGTGCCGAATATAGCCTCTTCATCCCAGCACACTCCTTTTACAGGGCCTTCACTAGCATCAGAAGCCCTAGGCATGGTCCACCACAAGCTTGATCGAATTAGGGAGAACTTGAAGACATACTGGACATATGCCAAGGAGCGGGATGAAGCTATTAGAGAGTTCTATCTCTCCATCGCCCCAAGCATTGCTCTGGTCTTTCCAAATTTCCCTCAGTCGCTGCTGCCCCAGGAAGAAGAGGATTTTGGTGGAGAGGAAGATGAAGAGAATGAAGAGAGAGAGAGTTCCTCAGACGAGGAATAGGGGAGTTTTCTGATCCCCTTTGACTGAAAATTTTTTGTGAATAGATACTGTTTTACTGTTTTTTATTGTTTGCTGTTTTTAAGTTTTTAGCATGTTTTAAATTCTGTTCTTAGTAGTTTAGTTGCTATTTATTTTGTTTTAATGTTTAGTTGTTGATAGTTTTTGATCATAGGATAGTTTTTGATAGTTTGTGGATAGTTTAGGATAGGAAAACTTGGGTTTTTAGATCTTTTCTTGAAAAAACTGCTTGCTGTTTTTTGAGCTTTACCTATGATAGTTTTGAAGAAAAAAAATCAACTTTTAGAGAAAGTGCTTAAAAATATTTTGGAAGAAAAAGCATGTTTCAAAGGAGTTTTCTTTTAAGCCCTTAATGATGAGAACTAGAGCTTTGTTCTATCTCAAAAGTGCCACCATCTCAACTGAGTTATTTTCTAGTCATAGGCTTTCCATTAGTCTTTTTCTTTACAAAATTTTCTTAGAGTCTAAACTTCCTCGTGTTTAACCTTTCTAACACTCTAGGAGAGTTTAGCCTTTAAGTTTTGAGAACTAAAAAGCCTCATGTTAAGCCCTTGCCTCAAAAACAAGCCAATGAGGACATTGTCTACCTTTAAGTTTGGGGGGGGGGGGGGGGTGCTTTATGCTTTATGTAAATATCGTTTGGAAATTTGTATTGCTGGAAAGAATATGTGCTCAGTTTAAATTTAAAAAAAAAAAGAAAGAAAAACCGAGAGTTACTCCTCATTTCTAGGGTTTACTGAGTAACCAGGGGCATTCATGACACCCATGGTTTGCCACTGCATGAAAGGTTTACCTAGGGAAGTTAGTATCACTCCGAGCTTGTGAACTTTGCTCGTAGCTAGATATCTTCACCACAAAGTGTCGATAAGCTAGAACGAAGGTAAAAATGACAGCAAGGATGCTTTTGGGAGAAAAATAAGTTGAATAAAAGGAGCACCAGTAGTCAAAAAAGTTTGGGGGAGATGGGAAAAGTTCTAGTAATTCATATATGCTTTTGTTTTCCTAAAGATTGTTTTCTTAGACTAAAAGGACTACACTAGACTGTATGAGTAGAAGTTAGGTAGTTTAAACACATTGGTTAGGATGGATTAGAGAGAGTTTTGCTTTGAAAAAGAACAGTAGAAATCTTCATGCCTAGGAAACTCAGACGTTGTGACTGACACTAGAGCAGAACCCTCTCCTGAAAGGCAAACTTTTTAGAAAACGATCTTAAATGCATGTTTACTTGATTCCATGTCACTTGATTTGAAATGAAAAGTTGATACTAGTACCATGATTCATTACTATGCATGAACTCTATCGTTTTGGTTTGCAATTAATATTGAGCTCTCACGTTCTAATTGGCAATTAAAAAGTTGATCTCTAATATTCTGATTTGCTATTGCTTGAGGACAAGCAATGAGTTAAGTTTGAGGCTATGATAAGTGCCAAAAATAATTTACATATTTTGCCCCTTATTCTTAGCTTATTTCTTGTCAAATATTGAGTGTTTAGGTCAATTTTACTATTTCCGAGCTCAAAATATGTTAATTTGATAAGTTAGGGTGTTGAGAGTCACTTTTGTTGAATTATGCTTAATTATGCTTAAAAGGACTTGATTTGAAGCAAATTTGACTTAGTTTGCTGTTGTGCAGAAAAACAGAGTTGAAGCTGGAAATCCCCAGAAATGCGACCGTATTTCTGGAAAAATAGAGGTCGTTCCGAGTCGCAGCGGGTCGTTGTTGACGAGTCTTCTTCGCACTTAACCGGTTGTTTTGACCCTAAAACTGACTGGGCAACCTTTCAGCACCTATTTCGCAGCTCCTCAACCAATTTCTACACTATATAAGCTTGGGATTCGAAGTCAAATTCAAGCAGAACTCACTTGGAAGAAAATGATGGTGACAGTACCCTGGCTCGACGATGATGAGTAGGGATGTCCGAGGTCCTTCTTAGATGACAAATTCTAACCCGAGAGAGAGTTAGACATCAAACCTTGTGGTTTGTAGAGAGTTTCACCCATTAACATCTTGTAAAAGTGAGAGAGTGGAGTGTCTTAGCGAACTCTAGAAGGATTGTGTAAACAAAAAACCCATAATATTTAGCTATCTCTTTTAATTCCAGCTCTTGAATCTGTTCATTATCTTGTATTCTTTGTATCATTATTTCAATGGGAATGTGTTCATTTGCTTTTTATCCCATGACGAGTAGCTAAATCCCGTGGAGGGGTTCAATATGGTGAATTCCCTTAGGGTTTAATGGCTTGAAAGTGTTTTATTTGCTTAAGTAGGGTTTAGTGCATGTCATTCTTTATTGAATATCACTCTAATCTTGTTGAGTTTAATTTGATCACTTAGACTTTGCATGCTATGTGAGTTTGATCTGGAAAGGGACAAACGATATCGGTTCTCATAAAGGTGATATAGGAGAAAAAGCTCGAAAGAGATTGTTCGCGGTATAGGGCAAGCTGCCTAAGGCACCCAATATCGACTATAAGGTTATAGGTTGCATTCGTGAATTATCTATGTCGGAGTCGAGTCCCAGAAATTGGCATAACGGTACTCGTTTAGCCTTCTTATGGTTTTTGGAAACAAGGGCCAAAAGGAAGTTAAATCTGCCCAATGCATTAAACACTCTTAAGTTAGATATTGCATAGGTATGGTTGTTACTCTAGGGATGAATCCATGTTGAATACCTCGTTTTATCTTATTGTAATTCTTTATTCGTTATTTGCATGTTTTATTATCTTTTCAAAAACCCAATCAATCAACTTATTTTCTTTGGTTACCTTTTTCAAAAGCAATAATTTTAGCATTTTCTTCATCAAATCTGAATTTCCAATTTAGTCCTCGTGGGATCGATACCCTTGGAATACTTTCTGAGGTTTTTTTATTACTACGTGCGACAGTGTATACTTGCACTTAAGTGTTGGCTGAATTATTCTTTATTATTTCATTTATCATCTTATCTCACATTCCATCCATTCAGCTAGCCACGTACCAGGTATTCCTACAAGAGAATCTATATTAGCGAGTTTTAGAGGTGTTTTGGATGATTGCAATCTAAAGGATTTTGAGTACAGAGGGGACAAGTTTACATGGTCTAACAGACAAATAGCTTCAGATCAAATTAATGAACGGCTAGATCGCTTCCTTGTGAATGAAGCTTTTTGGAGCTTATTTTCTAATTTGCCAGTTACTCACCTGGAATGGGCAACATTTGACCATCGCCCAATTTTACTTGATGTGACCCCTTCAATGGGGTCAGGAGGAAATCAAAACAAAAAACAATTTTTTTTTAGATTTGAAGAAGTTTGGGCCCAACAACCAGATTGCAGAAATATAATCGATGGTGAAGGTTGTTGGAAGGTTCGTCCTTCGGGTTTTCCACGTCTTGAAAATTTCCTCACAAATTCTAGGGTGCGATTGCAAAAATGGGGAAAAGGCACTTTCTCTATCATCTGTCGAGATATTTTTAGACTTTAGGCAAAATTGTAAGATCTGTACAGAATACCTCATCCTTAGGATTTTGATGTGATAAAGATGGTAGACAATCAATTAGACAAAGTGTTGGAGGAGGAGATATACTGGAAACAAAGATCTAGGGAAAATTGGCTAAAGTGGGGTGATCAAAACACTAGATGGTTTCAATCACATGCTACTACAAGAAGGCGAAGAAATGAAATTAGTGGTATTTGAAGATGAGAATGGTGTTTGGATATCTGAAAGACAACAGTTGGAGACGGCTTTTCAATCTTATTTTGCAAAATTATTTCCATCTTCTAACCCGTTTTCAGTTGTCATGGATATTACAGGATATCCAGGTGAAGGTCATTGTGAACATGAATGCTAAACTTTTAGCACCCCTTACTCGAGGTGAAATTGAAAGAGCAATAAAGCAAATGCATCCGTCAAAGGCACCTGGTCTAGATGGTTTTCCTGCAATCTTCTATCAGAGGTTTTGGTTTGAGGTTGGTGATACAACTATCTTAAATTGTCTAGAAATTTTAAACCAATCTCGTTCAATTAGTGACTGGAATTATACTTATATTGCGCTCGTTCCCAAACTAAATAATCATAAAAAGGTGTTGGATTACCGACCTATTAGTTTGTGTAATGTGGCATATAAAATAATTGCTAAGGTGATAGTTAATAGAATGAAAGGGGTCCTTCAAGATATTATTTCGGAAAACCAATCTGCTTTTGTTCCTGGGAGGTCAATTTTTGACAATATTACTGTGGGCCACGAATGTTTGCATTCCATTAAATCAAGGAGAAAGGGACGTAAGGGGTGGATAGCTTTAAAGCTCGATATGAGCAAAGCATATGATCAGGTGGAATGGTGTTTCTTGGAGTGCCTGATGTTGAAGATTGGGTTCCACCCAAATTGGGTGGCTTTAATTATAGATTGTGTAAAATCTGCAAAACTTTTCGTACTCCTAAATGGTGTGCCGACGGGAAACATAATACCACAACGGGGGCTACGACAAGGTGACTCACTTTCTCCCTATTTATTTTTGTTTTGCTTGAAGGCTCTATCTTCGATGATAAATGGGGCTATGGCTCGAAAACAAATGATGGGTATCAAGGCAAGCAAACATTGCCCTGAGGTTTCTCATCTTTTTTTCACTGATAACAGCCTAGTTTTTTTGCCAAGCATCCATTGAACAGGTTTGGGCATTTCGCTCAATCCTTAAAATGTATGAGTTGGCTTCGGGTCAAGTTGTTAATGCTAATAAGTCTGCATTAATTTTCTCACCAAATGTATCTAGGATTTTCGGTCAACTCTCTCTAATATATTAGGGATGCCTATGGTTGATAATCTAGTGAAATATTTGGGAGTTCCATCTTCCTTTTCCAGCAGTAGAAGAGAGGATTTTAAAAATATTAAGCAACGGGTTTGGCAAACGCTACAAGCGTGGAAGGGGAACTTATTCTCTATTGGTGGGAAGGAGATTCTTATCAAAAGTGTGGCCCAAGTCATACCAACTTATATCATGAGCTACTTTCGGATTCCACAAACGCTATGTGATGATATTTAGAAAATGGTGGCACGATTTTGGTGGGTTTCTACAGATTCAACAAGGAAAATACATTGGAAGAAATGAGACACTTTGTGTCGTCCGAAAGAGCTTGGTGGCTTGAATTTTAGAAATTTGGTGAATTTTAATAAAGTTTTGTTAGCAAAGCAGGTTTGGAGATTATTCAAAAGCCCAAATTTGCTGTCTTCTAGAGTGATTCAGGGAAGATACACTCATCAAGAATCACTGTTGTTTGCACATGTTAAGAATAATTGCTCAATTTTTTGGAGGAAATTTGTGTGGGCACGTGATATTATTCAACTGGGTATGCGTAAAATAGTTGGCAATAGAAAATCCAATGATTTTTTCAATGATCCGTGGATACCCAAAAAAACTACTTTTGAGCCATTTCCTATTCGCAAAGGGGCAAATCAAGGGGAGTCAGAAGTATTTTAGTTTTTCACCCCGTCTTATGGGTGGAATATGGATAAAATTCAAAGTGTGGTGAATGCGGATGATGTGAGGATAATAGCCCCTATTCCTATTAGTGCTCGTGATGAGAAGGACAAATGGATTTGGCATTATACTTCTAATGGGGAGTATTTGGTTAAAAACGGGTACAAATTTGCCATGAGAATATCGCTGGAACATGTGTCATCAAGCTACAATAACCAAATGAAGTGGTGGGGCACTTTATGGAAAGCAAAAATACCGTCCAAAATTAAGCTTTCATTTGGAAGGCTTACAATGATTGTTTACCGGTAAACTGGTGTTTAAGGAAAAGAGGTATGGATGTCTCACTGTTATGTGGGATGTGTTTATCCAAATAGGAGATTGTAGATCATGCTTTATGTGGATGTAAGAGAGCTAAATTAATATGTGATAATATATTTTACCAGTTTGATAAAAGTATTAGGAATGCTAATAACTTTGCAAATCGAATTATTTGTTTGGCAAGGTAGTTAACTAACGAGGAATTTGAAAAGACTTGTATAGCCTTTTGGGCCATCTGGAATGACAAAAATAGTTGGTGCAGGGATACGAAGATTATGGATTGGGATCAGCATTGTGATTGGATCAATTGTTATTGGGAGGAAACAAGACCTGAACGAAAGGGAAAGGTCATGGTGCAACCTTTGGAGAAGTATCTCAAAGTACCCAGACAACTGGATATAAAATGTTTAGTAATGTTGCAGTTAATATGCAATATAGTGGAGAGAGGTATGGTATGGTTGTAATGGGACCGAATGGTAATATGATAGGAGCAATGGAGATGATAGATCAAACACCTTTCACACCGTTAGCAGCAGAAGTCCAAGCTATCCTTCATGGTATCCGACTGTTGCAACGTTTGCAATGCAAAAATGCTCAAGTCTTTTCAAATTCCTTAAATGCGATAAGCATGATTGATGCACAAGTTGCTTACCGCAAGTGTACCACTACAAGATGAAAGGTCTATTGCAGAGGTTTTTTTGAGCTGTTGTAGCAGTTGCAAGATTTTTCGCAGCAGTTCCAAAACCACTGGCAGAAGTGTGTTGGGACGACTTATTGCAACGGTTTTGACAACCGCTGGAATCAGATTGAAATAACCACCACGATAGGTACTCAATTTGCAGCGGTTGGTAATGTCGTAATACAACAGTTTTGTTAACTGCCATTAGTGTGCAGCGGTTTCCAAACTACTACATTCACCTAGAAAACCGCTGCAATTGTAATTTCAATAGTAACAACTCCCTAAATTATTGTAGCAGCGGATGAATAACCTCTACTAACTTGCAACGGTTTAATAAGCATTAGGAGCACTTTTTAACTGCTGCAATATTGAACTTATTGCAGCGGATTGTAATTGTTGGAATAACTTACTCATATGCAACAATGTTTTTTAATATATTGCAATAATTATAGTAATTGCTGCTATTTTTGCAACAATTTTTGTAAATGTTAAAATCCTTTATAACCGCTACAATAACTAATCCAATAGCAACAATTTTTTTCTTATATGGCAACATTTTTGTATCTATTTTGCAACAATTTATATGGTAGCTATAATTTAAATCAATTTTACAATATTTTTCATTTCAAAATTATTGAAAAACAAGTAGTTTTTAGTATTTTATGTTATGAAAATTTTAAGAATTTTACAACAAAAAAATTCAACAACAATAGTCAAAATTATGTAATGAGAATAAAAGTAAAGAAAGTTACAAACAATAATCGGTTACAATTTCTAGATGAAGTAATAAAATACCAATCAAGTAGTGATAAAAAAAATTGAGGATGAAGTATTACAATACCTATAAAGTACTGACTGAAATTAACACCGTCTACAAAATGTGTCCAACATCAATAAAGAAGATGAATCTAAACTACTTATCAGTTATCATCATTTAGTTTTTGATCTTGATTTTTCGTTATTCTCAGATGCATTTTCTCCTTGATCCTGTTAACAAATTAAAAAATATATATATTAAAAAATCAAAAAATATATATATATTAACTTTGTGTAATACTAAAATAAATTAACTTATAATATTCCGTACCTCTCTTGAATTGTCATCCAATGATGTCCCACTAGTACAATCAACCTGCATACAATTAATTTGATCTAATTTTGAAAGCACTTTTTTCATATTTAACCGTATCTCTGCCACTTCAGACTCTAATCTGGTTATTCTAAATCCTTCTTCTATAATTTCATGGTCTTCCATACTTGTCCCAAAATTGATCTCGACCCTCGCAAATCGACGATGTGTAGTTTTAAGAACTTCATATGGGGTAGGTCCTAATCCCATTCCACGAACACGTCCTAAATGTTCTCTACCCCTGACTTGTTCAAACACTTCCATCTGAGAAGGCATAACTTCTGAGCTATCAACATTTTGATTCATAAATTCTTGAAATTTTTCCTATCAAAGAATAAAATTTAAATTAGTAAACTATAAATTTTTTAAAAAATTTAAAATTAACTTTGAACTTACAGCAATTTTAACATATTCCTCATCCATGTAACTTTCGTCCTTTCTCTTGTGTGCAGCTAAAAATACTTCTACTCTGGTGGGGTCTCTTCCCAATTCTTCTTTCTATCATTGAAAGAAAACTAATTAAAATGTGAGCTACAACCTGCTAAACAATACAAATATATAAAGAAAATTACCATCTCATCTGTTTTTCGTGTTAGGCTTTTTCTTCCACACGAATGAGTAAATTTTTGTTTCTTACATATATCTGTATTTCTTGCACTCCGTTTCTAAGATACAAATAATATATAAATGTAAAATCACATATAAAATCAACAATTTGTTATTTAATAATAGTAAGAATAAAAAGAAGATTACCATTCCTTCAGATGAGTACCAAAACGAGACTATGCCAGCCCATTGATCTCTAGGTATATTATCAGGTTTATGTTTCAAGCATTCATCTTCCTTTTCATACTTTGAAACATATTGTCCTCGTAGACTACATTTATAGCCACCCTACTTTCTAGATAATGAGGACAAACACCATTTTTTATGCTTTTCTTGAACAGTGAATTTTGACTGAAAAATAATGATGCAAATGAGTATACAAAAAACATAATATAGATATAAGTAAAAACATAACATATAATTTGGTTTACATACCTTAATGATCCCCGAAACTTCATCCTTATATACCCTTGGTACCTTTCTCCAATCATCATAATTTAAGGGACAAAGGTTGCAATTTCTTCCAATAGTCCCTAAGAAATTGCCCAAAACAGTTGCTCCAGCTTTTATAGGTTGATTCAAATTGTTGAACTCAACCACTATCTTCTGACCTTCTTTTAAATTCCAAATGTCAAACATACGTATTTGACCACGTGTCTTACGTGTCCTAGATGAATCTATTTTTAAAGAAAAAAAGTTAACAACTAAATAATAAGGCTTTAATATCAATTCTAAAATAAATGCAAACATACCTTCTACATCAACATCACCATCAACTGTTAAATTGGCTTCAGTATCAACATTAGCTTCCTCCGAATTGCTAGAATTTCCTTCTAAAGGACTAGACTCCGTGACCACAACATGACGACGTTTTCTAGTTGAATACATATTCACCTGACTAAAAGAATTTGTAACAAAAATTTTAAATTAAAAATACAAAATTTACAAAAGCTAAATTATTTAAATGAAAAATATAACTTACAATTTTCAAGTTTATTTGGATGCTTAAGAATCAGAGTCAGTATTATCATTCATACTTTCAATTGCACCAACATCTAATGAATGATTGATTGTGATTCCATCAGCATCATTGCTGACTAAATCTAAATTGGCATAAGCATTGTCATAAATATCATCCAACGAAGATATATTGGATGACTCACTCCCACAATGATTACTCTCAATTTCACTTGACAAGTTCCCCATATCAAATCAATCACGAGGCTTGGTGTGAACTACAACACTTTATTCAAGCTCTTTTGGATCTGGAATGTAATATACCATTTTTGCTTGAGATGCAAAGACGAATGGCTCATGTCCCAATAATTCTCCCGTATGAACTAAACGCGAGAAATTCACTAAAGTAAAATTATACATGTCAACTTTTTTTCCAATTCCTATAGTTGGATCTACCCAATCACATTTAAACAAAACAACCTTGAATCGATCATAATAATTGAATTCAATAACATCTCTTAAAATCCCATAGTATATAACATCTCCTACTATTGGGTTTCTATCTCGCGAACTAGCATAACTGGTAATTTGTGCTACCACTGACACTCCACTATTTTATGTCTTCATGGATGCATCTTTATCCTTTATACGGAATGCAAATCCATTTATATTATACCCATCATATTTTTTTACAACTTGATTAGGGCCTCGAGCAAGCCACCGAACTTCTTCTAAAACTCTATCTCCTAATTTTGAAACATGATATAGAAATCTATAAATAAGTATAGGTACTCATAGATCATTTCTTAAATATGAAATGAAGTTTTCATATCCACTTACATGTGATTGAAACCACTCGTGAAATGATTCAGTGATAATTTTATCAATTTCATTTCGAGATGGTCCACAACTGCGATTGAGTCTCTTCACTATTGTTTCATAATCTCTACATACAATAATACTTGTTAAAATGAACTTTCATCATAGTTTGACAAGCAAAATTTAAATATATATATATATATATATATATATAAAAGGCTTCCTATAATAGGTGTTTGTTAGTTCAGAATTGAACAACACATATCGATGTGCTTGTATCCAAGAGATGCCTTCCAAAGTACAATTTACAGCACTTTTAATTGGTCTTCTTAACGTTGGAAATAATGAACTATGTGTTTCAATTTCTGAAATCGAGTCATCATTTCTCCTTGGATGATTGAATATCGTTTCAACACCATCCAAATAGTTTGAACAAAATGTAGCACATTCATCTATGGCATAACCTTCAGCAATTGAGCCTTCTGGATGTGCCTTGTTTCTTATATATAATTTAATTTTGCCCAAAAACCTATGCAATAAAGATTATATAAATAGGGAAAATTGTAGTAATTATGAAAGAAAATATTACTTTTTTTACGTACCTCTCAATAGGATACATCCACCTATATTGAACAGGGCTAGCAAGTTTGGCTTCTCTAGGTAGATGAACAATTAAGTGAACCATAATAGTGAAAAATGATGGAGTTAATATTCTTTCCAATTGACAAAGTGTGATGATAATGTGTGACTGAAGTTTGACAATATCATTCACATGGAGCACTAGAGAACATAACTCTTTAAAAAAAGAGCATAATTCAATCATAACTAAACTGACATTTTTTGATAGGCTTCGTAATGCTATAGGCAAAAGTTGCTCCATAATGATATGACAATCATGACTTTTAAGTCCTAGCAATTTTCTCTGCTTAAGATTGATACACTGAGAGATATTGGAAGCATAGTCATCAGGAACTTTGACGCTTTTAAGCACACGACAAAAGATATCTTTCTCTTCAGTGGTCAATTTCAGTGGTCAATGAGTAGCAAGCAGGGGGTAAATATAACTTACTTGATCCACGAGCTTGAGGATGAAGTTCACGTCTTATGCCCAATAATTGAAGGTCTAAACGAGCATTTAAATGATCCTTGGTTTTATTTGGGTCATTTAACAATGTTCCAAGTATGTTGTCACATACATTTTTTTCTATGTGCATTACATCCAAGTTATGACGAACAAGATTGAACTCCCAATAAGGAAGTGAGAAAAAATGTTTTTTTTTTCCAATAATGTGCATTATCTACCCCAGGTCTTCTTTTTGTTATACTTATTGCACTTCTCCCTAAAACCACAATAATATTAGATAGTTGTTGTAGCAATGTCGAGCCTGAAGGTGGTATAGGGGCTACTTGATCTTCAATAGTACCATCAAATCTCCTGTCATAACGAAATTTATGGCCCAACTCTAAAAATCTCCTACGGCCCATAAAACAAAATTTCCTACATTTCTTTAATCGTAATGAGCAAGTCTTGAACCCACAAGAGGGACATGCATGTTTAGAACGATTATTCCATCCAGACAAGTTATCATATCCAGGAAAGTCACTAATGGTCCACATTAGAGTTGCACGAAGTGTGAACGTTTCTTTTTTAAATGCATCATAGGTAGGAATACCTATGTTCCACAAGTCTTTGAGTTCATCAATTAGTGGCTGCAGATATATATCTATATTATTTCCAGGAATTATAGGACCTGGAATTAACATAGAAAGAAATATATAAGGTTGTTTCATACACATCCAAGGAGGTAAATTGTAAGGAATAATTAAAACAGACCACATGCTATAACTGCAACTCATGATCCCAAAAGGATTGAAGTCATCACTAGCTAATCCTAGTCTTACATTACGAGATTCAGAAGAAAAATCACAATATTTCATATCAAATGTTTTCCAAGCCTCTGAGTCAGTTGGATGCCTTAGAACTCCATCTTTAGTTCGCCCTTTGTCATGCTATCACATGTGTTCAGGAGTTTTCGAAGACATGTACAACCTATGTAATCTACTCTTTAGTGGAAAGTAACGTAGTATTTTAGCAAAAATTTCTCAATCTTTTTTTTTTTTTTGGTTGTGATCTTGATACTTCTATACCTTCTTTTTCCTTTTCTACCCATCTTGAAGTACTACAAGTCATGCATGATTAGATCTACTTTGTCTTTCCAATATAACATACAATCATTAGGACATGCATGAATCTTTTCATATCCAAGCCCTAATTTATTGATAATTTTCTTTGCTTCATAAAAAGTTTTGGGCAACTTGATTCCCTTAGGAAATGCTTCACATAATAAGTCAAGAAGTAATGAGAATAACTTATTACTCCAACTACTCATGCATTTGATATGGTAGAGGCGTACAATAAATGAAAGTTTGGAAAAATCTTTACATCTTGGATATAACTCACAATTACAGTCTCTAACTAAGTCATAAAAATTTGATGCATCAATATTTGGTGCTTCTCTAATCAATTCATCATCGTTGACATTGACTCCTTCTAATGCATTTTCTTCAAAATATCCAAAAGCTTCTTGCAACATGTCTTGCAAATTATCACGGTCATTTACATCTAATCTTTCATGAATAGGAGATTCATTCAAAACCTGAGTTTGGCTAACTGAGCGATCCAAAATAGATTCACCATGGAAAACCCAACAAGTATAACGTATAGCAAATCCATTACAGACTAGATGATCATATACATTGTCTCTGTTAGACCAAAATGTGTTTCCACATTTTTTGCATGGGCACAAAATATTTCCATCTTCAGATGCTTTCTCAAAGGCAACGTCCAGAAATGAAGCAACTTCATCTAAATATTCTTTACTAACTCTAGATTTACCAATCCAACTCTTGTCCATTGAAATGATTAAACTAGCACATCATTAATAAAGTAATTAATACCTAAACATAGAAATAAAATAAACAAATTAAGAAAAAAAGTGAAACATTATTATCAAACAATTCTATGAATAAGAACTTAGGATTATATAGCTACCATAACTATAGGTTAGCTATACCATAAAATAAGAAATCATTCGATGTGCAGATAAGCATTATAAAACAATTCAATGAATAACAACTTAGGTTATATAGCTACTATAACTGCAAGATAGCTATGCCACAAAATACGAAATCATTCGATGTGCAGATAAGCATTATCAAACAATTCTACAAATTACAACTTAGGCTATATGGCTACCATAACTGCAGGATAGCTATACCAATTTTCACAAGTCACTTTCCCAAGTTTGAAGGTAAGAATTAAAAAATAAACTACAAGAATTTGACACTTAGAAAAAGTAAAAGTAAGAGTTGGTTCGATTGTGTTCCATGGGAGCCAAAACAAAACGGATTATCTCGATTGTGTATCATGGGAGGCAAAGCCAAAGAAAAAGTATAAGATGGTAAAAAAGAATTACACTTAAAATCAAAATATTAGAAGAAAAAAAATCAACTTTTGTACATGAATAGAAAGACTACAAACAAACACAAGAAAAACATTGATCAAAATCTTCACAAATGAAATTTAATTGCATTGACAACTTTCTAAAATTTGATAAAGCAAGTTAGTCATTAAAAGTTGAAGGTAGAGGCTTTCATCCAGGCATTCAACGATCAATTCAGCCATTTCTCAAGAACCAAAGATAAAAAAAAATATAAAATAAAATAAAAAAAAGACCCACAGTACCAAAGCATATTGTCCCAAAATATATGATAACTAAGCATATTGTCCTCCATTTGCACAGACTGTAACTTGCTTATCAACCCTTCACCCACTTCTAAAATTAAAGTAATCTCCATGGGTCGAACCAACCTATCCACTAAATCCCAAAGGATAATTCATTTTAATTGTTAAAGTTGCCTAACAGACAGCCTTCAACCTTTTTTTCCACATATATTCCTTACTCTATCCTAGTTTAGATTCTAGTTGTTGAACTTCCTTCTCAAATTTCAAACATCCAAACTTTGCTTTTGGACAATTTGTGTCTATTAGAATAAAATAATATAAGATTTATTCTTCCTACCCATTTCCATTCCCAACCTTTGAGTTTATTCACAAATTCCCATACAAAAAAGAATCCAAATTATTCCAACTTACTGCTGCTGTCGGAGGGTTCATAGTTCATGATCAACGACAAGAACCTGAAAAATTGAAAAAGAAAGAGCGCGGAAAGAGTTCGAAGGAGATTGTTGACAAGGATAAGAAGCTGAGAACTGGATTAAAGGCGAGGGAAGATGAGATCTTGATCAATGGCAATGTGGTGAATCGATTGATACAGAACTGCAGGAGTGAAGAAGAATCGAAAGGGGCAATGGGTAAAACGAGAAATAAATTAAAGGGATAAATATAGATTAGTTTTGAGGAAGAACTGAACGCTCATGGAAATCCCATCTCCTTCACTACTCTGTTCATTCTCTCTATATTCCTCTTTCCAAACCCCAAATATTTTCATCAATTTCCAGAAACAAAAATAACCTAAAACTCAAAATTATTTAACACCCAGTACCCAACAGAATGTAGAAGAAGCGAAAGAAAACACAAAATCGGTGGGTGAAAGACGAGCGGACCTTGAAGTAGAAGAGACTGAAGAAATTAGGGAGGAAAGTAGTAGGAAAAGCATTAACGAAAAGCATTACCAACAAAGTATTACCTTGAAGTAGTAGTAGGAAGAGAGTGAAGAAGCGAACCTTTAGAGTTGCAGAGAATCCTTTGGAGGCGTGGAGGCAAACCGACAAAGAAGGGTTTTGGAGTTGAGGAGGCAAAACAACAAGGGACTTTTTCCCTTTTTTTTTTTTTTTTTTTTTTTTTTTTTTTTTTTTTGGAGTTGGGGAGGCAAAACGAAGGCAATGTGAGCTGAAGCTTTTTTTTCCTTCTTACTTTGTTTTTTTTTTTTTTAATGTTTAAAATTAGGGAGGGAAAATTTTGGAGTTGAAGCCAAACTTTAGTTTCTCATACCTTTTTATATATTAAAAAAAATTGAAATTAAAACATTTTTAATATTTATTTTAACATTACCCTGATTTCATAAAATTTTTCTACTATTTTTTTTTACTTTAACATTACCTTTATTTTATAAAATTACGTTGTTTTAACGTTTAAAAGATAAGACGTGTTGTTTTTCTTCTTTTTTTTTTTTGCTTAAAAGAAGAGGCTACCATAAAATCGCTGCAATCTCAACATTTGCAGCGATTTTCTTTGTGTTGCTACTAAAATGTTATAGTTGCATTAACCTAATGCGATAATATTTTAAATGTTGCAACATTACTGTTACAATTGACTATATCGCGACAATTTCTAAAATTGTTGCAATTTAATTGTTGCAATAGACATGTTCGCAACAGTTTGTAAATACGTCATAAGCAAACTGTTGCAATTGAGTATATATTGCAACAATTTAAAAAACGTTGTGAAAAAATTGTTGCAATGTGTATCAATAGCAGCGGTTTTGTTATGTTTTGTTCGAATCTGCTGCAATTTTACAAACCCTCGTAGCATTTTCCAAACCGCTACAAAAAAAATGCTGCAATAAACCTATATTCTTGTAGTGTACGGGTCAAGTAATAATATAGTGTTTTCATGTAAAACGAGTGTTGTCCTCTGGATTGGTTTTTAAGTTAAAATAAGTACCGTGAATACTTTAGTTCAATTTTATTTACAAAGCAAAACTTAATGCAAAAGATAAATCTAAAGACAAAAAGCATAAAATAAAAGTGGAGAGACTCAAATGGAAAGACTTTTAGGGAATTGATTTCACCTATTGGAGTTGTGGATTAAACGCTAGACTATGTGAACATGCAAAGATTCATAAATCTGGGATAAACTATTATCATAGCTATTTCTACCGAGCATAACTAATTCTCATACATGTAATAAACTCAATATCACTATCTAAGTTCATTAACATGCAAGACCTTAAGTCTAATCCTTTAATGATTTCTAGGACTATCTCTCATCTCCCGATCTCAAGATTATCTTAATTATGCACAACACAATCTAAACTAAATCCCCTCTCCCAAGCAAGACTTAGAGAAAGCATCATTCAATTCATGGCCAATGAATCAAAAGCATTAAGAGTAGAATATGCATAAATGAATTCAAAGCAATAAATAACCAAGAAATAATTTATCAACGCCTACATCAATTCCTAAGACAATCAAGCTAGATACTCATAGTCAAAAAACTACAAATAAAACTTGAAAGAAAAGCCATAAAAACAACAAAAGGTAAGGAAAAGAAAAGGGATAAACTCGAATCTATTGAAACTGCACGTCCTCATCATGATCTCCATGTCTTCAAGTTGGTTCCTGGTGCGGCAGAGGCTGAATGATGGATGTGAGAATAAGATGATAGATAAAGATTAAGAATGATTCAGCCAACCTTAGTGTAAGTATACACTATCGCACATACTAATAAAAACCTTTGAAGTATTCCAAGGGTATCGATCCCACGAGGACTAAATTGGAAACTCAGATTTGAAGAAGAAACTGCTCAAATGATTGCTTGAAAAAGGTAATCAAAGGAATAATTGATGATTGATTTTTGGAAGATAAATAACACAATTAAATAAAGAAATAACAATAATAAATAAAACGAGGTATTCAATATAGTTTCATCCCAAAGGCAAATAACTCTAATAATAGATTATTCAACTTAAGCCTAATCAATGCATTGGGTCAGATTTAACTTCTATTTGGTCTTGCTCCCAAGAACCGTTAGAAGGCTAAGAGAGTACCGTTATGCACATTTTTGTGACTCGACTCCGACATAGATAATTCACAAATGCAATCTATAACCCTATAGTTGTTATAGGGTGCCTTACGCAACTTGCCCTATAACACTGAACAATCTCTTTCGAGCTTTTTCTCCTATATCACTTTTATGAGAACCGATATCATCTGTCCCTTTCGAGATCAAACTCACATAGCATGCAAAGTTTAAGTGATCAATTTAAACTCAGCAAGATCAGAATGATAATCAATAAAGAATGACATGCATTGAATAGAAACTTAAGCAAATAAACACTTTCAAGCTATTGAACCATAAGGGAATTTACCATATTGAACCCCTCAATGGAATTTAGCGAAGCATGGTGGGATAAAGTGCAAATGAACAACTTTTCATTGAAAATAAAATGTAAAGAATACAAATGAATGAAAAGTGACAAGTGCTGGAAATAATGGCAGTAGCTAAATACTAGGGTTTTTTCTTTTATCCAATCCTTCTAGAGTTCGCTCGACACTCCACTCTCTCGCTTTTACAAGTGGGAATGGGTGAAAATCCCTACAAACACTAAGGTTTGATGTCTAACTAAGGTTAGAATTCAGTCTTCTAAGAAGAACCTCGGGCATCCCTACTCATGGGTGTCTACTAGGGTTCTATCACCACCCTCTTCTTCCCATTGAGTTCTGCTTGAATTTCTCTTCGAATCACAAGCTTATATAGTGTTGGACGTAGTTGAGGAGCCACGAAATAGGTGCTGGTAGGTAGTCCAGTCATTTTTGGGTAAAAACAGTCGATTAGGTGTGCAAAAGTCTCTTTCAAAACAACCCACGACGGACTCAGAACGACCTCTGTTTTTCAAGAAATGCGGTCGCATTTGATTTTAGCCTTCCATCGCATTTCTGGGTAAATTCCAGCTTTCCTCTGTTTTCCTACACGACACCAAATTGGGTCAAATTCATATCAAATTGAGTCTTTTTAAGCACAAATAAGCATAATTTGACAAATGTGACTCACAACTCCCTAATTCATCAACTTTAACCTATTTTGAGCTCAAGAATAGTAAAATTGATCTAAACATGCAACTTTTGACAAGGAAATGAGCTAAATATAAGGGTAATAATAGGTATATTTTTTACCCTTATCAGAGACCTTACTCAAACTAAACGTCAATTGGAATACCGATACGACGACAAAAAAAAATTACAGCAATAAACATACACATTAGATGTTGTAAATAAGCTATAAATCCTGCTAATTTCATAATTAAAACTCTAGATCTCATCTAAAAATGATCCTAGTGATCAAGGGAAAGAATAAGTCTTACTGTCGTTGTATCTTGATCAAATTTCACCAAATTCTCTGAGTTTTCTTCTTAGATTTGCAGCAGCCTCTTGATCTTTGATTCGTTGTAAAATTCTCCACAAACACCACCAAGTTGGAAACACCAGTATTCTACTGAGGCCTTTTTCTTAAGGTTTCTTGTGGGAGACTTAACTTACTAAGGAGATCAAGAAAATTTTATCTGGAATTTTTCTCGAGCCACACACTGAATGAGAGAGGCCCAAATGCCATGAACTACTTCCTATCGATAAGGTGAGGTTTACCGGTTAGCGTAGAAAAATACGTAAACGTGGACTCCTCCACGTTTTTTGTATAACTGACCAAGTCAGTTAAAATATCTTATAATTTAATTAATAATTAAATTAAAAGATATTTATTTAATTTGATTAATATAATAACAATTATATAATTAATTAAATTAAAATTCAATTAAAGCAAGGTTTAATTGATTATGTCATTTATATCAAATATAAATATACATTTCCTACCTAACCAATATCATTAATATAATTTAATTAAATTAAAATTAATAATCAATTAATTAACTGATTAGTTAATTATAAAATTGAACATCTCATATTCAATTTTCTCTCATATATACTATAGTTTTAATGTGCATCCAATGCACATTAATTTAACCTATAGTTTTAATATGAATCCAATTCATATTAAATATCCCTTAGTAAATTTACCTTAATGCCTTACACGAGCTACCGGTAGGACCTAATGGACCTACAGATCAGAAGCTCCAACGATATGAGATTATTTGGCTAAACTCATTAACCAAGTTAATCAATATTCGTTAATTGTGGTTCACTTCACTATAGAACCACAACTGCACTCTTCTCACTACAAATATATTTCTGTGTCCACGGATATTGACCAACAACAGCAAGTCAGTCCTTCACGTGTGTTCGTACCCCAGCTAGGTCAAATTACCGTTTTACCCCTAGGTTAGCTCTTTATCCTTAAGTCTCAGTGCTCCTCTAATGAACAACCTGTTTGAGGTCCAACCAACAAACAGAAGTCCCTCTCGTGCCATAGAGAGGGCAGGGCCCATTGTTCAAGACCCGGAGACACCACTTACGGGAACACACCTCTACTTATCCTAGAGTCGGGAAGGAGTGAATTCCATCTTGTGTGATTATGTTCCCAGCTCCCCACTCGGTCTTGTCCCCAAAATAGTAGGCTTATTGAGTCGACGTGCAGACCACTATCACCCATACAAATCAAAGGACAATCCCTCATGAACAGGAGTCCATAACCCACTCAGGATTGAGACCAAGTTGCCTAGGTCATCCTAGTGAAATAGAAACCTAGCTAGCTAATGGTGTTACAGCTAGTGCTTAACTATTTCGCGGTCTGATCTTATACAAACTCATTGCATAGGATACCCCCACTCGCATGTCTACTACATGAGCGCGTTGGATCATTGCGTTTGTATCATAATAAAAAGCGGGTCGTATCCATAGTGTCACCAGGATAAGGTACCCAGCCTTACCCTTATACTATAGACCCTTTAGGTTGTATCTTGAACAGTGATCCCCATATGTCCCTACATACTAGTTCAAGCCTCATACTAGTAGCCTAGGATGTTTAGTTTATTGGATTAGGGTTAATAAGACAAGATTACTCAATACAAACAAGATAAATGAATAATACATCACTTTATTAATGTTTGGTCAAATTTTACATTTACTATCTACGAGTCTTAGGGCATAAAACCCAACAAACTCCCCCTTAAACTAAAACTCAAGATAATGGGAAGTATATACAAAATAATCCAAAGCTGGAAATGGTGATTGTATACTGTACATTACATAAAAGGTAAATATACAAGATACAATAAACTAGGGCATCCTTACCCATTACGCATTTCCCACTTGCCCTAGATTATACTATATACATATCTTGTAGACCTAGACTTGATGACCGCAAAGTGCACGGGCCGCAAGTAATATAAAACGGTAGTAATACCGAGTATCGAATCCTCAGGGAAATTGAATTAATTCCATTAAGTACCAAGAATCATCATGTTTTAATTTTATTTAGAAGATCAACTCGAATGATAGTGCGAAAATTTAAGGAATTAATAAAAATAAACATGTAATAATGAAATGAAAATAACCAAATAAGGGAACTTGACCTAGGGTGTTATCTAGTTTTCTTGGATTTGTAGCTCAATTACATGGATGTATGTAACTAATAATCTTCAATTCCATAAATCTAGAAGTAATTTTAAGCGGATTTCTCTTTCAAGCTCCTCCACATCTCATACTAACATAACTAATTTATGTGTCCATCTCCTTAGTTAATCATAGTATGGCATTAAGCAACTTCATAATCAATTTCTAACAATTCTCTTTCACTCTCGTGTTCCAAGCAATCGTTAGCCATGCAATTAGGATCTAATCTAATTTCTCTCTGTCGAGTATCAATTTAGACCATCATAACAATTAATCCGTGATCAAGAGATTAAAAGCATTAAGCAAGAATTGCATAGATGAAATATGGAGAATTTCATTACATAATCCAAGTAATTGCGCTACAATATCCAATTAACTAGAATAACGACCCTAGGTCTCAAGATCTACTCACAAATGGAAATAATTTTGCCAAAATGATCTTGATCCATAGGCCTAACTCAAATTACAACAAGGAATTATAAAGAAGTAAGGAAGAAATAACCGATAAGTTGATCCCGAGTTCCCGCTACGATCATCTTGAATCTTGAGCCTTGGAATCTCGCTCAATTCCACCTTTTTCCTCACAATTCTTCTCACTTTTTCTCTCTATTGAGCTAGGGGAGAGCTCCCCCAAATTTGGGATGATTTCAACCAAAGGGAAGGGGCCTTTTTATAGTGCAAGGGGCTGGAAATTTCTTGCTGAGCAAGTCGACAGCGTCGAGACGCTACGTCACAGCGTCGCGACGCTGTGACGTCATGTTGTCTTGGGGCAGAAGTTGTCGCAGCGTCGCGACGCTACGCAGACAGCGTCGCGACGCTGTCGCGATTTTTGCGTTGAGACGCTAGCGTTGAGACGCTACGGTCCTAGCGTTGAGACGCTACGGTCCTAGCGTCTCGACGCTAGGCCTTCTAGAAGCCTGATTTGCAGATTTTTGCCTTCTTTCTTTACTCTTTTGGGCTTTTTGGGCCTTCCCACTTCAATTATCTTCTCTTCTTGGACTTTAGGGCTTGGATCTTCAATGATTATTCTTTAAATTGCCCAAAAAGTCTCCAAATTGACCCAAATTCTCTTAAAATCTCAGTTTTGTTGCCTGAACTCGGTTTTCTGAAAAATCAACATAAAATTATATTAAAGCTCACAATTTATGCATAAAACTAGCCAAAATTAATAGGAAAATGATGACATTTTTGCATGTCATCACACCCCCAAACTTAAAGTTTTGCTAGTCCCGAGCAAAGTAAAGTAATGCATATGAATCATAACTTGCATGCTAATAACTCTATCTTCAATGCTTCTAGCCATGAATGCCAACTATTGAAACAAATAAGTAAGCATAGTCAACCATCAAGAAGTTTAAAATTTAATCCTATCCTCCCTTGCAGAAATGAATCATCATTTGCCTTATCACAATTTTTACTAGCCCGGAATCATTTATAAACTCCTCCATTCATCTTCCCCCTACACTGGCACTAAAGCTCGCCCTTTTAGCCATCATACTTATCTAGCAAGCACTACCTTACTCAGGTGCCCAAAATTCTTGAGGTGTCCCCCAAACCCTTTTTTTTTTTTTTTTTTTTGCATGAAATATGAAGATAATCCTTTTAGATGTAACGCCTTCGTTCTGGCTTGCCAACATTGGTGATGAAAGCATCCAACTACGAGCGTCACATCTTTCAGGATGCCGAAGCATGCTCATTTCTTTCCAGCGTTTTCATGCAAAGGCAAACGATGGGTGTCATGAATGCCCCTGGTTACTAACACTTTCAAGAAAGTGGAGCATTTATTATTATCCTTTGAGCAATTCATTTTCTTTTTCCCAAAGCTCAGTATTACTAACTATTACGCATGAAAGCTATCTAGACAAACTTTACACCTATCGGAGTGACAACAAACTTCCAAAGCATATAACTTTCATCTAGGCTTTCAAAATCATAATAAAACAAGTGAATCATCATACTTTGCAAGGGGATCAAAGCAAAATTTTAAATTTTCTTGAATTTAGACATGCTTCCAAATTTGCAACAATAAGAGAGAATCATGGCTAAAAGCAAATCATCAGACGTCATCATCATCAACATGCATTTAATTCATCATAAGACTTACTTTTCTTAAGCAAAACCTAAGCAGAGCGAATCTCCCCCCCCAAACTTAAAATATACATTGTCCCCAATGTATGAACATTTAATCAGATAAAGAGAGATCGATACTGCCCTGAAAAAGCGAGAGAATCTGAAACGTCTTGAATTTTCATCCGAAGAGAGAATGAGCGGATAGGCATCATTTCACGAGCTTCCTGCATAAGGATCAATCTCAAAGGAGCATTAGGATCAAAACAAAAACTAATATGAAATCTGAAAACTTAAACAGCTTGGGTTGCCTCCCAAGAAGCGCTTGTTTAACGTCCTGAGCTAGACGGGGCTTGGTCACCCTGGATCCGTTAAAATCATTTTTTCGACCTTGCGTTCTTCGAATCCACAATAGTGCTTCACTCTCTGAGCATTGACTTTAAAAGTTAACCCGCTGTTATCCATTAATTCAATTGGTCCATATGGGGATACTTCCTTGATTATGAATGGACCAGACCATCTTGACTTCAATTTTCCTGGGAACAATCGCAATCGAGAATTGAATAGAAGAACTTGCTGCCCTGGCTCAAAAGAACGCTTCTGGATTATATTATCATGCCATCTTGCGGTTCTTTCCTTATAGAGTTTTGCGTTTTCATACGCCTGGCTCCTGAATTCTTCTAGTTCGTTGAGCTGCAGAAGACGTTGTTCACCAGCCTTCTCCGCATCCAAGTTTAGTTTCTTGATAGCCCAATATGCTTTGTGCTCAAGCTCCACAGGTAGGTGACAGGCCTTACCATACACTAATCGATACGGGGATGTACCGATTGGAGTTTTGAAAGCTGTCCGGTAGGCCCACAAAGCATCGTCCAACTTGTATGCCCAGTCCTTTCTGTTGATACGAACTGTCTTCTCTAGAATTTGCTTAATCTCCCTGTTAGAAATCTCAGCTTGCCCGTTAGTTTGGGGATGATAAGCTAAAGAAGTTTTGTGCTTTACACCATATTTCCTCAGTAATGATTCAAACAACTTATTGCAAAAATGAGACCCCTCATCACTAATTATAGCTCGTGGTGTGCCAAATCTAGTGAAAATATTTTTATGCAAGAAACGTAACACAACACGAGCATCATTAGTCTTTGTGGCTACCGCCTCTACCCATTTAGATACGTAATCAACAGCAACTAGGATGTACGAGTATCCATTGGAAGAGGGAAAAGGGCCCATAAAGTCCATGCCCCACACATCAAAAAGTTCAATTTCGAGAATAGGGGTTAAAGGCATTTCATGGCGTCTAGAAATATTTCCTGTCCTTTGACAACTATCACATGTTCTCACGAAGGTATAACAATCTTTGAATAAAGTAGGCCAATAAAAACCAGATTGAAGTACCTTTGCTGCAGTACGAGTTGGTCCAAAATGACCACCATAAGGAGAGGCATGACAATCATGAATAATTTTACCTACTTCTTCTGTCGGAATGCACCTTCGAATGATTTGGTCAGAACATACTTTAAAGAGAAATGGGTCATTCCACAGATAGGACTTCACATCATGAAAAAACTTCTTTCTTTTCTGAGCATTTAAGTCTGGAGGAATTTCTTTTCCTGCAAGAAAGTTTACAAAATCGGCGTACCAAGGGAAAGAAGTTTTAACAGCATATAATCTTTCATCAGGAAAAACTTCTTTAATGGGAAAGGTTGCGATGTTCTTTTCATGCTTTATTCGAGACAAATGGTCTGCGACTACATTCTCGCAACCTTTTCTATCCTTGATCTCATAGTCAAATTCTTGCAATAACAGAATCCATCTTATGAGTCTGGGCTTGGAATCCTTTTTACTACTCAAATAACGAATAGCAGCGTGGTCAGTATGCACTATAACCTTTGTACCGAGTAAATAGGGCCTAAACTTATCGAAAGCGAACACAACAGCAAGCATCTCCTTCTCTGTAGTGGTGTAGTTTTGCTGAGTGCTATCTAGGGTTCTACTTGCATAATAAATCGCCCTAAAGAACTTATCTCGACGTTGCCCTAAGACAGCTCCTAAAGCATAATCACTAGCATCGCACATGATTTCAAATGGTTGACTCCAGTCAGGGACAACAATGATGGGTGCAGAAATCAATTTTTCCTTCAAAAGATTAAATGCTAGCAAACATTCTTTTGAAAACACAAATGGAGCATCCTTTTCAAGCAAATGGCACAGGGGTTTAGCCACTTTTGAGAAATCTTTTATAAAACGCCTGTAAAACCCTGCGTGGCCTAAGAAACTACGAACTCCTTTAACATTAATGGGTGGAGGAAGTTGCTCGATAGCAGAAATCTTGGCTTTATCAACCTCCAAACCTTTTTCAGACACTTTGTGACCTAGGACTATCCCTTCTTTTACCATAAAATGGCATTTTTCCCAATTTAAAACAAGGTTAGTCTCTTGGCATCTTTGCAAAACACGAGATAGATTATGCAAACAGTTATCAAAGGATGAACCAAAAACAGAGAAGTCATCCATAAATACTTCCATGATCTCTTCTACAAAGTCTGAAAATATGGCCATCATACAACGTTGAAAGGTAGCTGGAGCATTACATAGTCCAAATGGCATACGCCGAAAAGCATAAGTGCCATAGGGACACGTAAATGTTGTTTTTTCTTGGTCTTCGGGTGCAATCGCAATTTGATTATAGCCCGAATATCCATCAAGAAAACAATAATATGGATACCCAGCTAGCCTATCAAGCATTTGATCAATAAAGGGAAGGGGGAAATGGTCTTTTCTGGTGGCTTTGTTTAACTTCCTATAATCGATACACACACGCCAACCGGTGACTGTCCTAGTAGAAATGGATTCATCTTTCTTATTCTTAACAACAGTCATTCCCCCTTTCTTAGGCACAACTTGAACAGGACTCACCCAAGGGCTGTCAGATATAACATAAATAATTCCTGCATTTAATAATTTTAACACCTCGGCTTTTACCACTTCCTTCATTGCTGGATTTAATATCCTTTGGTGTTCTACTGTGGGATTAAAGGCATCTTCCATTAAGATTTTATGCATGACAATTGAAGGACTAATACCTTTAATATCACTAATGGACCATCCTAAGGCAGATTTATGCTTTTTCAAAATATCCAACAATTTTTCCTCTTCTTCCTTACTTAAATCAGCAGAAATAATAACCGGAAAAGTAGAAGAGTCTCCTAAGAATGCATAGCGCAAGTGGGCAGGCAATTGTTTTAATTCAGGGGAAGGGATATCAACTTGAGCACAAATATCTAATGATAACGTTTCTTCCCTTCCTAAAGATCCATCAATTAAAGCATTTTTCTGATCAACATTTAATAATTCATTTCCAAACACGTCAGGCATGCTTATCTCATAATGATCAACAGGAGACTCTGACTCTACACATGCATTGATAATAGCGTCAACTGAATCAATCGAGGAGCAGGAGCTAACCTCTTCTGGATGTTTTAATGCATTAAAAAGGTTGAACACTACCTCGTCATCTTCCACTCTGAGAGTCAGGGTTCCTTTTTGTACCTCAATTAGAGCACGAGCGGTTGCCAAAAAGGGTCTCCCAAGAATGATCGGGACTTCAGGGTCTTCTTCCATGTCTAAAACTACAAAGTCTACAGGGAATATGAATTTGTCGACATTGATCAGAACATCTTCTAACACACCTTTGGGGTATGTCATTGAACGATCTGCTAATTGCAGAGCAATTGTAGTTGACTTTAATTCTCCTAAACCAAGTTTCCTGTAAACACTGAATGGCATTAGGTTTATACTTGCCCCTAAATCACACAGAGCCTTTTTTATAAACAAACTACCAACAGTACAGGGAAGAGTAAAACTCCCTGGATCCTTTAATTTTGGCGGCAGATGTTTCTGGATTATGGCACTGCATTCGGCTGTCATATTTACCGTCTCATGGTTCTCGAATTTCTTTTTCTTTGACAATATTTCCTTCATAAACTTGGCATAGTGTGGCATCTGTTCCAAAGCATCAGCAAAAGGAATGTTAATATGAAGCTGTTTAAAAATATCAAGAAACTTTGAAAATTCAGCATTCAACTTTTTCTTTTGAAATCTCTGAGGATAAGGAATCTGGTTAAGAACTAAAGGAATAGAATCAGAAGACTTATCTGGCACTGATGGTGCTGACTCTTCCTCTGGTTTGTGTTCATCTTCCTCATCCACTATCCTTCTAATGATGGGGTTTGTTTCTTCTTTTCTTTCAATTTCTCTTAACTGTTTCCCACTTCTAAGAGATATGGCGGGGCATTGTTCGTGTGGGTCCATGGCGGTGTCATTGGATAAATTTTCTTGCTGGATTTCCTTCATAAATATTGCCATTTGATCCATGACAATATCTACTTTGGCTTGAACTTTTTCATTCAAATTTCTAGTCTCATTCATGAAGTTTCTCATCATTTCTTCCAAAGGGCTTTTCTTTTCCTTAAACTCCTCTCTTAATTCAGCTTTCGGCGAACTTGGAGTTTCTGATCCTGTGAGCTTGTTTAGAGCCTTGGTTAGGGCTTCGACTTGCAACCTTAAAGCACTCACTCCTTCATTTTCACATAGTTTCTCCTTAATTTTGGACTCTGGTTGCCATTGGTGACTTGTCAAAGCCAACTCTTCTACTATGGTTCGTGCCTCCTTGACAGTTTTGGCTAAAAAATTTCCTCCAGCCGTAGTGTCAAGAATTGTCTTTAAATTCCTAGTTAACCCACTGTAGAAAAGTTGAATTTGAAGCCAATCAGGATATCCATGTTGTGGGCATTTCCTTAACAAATCCTTATATCTCTCCCAAGCTTCATATAATTGCTCTTCCTCTAATTGTTGAAATTTTCCAATTTGAGCTCTAAGCTTGGTAATCTTTTCTAATGGGAAAAATTTTGCAAGGAAAGCTTTGACTAAATCATTCCAACCAAGGATGCTATTTGAGGTTAATGAGTCTAACCAATCTCTAGCCTTGTCTTGTAAAGAAAATGGAAATAACTGCAGCCGAATTGAGTCAGGGCTAACTCCTCCCATTTTTACAGTTCCACAGATATTTAGAAATGATCTTAGGTGATGATGTGGATCTTCTGATGGATGGCCTTTGAAAGCATTCTCTCTCACCATTTGAATGAGACTAGCTTTGAGCTCAAAATTATCGACAGTGACTGGCTCGTAAGCTATTCCAGAATAGTTTAATGGAAATTCGGGCAAGAAATAATCTCGGATTGCTTTGTCTTCTGCCATGATTAAATCTCAAAAGAACAGATTATCCACCTTATAGCTCCACAAAACAAAATAAAATGCAGAAAAATAAAATTCTAAATTAAAATCAAACACTTAATTCTCAATATTAACGAAAAAAAATTACAATTTCCCCGGCAACGGCGCCAAAAACTTGATGACCGCAAAGTGCACGGGCCGCAAGTAATATAAAACGGTAGTAATACCGAGTATCGAATCCTCAGGGAAATTGAATTAATTCCATTAAGTACCAAGAATCATCATATTTTAATTTTATTTAGAAGATCAACTCGAATGATAGTGCGAAAATTTAAGGAATTAATAAAAATAAACATGTAATAATGAAATGAAAATAACCAAATAAGGGAACTTGACCTAGGGTGTTATCTAGTTTTCTTGGATTTGTAGCTCAATTACATGGATGTATGTAACTAATAATCTTCAATTCCATAAATCTAGAAGTAATTTTAAGCGGATTTCTCTTTCAAGCTCCTCCACATCTCATACTAACATAACTAATTTATGTGTCCATCTCCTTAGTTAATCATAGTATGGCATTAAGCAACTTCATAATCAATTTCTAACAATTCTCTTTCACTCTCGTGTTCCAAGCAATCGTTAGCCATGCAATTAGGATCTAATCTAATTTCTCTCTGTCGAGTATCAATTTAGACCATCATAACAATTAATCCGTGATCAAGAGATTAAAAGCATTAAGCAAGAATTGCATAGATGAAATATGGAGAATTTCATTACATAATCCAAGTAATTGCGCTACAATATCCAATTAACTAGAATAACGACCCTAGGTCTCAAGATCTACTCACAAATGGAAATAATTTTGCCAAAATGATCTTGATCCATAGGCCTAACTCAAATTACAACAAGGAATTATAAAGAAGTAAGGAAGAAATAACCGATAAGTTGATCCCGAGTTCCCGCTACGATCATCTTGAATCTTGAGCCTTGGAATCTCGCTCAATTCCACCTTTTTCCTCACAATTCTTCTCACTTTTTCTCTCTATTGAGCTAGGGGAGAGCTCCCCCAAATTTGGGATGATTTCAACCAAAGGGAAGGGGCCTTTTTATAGTGCAAGGGGCTGGAAATTTCTTGCTGAGCAAGTCGACAGCGTCGAGACGCTACGTCACAGCGTCGCGACGCTGTGACGTCATGTTGTCTTGGGGCAGAAGTTGTCGCAGCGTCGCGACGCTACGCAGACAGCGTCGCGACGCTGTCGCGATTTTTGCACGCGCTGATCTGACCACCTAGCGTTGAGACGCTACGGTCCTAGCGTCTCGACGCTAGGCCTTCTAGAAGCCTGATTTGCAGATTTTTGCCTTCTTTCTTTACTCTTTTGGGCTTTTTGGGCCTTCCCACTTCAATTATCTTCTCTTCTTGGACTTTAGGGCTTGGATCTTCAATGATTATTCTTTAAATTGCCCAAAAAGTCTCCAAATTGACCCAAATTCTCTTAAAATCTCAGTTTTGTTGCCTGAACTCGGTTTTCTGAAAAATCAACATAAAATTATATTAAAGCTCACAATTTATGCATAAAACTAGCCAAAATTAATAGGAAAATGATGACATTTTTGCATGTCATCAAGACTCTCTAGATGACCATCGAACACTTTAGCTTAGAGAGCCTTCGTTAATGGATTAGCAATGTTGTGCTCAGAAGCGATCTTGGTAACGATCACATCTCCTCGTTGCACAATCTCCCGTATCAAGTAATACTTCCTCTCGATGTGCTTTCCTCGTTTGTGGTTGCGAGGTTCTTTAGAATTGGCTACAGCCCCAATGTTGTCACAGTATAATGTAATGGGCAAGTTCATATTTGGAACTACTTCCAAATCTGTCAAGAACTCCCTGAGCCAAACCGTTTCCTTAGCTGCTTCACAAGCAGCTACATACTCAGCCTCCATGGTTGAGTCCACTATGCATCCTTGTTTGATGCTTCTCCAAACTACAGCTCCCCCATTAAGGGTGAACACTGACCCTAACGTGGATTTCCTAGAATCCTTGTCAGACTTGAAGTCAGAGTCGGTGTATCCAGTTAGAACTAACTCCTTAGCCCAAACACCAGCATGTAGTCCCTCGTTCTCCTAAGATACTTGAAGATCCCAAACAAAGAGGAGACGTGATCATCACCCAGATAGCTTCAGAACAGAACATGGCTGATCCATTTACAAAACCCCTCATGGCTAATGTATTTGAGGGACATCTCCAGAATTTAGGACTATGAGTTTTTAGCATATGATATATTGCAAAGTAACCTCACAATATTGTAATCTCACTTGAGTTATAGTCCAAGTGGGAGTTTGTTGGGGTTTATGTCTTTGAACTCAAGTTTTGTTATCCTTTATATAATAAAGATGTTATTTAGTGAAATTGTTTATTTATATCTTATAATCCAATAGAAACATCCATGGTTATAACATGAGATACTCAAACTATATCGTAAATATAGACAAGGGTCAAGTTCGAGTATATAGCCTAAATTGTTTATAGTAAATGGATAAGGTTGGGTACCTTATTTTGGTAACATTATGAATGTGGCCTACTTTGCAAATAAGGCAAACGACGTGATCTTGGATCGTTCATGTAAAGACATGCGAGTAGGGGCATCCTGTGTAAAAGATGTTTACACAAGACAGGACCGAGAAATAAGTCACTATTAATTTATAACACCGTTTACTGTTAAGAGTGACTATTCCATACGATGATCTAGGTAACTTGATTTTAATCATGAGTTTGCTATGAACTCCTGTTTGTTTAGGGTTATTCTTTGATCTGCATGGGTGAGAGTGGTCATAAAATTTTGTTCAATAATCCTATCATTTTGGGGATAACACTAGATGGATGGCTGGGGACATAGTAAAGCAAGACGGAATTCACTCATACCCTATTTAGGGATAGTAGAGAGGTTGTTCCCTTAAGTGTTGAATCCAAGGCTTAAACAAGGGGCCCCACCCTCTCATTGGCCCGAGAGGGATCTTGTTTAATGGTTGGACCATAAACAAATTGTTCATTAGAGGACCAGTGGACTTAAGGAATTAAGATGTGCTATAGGGGTAAAACGGACTTTTGACCTATCTATAGTAACGAATGACCTGTGAAGGATTGACTTACTAATCATGGTTATATCGAGTGGACGGAAATATATCTACATTGAGGGGAGTTCAACTACTAGGCTATACTAGAGTGTCCTGGTAGTTAACAGATGTTGGTTAGCTAGGTTAAAAGAGTTTGGTCAGTTTAACCTCGTACCGTTGGAGCCCATGACCTGTAGGTCCATTAGGTCCCCTTGCTAACTCGAGACTAACCTTTAGAACAATATGATGGATGAAATATGAATTACATTTAGTTCATATTAAGAGAAATGAATAGAGGTGATAAGCGTTGTCAGTACGTCGGGTTTTGTGAAAACCGAGTATGTGTGATATTTAAATTGTTGGGTTTTATGCCCTAAAACTCGTAGATAATAAATGTAACATTTGACCGAACATTAATAAAATGATGCATTGTTCATTTTTCTTGTTTGTATTGAGTAATCTTGTCTTATTAACCCTAATCTAATAAACTAAACATCATAGGTTGTTAGTATGAGGCTTGAACTTGTATGTAGGGACATTCGGGGATCAATGTGCAAGATACAACCTAAAGGGTCTATAGTATAGGGATAAGGTTGGGTACCTTATCTTGGTGACACTATAGATACGACCCGCTTTGTATTATGATACAAACGCAATGATCCAACGCGTTCATGTAGTGGACATGCGAGTGTGGGTATCATGTGCAATGAGTTTGCATAAGACAGAACCGCGAAATAACTAACCACTAGCTATAACACCGTTAGTTAGTTTGGTTTCTATTTCACTAGGATGACCTATGCAACTTGGTCTCAATCTTGAGTGGATTATGGACTCCTGTCCGTGTGATATGGAATTTTCCTTCCGCAAGCGCACAGGTAGTAAAGTGATTGTGAAATTGAGTGTCGTCCTCTGTATTGGATTTTTAAGTTAGATTAACTACCATGAATATTCTTGTTCAATTTTATTTAGGGACCAAAAAGTAGTGAATTTTAGAAACTAAGGTAATGCAAATTAAAGATGTGAAATTCAATTGAGAGAATACTTAGGGAATTGATTTCGTCAATTTAATCTAGGATTGATTTTAGGGAATGAATTATAACGCACAATGGTTTTATGAGTCTAAGAACCTTTAATCACAACTACCTCTCCCGAGTATAGTTGATTCTCATGCAAATTAACTAACTTGATATCTCTATCTAAGTTCTTTAACATGCAAGGCATTTAGTTCTTTTTGACCAATTCTAAAGTTACTCTAAATTCCGTCACGAGTTTAAAATTTCTACATCAGTCATGTAATCTTAATTAAGTCTACGCTAAATCCCCTCTCCCGAGCAAGACTCAACACTGAGATCATTCAACTAGTGGCCAATTAATTGAAAGCATTAAATTAAGAATGCAAACACAAAACAATTGCACAATTCAACCCATAAATCAATCCATAAACTAAAAAGACTACATCAATCCCTAAGTAACAAGCTTAGCTACTCATACATGGCATTACAAGATAAACTAAGCATTAAAAAGCCATTAAAACTAACTAAAGTAAGAGAGAAAGAAGATTAAATACTAGGTGGCCGAGACCGCACGTCCCTGTCACGATCTCCACGAACAAAGTCTTCAATCCCGCTCTCCACCACTTGCTTCAGCTTCCAAAGAGGATTTTTCTCTAAGTTTTCGACTACAATTCTCCCAAAAGAAGTCCCCCAATCTGACCTAATAGCAATCTTTAAATAGGAAAATTTTGGCCTAGCGTCGCAACGCTACCGCGATATCGCAGATTCTGGAATTGAAAATCTCACAGAGTCGAGACGCTATGGTCACAGTGGCGAGACGCTGTGACCTGTTGCCGCCTAATCAAAACTGGAATGTAGCAGCGTCGAGACGCCCTTTGGCAAGGGTCTCGACGCTGGGCAAGACCTAAATGGTGAGCTTCCAACTTCAATTCCCTTTGATTCTTTAGCCTCTTTTCTTGTCCTGAACACGCGATTAGCTCCGATATTTATTTCCTACAAATAAAACATGAAAATGCATAATTTTGGCCATTTATTAAAAGACTAGCTAAATTAATTAGAGAAAAATAACTAGCTATGCTCGCTATCACCGTGAGGGATTGTCCTTTGATTTGTATGGGTGAGAGTGGTCTGCACGCAGACTCAATAAGCCTACCATTTTGGGGACAAGATCGAGTGGAGAGCTGGAAACATAATCACACAAGAAGGAATTCATTCCTTCCCGACTCTAGGGTAAGTAGAGGTGTGTTCCCTTAAGTGGTGTCTCTGGGTCTTGAACAATGGGCCATGCCCTCTCTATGGCACGAGAGGGACTTCTGTTTGTTGGTTGGACCTCAAACAAGTTGTTCATTAGAGGAGCATTGGGACTTAAGGATGAAGAGGTAACCCAGGGGTAAAATGGTAATTTGACCTAGCTGTGGTACGAACACACGTGAAGGGCTGACTTGCTATTAATGGTCGATATCCGTGGACACAGAAATATATCTGCAGTGAGAAGAGTGCAGCTGTGGTTCTTTAGTGGAGTGAACCACAGTTAACGAACATTGATTAACTTGGTTAATGAGTTTAGCCAATTAATCTCGTATCGTTGGAGCTTCTGATCTGTAGGTCCATTAGGTCCCACCGGTAGCTCAGTTAGGGCATTGAGGTAAATTTCTAAGGGAGAATTGAATATTCAAAAGGGTTTGAATAATAAGTTTAAAATATGAATTGAATTCATATTAAAATTATAGGTTATAATTAATGTGCATTAGATGTATATTAATACTATATTTTAAATGAGAGAAATATAATTAAATATTTTATATTTAATTATAATATTAATTAATTTGAGAATTAATTAATTATTTGTTTTAATTTAATTTAATTAAATTTTTATTTAATTGAATTACATTAAAACTATAGGTTATGTGCAAGATTTATATAAATGTGTTTATACAAATGATATTGAATTAAATTAAATGTTAATTTAATTAAATGATTAATTAATAATATTAATTATTATTTAATTTGATCTTTTATCAGTTAGGTTAACTGATGAAAACGTGGTCTTCCACTTAACCTAGCCTTTTGCGTGAATTGAGGGGGATTTTAGGAAGTGGGAAGTTATCATCCGTTGGATAACCACTCCCTCAGTTTTAGTCAAGATCTCCTTCTCTTTCTCTTAGGCGTGTGAAGCTCTCTCAATCGCTCTGGCTCTTTGTGCTTTTCCCAAGCATCACAGAGACCAAAACCTCTAAAAAATCTCTTAGTAATTGATTGCTCCCACAAGCAACCTCAAGCATATTTCCTGTGAGGATACCGGTGCAACTCTATTGGTGTTGTTCACGTTTTGGGAGATTTTCCAACAAAGGGATCTTTCTTGCTTGCTGTTTTTTCTGCAAACTTTTGGAGAAAAGGAAAATTTTTTATCAAGGCTTCTTCCAAATAGTAAGTATTTTGAACCTTGATCATTAGGATCAATTATAGATCAATTGATCTAGAGGGTGTTTCTAATTTATTTACAGCATGTTCTTATAACCTTTACAATATGATTAAACTTTATTGGGAAAAATACACTTTTGGTCCCTGAGGTTTGGGTTAAGTGACAGTTGGGTCTCTGGGTTTTCAAACTCAACAAAAATACTCCTGAGGTTTGAGATAAGTAGCATTTTGGTCCCTGCCATCAATTTTTCCGTTAAATCTTAACAGTTGCTGACGTGGCACTATTATTTTAATAAAAAAAATTATTTTTCTAATTTTTTAAATAAAATAGTAATAAATTAAATAAAAAAATATTTTTAATTATTATTTTTATTTCTTTTTCCCTCTCTCTCTTCCTCCTCTTCTTCTTCCTCTTCTTCTTCCTCTTCTAATCCATCATCTTCCTCTCCTACTTCTTCTACCATAAACAGGTTGTTCATTAGAGGAGTGTTGGTACTTAAGGAGACAGATGTAACACAGGGGTAAAACGGTAACTTGACCCAGTTGTGATTACGAACACTCGTGAAGGATTGACTTACCGGCATAGGTCTACATCCATGGACACAGAAATGTTCTACAGTGAGAAGAGTTCAGTTGTGGGTCTTTAGTGGAAAGACCCACAGTTAATGAATATTGGTTAACTTGATTAATGAGTTTAATCAGTTAACCTCATATCATTTGAGCTTCTGATATGTAGGTCCATTAGGTCACTTGCTAGCTCGTAAAGAGTAATTAGGAACAAATATATCTTGAGAGAATTTGAATAGTTCAAATTCATATTGGGAATTAAGTTAATTGTATGAAATACAAATTAATATAATGTATATTGATGCATTAAAATATAAAGTCTAATTTGAGATTAAACTTTATTATATTGAGAGATTGATATATTTGAAAGAGTTCAAATATATGTCTAATTAAATATATGGTATTTAATTAGAAGATGAATTAATTAATTATTGATAGCGAGCATAGCTAGCTATCTTTACGTATTAAATTTAGCTAGTCTTTGATGATTATTGGTCATTTTATTGCACTTAATTGTTTATTTTGTAGGAAAGCGTTGATTAGAGTTAAAACGTGGAATAAGAGTTAATCGAGTGTTCGGGACGTGAAAAGATGCCAAAGAACCGAAAAGATTCAAGTAACAAGAAGCCAAGAGAGGGCATTCTGCCCATTAGCGTCGAGACGCCATTCTTGGAGCGTCTCGACGCTACGTTTCCTTAATGAGAATACGCGGCAGACTCACAGCGTTTCGACGCTGTGATAGGAAGCGTCCCGACGCTACCACATTTCCTTTTCTGAAAGGCGCGTTTTGAAGGCAGCATCGAGACGCTGTCTTGACAGCGTCTCGACGCTACGACGAAAAATCTGCTATATAAGCTTCTTTTCGGCTAGGTTTGAGGGGACTTCGATTTGGGACTCTTGGGAGCCGAAAAACAGGGCAGAACAGAGGCTTGGAAGGCTGAAACAGAGGGAGCGAAGTGGAAATCAACCCATTGTTCGTGGGGATCGTGACGGGGACGTTCGGTCTCGGCCTACAACGAGTCTATTTCTCTTTTCCCTTACTTTAGATAGTTTTTATGGCTTGTTTAGACTTAGTTTATATTGTAACGAGGATTATGTGTAGCTAAGTTTAATTCTTAGGGATTGATGTAGCCGTTGGGCACGTTTTGGATTGATTTACGGTATTTATGCTATTGATGCCATTTATGCATATGTTGTATCCTTAATGCTTTCGATTTACTGGCCATAAATTGATTGATATTTATATTTGAATCTAACTCGGGAGAGAGGATTTAAATTAGTAATCATATGCATAACTAGAATTTAGCTAAAAATCGGGAGATTAATGTTAATTCTAGAAATTGTTAAAAAGGTTAGCCTTATTGCCTTGTATGTTTATTGGATTTAGATAGGGATATCGGGTTTAATTGCATATGGGAGAATCATGTATGCTCGGGAGAGATATGTGTGATTTTAGTTGCCAAGATTTATGAATCATAGCATGTGTTAATCCGTTTATTAATCCATAACTCCAATTGGTGAAATCAAATCCCTAAGACCAATTCTTCTCATTAGATTGTCACTTTTTGCTTTAGTTTTGTATTTGATTAATTCATATTCTCATTCAATTTGATTCCCTAAATAAAATTGGTCAAAAGTATTTTCGATAATTAAAATTTGGCTAGACACCAATCCAGATGACGACATTCGATTGAAAAATCACTATATTATTACTTGACCCGTACACTTGCGGTTAGCAAATTGCACATCAAGTTTTTGGCGCCGTTGCCGGGGATTGGCATATTTAGTCAATTTTAATATCGAAGAAAAATTGTCCGGTCTTAGTTTAGGGTGTATTCTATTTTTTTGTTATTTTTGTTATTTTTGTTTTAGGTAAATTGCATTCTTGTTTTTCCTTTATTGTTTTCTTTTCCATTCTTAAATTTTTCCATTTTTAGAGTTTTCCTTTTTTTTTTTTGAATTTCCCATTGTTAGATTTTTAGCTTTTCCTTTTTAGATTAGTTTTTCCTTATTTAGATTTAGTTATTTTTCTTTTCTTGTTTCTTTCCTAATTTATTTTATTTTCTTTTCTTTGCCTTTTTAGGTTAGTGTAGTCGGTGTATGCGAAAGGTTAGGGAATTGGCCTTAGTTCCCTTGGATCCAGAAATAGAAAGAACTTTCAATAGACTTCGAAGGGAAAATCAAGAAAACATCCAAATGGCCAATCCTAATCCTGAAGAACCTAAGCCCATCAGGGACTATTTTCAGCCGATCTTTCAAGAGCAACAGTCGGGGATTGTCTATGCCCCAATTAATGCTAATAACTTTGAGTTAAAAACAGATCTCATCCAGATGGCTCGAGACTGTGCCTACAGGGGATCACCCATGGAGGATCCAAATTCTCATCTGAAATCCTTCCTAGACATCTGTGGGACGGTAAAGTTAAATGGTGTCTCTGAAGATGCCATTCGCTTACGTTTATTTCCTTTTTCGTTGCAGGACAAAGCGAGGGACTGGTTACAATCTATTCCACCTGGGAGCATTACCACTTGGGATGCTTTGGTCCAGGCATTCTTAAAGAAGTTCTTTCCTCCTGCCAAGACGGTCAAGCTGAGGACCGAAATTGGGACATTCCAGCAACAATTCAATGAGCAGTTGTTCGAGGCTTGGGAGAGATTTAAAGAGCTGCTAAGGAAGTGCCCTCAGCATGGCTACCCCGACTGGCTCCAGGTTCAGTTATTTTATAATGGTTTAACTCCTAGCACGAAAACTATTGTTGATGCAGCTGCAGGTGGGACTCTGTTGTCCAAGACTGTTGAGAGTGCTAGGACTTTGTTAGAGGATATGGCCACCAACAGTTATTAGTGGCCATCTGAGCGGTCGGGACCCAAAAAGATTGTTGCTGGCGTGTTCGAGGTTGACAACGTAAGTGAACTTCAGGCTCAGATGTCTTCCTTGGCTAATGCATTTTTAAAGTTTTCAGGTTCAGGGAATGCTCAATCAATTGAGTCTGCAGATGCCTGGTGACCGCAAAGTGCACGGGCCACAAGTAATATAAAACGGAAAGTATTCCGAGTATCGAATCCACAGGGAGGTGAAGCGAAACTTAAGCAATTAATTAAAATTCTCTTGAGCACTGAAAATACTTAGGTGAAATAATATTTAGGGACCAAGCTCATGCGATAAAAAGAATTCGAATTTAAAAAGACTTAATGAAAACAAATTTGATCAATCAAAAATAAAATGTGGAGAAAGAGGTTTTTCTTGAAATGGGAAGAGGGGTCTTGAAAATCAATGATTAGCTAAATAATTGCTATAATTATCCTATCTCATTGCCCAACTAATTATAAACCTAGAATCTCCGTTAATCACATAGGTTCTCCTGTCGGTTTCCCCTAATTGTAATTAATTCATTTTAACAACCTAAGTGTCCTTAGCGCCATTAAAATCATTAATTATTACGCTCTGATTCATTTTAGGAATCTAAGTTTAATCAACTAATCCCGGTGTCACAACGGGCAATTAAACTAGTTGCATGGATTATGATCTATCCTAATTTCTCTCCGTCGAGTTTCCATTAAGAATCGAATCATTACACAATTGGCCAGATTGAGTAAAGCATTAAGCACATCCATACAAATAATTAGAACATGGGCAAGAGACAAGAAATTATAACAATATTTCCACTAACATTTCATTTCAAGACCCCAAATTGGGGTTTAGCTACACATAATATTCACAGTAATTACAAGGGAAAGCATATTAAAAGGCATAAAGGAAAAGGAATTGACCGTCGAAAAACCCCTTGCTGACGCTTGGAGCCCCCGCTGACTACTCCTCGAGCCTCTAGATTGCTCCCCAAAATTCCCCAAAAATTCCCACTAGAAGAACCCTCTCAAAAAGGCTCAAAGCCTTGAGAGGGGCTCCAAAAAAGGAGTCTTAGGAGAGAAAGGAATGAGTGAGTAATGATTGATTGATGATTGATATGAAAATGAGGCACCAAGGGCGCCTATTTATAGGCCTGGAAAAGGGGTAGCGTCGCGACGCTGCCTTGCCAAGCGTCGCGACGCTGCTGCGCACGCGGCTTGGGCAACAAGAAAGGGCAGCGTCGCGACGCTGCCTTGCTAAGCGTCGAGACGCTGTCCAGATTTTCCAGAAAAATCAGCTTCTTTTTGGGCTGATTTTTGGGCCTTCTTCTTCATTTTTCTTGGTGTATTCTTCATGGATGCCTTCTTTGGGCTTCCAAATGCTTCAAACTTTGATTTGGGCTATAATTCCATCAATTTTGGCTATTTTTCTCCCAAAATCATCATTTATGCTCCTAAAGACAAAATAACAAAATTCAATAAATATATTCATTAAAAACACGATTAAAGCACCAAAAAGCTTAATAATTTGAGGCTAAAATAGCGACATTTCTGCTCGCTATCACACCCCCAAACTTAAGCTTTTGCTAGTCCCGAGCAAAATAAATTCTAAAGATGCATGAAATAGAATCGCTCAACCCTCAATGATTTTGGAATTCTTAGGATCGAATGGAAAACATGCAAGTGGAATAAGCAAGCACCGCATACTCTTGAAGAAATCTTAAACTAGTTTGAACTTAAGATTAATGAATAGCATGCTCAAGACTTATCTATTGATTCTTTTACTAACCTAGATTAGTCTTATGGCTTTCTCCATTTGTTTTCCCCCTACACTGGCTAAGAGCCCCTAATACTTTGGAGTCCTTCTATCATGCAAAAAAAAGTAACTAGGGTGCCTGTCATCTTTTTTTTTCTTTTTTTTTTTTTTTTTCATGGGGGAGCAAAATTCTCACATGATTTTTCTTTTTCTTTTCTTTTTCTTTTCTTTTTCTTATGCTTCTCCCCCAAACTTGCATTTTGATATCTAATGGTACTAGCTTTCACACTACGGTGCAGGGACCCTTAACCCGAATTTTATTCTTTGGTTGGCCTAACTGATCACACCGCAGGTAGCTCTTTTTACCCCTAGGCTTTTTTTTCTTTTGAGCAAGCAAAAATTCTTTTTCAACAGATTTTCTTTTTCTCACATTTTCTTTTGTTGCTTTTGCTTTTCTCTCAGCAGGCATAAAATTTTTTCCTACCTAGTTCTTTAGAGCAATCAAGCATGAACTTCCTGATATTAGAAACTAAGCCTATCGGGGTGACAACAACTTTGAAAACCATAATAAGAATCTAGATTTTCAAAGACGTCATTAGATAAGACTATTGCATGCTTTAGACATCAAAACTAAGTATCAAAAAATTTTAAAATTTCACAATTTCTGCCGTGCTCCCAGATTCCACAATCATATAAACCATTTTCTCCCAAAATTTCAAAAATCACATCCTTGGCTATCATGGCTATCTATTCATGCATCTAACAGAATTTGAATATGCTCAACACAGCGGAAGCCTCCCCCCCAAACTTAAACTAAACATTGTCCCCAATGTTTTGAAACAGAAAAGCATAAAGAGAGATACTGAGACTTCCCTGAGCTAGGAGCGCTTCATCCTCTTCCTTTGGATCCATGAAAAATGGGAAATGTGGAATTTTGGGGTTTGCTAAGGTGATCCTGCAAAACAAAATTGGATCACGGAGCAACGAAAATTATTTACCGCAAAAACAACTAACTACTTTAATCCTTGGGTTGCCTCCCAAGCAGCGCTTTCTTTAACGTCTTTAGCTAGACTAGGCTCGGCACGCTTACGGAGGCTCAAAATAAAAATTTTCATCATCCTCCGGGCCCTGCAAGAAATCACGCACCGAATTGCAAACTACAAACAGGGGAGAAAAAAAACTTTCCCCTGGCCCATCTTCACTAAAGAGATTCTCATAATAACATTTCAGAAAATAATCAGCCGCATCAAATCTCTTTTCTAAATCTCTATTTTCAAAACAATTGTTAACAGAGTCATCAAGCGTTATAATGTCTACTGGTCTAGGATCTATAGGTGGCCTATCAATCATGCCAGTCCATTCATCAGAGAAAATATCTACATGCTCATTAGATCCTTCAGACTCAGAATTAAAAAATGATTCAACTAAGCTACCATATGACTCATCATCAGAAGAATTAAAGAATTCAAGAATTTCAGGATCAGATTCTATACTATGCACAGATTCAAGTTCTTCTGGGTCAGATTCTATTCTATACACATCATCAGGACATGAAAAGAAAGTATTCACATTGTCAGGATTCATGCATTCAGGAATGTCAAGATCAGACTCAATAGATTCACTGTAATCATGGTCAGACTCAAAATTATCTATCGAGCAATCTTTTTTATGCCTTTTACGTTCGTGCTCACTGTCAGGCAATTCAATATCATCATCAAAATTATTCAGTTCAGGCAAATCCAATTCATTTTCAAAGGAAGGTAAATCATCAACTGCAGATCTTTCATTATCACAAGCAGGCAAGTCTAATTCATTTTCGAAGTCAGGCAGATCCAAGTCATTTTCAAACAGAGGATTATCCATATATGCATCATGATCAAAATCCATATTATCAACAAGCATTTCTCCTAAGCCTAGGCCAAGATTATAGTCTACCTCTTCATCGTCATCAGTCAAGTATTCAGGCCCAACAGAAAAACATGTATGCAAACTACAAACAGATTCATCTTTGCCAAAAATACTAAACACGACTTTTTCATCATCAATGTTCAAGGTAAGCTTACCTGTATGCACGCTAATCTCAGCCTTACCAGTGGCTAGGAAAGGTCTGCCTAAGATAATTGACACCTCTTTGTCCTCCTTCATGTCCAGTACCACGAAATCTACAGGGAAGATGAATTTGTTGACTTTCACCAACACGTCCTCCACAACACCCATCGGGTGGGTAATCGATCTATCAGCAAGCTGGAGAGTGACGTCAGTGTCTGTCATACCTGATAAACCAATCTTCCTGTACACAGAGTAGGGCATCAAATTTATACTTGCTCCTAAATCACACAAAGCCCTATCGAAGGATACTTCTCCTATGGTGCAGGGAACAGTAAAACTCCCTGGGTCTTTCTGCTTAGAGGGTATCCTACCAGAAATAATGGTACTGCTACTCTCAGATAAATTAAAAACTTCTTTTTTCAGACTTTTCTTTTTAGAAAGCATTTCTTTCATGAATTTTCCATAATTCGGCATATTATACAAAGCTTCTACCAATGGAATATTCACAGTCAATTTTTTAAACATTTCTAAAAATTTTTGAAATTGTTCATCTAATTTGACATTCTTAAATCTCTGAGGAAAAGGTAACTCCCTGTAATCAAAGGTTGGACATTCGCCCCTCCGCTTGGGTGGGCTAATATGCGAACCTCTGTCATGGTGGTTGCATGGAACCACTTCTTCCTCAGTCATCTTTTCTTTATCATTCTGCTTCTCTTCTTTTTTACCTGCACAGCTGTTAGAAAAATCACATTTTAATTCAATAGAGTTGGGAGGATGTTGGAACCTTTCAGAGGAGGCTTTTTGTGCCTCAGTCCCTTCATCATCATCCCTTCTCTTCTCTTCTTCCTTTTTTTTCTCTGAACTGTCCTCCAGTCTTCTGCCACTTCTCAAAACCACCATCTTACACTGCTCTTTCGGGTTAGGCTCAGTATCGCTTGGAAATTTTCCCTTCTGAAGGGCATTTACTGCTGAAGCAATCTGACCTATCTGCACTTCCATATTCTTTAGAGCTGCGTCGTGGTTGTTCACTGATGTCTGGAGACTCACATTCAATATTCTTTGTTCCTTGATGAATAAAGCCATCATCTCCTCCAGATTATTTTTCTTCTCAGGAGTACTCGTTGATGCAAAACCTGGGGGTGGCTGCAAAACATTCTTCGTATTTGCATATGAGAAGTTCTCGTGATTGCGCAGACTGGGGTGGTAGAAGTTCGGTACTCCTTGAGTATATGATCTATTTCCTATGTATTGAACTTCTTCCACATCTTGACCTTCTTTCTTCGAATGTCCTTCAGCTAAGGTGGAAATGGACTTAACCACCTCAGATGACGTTAATTTGTTTAGTGCATTGGTCAGAGATGCTAGTTGCGCTTTCAGTGAACTTGACTCATCTAATTCATACAATCCAGCCTTCTTTGTAACTGTTCCTCTCTCCGTCGGCCATTGATAACTCGTTGCCGCCATTTCCTCAAGCAGGTCCTTGGCTTCTGTTACTGTTTTTGAAAGAAAACTCCCTCCTGCTGATGTGTCTAGGACTGTCTTCGTGGAGGGGTTTAATCCATTATAGAATAACTGTACCTGAAGCCAATCAGGATATCCATGTTGGGGGCATCGCCTAAGCATTTCCTTATATCTTTCCCACGCTTCGTATAACTGCTCCTCGTCAAGCTGTCTGAATGTTCCAATTTCAGTCCGCAGCTTGGTAGTCTTAGCTGGTGGAAAAAATTTTGTCAGAAAAGCCTGGGCAAGCTCGTCCCAAGTATTGATGCTGCCCGTCTCGACTGATTCGAGCCAATCTTTTGCTTTATCCTGTAGAGAAAATGGAAATAGCCTCAATCTGATCGCGTCGGCCGGAACTCCGTTCATCTTTACCGTCCCACATATTTCTAGGAATGATCGCAGATGAGAGTGAGGATCCTCGGAAGGATGTCCCTTGAACGAGTTATCGCGCGCCATCTGAATCAATCCTGTTTTTAGCTCAAAATTTGTAGCTTGGATGGGGGCGTAAACAATTCCAGAATTCTCGGTAGGAAGAACTGGCTGCAGAAAATCTCTAATTGCCTTGGGAGCTTCTTCTTGGTGGGCCATCGTTTCTGTTAATCTTTTTTCTCTTCTAATGAATTTTAGAGTCCTGTTAATCTCAAGATCTAACGGAAACAAATTAACCACCTTGTTTCTTCGCATGCAATGCTCCCAGATAATAAAAGAACCAAACAAAAATGAAAATAAAATAATATTCACAAAACGATGAAAGAAAAATATTTACACCTAAATTACCATTTACCCTTTTCTTTTCGATGTCAAGAAAAATTAATTTTTTGCTTAAAAATCAAGCCTCCCCGGCAACGGCGCCAAAAAACTTGGTGACCGCAAAGTGCACGGGCCACAAGTAATATAAAACGGAAAGTATTCCGAGTATCGAATCCACAGGGAGGTGAAGCGAAACTTAAGCAATTAATTAAAATTCTCTTGAGCACTGAAAATACTTAGGTGAAATAATATTTAGGGACCAAGCTCATGCGATAAAAAGAATTCGAATTTAAAAAGACTTAATGAAAACAAATTTGATCAATCAAAAATAAAATGTGGAGAAAGAGGTTTTTCTTGAAATGGGAAGAGGGGTCTTGAAAATCAATGATTAGCTAAATAATTGCTATAATTATCCTATCTCATTGCCCAACTAATTATAAACCTAGAATCTCCGTTAATCACATAGGTTCTCCTGTCGGTTTCCCCTAATTGTAATTAATTCATTTTAACAACCTAAGTGTCCTTAGCGCCATTAAAATCATTAATTATTACGCTCTGATTCATTTTAGGAATCTAAGTTTAATCAACTAATCCCGGTGTCACAACGGGCAATTAAACTAGTTGCATGGATTATGATCTATCCTAATTTCTCTCCGTCGAGTTTCCATTAAGAATCGAATCATTACACAATTGGCCAGATTGAGTAAAGCATTAAGCACATCCATACAAATAATTAGAACATGGGCAAGAGACAAGAAATTATAACAATATTTCTACTAACATTTCATTTCAAGACCCCAAATTGGGGTTTAGCTACACATAATATTCACAGTAATTACAAGGGAAAGCATATTAAAAGGCATAAAGGAAAAGGAATTGACCGTCGAAAAACCCCTTGCTGACGCTTGGAGCCCCCGCTGACTACTCCTCGAGCCTCTAGATTGCTCCCCAAAATTCCCCAAAAATTCCCACTAGAAGAACCCTCTCAAAAAGGCTCAAAGCCTTGAGAGGGGCTCCAAAAAAGGAGTCTTAGGAGAGAAAGGAATGAGTGAGTAATGATTGATTGATGATTGATATGAAAATGAGGCACCAAGGGCGCCTATTTATAGGCCTGGAAAAGGGGTAGCGTCGCGACGCTGCCTTGCCAAGCGTTGCGACGCTGCTGCGCACGCGGCTTGGGCAACAAGAAAGGGCAGCGTCGCGACGCTGCCTTGCTAAGCGTCGAGACGCTGTCCAGATTTTCCAGAAAAATCAGCTTCTTTTTGGGCTGATTTTTGGGCCTTCTTCTTCATTTTTCTTGGTGTATTCTTCATGGATGCCTTCTTTGGGCTTCCAAATGCTTCAAACTTTGATTTGGGCTATAATTCCATCAATTTTGGCTATTTTTCTCCCAAAATCATCATTTATGCTCCTAAAGACAAAATAACAAAATTCAATAAATATATTCATTAAAAACACGATTAAAGCACCAAAAAGCTTAATAATTTGAGGCTAAAATAGCGACATTTCTGCTCGCTATCAATGCCCTTGCATCCCAGACTCAGGGGGAAAATCTCGAGCAGGTTCAGTATGTTTCGAATTATAATTCTAGGGGGTATAATAATAATTCCACACCTACACATTATCATCCTAGCAATAGAAATCATGAGAAATTTTCCTATGCTAATAATAAGAATGTTTTGAATCATCCTGGCTTCACTCCTCAAAGTCAAGAAAATAAGAAATCTTTAGAAGACCTTGTTGGAGCTTTTATTGCAGAATCAAGTAACAGGTCAAATAAGCTTGAGGAGGCCGTGATCGCAATAAACACTACTGTCAATGGTCATTCTGCAGCAATCAAGAATATAGAGACTCAGCTGGGACAACTGGTAAGTGTTGTCAACTCTATGAATAAAGGTCTCAGTTGAACAGGAGAAATCTTCTTTGGAGTACTGCAAGGCCGTATCTGTGCATTATGAGGAGGAGACTAAATTAGTTGAAGAGGAGAAAAGTACTGAACCAGAGGAACTCACAGGAGGAGTTGAGGAAGGCACCACCTCAAACGAAGCTGAAAAGCTTAATCCTGAGCCTTCTATTCCTTCTCCTACTGTTTTAGTTCCTAAATCAAAGAAAAAGAAAAAATCTAAAGTTAAGTTTGACAAGTTTTTAGATGCTTTTATGGGTTTACATGTTAATATTCCTTTTTCAGATGCCTTGGAGCAGATGCCTCATTACAGAAAATTCATGAAGGAATGGCTCAACAAGAAGAAAAAGGAAAAGCAGTTGGAGACTGTATATTTAGCATCAACATGCAGTGCTCATATTCAGAGAAATTGACTGATCCAGGGAGTTTTACTATTCCTTGTAATTTTGGTACTTATTCTTGTAGAGCACTATGTGATCTAGGGGCTAGCATAAACATTATTCCATTATCTCTGTGCAAAAAGCTTAATATAGGAGAAATAAAATCTACCTCTGTTAGACTTCAGTTGGCTGACCAGTCTGTGGTTAGTCCATATGGGATTGTTGAGAATATTCTGTTTAAAGTAGGTAGATTTTTCCTTCCTGTTGATTTCTTTGTGCTAGATATTAAAGAGAATCCTGCTATGCCTATCATATTAGGGAGATCATTCCTTGCTACAGGGAGGGTTATAATTGATATTGAATGCAGGGAGCTAATCATAAGAGTCCAACATGAGAAGGAAGTTTTAAAAGCTTTTGAGGACCCCAAGAACACATCAGATACAATGATGGTGGGCTACAGGAGAGGTGCTAGGAAGAGCACCAGTGATGGAAAATCTGACAGGAGACCACCCTGATGCATAGTTGGTCAACACGTCGAGCTAATGACGTTAAACAAGCGCTTATGGGAGGCAACCCAATTGAGTTAGTTATTTCTTTCTTTTGAGTTTTATTTATTGTTTGTGTCATTTTTGTAGGTCTTGTTTTCTTTCTCTCCTTTGCTTTCAAGCTATCAAGATTCCAAGCATTCAGTCAAGAAGTCATCATCATTCCAGACCAGTATTGTTCACTCCTTTCATTCGTTTATTGTTCTCATGCTTGTTTATGCTTTATTTTCGTTATACATTGAGGACAATGCATATTTTAAGTTTGGGGGTGGATTAGCATGTTTGTGGAGCCCTTGAGCATCTGAGTTTGGGCTATAGTTTTGAGCTATCTTTGAATTATGCATATGGTTGTTTTCTGGATGCTACTTTTGCATGATTATGATGTATGAGGATAGGTTTTCTTGTCAATTTTCAAGCTTGTGATGAGTTGTAAGCATGAGTGCCCAAAAAGGGAGACTTCTTAAAATTTTTCTAGGAGATGGCTTGCATGAGTAGAGTATTTATCTTGGCTAGATTTGGATTTGAATGCTTAGGAGCGAATTATTGGGTTCATATGCTTGTTGTCACCTCGATAGGTGTAGGGTAGAGCTAAAGAGTTAATTTTTTGCAAATTAGCATGTTTGATCTTGCTTAGGAGGAAAGAAAAGAATATATGCTATTTATGCTCTTAACGAAAAATCATTCTTGTTGTTATTGTTGAGAAAAAATAATAATGACATGGCTTGTGCACAATATGCAATGGTTAATAAAGATTAAGGCAAAAAGAGCTACCCCTGTTGTGATCAGTTAGGCCAACCAGAGAAAACTCAGGTTAAGGGTCCCTACAATAGGTGTGTGAAAGCTAGTGCCACATATAAATGCTTAATTCAATTGTTAATTAAAAGCACCTAAGTATGGAGGAAAACAAACTAATTTGTTCCATTAACTCATTAGTGAAACCTTAGTGCCAGTGTAGAGGGAAGATGAGCTGAGAGTTTAATAATCCAATCCTGGGCTAGTAGAGTCTGATCTTGTTGAGTTAGATCTCGCTTGTGCAAGTTAATTTTGGAAAAATTTTAATTTGTCTCCCTCATTTGTCCTTGTGTGCATGTCTCTTGCTTGCTTGGTTATTGACTTTTGAACCTTGAGGATTGAGTTATGATTGTTGCATCCATTCTTCCATTGTATGTTTGATTTGTAGTTTGCTCGAGGACTAGCAAAAGCATAAGTTTGGGGGTATTTGATAGCGAGCATAGCTAGCTATCTTTACGTATTAAATTTAGCAAGTCTTTGATGATTATTGGCCATTTTATTGCACTTAATTGTTTATTTTGTAGGAAAGCGTTGATTAGAGTTAAAACGTGGAATAAGAGTTAATCGGGTGTTCGGGACGTGAAAAGATGCCAAAGAACCGAAAAGATTCAAGTAACAAGAAGCCAAGAGAGGGCATTCTACCCATTAGCGTCGAGACGCCATTCTTGGAGCGTCTCGACGCTACATTTCCTTAATGAGAATACGCGGCAGACTCACAGCGTTTCGACGCTGTGATAGGAAGCGTCCCGACGCTACCACATTTCCTTTTCTGAAAGGCGCGTTTTGAAGGCAGCGTCGAGACGCTGTCTTGACAGCGTCTCGACGCTATGACGAAAAATCTGCTATATAAGCTTCTTTTCGGCTAGGTTTGAGGGGACTTCGATTTGGGACTCTTGGGAGCCGAAAAACAAGGCAGAGCAGAGGCTTGGAAGGCTGAAACAGAGGGAGCGAAGTGGAAATCAACCCATTGTTCGTGGGGATCGTGACGGGGACGTTCGGTCTCGGCCTACAACGAGTTTATTTCTCTTTTCCCTTACTTTAGATAGTTTTTATGGCTTGTTTAGACTTAGTTTATATTGTAACGAGGATTATGTGTAGCTAAGTTTAATTCTTAGGGATTGATGTAGCCGTTGGGCACGTTTTGGATTGATTTACGGTATTTATGCTATTGATGTCATTTATGCATATGTTGTATCCTTAATGCTTTCGATTTACTGGCCATAAATTGATTGATATTTATATTTGAATCTAACTCGGGAGAGAGGATTTAAATTAGTAATCATATGCATAACTAGAATTTAGCTAAAAATCGGGAGATTAATGTTAATTCTAGAAATTGTTAAAAAGGTTAGCCTTATTGCCTTGTATGTTTATTGGATTTAGATAGGGATATCGGGTTCAATTGCATATGGGAGAATCATGTATGCTCGGGAGAGATATGTGTGATTTTAGTTGCCAAGATTTATGAATCATAGCATGTGTTAATCCGTTTATTAATCCATAACTCCAATTGGTGAAATCAAATCCCTAAGACCAATTCTTCCCATTAGATTGTCACTTTTTGCTTTAGTTTTGTATTTGATTAATTCATATTCTCATTCAATTTGATTCCCTAAATAAAATTGGTCAAAAGTATTTTCGATAATTAAAATTTGGCTAGACACCAATCCAGAAGACGACATTCGATTGAAAAATCACTATATTATTACTTGACCCGTACATTTGCGGTTAGCAAATTGCACATCAATTATTCAATTTAGTTTAAATTAAATAAGATTTAATTAAACTTTAGTCTAGGAGGGAATTATTAGAATATGATTCTAATATGTAATTAATTGAATATGGGAGATATTTAATTAATTGTAAAAATTAATTAATTATTGAAATTAATTAATTGATTAGTTTAATTGAATTAATTAAATGTGATTTAATTAAGTTTAATTAAAATATATTATGTGAGGAAATTGCATTTAAATAAGATTTAAATGTGCATGAGATTAATTAATTAATATGATTAATTAATTAATTTGATTAGTTAATTAACATTTAATTAATTGATTTAATCAATTAATTAATTGATCTTGATCTAACGATCAAGATTGTTTCCTAACCTTAGGGTTTCCTCTCTTATAAAAGGAAAGGTTATGAGAACCCTAGCCCTAAGTTCTCATTCTAACATCCCTCTCATTCTCTCAACAAAAGAACTCTAGAGAGAATTTTTCTCTCTGAGAGTTTTTTCCATTCAAGATTAGGTAGTCCACAACTACGTTCCTAATCTCAGAGTTATAGCGGGGAAGATCAAATTGGTGGTGTCCCAATTGTTGACGCAAATTAGGCATTCTTAAAGAATTCCGAGACGACAACGACGGTATATTTGCTTCTCCCCTTTAGAATTAGTTCTAAGGTTGTATGCTTAGCCTTAATAATTGATTTAGAATAGTTTTTAAATTTTGCCAATGTATTGGTATTTTGGTGAAAACGAAATTAACTACGAAACGGTCCAATTGCGCTTCCGCTAATAACGGAATTGGGGAATTTCAATCCTTCAATTAGTATCAGAGCCGATCGTAGATTTTAATTTTGTTTACAAAATTTACATTAGTTGAATGGTGGGATTAATTTATGCATTTGATGTATGAATTTTGCTAGTAGATGGTTAGGGGTTTTGGCATTAGAATTTGCAATTTTCATCGATTTAATTCATGTAAAGGCTCGTTGTTTTGGGCGATTTGTTGCAAATTTGAGTCTGTAAGTCCGTGTCTTTGATATTGTATCAATTGGAGAAGAATTTTGGAGTAATTTGCTGAAATTTGAGGCAAAAACGAAGAAGATAGCTGCTGGAAATCGAGTTTTCTGGTTATGTAGAGGGCTGCCATCGCGAAGGAATTAAAAAAAAACAAAAACAAAAAAAGGTAAATAAAAAACCGCGTAATTTATTATTCGAAATTAGGGCGAGTCTTGGTGGCTGGTGCATGCGCTTATCTTACTTGACGGCGTGATTTCGAGCCAGCTGGAGTGCCTATTTTATTTTTCTGCGTGATTTTCAGCGGTTTTGTGCAGTTTCGGTCTGGTCGAGGTATAGGGGTGCGGTTTAGTGAAGGTTGACCGATTCTCGATTGTTCCACGTGGTTCAAGCATTTGTTGACCGGTTCCACTGGGCTTGGTTTTGTCCGGTTTTGGAGCATTTTGAGCTGGTTAAATACATTATAGGTTGGTTCAAGCTGTTTTGAAGTTGGTTCAGCACAGCTCAGCTCATTTTTTCGCCGATTCTAAGTGTTTGGACACGGTTCGAGGCTGTTCTGGGCCAGTTCACGGCAGGATAGGACTTTATTAGATAAGTTAATGTAATTTTTTTCTAATTTTGAGTCCTAGGATGCCAAAACCCATCTACTTAGCTATTTAAATTGCTTTATGAATGTCATATGGTTTAAAATCCCACCATAGGTTAAGCATATTCATGCATTTGTAATTATAATTGTTATAATATAAGTATTATGCATGAATTTAATTTTCATGAGTATTTAATATAAATTGTTATGATTAAATGGATGAAAATTGAGAAGCATTGAGCATGAAATTACTTTAGTTTAAAAATATAAAAAGTTATATTTATGAAAGTAATTTATATGCTTATTTATTTTCATGAGCCATTAATATAAAATGTTATGTTAATGTATGAAAATGTGAATTCTTATTTTAATTTTCTTGGGTAATTAATTTTCGAGTTAGATTAATTAAAGAAAATTAATTTAAATTGAGCATGAAATTGCTTTAGTTTAAAAAATATAAGAGTTATATTTATATAAGTAATTAACATGCTTAATTAATTTTCATGATATATCTATACTATATATAAAAGGGGCTAGGAGAGGAGAATTTTTACTTTCCTCTTTTGCCCTTACTTTTTAAATAAATTCATATTTTACCCTTTGCTGATAGGGCACGACTATTCAAGTGTAAGTGTCCGAGTCCAATAGGTACAATTGATGTCGGTGGGTTGCGACTGTTCGTGTAGAGATGGTTACACATTGAATTGGTGCATCAATTCGTGTATAGGTGTGAGCCATGTATAAAAAGAAAATATATAATCGTCAAAATGTCAAACTATATGAAAAATTGTCCAATAGGTACAATTGATGTCGACGAGATGCGTCTGTTCCGCATGGAGATGGTTACGCATTAAATTGATGCATTCATCCATGTATAGGTGTGATCTACCATACAAAAAGAAAATATATAATTGACAAAATTCAATCTATAGGAAAATTTCTTCTCTTATACGAGAACTCAAGACTTTCCAAAAAGGAAAATTACAAGTTTGTGTTATTCGTGAGGAAAACACTATTAATTATGTCACAATAAAACCTTGAGAACTCATAAATTTATTTTGGTCCATGAAGTAGTATTGTTATCTATCTTTTTTATTTTTCTAATGTCATCAAATGTTATTTACATCGAAGTAAATACAATTTAGGGACCTTGTGAAATTTAATTACATCATTGAAACTAAGTCCAAACCATTGGGACAAATTTGAATACAATTTGAATTAATGTGGATGTTATTTACATCCACATTAATTCTTGGAAGTAAATACAATTTAGGGACTGACTTGTGAAATTTAATTACATCATTGAAACTAAGTCCAAACCATTGGGACAAATTTGAATACAATTTGAATTAATGTGGATGTTATTTACCTCCACATTAATTCCTTGAAGTAAATACAATTTAGGGGCAACTTGTGAAATTTAATTACATCATTGAAACTAAGTCCAAACCATTGGGACAAATTTGAAGCTATGCTCAAACAATTGAAACTAAATTGAAACTTTTAAAACCACAATGACCAAAATAAAATTGTTTAAATGTATGACCAAATTTGTAATTTAATCTATTTAATTTAATATACACACTTATACATTTTAGATAAAGAAACTTAGAAGTTTGATAATGATAATAATAAAAATAAAATAAAACTCAATAGCCTAAAAATTATTAAGTTATTACTTAAAAAAAAACTTTTTTTTTACAACTACTTAAAAAAAAACTTATTGATAAATAAATGCTTGCATAATTTTAAATGAAATTAAAATTTTCAAATACCAAAATAATTCAACACACTCTCAATTTTCTAATTAAATAGATTAATTTTTTGTTCAGTAATCACAAATACAAGAACTTTTAATGTTTATATTTAAATTTATGTAATTGGTTTTAGTGGATTTTTTTTATGCTATTAATTATCTATGTAATAACATTAGTACTTGAAATTTAGAGTAGATTTGTAGTCCCTACTGTTTCGCTTACAACTTATATTATAATTTTCTTTTATCTTAGAAAATACGATTTAACATATAGTAACTCACTTGCTTTAAAATATTACTTGACTTTTTAAAAAATTAATTGTTAGTAGAATTTCATATTGTTTTATTTTTATTTTTTATATAAGATAATTATTAGATTTACTGTTAAAGTTTAAATAAATAATAATAAAAAAAAGAATGTGCAATGTACGAGTGTGCTACTATTATGTTTATATACATTCTATATAATAAGAAATCATTTATTTTTATTACTAACTCTTAAAAGTTTATGGTATTTGTTTATTACATTACATATACTAAAAAAACTACTATTTTTTCTTATTTTAATTTAAAACTATAAAATTCCACGTGCATTGCACGTGTTACTTGACTAGTTAATATAAATGTTATGTTAATGTATGAAAATGGTAATGCTTATTTTTAATTTTCTTGTATAATTAATTTAAAAGTTAGGTTAATTAAAAGGAAATTAAATTGCATTGAGCATGACATTACCTTAGATTAATATTATTGTTATATTTATGGTATGTCATGTATGCTAATGTATGGTTTTATAAATTAATTAGAATTTGATTGTTAATGTATTCACCATAGTAGCATGTTAGAGGGTTAATTCATTAAAATTTATAATAGTTATAAAATAAATGAATAGAAACCCTAAAAAAGAATTGCATGCAAACATAGGATCTTAGGATAAATGAATTAATTTTAAAATGTTTAAAATTAATTAGATCTAAGATCACATTTCTAATAGGATTAGAATTATTCTTACTTAGAATTAAAATTAGTTTTAATTGACTAAGTAGGAAAAACATTACTATGATTATAAGGGAACTCCACCGGTTAAGTTCTGTCTAAGGCTAGGGGTATTTAAGCTGACGGTTTACAGAACACCTCCTACCTGGGAACTGACCTAGAATACCGGAGTTATTAATCATAGCTAAATGTTAGCATGCAATGTCACTAGGTTTGTTAAAAGTGTTTAATGCACCTAGATCTTTAGAGTAAAGACCTTACATTACTGTGGGTATAAGGAAACTCTCTCGGTAAAGTTCTGTCTAAGGTTGGGGGTACTTAAGATGACGGTTTACGGAACACCTCCTACCTGGGAACTGACCCGAACCTTGAGTTGAATTAACCATAGTAATGTTGACTTGCAATGTTGGGTTTATTAAAAGAAGTTTAATTCACCTAAAACATTGCGGTTGAATCCTTTCCATAATTGTTATAATAGGATCAGACTTAGATAGATTGACTTAGCCGAATTTTATCTAAGTTAAACAACCCTAAATTAACCTTAGGACATTTTCAGTGGGAGGAAAATTACAAAACGAGATTTAAATCAAGTTTTGCTCCTATGTCCCTATATTCACAACGTGAGGTTCATGCTCGGCTTTGAGTCGCCCTAGGAGTGGCCTCCCTTCGAAAAGTGTTTGCATGAATCAATAACAAGGTGAATGAGAAAAATGTCTAGAGTAAGTGGGAGTGAGACACATGTCAACGTATCCCTCGGTCTCCGCCCCTAGTTCACACCGTGAGAGTCCTATGATCCGCTTGCATGTTGTCCTGGAGCAACCATCCCTTCGGAGGGCCTGATCATAGGATTCGGAACATCGTGAACTCCTGAATATGATAGGAACTCTTAGGCTAATTACCAACAGTTGTCTTTCCTTTCGATAGTCTGTTGGTGCGTGCCTCTGAGATCTGAAAGTGGGAAGGTTACACTTACGGGGATGAGTTAAATGTGTTAACTAATCCTTGACCGAACAACGGTAACTAAACGCTAACGGAATATGAGTTATTCTGGTGTTAGAGTTTGGTTGAGATTGTCTCAATTCAGAGGAGGAGTAGTTGACCACCCTTCAGTGGCTGTTGTTCTAAACCTTTGAAGTATCGTTGCAAAAACTAAATCAATAGTTTTATATGGTTTCTTTGATTGCTTATTTGTTTTTGCAGAATTTGATTGGATTATTTGTGATGGGTTAGTACAATTAATAATACAAGAAATTTGTTACTTCAATAATTATATAATAATTTTATGTGTATTGTCTTACGTCATTTTATAAATAACGGTAATACAACAAGCTTAAACGACAAATTGTGGTAAATAAGTCTAGGATTATTCTTAACTGAGGAATGTCCTCATGCCCCATATGTTTAATTCATCAAGAATTGTTCTTGATGAATATGATATAGAACCTTGATTAGCAAAAAGAGAACTTGTTCAAGACCGTAATTTTCATTTACTTGTCTTAAAAACATGATTAGTGAAGAATAGTGATTCTCCCTGAATACTTCATTCAGGGGCCACAAATCACGTGTGTTCTTCTTTTAAAGTTATAAGTTCTTGGCAACAGCTTGCTACTTGTGTAATAACTCTCAAAGTTAGAATTAGAGAGGTTATTTTGGCTATAGCTGTGGGGAACATTAAGTTATTTTTCTCAATGGGAGAAAATACATATTATTAGATAATGTGTATGTAATTCCTAAGATCAAAAGAAATTTGATTTCTGTGTCTTATTTGTTGGAACAATGTTAACCTTTCTCTGCTAACGTAGTTTTATTTCAAGAATGGGAGTTGACATTTGTTTAGCTTTACTGGAAAGTAACCTAAATGTTTTAGGACTAATCAAGAGTAAAACAGTCATGAACACTGGGTTGTTTAAGATTGCTACTACTCAATGTGAAAAGAGGCAAAGAATTTCTCCTAAAGAAAAATACCTTTCTTTGGTTCTAAGGTAGACCATATTAATCTCAATTTGATTGGGAGATTGGTCAAGAGTGAACTTCTAAGCGAGTTAGAAGATGACTACCTTGTAAGTCATGCCTTATGGGCAATATGACTGATAGGTCTTTTACTGGAAAAGATCTAAGAGCCAAAGAGCCCTTGAAGCTTGTACATTTGGATCCTAGTGGTTCAATATGTTAAAGTAGTGGTAGGGCATGAATAATTCATCTCTTTTGGATGAGTATTCAAAGGTATGAGTATCTTTACCTAATGCAACCTAAGTCTGTAGCTCTTGAGATATTCGAATGGGCTTAGGACTGAAGTTGAAAACTTGTTAGGGGAGATGATAAAAACACTTCGATCTGATCAAAGTGTTGAGTATAAGGATTTGAGATTCCAGGACTATTTGATAGTACATGGGATCACACCCTAAATCTCATTTAGGAGAAATGGAACCCTATTGGATATGGTTCATTCCATGTTGAGCTATGCTCAATTGTCTGGCTCGTTTTTTAGTCATGCAGTGTTGACTGCATTGCATACTGCAGTAGGCAACCCCAAAGGAAACGAGAAGTGGATATTTCTTCAATTCACAAGAGAATAAAGAATTTGTATCGACAAATGCTAAATTCTCCGAAGAAGTCCACATCAAAAATCATAAACCACAGAGTAAAGTCGATTTAAGTAAGTTAACTAATGAAGCTACAGTAACATCCACAAGAGTTGTTGATGAAGCTGGATGTTCAACAAGAGTTGTTGATGGACCAGCGCATCTGGTCAGACACATCCATCTCAATAGTTGAGAGTGCCTCGATGTAGTGGGAGGGTTGTTTTATAACCTAAACGTTACATGGGCTTGATTGAAGCCTAGGTCATCATACATGATGATGGCATGAGGATTCATTGTCTTTTAGAAAGAAAATGAACGATGTTGACAACGATCAGATGATTAAAGTCATGGACCTAGAAATGAAGTCTTTTGTTTTTCACTTCCATCTGAGATCTTGTAGAACTGCTTGATGGATAACACCTATTAGTTACAAGTGGATTTACAAGAGGAAACGAGACATTCATGTCTCAGCCAGAAGGGTTCATACAACAAGATCAAAAGCAAAAGGGTTAGCAAGCTTAAGTCATTCATGGATTGACCTAAGAATTTCGATCTTGAAATATAAGATTTGATATAGTCTTTTGGCTTTAATCAGAACATTGATGAGTCTTGTGTTTACAAGTAATCATCAATAGTTCAGTAGCTTACTTAGTGTTGTATATGATTAATATCCTACTCATTGGGAATGATGTAGGTTATCTTACTGACAGAGGCTAGTAGCTCATTTCCAAATAAAAATCTGGGAGAAGCTGAGTTGGCCTTGTCTCAAGTTTCTTATATCTACAAGATGTTAGTTAGATATAAGATGCATAATTCCAAGAACGATTCACTACCTTTTAGGCATGGAATTCTTTTGTCTAAGAAATTGTTTCCTAAGACACCTCAAGAAGTTGAGGAGATGAGACAAATGCCCTATGCAATAGGGATTGTCAGTAAGTATCAATCTAATCCAAGATTTAATCATTGGAAAACCGTTAAGAAAATCCTCAAGTATTCGAGGAAAACGATGAACTATATGCTCATGTATGGGACTAAGGATTTGATCCTTACAAGATACACTAACACATATTTTAAGACTGATAAGGATTTGAGGAAATCTACATCAGTATCTGTGGTCACTCTTTACGATGAAGCTACAGTATGGAATAGTTACAGTCTTGACCGTATAGGCCGAAAACATAGCTTCTTGTGAAGCAGCAATAGAGATTGTATGACTTAGAAAGTTCTTGATTGATTTGGAATGTAAACTTGTCCATCACACTTTATAGTGATATAGTGGTGTTGTGGAAAATTCAAAAGAACATCGCAGCCCAAGACAAGCAGACACATTAAATTGAATGAAATATTGCTGATTTATTTACAAAGACTCTCGGCTAAAGTGTATGAGGGTCATCTAGAAGGTCTAGGTCTACGAGTTATGTACAAAGATGAAATCTAGGGCAAGTGGGAGAAATGTAATGGGTATAGTGATACCATTATTTAATGGGTATAGTGATGCCCTAGTTTATTGTATTTGTACATTGTATATGTTTTATACATGTATTTATACACCCACTGCTGTATAAATTATTGTACATCCCACTAAACTAGAGTTTTCGTTCAAGTGGGAGTTTGTTGGGTTTTATGCCCTAAAACTCGTAGATGGTGAATGTAAACAAATTGTATACTTTTTTCAATAAAGTGTTATTGAGTTTCTACAATAAAGTGTTATTGTTAAATATTGCACAATTTGACCCAAATCCAATAAACTAAGATCCAAGTTTGTTTGTATGTAACTTGAACTAGTATGTGGGGACATACGGGGATCAATGTTCAAGTAACAACCTAAAAGGTCTATAATACAAGGATAAGGTTGGGTACCTTATCATGGTAAACACTATGAGATACGACCCGCTTTGTATTTGATACAGACGTATTGATCCAAAACGTCCATGTAGTAGACATGCAAGTGGGGGTATCCTATGCAATGCGTTTGCATAAGACCGGACCACGAAATAGTAAACCATTAGTTATAACATCATTAACTAGTTAGGTTATTGTTTCAATAGGATGACCAAGGTAACTCAGTTTTAATCCTGAGTGTGTCATGAACTCCTTCTCATGAGGGATTGTCCATTGATTAGCATAGGTGAGAGTGGCCAATACGCCGACTCGATATGCCTTCCTTTTTGGAGACAAGACCGAGTGAGAGGCTGGGGACATGACAACACAAGAAGGAATTCACTCCTTCCCGCTTCTAGGAGAAGTAGATGAATGTTCCCTTAAGTGGTGACTCCGAGACTTGAACAAAGGGATCTCGCCCTCTCACTAGCCCGAGAGGGACTTTCTGTTTAATGGTTGGACCATAAACAGGTTGTTCATTAGAGGAGCGCTGGTACTTAAGGAGACAGATGTAACACGGGGGTAAAACGGTAATTTGACCCAGTTGTGATTACATACACTCGTGAAGGATTGACTTACCGGCATAGGTCTACATCCATGGACGCAAAAATGTTCTATAGTGAGAAGAGTTCAGTTGTGGGTCTTTAGTGGAATGACCCACAGTTAATAAATATTGGTTAACTTGATTAATGAGTTTAATCAGTTAACCTCATATCATTGGAGCTTCTGATCTGTAGGTCCATTAGGTCCCCCTACTAGCTCGTAAAGAGTAATTAGTAACAAATATATCTTGAGAGAATTTGAATAGTTCAAATTCATATTGGGAATTAAGTTAATTGAATGAGACACAAATTAATATAATGTATAGTGATGCATTAAAATATAAAGTCTAATTTTAGATTAAACTTTATTATATTGAGAGATTGATATATTTGAAAGAGTTCAAATATATGTCTAATTAAATATATGGTATTTATATTTCAAAAAATATATATATATATGGTATTTAATTAGAAGATGAATTAATTAATTATTCAATTTAGTTTAAATTAAATAAGATTTAATTAAACTATAGTCTAGGAGGGAATTATTAGAATATGATTCTAATATGAAGAAGATGAATTAATTAATTATTCAATTTAGTTTAAATTAAATAAGATTTAATTAAACTATAGTCTAGGAGGGAATTATTAGAATATGATTCTAATATGTAATTAATTGAATATAGGAGATATTTAATTAATTGTAAAAATTAATTAATTATTGAAATTAATTAATTGATTAGTTTAATTGAATTAATTACATGTGATTTAATTAAGTTTAATTAAAATATATTATGTGAGGAAATTACATTTAAATAAGATTTAAATGTGCATGAGATTAATTAATTAATATGATTAATTAATTAATTTGATTAGTTAATTAACATTTAATTAATTGATTTAATCAATTAATTAATTGATCTTGATCTAACGGTCAAGATTGTTTCCTAACCTCACATTAGGGTTTCCTCTCTTATAAAAGGAAAGGTTATGAGAACCCTAGCCCTAAGGTCTCATTCTTGTTGGGTTTCATGCCCTAAAACTCGTAGATAGTAAATGTAAACAAATTGTATACTTGTTTCAATAAAGTGTTATTGAGTTTCTACAATAAAGTGTTATTGTTAAATATTGCACAATGTGACCCAAATCCAATAAACTAAGATCCAAGGTTGTTTGTATGTAACTTGAACTAGTATGTGGGGACATACGGGGATCGATGTTCAAGTAACAACCTAAAAGGTCTATAGTACAAGGATAAGGTTGGGTACCTTATCCTGGTAACACTATGAGATACGACCCGCTTTGTATTTGATACAGACGTATTGATCCAAAACGTCCATGTAGTAGACATGCATGTAGGGGTATCCTATGCAATGAGTTTACATAAGATCGGACCACGAAATAGTCAACCATTAGTTATAACACCGTTAACTAATTAGGTTACTGTTTCAATAGGATGACCTAGGTAACTCAGTCTTAATCCTGAGTGTGTCATGAACTCCTTCTCATGAGGGATCTTCCATTGATTAGCATAGGTGAGAGTGGCCAATACGCCGACTCAATATGCCTTCCTTTATGGGGACAAGACCGAGTGAGAGGCTGGGGACATGACTGTTGGGTTTTATGCCCTAAAACTCGTAGATAGTGAATGTAACCGTTGACCGGATATTAATGAAATAATATTGATATATTTTTCCATTAAATGTTATTAGTTATTTTATATTTGTCTTTGCCTAATAATAACCCTAATCCAATAAACTAGACATCCAAGGTTGTAATATGAGTCTTGAACTATATGTAGCGACATATGGGATCATTGTTCAAGAAACAACCTAAAGGGTCTATAGTATAGGGATAAGACTGGGTGCCTTATCCTGGTGACACTATGGATACGGCCCACTTTGTATTTGATACAAACGCTGCGATCCAACGCGTTCGTGTAGGAGACATGCGAGTGGGGGTATCCTATGCAATGAGTTTTCATAAGACCGGACCGCGAAATAGTAACCAATGGTTATAACACCGTTAACTAGTTGGTTTTCTATTTCACTAGGACGACCTAGACAACTTAGTCTTAATCCTGAGTTGATTATGGACTCCTGCTCATGAGAGATTGTCCTTTGATTTGTATGGGTGAGAGTGGCCAATACGCCGACTCAATAAGCCTACCACTTTGGCGACAAGACCGAATGGGGAGCTGAGAACATAATCGTACAAGATGGAATTCACTCCTTCCCGACTTTAGGGAAGCAGATGAGTGTTCCCTTAAGTGGTTACTCCGAGTCTTGAACAAAGGGCCCTACCCTCTCAATGGCACGAGAGGGTTTTCTGTTTGATGGTTGGACCACAAACAGGTTGTTCATTAGAGGAGAATTGGTACTTAAGGAAATAGAGGTAACCCAGGGGTAAAACGGTAATTTGACCCAGCTGGTGTTACGGACACTCGTGAAGGACTAACTAGTCGATATTGGTCTAGATCCGTGGACACATAAAATATGTCTGCAGTGAGAAGAGTGCAACTGTGAGTCTATAGTGGAATGTACACACAGTTAACGAATATTGATTAATGTGGTTAATGAGTTTGACCAATTAATCTCACATCGTTGGAGCTTCTGATCTGCAGGTCCATTAGGTCCCACTGGTAGCTCGTAAAGTAATTTGAGGCAACTAAGTAATAAAAGGTAAATTGAAAATGTTCAATTTATTAAGGGAAACAAATATAATATATATTGATATATTATTATGAGAGAAATTAATATTTGAAAAGTTCAAATATAAATTTATGGAAGTTTGAAAGAGTTCAAAATAATGAATTAATTAATTTAAGGCCTAAAATGTGTTTGGGCAAATTAATTAATTCTAGGCTGGGAATTAAATATGTGATATTTAATTGGTGGTTAATTAATTAAAGAATTCATTAACCGGGAATTAATCAATTATGGAAATAATTAATCACTTAAGGAAGTGATTAATCATTTATAGAAATGATCTAATCACTTATGGAAGTAATTAGTCATTTGTGGAAAAGATTAATCAATTATGGAATTGATTGATCATGATTGATTAATTAAGGAATAAGATTGAATCAATTATGGAAAAGATTGATTTAATTGAATATTTTATTCATGGCCTCTCTTCTATAAATAGAACACTAGACCTAATTGGTCATGACACTTGACACTCTTGAAAGACAAGACCTAGAATTCTCTCTAGCCTCCCTCTTAGAGAAAGACTCCCACAAGTCGTTTGCCTCCTAGATTCAGAGACATACCGGTGTAACCTCTGTGGTGATTGTGTCAATCAAAGAAGAATTTCCAGTGAAGAAAACCTTAAAGCGGCTGCTGCGTTTTCGTTCGTGGAGCGTCGTTGGCGAAGAACGGTCAAGTCTACAACGGAGGTTTGTAACGGTTCTTCCTCTTTTCTTTAGAAAAGTTTTTTAAAATAAATTTAGATTTATTTTAGCATGTTTAAACCAATTTTACAGCGGCTTTAAAGGTTGTTTAAAGTTTTGTATGAGTTATCGTAACGGTATTTTAATGTTAATTAATATACGGCGTAAGGTCCAATCGATGCGCTTCCGCTGCGTGGGGACTTTTATTCCCTTCAATGACAACACAAGAAGGAATTCACTCCTTCCCGCTTCTAGGAGAAGTAGATGAGTGTTCCCTTAAGTGGTGACTCCGGGACTTGAACAAAGGGATCCCGCCCTCTCACTAGCCCGAGAGGGACTTTCTGTTTAATGGTTGGACCATAAACAAGTTGTTCATTAGAGGAGCGCTGGTACTTAAGGAGACAGATGTAACACGGGGGTAAAACGGTAATTTGACCCAGTTGTGATTACAGACACTCGTGAAGGATTGAATTATCGGCATAGGTCTACATCCATGGACGCAAAAATGTTCTACAGTGAGAAGAGTTCAGTTGTGGGTCTTTAGTGGAATGACCCACAGTTAATGAATATTGGTTAACCTTATTAATGAGTTTAATCTATTAACCTCATATCATTGGAGCTTCTGATCTGTAGGTCCATTAGGTCACCTGCTAGCTCGTAAAGAGTAATTAGGAACAAATATATCTTGAGAGAATTTGAATAGTTCAAATTCATATTGGGAATTAAGTTAATTGTACGAGATACAAATTAATATAATGTATAGTGATGCATTAAAATATAAAGTCTAATTTGAGATTAAACTTTATAATATTGAGAGATTGATAGATTTTAAAGAGTTCAAATATATGTCTAATTAAATATATGGTATTTAATTAGAAGATGAATTAATTATTCAATTTAGTTTAAATTAAATGAGATTTAATTAAACTATAGTCTATGAGAGAAATAAATATTTGAAGAAGTTTAAATATTAATATGAATTTGATTCATATTAAATTTATAGGATATAAGAGAATTTGAAGGAGTTCAAATTTTAATATGAATTTGATTCATATTATAGAATTAATTAATTAAAGGTCTCAAATTAAATATATGATATTTAATTGGGTAATTAATTAATTAACTAATAGAATGTCTGAAATTAAATATATGATATTTAATTGGTGATTAATTAATTATAGAATTAATTAATTAAAAATTAATCAATTATGAAAATGATTAATCACTTGTGGAAGTAATTAATCATTTATGGAAATGATTTAATCACTTATGGAAGTGATCAATCATTTATGGAAAAGATTAATCAATTATGGAATTGATTGGTCATGGAATTGGTTGGTCATGGAATTGATTAATTATGGAAAAGATTAAATCAGTTATGGAAATAATTGATTTTAAATGAATATTTTATTCATGGCCTTTCTTTTTATAAATAGAACACTAAATCTAGGGTTAGGTACAACAACATATGGCCACAAGAATGCACTCTTGCATTCTCTCTAGCCTCCCTCTCATATTCTCTCAACTCAAGAACTTTAGGGAGAATTTTCTCTCTAGAGTTTTTCCCATTCAAGATTAGGTAGTCCCACAACTACGTTCCTAATCTCAGAGTTATAGCAGGGAAGATCAAATGGTGGTGTTCTTCGTTGTTGCAGAGCAATCAAGAATCATCCGTTGAAGTATTCAGAGTCGTCAACGGAGGTTTGCTTCTCTTTTCTTTATTATAGATTTATATCTAAATTTTGTATGCTTAGCCTTAAGTTTCTATAGAATTTGTTCTATGTTTTAACCAATGCAATAGTATTTTTGGATAAACAAAATTAACTACGAATCGGTCCCAATTACGCTTCCGCTTTAACGGAATTGGGGAATTCGAAATCCTTTCAATTCTAACCTCCCTCTCATTCTCTCAACAAAAGAACTCTAGAGAGAATTTTTCACTCTGAGATTTTTTTCCATTCAAGATTAGGTAGTCCCACAACTACGTTCCTAATCTCAGAGTTATAGCGGGGAAGATCAAATTGGTGGTGTCCCAATTGTTGACGCAAATCAAGAAAGGCGTTCTTGAAGAATTCAGAGACGACAACGACGGTATACTTGCTTCTCCCCTTTAGAATTAGTTCTAAGGTTGTATGCTTAGCCTTAATAATTTATTTAGAATAGTTTTCTAAATTTTGTCAATGTATTGGTATTTTGATGAAAACGAAATTAACTACGAAACGGTCCAATTGTGCTTCTGCTAACGGAATTGGGGAATTCCAATCCTTCAGTACTGACCCCCTCCCCTTTCTCCCCCCAACATTTTTAGATTATGCAGATGTTGATGGGTGTTATGAGCCTGGTGATGCAGACGAGGAGGCACACGAGGAGTGACTCCACTGGCCTAGACGTTTTTGTTATTGTAACGCTCCTGGTTTTTATAAACTATTACTACTAACCTAGCTGCATAACTAACTCCTCATGACAAATTAACCAAGTGCTCCGAAAATTTCGGCAGCATAACGACATACATCGAACTAAACCAAAAATTTTCAAACACCTACTAGAACAAGATTAACACTTCTATAACATTTTCAACAACACCACCATACTACAAACATCATACAAGTCAGGTCTCATATCAGCAACTTTCTAACCAGAAACACAACCTTAAGAAAGCTTACAACTTTAGTTCATTCGAACAACTTAATTATTACTAACTAAATGAATAGATAGAGTTCTTTAAAGCAAACACAACTAGACCTAGAGGTTAACAAGAGTAATCAGAACTAAACCTAACAGGACAACAACTGTCCAACCAAATCAAGCAACAAACTATCCAACATGAAAATAAAGTGAAAAACAACGTAGACTAGCTATGGTCCTTCCTCATATGCCTCCTCAGCATCACCATGGTCCACGCAGTCCTCATAACCTGCAAAATCTAGTAGTTGGGGGGGAGAGAGGGGAGGGGTCAGTACAACCATGGTACTGGCAAGTAGCCCCTACCTGAAAAGCCATCAACCAACAAACAAGCAAACAACATGCTTTCCACACGCAAACAACATGCTTCTTAAAGCTGTAAACACGTCAACATGCTTAAAATCGAGTAACATGAATGACTCTCCTAAGACAAACCTCATGCATCTCTCAATGCAACCCATTAACCACTCATGCTCCATGAGCTTATTCAACAATCATGTTTAGCTCTCACATGGCTCTCCACACGTGATTTTCGCGTCACGCTCCGCAAAACTCTCCAAGACTGACCCTTCGACACTTCTCTATAGAGCTTGGTGTTCGACCCTTGACCATTTATACCCAAGGCCTCGAACTGTGCATCGACCCTTGACCATTTACACCCAAGGCCTCGATGACTAAGCAACGTATTGACCCTTTGACCATTTATACCCAATGCCTCAATACTCGCCTCAAGACTCATCACACCGACCCTTGACCATTTATACCCAAGGCCTCGATGCTCCTCTTTATCTAACATTGGCATATCGACCCTCGACCATTTATACCCAAGGCATCGACATCTAATAGTGATATCAGTCCCCGACCATTTATACTCGAGGCCCTGATAATCACTTTACTTTCCTCGAAAAATTTCAGTCCTCGACCATTTATACCCGAGGCCCTGATATCTCAATCACAATGCTAGTCCTCTTTAAACCTATGGTGACATGTCACCCCTCGACCATTTGTACCCGAGGTGCACTGACATTCATCCATCTTGCCCTTTTTCACATTTTAGGTCCCTGACCTCTTTCTCACAACCATCTAGAATGCATATGCCCTGCAACATGCTTCTAGACTCATGTATTATGCCCACCAAGCATAAACATACCATAACATGCTCACTCCATGCATAACTCAAGAACTCTCGACAGAACTAGCATGCTTACAACCAAACATCACAACCAACGCTCATATATTTCAGATTCACATGTATATATATAACATATAAGCAACATAACAAGTATAAAGCATATATAAAGCGAGTAAACAAACAACGTGCATCATGCAAACAAACAGACTCAACATATAGAAACTACTTACCTATAAAGCGCTCCTAAGCGATCCTAAACAGACCAACGGAGCTCCTAAACAACAGGATAAATGCTACGAGTCAAAACCAAGCTTAAGAACCTAATGATAAAACTAAAGAATTCTTAAAGAAGGGATTTCTTACCGAAACCACTTGATTCTTAACCGGACGAGCCTAAAAGAGCCGAACTACAAGCAACAACCTACTAAGAGTTAGGAATTGATAAACAACACCCAAGAGACTTAATAAAGAATGGTAAAGGGTGCTGGAATTTACCGTTCAACACTCAAACAGCCTCGAATACAAGCTGATTTGTGTTCGAAACGACCCAACAACCAAGATCCCAAGTCATCGGGTTATGGGTAACCAAAATCAAGGCCTTTCGGGTTGTGGGTATTCACTGAACACGATCTTTGAGATCAAACGCTCGCTGAACAACAACTGAATACACCTTATCCTGTAATTTTGAAGTCGATAACGAATGGGTAATCCAAATCCAAGCTCGAACATGCGTAAGCTAAATTTGAATTTAACAAAGCATGGGTAACGTTGAAAACTTACCAAGAGGGCCCGAACACGCCGGAACGGACCTTAAACCATCCTCAACGAGCCCAAAACGCGGGAAAAAGGAAGATTCGACCTCTTACTCATGGTTCTAGTCGAAAAACGTGAAGAGGAACACCCAAGCCGTGGGTTCGCTGGTGGTTGGTTGACGAACACACAAGAGAGGGAGACGCACGCAAGGGAAGAGAGCGCACGACCTTGCTGCACGAGTGAACGACACGAGATGAGCGAAGGAGACAACACCTAGGTTTGTTGCGCGCGCGAGAGAGGGAATGACTTGACTGCAACGCGAGTTTTTCTTCCGGCAAAACCCGACGACGACGGCTTCTCACTCGAAACAGAGAGAGAGAGAGAGAGAGAGAGAGAGGGAATCTGTGTGGGTGCTGGTCGGCTGAAGAAGAACCCGTAGGGGGGGCTAGCGGCACCTTGCACGAACAAGAGAGGGAAAGAGAGAAGGAAAGAGGGTTTTAGGGTTTTCTTCTTCTATTTCTTTCTTTCCTTATTTCTTTTCTTTTTTTAAAAAAAATACAACTTAAGAAAAGAAAACCTCATTTAAATAAGAGTTAAACCTTAATCAGGATTCTAATTAAAATTTCCAAACTTAACTCTTAAAAGACTTGGGAAAGAAAATAACCCAATTGATTTGGGATTTGGGTCTTTTGATATTTAAAATAAATATCAAATTTTAAACCTCCAAACTTTAGGAAATTAAAGATTTAATTTGAAAAATCCTTTTTTCCTAAATTATAGAAATTTAACTCAATGACTCAATGCTAAGCTTACAATTCTAATTTTCCAAGTTAGAATAAAACGCTCAGCAAATCTCAAAATGGCTCGATTCCGAAACGCTGGGCATTACATTTATCTAGTTTATTTTATAAATGTTATCTTACTCTTCTTGTAACGACCCTACTTTTCATGCCTAGATCCTAAGGCCGTTACTACATGCATTTCATTCTACTTCTAAGAACATCGAGAAATTATCCTTTAAAGAACTCATACTTAGAAATATGCGAAACTTTTCAATCTGGGATCCCAGTTTAAAACAGAACAAACGAAACCTTAGGTAAATCAAACCAAACTTAAAGCGGAATAAATCGTAAATCATTCAATACAAGTTCAAAAGGAGAATTTCAACACGTAAAAATGCGGAAGACTATCCTAAAGGAGATCCATGGCTCAGCAGCTCTCCGTCACGCGTGCTGTACACCTTTACCTCTACCTGCAGTTGTATGTAAGGGAAAAGAATGAGTATTTAAGAAAATACTCAGTAAGTAGCCAAACTTCAAGACACTTGCAGCGATAAAAGCTTTAATATCTTATTCGAGTTAAGGGCCTAAGGGTTAGGTCATTTCATTTCATTTCATTTCATTTCCTCTGAAGTTCAGGTCTCGTGTTCAATTAGTACACCTTTATATAAATATAAGTTTGCCAACTCACTGATAGTGCACAAGTGGGAGTTTTGGGAGGTCTCTACTCCTACCGATGGTAGATGGCACCCAGTCAGTGGAGCTAAGTCTCATCCCTCAAGGCACTAATAGGCGCGTAGCGCTCTAAACTACCATTTCACTGGTGGGGCGTTCATGGGTTTAAGTCAGGAATTTACTTCCACAGTTAGTAAATGAGTTAGTAAATGGCACCTAGACTGCGAAGCCAAGACCCGCCCATTAAGCTCCTCATTTCAGTCTATTTCATCTCAGTCCTAGGTGTTTAATAGACACGACCCTCTTGTAAGGCGCTAGCCTATTCCTTTCCCTTTTTTTTTATTCTTTTCCCCTTTAGGACCCCTTAACACTTACTAATCTTTATCTGCCACCTATTTAACACAAACGATTCCTCTTCCTAGCTTACTGACAGGCTAACTGATAGGCATCTTCCCAACTCAGTCATATCACAAGAATAAGAAATGGAGGTGACAACCGACACTCCTAATCCTGAAACCACTCGTATGCTACCGAAAATTCGGCAGCATAACGGCATGCATATGGGTAACCCAAAATTTTCCTACACCTGGAAACAACAACGATGCACTTCTATAACGCAAACGAGTCAGAAATCAACCCAACTCCAAATCACCACTCAAATGAATATTCAACCCATCCTACATAACACCAACACATCCCAGAACAATCATAAATCAAATATTCCAAGCATGCTTACTAAATTCTACAAACATATCAACACTTAAGTCATGCCCAAGTAAACAACACTCTAACCATAATTAAGTAAGCATTACCACGAACCAAGGAACATGCAACCAAGCCAAAAACTTAACCAACTCCAATTCACCACCAAGAAGCATACAATGAAAACAATCCAAACACTTCATGCCCAAGGAGCTACTTACATGCAGGCGAACTTTATAAACAACAACTAACCAAGGCATGCTTAACTATTTTCATGCTTCCAAGAAAAGAAGAACCAACCATGCTTGGTTAAATCCATGACAACACTTAGAACTTTAATCCAATTGGCTACTTACCTAGCTAACGACGCTTGATGAATTCTAAATTAACTCCTTAGCTCCCAAGGCCGTTATTTAGACTACACGAAAAGGGGAAAAAAATCACAAATCAATAAGAGATTAATCCAAGCATTCAACTATGAACCCATTTAAATTTGAGGGTAAATTAACACCCAGAAACTCACCCACAACAGAAACACCGTTTGCTGTCCAACTTCTAAGTTTCGCTCCGCCTTTGACGATTCGACCACCACCTACTACGGACACCTTAGATTAAGATCCAACATTAATGGGCATTTCATTAAGGCATAAAAGACCAACAAGCTTTGACTTACAACTCCCTTACCCCAAATAATTCTTTAGAAGCAAAGCTGAAGCTTCAAGTGGCGGCGACGAACAGATCTGAAAAACGCGAACGAGCCCAAGGACGACAGTGGCTGCTCAAATCGACGGCGGCTCGTAGCGGTTGGAGGCGGCAGCGTGCAACGCGACGGTTGCAGGCGGCGGCGCTCGGATGGGGGCGGCGTGCGACTGAAAGCGACGGCGGCTTGCGGCGGCAGCTTGCGGCAGCGATGGAGGCGGCACGACGGCGGAGGAAGACGGAAAGAGAGAGAGAGACTGCGAGGGAGAGAGAGAGCCGAGAGAGTGAGAGAGAAAGAAAGAGAGAGAGAGAGACGAAACGAGAGAGATAGGAAGAGACGTTTACCGGCGGCGGCGGCACGAACGGAGGCGCGACGGCGGCGAGAGAAAGCTGTGAGGGAGAGGGAGTGTCGAGAGAGTGTTGAGAGAGAGAGAGAGGGCTGAACGTGAGGGAGAGATGGAGCAGAGAGAGATTCAAATTTTTTTTTTTTTTAAACCGGTCAATTGACCGAATTTGGGGGGAAGTTTCCCCCCATTTTCTCTTTTCTTTTTTTGACCGCCTGCCCACATTTCCCTTTTTTTTTTTTTTTTTTTTTTTTTTTTTTTTTTTTTTTTACAGGTTGTTACACTTCTAGTTGTATAAGATAGAGTTTATGTTTATTTCATTCAAGGGCTTCTAGCTATTTTATTTCCAGAAGTTAGGTTTAGCTATGAGTAGTTTTATTTGAAGTTTGAATTCTTAATATTTAATAAAGTTTAGTTGTTTCTAGTAATTGAGTTGAACGTCTTTATCTAGCATGAATCTTTTTATCATTGGTTGTAATTGCGAGATCTGACTCGCTAGTTGTGAAAGAAGTTCGGGTATGTATCTGTGGTGTTGTGGAGTGTAGTTTTGGGTTGATTGTTATATAGAAGTGTGTTTTATGTTTAATAGGCGTTATAAAAATTTTGGTTTAGTCCTGTGTACGCCGTTATGCTGCCGAAATTTTTGGAGAAATCGGTTAGTTGGTTTAGGAGTCAGTAATGTTGCTAGGATTATTTTAAAAATCCTGGGGCGTTATAATTTATTTATTTATTTTTAAGATCAATAATTGAAAGGGTTGGGATTGAACCATCGACCTTTGAAATGGTAATTTGTGTCTTATCCAATGAACTATATATTCCAATTAACTATTTGAAATGACTTTCTGAGTATTTAAAAAAAATATTTAAAAACACTTGTGAAAAAAAATCACCATAGTGCAGCAAAATTAATCTAAATTAAAAAGGTGAAAAGAGACGTCGCATAATTTTGTCTTTCCAACTATTTGTCTTTTTTTTTCTTTTCTTTTTTTAAAAGTATTTCATAACAAAAATAGCAGTGAGTTGATTTGAACTTATATGCAATGTATTAAATTTCCATCGACATGTCGACATTTCCATCGACATTTCCATATTTTCATGGGTTCGACATCAACATGCGGGGTGAATCGACATTTCCATTGTATCGTAAAAAAAATGATAAAATGTAAACAAAATAATAACAAAATGTAACTAATGTGGAGATAATATTTATCCTAAGTATTTTAACTTATTTTAAAAGTGTAAAACATTATTTGTTAATTTAAATATTTTTTTTGAATTTTTTGTTTTGAATATTTTTTCAGGAATATCCATCAACATCGACATTTTGTTGATATTTCCATCGACATTTCCATTAAATTGAGACCTTGAAATTTTTGTTGACATCGACATTTTAACTCTTGCTTATATGGTCTAATATTGGAGGGTAACTCTGTCTTCACGATTTTATTTCCAAAACATAATTAGCTTTATAAGAACATTGAATTACACTTTTTAAGTTGGTCCCAAAAAATTGTGTGGCATATTTTCATGCATATAAGGTAAATATTATATTAATATTAATTTTAAAATGTTTTTACATTTAAAAAAACTGTAAATTTTTTTTCCAAATTTGAAAACTGAAAAGGGTAATTTTTTAGAACCTATTTCTCCTTTTTAAAATTTATGCAAAATAACACAATAAATTGAATTTTAAAAAAATAATAATAGAAAGCATGTATATTTAAAAAAAAAAATAAAACAAAAAAGTTGGGAAGTTTAGGGCTCGTTTGATAACGTTCCTGTTTCCTGTTTCTTGTTCCCGTTTCTCTTTTTTTAAGAAACAGACTTGTTTGATAACTCATCCCTGTTTCTTGTTTCTAAATTTCTAGAAACGTTTCTAAAAAAGAGGCCAAATTTGAGAAACTACAAAATGTTGTTTCTCAAATTCTGTTTCTGTTTTTTTTTTCTCTTTCTTTCATGCATGTATCCATCTCTCCCTCCCACTCCTACACCAATCTCTTCTCTTCCTCTATTTTTTTAACCACTTCCTCGTCTTTTTTTTTTTTTTTTTTTATCTTTTTTCGTTATTTCGTTCTCTTTCCTTTTTTTTTCTTTTTTCGTTATTTCTTTCTCTTTCATTTTTTTATTATTTGTGTTATTTCTTTCCTTTTTTCCTTTTATTATCACCTCCACGATCTCAGACTACCGCCCACCATCGTTGACATCTGACTATCGATCGTCGCCGACCAGTCATCACTGTCAACCTCCGACTATCAGCTGTCGCCGACAGACCGCCTCCGTTGAACTTCGACTATCGGGCATTGCCGACCTCTCCTGACCGACATATGTCGATCGATCACCATCGTTGACCTTCGACTATTGGCCACCACCGACCAACGGCCATCGTCGACCTCTGACTACCGACCTTCATCGACCGACTGCCACCGTCGATCTCGGACTACTGTCAACCTCCGACTACCGGGCGCCATCGACCAGACGCTATCGTCGACCTCTAACTATCGGGCGCCGCCGACCTCTGCTGAACGAAAGCTATCGTCGACCTTTGACTACTGGGCACCGCCGATCTCCGTCGACCTTCGACTACAGGTCGTGGTCGACCTCCGCTGATTGGCCTTCGCCGACTGACCCCCACCGACCTCCGTCGACCAGTTGCTACAGCGACCTCTAACTACCAGATGCCACCGTCGACCTCCGACTACCGGCTGCCACTATCGCCGTCGATTGAAACTTGTTCATTTTTTTCTTATTTTCGACAACCGCCACCACGCGCCGACGACTTTTCCAGCATTCGCCGCTGACTGTCTGCATTCACTCAGTGGTCGAAGGTTGGTAGCGATGGTCGATGATCAACGATGACGGGTGATCGGTAACAATGGTGATAGTGATGAGGAAGAAGAAGGAGAAATAAAAAAATAATCGTTGAAAATTAATATATTTTTATATTATATGTACTAAATTTTATTTTAACAAAAAAAAAAGAAACAAGAATCGGTTATCAAACATATTTTGTGTTTCTGTTTCTTTTTTTCAGAGAAACAAGGAACAGAAATAGTTATCAAACATGTTTCTGTTTCTACTTCTTAAAAAACAAGAAACAAGAAACAGGAAACAAGAAACGAGAAACGAGAAACAGGAAACGAGAACGTTATCAAACGGGGCCTTAGAATATGCATGTCAATTGTTGTAAAAAAAAATACTGATGTTATTATGAATATTAGAAAATAGATGCCCATGTGTCAAGAAATGTATTGATCTTATGACTTGAAAATGTTAGAAAACTTGGATGCCTATGTGTCACCCAAGTAATCGACCTTATAACTTGTATAAGCTTGGTAACCAAGCACCACCCTCTTTTCATATGCCTATAAATAGTGGCAATGTGAAGTTCAAAATAATAACAAGAAGCTCTCAAGCTCACGGTGGAATTCTCCATTTTTCTCCACTTTATAATTCCATAAACTTTTATTTTGTTATTTTGTTTTCCATTTACTTTTATTTATATTTTAGTTTATATTTATTTCATTTGCTTTTATTTATATATATATATTATTATTATACTATAACTATTATTATATTATTATATTTTATCCATTTTCGTGTTCTCGTTGTGCTACTCAATTTTACAACACATGTGAATTAATAAACCACCAATTATGGTAGTTGCTACTAACTTCATTATAATAATTTCTCAAGCTTTAGGCCAGTTTGAAATTTTATTTTCAAATAGTTTTCTATATTTTATTAAAAAAAAGTAACAAACCACCAACTATATGTCAACCTCACCTCATTATAATAATTCTCAGAGTTCTCGAACTTGTTTGGAAAATTATTTTCAAAATTATTTAAGAATGTAGATCTATGACTTATTATATTATGTTTATTATGCACATTAAAATCACTATTCACACATTTTTGGAGAATAATTTTATTTATTTTAAAAATGATTATAGAAAAATACAATTTGGATTTTCATCACTCTCTTCTATTTGTTTTAAGTAAATCAAATCTAAAAGAAATATATATGTTGATACGCAAATTTGATCCAGAAGAATTCACATAATTCACATGTGAATCAATATTTGTAATTTTTAAAAGAAAGAGGTGACCTGCAAAGCAATGAACATTGCATCTAATTAGTGTGGTGCATGTTTGTCACACATCTTCCATGCTAAGTTAAATCATGTAGCAAGCTTACATTTTTCAGAATGAAGAAGAAATTACCTTTATTAGGTTATCATAATGTATTTAAATGAATTATAAAAAGAAAATGTATTTAAATGAGATTGGATTGAGGTTGATTTAGATCCACTGGGGTTTGCTCATCTTGGCCTTGGCCACCTTAGCCCTAGTCGAAGTGAGCTTTTGGGCTTTAGTTCAAAGTTCTTCCTTTTTCACAAGTGTGGGTGTTGATCGACTTGATACGTTTTGGAAAATTTGAACCACAGATCTCTTGATCATTAATACAAATTTTATATCAGTTGAGCTATATTCATGTTGGCGATCGACTTGATACTGGAGATATATATTTCATTTTATTGAACTTTTGTCCTAATTATACATTATTAGAAATCAATTTGGAAGCATAACTAAAAAATAAGTCTTTCTCTTTCAAAGAAAAAAAAATCACATTACATGTTAGGAAAGAAAACTCAAACCAACCATAGATGGGTCTGTATGGAACCTCAAAGTTCAAGAAATGATTTTAAATTTTGTGATTTGAAATTCGAGAAATTATTTTAAATTCTTTGTCTCGTTTGGAACAAGAAATATTTAAAATAAATATATTTAAAATTTTGTGTTTAAATGGTAACTGAACAAAAGAAAGTAAAAAAATTTACTAATATAGACTTTTAATTTGAGTTATTAATAGAAAATTAAAATAACTATGGATAAATAAGTAAATTATTTCTCATTTTCGTGAAATTCTGCAAAATTTGATCATTTTAGTTGGATTTCAAATCATTCTCTTTCTTTCTTACCTAACAAACAAGAAAGAATTTATAAAATAAAATATTAAAATATATATCCAATATTTTAATTTAGTGAGATGCTGGTTGAGAAACATAACAAAGAATTTATCCAAGTTCAAAGTTGTAGAAAGTCATATATTCATGTTTTAATTAATTTTTTTTAGTTAGCTTTGAATTACTTTTTACTTGGTAAAAGATGGTTTCCTTGTTGACCATTCACCACAAGAAATATCAAAATGTTGCAATTATTATCAAATTGACTCCAAATTGGCAATGGATTAACACACAAAATCCACTTTTCTTTGGGAAATTTCTTCCCCCTACACCAAATACTAGAATTAAACATACTTCGCCTTAAAGTTTTCAACTAATGTATTTGAATATTTAATATATAATAATAAATTGCATTTCCACAAAGTGATAAGTTGAAACATTGACTTTCGTACCAAAAAACAAAAAAAAAAAAAAAAAAAAAACATACACACGGCACACTTTGGCTGTATGATATTTCTTGATTCATATTTGAAAACCAAAGAAAATGGAGAAAGAATAATTTGTTTAACTTCTTGTAAATTAATGCAACTACCCCTTATTTACTAAAGTAGCTTTTACATTATTGTCGATTTTAATAAAACCGTTGAATAAAGATCATTGACTTATCAAATTTATCTTCAGAGTCACGAATACATTCAATAAAGACGGAAACAAAATCTATTATCTATTTTACATCAAACAATACTTTAGGAGTAACTCTTGATACAAAAATGTAGAGGCAAAATCACGTAAATCAAATCATCAAGTTTCCTTTACAATTCATACTATTAAAAAAAATTAAAACTTGAAAATGCTTGAGTTGGATTTATTATGACTTTCAAATTAGTGAAGAGAGCGTAATAGTTTGTTCTTTTCATATTTCTCAAGTGTTGTAACATTTTAATATTTAATTGTATTTTAAATATCATGGAGATTTTTTTCTCTTTTAAAAAGAGATAACGTGTTTGAAGAGGTTTTATCTTTTTAATTTTTGAGTTACTTTTGTTTTGTATTAAATTTCAAGGTCTTGAAAATCCTATAAATACCTCTCACACCAAACACTTTCTACACACAACAAGAAACACAACAATTCCTATCTTCTTTTCTTTACTTTCTCATATTTCTCTCCTTTGCTCTTTTAAAAGCAATTGGTCAAAAGAGGGGTGTTCTTTGTTGTGGAGCTTGGAGCTCAACCTCTTAGTGCAGAGTGGTTTGAGCTACACAACGTTTCAGTTGGGTTGTTGTATCCTGGAGGGGACGAGATTGAGAATACCTGCTGCACCGGTGGTTGATAAAGAATTATACACCGCAGAGGGCTTGAATCTCCTTAAAGAGAGCGAGATACCCGCGCCTCAACCTAATTGTTTACGTGTTTGTTTCTCAATATTTTCTCTATTTCCTCTGTTATTTGTAATTTCCCCCAACAATTTTAAGGAGACTTCAAACATGGAGTCTACTATTGAGAAACCAAATGAGAATGTTGGAGATCTCAACAAACTCTTTCGATTTAAGGGAGCACACTTTAAGATATGGAAAGGAAAAGTATTGTTCTACCTTAATCTTCTCAAGGTGGCCTATGTCCCCCCAGAAAAGAACCCAAAGAAGATCGATACTGAAAGCATGAGCGTTGAAGAGTTCATGGAACACCAAAAGAAAATTGATAAACATGAGAAAAATGAGTACAATTACCTATACTCTCTTTTAAGTTTTCTTGCTGAGTATTTTTATGATTATTATCATACTATTCTTACAACTGCCAAGAAAATATTGAAAGTTTTACAGAGTAAACTTTATGGTAAAGTGGCTAGAGGACAAGTTGCATTGATTCAAGAAGGCAATGAAATTCCCACCAAGGTAAATCTAATCTCTTCGAATGATAATTTACCTAATGGTCAAATTCAAAAAAATAGTCACTTAAAGCCAAAGAAGAATTATATGAAAAAGAGTAACAAACCTCACTTTTCTAAAAAGTGGGCATATTGCTTGAGTTTGCAAATTCCGGAAACAAGAACCTGTACCTCAGGCCAATGTTACCGAAGAGCCATTTGTGGCTATGATTACTGATATTTATATGGTTCAAAGTTTTGAAGGATGGTGGACTGATTCTGGAGCCAATAGACATGTCTGTTATGACAAAGATTGGTTCAAGGTTTATACTCCTTTTAAGGAGCCTAAAACAATAATGCTTGGTGATTCTCATACTACCCAAATTATGGGAACTGGTGAGGTTGAATTAAAATTCACCTCTGGGAGGGTTTTAATGTTGAAAGATGTGCTTCATACACCCTCCATGAGGAAGAATTTAATATTGAGTTATCTTCTTAACAAAGCTGGCTTTAAGCAAACTATGGAATCTGATCAATATGTGATAACAAAAAAGGGAATTTTTGTTGGAAAAGGTTATACTTGTGATGGAATGTTCAAATTGAACAATGAAAATAATAATAAAGCATCTACCAGTTCAATTTACATGCTTTCTTCTTTAAATTTTTGGCATGCTCGTTTGTGTCATATAAAGAGTAAATATGTGGGAGTTATGAGTAGTCTTGGATTAATTCCTAGTCTAAAAAATAATTTTGAGAAATGTGAAATTTGCAGTAAAGCAAAAATTACAAAAGGACCTCATAAAAGTGTAGAAAGAAATACCGAATTATTAGAGTTAATTCATACAGACTTGTGTGAATTTGAAGGAATTTTAACCAAAGGAGGAAATAGATATTTCATCACTTTCATCGATGATTTTTCTAAATATACTCATGTTTATTTATTGAAAAATAAAAGTGATGCTTTTGAGAATTTTAAAAAATTCCTCCTCGAAGTTGAAAATCAATTCGGTAGAAAAATTAAAAGAATTAGAAGTGATAGAGGTCGAGAATATGAATCATTTGAATTCAATTCATATGTTGAATCATTGGGAATAATTCATGAGACTACTCCACCATATTCACCTGCTTCTAATGGAGTAACTGAGAGGAAGAATAGAACCTTAATTGGTCTAACTAATGTTATGCTATTAGAATCATGTGCATCTTTTAATCTTTGGGGTGAAATAGTTTTGACTGCTTGTCATGTGTTATATAGAGTGCCACATAAAAAGACAAAGATCACACATTTTCAATTGTGGAAAGGGTATAAGTCAAATTTGGGATATTTAAGGGTTTGGGGATGTTTAGCTTTTGTAAGGCTAACAGATCCAAAAATGCCTAAGTTAGGGTCTAAAGCTACCACTTGTGTTTTTCTTGGATATGCAATTAATAGTACAGCCTATCGATTTCTTGATATTGAACATAACGTGATTTTTTAATCAAGTGATGCAATTTTTTCATGAAGAAAAATTTTATTTCAAGTCAAGAAATAGTGGGGGACAAAACTCTGAACAAACTTCTACTAAGTTTTGTTCTTCTACTCCTAGTGATAATAATGAAAATAATTCTCAAGTAGAATTAAGGAGGAGTAAAAGAGCTAGAATTGTGAAAGATTTTGGTTCTGATTTCTATGTTTATAATATTCAAGAAAACCAATTTCTTTCAAGAAGCTCTATCATCTCCAGATGCAATTTTCTGGAAAGAGGTTGTAAATGATGAAATAGAATCACTAATTTCTAACAAAACTTGGAAATTAGTTGATCTACCACCAGGGTGTAAAACTATAGGGTGTAAATGGGTCCTGAGAAAAAAACTGAAACCGGATAGTAGTATAGACAAGTATAAAGCTAGACTTGTTGCAAAAGGTTTTAAACAAAAGGAAGATTTAGACTTCTTTGATACCTTTTCTCTGGTAACGCGAATCACATCTATTAGATTGTTAATTGCAATTGCTGCAATTTTATATATGAGCATTCATCAAATGGATGTAAAAACAGCTTTTCTAAATGGTGATTTAGAAGAAGAAATATATATGGACCAACCTAAAGGCTTTATAGAACTTGGGCAAGAGAATAAAGTGTGTAAGCTTACTAAATCCTTATATGGCTTAAAACAAGCCCCAAAGCAGTGGCATGAGAAATCTGATTCTTGCATGCTAAATAATGGTTATAAACCAAATGAATGTGATAAATGTGAAGGGAATAAAAGTCCCCACGCAGCGGAAGCGCATCGATTGGACCTTACGCCGTATATTAATTAACATTAAAATATCGTTACGAAAACTCAATCAAACTTTAAACATACTTTAAAGTTGCTAAAAAATCAGTTTAAACATGCTGAAAAATAAATCCAAATTTATTTTCATGTTTTTCTAAAGAAAAGGGGAAGAATCGTTACAAACCTCCGTTGTAGACTTGACCGTTCTTCGCCAATGACGCTCCAACGAACAAATGCAGCAGCCTCCTTTGTCTTGTGATCGCTGGAAAATTCTTCTTGAATGACACAATAACCACAGAGGTTATACCGGTATGACTCTAGGTCTAGGAGGCAAAAGACTTGTGAGAGTCTTTCTCTAAGAGGGAGGCTAGAGAGAATTCTATGTCTTGTCTTGAGAGTCTAAGAGCAAGAGCAAAGTGTCATATGTCATGGACCAATTAGGTCTAGTGTTCTATTTATAGAAGAGAGGCCATGAATAAAATATTCAATTAAATCAATCTTTTCCAAAATTGATTCAATCTTATTCCTTATTTAATCAATCATGATCAATCAATTCCATAATTGATTAATCTTTTCCACAAATGACTAATTACTTCCATAAGTGATTAGATCATTTCCATAAATGATTAATCACTTCCTTAAGTGAATAATTATTTCCATAATTGATTAATTCTCGGTTAATGAATTCTTTAATTAATTAACCACCAATTAAATATCACATATTTAATTTCCGGCCTTGAATTAATTAATTCGCCCAAATAGATTTTAGGCCTTAAATTAATTAATTCATTATTTGAACTCTTTCAAACTTCCATAAATTTTTTATTTGAATTTCTTCAAATATTAATTTCTCTCATAATAATATATCAATATATATTATATTTGTTTCCCTTAGTAAATTGAACATTTTCAATTTACATTTATTACTTAGTTGCCTCAAATTACTTTATGAGCTACCAGTGGGACCTAATGGACCTGCAGATCAGAAGCTCCAACGATGTGAGATTAATTGGTCAAACTCATTGACCACATTAATCAATATTCGTTAACTGTGTGTTCATTCCACTATAGACTCACACTTGCACTCTTCTCACTGCAGATATATTTTCTGTGTCCACGGATATAGACCAATATCGACTAGTTAGTCCTTCACGAGTGTCCATAACACCAGCTGGGTCAAATTACCGTTTTACCCCTGGGTTACCTCTATTTCCTTAAGTACCAGTTCTCCTCTAATGAACAACCTGTTTGTGGTCCAACCATCAAACAGAAAACCCTCTCGTGCCATTGACAAGGTAAGGCCCTTTGTTCAATACTCGGAGTAACCACTTAAGGGAACACTCATCTGCTTCCCTAAAGTCGGGAATGAGAGAATTCCATCTTGTACGATTATGTTCCCAGCTCCCCATTCGGTCTTGTCCCCAAAATGGTAGGCTTATTGAGTCGGCGTATTGGCCACTCTCACCCATGCAAATCAAAGGACAATCTCTCATGAGCAGGAGTCCATAATCAACTCAGGATTAAGACTAAGTTGTCTAGGTCGTCCTAGTGAAATAGAAAACCAACTAGTTAACGGTGTTATAACCAGTGGTTACTATTTCGCGGTCCGGTCTTATGAAAACTCATTGCATAGGATACCCCCACTCGCATGTCTCCTACACGAACGCGTTGGATCGCAGCGTTTGTATCAAATACAAAGTGGGTCGTATCCATAGTGTCACCAGGATAAGGCACCTAGTCTTATCCCTATACTATAGATCCTTTAGGCTGTTTCTTGAACAATGATCCCATATGTCGCTACATATAGTTCAAGACACATATTACAGCCTTGGATGTCTAGTTTATTGGATTATGGTTATTTTTAGGCAAAGACAAATATAAAATAACTAATAACAATTAATGGAAAAATATATCAATATTATTTCATTAATATCCGGTCAACAGTTACATTCACTATCTACGAGTTTTAGGGCATAAAACCCAGCAAACTCCCACTTGAACTAAAACACTAGTTAGTGGGATGTAAATACAATAATCTAAAGCTTGAAATGTCATGTATATTAAAATAATACAATGAACTAGGGCATCCTTATACCCATTATACATTTCTCCCACTTGCCCTAGATTAGATGGCATACATATCTCGTAGACCTAGACCTTCTAGATGACCCTCAAACACTTTAGGTGTGAGAGCCTTCGTAAATGGATCAGCGATGTTGTGCTCCGAGGCGATCTTAGTGACGATCACATCTCCTCGTTGCACAATCTCCCATATCAGGTGATACTTCCTCTCGATGTGTTTACCCCGTTCGTGGCTTTGAGGTTCTTTTGAGTTGGCTTCAGTCCCACTGTTGTCACAGTATAGTGTTATGGGCATGTTCATATTCGGAACCACTTCCAAATCAGTCAAGAACTTTCTAAGCCATACTGCCTCCTTAGCTGCTTCGCAAGCTGCTACATACTCAGCCTCCATGGTTGAGTCTGCTATGCATCCTTGTTTGATGCTTCTCCACACTACTGCTCCTCCATTGAGGGTGAATACTGACCCTGATGTGGATTTCCTTGAATCCTTATGAGCTTGAAAGTCAGAGTCAGTGTATCCAGTAAGAATCAAATCCTTAGCTCCATACACGAGCATGTAGTCCCTCGTTCTCCGAAGATACTTGAGGATATTCTTAACCGCTCCCCAGTGGTCTAACCCTGGATTAGACTGATACCTACTGACTACTCCCACTGCATAACATATGTCAGGCCTAGTGCAAAGCATAGCATACATTAAGCTGCCTACAGCTGAGGCATAGGGAATGTGTCTCATGTTCTCAATTTCTTGAGGTGTCTTAGGAGACTGTTCCTTAGATAGGTGTACCCCATGTCTGAAGGGTAGTAGTCCCTTCTTGGAGTTTTGCATCAAATATCGAGACAACATTTTGTCAATATACGTTGCTTGAGACAGTGCTAGCGTTTTGTTCTTACCATCCCTAATGATTTGGATTCCTAGAACATATTGAGCCTCTCCCAGATCTTTCATTTGGAATTTGGCTGCTAGCCATTTCTAAATGTCAGTGAGGTATCCTACATCATTCCCAATGAGTAGGATATCGTCTACATAAAGTATTAGAAAAGCTACTTTCCTTTTGTTGACTTTCTTGTACACACAAGGCTCATCAACGTTTTGGTCAAAACCAAAAGATTTGATTGCAGCATCAAATCTAATGTTCCATGATCTGAACGCTTGTTTCAATCCATAAATGGATCGATTGAGCTTACAAACCTTTTGTTCCTGACCTTGGGCTATGAACCCTTCAGGTTAAGACATGAAGATATTCTCTTCAAGATTACCATTCAGAAAGGCAGTCTTGACGTCCATTTGCCATATTTCATAGTCATAATATGTGGCTATGGATAAGAGAATTCTTATGGACTTTAACATGGCTACAGGAGAAAAGGTTTCCTCATAGTCAACCCCTTCCTTTTGGGTATAACCCTTTGCCACTAGTCTAGCTTTGAAGGTCTGTACCTTTCCAGCTGCATCTCTTTTTCTCTTATAGATCCATTTGCACCCTATGGGTTTTATCCCATTTGGTAGATCTGTAAGTTCCCATACAGAATTGGAGTGCATTAGCTCCATTTCCAGGTTCATGGCTTTGACCCATTCATCCTTATCTTCGTCATTCATTTCCTGTCGATAGGACAATGGATCCTCAATGCCATCATTAGGTATGACAACCTGAGTTTCAGTTAAACCCAAGTAGCGGTCAGGTTGTAATTCAACCCTCCCACTGCATCGAGGCATTCCCAACGTTTGAGATGGACGGGATGGATCTGAAGAACTAGTTCCTTCATCAACCCTTGTTGAAGGTCCAACTTCATCAACAACTCTTGATGATTCTTCAGTAGCTTCTCCTAATATTATTTTGCTGCGTGGTTTATGATCTCTCATGTGGTCTTCCTCTAAGAAAATGGCGTTTGTCGATACAATCACCTTATTTTCTTGTGGGTCGTAGAAATAACCACCTCTCGTTTCTTTAAGGTAACCAACAAATTGGCACAGTTTTGAACGAGGTTCCAGTTTCTTAGAATTTGTCACAAGCACGTGTGCTGGACAACCCCAGATGCAGAAGTGATGCAAACTAGGTTTACGCCCCTTCCATAATTCGAAAGGTGTTTCAGAAACACTTTTCGAGGAAACATTGTTCAAGATGTATACTGCAGTCTCTACTGCATACCCCCAAAACGAGCTAGGCAATTGAGCATAGCTCATCATTGATCGAACCATGTCTAACAAGGTTCTATTTCTCCTTTCTGACACACCATTCTGCTGAGGTGTACCAGGGGCTGAGAGTTGAGATTGGATTCCATGTTCTATCATATAATCCTGGAATCTTTGATCCATATACTCCCCTCCTCAATCAGATCGAAGTACTTTAATAGATTTACCTAATAGGTTTTCAACTTCAGCCTTAAACTCCTTAAACTTTTCAAGGGCTTCAGACTTATGTCCCATTAGGTACAAGTAACCATATCTAGAATAATCATCTATAAATGAGATGAAATATTCGTACCCTCCTCGAGCTTTTACATTCATTGGACCACATAGATCCGAATGTATTAACTCTAAGGGTTCTTTGGCTCTGTAACCTTTTACAGTAAAGGGTCTCTTGGTCATTTTTCCCTCGAGATAAGATTCACAAGGTGGTAGTGAATCATCTTCTATCTTACTTAGAAGTCCATTCTTTACCAAACGACCGATCCTATTGATGTTTATATGACCAAGTCTAAGATGCCAAAGATGAGTATTGTTACTTGTTGGAGAAATCTTTTGCCTTTTTCTTTGAGTTTCAGCAGTTTTAAATAATTCGTGATTTAAAAGTGCTTTGTTTTCGGTTGGTCTTAAAACATACAAGTTATTTTCAAATTTGGCTGAACAAATAAGTACACCATTTTTATAAATGAACGCTTCATTCATATCAAAAGTAACTGTATACGATTGTTCAATCAAACATGAAATAGAAATTAAGTTCCTCTTAATCTTGGGAACGATTAACAAACTTTCTAAAAGTAAGAATCTATTTCTAAAAAATAACTTCGCAGCTCCCACTGCTTTAGCTTAAATGACTTCTCCAGTTTCGACCCTGAGTGTCATTTCTCCATCGTTCAACTGCCGAAAGGAACTATTTTCCTGAAAAGAAGAGCAAACATGATTAGTTGCTCCTGAATCAAGTATCCAGGTAAACTCATCATGTTCTACCAGGCATGTTTCTAAAACCAGTAAATCAAATTTACCTTCCTTTTCCTTCTTTTTCTCAGCAAGGTACTTTGGGCAGTTTCTCTTCCAATGTCCATCTACATTGCAGTGAAAACAATTGCCCTTGTCTGTCACAGTTTTGGCTTTTCCCTTGCTTTTAGCAGCAGTACTGGGAGCTTTCCCCTTGTTTCCTTTCTTCTTCTGAGTTTTCTTTGAAGAAGTGGCTACAGATTTAGTTCCAGATGATGAACCCTTCTCGAACTTTCTTTTAGAGTGAACAACGTTTGCCTCTCTTTCTATCTGTCCCTTGTTCTTAAGAAGAGACTGATAGAATTGTAGCTCATTTAGGAGGCTAGTCAGGTTGAATGTTATTTTATTCATCATTGCATTGCTTCAAAACTGCAGAAAACTCTTCGGAAGAAATTCTAAGATGAATGCAACCTGACTACGCTCATCTATGACCGCCCCGTTTGCCTCTGCCACGTTGAATTAGACCATCATATCCAGGACATGTTCCCGAACAGACGTGCCCTCTTTCATGCGACAGCTATAAACGTATTTGAGAGCGTCATGGTGGAGTTGGTAGGACGGTTGTCCAAACATCTCCCGGAGAGAGTTCACAATCTCCCTCGTTGTTACCATGTCCTCATGCCTTTTAGCCAAAACTTCAGATAAGCTGGCTAGGATATAGACGCGAGTCTTATCATTGGCCTTTGTCCAGTGGTCATAAGCATCCTTAACTGCTTGGGATGCATTACGAGTAGGGGCTGGAGGACAATCCTCCGTTAAGACGAACCGCAGATCATCGACAACAAGAATCGTATTCAGGTTCGACTTCCACGTAGCATAATTTTCGCAGGTTAATTTCTCATTTTTAAGCAGAGAGAAAATTAAGGAAGACATTGCTGAAATTTAAGCAAACAATGATTGTATTAGTTATCTTTGCCTTAACCCATCATACAAGCAAACAATTGCACACAATCCAATCAATTTAGCAAAACAGACAATCACAGAACCCTAAAACTATCGATTTAGTTTTTCAACGATGTTTCAGAGGTTTAGAATATCAGCCACCGAAGGGTGATCAAGCACTCCTCCTTTGAAATGAGACACCTCTCAGCTAATTCTAATTCCAGAATAACTCATATTCCTATAGTCATTAGCCACCGTTGTTCGGTCAAGGATTTGTTAACACTTTTAACTCATTCTCGTAAGTGTAACCCTCCCACTTTCAGATCTCAGAGGCACGCACCAACAGGCTACCGAAGGGAAAGACAACTGTTGGTGATTAGCCTAAGAGCTCCTATCCTTTTCAGGAGTTCACGATGTTCCGAATCCTATGACCAGGCCCTCCGAAGGGATGGTTGCACCAGGACAACCTGCAGGCGGATCATAGGACTCTCACGGTGTGGGTGGAGACCGAGGGATACGTTGACACGTGTCCCGCTCCCACTTACTCTAGACATTTTTCCCATTCACCTTGATATTGATTCATGCAAACACTTTCCAAAGGGAGGCCGCTCCTAAGGCGACTCGAAGCCGAACATGAATCTCACGTTGTAAATATAGGGATGTAGGAGCAAAACTTGATTTAAATCTTGTTTTGTAACTTTCCTTCCACTGAAAATGTCCTAAGGTTAATATAGGGTTGTTTAACTTAGATAGTATTCGGCTAAGTCAATCTATCTAAGTTTGGTCCTATTATAACAATTATGGAAATGATTCAACTACAATCTTTTGGGTGAATTAAACTTCTTTTAATAAACCCAACATTGCAAGTCAACATTACTATGGTTAATTCAACTCAATGTTCGGGTCAGTTCCCAGGTAGGAGGTGTTCCGTAAATCGTCAACTTAAATACCCCCAGCCTTAGACAGAACTTTACCGAGAGAGTTCCCTTATAACCTCAGTAATGTAAGGTCTTTACTCTAAAGATCTAGGTGCATTAAACACTTTTAATAAACCTAGTGACATTGCATGCTAACATTTAACTATGATTAATTCAACTCCGGTATTCCAGGTCAGTTCCCAGGTAGGAGGTGTTCCGTAAACCGTCAACTTAAATACCCCCAGCCTTAGACAGAACATTACCGGTGGAGTTCCCTTATAATCATAGCAATGTTTTTCCTACTTAGTCAATTAAAACTATTTTTAATTCTAAGTAAGAAAAGATTCTAATCCTATTAGAAACTAATCTAGGTCTAATTAATTTTAAACAATTTAAAATTAATCCAATTTATCCTATGATCTTATGTTTGCATGCAAATCTTGATTATAGATTGACGGTTTCTAATCATTAATATTAAAGAACTATTTCAAATTTTAATGATTAATCCTATAATCAAGAATCTAGGGTTTAATTCATTCAACAATCTCATTCAAATTGAACAATTAAACCACACTAATTGCATGAATAATATAACAATTATATTATTAACTATGGATGTTTCATGCTTCATGCAATATTGATTTTCTTTTAATATAACAATTATAAGTCAATCAAGAAAATCAATCAAGCATGCTTCATTCATCACATTAAACATAACTACTTATATTTAATTTAAGTAATGACATGTTTCATGCTTTCCAATTTTTCATATAATTAATATACACTTATATTAAAAAATATGAAAACAATTCCATGCATTTAAACATACATTATAAAAATTTATAATATATAAAAAATGCATGAGCATGTTTATCACCTAAGGTGGGATTAAATATTCTATATGACATCCATAAAGCATATAAATAGCAATTAAACCAGTTAATTTTGGCCCCTAGGATAAAATAAAGCATTAAATTACATTAATTTAGCTAAATTTTATCCTAAAAATCCTTTTACAGCTCCTGAATTTTGTCTAGACATCACGAACCGCCCCGAACCACCTCGAACCGGCCTCCAAAATCACGAACCATGCCAAAAATTGGTTGAACCGAGCCAATAACACAGAAAATCGGGCTGATCCAGCAAAAAACCGAACCAAACCGATTTCCTGGTCACGATCCTGGTCGGGAATTCCCGGTCTCGATCCCGATCGGGAATTTCCCGGTCTCGATCCCGGTCGGGATCCCGGCCGGGAACTTTTCCAGCAAACTCTACGATCATCGATTCCTCTGTTCTGCACTCTGTTTTTCTGATATCCAACGCCGTTCTTCATGATTTTCGCCCAAAATCATCTCGATCTCCATCGATAACAGCCCTAAATCTAGACACGGACTTACAAAGACTCGATTTACATAAAATACCTGAAACATCGGGCCTTACATGATCAAAATCACATAAAAATAAAATCTATGGCCATAAAATTAACCCAAACAGTTCAACGCAAACTGAAGATACATTATGCATAAATCTCACCTATTAGAGCCTATCGCAACTTAAATTAATAGGGACAGTGATGGCTCTTATGCCGATTGAAGGGAATAAAAGTCCCCACGCAGCGGAAGCACATCGATTGGACCTTACGCCGTATATTAATTAACATTAAAATACCGTTACGAAAACTCAATCAAACTTTAAACATACTTTAAAGTTGCTAAAAAATCAGTTTAAACATGCTGAAAAATAAATCCAAATTTATTTTTATGCTTTTCTAAAGAAAAGGGGAAGAACAATTACAAACCTCCGTTGTAGACTTGACTGTTCTTCGCCAACGACGCTCCAACGAACAAACGCAGCAGCCTCCTTTGTCTTGTGATCGCTGGAAAATTCTTCTTGAATGACACAATAACCACATAGGTTACACCGGTATGACTCTAAGTCTAGGAGGCAAAAGACTTGTGGGAGTCTTTCTCTAAGTGGGAGGCTAAAGAGAATTCTAGGTCTTGTCTTGAGAGTCTAAGAGCAAGAGCAAAGTGTCATATGTCATGGACCAATTAGGTCTAGTGTTCTATTTATAGAAGAGAGGCCATGAATAAAATATTCAATTAAATCAATCTTTTCCAAAATTGATTCAATCTTATTCCTTATTTAATCAATCATGATCAATCAATTCCATAATTGATTAATCTTTTCCACAAATGACTAATTACTTCCATAAGTGATTAGATCATTTCCTTAAATGATTAATCACTTCCTTGAGTGATTAATTATTTCCTTAATTGATTAATTCACGGTTAATGAATTCTTTAATTAATTAACCACCAATTAAATATCACATATTTAATTTCCGGCCTTGAATTAATTAATTCGCCCAAATAGATTTTAGGCCTTAAATTAATTAATTCATTATTTGAACTCTTTCAAACTTCCATAAATTTTTTATTTGAATTTCTTCAAATATTAATTTCTCTCATAATAATATATCAATATATATTATATTTGTTTCCCTTAGTAAATTGAACATTTTCAATTTACATTTATTACTTAGTTGCCTCAAATTACTTTATGAGCTACCAGTGGGACCTAATGGACCTGCAGATCAGAAGCTCCAACGATGTGAGATTAATTGGTCAAACTCATTGACCACATTAATCAATATTCGTTAACTGTGTGTTCATTCCACTATAGACCCACACTTGCACTCTTCTCACTGCAGATATATTTTCTGTGTCCACGGATATAGACCAATATCGACTAGTTAGTCCTTCACGAGTGTCCATAACACCAGCTGGGTCAAATTACCGTTTTACCCCTGGGTTACCTCTATTTCCTTAAGTACCAGTTCTCCTCTAATGAACAACCTGTTTGTGGTCCAACCATCAAACAGAAAACCCTCTCGTGCCATTGACAAGGTAAGGCCCTTTGTTCAAGACTCGGAGTAACCACTTAAGGGAACACTCATCTGCTTCCCTAAAGTCGGGAAGGAGTGAATTCCATCTTGTACGATTATGTTCCCAGCTCCCCATTCGGTCTTGTCCCCAAAATGGTAGGCTTATTGAGTTGGCGTATTGGCCACTCTCACCCATGCAAATCAAAGGACAATCTCTCATGAGCAGGAGTCCATAATCAACTCAGGATTAAGACTAAGTTGTCTAGGTCGTCCTAGTGAAATAGAAAACCAACTAGTTAACGGTGTTATAACCAGTGGTTACTATTTCGCGGTCCGATCTTATGCAAACTCATTGCATAGGATACCCCCACTCGCATGTCTCCTACACGAACGCGTTGGATCGCAGCGTTTGTATCAAATACAAAGTGGGTCGTATCCATAGTGTCACCAGGATAAGGCACCTAGTCTTATCCCTATACTATAGACCCTTTAGGCTGTTTCTTGAACAATGATCTCATATATCACTACATATAGTTCAAGACACATATTACAGCCTTGGATGCCTAGTTTATTGGATTGGAGTTATTTTTATGCAAAGACAAATATAAAATAACTAATAACAATTAATGGAAAAATATATCAATATTATTTCATTAATATCCAGTCAACAGTTACATTCACTATCTACGAGTTTTTGGGCATAAAACCCAACAAAATGCATCTATTATAAATCATGGGATGATTTGCATGTTACTATTAGCTTATATGTTGATGATTTATTGATCTTTGGCTCAAATATTTTTGTTATAAATGAAACAAAAAATTTATTGAGGAGCCATTTTGACATGAAAGATCTTGGTGAGGCTAATTATATTCTGGGTATGAAAATAACTAAAACCTCATATGGGTTTTTTCTTGACCAATCACATTATATTGAGAAAATACTCAGAAAATACAATTATTTTGATTGATGTATCTACTCCATTTGATTCAAGTGTTCACTTGTTTCCTGTTGAAAATGAATGTGATATAATTAATCAAAAGGAGTATGCTAGTGTGATTGGTAGCCTATGATATGCAACTGATTGTACTAGACCTGACATTGCATATGCAGTAGGAGTTCTTAGTAGGTTTACAAGTAAGCCAGGTAAAGAATACTGGCATGCCATTGATCATGTTATGAAATATTTATTGGGAACGAAAGACTATGACTTGCTTTATAAAAATATCTTGTTGTTGTTGAAGGATTTTCTGATGCTGAGTGGAATACATTGTCAGGTGATTCTCTATCTACTACAGGGTATATTTTTACCTTGGGAGGTGGTGCTATTTGTTGGAAATCTAAAAAACAAACAATTATTGTCAACTCTACTATGGAACCAGAGCTTATTACTTTAGCTTCAGCTAGTGAATAAGCTAGTTGGCTTGGAGATTTATTATATGAGATTCCAATGTGGGAGAAACCAATACCTCCTATTTTAATAAATTGTGATAGCACTGCTACAATTGGTAGAGTAAAAAACCGTTTTTATAACGGAAAGTCCAGACCTATTAGAAGAAAACACAGTACTGTGAGATCTTATTTGAGTAATGGGATTATTAATGTGAATTACATTAAATCTTGTGATAATCTTGCAGATCCATTAACAAAGGCCTTGACTAGAGAAATGGTCTGGAACACATCGAGGGGGATGGGGTTGAAGCCCTTATAATTATCATGAGCCATATATAAGGATACCCACCTAGTGATCAGAGATCCTGAGAACTAGGTTCAAAGGGAAAAACGAATTATAAGATGGCCGTAAAAATGCACTATTTTTATATTTAATCCATCCCTATGGTGTGAGTGCATTTATCCTATAACGTTATGGAGGGTTGAGTTCTTCAATAAACTCTTAATAAGATCTGTAGCTCTTATGAGTGGAGTATCATAGTTATAGGAGCACCCTTGACAGATTTTACCTATATGAGTGTGAGAGTGGGGCCGCTCTCTATGAGGATATGGGGCTTATTCTCAAATACACTCATGAAATATTGGGATCAGCACAAGGGCGTGACGTGCTAACCAATAAAGCTCATGTCAACACCTGGATAATTATGTGTCGATAATAATCCTCTATTTCCCCTTAAGTGTTAGAGTTCAAGTCAGAGACCACTACTAACACTGGAGTAGAGATTATTATTTCACTAGTAAAGGTTCAATGCAGAGTCACACCTTTATGATGCATAATTATCTTTCTTATGGCCAGTTGATTTTGATTATTTTAAATATTAAAATGAGTGGGGGAATGTTGTAACATTTTAATATTTAATTGTATTTTAAATATGAGATATTAAATTTTTGGAGAGTTTTTTCTCTTTTAAATAGAGATAACGTGTTTGGAGAGGTTTTATCTTTTTAATTTTTGAGTTACTTTTGTTTTGTATTAAATTTCAAGATCTTGAAAATCCTATAAATACCTCTCACACCAAACACTTTCTACACACAACAAGAAACACAACAATTTCTATCTTCTTTTCTTTACTTTCTCATATTTCTCTCATTTGCTCTTTTAAGAGCAATTGGCCAAAAGAGGGGTGTTCTTTGTTGTGGAGCTTTGAGCTCAACCTCTTAGTGCAGAGTGGTTTGAGCTACACAACGTTTTAGTTGGGTTGTTGTATCCTGGAGGGGACATGCTTGAGAATACCTACTGCACCGGTGGTTGATAAAGAATTATACACCACAGAGGGCTTGAATCTCCTTAAAAAGAGCGAGATACCTGCACCTCAACCTAATTGTTTACGTGTTTGTTTCTCAATATTTTCTCCATTCCCTCTGTTATTTGTAATTTCCCCCAACATCAAGCTATGAGCGAAAATAAGTACTCTCTTCACAAACGTGAAAATGGTAATGTTCAAGAGTGTCAAGGAGGTATTAATATTGAATAAGGACTTAAAAGATTTTATATTGTTTCTTTTTCACAAGTATACACTTCCATGTAAATTCTAAACATTTTAGATTTATATAAAAGTTATCTTTAATTTATGTAATCTAATCTAATATTTTTTTTTCTTGCATTGGGAAAGTTTTGGTTTGGCATGATTCAATCTTTGAGTGAGGAGGAGTTTTTTTTTTTTTTTTCTTGACAATATGTGGGATGGGAGATTCGAACCACAGATTAGTTGTTAGTACAATTTTATGTCAGTTAAGCCATGCTCTCGTTGGTGAGTGAGGAAGAGCTTACAACAATTAAAAGTAACAATTATAATTTATATATTCATATGATATATTTGGTGGTAATACTTGTGTAAATGAATAATTTAAAATAATGATACCTTTATAATTATTATTATACCTAACAGGGAGAAATCTCTAAACTTCGTTCAATTTTTATGGTAATTTTTATGATAAAGTTTCAACTTCATCCAATTCACATTAGACTTAGGTAAATGTTGTTATTTTTATCATTCTCATGTGCAGAATACAAACAAAGGCCTAATAAGAAATTGATGGAGGTTATGTTATTCAAGAAAAAATAAATAAATAAGAAATTGATGGAACTTTTAGATCAAAAAAAGAAAAAACCCAACGGTACATAAAATGTGTTTTTTTGGATTAAAGTGAATATAACTTAATAGTAATTGACATATATCTCCAACCAAGATGTTAGAGGTTTGAATCGTCAATCTCCAAATGTTGTTGGACTAAAAAAAAAACTTTTTAAGATTTTTAGTTGATAATATTAGGATGAAGATTCTAACATCTAACCTTTAAATCAAATGTGTAATATCTTAACAAGTTGAATTATGGTCAAAATGAACATAGTTCAATTATAATTGACATATACCCTCAAATCTTATCTTCGATTAAATGGTATGAGATTTGAATCCACCGCCTCCAAATGTTATCGAACAAAAAAAAATAGTTGAATTATGTTTTTAATTTTAATTGAAAATTATTAGATTTGGAGAGATATTTAATTTTTTTAAAATTGGAATAAGTGAGTAAATGTGAAGAAAATGTAAGCAAGAGAGATGGGAGGATATCATGAACTTGAAAGTTTATAGTAAAAATCGAATTAGTTAATTTCATAAATTTGGTATTACAACATACAGCACACAATCCTCGAAATTGGAAGTTGGTTTAATCCTAATACAATTTGTACCAATCACACCGTTTCTTGGAAAATTTTGCTTGGTAAATCCAACTGAATTTTGTGCATTTTGAAATCAAGGGCGACGCGGAGCTGTAGATTCCGAATTTGCATGCTTGCAAAATCTCTGCAACTGCTAGTCCATGGAGCAGAATCATGAAGTCAAAGCCTAGTCGAGCATGGTTCTGAGTCTCCATTTTCCACCAATCGCCATCCAAGCCTTCGACTCTCCAATCTCTCAAACTTGATCGCCATTTTCTTCTTCTGCAACAATGTCTAGGTCTCTTCTTCAAACCATTACTGTTTTGGCGCTTTTCGGCGCCCTTGGGTTCTCATGTCGTCTCTCTATTGCTTCTCCGCTCAATCACCGCTACATTGTCGGAGATCCAATTCCCTTATTCGTCAACAAGGTCGGACCTCTGAGCAATCCCAGGTAGTTCATTCAAATCTATTTGGGGCCTCTTGCTGATTAATTGACTTGTACGAATCATAAGCCTTGTGACTCTGAAGTAGTCATGTGTGGAATTCCAACTGTGTTGGAGATTGTTGCGTCGATGAGTTCTTGAGGAGATCATATCATGGATTGGTTTAAACTCGATTGTACCAAGTTTTAGATGGACATACGATTTGGAACATTGATACTGACAAAATGTGGAGAAACTATGAAATTGAAATTTACTAATTAATTGAAGTGATATTTTTCTTCTAGTCATGTCTTATTGGATAATTGTTGGAACTAGATTTTCAACATGTTACGAGTCTTTTGGAACCATTGTTCTCTAAGGAAATAAGACGATTGTTATTGCAGCAAGAATGCCATTTTAACTTATTTGAGGCCAAATCCAGCCTTAAATTGAATTTGTTCTCTCTCTCTCTCTCTCTTTTTGTATCTTGCTTCCTCTCCAATCTTATTGTTTACTTCGTTTCCAATTTTCTTGCAGTGAGACCTACCAATTCTATGAATTACCATTCTGCCGTCCAGGTTAGCCTTTTAAATGAGTATAATTGAAAGACTTTCACGTTTTGATGTGATGATATAGAACACCCAAGCTAAGACGACCTTACTTGAACGTGATCTGTTCCATAGGTTGTATGTGTACCACTGTGTCCTTGAGTTCTAAAGAACACCCAAGCTAAGGGTCACTTTTCAAATATATACTAATTAAATGCTATAGTTGCATCATAATTTATACTTATTCTTGTATTATCTCCTTCAGAATTTTGAATTCTATGAGCTTCCTATAAGGATATTCATTTGTTTTTAAATGAGATCATGTTGCTAAGGTATCCTATTTTAGAATCACTTTTGGTGCAATTTTTCTATATCAAACAATATGTTTGAAGGTCCTCTCCTTAGCTTGCAGATCCAGTGGTTCAAAAGAAAGCAACCTTGGGGGAGGTTTTAAATGGTGATCGGCTGACCAGTGCCTTGCATGTGATGAAATTTAGGGAAGATAAACATTGGGAGACGCTGTGTGCAAAGAAGCTGAAAGGAGCTGAAGTTTCACTATTCAGGGATGCTGTCAGGAATGATTTTTACTTTCAAATGTATTGTGATGATCTTCCAGTGTGGGGTTTTGTTGGAAAATTTGATGAACAGAGTTGGACCTTAGACAAGCAGGGTCCAAAATATTATCTCTTCACACATATTCAGTTTGATGCTTCCTTCAATGGGAACCAAATCGTGGAAGTTAATGCTTTTAGTGACCCAAATCATGTCATTGATATAACAGATGATGTTGAACTTGATGTTGAGTTCACTTATTCCATTTTTTGGAATGAAACTTCAGCTCAGTATGGAAATAGGATGAATAAATATTCGAGGGCTTCACTACTGCCTATCAGTCAGAAAATCCATTGGTTTTCATTCCTTAATTCAGTTGCTATAATCATTCTGTTGATGGGATTGCTTACTTTGCTTTTTATGCGCCGGCTCAAAAATGATTTGAGGAAGTAATGTCTTGTGAATAAATTTACTTGAGTGGTACAATAAAGTTAGTTTTGTAAATTAACTGACCAAAGTTTGTTTGTGTTTTAGGTGTTCTGGTGGCGATGAAGAGGATGAAAGAGAGGTTGTCTGGAAATATCTTCATGGAGATGTATTTAGATGTCCTCCAAATTTGCCCCTCTTTTCTGCTGTTTTGGGCGTCGGTACACAGCTGCTGGCTATGTAAGATAATTTGAACTATTTCTTCTATAAGCTATTTGTTTATCATGAATTATTGGCATGCTTCAACAGAGATATTAGCTTCTTTGTTATGTATTTTGATTAGAAAAGGAATTTCGTCCATATTATCATCATAGGGAATACAATCAATTATTAATTGCCTGTTTTTGACAGTCCAATGCAATCTTAGACCAATGTATTTAAAGATAAAACCAACACTTGCTTTCTAGGAAAAATAGACTCTCTAGTTTGTATAAAACATTGATGCTGAGCACGTAGTGTCACCAAAAACGCATCGATGTTAAATAAATTTGAAACATATACATACATTGGATAATACAATTTGGAGTGTAAGGAGCAGATCATGGGGTATGTGATGGGTTCAATATTTTCTTTATTTTATTTGAGATGCAATTAATGGCATGTTGGACATCTTAGAATCAATTGAATAACTTGGCACTACATGACTGCTGGAAAGTGGAATATAGTTCTGAAGATAACCTAAATGAGCTAGATATTAAGGGTTGATGTTTCTCAGAAACATTTTGTTTGGTCCATGTTATTGAAGGGCAAATATCAATACGTCACCTAATATAATGATGGGCAGCTTGTCCTTCTTTTACTAACGAAGACTTGTCGACATGGTTGTTGACAACGACACATGGGAAAGACATATGCTGCCTTCCCTTGTCACTGTTGAGCCTACAGAAACTTAAACTTGTGACTGACATTGTTTATGATGATGTTGACATTGTTTTACTCTAGGCACAGGACACATTTAAAAGGTAACGGAAAGGAAAATATTGAACTTTTTCTCACATCTTTAAATTTTTGTAATGAAGGACTACAAAATTTATAACTGCAGATAAACTGAACAAGAGAAAAAATTTTAATGTGTAAATGCAAAACTAAAAGGTGTCACCTAGTAAGAAGTAGGACAATGGGATCAGAAGTGACAAAAAAAGTAGCAGAGTGAAGAAAAGAAATTGGCAGTCCAGAATTGGATTTATTTTTCCCTTCATGAAAAAGAATTGGATTTTTGGCAAACCTAGAGAGAAAAAGGCGGAAGAGGTGACCTTTGGGCTGTGCTTTTTTTTAATTATCATGAAATTGAGTACTATTATGAGAATACTAGTATGCCTACAAAAAGTAGAAGAGTGGAGCAAAGAAATTAGTTTGGAGTTTGGACTAGTGTTTTTCATTTCTTTCCTCCGTGGAAAGGGACGTGGTTTTTCGGGAAATTCTAAGAGAAATGAGAGAGGGTGAAGTAGACTTTAACTTGATTGCTAAGGCCCCATTTGAAAACTATTTGGTTCTTTGTTTTTGGTGTTTGAAAATTAAGCTTGTTACCTCCTAATTTTCTTACTATGGTTTTCATCTTTGTTAAAGACATTTGAATTTCTAGCTAAATTTCAAAAACAAAAACAAGTTTTTGAAAACTACTTTTTTGGTTTTCAAAACTTGACTTTGTTGAAGGTAGATAACAAAACAAAGAAACTTATAGGTAGAAATAGTGTTTTGCTTAATTTAAAAAAACCAAAAACCAAATTGTTATCAAACGAGACCTAAATAATTGATTTTTGCTAATTTGCAATGAGAATATAACCATATCATCAAGAGAAAGAGATAGTGGAGTGGCAAAGTTGGCAGCTGCTAGACATAGTTTCTCAACCTAATAAACTAACCAGCTTATAAAACTGTATAGCTTACTCTGGTATCTAATGCCATGTTAGTTTTGTACGTAAAAATTTTCAAATATATTTTTACTAATCTTTCAGGAGTCTGTTTAATTACAGTGATCGCACACCATGATGATAAAACCTTGCGTACCCCTGTACCTGTTAATCTGGGTGATCCATAACTTTGCTATGGTCATAGTTCCCATTTCTTGCTTTCCCTAGTCTTCTAACATTTTCTGCTGTATCTTATGTTATGTGAACTTTTCCTTCCAACTTATGTGAAGAGTCCGTTAATCGTGTACAAATACACTAGATTGCGTAAAGAAAACTGTCTGGACTCGGAATACCAAACTATGATTTCATGATTTATGAAGTCTAGCACTTGTATTATTTTTAGTGGGATTGTCATCAAATCTATAGATTTTATTTCACTTATTTTGCATATAATTTTTTTCAACAGGTTTTGCAGTTTATTTCTTCTGGCGTTTCTGGGTATCCTTTACCCGTACAATCGTGGATCACTATTCACTTCCATTATTTTGATCTATTCTCTTACATCTGTGGTTTCTGGGTATACATCTGCTTCTTTCTACTGCCAGTTTGCAGAGAATGGATGGGTAAATTCTGCCTCTCTCTGTGTTAAAACTATGATATATTTTTATTTGCCGTATTCCGTTAGTTGCATACGATCTTTTAATATTTCCTTCTCTCTTTTGATATCCACTTCCTTATTTTCCAGGAGAAAAGTGTTATTCTATCAGGGATATTGTATTTGGGGCCATCATTCGTCGTAATTTCTATCCTTAATATTGTTGCTATATCTAATGGGACTACTGCAGCACTTCCTATTGGCACCATCGTAGTGATTCTTATCATATATACTTTTATCAGCCTCCCATTGCTTGCATTTGGTGGGATCATAGGACACCGTTTTAGATCAGAATTTCAAGCGCCTTGCGCTACAAAACGAAATCCGCGAGAGATTCCTTCTTTGGCTTGGTTCAGAAAACTACCTTGTCAAATGTTCATTAGTGGTCTATTGTCATTCAGCGCCGTTGTTCTTGAACTACACCACTTGTATGCAAGCATGTGGGGGTTCAAAATTTTCACTCTTCCGAGCATTTTGTTTATCACGTTCATCATCCTTATCATACTCACTGCAACCTTGAGCGTTGGTTTGACTTACATTCAGCTATCGGTTGAAGATCATCAATGGTGGTGGAGGTCTTTATTACGTTCAACCTTCATGATGCATGTTTGTTCTTTTCTGAATGTTGTCCATTTTCTTCTATATAATATCCGCCTTTTCGACTTTGCAGATCGGTGTTCTCTGGGGGGTCGACAGCCATCTTTATGTTTGGATATTGCATTTACTTCTATGCCAGGTCGAATATGAATGGTTTCTTGCAGCTTTGCTTCTTTGTAGGCTACAATGCTTGTATATGTTATGCATTCTTCCTGATGCTGGGAGTTATAAGTTTTCGCGTTGCCTTGATTTTCGTTCGCCGTATTTACGATGCTGTCAAAAGCGAATGAGTTCTTCCTTTGATGTCTACGTTTCTATCATCATATGGAGGGAAGAAAGCAATAATTGGCCAATGCTCGTCTTGGAAGTTTATGAAGTTTATTCGTCCACTTGAAGATATTCATAGAAAGTGAGAAAAGACAGGTTAAAAATTGGGGAATTGTCATTTCTTGACTTATAGAAGATGGAAAAATCTGTTAGACAGTAGAAAAATCTAAGTGAAAACAAGATTTTGCGTTGTTCTTTATTTGGAACAATATTCATTCTTAAGCTTTTGGACTTTCTTTTGAATGGTGATTTTTCTCTCTTCCCTGAGGAGATTGATACAGTGATTGGCTATTCATGTTTTTACTCCCCATCTTTATTTTTAAAGGAAAGAATGAGGATTTTTCGGAAAAAAAAAAAAAAAAAAAAAAAAAAAAAAAGAATGAGGATGAGGATGATAGTTAAGGAGACATGGAATCCTTTAAGTTGGAATAATTTCACACCATTTTGGCCCTTTGGAATACTTTTTAATTTAAATGTTTTTCAAGATTGCATTTTATTTTAAACATTTTGTATAAAAATTGTTTATAACTTAAGCACTCATATGTTTGGTTATATTTTCTCATAAGGGGTGTTTGGTCCACTGTATTAGTGTGGGGCTATTATAACCTACACAGTGTTTGGGGCATCAACAAAAATAAGGAGTGAAGTTGGTTATGTTTTCCATTCGTGTTGCTACCATAACCACTATTCATCCCACCCAATTATTCTATTCATTCTCTATCGTAATTCTCTTCTCCCTTCTTCCATGTGACTCATTGAATTTTCTACCGACGACCGATCGACGACTTTTCCAACGACCATCGTTGACTTTCCGGCCACTTTTTCGGCGATCACCAACAACTTTTCCGACGATTTTTTTTTAATCTTTCTTCTCATTTTCATTACGAAAAATACAAAAACGAAAATAAAAGGAAAAAAAAGGTAGAAGAAATGAAAGGAAAAAAGAGGAAAAAAAAATTTCAATCGTCGAAAAATTTGTTGATGGTCACCAGAAAAATCGAAAAATTTCTAGGGAGTTAGATACTAGGTTGTCTTTGTACATATATAAATATGCAGTTTTATTACATAATTACTTTTGATAATGAAGTATATGAATGTTTACCTTCATCGTACCATATTTTTCATTCCATATTATACTTATCGTATTTAAGTTTAACGTGATAATAATAATTTTAAAAAAATACTACTCAAGTTTTTATTTTATGTGATTTTTATTTTATTTGATTCTTTTGATAATGAAGGTAAAATGAGTTTTGAATAAGCATTTACCATTTTTATGTTAGAAATACAAAAATGAAACAAATATGGTTTTTCTATATGAAATCATAAAATGTCTTATTTTGTGAAAAAAAACCCATGACTACAAAGAAAATCAACTCTTACTTTAGGTTATTTTTGTTTCCTTTAAAGTTAAACACATAATTTAACCCCTATATCCAAAACTTTATTTTTTTACAACTAAACCCAATTTTTTTTTATTAATATTTGAAGTACAGAGTTGTATGAAGAAAATAAACAAAAACAAAAGTCAAGGAAAAAAACAGTCAACTTGAAACATGGATTATTTTAACCCAAACTAAAATAATCTGCATCTCAAACACTGCACCCCAAACACAGACTATTTTATCCCAGACTATAATAATGCACCCAAACACAGATTATTATAGTACCCAAACTATTATAATTCTCATACTATTGTAATTCAAACCTCAACTATTATAACCAACTCAGTGCCCCAAACAGCCCCTAAGATGTCGTTTGGTGCAAGGATTTTGGAGATGGGAATGGACAAGAGTTTCTGATACCGTTGTTTGTTTCAAGGTTTCTGTGGTGGGCCTATGAAATAACGCATTCCCCACCATCATTTATGCCCATAAGCAAGGGTTTCTATACCCTTACAAAAGCATGAGTTTTCTCTTTGTCAATTTCTTCTTTTTTATTTTTATATGCAATTTTATTTTGAATATCGTTAATTAATTAACTAATGGATACTAAATTAAAAATAATATAATAAATTATTTAATTAGATTAAATAATAATTTGTCAAGAATTTCAATTTTTTTAAAACAAATACTTAGTCCAAATTTATTAAAGGATGTAATTACATATTTACTAAAATTATAATTAATTAGTTAACATTATCGAAAATATATTTAATTATTAAATTAAAATTATTTAAATGAATTTAGTATAAAAATTTATTTTTCAATAATTATAATTAATTACTTATTGATTATTTATAGTCAATTAATTATTTTTTTGGATTTCCTTATAATAAATAAATAATCATATTATTATTAAAATATTTATCTAATTAATTCTTATGGATACAAGTATATTAAATTATTGTAGTTAAAGATATTTATTAAAAAATTAATTAAATAATTTTAATTAGTTAAATTAATATAGTTTATCCCATTAAAATTATTTCATTATTATTAATTCATTAATTTTTATTAATAGTTTGAATTAATTTTGATTATTTTATTGATTAATTTATTAAAATTACATAAAGTTTACCTGATTAATTCTAAAAAATAAATATAGACATAATTCGTTCTCATAAAATCCTGATGACATTCTCATGCACAACCAAACATCTTTGATTCCCAGCAATCTTATTCTCAGGCATAATATTCCCAGACATCCTTTATTCCCAAGCATCTATAAAACCTTAAACCAAACGACCCCTAAGTGTTTTAATAAACAAGTTATTATATACTCAAAACTCTTTTCAAAAAGTTTGGGTTTAAGTGTTTCTCTCATAATGGTTTTGATGTGAACCAAGCTACATCTATTGTCATGCCTCAAGGTCCAATTACAAGGTCGAGAGCCAAGAAGCTACAACAAGCATTAATCACCTATATTCAAGCTATGGTGAGCTCGACAAAGGACCTTCAAGGAGATGTTGGACTATTTCCCTACATTATTTCCAAAGTTGAGATTCAAGATGGAGACACGTTAAATGCATTTTGACTTGCATTTAATGAACTATAGTTGGCTTTATGGAACTTATGTTGGGTTTTATGCCCTAAAACTCGTAGATAGTAAATGTACATTTGACCGAACATTAATAAAGTGATGCATTATTCAATGTTTGTATTATATCTTGTCTTATTAACCCTAATCCAATAAACTAAACATCCAAGGCTAATAGAATGAGGCTTGAACTAGTATGTAGGGACATACGGGGATCAATGTTCAAGTTTTAGCCTAAAGGGTCTATAGTATAGGGATAAGGCTGGGTACCTTATCCTGGTGACACTATGGATACGGCCCACTTTGTATATTGATACAAACGTGATCCAACGCGTTCATGTGGTTGACATGCGAGTGAGGGTATCCTGTGCAATGAGTTTGCACAAAGACCGGACCGCGAAATAGTTAATCACTAACTGTAACACCGTTAGTTAGCTCGGTTTCTATTTCACTAGGATGACCTAGGCAACTTGGCCTTAATCCTGAGTGGATTATGGACTCCTGTCCATGAGGGATTGTCCTTTGATTTGTACGGGTGAGAGTGGCCTGTTCGCCGACTCAATAAGCGTACCATTTTGGGGACAAGACCGAGTGGGGAGCTGGGAACGTAGTCTTACAAGATGGAATTCATTCCTTCCCAATATTAGGGTAAGTAGAGGTGTGTTCCCTTAAGTGGTGTCTCCGGGTCTTGAACAATGGGCCCTACCCTCTTTATGGCACGAGAGGGATTTCTGTTTGCTGGTTGGACCACAAACAGGTTGTTCATTAGAGGAACACTGGTACTTAAGGACCAAGAGGTAGCCCAGGGGTAAAACGGTAATTTGACCTAGCTGGAGTACGAACACACGTGAAGGGCTAACTTGCTGCTGACGGTTGATATCCGTGGACACAGAAATATATCTGCAGTGAGAAGAGTGCAGCTGTGGTTCTTTAGTGGAGTGAACCACAGTTAACAAATATTGATTAACTTGGTTAATGAGTTTAGCCAACTAATCTCATATCGTTGGAGCTTCTGATCTGTAGGTCCATTAGGTCCCATCGGTAGCTCACTAGGGGCGTTGAGGTAAAATTCTAAGGGAGTATTGAATATTCGAAGGTGTTCGAATATTAAACTTAAATATGAATTTGATTCATATTAAAACTATAGGTTATAATTAATGCACATTAGATGTACATTAATCTATAGTTTATTTGGAGAGAGTTATAATTAAATATGAGATATTTAATTATAATATTAATTAATATATTAATTAGTTAATATATTAATTGATAATTAGTTTTAATAATTTTAATTAAATTTGATTTAATTAAATTTTATTAAACTATGGGTTAAGTGGTAGTATTTGTATAAATATGATTTATATGAATATAAATTAAATTAATTGTTAATTTGATTAATTAATTAATTTAATAACTTATCAGTATAACTGATAAGATAAGGTCAGCCCACTAACCTAGGGTGTTGCGTGATGATGAGTTTTTTTAGGAGGGAGTTACTCTATTAGTTGGATAACTCCCTCACCGTTCATTGAGAGTGTGGTGGTGGTTCTCTGAAAAAAAAAAGATCACGTATTCTCTCTCAATTCTACTCTCCAGAACGATCTGCAGAATTCTCCCAAGCCTTAGAATTCTTGGTTCCCACAAGCCGTCCAATACTAGTCCCAAGGAGAATACCTGTGAAACTCTTTTGGTGGTGTTTCGTGAGTCCTTTTTCAAGCAAAGAGAAGGTGATTCCGTTGCTGTATTTTCAAGATTATCAAAGGTTTTTGGCGAAGCAGTTCAAGAAATCTTCAAGGGTAAGTTGTTCTTCAACTCTAGGATCATTAGGATCCAATTCTAGATTAAGATCTAGATTTTTTTCTATTGTTTTCAGCATGCTTTCATCTGTTTATTGCTGGTTTTTTTTTTATTTGCCAAACGTATTGGTATTTTAGTTCAAATTAAAACTGAGTTAAGGTTCTGTAAGTTTCCGCTGCGAAAAGGGCTTTTATCCCTTCATTTGGTATCAGAGCCTTCTCTGTAATTTAATTTTTGAATTAAAATTTGCGTTGGCTTTAGGTGGGATTTAATTTCATTATGAATGTTAATTTGCTATGAACTGGAGATTAATTGGCCTTAGATTTACAATTATTTTGATGTGATCAAATGTAAAGGCCCCTGCGTTTTTTTGGGCAATTAAATTGTAAATCGAGTCTCTGTAAGTCCAAGTCTAGTTTAGGTTGTAGAACGATGAAGATCGGAACCAAAATTGGTTAAAAGCGGCGGAAAACGGCGAAGAATTGTGGCTGGAACAGTGAGGTTTTTCCAGAAATTTCGAAAAAAAAATTCACGCGTGCAGACGAGGGCTGACGTCAGCATGAAGGACGCTGACGTCATGAGGCGCGGTCCAGGGAGCGGTCCAGTTTGCGTCGCCCGGTTCTTCGGATAGGCGCGGTTCGCCGTGTGGTTCGCCGGTTTGTTGACTTTCCTGTCCGGTTCGTTGACTGGTCCGCATGGTTCGTTGACTGGGTGGTTTTTTACGCTGGTTTCGTGGTTTTCCGGTCCGGTTCGAGCGGTTTTGGAAATTTTAAAGCAATTTTGATCCGGTTCGGGGCTGCAGAAGGCTGTCATAGGATAGAATTTTGCTTTATTATTGTAATTTAGCTTTAATTTTGTCCTACAGGCCAATTAATCGGTTCATATGCTATTTTATATGCTTTATGGATGTCATATAAAATTAAAAATCCCACCTTAGGTTATAAAGCATGCTCATGCATTTATGTATGTTATAATTAGATTATAATATATGATTAAAAATGCATGGTTTGATTTTCATGAGTTTTTAATATATAGTTGAGTTATATTAAATTCATGAAAATGGATAAGTATGATGCATGCAATTACATAGATTTAATATAAGAGTTATATTAAAATGAATTGTTTGTAGCATGCTACTATGATTTACCATTTTTTGGCAATAATTAATTGTTAATTTATTAAAAAAATGGAAATCAAGTTGCATTGAGCATGATACATCCATAGGTTAATATAAAAGTTATATTAATTTTCATGCAGTGCAAAGTACTATAGTTTAAATTTCATTAACTTGAATATGATTGTTAATTGTTTTAAAACTATAGTATGCATGATTATAGGGCTAATCATTAAAATTTTGAAATAGTTTAAAATTTTATGATTAGAAACCGTCAATCTATAATCAAGATATGCATGTTCACATAGGAACTTAGGTTGAATTGAAATTAATTTTAATGGGTTAAAATTAATTAGACCTAAGATCACTTTCTAATAGGATTAGAATATCTTACTTAGTTTTAAATAGTTTTAATGAACTAAGTAGGACGAACATTCCTGAGATTATAAGGAAACTCTACCAGTGAAGTTCTGTCTAAGGATTGGAGGTATTTAAGTTGACGGTAAACGGAACACCTCCTACCTGGGAACTAATCTGGAACACCGGAGTTGAATTAATTTCAGGTTAATGTTAGAATAATGTCGCTAGGTTAATTAAATTGGTTTAATACACCTAGACATTAGGTCTTATTATAATAGTTATAATAGGACTAGACTTAGATAAATGACTTAGCCGGATTTATCTAGGTTTAATCAAACCCTAAAATTTATAATAGGTTACTTTAGTGGGAGGAAAATTACAAAACTTAATTTAAATTGAGTTTTGCTCCTACGTCCCCGTGACGTTCACACCGTGAGATCCATGCTCGGCTTCGTGTCGTCGTAGAGCGGCCTCCCTTCGGAGAGTGTTTGCATGGGTCAATACCAAGGTGAATGGGGAAAGTGACTATAGTAAGTGGGAGCGGGACGCGTGTCAACGTATCCTTCGGTCTCCACCCCTAGGTCACAACGTGAGATTCCTATGATCCGCCTGCGTGTTGCCCCTGGAGCAACCACCCCTTCGGAGGGCCTGATCATAGGATTCGGAACACCGTGAACTCCTGAATAGGATAGGGTCGCTTAGGCTAATTACCAACAGTTGTCTTTCCTAACGGTAGTCTGTTGGTGCGTGCCTCTGAGATCTGAAAGTGGGAGGGTTACATTTACGGGGAGGAGTTAATTTGTTAACAAATCCTTGACCAAACAACGGTGGTTAATATCTAATGGAATATGAGTTATTCTGGTATTAGAAATTGACTGAGAAGAGTCTCATTTTAGAGGAGGAACAACTGATCACCCTTCGGTGGCTGTTCTTCTAAACCTCTAAAGCATCGTTGCGAAAAACAATCATAGTTTTATTAGGGTTCTTTGATTGTTTGTTTGCAAAATTGATTGGATGTATGCAATTGTTTGTATTGCTTGTGTGATGGGTTAAGGCAAAGATAACTAATACGGTCAATTGTTTGTTGTGTTTCAGCAATGTCTTCCTCGATTATCTCCTTGCTTAAAAACGAACAACTAACAGGCCAAAACTTTCCACAATGGAAATCTAATCTCAACACTATACTCGTGGTAGAAGATCTTAGGTTCGTCTTAACGGAGGAATGTCCTCCTGTTCCCCCTCGCACTGCCTCTCAGGCAGTTAAGGACGCCTACGAACGCTGGACCAAGGCCAATGAAAAGGTCAAAGTCTATATTCTGGTCAGCTTGTCTGAAGTGTTGGCCAAGCGTTACGAGAACGTGGAAACTGCCAGGGAGATTATGAATTCCCTGCAGGAGATGTTTGGACTTCCGTCCTACCAGCTCCACCACGACGCCTTGAAGAACGTCTTCAATGCCAAGATGCCAGAAGGTCAATCTGTTCGGGAACACGTCCTGGACATGATTAACCAATGCAATATAGCTGAGGCAAATGGTGGGGTTGTCTGCGAGCGCAGTTAGGTTGCGTTCATCCTACACTCGCTCCCGGCGAGCTATCTGGCATTCAGGACGAACGCGAGCATGAATAAGATTCAGTTCAACCTGACTACCCTCCTCTCGGAGTTACAGATTTATGAGTCCTTGCAAAAGAGCAAGGGCAAAAATGTGGTTAAAGGAGAGGCCAACGTGGCCCATTCCAAGAAGAAGTTCCTGAAGGGTTCATCCTCAGGGACTAAATCTGTACCCCAGGCTTCTTCATCGAAGCAGATTCAAAAGAGGAAGGGAGACAAGGGGAAGGCTCCTGCACAGGGTGTGCAAGGAAAGGGGAAGGCCAAGGTCGTGGCCGACAAAGGCAGATGCTTCCACTGTAATGCAGATAGTCAGTGGAAGCGCAACTGTCCCCGCTACCTTGCTGAGAAGAGAAGAAAAAAAGAAGGTAAATTCGATTTACTTGCGTTAGAGACTTGTCTCGTTGAACATGATGAGTTTGCCTGGATACTGGATTCGGGAGCCACTAATCATGTTTGTTCTTCTTTTCAGGGAAATAATTTCCAGCAGCTGGCAGAGGGTGAAATGACGCTCAAGGTCGAAACGGGAGACGTCATTTCAGCTCGTGCAGTGGGAGCTGCAAAATTATTCTTTAGAAATAGGTTTTTAATTTTAGAGAACTTGTACTTGGTTCCTATAATTAAAAGGAACCTTATTTCTGCTTCAACTTTGTTAGAACAATGTTATTCAGTTTCCTTCTTGCTTAATGAAGCTTTAATTTCAAAGAATGGAGTTTACATTTGTTCAGCTAAGCGTGAGAATAATTTATTTGTGTTAAGACCAAATGATGCTAAGGCTATTTTAAGTCATGAAATGTTTAAAACGGCCGAAACGCAAAACAAAAGGCAAAAAGTTTCTCCTTTAAGTAACAACACGTATCTTTGGCATCTTCGTCTTGGTCATATTAACATCGATCGGATCGATCGTTTGGTTAAAAATGGACTTCTAAGTGACATAGAAGATACATCTTTACCACCCTGTGAATCGTGTCTCGAGGGTAAAATGACCAAGAGGCCTTTTACTGGAAAAGGTTATAGGGCCAAAGAACCACTTGAACTAATACATTCGGATCTTTGTGGTCCAATGAATGTAAAGGCTCGAGGTGGTTATGAATATTTCATCTCTTTCATAGATGATTATTCTCGATACGGTTACTTGTACCTGATGGGCCATAAGTCTGAAGCTCTTGAAAGGTTCAAAGAGTTTAAGGCTGAGGTAGAAAACCTGTTGGGTAAAACGATTAAAACACTTCGATCAGATCGAGGTGGAGAGTATTTAGATCAGCGATTCCAGGACTATATAATAGAACATGGAATCCAATCACAACTCTCAGCACCTGGTACACCTCAGCAGAATGGTGTATCAGAAAGGAGAAATAGAACCTTGTTAGACATGGTTCGATCTATGATGAGTTATGCTCAGTTGCCTAGCTCGTTTTGGGGGTATGCAGTAGCGACTGCAGTACATATTCTTAACAACGTTCCCTCAAAAAGTGTTTCTGAAACTCCTTTTGAGCTATGGAAGGGGCGTAAACCTAGTTTGTGTTACTTCCGTATCTGGGGTTGTCCTGCACATGTGTTAGTGACAAATCCTAAGAAATTGGAACCACGTACGAGAATATGCCAATTTGTTGGATACCCGAAAGAAACGAGAGGTGGTCTTTTCTACGACCCTCAAGATAATAAAGTATTTGTATCGACAAATGCAACTTTCTTGGAGGAAGACCACATTCGAGATCATCGACCACGAAGTTAGTATTAGGAGAAGCTATAGAAGGATCAACAAGGGTTGTTGATGAACCTGGTCCTTCAACAAGAGTTGTTGGAGAATGCAGTTCTTCTCGTCAGTCTAGTCCTCCTCACGTAGTGGGAGAGCTTCGACGCAGTGGGAGGGTTGTGATACAACCTAACCGCTACTTGGGTTTAACACAAACACAAGTAGTCATACCTGATGACGGCGTAGAAGATCCATTGTCTTATCGTCAGGCAATGAATGATGTAGATAAGGACGAGTGGGCCAAAGCCATGGACCTTGAGATGGAGTCTATGTACTTCAATCAAGTTTGGGAACTTGTAGATCTACCTCAAGGGGTCAAACCCATTGGGTGTAAATGGATCTATAAGAGAAAAAGAGATGCTGCTGGGAAAGTACAGACTTTCAAAGCAAGACTTGTAGCCAAGGGTTATACCCAACGAGAAGGAGTGGACTATGAAGAAACTTTTTCTCCAGTTGCTATGCTAAAGTCCATAAGAATTCTCTTATCCATTGCCACATTTTATGATTATGAAATTTGGCAAATGGATGTCAAGACAGCTTTTCTGAATGGCAACCTTGACGAGAGTATTTTTATGTCTCAACCCGAAGGTTTCATAACCCAAGGTCAGGAGCAAAAGGTTTGCAAACTGAATCGATCCATTTATGGGTTGAAACAGGCCTCCCGATCTTGGAATATTAGATTTGATACTGCGATCAAATCTTTTGGTTTTGACCAGAATGTTGATGAGCCTTGTGTATTCAAGAAGATCAACAAGAATAAAGTAGCTTTCCTCGTACTTTATGTTGACGACATCCTACTCATGGGGAATGATGTAGGGTATCTGTCTGACGTAAAAGAATGGCTAGCAACTCAATTCCAAATGAAAGATTTGGGTGAGGCCCAGTATGTTCTTGGCATCCAAATTATTCGGGATAGAAAGAACAAATCGCTAGCTCTGTCTCAAGCAACGTATATCGACAAGATGTTGGCTCGATATTCGATGCAGAACTCCAGAAGGGCTTGTTGCCTTTCAGGCATGGGGTTCACTTGTCAAAGGAACAGTCTCCTAAGACACCTCAAGAGGTTGAGGATATGAGACGGGTTCCCTACGCCTCTGTCGTGGGTAGCTTAATGTATGTCATGCTATGCACAAGGCCTGACATTTGTTATGCTGTAGGGATTGTCAGCAGATATCAATCGAATCCAGGGTTAGACCACTGGACCGCCGTTAAAGGAATCCTCAAGTATCTTAGGAGAACGAGGGATTACATGTTGGTGTTTGGGGCTAAGGAGTTAGTTCTCACGGGTTACACCGACTCTGACTTCCAAACTGACAAGGATTCTAGGAAATCTACGTCAGGGTCAGTTTTCACCCTTAATGGGGGAGCTGTAGTTTGGAGGAGTATAAAGCAAGGATGCATAGCAGACTCCACGATGGAGGCTGAGTATGTAGCTGCTTGTGAAGCAGCTAAGGAAACTGTATGGCTTAGGAAGTTCTTGACAGATTTGGAAGTTGTTCCAAATATGAACTTGCCCATTACGTTATACTGTGACAACAGTGGGGCTGTAGTCAATTCAAAGGAACCTCGCAGCCACAAAAGAGGTAAACACATAGAGAGGAAGTATCATCTGATTCGTGAGATTGTGCAAAGAGGGGATGTGGTCGTGACCAAGATCGCTTCCGAGCACAACATTGCTGATCCGTTTACGAAGGCCCTCTCGGCTAAAGTGTTCGAGGGTCATCTAGAAAGTCTAGGTCTGCGAGACATGTATATAGCGTAATCTAGGGCAAGTGAGAGATGTGTAATGGGTGAAAGGGTGTAAGGATGCCCTAGTTTATTGTATTTTGTATATTTACCTTTGATGTAATGTACAACATACATGTACCATTTCCAACTTTGGATTATATTGTATATATACTTTCCCTGTAACTTGAGTTTTAGTTCAAGTGGGAGTTTGTTGGGTTTTATGCCCTAAAACTCATAGATAGTAAATGTACATTTGACCGAACATTAATAAAGTGATGCATTATTCAATGTTTGTATTATATCTTGTCTTATTAACCCTAATCCAATAAACTAAACATCCAAGGCTAATAGAATGAGGCTTGAACTAGTATGTAGGGACATACGGGGATCAATGTTCAAGTTTTAGCCTAAAGGGTCTGTAGTATAGGGATAAGGCTGGGTACCTTATCCTGGTGACACTATGGATATGGCCCGCTTTGTATATTGATACAAACGTAGTGATCCAACGCGTTCATGTGGTTGACATGCGAGTGGGGGTATCCTGTGCAATGAGTTTGCACAAAGACCGGACAGCGAAATAGTTAATCACTAACTGTAACACCGTTAGTTAGCTCGGTTTCTATTTCACTAGGATGACCTAGGCAACTTGGCCTTAATCCTGAGTGGATTATGGACTCCTGTCCATGAGGGATTGTCCTTTGATTTGTACGGGTGAGAGTGGCCTGTTCGCCGACTCAATAAGCGTACCATTTTGGGGACAAGACCGAGTGGGGAGCTGGGAACGTAGTCTTACAAGAGGGAATTCACTCCTTCCCAATATTAGGGTAAGTAGAGGTGTGTTCCCTTAAGTGGTGTCTCCGGGTCTTGAACAATGGGCCCTACCCTCTTTATGGCACGAGAGGGATTTCTGTTTGCTGGTTGGACCACAAACAGGTTGTTCATTAGAGGAACACTGGTACTTAAGGACCAAGAGGTAGCCCAAGGGTAAAACGGTAATTTGACCTAGCTGGGGTACGAACACACGTGAAGGGCTAACTTGCTGCTGACGGTTGATATCCGTGGACACAGAAATATATCTGCAGTGAGAAGAGTGCAGCTGTGGTTCTTTAGTGGAGTGAACCACAGTTAACAAATATTGATTAACTTGGTTAATGAGTTTAGCCAACTAATCTCATATCGTTGGAGCTTCTGATCTGTAGGTCCATTAGGTCCCATCGGTAGCTCACTAGGGGCGTTGAGGTAAAATTCTAAGGGAGTATTGAATATTCGAAGGTGTTCGAATATTAAACTTAAATATGAATTTGATTCATATTAAAACTATAGGTTATAATTAATGCACATTAGATGTACATTAATCTATAGTTTATTTGGAGAGAGTTATAATTAAATATGAGATATTTAATTATAATATTAATTAATATATTAATTAGTTAATATATTAATTGATAATTAGTTTTAATAATTTTAATTAAATTTGATTTAATTAAATTTTATTAAACTATGGGTTAAGTGGTAGTATTTGTATAAATATGATTTATATGAATATAAATTAAATTAATTGTTAATTTGATTAATTAATTAATTTAATAACTTATCAGTATAACTGATAAGATAAGGTCAGCCCACTAACCTAGGGTGTTGCGTGATGATGAGTTTTTTTAGGAGGGAGTTACTCTATTAGTTGGATAACTCCCTCACCGTTCATTGAGAGTGTGGTGGTGGTTCTCTGAAAAAAAAAGATCACGTATTCTCTCTCAATTCTACTCTCCAGAACGATCTGCAGAATTCTCCCAAGCCTTAGAATTCTTGGTTCCCACAAGCCGCCCAATACTAGTCCCAAGGAGAATACCGGTGAAACTCTTTTGGTGGTGTTTCGTGAGTCCTTTTTCAAGCAAAGAGAAGGTGATTCCGTTGCTGTATTTTCAAGATTATCAAAGGTTTTTGGCGAAGCAGTTCAAGAAATCTTCAAGGGTAAGTTGTTCTTGAACTCTAGGATCATTAGGATCCAATTCTAGATTAAGATCTAGATTTTTTTCTATTGTTTTCAGCATGCTTTCATCTGTTTATTGCTGGTTTTTTTTATTTGCCAAACGTATTGGTATTTTAGTTCAAATTAAAACTGAGTTAAGGTTTTGTAAGTTTCCGCTGCGAAAAGGGCTTTTATCCCTTCAACTTAAGCTTAAACTACTCCAAGTGAAGCTTCAATTAACATGGGAGGTTACAAACAACTCAAAGCTGACCATTGGAGTTCAATTCTCGGATTTATGGCCCTCCATTGTGTAATTTTCAGTTTTTAAGTCTTTTTCATAACTTATAGGTTACATTTGAGTAGTGGCTGATTATGGGCTTTAATATTGTGGAGGTTACACTCTTAAATATGTCATTTAAGCTGAATTTAGGTTATATTTTGAAGGCTATAAAAAGCCATCTTGGATGTAACACAAACCAGAATATTTTTGGAGTGAAATATATTGAGTTTTCTCTTAGCTTTGTGTTGAGCTGAGTTTTTTTCAAATTGTACAATTTCTTGTGTTTAGATCTTGCATCCTAGAGTCATTCAAGTGGTGTTGATCAAACCTCTTGTGGAGTGATTCGAATCACGAGTTTAGAAACAAGTTTTCTTTACTCTTGATCTTGATCATCAAGGTAATCCGTTTCAAAACTTTTCCTTGGGTTGGTGCCATATTGTTCTTTGGGGTTTTCAGATTTGAGATCTAAAGGTCTTGTTTTTTTTAGCAAGGTTGTTAGATCCATTTCTTGGGGGTTTCATAACATTTGGTATCAGAGCTGCTTTGATTTCATAACATTTGGTATCAGAGCTGCTTTGATTTCATAACATTTGGTATCAGAGCATTAGGCTCTTTGATCGGACATATGTTTCCCTGTGTTTATCTTTTTGTTCTATTTGTTCTTTTGCTTCAGTTTTCGTAAATTTGCGCATCTTATTCTGCTGTCTTAAAAAAACAAAAAAAAGTATCATTTCCGTTCTTCATTTCATGTTCTTGTCTTCTACAAAGTTTTAGATTGAAGTCTGATCTACAACTTTCCCTTCTTTGAGAACTTCTAAATCGGTTTGCTTAAGGGTGATTTAGGCATATTTTGAAAATCTGTCAAAGGAAATCTTTACAACCCGAGAGCAATTTCTTGCTGACTTTTTTGAATTCATTGTTTTAAAGCATGTTGATCTGAAAGTTCTAATGTTAATACTCTCTTCTTAGATTCAGATTTGACCGTTTAAAGTTCCAACATATCAGTTACATCCAGAATTCAAACAAAAGAAAACCGTTGGGCATTAAATGTGGCAGTTACAATTGGGTTGATTCAATACTCTTTTGTTGCTGATATATTTAACTCCTATATGTTACTAAGGCTGAATTAAACCCGATTATTCATCATTTGGCTGGAGTTAACATCATCTTTATCAAATTTTGAATTGAACTTAGTAACTACTTTGCATACCATTTCAATTCTGTCCAACTTTGTTTCTCTTTGTTCTAAGTTTGTTTCTTTCTTCCCTAATCCTATTCCAATTTTTTTTCTTTAAACTTGTTTCTTTGTTGTTATTCAGATTGCTCCTTTAATAAATTTGATTGTGTTCTAAGTGTGTGGACTAATCACTTGAATTGCACTACTTAGCTCTTAAACTTTGCTAGACTCAATACCAATCTGTTTTGGAGTGTGATTAGTGTGTGCCAATTTGTGAGGGTGTGATTGTAAGGGAGTGGTACATTGTTTTGAGTGTTGAGTGTTAAACACGAGTGGTTTTCATTAACGAGTGAAACGTGTGAGGGAGCGCTTGTGAGGTCCATTACTTTTTTTTTTGTCACTTAACTTTGTTTTGTAGTATGGAAAATCATGAGAATGATCCTAATATTACTGAAGCACGGATGAGAGAGGCAGAACAAGGAACCATGGAAAGAATGATTCGTTGTATAGAAGAGTTGTCTGAACGCATGGGAAGGTTGGAGGCTCAGAACCAACCTCGTGAGAGAATTCCACCACCACGTATTCACAATGAACGAGAGGATGACTATGAGGGTGATGGTTCCGATCAACCAGATGATGACCAAGTTACCTTGGTAGCGGTTCCAAGAGGAAGACAAAGACGTGCTGGTCGTGGTATGGAAAGAGGGCGAGGTCGTGGACGAGGACATCATATTTTCCAACAACGAGTTCCTCAATATGAGGGAGTTGATCGAAATGTGTGTAACATCAAATTGAAGCTTCCAAAGTTCTATGGCAAAATCGATCCGGAGGAATACCTTGAATGGGAGAAGTCAGTGGAGTCCGTATTCAATTGCCATAATTTCAGTGATGAAAAGAAGGTAATATTATGTGTTGCTCAATTTAAACAATATGCTCAAACATGGTGGGATAAGTTGATGTCAAGTAGGAGAAGAAATCTTGAGGCACCGATCGATGATTGGTACGAGTTCAAGGAGGCCATGAGGAAGCGTTTTGTTCCAAAACATTTTCAACGGGACATGGCGCAAAAGCTTCAAGCATTGAAACAAGGAAGTAAGTCCGTGGAGGATTATTACAAGGAGATGGATACGTTGATGGATCGACTTGATATAGATGAAGACATGGAGAATCTCATGGCATGGTTTCTTAATGGGCTAAACACGGAGATTGCGGACAAGGTTGATCTACAACCTTATTTTGACATTGAAGAGATGCTGCATTTTGCCATCAAAATTGAGAGGCAACTCCAACGAAAGTCTCGACGGTATTCTTCTAAACACTTTTCCAACTCTAGCTCATCATGGAAAAGGGATAGTAAGAGTATTGATTATAAGCCTAGAAACCGAGAGGGGTATGAGAAACCTAAAGAGAAGTTTGAAAAGGGGGAGAGTTCCAAGAAGGGGAAAGAAAAGGTAGATGAATCTAATGTGCGAAATAGGGATTTGAAGTGCTGGAAATGTCAAGGGGTAGGTCATTATAGTAGAGATTGCCCAAATAGGAGAACGATGATCCTTAGAGAGGGAGAGTTTGTGACGGAGGATGAAGAGGAAGATGAGGTCATAGAGGAAGGAAAAGTAGAGTGTGAAAGTGATGAGTTTAGTGAAGAGGATCATGCTTATATGTCCTTAGTCACTAGGAGAGCTTTAAACACCCAAATTAAGGAGGATAGTCTAGACCAAAGGGAGAACTTATTTCACACTAGGTGCCTTGTTCAATCTGTACCTTGTAGTGTGGTTATCGATAGTGGTAGTTGTACCAATGTTGTGAGTTCCATTCTGGTCAAGAGACTTAATTTAGAGACCAAACCCCATCCTAGACCATATAGGCTTCAATGGTTGAATGATTGTGGGGAGGTAAGGGTAAATAGGCAAGCTCTTGTTTCTTTTGCCATTGGGAAGTATGCTGATGATGTTTTGTGTGATGTTGTATCCATGCATGCTGGGGATTTATTGTTGGGGAGACCTTGGCAATTTGATCGTCGGGTAGTCTATGATGGGTATGCTAATCGTTACTCTTTTACTCATAATGGGAGAAAAACTACTCTTGTACCTTTGTCTCCAACAGATGTGTATATTGATCAATGTAAACTTGAAAAGAAAAGGCAAGAGGTCGATGCAAAAGCAAAAGGTTCAAAAGAAATGAAAGAAAAAGAATTGAGAGAAAAAAAAACAGTTGAGTGAAAAGCAAGTGAGTAGCAATCGGCCTAGAGAGAAAAATGAGAGAAAAGCCAAAATAGTGAGCTTGTATGTTAGATCAAGTGAGGCTAGGAATGTTTTGCTCTCTAACCGGACCATTCTTGTACTTTTGTACAAAGGGTCTTGTTTTCTTACTAACGAGCTTAACCCTTCTTTGCCTAGTGTTTTTGTTACACTTTTGCAGGAGTTTGAAGATTTATTTCCCGAGGAGATGCCAAGTGGTTTGCCACCACTTAGAGGAATTGAGCACAAGATTGACTTCATTCCGGGAGCGACCATTCCAAATCGTCCAGCATATAGGACTAATCCAAAGGAGGCTGAAGAAATACAAAGGCAAGTAAGTGAACTCCTTGATAAAGGGTATGTGCGTGAGAGTTTGAGTCCATGTTCTGTTCCAGCTATTCTTGTGCCTAAGAAAGATGGATCATGGCGGATGTGTGTTGATTGTAGGGCTATAAACAAGATAACTATTAAGTATAGGCATCCAATTCCTAGATTAGATGATATGCTTGATGAGTTGCATGGATGTAGTCTATTTACTAAAATTGATTTGAAATCAGGTTATCATCTAATTCGCATGCATATTGGTGATGAATGGAAAACCGCTTTCAAAACTAAGTATGGCCTTTATGAGTGGTTAGTTATGCCTTTTGGATTGACTAATGCACCTAGTACATTCATGAGGTTAATGAATCATGTCTTGCGTGAATACTTAGGAAAGTTTGTGGTTGTGTATTTTGATGACATACTTGTTTATTCTAAATCCTTAGATGAGCATGTTAAGCATGTACGTTCTGTTTTGCTTACTTTGCGAAAGGAATGCTTGTATGCAAATTTAAAGAAATGTAGCTTTTATATGGAAAAAGTTAATTTTCTTGGATTTGTCGTTTCATCTAATGGTGTTGAGGTTGACGAGGAGAAGGTAAAGGCTATACGAGATTGGCCTACACCTAAAAGTGTAAGTGAGGTAAGAAGTTTTCATGGTCTTGCAGGATTTTATCGTCGGTTCATAAAGGATTTTAGTACTATTGCTTCACCTTTGAATGAACTTGTTAAAAAAAATGTTTCTTTTGAATGGGGAAAAGACCAAGAACTTGCTTTTAATACTTTGAAAGAAAAATTGAGTTCTGCTCCATTACTCGCATTACCTAATTTTGACTTAACTTTTGAAATTGAATGTGATGCTAGTGGTGTTGGAATAGGGGCTGTTTTAATGCAAAATCAAAGACCTTTAATGTTCTTTAGTGAAAAATTGAATGGTGCTTCTTTGAAGTATCCGACTTATGACAAAGAACTTTATGCTTTGGTTCGTGCATTACAAACTTGGCAACATTATCTTTGGCCTAAAGAGTTTGTTATTCATACTGATCATGAGAGTTTAAAACACTTGAGAGGTCAAGATAAGCTCAATCGTCGCCATGCTAAATGGGTGGAGTTCATCGAGTCATTTCCTTATGTCATTAAGTATAAACAAGGTAAAGAGAATGTTGTTGCTGATGCTTTGTCTCGAAGGTATGCTCTTTTTAACCGATTGAATGCTAAGTTTTTGGGTTTTGAGCATATAAAGTCTTTGTATCATCATGATGTGTTCTTTGCTCCTTTTGTTGAATCTTGTGAAAAAGGACTTGTTGTGGATGATTACATGTTGTTTGATGGATTTTTGTTTAGAAAAGGGAAACTTTGCATACCATTTTGTTCCATTCGTGAGTTACTTGTAAGGGAAGCTCATGGAGGTGGCTTAATGGCTCATTTTGGAGTTTCTAAAACTTATGATATGCTTGCTGAACACTTTTACTGGCCTAAAATGAGACATGATGTTAATAAAGTGTGTGCACGATGCATACACATGTAAACAAGCTAAGTCTAGGCTTCAACCACATGGTTTGTGTTCACCTTTGCCCATTCCTAATGGTCCTTGGATTGATATATCAATGGATTTTGTTTTAGGCTTACCTAGAACTAGGAAAGGTAGGGATAGCATCTTTGTTGTGGTTGATAGATTTAGTAAAATGGCTCATTTTATTCCTTGTCACAAAACTGATGATGCAAAGCATATTGCTGATTTATTTTTTAGGGAGGTTGTGAGATTGCATGGTATTCCTAAAAGCATAGTAAGTGATCGTGATGTTAAATTTTTAAGTCACTTTTGGCGTGTTTTGTGGGGTAAATTGGGAACTTAGCTAGTGTATTCAACTACTTGTCATCCACAAACGGATGGACAAACTGAGGTTGTTAATCGGACCATGACTACTATGCTTAGAGCTATTATCGACAAGAATCTTAAGACTTGGGAGGATTGTTTGCCATTCATAGAATTTGCATATAATAGGGCTGTACATAGCACTACTAAATGCACACCTTTTGAAATTGTTTATGGCTTTAATCCTCTAACTCCTATTGATTTATTACCTATGCCCCCTAATGAGTTTGTGAGTTTTGATGCCAATGCAAAGGTTGACTTTGTTCATAAGCTGCACCAAAAAGTGAAAGAGAACATTGAGAAGCATAATTCCAAGGTTGCTTCAAGAATTAATAAGGGACTGCTTTTAGTCTTCAAACCTGGAGATTGGGTTTGGGTGCATTTTCGAAAAGAAAGGTTTCCTACACAAAGAAGATCGAAACTTTTGCCCCGAGGAGATGGTCCTTTCCAAGTTCTTGAGCGAATCAATGACAATGCTTATAAAATTGATTTACGAGGTGAGTATGGTGTTAGTGCAACCTTTAATGTTGTTGACTTGAGTCCTTTTGATGTAGGTGATGGCTATGATTCGAGGACGAATCCTTCTGAAGAGGGAGAAGATGATGTGAACCAAGCTACATCTATTGTCATGCCTCAAGGTCCAATTACAAGGTCGAGAGCCAAGAAGCTACAACAAGCATTAATCACCTATATTCAAGCTATGGTGAGCTCGACAAAGGACCTTCAAGGAGATGTTGGACTATTTCCCTACACTATTTCCAAAGTTGAGATTCAAGATGGAGACACGTTAAATGCATTTTGACTTGCATTTAATGAACTATAGTTGGCTTTATGGAACTTAAGCTTAAACTACTCCAAGTAAAGCTTCAATTAACATGGGAGGTTACAAACAACTCAAAGCTGACCATTGGAGTTCAATTCTCGGATTTATGGCCCTCCATTATGTAATTTTCAGTTTTTAAGTCTTTTTCATAACTTATAGGTTACATTTGAGTAGTGGCTGATTATGGGCTTTAATATTGTGGAGGTTACACTCTTAAATATGTCATTTAAGCTGAATTTAGGTTATATTTTGAAGGCTATAAAAAGCCATCTTGGATGTAACACAAACCAGAATATTTTTGGAGTGAAATATATTGAGTTTTCTCTTAGCTTTGTGTTGAGCTGAGATTTTTTCAAATTGTACAATTTCTTGTGTTTAGATCTTGCATCCTAGAGTCATTCAAGTGGTGTTGATCAAACCTCTTGTGGAGTGATTCGAATCACGAGTTTAGAAACAAGTTTTCTTTACTCTTGATCTTGATCATCAAGGTAATCCGTTTCAAAACTTTTCCTTGGGTTGGTGCCATATTGTTCTTTGGGGTTTTCAGATTTGAGATCTAAAGGTCTTGTTTTTTTTAGCAAGGTTGTTAGATCCATTTCTTGGAGGTTTCATAACATTTGGTATCAGAGCTGCTTTGATTTCATAACAGGTTTATTTATCAATGTCATTTTTTAAAAAGTCATTTTTAGTGGTTTTCAAACACTAGAATTTTTTACAAAATGATTTTTTTCTCAAAATTAAACGGTTGAAAAGTTAAACCAAACATAACTACTATCTTTTCATATTTCAAGTAAACTAGCTAAAAGACCCGTGCGATGCACGTGGTTAAAAATCTTTAAACACAAATTTTCAAAGAGAAATTTAAATGTTGACAAAATATATTTTCTAGTTAGTAAAGGAAAACATTGAACTTTTTTTTATCCATAGACTATGAAATTCTAATTTTAACATTTATGTTTTTTTCGAAAAGAAGATACTTTATTTATGTATGTGAGCCATCCAGAAAGGAGGTTACATAAAAGCCTTCCAATTAAAAGCAATGGAAGGAGCATCATAGTTGGAAAAAAAAAAAACTTAGAGGAGGCAGCCCAAGAAGTCGATATGGCTATAATATCCTCCCAAATATGATCGAAGGAGCGAGAGATATCACATAATTTTAACATTTATGTGAAGTTTTAATCAAACTTAATAGTATTTTTTTAATAAAATTTCTTCTTATTTTTTTACAAAAGAGTTTGTAATATACTTACAACTAAAAAAAATCCATCAAAACATTTTTTTTAAGGTTCATTTATTATTTTTTTTTTTAAAAAACTTTGTATATGGAATATTTTTAAAAGTAAAGAAATTTGAAGAATGTAATTTGTTTTTTCAAAGATTTTGTAGAATCTCTATTTTGAATAATTATTTAGAATATTTTGTTATATTTTAGAAACATGTTTTATTCTATCTATCTTTTTTATACTTCCATCTATTTTATCATTTCTTTCTATATCCTCTACTAATTCACAAACGTAAAACAAATATTGTGTTCATGACCCACCACCATGAATACTCATAGAGGCTTCAAAGATATATTGTCTTCAATTGTTAAAATTTTCATTTTGTTTCCAATACCATACATATCTATCTTTATTAACTATGACAACTCATCATTCCCGTTATAAATTAACCACGTTTGAACTAAGGCTATCAAATAAGTCTTAAGTGGGTGGGTGGTAAAAAACATATATGAGAGATAATCAAAGCAATTAATATATTAAAAAAAATATGGAATTAATAAAATCTAAGAAAATTGTGACATATATTTCACAATTGTGAGCCATAGATTTTGGTTAAGTTGATGACAATCCAAACAGTCAAGAATAATGATTCAATATCAGTCATAAATCCCAACTAACAAGTGAATAAATTTTATTAAGATTATTCTACTTATTTGTATAATTATTTAAGTTCATAATAATTAATCATATAACAGTATGAAATAATATAAAATCCATCAAACCAGAATCACAACCAGTAAAATCAATAATAAAAAAAATAAAATCTCAATATGAAATTTCATGCAATTGAAGAAAGTTTTTTTTTTTTTCTTTTTTGACAACATAAAGAAAGAATATTTCATCAAAATTCCAATTTTTACACAAAGATAAAGTGTATTGTGTTTTGGGTAACAAACACAATAGTAAAAGACAAAAATTAATTGCAATCTACAATTTTATGGTAAAGTACTCACAATTTTTATCCATTGAAAAAGTGTAATTCTATTGCGGATGAAAGATGAAAAGTGTAGTGCAATTTCTAAACATTTTAACTTTCAATTTCAAACCACAATCTTTGAGAGAGAACCTTACTGCGATTTCATACACAATGATAAAATCAAATAACCAACCACATGAAAATAAAAGAGACAATGAATACGATAATTGACTAACATTTCTCATCCATTTTGAAATAGGTGATTGAAGCCCGACGGTGGAACCGATTGTCTGAGTGAAAAAAAACATAAATAAATGATACTATACCTACTAAATAAAGGAAATTCATGAAATAAAAACTCTAGAATTTAAAGATATAAATAATATAACTACAAAATTCATGAATCTCAACAATATGCTTTACACAAAATCAATTATCTATGAACAACACATGGAAAACAATAAAGGAAAAATTAATTGTAAAAGAAGTATATTACATAGTTTAATGTCTTTTATACATGGATCGTATCCATACGTGAATGGATGCATCTATTTGATGTATAACTACCTTCACCAATAGTCATGCCTCGTCAATATTAATTGCATCTATTGGAATGAACAGACATACACTCGAAAAGTCACATTGCATCTAGAAAGGTCAAAATAGGAATTTACTAAAAAAGTAGGGGCAAAAGAGGAAACAAAAGATTCTCCCCTCTTAGCCCTATTTATATATAGTATAGATTATTTGCATACATTCTTTTTCTAAGAATATCACATCATACATATTGGGGTTAGGAGATTCAAACCTACTACTTTTCAATAATGAAGTAAATTATGCCCATGTTGCCAATTATTTGGATAAATTACCCTTGCACTTACACGTGGAAAAAATCTTCATAATTGATGCTTATGACAACAAAATTTCAATTTGGTCTATATGATTTGGATTTAGTTTCATTTTAGTCTCTGTGTTTTCAAAATTTTCAATTTGGTCCATATAGTTTAGTCAAACTTTACAAATTATTTTTGCCATTATTATATAGGTAATTGTTTTTTCACTTAGTAGTTTTCTACTTAGGATTGTTTTAAGGTTCAACACTAGGTAAAGAAGTGAAAGAAAATAGATGGGTTTGTCAAGGGGGTAAAATATGATTTTAAGACAACTTGTGAGATTTAACCAAGCTATAGGGACTAAATTGAACCAAAACTCAAACCATGTGGACCAAATTAAAAAAGTTGTAAATGGCAACAAGAAAAATGGCTAGGATTTAATAGGTATGCTTGAAAAATGGCTAACTATCTTTCGTTTTTAAAAAATGGCTAACCATAATTTTTATTGTAATATTATTAATTAAAATGGACGAAAGTGTCCCTAATGTACCGTTATTTTTAGAAAGAGAAATACAAAGTGAAGCATATTAAGGAAGAAAGAGAATCTAATTTTAACATCAAACTAACCAATTAAATCAAAGCAAAAAAAAACACATTTTAAGAAGGAGATAAACCAAATTTGACATCAACGAAATTTAACAACTTTGAATTAAATCTAACCCGTAATTAAAATCATTAAACAAAAACTCCAAGGTGTTGTTTGGAGCGCAAAGTTGGTTACAATAATATGTGGTTATTATAGTCTAGGGGTTATAATAGTATGTGGAGTTGAATAGTCTGCGTTTGAGGTGCATAGTACTTTAGTCTAGGATCAGGAAGTTTTTGTTTGAGGTGCAGACTATTTTAGTCTGGGTTCAAGAAGTTTCTGTTCGAGGTACAAAGTATGTGGAGTTGAATAGTCTGCGTTTGAGGTGCATAGTACTTTAGTCTAGGATCAGGAAGTTTGTGTTTGAGGTGCAGACTATTTTAGTCTGGGTTCAAGAAGTTTCTGTTCGAGGTACAAAGTAGTTTAGTTTGAGTTTTGAAATGGAGGTTGTTCACACGTAACTTCGGGGATGGAGACACGTGGAATAAACAATATACTTGTATTTATGTAATATGCGTGTGGGTGTACAATCTCTAACTTTAATCCTCTGATTCTCTCTCTTCAATATATAAACTTTGGTCTCTAGCTTGTTGATCTTCTTGGGCTCGTTTATTGAGTTTCTTGGATGATCGGCCTGCTAGGTTGATGATCTCTTGGATCGGCTTGTTGGCTTGATGATCTTCTTGGATGATCGGCCTGTTGGCTCGTTGAGCTTCTTGGATGATTGGCTTGTTAGGTTGATGATCTCTTGGATCGGCCTGTTAGCTTAATGATCTTTTGGATCGGCTTATTGGCTTGTTGATCTTCTTAGATGATCGGTCTGCTGGCTTAATGATCTCTTGGATCGGCCTGTTGTGACTTGTTGATCTTTTTGGATGATCGGTCTACTGACTTGTTGATCTTCTCGGATGATCGGTTTGATGATCGGTCTGCTGACTTGTTTTTGTATGGGTTTTGATTTCTTGTTTGATATGGAAGAGTAAGAAAACCCACGTAGCAACCGTGTGTGACAAAGAATTGAAGATGTATATGTAAGGATTGAAGACGATGACAACAACGTGAGATGCACCAAAGAAGATGATTGCTCGAACTCAAAGCATACCCAGAGAAAAAATTACATGAACATTCCAAATGAAAGAAAAAAAAAAAGCTGAGAAAGAGATTAAAAAAAAACCATTTATAAAAATAGGTTAAAAAAATAAAGAAGGAAGGGAAAGCAAGCAGGCGGTAAAAAAAAAAAAAAAAAAAAAAAAAAAAATCCCACCACTTTAACAAAAATGTAAAAGAAAATTTGAATCTCATCGTCTGAAGCTTCAACAAAAGTGGAAATTAAGGTGGGTTTGGTTTAACTTTTCAAGTGTTTAATATTGAAAATAAATCATTTTGAAAAAATTTCTAGTGTTTGACAACCACTAAAAATGACTTATTAGAAGATGAGATTGATAAATAAATCATTTTGAGAGAAACACTTGAAACAAACTTTTTTAAAAAAAGACTTCCTAAGTAAACAATTAACTTGTGTATAAAAACATTTGTGAGGAAATGTAACCAAACATATGAGTGTTTAAATTATAAACAATTTTTATACAAAACGTTTTTTTTTTTTTAAAATGCATTCTTGAAAAACATTTAATTTAAATTAAAATGTGGGATTTTTGTTTTCTTTTTCTTTCTCTTAAATTAAATGTGGGATTTTTGTTTTCTTTTTCTTTCTCTCTCCACATCTCCATCTTCTCCCTTCTTTACAAAGTCATGTCATCTCCCTCTCTAGCATCTGGTTCATCTTCTTCCTGCAAGCAACAAAGTGAGATTTGATAAGTTAGATTGTTCTTTTAGTGTACCCCACAACACCATTATATTTCTAACGAGCCGATATTCGACGACAACATGGACTAGAGACTTGGGTAGATTCCAACGACAATGCGTGACGGACCAGCGAGACACCCTCTTTTCAACGTCCAAGTAATGGCACGACGGTTGTCAATGTGTACACAGACCCATGACTCAAGCAATTAGTGACAACGGAGTGAACATTGCAACAGATGGGAAGCGACTCTTCAATGCATTTCAGCAACTGAGATTCGACCCAAACTCGCCGACAAAGTCATGGCAATTAGTTATCTGACGAGCGAAGGACATAAACCCAGTCAACATCCTCCCTCCAGAGCAGCTCTAAAAGACTCGGTAACTTCAAGACAATGAAAACCACGTACTTTTCCCATATATATGGAGGATTTTTCAATCATACAGAATCAAAATTTGGGGCAACATTTTATTCCCAATGTTAATTGAATTTACTCAAGCTCAAAATCTTTATAAAATTGATATTGTCACTCTTGTTCAAAAAAAAAAAAAATTGATATTGTCACTCAAAATCAAGTCTGGTTGGACTCCCAAATTTTCCTCCCTTCTAAATTCAGGTGAAAATATCGATATAATTAAAATCCTAAATATTTTGGTAAAATTCCTTCCCAAATCAAAATTGAAGTACCATTCAAATTCAAATTCATTCCAGATTCAAAGAAATATTTGGATAGAGTCCAAATTCTATTCAAAGTTAAAATTTTGGCAAGCTTTCTAAAATCAAATTTTGGGCATAATCCGAATTTGATCACAAGTCAAAATTTGAGGAAAATCCAAAATTAAATTCTTCTCAAAATTAAAATTGAGTGGCCTCTAAATTCTTTGATATTCAACTGAAAGTTTATTACCAAACAAGAAAATCAAAATTATGACCCAAATTCATATTTTGATTAATTGGCATAATAAGACGGTGTCAAATAATCAAAATTTTGAATTAAATTCTTATTTTGATTATTTGACACATCAAAGAAGACCAAAATTAAGAACGAATATCTTACATTTTTATTTCAAATTATCTTTTTCGAGATTCACTTACACATACTTGTGCATAAATCTCGAAAAGGGGCATTTGTTGAATGAGAAATTTCGGCCAATCACAAATTTCCACGTATTAATTCGAATTAATGACAAAATAAATTTGGGACCAATCACAAATTTACACGTGTCCCTAAATTAAATTAATAGACATAAAATTCGTCAAATCAAAGAATGTCACTTGTCTATTAGTGATCCATCGGATGACATAAGCCAAATTCAATCAAATTATGCCACGTGGCAATTGGACCCGAGACTAAGGTAACCCGAGGTCATTGAAGAAATTGAGCTAAATTAAAATAATCCAACCTTATTAAAAAAGTATTGGATTAAAGCACAAATATAGTCCAAGTCCAAAGGTTAGGCCCAAGCCCAAGCCCATATGAGATCCATCAAACTCTATAAATAGAGGAGGCCAGATAAGAGAACCTAGAGTCCAGAGCATTCTGCTAGCCATCAGAAGTCAGAGAATAGAGAATTCAGAAGATCCAAGATTCAGAATTCGGCCAGTTTTTAAAAAATAGAAAACCAAAATTAGTTATCAAACATGTATCATATTTGTTTTTTAAAAACTGAAAACCAAAAACAGAAAATCAAAAACCAAAAACCAAAAACTGAAAACTGAAATCGTTATCAAACGGGGCCCAAATGATTATCAAGCGGGGCCGATATATCTTGAACACTTGATGGGTGATATATTTACTGCACAATTTGCTAATTGTCATTAATGAGACAAATTTTCCATTCAGCCTTGCATCCGTAGGGCTTTCAACATGACGATAAGGCAACAATCGTGGTACATCCCATTACATATCCCAACGAACATCCAAGCAAGATCCTCATTCTTAGAAAAGTTTATAATATGAAACTTGTCTTCACCATTATTGAAGGGGGAGATCTGTGAAATCTTTTCAAGCATCAAGTTTAATACTGTTTGTAACAGGTTCATTGAGATGAGAAAAGAGTCGAGTCATGACTGACTACTACTACGTTGGACTTGAAACTATTGTAGTATTTTCCTTCCCCAAACACTATCGTATAGGATCAAAACCTGATGGGAGGCCATTATTGAAAAAAAATTTGGTGGGTGCAAAGATGGAGATGAAATTTGAATTCTGGAAATAAAGAGATGCAATAGGTAAAGATTGGAACATTTAGTGAGAATGTAGAAAAAGTTTAAAATTGTTGGGACCGAGAAAATATAGGATAGAATTAGTTTGTTTTTCTTTTTGAGGAAAATCCACATGATTTTAGACTTTTTGGGTTGAGAAAAATCCTATGTTAAAAATCACTTTTGGTCCCTGAACTTTTATGAAAGTAACAATTTAGTCTCTCAACTTTGATTTGTAACGATTTAGTCCCTATACTTTCGATTTAGTCCCTATACTTTCGATTTTATAACGATTTAGTCCCTGTACTTTCAATTTTGTAACAATTTAGTCCTTCAACTTTAATAAGTAATAATTTGGTCTCTGTACTTTCAAATTTGCAATGATTTAGTGAAAAATTAATGTAAAGATTTAATGAAATTTCTTACCTAGATAGATTAATAAACTAATTTGGGATCCAATATGTTAATAAGCTACAAAGTTTAATCATTAAACAATAAAAATTGATATTTAATTTTAATGATTTTTTTGGGACAAGGATTAAATTGTTACAAATTTGAAAGTATATGGACTAAATTGTTACTTATTAAAGTTAAGGGATTAAATTGTTACAAAATTGAAAGTACAAGGACTAAATCGTTACAAATCAAAGTTCAAGGACCAAATTGTTACTTTCATGAAAGTTTAGGGAGCAAAAGTGATTTTTAACCTTGATTTTTTTTTAAAAAAAAACTGAACATTGGTAGTTGGGCTACACAGAACTGTAAATAAGTAAACACCAAAGATAAAATGGACATGTAAATTATCAGTCAGTTGTTTCACAAATTGCGGTAGTCATTGTTCATACTCCAATTCAATTTAGCAAAAAATCAGTACCTTTTTTTTAGCCATTTATGATAAATTCCCAAAAGAAATTCCTCGAAAAAAAAAAACAAAAATCTCAAAACAAAAAAGGGAAATTGTGCTAAATAACTACAAAAAAAAAAAAAAAAAAAAAAAAACATTCTTGATTTTTGGCTACGGAAGTTCGGATTTTGTAGGCATGGCTACCGAAATTTTAGGAACCGTTTCCTGGTTTTTTTTTTTTTACGTTTTTACCCATGGTATATACGACTATATACAAACGCCGTTAACATTCTTTTTTGTTGCAAATGTCCCCTTTTTGTGTGGTGGATGGATCCCTACTTACATGGGATCGTTTGGCGGTTTGTTTTGATCCTGATTTACCTATTTTTCAGGCTTAGGCTTTCTAACGGTAAAAAAATTATGTTTTTCAGCAGCATGAAGCAATCAACAGATGGATTACCCAAAAAAATACATCAAACAATTCCATAGTTGTATGTAACAGTTCAATCTACACGGACAACAGGCGTACGATATCATAGATGTATATACTAATACATACATGTTCACAGGCAGACAATGGAGGGTATATAACTGTTCAAACACACGTACATACGAGCATATATGTATATAGATGTATGAGATAGTAGTTGTACATATCAGTATATAAATGTATGAGATCATGGATGTATATACTAATACATACACGTTCACAGACAGACAATGTACATAGGCTTGCCAATACATAGATTGCAAGGTGCAGAGAGGGTATATAACTCCTCTCACACTCTTTCATATGACCACACCACAACATACTTTCCAGAGGAGTTTGCAACAATGATGGAATAGTATTTATCAGTACATACCGTTCTGGTGGGTTCGATCTCCTCACTTTCATCCTTTTTTGTCCGTCTGTCCTTCCCTTTGGGTCTCTTTGCATCCTGGATGTTAATTAGGGAGTTTAATTCTCTAATTTGTAATTCTCAAGGGGGTAATTATAGCATGTTTTACACAACCTAAAGAGTAAATACAGAGTCTTACCTCCACGGGCTTAGTCTTTTTTGGTCTCTGCTTACAATCGAGCGTAATATTCTCGGAATGCATGAAAGAAACGAAATCCCTAAAATCTCAGGGGAATGTATCAGTTTATTGCTAATATAAGGGAATGGGAATGAAGCTGTTACCTTGGTTTGAATTTTTGAGAAATTGTACAGTCCTCGCGCAGAAGGAGAATCGATGGAGGATGTGGGGCGAGCAAGAGTCTCGACGACGCGACTGAAGAAGGTCGTCGGTGAAGGGATAAAAGCCCTTTGCGCAGCGGAAATGCACAGAAAACCACACTGATTTTAACTAAGAATGAAATACCAATACGGATCACAAACTCAATATTTACAGCAGAAAATCAAATGTAATCATGCTGTAAAGCTTATTAAAGCATACTGTAAAAAGGAGAAAAATTCTAGATCTAATCTAGAATTGGGTCCTAATGACCCTAGTTCAAGAAAAACCTTACCCTTGAAGAAATCCTTGAACTTTTTCGCCAAAAATCTTCGATTTTCTCCCAAAAACAGCAGCAGTCACACCTTGATCTTGCTGGAAAATCACCACGAACACCACCACGAAGATTCACCGGTATTCTCTGATAGGTTCTATCGTTGGGAGCTTGTGGGAGCCAAAAGCCTAAGGTAATTCTCTGGATCAATAACTCTGTCTTCTCTGAAAGAGAGCAGAACGAGAGAGAGCGAGAGAGAGAGGGAAAGATTGGCGTGATAGGCGTGAGACTGAGCGTAAAAAACTGCAACTGCACCCTGACCACATAATATCAGGTAACTGAAAAATATCAGTTACCTGATATTTTAATTAATTATAATTTTAAAATCATAAATTTTAAATTACAATTAATTGTATTTAATTAATCTAAATTAATTAAAATAACATTAATTTAAATCCAATTTAAATTAACATCCCTCTTATCTTATAGTCTAATTAAATCAAATTTAATTAAACTAAATTAATTAATTAATTCGAAATTAATTAATTAAAATAAAATTGAACATCACATATTCAATTACTATTTTCTCTCTCAAAACTATAGTATTAATATACATCCAATGCATATTAATTATAACCTATAGTTTTAATATGAACCAAATTCATATTTTAGTATAATATTCGAACACCTTCGAATATTCAATCCATCCTTAGAATTTTACCTCAACGCCCTAAATGAGCTACCGGTGGGACCTAATGGACCTACAGATCAGAAGCTCCAACGATATGAGATTAGTTGGTTAAACTCATTAACCAAGTTAATCAATATTCGTTAACTGTGGTTCACTCCACTAAAGAACCACATCTGCACTCTTCTCACTGCAGATATATTTCTGTGTCCACGGATATTGACCGTCAACAGCAAGTTAGCCCTTCACGTGTGTTCGTACCCCAGCTAGGTCAAATTACCGTTTTACCCCTGGGCTACCTCTTGGTCCTTAAGTACCAGTGCTCCTCTAATGAACAATCTGTTTGTGGTCCAACCATCAAACAGAAATCCCTCTCGTGCCATAAAGAGGGTAGGGCCCATTGTTCAAGACCCGGAGACACCACTTAAGGGAACACACCTCTACTTACCCTCATATCAGGAAGGAGTGAATTCCATCTTGTAAGATTACGTTCCCAGCTCCCCACTCGGTCTTGTCCCCAAAATGGTAGGCTTATTGAGTCGGCGAACAGGCCACTCTCACCCGTACAAATCAAAGGACAATCCCTCATGGACAGGAGTCCATAATCCACTCAGGATTAAGGCCAAGTCGCCTAGGTCATCCTAGTGAAATAGAAACCGAGCTAACTAACGGTGTTACAGCTAGTGGTTAACTATTTCGCGGTCCGGTCTTTGTGCAAACTCATTGCACAGGATACCCCCACTCGCATGTCAACTACATGAACGCGTTGGATCACTACGTTTGTATCAATATACAAAGCGGGCCGTATCCATAGTGTCACCAGGATAAGGTACCCAACCTTATCCCTATACTACATACCCTTTAGGCTAATCTTGAACATTGATCCCCGTATGTCCCCACATACCAGTTCAAGCCTCATTCTATTAGCCAAGGATGTTTAGTTTATTGGATTAGGGTTAATAAGACAAGATATAATACAAACATTGAATAATACATCACTTTATTAATGTTCGGTCAAATGTACATTTACTATCTACGAGTTTTAGGGCATAAAACCCAACAGTCGGCACGGCGGATGTGGGTCGTCGGCGCGATGCGAGAGGTAGGGATTGGTATACACTCTGTGTTAGGGGTGGAAAATGGTGGGAAATGGAGGATTAAGTCTTTCAAGGTTTTCGAGGGGAGGGAGACGAAGATGGACCGACGGGGGGTGACGCAATGCATGGTGGCGTTCTGGTGGGAGGGTGGACGGTGTTATGACAGCTCATAATTGCAGCAGGTAAGGTATCATAATTACTGTGTTCTTATTTGTTTTTTAATGGGAAAAATACACTTTTGGTCCCTGAGGTTTGGGTTAAGTTACACTTTGGTCCCTGAGTTTTCAAACTCAACAAAAATACCCCTGAGGTTTGAGATAAGGAGCAATTTAGTCCTTGTCGTCCAATTTACCCTTAAATACTAACGGAATGCTGACGTGGAACTATTATTTTAATTAAAAAATTATTTTTAATATTTTTAAATAAAAATATATTATTTTATTAAATTTTTAATTATTTTTCCACCTCTTTCTTCTCCTTCTTTCTCTTCTCCCTTTTCTTCTTCAACTTCTTCTTCAACTCCGGTGGCCGGCGGCCACCGCCGTTCGCCGGCCGGCCACCAGCTATTTTTTTTTTTTAAACTTCTTTCTCTCTTTTATGTTTTCTTCTCCTCCATTTCTCCCCATTTTCTTTTTTTTTTTTTTTTTTATAAAGAAGATGGAAAGGGAGGAGGGGGCTCCTCCTCCTCCCTTTCCGGCGCCGGCGACGGGAGGGAGGAGGTGAAGGATTGGAATTCCCAATTCCATAACAGCGGAAGCAATTGGACCGTTCGTAAATTAATTTTGTTCTTCAAAATACAAATACATTGGCAAAAGGTTAAGCGGTTTCGTTGACGACTTTGAATACTTGAACGAACACCACCATTTGATCTTCCCTTCTATAACTCTGAGATTAGGCGTAGTTGTGGGACTACCTAATCTTGAATGGGAAAAACCCTAGAGAGAAAATTCTCCCTAGAGTTCTTGAGTTGAGAGAATATGAGAGGGTCTTATGGTGGCCATATGTTGTGGTACCTAAACCCTAGGGTTAGTATTCTATTTATAGGAGAAAGACCATGAATAAAATATTCATTTAAAATCAATTATTTCCATAACTGATTTAATCTTTTCCATAATCAATTAATTCCATAACCAATCAATTCCATAATTGACTAATCTTTTCCATAAATGATTGATCACTTCCATAAGTGATTAATCATTTCTATAATTGATTAATTTTCAATTAATTAATTCTTTAATTAATTAATCACCAATTAAATATCATATATTTAATTTCTGACATTCTATTAGTTAATTAATTAATTACCCAATTAAATATCATATATTTAATTTCAGGTCTTCAATTAATTAATTCTATAATATGAATCAAATTCATATTAAAATTTGAACTCCTCCAAATTCTCTTATATCCTATAAATTTAATATGAATCAAATTCATATTAATATTTGAACTTCTTCAAATATTTATTTCTCTCATAGACTATAGTTTAATTAAATCTCATTTAATTTAAACTAAATTGAATAATTAATTAATTCATTCATCTTATAATTAAATACCATATATTTAATTAGACATATATTTGAACTCTTTCAAATATATTAATCTCTCAATATAATAAAGTTTAATCTCAAATTAGACTTTATATTTTAATGCATCACTATACATTATATTAATTTGTATCTCATACAATTAACTTAATTCCCAATATGAATTTGAACTATTCAAATTCTCTCAAGATATATTTGTTCCTAATTACTCTTTACGAGCTAGCAGAGGGACCTAATGGACCTACAGATTAGAAGCTCCAATGATATGAGGTTAATAGATTAAACTCATTAATCAGGTTAACCAATATTCATTAACTGTGGGTCATTCCACTAAAGACCCACAGCTGAACTCTTCTCACTGTAGAACATTTCTGTGTCCACGAATATAGACCTATACCGATAAGTCAATCCTTCACGAGTGTTCGTAATCACAGTTGGGTCAAATTACCGTTTTACCCCTATGTTACATCTGTCTCCTTAAGTACCAGTGCTCCTCTAATGAACAATCTGTTTATGGTCCAACCATTAAACAGAAAGTCCCTCTTGGGCCAGTGAGAGGGCGGGATCCCTTTGTTCAAGTCCCGGAGTCACCATTTAAGGGAACACTCATCTACTTCTCCTAGAAGCGGGAAGGAGTGAATTCCTTCTTGTGTTGTCATGTCCCCAGCCTCTCACTCGGTCTTGTCCCCAAAAAGGAAGGCATATTGAGTCGACGTATTGGCCACTCTCACCCATGCTAATCAAAGGACAATCCCTCATGAGAAGGAGTTCATGACACACTCAGGATTAAGACTGAGTTACCTAGGTCATCCTATTGAAACAGTAACCTAACTAGTTAACGGTGTTATAACTAATGGTTGACTATTTCGTGGTCCGGTCTTATGCAAACTCATTGCATAGGATACCCCCGCTCGCATGTCTCCTACATGGACGCCTTGGATCAATACGTCTGTATCGAATACAAAGTGGACCGTATCACATAGTGTTATCAGGATAAGGTACCCAACCTTATCCCTATACTATAGACCTTTTAGGTTGTTACTTGAACACCAATCTCTGTATGTCCCCACATACTAGTTCAAGTTACATATAAACAACCTTGGATCTTAGTTTATTGGATTTGGGTCAAATTGTGCAATATTTAACAATAACACTTTATTGTAGAAACTCAATAACACTTTATTGAAACAAGTATACAATTTGTTTACATTCACTATCTACGAGTTTTAGGGCATAAAACCCAACATGAGGGCCTTCCTCCTCCCGTTGTCGGCGCGAAAGGGGAGGAGGGAAACCCTCCTCCTTCCCTCACGGTTTTAGATCTTTTTTTTAATTTTTCAGGTATTCTTAGTTGCAAGTAGTAAATCTTCCTATTGACAGGACTGTTGTTTCCGATTAATGGAGTTTGAAGGTGTTTCTCTTTACTGAGGGAGGTTGAACTTTGTACTCCTTCCCCAATAAAGGTATTTACTCCTTTTTCCGGGGAACAACTCTTTCCTGTAGTAACAATATGATACATATGATTTTAAAAATAGTTTTGTGTTCTTGGATTTTTTAATTTCAAACCTCCTAAAATGTCTCCAACTTATTAGGGGTGTATTTTATCTCTATTAAACTCTGATTTTGGTTTTAAACGTTAAGAACACGGTAGGAAGTTTGTTGGGGGGGCATTTTTGTCTTGTACAAATAGGGATTTATTAATCAGTAAATCGTTTAGCCATCTATTTAATTTATAAACGTTCATAGCCATTTTTCAAGCCACCTATTTATTTATAGCCATTTTTCTTGTTGCCCCTAAAAAAAAAAAGTCAATTTAGAAATATAGAAAAAAAAAATCCAGTGAAAAATTGCCAAAACGTGATTGTCATGTGACTATATTTGTGCTATGAAATTCCATTTTTATCCTCACCTAAAACTTCAATCTCTTTCATCCTAAAAACAAGGAGGGTGTATTTGAACAATATTTTCTTCAAATCTTATCTTTATAGTTAATTCAAATTGGAGATTCTTTTTTTAGATTCTGCAACTTCAAAAACCAGCATATATTGAGGGACGTTCTTCACTTTCTCGTTGGTTCTGGATTATTTTTCGGCATCGATTCTTCGATAGGCAGCGGCACCATCGTCCTTATGGTTTTGGGTATTTTTTTTTCGATTTTGTGTAGTGTGAGGTGCGATTGATTGTGAATGTTTGATCCGGTTGTGACTACTAGGATTTGGAATTGGATGTGTTTTTGAGTTTACTACTGTCCAATGGTGATTGCTAGGGTGCAACTATAGTTTGGTGGATTTGCTGGGATTGTGATACTAAGTCGAGGGTGCAGGATGTGGCTTTTTGTCATTGGACCGTGCTAGATGATTGTGTGTGGGGGTTGAGGTGTCGCGATGGCCAAAAACTGCAAGTCAACAGCGAAGAAGAAGGTTTTCCTCTCTCATTTGCGGGAAGCGGTGAAGATGTGCTTTCATTTGGATTCATGAGGAATGAGGTGCAAGTTGAGTACAAGGTATTTGTAGACATAATATGGATATCAAAATATTTTTTAGGTTAGTAGATTACACTTCAGTAAAAAGAAATAGAAATGCAAGTTGAGTCTAAGGTATTTGTGTAAATCGATGTTAATTTTTTTATTTACTAAAAGATATACTCTCACTGTCATATTTATAAGTTAATGTATTTCTATGGCAGTGCAACCGATTTATTTTTATAGTTTTTCAATACAAGATATTTGCGTATCTTAATGTCTACCATCTAAATTAAATTTTGTTCCTTGAATTTAAATACATTGTATTTTATGCCATGAATTGAAAGTCATTAAAATTATATGTTTTTTTTACATACCTATTATTTGCCATGAATTGAAAGTCATTAAAATTATATGTTTTTTTACATACCTACTATTTGCCATAAATTGGTCCTCATTAAAATCATAGGTTTTTTTTACATGACTGTATTTCTATATATTTTTTTTCAATTTATTATGTATCTTTGTATTTTCAATTTTTTCGTTGTATAGATTTTAAATTATTAACCAATTAGATATATTTTTAATTATTTTGTATTCTCAATTTTTTAGTTGGTTTAACCATTTCTTGATTTGAGGGATTTGTATGGGATTTGAATTAACTAATACTTGATTTGATTTTAGAATTTAGTTTATTTGTGTCTAATCCAAAAAAAATTGAGATGTATTTTTGTATTGATAATTCAGATTTTTTAATTTATAAGATTGATTTGACCATTTATCTAAAAATAGAAATAGTTACCATCAACTTTCACAATAGACTTTTTATTTTAGTCATTCTTGCAGTTAACCTTTTTTTTTATTATGGCCATTTACAAGGATTATCCAAAAATGATAGTTAAATGGGCTTCTAGGCCCATGTACTTTGACCTACTAGAAAATTGGACAGCCCAGTTTTACCGTTCCATGTCTCTCTTAGACACGTATATATTCTCCTTTCTCTAAACCCTAATTTCTTCGTCTCCTTCTTTTCCTCCGGTATGCCGTCGCTTCTCTTCTTCTTTGTTTCATCTTTCACCTTCGTGGTCTTCATCATAACTTTACTTCAATCACCCCTTCATGCTTTTTCGAATTTGCGCATTTGTTTTTCTGTTCCTGCTTTCTTTTGGGTCCGATTTGGATTTCTGCTCTGCTTACTGCTTACGTTTGTATCAGTTACTCCGCTGTTATTTGCTTTTGATCGAGGGTCTTACATTTTCTAAACTCTGTCTGTGCACAGGACTGAAGTGTATATCATCTTTGCGAAGGCGAAGATTCGAATATGAGGTATTTTTCACAGCATTCTCTTCGTTCATATTTGTTGTGGTTTCAGATTTATGTTCGCATTTGGATTTTGGTTAGTTCTAGTGGATGGACCCCCCTGATTTCTTTTCTTCGATTATACTGTTTTAAGTTTTATAGTTGCTGGTCGCTGGAATAATGGGTTCTGAATGATTTAATCTACCATCTTTAGTAATGTGAAGTTTTGAGAAAGTTAGGATTGATGATCTCTAGGAAGTAGGCCTGCGTTCCTGTGTCTTCAAGAAGTTTCAGCGTGAGATCGTTTTAGTTATATCCTGTGTGCGTGGTCTTATTCTCTCCTCGTTCCTTTCTACAGTAAGCTTCAGAGCGATGCATTGAGAGAAGCTATCTCATCTATCTTCACTGATAGCAACGAGAAAAAGAGAAAATTTACTGAGACCATTGAGCTTCAGATCGGGCTGAAGAACTATGATCCTCAAAAGGATAAGCGTTTCAGTGGTTCTGTGAAGTTGCCGCACATTCCCCGTCCCAAGATGAAGATTTGCATGCTTGGAGATGCCTTGCACGTTGAAGAGGTAATTTGACCATCTCCATGTATATGATTATGTTACCGGCTATCCTATGATATTTTGCTTCCTGTATCTGAACAATGCTTGTGGTAATTTGTTTTATTATGTTATAAAATTTGAACTTAGCATAAATATTGATTCTTGTCTGGTCAAATGTAATGTTATTCTAATTATAAATACAGTCTATCTGTTCCTATATTCCTACTATTTAAGGACGTTTGTGGTGTGTGTGAGCTAAATATTAGCGTTTCTTATTATTATTTTGGAGTTGGATAATTTGGTTTGTATCAATGCATTGATTTTAATTGATTTTGGGACACTTCTATATGTTTCCTCTTTTTATCTATTACCTTTCCAATGCTATTATAGGACATATCTTGATTGGGTTTTCATAAAATAATATTACAGGCCGTGAAGATTGGTCTAGACTATATGGATGTTGAAGGCTTGAAGAAGCTAAATAAGAACAAGAAATTAGTGAAGAAGCTTGCCAAAAAATACCACGCCTTTTTGGCATCTGAAGCTGTCATCAAGCAGATCCCTCGTCTTCTAGGCCCTGGTCTCAACAAAGCAGGCAAGAAAATTTTATAAACATATAGTTCTACTGTTTTTCTTAACTAAATATAATAATCCCTTGAAGAATTAATTCTTGTTATGTTTCATAGAAAGAAATGTTTCAGTGCTAGAATTTTATAGGCTTGAGTTATATGTTAATTCTATCTTTGCTCTCTTCCTTTTCCAGGAAAGTTCCCAACATTGGTGACACACCAAGAATCGCTTGAATCCAAAGTGAACGAGACCAAGGCAATGGTCAAGTTTCAATTGAAGAAGGTTCTTTGCATGGGAGTTGCCGTGGGAAATGTTGACATGGAAGAGAAGCAAGTTTTCCAAAATGTGCAAATGAGCGTCAACTTCCTGGTTTCTTTGTTGAAAAAGAACTGGCAGAACGTAAGTTCATCTCAGTGCAGCTCTTAACTTGATTTGTTTCATCATTTTCGCTCATGAAAATGTAAATATGGTGTTTGCTTGTTTTGCAGGTTAGGTGCCTGTACCTGAAAAGCACAATGGGCAAGTCGTACCGGGTTTTCTAAGCTCCGTTAGCAATCTAGTCAGTCTTGTGTTCGATCTTTTACTGTTGAAGTTATTTTTTGAAGAGCAGTTTTGTGAATTGAGCGTTTTTGAATGATTCTTGAACGAAGAAACAGGGATGCTTTTTTCTACTTTAAAGTGACTATTGATAATGAAGTTTTTATTCCCATCAACCCAACCCATTATGAACGTTTTACATTTACTGTGACTGGTGGTGGTATTAGAATTGTTTGGTTTTTCTTCTTCATGGATTATTGACATACTCGATACAACATCTATACAAGTCCTCCGTCTATTTCACATAATCTCCATCCCAATTTTGATTATTTTTTTTATATTAATCATGGATCATTGTACGTATTTTGTAGTTTGAATTACAGTGCGTCGACTTATCTTTAATACAATTAATGAAAATATTAGGTAGGATATAATCCTTAGATAAAGTTTTGTTGAGTTTGCATTGAAAGAAGTTATCAAAAATGTAAAATCAATGCTTATATATGGATGTTGGAAGATTTGTTTCTTAAGTAAGCATGGCTTTAGACATTAATCTGCATATTTCAAAAAAAAAAAAAAAGTAGACATCAATCTGCAAAGAACCCTTGGTGGCAAAACATGAAGGCTTGTTCTTATGTTGTATATACTTTTTAAAGAGTATAATAATCATGGAAGCATAAGGTGAGAAATTGAACCAAGTTTGTATTAAGAGATCACGACTCAAAAAAAACCATGTTAATGGTTCATCCAAATTTCTCATATCACCTGTGTGTTCTGTTGTCGATTTTGAAAGGTTTGACAACCTTTGAACCAAGATCTTTTTATCCAATTTGTAAGAAACAAATGATCCACATCGAAATAATATATTCCTGCTTTTATTTGCAACTGTAAAAAATGTTGTTCTTAGAAGATAATATTACCAATTTAGGGTGACTACAAAATTATTACTAACCCCAACTAGTTGAGTTATTTTCACAGACTCAAATCAAGTAATGTAAATTATAATAATATGCTAATTCAAGTATAGCTTGAATTTTCTTTTCTTCTGAACTAAAGAAAAAAAAAACAGAATTGAATTATTTTCTTGAAATTGGTTGATTTAATGGAGCACATGCAATTGATTGTCTTGAAAATTTCTGAAAGAAGTCAGAGATGGGCAACTACGTTTACAGTAGAAGAAGGTCGATCTGGGAGTGAAGGAAGTGGCTCTTGGAAGCTTGCAAATGGCAAAATCTCCATCCCCTCTGCAGATGCCAAAAGCCAATTTGCTTTCTCTCTTTCTCTCTTTCTCTCTTTCTCTCTTTCTCTCTTTCTCATGTTATATTATATATATACATATTGCCCTAATTGTATTTGTCGCATCATTCAACAACTAGGGCTGCACTTTTCTCCGCCGCCTCCACCCTCTTCATCTCTTTCTTTCTCTCTGTAAGCTTCTTTTTCCATCAAATCCCTCTTATTCAACTCTGGAATTAACTGCGTTGTTCTTTGATCAATTTCTTGGGCTTTGTTTGATAATCTATGTATATTTCGCAAATCAACTAATTGCTTACTGGCAAAGTGTGAGCTTCTGTGCCCTAAAATCTCTCTCATTCAAATTTCTGTTGCATTGCATTTCGCATTCTGCTGACAGGATCTCATTTCCCAAACAATCTTGATTGTTGTTTTTAACTGTTCAAGACAAAACACTTGCAACTTCTTTTCTTTAACTGTTTGCAAATAAAACTTTGGATTTTAAACTAATGGAAGTAAGAATCTGAGATCTGGGTTGGGTGTAATTACCTATGAGATGGAGCTTCGAGTGAAGAGCTGAAAACCCATTAGGCTGCATCTTCTCATAATGCTCCACACATCAATTGCCTCCATAACACAGTGAATAGCTTACTGCTACTCATGTTTTGTTTTTAACAGGCAAACAAATTACCAAAAACTTTACTGTATTCGTAACCTATCTTCTTAATTTAAACACTGGATGCCCATTTGTCAGAGAAAAAACAAATGAAGAAAATTGTCTATTTGGCTTCAGACTATGACCATTTTTTACCGATTGCAAAAGAAAATGACGAAAATGGTTCTAAAATTTTCTTACTTCTGCCATATATGCTAGTTCATTGTTCAAGTATCACTATCCTGGTGCTTGCTGGATATGCTCTATATTTCAATCTTTCTGTTTGATTCTTTTCACCTGCTTTTAGTTTTTGGTTCATTTTTGTAAACCACACCAGTTTAAAAGTGATTCATGAATTTAGGAGCAGAAATGTCAACCATGTCAACTGCAAAGCTTCCTTCCCGCTTCATGTTCAATGAGCCGTGTAAAAACCAATTCAAAAGCACAATCATCAAGTGTCCATCTTCAATCGGATCGACGAGCAACATTTCGCAATCCTTCGGCTTGAAATCATCTCCCTCATTCAGAACCACTGCAATGGCAGTTTACAAGATTAAACTAGTTGAACCATGTGGGAAAGAGCATGAGTTTGAGGCATCTGATGATACTTACATTCTTGATGCAGCTGAAGAAGCAGGAGTTGACCTTCCATATTCTTGCAGGGCAGGAGCGTGCTCCACATGCGCAGGGAAACTTGTTTCGGGTTCAGTCGATCAGTCAGACGGGTCGTTCCTCGACGATAGTCAAATGGCAGAGGGTTATTTGTTAACCTGTGTTTCACACCCAACTGCAGATTGTGTGATTCACACACACAAGGAAGAAGAACTGATCTGAGGATTTGAGTGAGTTTGAGTGATAGAGTGTTTCTTTTTCTTTGATGGGCTCTAGTTTTGATTTGTAATCTGATATTGTAAGAGGAAAAATAAAAAAAGATCGTATATATGAACGTCTCTGTATCGACGGGGACTTCTACTGAAATCTCTTGATGGCTTTAAGTACCGTCGTATTGTACTCTGTCTTCTTACTAGTAACAGTAACATGATGCTCGATAAATTTTTGCACTTTTATTTAAACTAGTTTAATACTACGAGTGTTTTAAAGTACTAGTTTAAAACTACTTGCGTTGCACGTGTTATAATATCTTTTAAAGTATAAGTAGTTAATTAGAAAATTTGATTAAAAGGGAGCTTAAAAGAAAATCAAAAGTTTCTCTATTGAGCATCTTTTAATATAGTATATTGAGCACATTTTAATATAGTATAAATAGATATTACTGAATTACAACTGCTAAACTTTTTTTAATGAGCCACGGAAACAATGTCCGGAAAGATTTTAAAAAACACGGGAGAGGGAAAATATTTAAATGATTTCTATCAAGGTAATGTTTACTCTTGGTAAGAATGTGGAAAAAAAAAAAAAAAAGCTAGAATTCTGTTACTGTACTCACACCACCATTTTGTCTTTCACATAATGTTGCCTCTTTCCACACTTGTAAATGAAGGTGGTGGTGCCCTGTTGATTAAAATTGGCACAAATTGAAAATTAAAAAGACAACTCGTATCAATCTGAATCAATAAGTGTAGATATAGAAGAGAGAATGAAAAAATCGAAATACAGATATACATACATATATATAAATATATATAATAAATGTAATAGTATATATTTTATAACCTCTTAATTTATATTTGATAGGTTTCTAAATAAAGCTAAATTAAATTAAAAGTAGAAATGTTCCTTTATAAGGATTTCTTTTTCCTAATTCATTCCAATTTCTGCTCAATTCAAATGAACAAATAAAACATGTTTAACTTTTATTTCTAAAGTAGACACAAACGCCTTTTAATCTACTAGTTTTTTAGCACGTGCGATGTACGTTTATATTTCAAATTATGTATATTTTTTCTTATAATTAATAAAATAATTTTGTAAGGTTTGGATTAAGTTTCATTTTGGTCTCTGAGTTTTCAAATTCGACAATTTAGTCCCTGAGGTTTGGATTTCTTTCATTTTAGTCCTTCAATCCATTTTTTCATTAAAAACTAACGGTTTGCTGACGTGACACTATTTTTTATTTAAAAAAGGGAAAAATACACTTTTCTATTTTTTTTTTTTAAAAACATTGAAGAAAAAGAAGAGAAGAAGAAAGAAGGGAAGAAGAAGAAAGAAGAAAGAAAGAAAAAAAAAAAAAAATCAGTCGCCGGCGGCGGCGGCGGCGTGTGGTGGCCGCCGGTCGTCGGACTTAGGAAGAAGAAGAAGGAGGAGGGAGAAAATGGAGAAGAAGAAGATGAGAGAGAAAGAGAGAAAGAATAAAAAAAATAATTAAATATTAATTTTTTAATTTTTTAATATTTTTTATTTAAAAAATAAAACAAAAATAATTTTTTATATTAAAATAATAGTGCCACGTCAGCAACCGTTAAAAGTTAACAGAAAATTTGACGGCAGGGACCAAAGTGCTCCTTATCTCAAACCTCAGGGGTATTTTTGTTGAGTTTGAAAACTCAGGGACCCAAGTGTCACTTAACCCAAACCTCAGGGACCAAAAGTGTATTTTTCCCTTTAAAAAATTATTTTTTGATTTTTTAAAATAAAAATATATTATTATTTTTAAATTTTTATTTCCTTCCTCTCATTTTCTCTTTCTTCTTCTCCAACACACCAGCTCTTCTCCTTCTTCAACACATCGGCCGACGACCTTTTTTTTTTTTTTTTTTTTAAATATCTTTCTTTCTTCTTCTCTCTTTCTCTCTCCCTCACCATCTCCTCCTCTCTCACCATCCCTCTCTTTCTTTCCCTCATCGTTCCTCTTTCTCTCACTGGCGTCCCTCTCTTTCGCTCCTCACGGTCGTCCCTCTCTCTCTCACGGTCGTCCCTCTCGTTCAAGTAATCATCTTTTCAAACTCCATTCTTGTTTCTCGAGTAAATTTTTTTGGGTACTGATTAATTTCTTCTTTTGGGTACAAATTTGATGGGGATCTTATGAAAGCTCTGTTTGGTTATGTCGCAACGATTTGGAAATCCCCCCCGGAGTGAGGCTAACTCTTCAGCAAACGTCGTTGGCCAGAACTCAGGCCCGTCACAAATTTTCATTCTTGAACCTAAAAAGTCTCAGAACAAAGCCATTGTTGTCAAGTCCTTGACCATTCCTCGCAACGAAATCCTCGATGCGCTCAACGGAGGTCAAGGCCTCGAAACAGAGATTCTTGAAAAGCTCACAAGAATTGCTCTGACCCAAGAAGAAATTTCTCAAATTCTTGCGTACTATTGAATCTTGAAAGTAAACAAATCTTGCATGATCATCTTATTGATAACAATGCTTCAAATAGCCAAAAGATACAAAATCTGGAAATAACCAAATAACAGAACTCAACAAACTCTGAAACAATATCTAACCGATATACTAATTTAATACTCCCCCTCAAGATGAACATACAACATTCAAAATACCCATCTTGGATAGTAATGACTCAAAGGAAGAACGGGGTAAGGCTTTAGTAAAAATTTCAGCTGATTGAAGATGAGTTCTTATTGGTAGCAGCTTCACATGTCCCCGAGAAATATGATCTCTAATGAAGTGGCAATCCAGCTCGATGTGTTTTGTGCGCTCATGAAATATATGGGATTAGAGGCGATATGTATGGTAGCATTATTATCACAGAATATCACGGCTGGAGAAGAGGTCTGTAGCTGCAAGTCTTGGAGAAGTTGTGTCAACCATATTAATTCGCTGGTAGTTGCTGCTAATGCCCTATATTCTGCCTCAGCAGAGGACCTTGAAACAGTGCTTTGCTTCTTTGATTTCCAAGAAACAAGAGCATCCCCAAGGAAAATGCAGAAGCCTGATGTTGACTTTCTGGAATCGAGGCAAGATGCCCAATCAGCATCAGAGAACGCTCGTACGGACATGTTGGAGGTGGTTGGGAGAAAAATTCCTTGCCTAGGTGTCCCTTTCAAGTATCTCAGAAGGGAGTATGCAACATTTAAATGTGGTTGATGTGGTCTGGCTACAAACTGACTCAGTTTGTGCACGACAAAAGTGATATCGGGCCTAGAGATAGTCAAGTATAGAAGGCGGCCGACTAATCTTTTATATGCAGTGACATCGGTTAGCAAAGCACCATCAGTGACATTAAGTTTTAGAAGTGGATCCATAGGAACATGGGAGGACTTAGATCCCAATAGTCTTGTATCTTCGAGAAGCTGAAGAACATAGTGTCGTTGAGATGAAAGGATCCCTTTGGATGAACGAGCTAATTCTATGCCCAAGAAGTAACGCAGTGGACCCAAATCCTTGAGCTTGAAGGCAGTGTTTAAATGAGTTTTCAACAGGTTTAGGGACGTAAGAGAAGCTTCGGTGATTATTATGTCGTCAACATAGACTAAAAGGGTTATAAAAGTGGAGCCACTGCCTTTAATGAACAAAGAGTAGTCGGACTTGGATTGCTTGAAGCCAAGAGTGAGAAGAGCCTTCGAAAACTTATCAAACCACTGACGGGATGCTTGTTTTAGGCCATATATTGACTTATTCAGCTTGCAAACTAGACGTTCCCCACTAGGTACAATAACGTTATGTTTATATCCAAGAGGAAGATCCATGTACACTTCTTCAACTAAATCACCGTGTAAGAAGACATTGTTTACGTCTAATTGCAATAATGGCCAGTTGAGAGAAACAGCAAGAGTAAGTAGTACCTTGACAGTGACAACCTTTGCAACGGGAGAAAATGTCTCTATGAAGTCAAGGCCTTCTTGCTGTGTGTATCCCTTCGCTACAAGACGGGCTTTATATCGCTCAATGGATCCGTCAGCTTTATGCTTCACTTTATATATTGTTGCTCACCACAAGCGCACGAGTCGTCACAAGTAATATAGTGATTTTGAGGATAGAGTATCGTCTCCACAGGGATTGGATTTATTCAATTAATTACCACGAATAATCTTGCTTAACTTTATTTAGAGAACAAAATCTAATGCCGAAAAGAATAATAAAAAGCTAATCTAGAAAGCAAAAGATAAATGGAGACACAATTTGGAGGGATAATTCTAGAGTTGTTGATTTCGACAATTGGACCTTTAATGCTTAATCAATTAACTAATATGGATTAACTAATCATTTCATTCATAAGTCTAGAAGCCTAATGACAAGGACTCTCCTGTCGGTCTCCTCCTATCTCATACCTTTCAATAAAGAATCTCCTTTCAGTCTCATCTTTATTTACTTAGCATGACATTACGACCCTTCAGTACAACCTCTAACGTTATTTATCTTGTCCCATGTCACCCGGGTAAATAGACGTCAGTCATGCATTAAGTTCTAGTCTAAGCTTCTCTCCGCCGAGTTTCCACTTAGTAACGATTCATTTAATCAGTGATCAGTTGATTAAAAGCATTACGAACAAAATGCACAAATGAACAATAATGAAAATTAAACCAAATAAATTCATTAATCAAGCAAGGGTTCAATATCTAAATCAATCTCATAGAATTTAGGAATTAACTACTCATAATCACTAAAATTCAATAATTCCTAATCACAACAATTCTAGAAACTAAAACATAAAGGAAAAGGGAAGAGAAATGCTCATAAAAGTGTCGATCTCCTCGATCCCGCGCCGACCTCCATCGATCCCGAGCTCCAAAGATCTTCAACAAAGCTCCAAAACTCTCCAAAAAATCCCCAATTTTAGTGTGGATTCTAGAATGGGGTGAAAACCCACAAATTGACACACAAACTTGGTTGCAAAAGGCTGTATTTATAGGCTCCTAGCAGGCGTAGCGTCGCGACTCTCTGACGTCATCTTTTCTTGGGCTCCAAGACGTCGCAGCGTCGAGACGCTATCTGGACAGCGTCGCGACACTGTCGCGATTCCAGAACTCTCCACGCGGCTACCTAGTGTCAGGACGCTCCAGGCTTAACATCTCGACCCTAGGCCCTGAATCTTCAATAATGGCCTGATTTTGATTCAATTTTTGGGCCTCCAACTTTCTTTTGGCCCAAATGCTTCTTGTAATGGATTTTGGGCACTTTTCTTGACCCAACTTGATAATTTAAGACTTGGAATTCATGAATATGGGCTTCTAACTCATTCTTCTTGGCTTTTTGGATTTGGGTCTTCAATGTAATTCTCCAAATTGCTCCAAAAACCTCCAAAATCATCCAAAATCTCTCAAAATTCCGGTATTTCTTCTTTGACTCGGTTTTTTGAAATTTAAACATAAAATAGCATTAAAGTACACAATTCAAGCATAAAACTAGCAAAAATTTATAGGAAAATGATGACATTTTTGCATGTCATCACACCCCCAAACTTAAACATTTGCTAGTCCTGAGCAAAGCTAAAACCATATATATGAATCAACTATTGCAAATGCATGACTCTAAGCTCAATGATCAAAATAATGAACTCTAACAATTAAAGGAAATATTAAAACATATTCTTTCATCACGAAATTTAAATCTGAACTCTTCATCCCTAGCGTGTGTGTGTGCGAGCCTCCTTATTACGTCTTTACTAGCCTAGAAAAGGTCTATAGAATCCTTAGTTCATCTTCCCCTACACTGGCCCTAAGCTGTAATTATCCAGCTTCCCAACAATCAAGAAAGCAATATCCCACTAAGGTGCCTAAAACAACGGGGTATGCCTCCTCCAAACTTGCAATTTTTTTTTATTAAGAATCCTTTTAGATGTAGCGCCTTCGTTCTGGCTTGCCAACATTGGTGATGAAAGCATCCAACTATGAGCGCCTCATCTTTCAGGATGCCGAGACATGCTCATTTCTTTTCAGCGCTTTCATGTAAAGGCAAACGATGGGTGTCATGAATGCCCCTGGTTACTAACGCTCTCAAGAAAGTGGAGCATTTTGTTTTTCATTTTCTTTCTTTTCCCTCTTTTTTTTTCATATATATTTTTTTCACACTTTTTTTTTTCATTTCCTCTTTTCTTTGCAGGCTAATAAACATGATTTTTCTCCAAAGTAAAATATTACAGACTCTCATGCAGTTCAATCTTTCAAATCAGATCTTAAGCCTATCGGAGTGACAACAAACATCTAGATAATATAATCCAGTTCTAAGCATTCAAAACCATATAAGTAGGCTAAGTGAACATGTGCAAGGAAATCAAAGAAAAAAAATTTAAATTTACATGAATCTTGAACATGCTTTCATATTTCACAAAAATTGAACAAAATTCATTATCTAGATCATATCATAGACCGTCCTCATCAAAACAAATGTAATAGAATCATCATGAAAAAATTTCGCTCAGATCAGAACAGCAAAGCCTCCCCCCAAACTTAAATCATACATTGTCCTCAATGTATTAATTATCCAAACTAATTAAGCATGCATAAGGACAATTAAAAAAATAAAGGGAGAACAATACTGCCCTGAAGTGCGAGAGAAACCATGGATGTCAGCCTTCAACATCATTGGGGTTGTTTTTGGAAGAAAATGTGGTCTCGAGCTCCTTCAAAAATTGATCAACGGGAACGAAAGGTCAACATGCTCTAACTACAAAAAACTGAAAAAAAAGAAAATTAACGGAAAAATAAACTTGGGTTGCCTACCAAGAAGCGCTTGTTTAACGTCTCTTAGCTAGACGAGTTTGTGCGAACTTTCAAGGTACATAAAAATTCTCATATTTCTTCGGGCCCTTCTTCCTTGAATCGATGAAGCAGACTATTGCTAGTAAGCTTACTAGCTTTTCATGGGCCCCAGAAGCAGAAATATTTTTGGGATTTTTTAATAATAAAAGCATAAAAGGAGAAAGATCAAAATAAAGGGACTCTGACTCTGACATGTGAGAACAAGAAAAAGAACATTCATTATCAAGAGAGGATGGAGAGGATAGAACAGACAAAGGTCTTTCAACCTTAAACTCTATCTCTTGAAACTCCTCAAACACTATGGGCTTATTTTCTTTTTCTTCCTCACAAACTTGTTCTTGGTGGGTGCTAGAACTATCCAATTCTTCCTCTTTTTCTATACAGCTCACCCCTATATGCTCATTTTTAGCCAAATCGAAAAATTACGCTCTTGAATGGGTGCTAATGAATTAGTGGCCACATGACTCACTAGACACTCTATGGAAGTGGATACTACTTCTCTATCATCCTTTTGGGTCTGGAGTCTCTCCATAGATTTTTCTAATTCTACATTCATGGCTCTAGTCTCTTCAATAAAATCTTCAAGCAAGCTCTCTAAGGAAGACTCTTTTTCTAAGGAAGCGGGCTGTACTTCACTCTCCTCCCTTCTTGGCTGCAATAACCATTTGAATTCTAGAGCTAATTTTGTGATTTTATTATCCTCTATAAATTCTTTAAGTAAGCTCTCTAGGGGAGATTTTTTTTAGAGGGGGGACAATTTGAATAGAAAAAATTAGACGATGGTGTTGGTTCTTCGGACTCAGATTCCCTAAAGGGCCACCCAAAATTATAAAAAGCCATTTAAAAACAATAAATCAACAATAATCAGGCTTTCAGTCAGATGCAAACACCAATTAAATGCACAATAAGAACAATGGACCAAGATAAAAATAAAGAAAGCAAAATAAAACCTCTAAATTAAAGCAAGCAATTTCTTCACAATATTAATTGAATGAAATTAGTCAATCCCCGGCAACGACACCAAAAACTTGTTGCTCACCGCAAGCGCACGGGTCGTCACAAGTAATATAGTGATTTTGAGTATAGACTATCGTCTCCACAGGGATTGGATTTATTCAATTAATTACCACGAATAATCTTGCTTAACTTTATTTAGAGAACAAAATCTAATGCCGAAAAGAATAATAAAAAGCTAATCTAGAAAGCAAAAGATAAATGGAGACACAATTTGGAGGGAGAATTCTAGAGTTGTTGATTTCGACAATTGGACCTTTAATGCTTAATCAATTAACTAATATGAATTAACTAATCATTTCATTCATAAGTCTAGAAGCCTAATGACAAGGACTCTCCTGTCGGTCTCCTCCTATCTCATACCTTTCAATAAAGAATCTCCTTTCAGTCTCATCTTTATTTACTAAGCATGACATTACGACCCTTCAGTACAACCTCTAACGTTATTTATCTTGTCCCGTGTCACCCAGGTAAATAAACGTCAGTCATGCATTCAGTTCTAGTCTAAGCTTCTCTCCGTCGAGTTTCCACTTAGTAACGATTCATTTAATCAGTGATAAGTTGATTAAAAGCATTACGGACAAAATGCACAAATGAACAATAATGACAATTAAACCAAATAAATTCATTAATCAAGCAAAGGTTCAACATCTAAATCAATCTCATAGAATTTAGGAATTAACTACTCATAATTACTAAAATTCAATAATTCCTAATCACAACAATTCTAGAAACTAAAACATAAAGGAAAAGGGAAGAGAAATGCTCATAAAAGTGTCGATCTCCTCGATCCCGCGCCGACCTCCATCGAACCCGAGCTCCAAAGATCTTCAACAAAGCTCCAAAACTCTCCCAAAAATCCCCAATTTTAGGAATATATAGTTTATAGCTATAGATGGATCACTAGTATTTGTAAGCTATATATGCTACCTGTGATTCGGTGAACGACGTGCCAGGCCGTGATGCAAGCCCCGTAAGATCATGTTCCATATACTCAAAAACAAGGTACATGGTACATGATGTTTGTGATGTGATCAAACCTTTCAACTTAACTGTATTTGGATGATTAAGCCTTCGCAAAACAAGGATTTCCCTTGCCATAAACTTGATACTCTCGTTATCTTTATTGTCGAATCTGACCCTTTTCAAGGCCACAACTTTATCTTGAATGATATCGTGAGCTTTATACACACTACTGTAAGTTCCCTGACCAATCTGCAAGAATGAGATATAAGAAACAAGAACATCGTAGGGCTATAGCAAGTTAATCAGCTGCAGATTTATTAGTTATACAACTAAAAGTCTCCAAGAGAGAGCATACCCTTGAAAAAGTTATACAAATTTATTTAAATTATTTAGGAATGTTTAAACATTTATTCATTCTTTCAAAAAAAAAAAAAAAAAAACATTTATTCATTATTCTATTTGACAAGTATACCCTTGAAACAATCTTCTCTCTCCTAGTAGTAAATTTTGGAAGCTTTAGAAACTCATGGGTAGAAAATAGGATACACCAAAATCTAAAAGAAGTTTTTTTTTATAATTAAATATTGTTGTGGGTGTCCAGCCCACTTGTTGCACAAGCAAGAGTTTTTTTTAAAACTTGTGTTTATGAGCCCAATATGTCGGGTTATGTGTTTAGCCAAATTAGGGTTAAATGCGTGGGCTTGTCTTGTAAGCCTAGGGTTTTTTTCCTTTGATGTGGGATGACCTAAGGAAGACGGCAGAAAAGAAAAATACAGAAAATTACACAGAAAAACGGAGGGAAAACCGGGAGAGCAGTGCAGTTCGGATTTTCAGTGACAGCGTCCACAAAGTTATCGATTTCCGGAGTTTTAACCGTTGGATTGTGCTGAAATTTTGTCAGCTTTTTGGGGACACATAGGGCCTCGTTTTGAATGGTTAGATCGTCGTTTTGATATCTGGTTTTTTCGTACTCGCTGCTGGACAGAACCTGTAAAACTGATTTGGATTCTTTTTCCCTCAATTTTATCATAATAAGAGAAGGTGACAAGGGTGGACTCCTCACAAGTCCCGTGATTTTTACTCCACGTATAAATTGTGCGTGTTCTTGGTATTCTGAATTTTATGGTTGGTTGCTGTCCGTGATTGGTTGTGTTCTTGGTATTCTGAATTTTATGATTGGTTGTGTTCTTGGTGATAAATTGGTGATTTATTTGTTGTGTTTTTGGACTATTAATTGGTTGATTGTCTTGGAGGTGATCTTAGTGGGTAGTTTAATATACTACTTGGGTCTTATCAAATATAAAATTCAAAATTTAAAGATTTTATCTTTTAAGATTAGATTAATTGGTAAAATTAAAAATTTGTGGAAATTGATAAGGAAATCTACTGTTACTCTTGATGGTAGCAAATGTTTAAGGGATGAAGAATTAAGTAGATTTTATTCTCAATGTCATCGTAGGTGATGTTGTTCGGACGACTGACGTGGATTTCAAATTCTTGGGAGTAAGTGGCATGTTGCTGGCGAGTGGCGATGACAAAACCCAAATGTAAAATTTCGAATGATCGGTTGATGCTGACATTGCCATTGTTGTTTCTGGAGGGAGCTTTTTGCAGTACTCCAATGGCCGCTCTGATGGGTTTCTGAATTTTTTTCCCGTCCTTGATGGAAGGATTAGTATTTGTTTATAAGATTTTTTTATAGGGTTAACTACACAATATTATCAAATTTGCGGTTGACCGTTTGTAAAACCTTCATTGCGGTTCGCAGTTCAAATTTCCAAATTTCCAATCAATGGCTTTCTTTCAATCAACGACCACAGTTGTTGCGTTTCACAGTGGGTTTTCACGGCCGACTGATTTCACGACTGAATTTTGTAGGTGGAAACTCAAAAAGGAAAACTGTTATAAACAAATTTAATCTCCTATGTGAGTTTCGGGAATATCCCCATTCATAGGTCCGAGATCCACATCTATAAACTTTATTTGTTAAGATATATCAGTTTATTAGCTTTATGTTATTTTTTATTGTTATATACACATATTATTTGTTATATTTATATCAAATGGAGTAATTGTGATGTAATTGTTTGTTATATTTATATAGTTTCAAATATGGCAAAAACGGAAGATACTTGAGGAGAGCTAGCGAGAGAGACTTAGGACTGCATGAGTAATACCTATAGGTAGATCGAACAAAGAAACATCACCTATTTCTCTTGACAGCGACCATCAGGTACACCATGTTATTTACTTTGTTAGACATTATTTACAGAATAATGTTGTTATTTACTTCAACATACACTTTACCATTGAACAAATAACGTTTACATTTGATATTTACCTCATACATTTTGTTTATTACAATTGGAGGAAACCAAGAAACAAAAAGCTAAGCAATGACATCAAATGAATAAAAAGAGACAACAAGAAAAGATAGAAACAAATAATTTTTTAAAAAGGGAAAACATTTTAAAAAAATGCTAAGAATGTTGAAAATGAAGTTGAAAAAAAGGTTAGTAACAATTTCAATCAATTATCTACCATCTAATAAAATGTTGGATAACATTAGTTTTGGTGTTTAATGTAGTTAAAAAAAGAGATCCGGACATGGAGATGAGGAAACCGTTTCTGATGATAGGTGAGGTTAGTTATATGGAATTACAGTGTGAATATAAATATAATTACATTAATTGATAGTTGATTAATTAAATATATGAAATTGATTGTAGGACGAGAAGAATTAAGAAAGTGATGCATTATAATTGGAGTTGATGAATAATTCGACAACAAAAGAATCAAGTGAATCTAAAGATAGAGATAATTCCGAAGGGGATGCTCGAAACCAATGACAGTATTGAATTTTATTAAGGGAAAATTTTTGAAACTAATTGTTGCAGTCACTCTATAAATTGAAAAATGCCACAATTTATAATTAATGCTTTAGATTTGAACCGCCCAAATTAACCTATAAATTGAAAAATGCCACAATCTATAAACTAATTGTTGCAGTCACTCTATAAATTTTTTGCGTATACGCAGCTTTACTGTTTATTTAACCGCCCAAATTTTTATCAAACAACCACCTGGCTTAGTGGTTGGGTGAGTTATTATCCTTGGCTGCACCATGGTGGGGGTTCGATCCTGCATATATGCAGCTTTACTGTTTATTTAACCGCCCAAATTATTAAACAACCACCTGGCTTAGTGGTTGAGTGAGTTATTATCCTTGGCTGCACCATGGTGGGGGTTCGATCCTGCATATACGCAGCTTTACTGTTTATTTAACCGCCCAAATTTTTCCCAAATTTTTACGCCCTAGTTTTCTCTGTTCTCTCTCCTTAGCGAAATTGGACGACGGGATCGGGGGTGCTAGGGCGGCAAGGCGGCGCCGCCGCTGTCTTGTGGGTTTTGGTTGTGCAGATTTGCTGTGCTGGGTGCTGTGGTCGTTGTTGGGGTTTTGTACGTGTGTGGATTTTTTCCTCGTGAGCTTCCTGTGAATAAGTTTGGGGTTAGATTATTTTTGCGTGGGAGCGTGTTGCCGATTGCTCTAGAGTGCTGCTGCATGTGATTTGTTATGTGTGCGGCTGTGCGTTGACGGTGCATGTGGTTAGGGCGTTGATGGTGCAAGCGGTTAGTGGGTGGTGATTTAAAGCGGTGAAGCGGTGGAAGTTGAATTGCAGGCGATGGGGAAGAGGCGGTCTCCGTTGAAGAAACCAAGTGTGCCGCCGCCTGTTCGGAAGAAAGAAGACCCGAAGGTCTCATCTGCTGCGAACGTATCTTCGGTTTCGTCTGTTGCGAACGTACCATCTGTTCTGTTAATGGAGCAGGTAAAGGCTGGGGATGAGGGGAGTCGGGGGATCAGACGAAAACGACGACTGATCTGAAGGGTACTGAGATGAAGGCTGCGCCGACAGTGGTTGAGACGAAGCTTGCGGCAGGTTCATCGTCTTCTTTCGTTCAGACGGTGGCTAGGGCATCACGATCCTTGCAGTCCCGGGTTCAATTTGGGCCGTTGGTACAGCGGGTGGGTGTGATCCATGAGGAGTGTGACCCGAAGTGTGATCCGAAGGGGAAGCGGGTGGAGGTTGGGGTTGAAGATAATGGGCCTAGCTCGCGTGGGCCTGGTAAGAATTTTGTTGCTGATGGTGGGCAACCCATTCGTGAGCTGGACAAGGATGGGACGAATAATGGCCCATCATGGGCTGATTTGTTTGGGCCTAGGTACGTCCCTTCTCCAGAATTACTTTTTGTGCCGCCTAAGGAATTGAATGGCAAACGGGTGGTGGTGCCGGATGAGGATATTCTTGAGGAAGGAATTAGTTTATGGAGGAGTTCACTTGTGGGACAATTTATTGATGCTCGGGTTCCTTTTTCGGTGTTGTCTCGTTTGGTTAATAAAATTTGGGGTCATCTTGAGGAGCCTGATTACTGTTCTTGAGGATGGCCTTATTATTTTCCAATTCCACCATTCTACTTCTTGTGATTGGATTCTTAAGAATGGGCCGTGGCATATTGGGGGTAAGCCCCTCCTTCTTCGGAAATGGTCCCCAGGTATCGTTCCTGAATCTTTTTCCTTTGATAGAGTACCTATATGGGTCAAATTGTCTAAATTACCGTTAGAATTGTGGACTACTAGAGGGTTGAGTGTGGTTCCTAGTGCCATAGGCAGACCGGTGTGCCTTGATAAGGCTACTGAGGAGCGCAGGCGGTTGTCCTTTGCCCGTGTTTGTGTGGAGATTGGGCCGAGGGATGAATTGCCAAGTACGGTGGAGGTGTGTATTCGTGGCCAGAATTTTGTTGTGGGGGTGGATTATTCTTGGAAACCTAAGAGGTGTGTGCCTTGTGGTGTGTTTGGTCACTCGAGTGGTAGTTGTCCGAAGTCAGTGGGGGTTCGTGATGAGGTTAGGGTTAAGCCTGTTGACCTCCCTTCTACTGTTCCTTCGACCAGTGCTCCTCCTGGATGTGGTCGTCGTGGGGCGACAAGCCCTAGTCCCCGTGTTTCGCCAGTTGGCTTGAAGAGGGTGGGGTCGGTTTCGCCGGGAAGGGTTGGGGCTTCCTCCCCTTCGGGTCAGTCGAGCTCAGGGAATTCGTTTGCTGTGTTGAGAGGTGATGATGAGTCTGCACTTGTTGTGGTTCCGGCTATTATGGGTCCTCTTCCGTTAGCTATGGTGACGCCCCAGTCGAATTTTATTACTTTTGAGCGTGCACCTCAGTTCAGTGTGGACCCTGAGTGGGGGAAGGGTGCTTTGGACCTTCCTTCTGATGACTAGTTGGTGTTCGTGGAATGTGCGGGGGTTGGGCGATCCCGCGAAGGCTCTTGCTATGAGATCCTTTTTGCAGTCGTCTAGTGTGGGTTTTTGTTGTCTCCTGGAGACTAAGGTGAAGGGTCATCAGTTTGCGTCAGTGTTTGATGGCTTTGGGTCTGATTGGCAGTGTGCTTGTAGTTATGGGGCGAGTGGTCTGGGGAGGATCTGGGTAATGTGGAGAGCGAATCGTTTCTCTTTCGTTCCTATTTCTGTGGGGCCACAAATGGTTCATGGTACGGTTTGTGATCTTTCTTCTCAAGTTTCTGTTGAGGTGGTGTGTGTGTATGCCTCCAACTCTGAGGGGGAGAGACGTGTGTTGTGGGAAGAGATTCTTGCTGTTTGCTCGGCTTGGAGTTCGCCAGGACTTGTGATGGGGGATTTCAATGCTATTCGTTGTTCGCTTGAAGGGTTTGGGGGGAGTCCTGATCTCTCTGAGATGGAGGCATTTAATGATATGTTGATTCAGGCTGATCTAGTTGAGTTGAGGGTTAAAGGGAGTTGGTTTACTTGGACCAATCGCCCACGAGGACCAGTGGATATTATGCGTAGACTGGATCGTGTTTTAGTAAATGAGGAGTGGGTATCTGCTCTTCCTCTATGTGAGGTTCAGGCGGTTGGCTGGGGGATTTTTTACCATTGCCCCTTAATTTTTGATCCTGGGCTGAGTGTGGCTCGTAGGCCTCCTGCTTTTCGTTTTTTCAGTCATTGGGCCAAGGAGGATGGGTTTTTGGATGTTGTGGCTGAGAGTTGGGTTCCATATCAGGATGTGTCCCCGTTGGTTGGGTTTGGGCGTAATCTTAAGGCGCTTAAATCTGTTCTTCGGAGGAAGTTTGGTTGTTCTATTGATGTTATTAGTAGGCAGGTCGTGGAGGCCAGGAGGCGTATGGAGGATGCTCAAGTGGCTGTTGGGTTGAACCCTCTCTCTTCTAGTTTTGTGGATCAGGCTGCTAGGGCTTCTCAGTCTTTTTGGGAGTGGGTTAGGAGGGAGGAGTCTTCGCTTCGCTAGAAGTCTCGGGTCCAGTGGCTCTCGTTGGGTGATCATAATTCTGCTTTTTTCCACAGGTGTGTTAAGGCTAGGGCGATTCGTAATGGTCTTAATTCTTTGGTGGATGAAGGAGGTAATATTCTTACTGGCCAATCTGACATTGCAAGGGCTGTTGTTGATTATTATAGAGGTATTCTGGGGACTCAGTTGCTTGGGTACAGGGACCTTACAGGCCAGATTGCTGAGATTGTGGGGTTTGTCTGGCCTGAGGAGTGTGGGGTTGATCTGGTTGGTGCTTTTTTCAATGAATAGTGGTAAAGCTCCAGGTCCAGATGGTTTTTCGGTGGGGTTTTTTAAGGCAGCATGGAGGGTGGTTGGTGATGATTTTTGTTCTGCTGTCTTGAATTTTTTTTGATACATGCTACCTTCCTCCAGGTATTAATGCTACTTCTATAACCCTAGTTCCCAAGCGACCTAGTCCAGAAGGGTTGGGTGATTACCGACCTATTTCTTCCTGTAATGTGTTGTATAAATGCATTACTAAGATCTTAGCTAATAGGTTGAGGGTTTGGCTTCCATGCTTTATTAGTCCTAACCAGTCAGCGTTTGTTCAGGGCAGAAGCATTGTGGATAATATTTTGCTATGTCAGGAGCTTGTGGGGGATTATCATCTGGATAGGGGGCCTCCCAGGTGTGTTCTGAAGGTTGACCTTCAGAAGGCTTATGACTCTGTCCAGTGGGACTTTCTGTTTGGGGTACTTCTAGCAGTGGGCACACCTGTCCAGTTTGTTAGTTGGGTACGAGCTTGTGTGTCGTCTCCTATGTTCTCTGTGTCAGTAAATGGTTCCCTTGAGGGGTTCTTTCCGGGGAGGAGGGGGCTGAGGCAGGGGGATCCACTTTCTCCTTATCTGTTTGTGATGGTGATGGAGGTGTTATCACGTATGTTGAATGCTCCTCCGGATGGCTTTGGTTTTCATTTTCGATGTGAGAAGGTGGGGTTGACCCACTTGTGCTTTGCAGATGACTTGATGATTTTCAGTGCAGGGGATCGGTCCTCTATTTCGTTTGTTCAGGATTGTCTCCGTAGGTTTCAGGTTCTTTCGGGGCTTGTGGCTAACCCTGGGAAGAGTTCCTTGTTCCGGGGCTGTCTCGAGTGGTTGCAGAGGATCTTGCCTTGTTCATTGGGGTCTCCTTAGCTTCTCTGCCTGTACGTTATCTTGGTCTCCCTCTTATTTCAGGTCGGTTAATGTATAGGGATTGTAAGCCTCTACTGGAGCGGATTACTGCTCGGATTAGCTCTTGGTCTGCCCGGGTTTTGTCGTATGTAGGTCGCCTTCAGCTTGTTCAGTCGGTGCTCCAGAGCTTTCAGGTCTTTTGGGCTAGTGTGTTTATTCTCCCTGCTAGGGTCACCCATGAGGTTGATCGGTTGTTACGTTCTTATTTATGGAGGGGTGATCCGGTTTTGCATGGTGGGGCCAAGGTTGTCTGGTCGGAGGTGTGCCTGCCTCGTGAGGAGGGGGGTTTGGGTGTCAGGCATGTTCGCTCGTGGAATGAGGCAGCGGTTATGAAGTTGTTGTGGTTGCTTATGTTGAAGTCTGGCTCGTTGTGGGTTGCCTGGGTTGAGGCGTATATCTTGTGTGGGCGGTCCTTGTGGACTGTGCGCCCCTCTCCGCGATGGTCTTGGTGTTGGAGAGCGATTCTTAGTCTCCGGGATCAGTTTCGATCACTCATTCGTTTCAGCATTGGTGATGGTCGGAGATGTCTTACATGGGTGGATCCGTGGTTGCCTGAGGGTTCTATTATTCCTCGGTTTTCTGAGAGGGTTATTTATGATGCTGCTAGCTCGTTGTATGCTCCCGTGGCTGATTTCCTTTTGCCTGACGGGTCTTGGCGTTGGCCTAGTGTATCGCTTGAGCTGTTGCTTCTTTTGCCTTCAGTACAAGGGGTTCGACCGTGTCTTGCTAGGGAGGATAGTGTGGTTTGGCTTCCGAGTAGGTCTGGGGGTTTCTCTGTCTCCAGTGCTTGGGAGGCTATTAGGCCTCGTTCTTCGATTGTTCCTTGGTTTCGTTTGTTATGGTTTGGGGGCAATATCCCTAAACACTCCTTTATTGCTTGGCTTGGGGTGCGGGATAGGCTCTATACGAGGGACCGGTTGCATCGTTGGGATGCATCGAGCCCTACTGATTGTCTGTTATGCTTTGGTGCCCCGGAGTCCCGAGATCATCTGTTTTTTGGGTGCCCTTTCAACCAGGTTGTATGGGGTGGGATCTTGAGTTGGGGTGACTGTTCTCATAGGGTTGCCTCTTGGGATACTGAGTTGTCTTGGATCTGTCAGGTTAGTGGGGGCAAGCGTCGTAGCTGTCGAGTGTGGAGGGTTGCCTGGTGTGCCTCGATTTATCATATTTGGAGGGAGAGGAATCTGCGTCTCCATGGTTCGGTTCCTCGCTCTCCTCAGACTGTCTTACATGTGGTTCAGGCAGATATGCCCGGTCGTTGTGCCTCCTGGCTAGGAGGTGTGTCTTCTCCCCTACCTGGGGCATCTCCATGGAGCATGTTTGCCTGATGGGCTGAGGTTTTTATCTTTATTTGTTTGCTTGGCTCCGGTTGTGAGCTTTCTTCTTTGTCTCTATTCTAGAGTCTGTTTTTCTCTTTTTGTTTCCCTTGGCTCGGGGTGTGAGCTTTCGTTCTTTTTGCCTTGACCTCGGGCTGTGAGGTCTTCCAGTGTTTTGCTATGTATATATCTACTTTTGCAAAAAAAAAAAAAAAATGCTTTAAATTTGAAAATGTAATGTTTGACTTTACAAAAATAAATGATTTTTTAAAAATAAAGTTCATGAAATTGAAATTTTAAATAATAATGTTTTAGAAAATTTCCATGAATGAAAAAATTTGGGAAGTGCATAAAATATATGAATGAACTGTGAAATTTGGATAAAATGCTTGAATTATGAAAAAAATGTGACATTTTGAAAATAAATTATAAAATATTGCAAGTGTTTAAATTTAGAAAATATCAATAGATTTGAAATTGGTTTAAAAGGTTGATGGAGAATTTGAAAGATTTGAATATTTGAAAAAAAAAAAGATTTGGGTTAGATTTTGTTTAGAGAAATTTTGGTAGATAGATTGTTTTATATACATATTTTCATAAATGTCCATTAGTTTTGTAGATTTCCAAGATTAGATTTCCAACATTTTTTTCTTACCATTTTACCCTTCTTGTCATATTTTACAAGATTTTATAAGATATTATCTTAACTAAATCCTTAATATTTTGAAAATATGATTCTTGAGAGATTTGATTTCTTGTCATAATGATTCCAACGTATTTTCCTTTTATTTCATTCAATTATTGAAAATTTTCATCCATTTTTCGTTCTCTTGTTTGGTAATTTTCGGTTGATCCATTTTTTTTCTCTTTTTTTTTTTTCATTCTTTATCGATTTATTCCTTCACATTTTTTTCTTCATAGCAGCAGTTTTCTATTTTATTCATTAACCGAACAAAAGCTAATCAATTTTTTTTCTTCCCGACAACAGTATATATAACATATTCTCTGGAATATCTAAAAAATGTGTATATATTTCGATTAATATTCATTTCACTGACATAACTATTTCAGTTATTATATATATATATATATATATATATATATATATTCCCAGTAATATACCATTTATAATCTATGCATAGCATTGATTATTATATATACTAGTTAATATTCAATATATAATAGTTTAGTATGTATGTCCCATAGTCTACGTACTTTTTTTTAGATTTTTGCATTTTACAAAAATACATTTATATTCATATATAACTTCATATATACCAGCTTATATATACTATGTACATAAGTTTTCTTTTTTTTTTTTTACTCATTATTGTAGCCACGTATATCGAGTTTTTTTTCTTGTCTCATTACTATAGTATTAAATATACACTTGTATATTTAGTTATTGGAAAAATTGCAGTGGGTGGCAAATTGGACCAAATTAATAGCAAATATAGCACCATGTAAAAAAAAATTGCAAATATAGCAAAATCTATCTGAGTCTATCTGATAGACTTCGATTATTAGAGTCGTTTATCAACGATAGATTCTGATTAATCAGATCTATCAGTCTACTGATAGACCCCGATTATTCAGAGTCTATCAGTGACTATCACGTGATAGTCACTGATAGATTTTGATTAATCAAAGTCTATTAGCAATACACTGATATACTTTGAATAATCAAAGTCTATTAGTGATAGACACGGATAGAATCTGACAACAGTTTTTTGGTATTGTACAATTAATTTTGCTATATTTGCAATTAGTTTGGAATGGTGCTATATTTGCTATTAATTTGGTCCAATTTGCCATCTATACAACTGCCCCTTAGTTATTTGCCAATATATATTATATATATACATGTATGTATGTATATTAAATATACCAATGCATTTAAGAGAAATATAGATATTGGAAAAAAAAGCCTGTATATAACTATAAAAAACCTTATTTTTTAAATAATATATACATATGTATATATTAAATATACCACGACGGTGATGAAATTCAACGATACCCACGATAAAACAGCTACAATTTAAGGGCAATAACTGGGCTGGTGGTATCCATTGATGCATGGGTGATGCTTATTCGAGTTTGCAGTGGCGATGGTTGGACGACGGCGACGCTTCCAGTTGTGGTTGGTCGTCGGCAGCAAGAAAAGGATCGGAGATGAAGAGGGAAAGAGAGGTCGAGAGACCATGAGGGAGAAAGATCACGAGGGAGGAATGAAAGTAGGAAGAAACCGTGTGTGAATTGGGAAAAATAGTGGGTGGTTTTAGGGATTTTTTTTTTTTTTTTAAAAAAATTGGGAGTGATTTTAGGGATCTTTCAAAATTGGGAAGTAATTAAAAAATCTCTTTCCTTGTTCTCTATCTCCCACCCATGGTTTGCGTTTCCTTTTTTGGTTTTATTTTAGGATATGAGGGTTGAATCGTAAAAGGAATATGGAAAAAAGTTGGGCCATTAAGCCTTTTTCTGTAAAAAATTGGAAATTTGGACATTTATGAAATATAGGATCCAAATTTGGGCTATCTATGTACTTTTCCCTTAATTAAATCAAATCTAAAATTCAAATTAAATCAAACTAATTCAGCTCAACCCCTTAAATTAAGGGACATTACACAATGAAAAAAATGAAAATACACAATAATTAAAAAATCTAACTCTAATTGGTTAATAATTTAATACTGATACATAATAAATAAAAAATCTAGAAGAGAACATATAAAAGGTACATAAACAAAAACATATGAATTTAATGATGGTAAATTTATGCATGTAAGTGTATTTAAATTAAAGGAACAAAATTTTAGATTTTAGACAAATATCTCGTATTTAAAAATTATGAAAAGGAATTTCATTTGCTATTGTCTACTCAATTCCTATTGAATATAGCCATAGAAATACATTGTACTTACAAGTTTCATAAATAAATAAAAAGATTAACATCAATTCACGCAAATACATATACTCAACCTATATTTATATTTCTGTTTAAACAAAATCAAACAAATTATCACAATCTGAATGGTAAAAAAAAATTAGAGTTGCAAACCTAAGCTAAAAAACGAGATAAAGAAGAATTAGCAAGTTTAAACTCTAATATCATGCCTCTCTTTGTAAATAACGAGGGGTGGGCTATGCTATTTACCTAGTTTGTTATGGAGAAAGGGATTGAGAAGCTCAAATTGAAACCTGGTGGAGTTTCATGTATGCTTTAGATCAATGATTTGAAGAACTCGTCTGGACCTGCGAAGAAAGAGCTGAAGGGGTGTGATGAAACAAGCTGTGAGGAAGTTGCAAGACAATTACCCTGGATTGGTCACCAAGAATGCAAGTTTTCTTGCTGGAAACCTCCATTTTTAGAGCTTTTTGTAGAGTTCCAATATCACGTCTCTCTTTGTAAATCATAACTTTAGTCTTTATCATTGCACAAACAGAAGGACACTCACTGTAGAAATTCTTTTAAAAAAGGGACCAAATTGCCAACGCCTATTGAAGTCCCCTCTTGAAGAACCACCACGTCCCACGCCTCTTCCTCCACCACATCCACCGCCAAAACCAACATTCTCACTAGTTCTGTTCCTACCCCTTCCCAAATCAAGCATACATCATGGAGAAGGAATCAAGCATTATTGCACAATCTGCCAAAAAAAAAAAAAATAATAATAAAATTGGCCTTAATTTCTCAAGGAAAAGAAATAGATTTGATTTTGTTAGATACGGTCCAGAAGATGACACCGATTGTGTTGGGGTAAAGTCGGCAATTTGGGATAAAAAATTCAGCACGCGAGTGGCACGAATGACCATTTTCCCCTTTTTTTTTTTTTTTTTTTTTTTGTCTATCTTTCTAAACTCGCTCTTTATTTTTGCCATAAGGATTTCCCAAAGAAGAAACATTTGAAAAAAGTCAGCCCAAAAACATTTGAAAAGAAACCACTGCAACTATCCCTAGGCACTTTCTTTCTCTTCCCTGCTCTCTCCCTCTTTCAACTCCAACGATTCTCTAGTGACGACAACTCTTGACACTGGTAATTGAACAACGCAGATCCCGTGCGCACCTATATTGATGTTAGCGAGCATAGCTAGCTATTTTTCTCTGATTAATTAAGTTTGAAGCTTAATTCAGCAATTGGAGTCAAATGGAGTTCAATCGTAAAAAAAAAAAAAAAAAAAATAGCTTCGCGACGCTATGTACACAGCGTCCCGACGCTATCCGCAGATTTTCTATAAATTCCTCTTTTCAGCTACGGATTTGAGGAGTCCAATTGGTTAGATTTTAGCCCTAATTTCGACTAGAGACCTTTAGTGGGAGCTAAAGTAAGGCCAATGAGCGGGAATCAAGCAAGAAGACGTGGAGATCGTGACGGGGACATGCCGGTTTCGACGGATTCGAGTTTTCCTTTCTCTTTCCCTTACCTCTTGTAGTTTTTATGGTTTTTCTTGCAATTAGTGTTGGTAGTTTAAAGACTATGAATTGTTAGTTGTTTGTCTTAGGGATTGATGTAGTTGTTTTAGTTTGTTGGATTAATTTGTGGTATGAATATGCATTTATTTTACCTATGCAATTATGGTTAAATGTTTTCAATTACTTGATCACTAGTTGAATGATTTGAGTGTTGAATCTTGCTTGGGAGAGGGGATTTGGCCTAAGACTTACTTTATTTAATTGCACGACTAAAGTAGAAATTCTAAGTTTGTGACGGGATTTGGAATAACTTTAGAAGTTGCTTGAAGAACTAAACTCAAAGCCTTGCATGTTAATGAACTTAGATAGGGATATCAAGTTGATTGCATGCATGAGAATCAATTATGCTCGGGAGAGATAGTAGTGATAAAAGGTTCCTAGACTTGGTAGAATAATTGCATGTTAAATTCATCCCATTAATTAATCCTCAATCTTAATCAATGAAATCAATTCCCTAAGAATCTTTCCATTTGAGTCTCCACTTTTATTTTATGCTTTTTGTCTTTAGATTTATCTTTATCATTGAGTTTTGCTCCCTAAATAAAATTGAACAAAAGTATTCACAATACTTAATTTGCTAGAAAACCAATCCAGAGGACGACACTCGTTTAATCACGAAAACACTATATTATTACTTGACCCAAAAACTTGCGGTAGGAAAATTCCACATCAAGTTTTTGGAGCCGTTGCCGGGGATTGGTATATTTAGTTAAATTAATATTGTGAAAAAATTGTTCGATCTTAGTTTAGGGTGTATTTTATTTTATTTCTATTTTTGTTTTTTTAGGTAGATTGCATTTTTTTCCTTTATTGTTTTTCTTTTCTATATTTAGATTTTTCCATATTTGTTTGAATTTTCCATAGATATTTTTTTTTTCTTTTTAGTTTTTTTTTCTTTTTTAGATTAGTTTTTTCCATATTATATTTTATTTTTATTTTGTAGATAGATTGCATTTTTTTCCTTATTTGTTTTCTTTCCAAATTTGTTAGTTTCCTATTTTAGTTCTTTCATTTTTTTTGTTTTTGTTTTTCATTTATTTATTTTTTTTTAGGTAGATTGCAATTTTTTTCCCATATTTGTTGCATTCCTATTTTAGTGTTTTCCTTGTTTGTTTGATTTTTTCCTTATTTGTTTTATTTCATTTTTTTGTTTTTGTTTTCCTTTTCTATTTAGTTTTCTTTGTTCTTTTTCTTTCCTTTTTTGTTTGAGTATTAGTCCTTTGTTCTTGTTGGGTGATTATTTGATTGGAAGCCTAATTATCATTGTTGCTTTAATTGATTTGAATGACTTTTTATTCAACACCATACTCCAATTTTTCATCTTCAAGTTTTACCCCCTTAAAAGAAAATTCTTCCTTGGAAAGCATAGTTCAAAATTATATTGAGGAGTCTAGAACGAGGAGTTTAAAATTGTTGTTGAAATTATAAAAGGACTTCAAACTCCAATGGAAGTTAGTGAGGTGGGATCCACTTCCATAGGATGTCTAGTGAGTCATGTGGCCGATGATTCATTGGCACCCATTCATGAGCTTAGTTCTTTCGATCTTGCTAAGGATGAGCAGTTAGGGGTGAGTTGCATGAATAATAGAGAAGAATTGGAGAGTTGTAGCACCTATCCAGAACATGTTTGTGAGGAAGAAAAAGAAAATGAACTTGCAGTGACAGAGGAAGTTCAGGAGGTAGAGTTTGAGGTTGAAAAGCCTTCGTCTGATTTATCTTCTCAATCCTTTGTAGATTTTGATTGTTTTTTTTTTCTATTCTCACGAGTCAGTTTCAGAGTCAGAGTCTCTTTATTTTGATCTTTCTCCTTTTATGCTTCTTTTATTAAAAAATATAAAAAATAATTCTGTTTCAGGGGCCCATGTGAGAAGTGTTGGGTTTTATGCCCTAAAACTCGTAGATAGTGAATGTAACCGTTGACCAGATATTAATGAAATAATATTGATATATTTTTCCATTAGTTGTTATTAGTTATTTTATGTTTGTCTTTGCCTAATAATAACCCTAATCCAATAAACTAGACATCCGAGGCTGTAATATGAGTCTTGAACTATATGTAGCGACATATGGGATCATTGTTCAAGAAACAGCCTAAAGGGTCTATAGTATAGGGATAAGACTGGGTGCCTTATCCTGGTGACACTATGGATACGACCCACTTTGTATTTGATACAAACGCTGCGATCCAACGCGTTCGTGTAGGAGACATGCGAGTGGGGGTATCCTATGCAATGAGTTTGCATAAGACCGGACCGCGAAATAGTAACCACTAGTTATAACACCGTTAACTAGTTGGTTTTCTATTTCACTAGGACGACCTAGACAACTTAGTCTTAATCCTGAGTTGATTATGGACTCCTGCTCATGAGAGATTGTCCTTTGATTTGTATGGGTGAGAGTGGCCAATACGCCGACTCAATAAGCCTACCACTTTGGGGACAAAATCGAATGGGGAGCTGGGAACATAATCGTACAAGATGGAATTCACTCCTTCCCGACTTTAGGGAAGCAGATGAGTGTTCCCTTAAGTGGTTACTCCGAGTCTTGAACAAAGGGCCCTACCCTGTCAATGGCACGAGAGGGTTTTCTGTTTGATGGTTGGACCATAAACAAATTGTTCATTAGAGGAGAATTGGTACTTAAGGAAATAGAGGTGACCCAGGGGTAAAACGGTAATTTGATCCAGCTGGTGTTACGGATACTCGTGAAGGACTAACTAGTCGATATTGGTCTAAGTTCCGTGGACACAGAAAATATGTCTGCAGTGAGAAGAGTGCAACTGTGAGTCTATAGTGGAATGTACACACAGTTAACGAATATTGATTATTGTGGTTAATGAGTTTAACCAATTAATCTCACATCGTTGGAGCTTCTGATCTGCAGGTCCATAAGGTCCCACTGGTAGCTCGTAAAGTAATTTGAGGCAACTAAGTAATTAAATGTAAATTGAAAATGTTCAATTTACTAAGGGAAATAAATATAATATATATTGATATATTATTATGAGAGAAATTAATATTTGAAGAAGTTCAAATATAAATTTATGGAAGATTGAAAGAGTTCAAATAATGAATTAATTAATTTAAGTCCTAAAAGTGTTTGGGCAAAATTAATTAATTCAAGGCCGGAAATTAAATATGTGATATTTAATTGGTGGTTAATTAATTAAAGAATTCATTAACCATGAATTAATCAATTATGTAAATAATTAATCACTTAAGGAAGTGATTAATCATTTATGGGAATGATCTAATTACTTATGGAAGTAATAAGTCATTTATGGAAAAGATTAATCAATTGGGGAATTAATTGATCATGATTGATTAATTAAGGAATAAGATTGAATCAATTTTGGAAAAGATTGATTTAATTGTATATTTTATTCATGGCCTCTCTTATATAAATAGAACATTAGACCTAATTGGTCATGACACTTTTGACACTTGACACTCTTGAAAGACAAGACCTAGAATTCTCTCTAGCCTCCCTCTTAGAGAAAGACTCCCACAAGTCTTTGGCCTCCTAGCCTTAGAGACATACCGGTGTAACCTCTGTGGTTATTGTGTCATTCAAAGAAGAAAAATCCAGCGATCAAGAGGCGAGAAGGCTGCTGCGTTTTCGTTCGTTGGAGCGTCGTTGGCGAAGAACGGTCAAGTCTACAACGGAGGTTTGTAACGGTTCTTCCTCTTTTCGTTAGAAAAGTTTTTAAAATAAATTTAGATTTATTTTAGCATGTTTAAACCGATTTTACAGCGACTTTAAAGTTAGTTTAAAGTTTTGTTTGAGTAATCGTAACGGTATTTTAATGTTAATTAATATACGGCGTAAGGTCCAATCGATGCGCTTCCGCTGCGTGGGGACTTTTATTCCCTTCAATCGGCATCAGAGCCATCGCTGTCCCTATTAATTAATTTTAAAAGTTGCGATAGGCTCTAATAGGTGGGATTTATGCATAATGTATGTTCGGTTTGCATTGAACTGTTTGGGTTAATTTTATGGCCATAGATTTTATTTTTATGTGATTTTGATCATGTAAGGCCCGGTGTTTTGGGTATTTTATGTAAAATCGAGTCCTATGTAAGTCCGGGTCTAGAATAGTTTTTTATGAGATGAAAATCGGAGCAATCGCCGCTGAAATCGGGGCCGAAATCGGAGAAATCGTTGCTGTTTTGCCCAGATTCTGCCTCCAGACGCAACAACGTCGGGACGCTCTTTCAACAGCGTCTCGACGCTGTCTCGATACCGAAGGCGCTCGGTAAGGAAAGCACATAGCTTCGGGACGCTACCTCAACAGCGTCTCGACGCTGTCTCGATTACGCAGGCGCCAGATATGGAAAACGCACAGCGTCGGGACGCTAATCAACACAGCGTCTCGACGCTGTCACGATGGAGGCGCGACCTAGGGTTTCGAAAGGCGCGGTTCAAGGTGTAACCGGTTCGGTTCGGACCGGTTCGGCTGGGCTGGGACCTATTTGGTCCGGTTCAGCCAATTTTTGGCATGGTTCATGATTTTGGAGGCCGGTTCGAGGTGGTTCGGGGCGGTTCGTGCTGTCTAGACCAATTCCGGAGCTGTACATGGATTTTTTAGGATAGAATTTAGCTAAATTAATGTAATTTAATGCTTTATTTTATCCTAGGGGCCAAAATTAACCGGTTCAATTGCTATTTATATGCTTTATGGATGTCATATAGATTATTTAATCCCACCTTAGGTTATAAACATGCTCATGCATTTTTTATATATTATAAATTGTTATAATGTATGTTTAAATGCATGGATTTGTTTTCATATTTTTTAATATAAGTGTATATTAATTTATATGAAAAATTGGAAAGCATGAAGCATGTCATTACTTAAACTAAATATAAATAGTTATGTTTAATGTGATGAATGAAGCATGCTTGGTTGATTTTCTTGATTGACTTATAATTGTTATAATAAAAGAAAATCAAAATTGCATGAAGCATGAAACATCCATAGTTAATAATAGGGTAAAATACCTTTTTGGTCCCTACTGTTTCAAGTCAGTTTTCAATAGGTCCCTAGGTTTCAAAATCGAACAATCAAGTCCCTCAGATTTCAGAAATAGTTCAATTTAGTCCCTCTACCGTTAATTTTTTTAACGGTGCTGACGTGGCAGTTTAACCTAATAAAATATTATTTTTTTCAAATTTTAATTTTTAATTAAAATAATAAAATATTTTTTTTTTTTTTAAAAAAGAAAAGAAAAAAAGGGATTTCCTCTCTCTCCTTCCCCCAACCCGATTCCCCTCCCTTTCCCCTTCCCCTTCCCCTTTCTTCCCTTTCCCCATGTCCTCCTCGCCGGCAATGATCGCCGCCGCCACCTTCTTCATATTCTCACCGACGACTCCTACTCATTTTTCTTCTTCCAAACCGAGCCCACCCCTTTTTCTTTCTTCATTCTTCCAAACCGAGCCCACCCCCTTCTTTATCTTCTCACTGCCCACACCCTTCTTCACCTTCTCTTCAATGTCTCTCTCTCCTAACCATTACGCCGCTTCCTCTTCTTCTTCCTCCGGCGTCGGTTGCCACCTCACCGCCCACTTTCTCACTTCCACCACGGCGGACTACCCGATCTACGATGCTCCAACCATTTTCAAGCTTTTCCAATCGGAGCTCGAACACATCCCCAGGACTCGATTGATTTCCTTACCGGTTAATGTCGATTTTCACCTTGTTAATGTCGTCAAGTCCAACAATTTGATCGGAATCTTGAGGCTGATGATTTTAGGGCTTTTTTTTCCTTGCAGTGGCCGAATGGTTGGTCGTTTCAGCTTCTATCGGTGGCGTGTTTGTCTCTAGCGACAAAAATGGAGGAACCTCATGTCCCACTGCTTTCGGACCTCCGCTGCAGACGACAGCGGCGATGGCGATAGTGACGACCATCATCGACGACGAGGAGGACAAGGGGAAGGGGAAGGGAAGGGGAAAGGGAAAGGGAAAGGGAGGGGAATCGGGTTGGGGGAAGGAGAAGGGAAGGGGAAAGGGAAAGGGAGGGGAATCGGGTTGGGGGAAGGAGAGGGAAGAAATCCTTTTTTTTTTAATTATTTTATTATTTTAATTAAAAACTAAATTTTGGAAAAAAAAATAATATTTTATTAGGTTAAACTTGAAGGGATGAAAGCCCTTTGCGCAACGGAAAACTTCAAAGACCTTTTCGAATAAAAAACGCCGATTGGGATACCAATACGACGGCAAAATCAATAAATTTACAGCGATAACAAAAGCCAATACTCTGCTGTAAAATAGATACAAGCATGCTTAAAAACAAGAAGAAAAATTCTAGATCTAATCTAGAATTGGGTCCTATTGACCCTAGTTCAAGAACAATTTACCTTTGTAGAAACCCTTGACTGTTTCGCCAATTCTCTCTGAATTTCTCCCAAGAATACAGCAGCAAATGGACTTTGTTTTCAATGGAAAAACAGCACGAACACCACCACGAGGATTCACCGGTATTCTCGAATTGGGATGTTGCGTTAGGTGCTTGTGGGAGCAAAAACTCTCAGGATTTTCTCTGGATGCAACACTCTGATTATCTCTGCCACAGAGCAAAACGAGAAGGAGAGAGCGATAGAGAGGGAGTGAGGCGTGAGACTAGGGCGGGATCTGTGCAACTGCACTGACCACGTCCCTTTTTTTAATTATAATATAATATCAGTTAACTGAAATATCAGTTATCTGATATTTTTAATTAAATATAATTTTAAAATCATAATTTCAAAATTACAATTAATTATATTTTAATTAATCTAAATTAATTAAAATAACATTAATTTAAATCCAATTTAAATTAATATCCCTCCTATCTTATAGTTTAATTAAATCAAATTTAATTAAACTAAATTAATTAATTAATTCGAAATTAATTAATAAAATAAAATTGAACATCACATATTCAATAACTATTTTCTCTCTCAAAACTATAGTATTAATATACATCCAATGCATATTAATTATAACCTATAGTTTTAATATGAACCACTTCATATTTTAGTATAATATTCAAACACCTTTGAATATTCAATCCATCCTTAGAATTTTACCTCAACGCCCTAAATGAGCTACCGGTGGGACCTAATGGACCTACAGATCAGAAGCTCCAACGATATGAGATTAGTTGGTTAAACTCATTAACCAAGTTAATCAATATTCGTTAACTGTGGTTCACTCCACTAAAGAACCACAGCTGCACTCTTCTCACTGCAGACATATTTCTGTGTCCACGGATATTGACCGTCAACAGCAAGTTAGCCCTTCACGTGTGTTCGTACCCCAGCTAGGTCAAATTACCGTTTTACCCCTGGGCTACCTCTTGGTCCTTAAGTACCAGTGCTCCTCTAATGAACAACCTGTTTGTGGTCCAACCATCAAACAGAAAACCCTCTCGTGCCATAAAGAGGGTAGGGCCCATTGTTCAAGACCCGGAGACACCACTTAAGGGAACACACCTCTACTTACCCTCATATCAGGAAGGAGTGAATTCCATCTTGTAAGACTACGTTCCCAGCTCCCCATTCGGTCTTGTCCCCAAAATGGTAGGCTTATTGAGTCGGCGAACTGGCCACTCTCACCCGTACAAATCAAAGGACAATCCCTCATGGACAGGAGTCCATAATCCACTCAGGATTAAGGCCAAGTTGCCTAGGTCATCCTAGTGAAATAGAAACCGAGCTAACTAACGGTGTTAGAGTTAGTGGTTAACTATTTCGCGGTCCGGTCTTTGTGCAAACTCATTGCACAGGATACCCCCACTCGCATGTCAACCACATGAACGCGTTGGATCAATACGTTTGTATCAATATACAAAGCGGGCCGTATCCATAGTGTCACCAGGATAAGGTACCCAGCCTTATCCCTATACTACAGACCCTTTAGGCTAAAACTTGAACATTAATCCCCGTATGTCCCTACATACTAGTTCAAGCCTCATTCTATTAGCCATGGATGTTTAGTTTATTGGATTAGGGTTAACAAGACAAGATATAATACAAACATTGAATAATACAGCACTTTATTAATGTTCGGTCAAATGTACATTTACTATCTACGAGTTTTAGGGCATAAAACCCAACAAAACTGCCACGTCAGCACCGTTAAAAAAATTAACGGTAGAGGGACTAAATTGAACTATTTCTGAAATTTGAGGGACTTGATTGTTCGATTTTAAAACCTAGGGACCTATTGGAAACTGACGTGAAACAATAGGGACTAAAAAGGTATTTTACCCTTAATAATATAATTGTTATATTATTCATGCAACTGATGTGGCTTAATTATTCAATTTGAATGAAATTATTGAATGAATTAAACCCTAGATTCTTGATTATAGGATTAATCATTAAAACTTGAAATAGTTCTTCAATATTAATGATTAGAAACCGTCAATCTATAATCAAGATTTGCATGCAAACATAAGATCATAGGATAAATTGGATTAATTTTAAATTGTTTAAAATTAATTAGACCTAGATCGATTTCTAATAGGATTAGAATCTTTTCTTACTTAGAATTAAAAATAGTTTTAATTTACTAAGTAGGAAAAACATTGCTATGATTATAAGGGAACTCCACCGGTAATGTTCTGTCTAAGGTTGGGGGTATTTAAGTTGACGGTTTACGGAACACCTCCTACCTGGGAACTGACCTGGAATACCGGAGTTGAATTAATCATAGTTAATTGTTAGCATGCAATGTCACTAGGTTTATTAAAAGTGTTTAATGCACCTAGATCTTTAGAGTAAAGACCTTACATTACTGAGGTTATAAGGGAACTCTCTCGGTAAAGTTCTGTCTAAGGTTGGGGGTATTTAAGTTGACGGTTTACGGAACACCTCCTACCTGGGAACTAACCGGATTGAGTTGAATTAACCATAGTAATGTTGACTTGCAATGTTGGGTTTATTAAAAGAAGTTTAATTCACCCAAAAGATTGCAGTTGAATCCTTTCCATAATTGTTATAATAGGATCAGACTTAGATAGATTGACTTAGCCGAATACTATCTAAGTTAAACAACCCTATATTAACCTTAGGACATTTTCAGTGGGAGGAAAATTACAAAACGAGATTTAAATCAAGTTTTGCTCCTACGTCCCTATATTCACAACGTGAGATTCATGCTCGACTTCGAGTCGCCCTAGGAGCGGCCTCCCTTCGGAAAGTGTTTGCATGGATCAATATCAAGGTGAATGGAAAAAATGTCTAGAGTAAGTGGGAGCGGGACACGTGTCAACGTATCCCTCGGTCTCCGCCCATAGTTCACACCGTGAGAGTCCTATGATCCGCCTGCAGGTTGCCCTGGCGCATCCATCCCTTCGGAGGGCCTGGTCATAGGATTCGGAACATCGTGAACTCCTGAAAAGGATAGGAGCTCTTAGGCTAATCACCAACAGTTGTCTTTCCCTTCGGTAGCCTGTTGGTGCGTGCCTCTGAGATCTGAAAGTGGGAGGGTTACACTTACGAGGATGAGTTAAAAGTGTTAACAAATCCTTGACCGAACAACGGTGGCTAATGTCTATAGGAATATGAGTTATTCTGGAATTAGAATTAGCTGAGAGGTGTCTCATTTCAAAGGAGGAGTACCTGATCACCCTTCGGTGGCTGATATTCTAAACCTCTGAAACGTCGTTGCAAAACTAAATCAATAGTTTTAGGGTTCTGTGATTGTCTGTTTTGCTAAATTGATTGGATTGTGTGCAATTGTTTGCTTGTATGATGGGTTAAGGCAAAGATAACTAATACGGTCATTGTTTGTATAAATTTCAGCAATGTCTTCCTCAATTGTCTCTCTGCTTAAAAATGAGAAATTAACCGGCGAAAATTATGCTACGTGGAAGTCGAACCTGAATACGATTCTTGTTGTCGATGATCTGCGGTTCGTCTTAACAGAGGATTGTCCTCCAACCCCTGCTCGTAATGCATCCCAGGCAGTTAAGGATGCTTATGACCGCTGGACAAAGGCCAATGATAAGACTCGCGTCTATATCTTAGCCAGCTTATCTGAAGTTTTGGCTAAAAGGCATGAGGGCATGGTAACAGCGAGGGAGATTATGAACTCTCTCCGGGAGATGTTTGGACAACCGTCCTACCAACTCCACCATGACGCTCTCAAATACGTTTATAGTTGTCGCATGAAAGAGGGCACGTCTGTTCGGAAACATGTCCTGGATATGATGGTCCAATTCAACGTGGCAGAGGCAAACGGGGCGGTCATAGATGAGCGTAGTCAGGTTGCATTCATCTTAGAATCTCTTCCGAAGAGTTTTCTGCAGTTTCGAAGCAATGCAATGATGAATAAAATAACATTCAACCTGACTAGCCTCCTTAATGAGCTACAGCTCTATTAGTCTCTTCTTAAGAACAAGGGACAGATAGAAGGAGAGGCAAACGTTGTCCACTCTAAAAGAAAGTTCGAGAAGGGTTCATCCTCTGGAACTAAATCTGTAGCCACTTCTTCAAAGAAAACTCAGAAGAAGAAAGGAAACAAGGGGAAAGCTCCCAGCACTGCTGCTAAAAGCAAGGGAAAAGCCAAAGCTGTGGCAGATAAGGGCAAGTGTTTTCACTGTAATGTAGATGGACATTGGAAGAGAAACTGCCCAAAGTACCTTGCTGAGGAAAAGAAGGAAAAGGAAGGTAAATTTGATTTACTGGTTTTAGAAACATGCCTGGTAGAACATGATGAGTTTACCTGGATACTTGATTCAGGAGCAACTAATCATGTTTGCTCTTCTTTTCAGGAAAATAGTTCCTTTCGGCAGTTGAACAATGGAGAAATGACACTCAGGGTCGGAACTGGAGAAGTCATTTCAGCTAAAGCAGTGGGAGCTGCGAAGTTATTTTTTAGAAATAGATTCTTACTTTTAGAAAGTTTGTTAATCGTTCCCAAGATTAAGAGGAACTTGATTTCTATTTCATGTTTGATTGAACAATCGTATACAGTTACTTTTGATATGAATGAAGCGTTCATTTATAAAAATGGTGTACTTATTTGTTCAACCAAATTGGAAAATAACTTGTATGTTTTAAGACCAACAAAAAACAAAGCACTTTTAAATCACGAATTATTTAAAACTGCTGAAACTCAAAGTAGGCAAAAGATTTCTCCATCAAGTAACAATACTCATCTTTGGCATCTTAGACTTGGTCATATAAACATCGATAGGATCGGTCGTTTGGTAAAGAATGGACTTCTAAGCAAGTTAGAAGATGATTCACTACCACCTTGTGAATCTTGTCTCGAGGGAAAAATGACCAAAAGACCCTTTACTGGAAAAGGTTACAGAGCCAAAGAACCCTTAGAGTTAATACATTCGGATCTATGTGGTCCAATGAATGTAAAAGCTCGAGGAGGGTACGAATATTTCATCTCATTTATAGATGATTATTCAAGATATGGTTACTTATACCTAATGGGACATAAGTCTGAAGCCCTTGAAAAGTTTAAGGAGTTTAAGGCTGAAGTTGAAAACCTATTAGGTAAATCTATTAAAGTACTTCGATCTGATCGAGGAGGGGAGTATATGGATCAAAGATTCCAGGATTATATGATAGAACATGGAATCCAATCTCAACTCTCAGCCCCTGGTACACCTCAGCAGAATGGTGTGTCAGAAAGGAGAAATAGAACCTTGTTAGACATGGTTCGATCAATGATGAGCTATGCTCAATTGCCTAGCTCGTTTTGGGGATATGCAGTAGAGACTGCAGTATACATCTTGAACAATGTTCCCTCGAAAAGTGTTTCTGAAACACCTTTCGAGTTATGGAAGGGGCGTAAACCTAGTTTGCATCACTTTCGCATCTGGGGTTGTCCTGCACACGTGCTTGTGACAAATCCTAAGAAACTGGAACCTCCTTCAAAACTGTGCCAATTTGTTGGTTACCCTAAAGAAACGAGAGGTGGTTATTTCTACGACCCACAAGAAAATAAGGTGATTGTATCGACAAACGCCACTTTCTTAGAGGAAGACCACATGAGAGATCATAAACCACGAAACAAAATAATATTAGGAGAAGCTACTGAAGAATCATCAAGAGTTGTTGATGAAGTTGGACCTTCAACAAGGGTTGATGAAGGAACTAGTTCTTCAGATCCATCCCGTCCATCTCAATCGTTGGGAATGCCTCGACGCAGTGGGAGGGTTGTGTTACAACCTGACCGTTACTTGGGTTTAACTGAAACTCAGGTTGTCATACCTAATGATAGCATTGAGGATCCATTGTCCTATCGAAAAGCAATGAATGACGAACATAAGGATGAATGGGTCAAAGCCATGAACCTGGAAATGGAGTCAATGTACTCCAATTCTGTATGGGAACTTGCAGATCTACCATATGGGGTAAAACCCATAGGGTGCAAATGGATCTATAAGAGAAAAAGAGATGCAGCTGGAAAGGTACAGACCTTCAAAGCTAGACTAGTGGCAAAGGGTTATACCCAAAAGGAGGGGGTTGACTATTAGGAAACCTTTTCTCCTGTAGCCATGTTAAAGTCCATAAGAATTCTTTTATCCATTGCCACATATTATGACTATGAAATATGGCAAATGGACGTCAAGACTGCCTTTCTGAATGGTAATCTTGAAGAGAATATCTTTATGTCTCAACCCGAAGGGTTCGTAGCACAAGGTCAAGAACAAAAGGTTTGTAAGCTAAATCGATCCATTTATGGATTGAAACAAGCATCCAGATCATGGAACATTAGATTTGATACTGCAATCAAATCTTTTGGCTTTGACCAAAACGTTGATGAGCCTTGTGTATACAAGAAAGTCAACAAAAGGAAAGTAGCTTTTCTAATACTTTATGTAGACGATATCCTACTCATTGGGAATGATGTAGGATACCTCACTGACATTAAGAAATGGCTAGCAGCCCAATTCCAAATGAAAGATCTGGGAGAGGCTCAATATGTTCTGGGAATCCAAATCATTAGGGATCGTAAGAACAAAACGCTAGCTCTGTCTCAAGCAACGTATATTGACAAGATGTTGTCTCGATATTCGATGCAAAACTCCAAGAAGGGACTCCTACCCTTCAGACATGGGGTACACCTGTCTAAGGAACAGTCTCCTAAGACACCTCAAGAAATTGAGAACATGAGACACATTCCCTACGCCTCAGCTGTGGGCAGCTTAATGTATGCCATGCTCTGCACTAGGCCTGACATATGTTATGCAGTGGGAGTAGTCAGTAGGTATCAGTCTAATCCAGGGTTGGACCACTGGGGAGCGGTTAAGAATATCCTCAAGTATCTTCGGAGAACGAGGGACTACATGCTTGTGTATGGAGCTAAGGATTTGATTCTTACTGGATACACTGATTCTGACTTTCAAGCTGATAAGGATTCTAGGAAATCCACATCAGGGTCAGTATTCACCCTCAATGGAGGAGCAGTAGTGTGGAGAAGCATCAAACAAGGATGCATAGCAGACTCAACCATGGAGGCTGAGTATGTAGCAGCTTGCGAAGCAGCTAAGGAGGCAGTATGGCTCAGAAAGTTCTTGACTGATTTGGAAGTAGTTTCGAATATGAACGTGCCCATAACACTATACTGTGACAACAGTGGGGCTGTAGCCAACTCAAAAGAACCTCGTAGCCACAAACGGGGTAAACACATCGAGAGGAAGTATCACCTGATACGGGAGATTGTGCAAAGAGGAGATGTGATCGTCACTAAGATCGCCTCGGAGCACAACATCGCTGATCCATTTACGAAGGCTCTCACGGCTAAAGTGTTTGAGGGTCATCTAGAAGGTCTAGGTCTACGAGATATGTATGCCATATAATCTAGGGCAAGTGGGAGAAATGTATAATGGGTATAAAGATGCCCTAGTTCATTGTATTATTTTAATATAAATGACATTTCCAGCTTTAGATTATTGCATTTACATCCCACTAACTAGTGTTTTAGTTCAAGTGGGAGTTTGTTGGGTTTTATGCCCTAAAACTCGTAGATAGTGAATGTAACCGTTGACCGGATATTAATGAAATAATATTGATATATTTTTCCATTAGTTGTTATTAGTTATTTTATGTTTGTCTTTGCCTAATAATAACCCTAATCCAATAAACTAGACATCCGAGGCTGTAATATGAGTCTTGAACTATATGTAGCGACATATGGGATCATTCTTCAAGAAACAGCCTAAAGGGTCTATAGTATAGGGATAAGACTGGGTGCCTTATCCTGGTGACACTATGGATACGACCCACTTTGTATTTGATACAAACGCTGCGATCCAACGCGTTCGTGTAGGAGACATGCGAGTGGGGGTATCCTATGCAATGAGTTTGCATAAGACCGGACCGCGAAATAGTAATCACTAGTTATAACACCGTTAACTAGTTGGTTTTCTATTTTCAGTAGGACGACCTAGACAACTTAGTCTTAATTCTGAGTTGATTATGGACTCCTGCTCATGAGAAATTGTCCTTTGATTTGTATGGGTGAGAGTGGCCAATACGCCGACTCAATAAGCCTACCACTTTGGGGGGGAGCTGGGAACATAATCGTACAAGATGGAATTCACTCCTTCCCGACTTTAGGGAAGCAGATGAGTGTTCCCTTAAGTGGTTACTCCGAGTCTTGAACAAAGGGCCCTACCCTCTCAATGGCACGAAAGGGTTTTCTGTTTGATGGTTGGACCATAAACAAATTGTTGATTAGAGGAGAATTGGTACTTAAGGAAATAGAGGTGACCCAGGGGTAAAACGGTAATTTGACCCAGCTGGTGTTACGGACACTCGTGAAGGACTAACTAGTCGATATTGGTCTAAGTTCCGTGGACACAGAAAATATGTCTGTAGTGAGAAGAGTGCAACTGTGAGTCTATAGTGGAATGTACACACAGTTAACGAATATTGATTATTGTGGTTAATGAGTTTAACCAATTAATCTCACATCGTTGGAGCTTCTGATCTGCAGGTCCATAAGGTCCCACTGGTAGCTCGTAAAGTAATTTGAGGCAACTAAGTAATTAAATGTAAATTGAAAATGTTCAATTTACTAAGGGAAATAAATATAATATATATTGATATATTATTATGAGAGAAATTAATATTTGAAGAAGTTCAAATATAAATTTATGGAAGATTGAAAGAGTTCAAATAATGAATTAATTAATTTAAGTCCTAAAAGTGTTTGGGCAAAATTAATTAATTCAAGGCCGGAAATTAAATATGTGATATTTAATTGGTGGTTAATTAATTAAAGAATTCATTAACCATAAATTAATCAATTATGTAAATAATTAATCACTTAAGGAAGTGATTAATCATTTATGGGAATGATCTAATTACTTATGGAAGTAATAAGTCATTTATGGAAAAGATTAATCAATTGGGGAATTGATTGATCATGATTGATTAATTAAGGAATAAGATTGAATCAATTTTGGAAAAGATTGATTTAATTGAATATTTTATTCATGGTCTCTCTTCTATAAATAGAACATTAGACCTAATTGGTCATGACACTTTTGACACTTGACACTCTTGAAAGACAAGACCTAGAATTCTCTCTAGCCTCCCTCTTAGAGAAAGACTCCCACAAGTCTTTGGCCTCCTAGACTTAGAGACATACCGGTGTAACCTCTGTGGTTATTGTGTCATTCAAAGAAGAAAAATCCAGCGATCAAGAGGCGAGAAGGCTGCTGCGTTTTCGTTCGTTGGAGCGTCGTTGGCGAAGAACGGTCAAGTCTACAACGGAGGTTTGTAACGGTTCTTCCTCTTTTCGTTAGAAAAGTTTTTAAAATAAATTTAGATTTATTTTAGCATGTTTAAACCGATTTTACAGCGACTTTAAAGTTAGTTTAAAGTTTTGTTTGAGTAATCGTAACGGTGTTTTAATGTTAATTAATATACGGCGTAAGGTCCAAACGATGCGCTTCCGCTGCGTGGGGACTTTTATTCCCTTCAAGAAGCTAGTCAGTTTGCTAGCGATCGTTGGTTATATTGATTCAAGGAAGAAGGGCCCAAAGAAATACGAGAATTTTTATGTGCCTTGACAAACTTCACAAGCACGTCGAGCTAAAGACGATAAACCAGCGCTTATGGGAGGCAACCCAAGTTACTTCATTATTGTTTTTATGTCTTGTTGTTTTTTTTTTTGTAGGAGTTCCCGTGCTCTTGTCTATGCCAAGCATTCATGAAAAGGTCATCATTCCAGGGCAGTATCGTTCACTCCTCCTACTCTTTTATTGTTCTCATGATTGATTATGCTTTATTTTCTTTATACATTGAGGACAATGCATGCTTTAAGTCTGGGGGTGGATTATCATGTTTGTGGAGCCCTTGAGCATCTGAGTTCGGGCTAAAGTTTTGAGCTTTCTTTGAATTGAGCATATGGTTGTTTTCTGGATGTTATTTTTGCATGACTATGATGTCCTTGTTGGGTTTTATGCCCTAAAACTCGTAGATAGTGAATGTAACCGTTAATCGGATATTAATGAAATAATATTGATATATTTTTCCATTAGTTGTTATTAGTTATTTTATATTTGTCTTTGCCTAATAATAACCCTAATCCAATAAACTAGACATCCGAGGCTGTAATATGAGTCTTGAACTATATGTAGCGACATATGGGATCATTGTTCAAGAAACAGCCTAAAGGGTCTATAGTATAGGGATAAGACTGGGTGCCTTATCCTGGTGACACTATGGATACGACCCACTTTGTATTTGATACAAACGCTGCGATCCAACGCGTTCGTGTAGGAGACATGCGAGTGGGGGTATCCTATGCAATGAGTTTGCATAAGACCGGACCGCGAAATAGTAACCACTAGTTATAACACCGTTAACTAGTTGGTTTTCTATTTCACTAGGACGACCTAGACAACTTAGTCTTAATCTTGAGTTGATTATGGACTCCTGCTCATGAGAGATTGTCCTTTGATTTGTATGGGTGAGAGTGGCCAATACGCCGACTCAATAAGCCTACCACTTTGTGGACAAGATCGAATGGGGAGCTGGGAACATAATCGTACAAGATGGAATTCACTCCTTCCCGACTTTAGGGAAGCAGATGAGTGTTCCCTTAAGTGGTTACTCCGAGTCTTGAACAAAGGGCCCTACCCTCTCAATGGCACGAGAGGGTTTTCTGTTTGATGGTTGGACCATAAACAGATTGTTCATTAGAGGAGAATTGGTACTTAAGGAAATAGAGGTGACCCAGGGGTAAAACGGTAATTTGACCTAGCTGGTGTTACGGACACTCGTGAATGACTAACTAGTCGATATTGGTCTAAGTTCCGTGGACACAGAAAATATGTCTGCAGTGAGAAGAGTGCAACTGTGAGTCTATAGTGGAATGTACACACAGTTAACGAATATTGATTATTGTGGTTAATGAGTTTAACCAATTAATCTCACATCGTTGGAGCTTCTGATCTGCAGGTCCATAAGGTCCCACTGGTAGCTCGTAAAGTAATTTGAGGCAACTAAGTAATTAAATGTAAATTGAAAATGTTCAATTTACTAAGGGAAATAAATATAATATATATTTATATATTATTATGAGAGAAATTAATATTTGAAGAAGTTCAAATATAAATTTATGGAAGATTGAAAGAGTTCAAATAATGAATTAATTAATTTAAGTCCTAAAAGTGTTTGGGCAAAATTAATCAATTCAAGGCCGAAAATTAAATATGTGATATTTAATTGGTGGTTAATTAATTAAAGAATTCATTAACCATGAATTAATCAAATTATGTAAATAATTAATCACTTAAGAAAGAGATTAATCATTTATGGGAATGATCTAATTACTTATGGAAGAAATTAGTCATTTATGGAAAAGATTAATCAATTGGGGAATTGATTGATCATGATTGATTAATTAAGGAATAAGATTGAACCAATTTTGGAAAAGATTGATTTAATTGAATATTTTATTCATGGCATCTCTTCTATAAATAGAACACTAGACCTAATTGGTCATGACACTTGACACTCTTGAAAGACAAGACCTAGAATTCTCTCTAGCCTCCCTCTTAGAGAAAGACTCCCACAAGTCTTTGGCCTCCTAGACTTAGAGACATACCCGTGTAACCTCTGTGGTTATTGTGTCAATCAAGAAGGAATTTCCAGCGAAGAAAAACAAAGGCGGCTGCTGCGTTTTCGTTCGTTGGAGCGTCGTTGGCGAAGAACGGTCAAGTCTACAACGGAGGTTTGTAACGGTTCTTCCTCTTTTCGTTAGAAAAGTTTTTAAAATAAATTTAGATTTATTTTAGCATGTTTAAACCGATTTTACAGCAACTTTAAAGCATGTTTAAAGTTTTGTTTGAGTTATCGTAACGGTATTTTAATGTTAATTAATATACGGCGTAAGGTCCAATCGATGCGCTTCCGCTGCGTGGGGACTTTTATTCCCTTCAGTCCTAGGATAGGCTTTCTTGTCAATTTTCAAGCTTTCGATGAGTTGTAAGCATGAGTGCCCAAAAATGGAGACTTTTTAAACTTTTTCTAGGAGATGGCTTGCATGAGTAGAGTATTTGTCTTGGCTAGATTTGAATTTGAATGCTTAGGAGTGAATTATTAGGTTCATATGCTTGTTGTCACCTCGATAGGTGTAGGGAAGAGCTAAAGAGTTAATTTTTTTGCAAATTAGCATGTTTGATCTTGCTTAGGAGGAAAGAAAAGAATATATGCTTATCATGCTCATAAAGAAAAATCATTCTTGTTGTTACAATTTGAAAGAGAAAAAAAAAAGTCATGACTTATGCGCGCAATGCAATGATTAATAAAGTTTAGGCAAAAAGAGCTACCCCTGTTGTGATCAGTTAGGCCAACCAGAGAAAACTCCGGTTAAGGGTCCCTGCAATAGGTGTGTGAAAGCTAGTGCCACATATAAATGCTTGATTTAATTTTCACTTATAAGCACCTAAGTATGGAGGAAAATAAACTAATTTGTTCCATTGACTCGTTAGTGAATCCTTAGTGCCAGTGTAGAGGGAAGATGGGTTGAGAGTTTAATAATCCAATCCCGGGCTAGTAGAGTCTGGTCTCGTTGAGTTAGATCTTGCTTGTGCAAGTTAATTTTGGAAAAATTTTAATTTGTCTCCCTCATCGGTCCTTATGTGCATGTCTCTTGCTTGCTTGACTATTGACTTTTGAGCCTGGAGGACTGAGTCATGATTGTTGCATCCATTCTTCTACTGTATGTTTGATTTTTAGTTTGCTCGAGGACTAGCAAAAGCTTAAGTTTGGGGGTATTTGATAGCGAGCATAGCTTGCTATTTTTCTCTGATTAATTAAGTTAGTCTTTTACAATTATTTGCCCAAATTTATGCATTTTTATGTTTTATTTGTAGGAAGTATGTGTTTGAAGCTTAATTCAGCAATTGGAGTCAAATGGAGTTCAATCCTAAAAATAAATTAAAAAAAAAAAAATAGCGTCGCGATGCTATGTACACAGCGTCGCGACGCTATCCACAGATTTTCTATAAATTCCTCTTTTCAGCTACGGATTTGGGGAGTCCAATTGGTTAGATTTTAGCCCTAATTTTGACTAGAGACCTTTAGTGGGAGCTAAAGCAAGGCCAAGGAGCGGGAATCAAGCGAGAAGACGTGGAGATCGTGACGGGGACGTGCCGGTTTCGACGGATTCGAGTTTTCCTTTCTCTTTCCCTTAACTCTTGTAGTTTTTATGGCTTTTCTTTCAATTAGTGTTTGTAGTTTAAAGACTATGAGTTGCAAGTTGTTTGTCTTAGGGATTGATGTAGTTGTTTTAGTTTGTTGGATTGATTTGTGGTATGAATATGCATTTATTTTACCTATGCAATTATGGTTAAATGCTTTCAATTACTTGATCACTAGTTGAATGATTTGAGTGTTGAATCTTACTTGGGAGAGGGGATTTGGCCTAAGACTTACTTTATTTAATTGCATGACTAAAGTAGAAATTCTAAGTTTGTGACGGGATTTGGAATAACTTTAGAAGTTGCTTGAAGAACTAAACTCAAAGCCTTGCATGTTAATGAACTTAGACAGGGATATCAAGTTGGTTGCAAGCATGAGAATCAATTATGCTCGCGAGAGATAGTTGTGATAAAAGGTTCCTAGACTTGGTAGAATAATTTAATGTTAAATTCATCCCATTAATTAATCCTCAATCTTAATCAATGAAATTAATTCCCTAAGAATCTTTCCATTTGAGTCTCCACTTTTATTTTATGTCTTTTGTCTTTAGATTTATCTTTATCATTGAGTTTTGTTCCCTACATAAAATTGAACAAAAGTATTCGCAATACTTAATTTGCTAGAAAACCAATCCAGAGGACGACACTCGTTTAATCACGAAAACACTATATTATTACTTGACCCGTACATTTGCGGTTAGCAAATTGCGCATCAAGTGACAACACATCTCTTGATGCTCGCCCACAACCAATAAAGACCCATGCTTGTTGACGACGTCGCTACACTACACTCGTCTCCACCAACCTTCAGGGACTGTCTCCACCAACCTTCAGGGACGACGACAACTTTTCTCAATGTTTCTTTCAATCTGGGCCTTCATGAATGGGTTTGGGCCTATTATATGTTTAGTAATTTACATTTTTTGAGCTTACAATGCATGTCAATATTTTCATGAAATATCAATTATGTCAATATTTTCCCCAAAATTTCAACATGGCGCTCAACATTTTAATCCATGGTACAACACAAAACTAATTACACATATCATTCACTAATATACTAATATCTTGCATAACTCAAACATATCATTCACTAATATACTAATATCTTGCATAACTCAACTCCTTAGTATCAAATTTTAGGTTTAAATTCATTACTCTTTGAAAAAGTGTTAATTTACGGACGAAAAATAATATAGAAATGAAAAAGGCAAAATGTTTCATAAAAACCAATGGGATGAAAAATCACTATGAAGAAGAAGAAAACTAAAGAGGAAGGAAGGAAGAAGAGCTTAACATATAATACACTCTCAAAATCACTCATCTTCTTTAATTTGTCTTCTCAAATCATCTCTAGCTACCCTTTCAATCCAAAATTTCCCATAACTCTTACTTGCTCTCACACCAATCTCTTTCTTCACTACCCTCCCTAACTAAATTTTTTTCTCTATATAGACACTCTCTTCTTCAGTTTCTCAAGCTTTTCTATATAATTTTCAGTTTCTCAAACTATTCTCTCTTTTATATAATTTACTTCCTCAACCTCTCCTTATATAGATTCTTTCATTTCTCTCTACACCCCATTTCCTATTTTTTTTTTTTTTTTTTTTTTTAAGAAAAAAAAAGCCTCAAATATTTATATTTGATTAATATATCAATTATAATATCTGTAAGTAAACATGGATCAGATTAAACAACTGCATAAAAATATTAAAATAGAAAAACTAATATATTATTACGCACTTATTATATATATATATATATATATATATATTTTAAAAAGTACAATTAAAAAAATCATTGAAAAGCATTCTCAACCACACAGTTAAAATCTACTATCAATAATTAATCCTAATTGGGTTATCTGTCAGATTCTCAAACCCCATCGAAGTGTTTTATTGGTTAATTAGTCCAAAAAAGAAAAGAAAAAAAAAAAAAAAACTATAATTGACAGCAAACACCTAGCATAGCTGTGTGGTGGCTTTTCCTTCAAGTTATAACAATAATGGAATCCAGTTAGATACGTGATAATGCAATATGTTATGATTACACGAGTTTAGCCTTTTTCCTTTTTCATGATGCTAAGCATCTTGGGAATCGAATGATTTGGTTTCTTTGAATTGATTAACTTTAACCTCGTAAGGTGATCTCAATTTCAAAACTGACCACGTAACCTCTATTTTATTTATATCAATCGCGGATCCAAAACTTTATATCGGAGGAGCTTGATATATTTTAATATTAGTTAGTTCAAGAGAATTTTGACACATATTTTTAGGTTAAAATACTATTTTGATCCATGTACTTTATGCCTCTTCCCATTTTAGTTTATAGACGTTCAAATGTCCAAATTTAGTTCATCTAAAATAAATCTTAAAATTAGTTCTGATTAGTAGTTTGAAGTAAAATTTTATCAAACTTGGTAAAACAATGATAAGAATTTCTATTTAAGAAAAGAGTAAAGACACAATGTGAACATGTTTTTAAAATTTATAGAAAGAAGGTTAACAGAGAAAAACAAAAATTGAAAAAGTTAACAATAGGTACTAATTTAGGACTAAATTTGAATATTTGAAAAAAAAGGATTAAAATAAAACAAATTTCGAAATACAATGACCAAATAGATATTTTGACCTTTTATTTAATATAAATAAGTAAAAATAAAAATGATACTTGATATAACAATTATACTTTTTTTAATAATAAGTACAGTTTCTTATCGGATTAATTATTAAAATTTTTTTTACTAACATTTAGAAATATTATAAGTATAAATTATTTTCTTGAAATGTATAGATTATTACAAAATAATTTACTAACATTTAGAAATATTATAGGGATAAATTATTTTGAGAATTTGCAGTGGGTGGCAAATAAGAATTATATAATTGCAAATATAACACAATGTAAAAAGAATGACAAATATAACACAATCTATCAGAGTATATTACTGGTAGACACTGATAGACTCTGGTTGATTAGAATCTATCTGATAGACTTTGATTATCAGAGTTTATCAGTAATACACTCTGATTAATCAGAATCTATTAGTCTACTGATAGATTCCGATTATTCAGAGTCTATCAATGTCTATCACTGATAGACTTCGGTTAATCGAAATCTATCAGTGAATCAGAATAATCAAAGTCTATCAGTGATAGTCACTGATAAATTTCGATTAACCGGAGTCTATCAGCGATAGACACTGATAGACTTTAAATAATTGGAGTCTATCAGTGATAGACACAGATAGAATCTGACGATAGTTTTTTGGTCTTGTATAATTTATTGTGCTATATATGTAATTAGTTTGTAACTGTGTTATATTTGCTATTAATTTGATCCAATTTGGCATCTATGCAATTGCCCCAATTATTTTCTTGAAATGTATAGGTTTCTATATATTCGTAAATCAATAAAATATTATTGAAAGTAAGGTCACACAAGCAATATATATTTTACTTTTACCAACACAGGACTCAAACTTGGGTGCAAGACTGTTGGGGTTTATGTCCTAGAACTCAAGTTTTGTTATCCTTTATATAAATAAAGATGTTATTCAGTGAAATTGTTTATTTATATCTTATAATCCAATAGAAATATCCATGGTTAAAACATGAGATACTCGAACTATATAGTGAATATGGACAGGGATCAAGTTCGAGTACATAACCTAAATGGTTTATAGTAAATGAATAAGGTTGGGTACCTTGTTCTGGTAGCACTATGGTTGCGGCCTACTTTGCGAATAAGGCAAACGATGTGATCCTGGATCGTTCATGTAAAGACATGCGAGTAGGAGCATCCTGTGTAAAAGATGTTTGGGAAAAATACACTTTTGGTCCCTGAGGTTTGGGTTAAGTGACAGTTTGGTCCCTGAGTTTTCAAACTCAACAAAAATACTCCTGAGGTTTGAGATAAGGAGCATTTTAGTCCCTGCCGTCAATTTTTCTGTTAAATATTAACAGTTGCTGACGTGACACTATTATTTTAATAAAAAAATTATTTATTTTTTATTTTTTTAAATAAAAATAGTAAAATAATAAAATATTAATATTTTATTATTTTTTATTCTTTTTTCTCCCATTCTCTTTCTTCTTCTTCTTTTTCTCCATCTTCTCCATCTCCTTCATCTTCCTTCTTCTTCTTAGGAGAAAAAAGAAGAAGAAGAAAGAGAAAGGGAGAAAAAAGAATAAAACAAATAATAAAATATTAATATTTTTATTATTTTACTATTTTTATTTAAAAAAATAAAAAAATATTTTTTTATTAAAATAATAGTGTCACGTCAACAACTGTTAAGATTTAACAGAAAAATTGATGGCAGGGACTAAAATGCTCCTTATCTCAAACCTCAGGGGTATTTTTGTTGAGTTTGAAAACTCAGGGACCAAACTGTCACTTAACCCAAACCTCAGGGACCAAAAGTGTATTTTTCCCAAGATGTTTACACAAGATAGGATCGAGAAATAAGTCACTCTAACTTTATAACGCCATTTACTGTTAAGACTGATTATTTCATGCGATGACCTAGGTAACTCGATCTTAATCCTGAGCTTACTATGAACTCCTGTTCGTTTAGGGTTATCCTTTGATCTGCATGGGTGAGAGTGGTCATAAAATTCCGTTCAATAATCCTACCATTTTGGGGATACACTAGATGGATGGCTATGGACATAGTAATGCAATATGGAATTCTCTCCTACCCTATTCAGGGATAGTAGAGAGGTTGTTCCCTTAAGTGCTGAATCCAAGTCTTAAACAAGGGGCCCCACGCTCTCATTGGACCGAGAGGGATCTTGTTTAATGGTTGGACCATGAACAAAATTGTTCATTAGAGGACCAGTGAACTTAAGGAACTAAGATGTACTATAGGGGTAAAACGAACTTTTGACCTGTCTATAGTAACGAACGACCTGTGAAGGATTGACTTACTAATCATGGCTATATCGAGTGGACATAAATATATCTACAGTGAGGGGAGTTCAACTACTAGGCTATAGTGGAGTGTCCCGGTAGTTAACTGATGTTGGTTAACCAGGTTAAAAGAGTTTGACTAGTTTAACCTCGTACCGTTGGAGCCCATTATCTGTAGCTCCATTAGGTCCCCTTGCTAGCTCGAGACTAACCTTTGGAACAATATGATGGATAAAATATGAATTACTTTAAGTTGATGTTGAGAAAAATAAATAGAAGTGAAAAACGTTGTTGGTACGTCGGGTTTTCTGTAAACCGAGCATGTGAGGAATTTAATATTTAAATATGATTTAAATAGCGAAAACATGAATGAGGATTCATGATGGGAAAATAAAATTTCGGAAATGTTCGGGAATAGTGGCAAAATATTAATTTAATATTAGATATTAAATTAACAATTAATTATTTAATTACTAATTATTTTAAATTAATTTTGAATTAATTTAAATTTGAAAAATTTAAAAATAAATTTGATTTTTCAGATTAATTAAAATTAGATAATTATCTAATTATTAAAGATAATTATGAAATTAAATTAAATTAAAAAAGATTGAATTTTTGGAGGTGGAGTGCATGGTGACTAAACCCATGCACTCCCCTCATGAAAGCCACCCAAATTTCCACTTCTCCTTGGATGTTTTGGTGTCAATTGCTAGGAGTTTTCTTCCACTTTGTTCCCTCTATATAATTGAAGAAGAAGGCTATAAGAATCACTCTTGCATCCTAATGAATTGCTGTCAAAATTGAACCTCACAATACCCACCTCCATAAGCTTGTTCTTCAAGCTTTCTTCCTTCAATTCCATCACTTGAGGATCCCACAATCCATTCCAAAGGCTTGAGGATAGCAAGGAAGATCATTGGTGGTTCGTGACTCGTTAGTGAAGAAAAACATGAAGAAATCCAACCAATTTCTCCATTGATTCAAGGTTGGTAAACATACTCTGTTTGTCTCTACTTGGACAACATGCAATGTTTGATCAAATTGAACTAATTAAGTGCCTAAGATCCAAAATTGCTTCCCCTTTTTAGATATTAACACTTTCAAGGACGCGAGAAGAGGGGCTTCAAGCTCACTAAGCAATTGAGACGAGGGTCTATTTTGCTAATTTCATTGAACTTTTTAATAATAATCATATATCTTCTAAAGTTCAGAGGGGGCTCGAGCCCCTGGACATACTGTAGCTCCGCCACTGATTTATATAACTCATGACATTTGTATATTCCAAAGAGACACCAATGAGTTTGTCAGAATGTTACTAAAACCGTAATCTATAATTATTCAAGAACAACAAATGATTACTTTCATGCAAGTATCTATTATGGAACAATTATGAAATGGATATACTTACCAAAGTTAAAATACCCTGATCTATATATGGTACAAATTTGAAGGTCAAACTAGTAGGAGTTGTAAATGATTCTCTGTTAACTTGATGGAGAATATTGATCAATTGAGATATTTTAAGGAGATGAGTACCTGCAAAACAAAAGGAATTGTACACTTGTAGGGATGAAGCCCCAACGCAGCGGAAACAATCAAGAAGCCATACTGTGTTTTCTCAAGATCAAAATACCGATACAATTTGCAAAGGCTTTTACAGCAGAAAAAACACACATAAATCATGCTGTAAAACTATATAAAACATGCTTTAATAAACTCTAAATACTCTAGATCTAATCTAGAGTGGATCCTATTGATCCTAGATCAAGAATACTTACTTTAGAAGTCGTTCTTGATCGTTTCACCAACAAAACCTCGTCAAATCCGAAAATTCCAACAACAAATCCTTCCTTTAATGCTGCAAATTCACCACGAACACTACCACGCAGTAGCATCGGTATTCTCACGGGATGTGTGTTGAGGTGGATGGTGGGATCCTCAGATTTCTAGGGAGAAAATTCTCTTCTGTATTGCAGAGAGAAAGAGAAGGTTAGAGAGATAGACGTGAATGACCCTCTGACCGAATGAGAGAGAGATCTGCTATCAACCAACAAATGGGAGTAACCACCCTAAAATTTCTCTCCCTCAACGTTCAGTTGCTGGGATAGTGGAAGACTCAATCAGTTTAAACAACTAATTGAGTAATTAATTAATTATTGAAAAATAATAAAGTAATAATATTAAACTAACTCCTTAATTTAATAAAACCATATAAATCAAATTTATATGTACATATCCACTTTAACCTATAGTTTTAACGAAATTCAATTAAATCAAATTTAATCGAATTAAATTAAAACAAACAATTAATTAATTCAACAATTAATTAATACAATAATTAAATATCACATATTCAATTATATTTCTCTCAATTTTTAAACTATAGTATTAATGCACATCTAATGTACATTAATTATAACCTATCGTTTCAATATGAATCAAATTCATATTTTAGCTCAATTTTCGAGCACCTTCCGAATATTCAATTCTCTCTTAGAAATTTACCTCAACACCCTAAATGAGCTACCAGTGGGACTTAATGGACCTACAGATCAGAAGCTCCAACGATATGAGATTAATTGGCTAAACTCATTAACCAAGTTAATCAATATTCGTTAACCGTGGTTCACTCCACTAAAGAACCACGATTGGACTCTTTTCATTGCAGATATATTTCTGTGTCCACGGATATCGACCGTCAACAGCAAGTCAGCCCTTCACGTGTGTTCGTACCCCAGCTAGGTCAAATTACCGTTTTACCCCTGGGCTACCTCTATGTCCTTAAGTACCAGTGCTCTTCTAATGAATAACCTGTTTGAGGTCCAACCAGCAAATAGAAGTCCCTCTCGTGCCATAGAGAGGGTATGGCCCATTGTTCAAGACCCGAAGACACCACTTAAGGGAACACACCTCTACTTACCCTAAAGTTGGGAAGAAGTGAATTCCATCTTGTAAGACTATGTTCCCAGCTCCCCACTTGGTTTTGTCCCCAAAATGGTAGGCTTATTGAGTCGGCGAATTGGCCACTCTCGCTCGTACAAATCAAAGGACAATGCCTCATGGACAGGAGTCCATAATCCACTCAAGATTAAGGCCAAGTTGCCTAGGTCATCCTAGTGAAATAGAATCCGAGCTAACTAACGGTGTTACAGTTAGTGGTTAACTATTTCGTTGTCTGGTCTTTGTGCAAACTCATTGCACAAGATACCCCACTCGCATGTCAACTACATGAATGCGTTGGATCATTACGTTTGTATCAATATACACAGCGGACCGTATCCATAGTGTCACCAGGATAAGGTACCCAACCTCATCCCTATACTACAGACCCTTTAGGCTAAAACTTGAACATTGATCCCCGTATGTCCCTACATACTAGTTCAAGCCTCATTCTATTAGCCTTGGATGTTTAGTTTATTGGATTAGGATTGATGAGACAAGATATAATACAAACATTGAATAATACATCACTTTTATTAATGTTCGGTCAAATGTACATTTACTATCTACGAGTTTTAGGGCATAAAACCCAACAACACCGTGGTCGAGTATTTCTTCAATTACAAGAATGTTAATTCTTGTCTTTCTTGAATAAATTTAGCTTGGCATAGTTGGTTAGCTTGACCAAATAACTTAAGCTTGGTCGATGAAGTTTGTTTTACTTAGGAAACTTATCTCAAACTTAGTTCTAACTTAGCTTAAACTTAGTTCAAACTTGACTCAAATTTAGCTCAAACCTTAGTTCAACCACACAAGTTTATTTTTACTTAATTGGCTTTGTTGTTTTTCACACTTTGGCTCGACCTCAACCCTCCTGTAAGAGCTAAATTGTTCTTAAATTTGACTTCTACATGGGACTCAGTTGACCTTTGGTTCGACCCTGGTCTCTGATAAGGGTAAAAAAATACCTATTTTACCCTTATATTTAGCTCATTATCTTGTCAAAGTTGCATGTTTTAGATAAAATTTGCTACTCCCGAGCTCAAAAAGTGTTAAAGTTGATGAATTAAGGAGTTGAGAGTCATGTATGTCAAATTAGGCTTATTTGTGCTTAAAAGGACCCATTTCATATGAATTTGACTTAGTTTGGTGTTTTGCAAAAAAAAAAAAAAAAAAAAACAGAGGATATCTGGAAAAACCCAGAAATGCGTCCGCATTTATGGGAAGGCAAAAAACAAAATGCGACCACATTTCTGGGCAGACAGAGGCAGTTCCGAGTCTGTCGCAGGTCGTTTTGAACGAGTGTTTTGCGCACCTAACTGGCTGTTTTGACTCCGAAACTGACTGGGCTACCTACCAGCACCATTTTTATGGCTCCTCAACTACTCCCCACACTATATAAGGCCTTGATTCGAAGAGAAATCCAAGCAAAACTCACTGGGAAGAAGAGGGTGGTGACAAAACCCTAGTAGACGCCCATGAGTAGGGATGTCCGAGGTCCTTCTTAGAAGACTGAATTCTAACCTTTAGTTAGACATCAAACCTAAGTGTTTGTAGAGATTTTCACCCTATTCCCACTTGTAAAGGAGAGTAGAGTTTCGAGCGAACTTTAGAAGGATTGGATAAAAGAAAAAACCCTAGTTTTAGCTACTGCACCTTATTTTCCAGCACCTGTTACTTTTCATTTCTTTGTATTCTTTATTCATTTATTTCAATGAAATGTTATTCATTTGCACCTTATTCCATCATGCGTAGCTAAATTCCATTGAGGGGTTCGATACAGTGAATTCCGTTATGGTTTAAATAGCTTGAAAGTGTTTATTTGCCTAAGTTTTATTCATTTCATGTCACTCTTTACTGAATATCATTCTGAATCTTGCTGAGTTTGAACCGATCACTTAGAATTTGCATGCTATGTGAGTTTGATCTCGAAAGGGATAAACAATACCAGTTTTCGTAAAGGTGATATAGGAGAAATGGCTCGAGAGAGTGTATTCGGTGTTATAGGGAAAGACGGCCTTATAACAATTATAGGGTTATAGATTGCATGCATAAACTATCTATGTCAGAGTCGAGTCACAGAAATGTGCATAACGGTACTCGCTTAGCCTTCTAACGGTTCTTGGGAGCAAGGCCAAATAGAAGTTAAATATGACCCAATGCATGAATAAACTTAGATTAAATAAGCCATGATTAGAGTTATTTGCCTCAGGGTTGAAGCTATATTGAATACCTTGCTTATTTATCATTGTTATTCTTTACTTGTTTATTTTCTTTGTTTTCCAAAAACCATCATCAGCTATTTCTTTGGTTACCTTATCTAAGTAATCTTTGAACAATTTCTTCTTCAAATTTGTGTTTCCAATTTAGTCCCTGTGGGATCGATACCTTTGGAATACTTCCAGAGATTTTTATTACTACGTGCGATAGTGTATACTTGCACTAGGTTGGCTGAATTATTCTTAATCTTTATTTACCATCCTTTCTAACATCAATCATTCAATACCAGCACCGCACTAGTCTCCTGTAAGGACTCAATCAACCTTTAGTTCGCCCTCAGTTCCTTGTAAGGGCTAAATTGACCTTTGGTTCGGTCTCGGTTCCCTATAGGAACTCAATTGACCTTTAGTTTTGTAGGGATAAAAGCCCTAGCGTAGCGGAAACTTATCAGAGATCTATCTCAAATTAAATAATGATAGAAATACTAATACGAAGGCAAAAATACAACAACTATTTCTAATTAAAAAACATGCTGTAAACAGGCTATAAATCATGCTTTTTACATAATAAAACCTAGATCTAATCTAGATTAATAATCCTAATGATCAAGGGAAAAAAGAAAACTTACTGTCGTTGTAATCTTGACCGAATTTCACCAAATTCTCTTAATTTAAGAGCAGCCCCTTGATCTTTGATTAGCAATAAAATTCCCACGAACACCACCAAGTTGGAAACACCGGTATCCTCACAAGGATTTTACGTTGGTTGCTTGTGGGAGCAAAAGGCACTAAGGGAATGGAGAAATTTTTGTCTCCGTGATTCTTGGAAAGAGGAAGAACGCCGAGAGATTGAGAGAGTGAGAGAAATTTCGTGAGTGAGGCCACACAACTAATCGATCGACTGAATAGGGAAGCTTAACGGATGATAAAAAATAACCTCCTAAAATCCCTCTCCAATCGTGGACCATAACCGTAGGTTAGTGGGTTTTGAAAAAATCTTATCAGTTAAACTGATAAGATTAATAATTATCAATTAAAATCAAAATAAAATTAATAATTATTAAACTAATTAAATTAACAATTAATTTAATCAATAATTATATAAAACACATTTATACAAATATTCCACATAACCTATAGTTTTAATGTAATTCAATTAAATCAAGTTTAATTAAATTAAATTAAAAAAATAATTAATTAATTCACCAATTAATTATTACTATAATTAAATATCAAATATATAATTATATTTCTCTCATATAGACTATAGAATTAATGTACATCTAAAGTGCATTAATTATAACCTATAGTTTTTAATATGAATCAAATTCATATTTTAACTTAATATTCGAACCTTTTCGAATATTCAATTCTCCCTTAGAAATTTACCTCAACGCCCTAAATGAGCTACCGGTGGGACCTAATGGATTTGCAGATCAGAAGCTCCAACGATATGAGATTAATTGGCTAAACTCATTAACCAAATTAATCAATGTTCGTTAACTGTGGTTCACTCCACTATAGAACCACAACTGCACTCTTCTCACTGCAGACATATTTTTGTGTCCACGAATATCGACCATCAACAGCAAGTCAGCCCTTCACTGTGTGTTCGTACCCCAACTAGGTCAAATTACTGTTATACCCCTAGGTTACCACTTTATCCTTAAGTACCAGTGCTCCTCTAATGAACAACTTGTTTGAGGTCCAACCAACAAACAGAAGTCCCTCTCGTGCCATAGAGAGGGCATGACACATTTTTCAAGACCTAGAGACACCACTTAAGGGAACACACCTCTACTTACCCAAGAGTCGGGAAGGAGTGAATTTCATCTTGTGAGACTATGTTCCCATCTCCCCACTCGGTCTTGTCCCCAAAATGACAGGCTTATTGAGTCGGCGTGCAGGCCACTCTCACTCGTACAAATCAAAGGACAATCCCTCATGGATAGGAGTCCATAATCCACTCTAGTGAAATAGAAACCAAACTAAGTAACGGTGTTACAGTTAGTGGTTAACTATTTCGCGGTCCAGTCTTTGTGCAAACTCATTGCACAGGATACCCCCACTCGCATGTCAACTACATGATCGCGTTGGATCATTGCATTTGTATCAAAATACAAAGCGGGCTGTACCCATAGTGTCACTAGGATAAGGTACCCAACCTTATCCCTATACTACAGACCCTTTAGGCTAAATCTTGAACATTGATCCCCGTATGTCCCTACATACTAGTTCAAGCCACATTCTATTAGCCTAGGATGTTTAGTTTATTGGATTAGGGTTAATAAGACAAGATAGCATAATACCAACATAAATAAATGATTAAGACATCAGTTAATACATTCAGATCTCTGTGGTCTAATGAATCTGAAGGCTCGAGAAGGGTAAGAATAATTCATCTCATTTATAGATGATTATTCAAGATATGGTTACTTATACCTAATGGGACATAAGTTAAGGCCCTTGAAAAGTTTAAGGAGTTTAAGACTGAAGTTGAAAACCTGTTAGGTAAAACTATTAAAACACTTCGATCTGATCGAGGTGGAGAGTATATGGATCAAAGATTCTTGGATTATATGATAGAACATGGAATACAATCCCAACTCTCAGCACCTGGTACACCTCAACAAAATGGTGTATCAGAAAGGAGAAATAGAACCTTGTTAGTCATGGTTCGATCAATGATGAGTTGTGCTCAATTGCCTAGCTCATTTTGGGGGTATGCAGTAGAGACTGCAGTACACATCTTGAACAATGTTCCCTCGAAAAGTGTTTCTGAAACACCTTTCGAATTATGGAAGGGGCGTAAACCTAGTTTGCGTCACTTTCGTATCTGGGGTTGTCCAGCACACGTCCTTGTGACAAATCCTAAGAAATTGGAACATGGTTCAAAACTGTGCCAATTTGTTGGTTACCCTAAAGAAATGTGAGGTGGTCATTTCTACGATTCACAAGAAGATAAGGTGTTGTATCGACGAATGCCATCTTCTTGGAGGAAGACCACATGAGGGATCATAAACCACGTAGTAAATTAGTATTAGGAGAAGCTACTGAAGAATCACCAAGAGTTGTTGACAAAGCTGGGCCTTTAACAAGGGTTGATGAAGGAGATATTTCTTCAGATCCGTCTCGTCCTTCTCAAACGTGGAGAATGCCTCGACACAATGGGAGGATTGTAGTACAACCTGATCGCTACTTGGGTTTAACTGAAACTCAGGTTGTCATACCTGATGAAGGCATTGTGGATCTATTGCCCTATCGACAAGCATTTGAATATGATTTAAATGGTAAATTAATTAAATATTTTATATTTAATTAAGAAATTAATTAATTGGAGTATTAGTTAATTTATTTTAATTTAATTAATACTATAGTTAATTAATGTACATTGAATGCACATTATAACTATATGTTAAAAGAGAGAGGCACATTTGAATATGATTCAAATGTAAAATTAATTAAATATATGATATTGAATTAATGTTGGGATTAATTAATTTTAGAAATGATTAATAGGATGACCTTAATGATTCAATTAAATATGATTTAATTGAATCGAAAACTATATACTATAATTAATTTAATTAAACTTAGTTTAGTTAAATAATTGGATGTATATTATATAGTTTTATTAACTTATTGAGTAAATTAATAATAACTCCCCAACCATTGTTGGGGAGTATGGAGGTTATCTCAGACGAGGTTACATGCGTGTAACCCCCTCTCTCCTAACGTGAAGAACAGATTTTCTCTCACATGATGGATCTCTCTCTCTTAAGGCTGTCTGTAATTTTACAGAAAAATCTCTCTCCCTCCAAACTCTCTAGATCTCTATCTTGATTCACAGTAAACTATTCTTTGTTGTAAGTCTATTCCCAAAATCAAGATGGTGATCACACCAACACAATCTCACAACCTAGAGGATAACAGGTGTTCTGATTGGTGTTGTTCGTTGGAGGTTCTCAGTACGTGAAATCTAATTGGGAGCATTGTGCTGTGGTGTATTCGGTCTACAACAAGCAAGTACCAACTTCTCTAAATAGTTTAGGGATATTAGCATGCTTAACTTAGAATTTTTGTAGAAATTGTTCTGCATTTTAAGGCCAATGTATTGGTATTTCATTTCAACCCAATTAACAATGTTTTGATCTGTTATACGCTTCCGCTCAAAGGATTTTCATTCCTTCAATTGTTATTAGAGCTAGGTTGTTTAATTTCGTCAACACGAAATTTGCATTGGTTTTTGGTGGGTAACTTTGCATTGTGGATGTGAAATTGTTGCTGATAGAATGTTTAGGTATTTTGGCTTTAGATTACAAATTCTTTGATTTGATCAATGTAAGGGTCCATGTTTTTGGGGGCAAATTGTTGTAAATCATGTCATGTAAGTTCGTGTCTAGAAATTAGGAGTCAATTTGTTGATTGTTGCTCGAATCGGGATGAATTTGGACGTTCACGGCTGCTGGAAACAAAAAACAGAGGAAAAACCCGAGGTGTAGCGTCGAGACGCTGCTCAACGGTGTCTCGATGCTGATGAACACACGGAAGAAATCGTTACAGCGTCGAGACGCCACCTTCAGCGTCGAGACACTGTCGGCCATTCCAGCGAGAAGAGGTTTTGGGCCGACGTCGAGACGCCTTATAGCGAGCAGAAATGTCGCTATTCTAGTCCCAATTTATTAGGTTTTTTTGTGCATTAATTGTGTTTTTATTGAAAATATTTTATGTAATTTGTCATTTGGTCTTTAGGAGCAAAGTTGTGGATTATGGGAAAATGCCAAAAATGAAGCCATTCAAGCCCAAATTTCATGCTCGGATAAAAAGGGGACTCAAAAGAGATCAATCATGTGAAAAAGGCCCAAAAGAAATGAAGTGGAGGCCTAAAAAAAGAAGCCCAAACCGCAGCTGGAAAATCTTGAAAATGGCACAGCATCGAGACGCTGTCCATTTCTTGGGCGCCAAGCTGATTGCGTCACAGCATCGCGACGCTGTGCCAATCAACGTCGCGACGCTACCCTCTTTTCGAGCCTATATAACGCGTCCCTTGGTGTCTTGTTTTACGATCAATCACCATTTCCTCCATTCTTTCCTTCCTTCCTTTGGCTCCTTTGGAGCCTCTCTCAAGGCTTTCTAGCCTCTTTCAGAGCTTTCTTTAGTGGGAAAATTTTGGGGAATTTTAGGGAGCATCCTAGGAGGCTCAAGGAGTGTTCGACGGGACTCCGAGTGTCAGCGAAGGGTTTTTTCGACGGTCAATTCCTTTCCTTTTATTAAGCTCTTAATTATGCTTTTCATTGTAAATTTTGTGGATATTTTAGCTATGTATAACTAAACCCCAATTTGGGGTCTTGAAATGAAATTATAGTCAAAATGTTGTTATAATTACTTGTCTCTTGCCCTTTATCCTAATTATTTGTATGGATGTGCTTAATGCTTTATGCAATCTGGTCAATTGGGTAATTATTTGATTCTTAATGGAAACTCGACGGAGAGAAGTTAGGATAGATCGTAATCCATGCAACTAGTTTAATTGCCTGTCGTGACAACGAGATTAGTTGATTAAACTTTGATGCCTAAAATGAATCAGAGCATAATAATTAATGATTTTTAATGGCGCTAAGGACACTTAGGTTGTTAAAATGAATTAACTACAATTAGGGGAAACCGACAGGAGAACCTATGTGATTAACAGAGATTCTAGGATTATAATTAGTTGTGCAATGAGATAGGATAATTATAATAAATGTTTAGCTAATAATTGATTTTCAAGACCCCTCTTCCCATTAAAAGCTCTTTCTCCACATTTTATTTTTCTCGATTGATCAAATTGTTTCTTTAATTGTTTTGATTTTTTTTAATCCTTTTTAATTGCATGGGTTGTTCCCTAAATATTATTTCTCCCAATTACTTTTAGTGCTCAAGAGTTTTTTGCTTTGCTTAAATTTTGCTTCGTCTCCCTCTGGATTCGATACTCGGTATTACCTATCGTTTTATATTACTTGTGATGACCCGTGCACTTGCGGTGAGCATCAAGTTTTTTGGCGCCGTAGCCGGGGAGACTTGATTTTTAAGCAAATCAATTTTTCTTGACATCGAAAAGAAAGGGATAAATAGTAATTTAGGTGTAAATATTTTTCTTTCATTAATTTGTAAATATCATTTTATTTTTGTTTTTGTTTGGTTCTTTTGATTGGTTGGGAGTATTATATGCGAAGCAACAAGGTGGTTAATTTGTTTCCGCTAGATCTTGAAATTGACAGGACTCTTAGAACCATTCGTAGAGAGAAAAGATTAGCAGAAGCAATGACCCATCAAGATGAAGCTCCCAAGGCAATCAGAGACTTTTTACAGCCAGTTCTTCCCACCGAGAATTTTGGAATTGTTTACGGCCCGATCCAAGCTATTAATTTTGAGTTAGAGACAGGATTTATTAAGATGGCGCGCGATAACTCTTTTAAGGGACATCCTTCTGAGGACCCACACTCACATCTGCGATCATTCTTGGAAATATGTGGGACGGTAAAAATGAATGGAGTTCCGGTCGACGCTATAAGATTGAGGTTATTCCCATTTTCTCTGCAAGACAAGGCAAAAGATTGCCTCGAATCAGTCAAGACGGGCAGTATTAGTACATGGGACGAGCTTGCCCAGGCTTTTCTGATGAAAATTTTCCCGCCTGCCAAGACTACCAAGCTTCGAATTGAGATCGAAACATTTAGGCAGCTTGACGAGGAGCAGTTGTACGAGGCATGGGAGAGATACAAGGAGATGCTTAGGCGATGCCTCTAACATGGATATCTGGATTGGCTCCAAGTGCAGATGTTTTACAATGGATTGAATCCCTCCACCAAGACAGTTCTAGACACATTAGCAGGAGGAAATTTTCTTTCCAAGACAGTAACGGAAGTCAAAGATTTGCTTGAGGAAATGGCGGCAACCAGCTATCAGTGGCCGACTGAGAGGGGAGCAATTTCTAAGAAGGCTGGAATTTATGAATTAGATGAGTCTACTTCATTGAAGGCACAGATGGCATCTCTGACCAACACCCTTAACAAGTTAACTTCATCTGAGGTGGTCAAAACCATTTCCACCTTAGCTGAAGGCTATTCAAAGAAGGAAGGTCAGGATGTGGAAGAAGTCCAGTACATAGGAAACAAACCATTCACTCAAGGAGTACCGAACTTCTACCACCCCAGTCTGCGCAATCACGAGAACTTCTCATACTCGAACACAAAGAATGTTTTGCAGCCACCCCCAGGTTTTGCATCATCTAGTGCGCCTGAAAAGAAGAGTAACCTGGAGGAGATGATGGCTCTGTTTATTAAAGAACAAAAAGTGTTGAACGTGAATCTCCAGACGACAATTAGTAACCACGACACAGCTCTGAAAAATATGGAAGTTCAAATAGGACAGATCACTTCAGCGGTGAATGCCCTTCAGAAGGGAAAATTTCCAAGCGACACTGAACCTAACCCAAGAGAGCAGTGCAAGATGGTGACACTAAGAAGTGGTAGGAAGCTGGAGATCAATTCAGAAAAGAAGAAGGAAGAAAAAAAGAGCAAGGATGAAGATGAAAGGGCTGAGGCACAAAAAGCCTCCTTTGAAAGGTCCCAACATCCCCCTAACTCTTTTGATTTTAATTGTGGATTTTGTAACAATTTTGCAGGAATAAAAGAAGATGAAAAGCAGGATGACAGGCATAAAGAGAAACTGAACGAGGAAGAAGTGGTTCCATTCAACCATCATGACAGAGGCTCGCACATTAGCCCGCCCAAGCGGAGGGGTGAATGTCCAACCTTTGACTACAGGGAGTTACCTTTTCCTCAACGCTTTAAAAATGTTAAATTAGATGAGAAGTTTCAAAAATTCCTAGAAATATTTAAGAAATTGTCTGTGAATATTCCCTTAGTAGATGCTTTGTATAACATTCCTAATTATGGGAAATTCATGAAAGAAATGCTTTCTAGGAAGAAAAGTTTGAAAAAAGAAGTTTTTAAATTGTCTGAGAGTAGTAGTACCATCGTTTCTGGAAAGATGTCTTCTAAACAGAAAGACCCAGGGAGTTTTACTATTCCCTGCATCATAGGAGAAGTATCTTTCAATAAGGCCTTATGTGATTTAGGTGCTAGTATAAACTTAATGCCATATTCTGTTTACAGGAAGATTGGTTTAACAGGAATGAAGGACACTGACGTCACTCTCCAGCTTGCTGATAGATCGATTACCCACCCGATGGGTGTTGTGGAAGACGTGCTGGTGAAAGTCAACAAATTTATCTTCCCCGTAGACTTTGTTATACTGGACATGCAGAAGGATAGAGAGGTGCCCATTATTCTAGGCAGACCCTTCTTAGCGACTGGTAAGGCTGAGATTAGTGTGCCTACAGGTAAGCTTACCTTGAACATTGATGATGAAAAAGTCGTGTTTAGTATTTTTGGCCAAGATGAGTCTGTTTGTAGTTTGCATACATGTTTTTCTATTGGTCCTGAATACTTGACTGACGATGATGAAGCGGTAGAGTATAATCTTGGCCTAGGCTTAGGAGAAGTGCACATGGATGAAGGGGATTTTGATCATAATGCATATTTTGATGACCCTCTATTTGAGAATGATTTAGAATTGCCTGACTTTGAAAATGAATTAGACTTGTCTGCTTGTGAGAATGAAAAATTTGTAGTTGATGATTTACCTTCTTTTGAGAATGAATTGGATTTGCCTGAAAACAATGATTTTGATGATGATATTGATTTGTCTAACATTGAGGATGAGCATGAATTGCATAAAAAAGATTACTTGATAGATAATTTTGAGTTTGATCATGATAACACTGAATCTATCGAGTCTGATCTAGATATTCCTGTATGCATAAACCCTGATAATGTTAATAACTTTGATTCGTGTCCTTGTGATGTAGATAGTATAGAATCTGACCCAGAGGAACTCGAATCTGTGCATAGTATAGAATCTGATCCAAAAATTCTTGAATTCTTGAATTCTTCTGATAGTGAGTCATATGATAGCTTAGTTGAATCATTTTTTAATTCTGAGTCTGAGGAATCTACTGAGCATGTAGATATTGAATCTGATGAATGGACTGGCATGATTGATAGGCCACCGTTAGATCCTAGACCAGTTGATATCATAACGCTTGGTGACTCTGTTAACAATTGTTTTGTGAATAGAGACCTAGAAAAGAGATTTGATGCGGCTACATATTTTCTAGAATGTTATTATAACAATCTCTATAGTGATGATGGGCCAGAGGAAAGTTTTTTTCTCCCATGTTTGTAGTGTGCAATTCGGTGCATGATTTTTTGGAGGGCCCAGAGGATGATGAAAACTTTTATTTCGAGCCTCCGTAAGCATGCCGAGCCTCGTCTAGCTAAAGACGTTAAAGAAAGCGCTGCTTGGGAGGCAACCCAAGGATTAAAGTTTAGATAGTTGTTTTTGTGGTAAATAATTTTCTTTGCTCAGTGATCCAATTTTGCTTTGCAGGATCACCTTATCAAATCCCAAAGTTCCAAAAATCCCATTTTTCTAGATCGAAAGGAGGAGGATGAAGCGCTCCTAGCTCAGGGAAGTCTCAGTATCCCTCTACTTGCTTTACTGTTTTTAAAACATTGGGGACAATGTTTAGTTTAAGTTTGGGGGGAGGCTTTCGTTGTTTTGAGCATATTTAAATTCTGTTGGATGCATGAATAGATAGCTATGATAGCCAAGGATGTGATTTTGGAAGTTTTGGGAGAAAATGGTTTATATGTTGTGGAATCTGGGAGCACGGCAGAAATTGTGAAATTTTAAAATTTTTTGATACTTAGCTTTGATGTCTAAAGCATGCAATAGTCTTATCTAATGACGTCTTTGAAAATCTAGATTCTTGTTATGATTTTTAAAGTTTGTTGTCACCCCAATAGGCTTAGTTTCTAATATTAGGAAGTTCATGCTTGATTGTTCTAAAGAGCTAGGTAGAAAAAAATGCTATGCCCGCTGAGAGAAAAGCAAAAGCAACAAAAGAAAATGAGAGAAAAGAAAATTTTTGCTTGCACAAAAGAAAAAAAGCCTAGGGGTTAAAAGAGCTACATGCAGTGTGATCAGTTAGGCTTACAAAAGAATAAAATTCGGGTTAAGGGTCCCTGCACCGTAGTGTGAAAGCTAGTACCATTAGAAATTAAAATTGCAAGTTTGGGGGAGCAGCAAAAGAAATAGAAAAGTGAAAAATCATTTGTGAGTTTTGCTCCCCCATGAAAAAGAAAAATATCAGGCACCCTAGTTTCAATTATTATTATTATTTTTTTTTGCTTGATAGAAGAACTTGGACCTATTAGGGGCTCTTAGCTAGTGTAGGAGGAAAACAAATGGAGAAAGCCATAAGACTAATCTAGGTTAGTAAAAGAATCAATAGATAAGTCTTGAGCTTGCTATTCATTAATCTTAAGTTCAAACTAGTTTAAGATTTCTTCAAGAGTATGCGGTGCTTGCTTATTCCACTTGCATGTTTTCCATTCTATCTTGAGAATTCAAAAATCATTGAGGCTTGAGCGATTCTATTCCATGCATCTTTAGAATTTATTTTGCTCGGGGCTAGTTAAAGCTTAAGTTTGGGGGTGTGATAGCGAGCATAAATGTCGCTATTTTAGTCCCAATTTATTAGGCTTTTTTGTGCTTTAATTGTGTTTTTATTGAAAATATTTAATGTTATTTGTCATTTGGTCTTTAGGAGCAAAGTTGTGGATTTTGGGGAAAAAATGTCCAAAATGAAGCCATACAAGCCCAAATTCCATGCTTGGATCAAAAAGGGACTCAAAAGAGATCAATCATGTGAAAAAGGCTCAAAAGAAATGAAGTGGAGGCCAAAAAAAAAGAAGCCCAAACTGCAGCTAGAAAATCTGGAAAATGGCACAGTGTCACGACGCTGTCCATTTCTTGGGCGCCAAGCTGATTGCGTCACAACGTCGCGACGCTACCCCCTTTTCAAGCCTATATAAGGGGTCCCTTGGTGCCTTGTTTTACGATCAATCACCATTTCCTCCGTTCTTTCCTTCCTTCCTTTGGCTCCTTTGGAGCTTCTCTCAAGGCTTTCTAGCCTTTTTGAGAGCTTTCTTTAGTGAGAAAATTTTGGGGAATTTTGGGGAGCATCCTAGGAGGCTCAAGGAGTGTTCGGTGGGACTCCAAGTGTCAACGAAGGGGTTTTTCGACGGTCAATTCCTTTCCTTTTATTATGCTCTTAATTATGCTTTCCATTGTAAAATTTTTGGATATTTTAGCTAGGGAAAAATACACTTTTGGTCCCTGAGGTTTGGGTTAAGTGACAGTTTGGTCCCTGAGTTTTCAAACTCAACAAAAATACCCCTGAGGTTTGAGATAAGGAGCATTTTAGTCCCTGCCGTCAATTGTTCTGTTAAATCTTAACAGTTGCTGACGTGGCACTATTATTTTAATAAAAAAATTTATTTATTTTTATTTTTTAAATAAAAATAGTAAAATAATAAAATATTAATATTTTATTCTTTTTTTATTCTTTTTTCTCCCACCCTCTTTCTTCTCTTTCCTTTTCTTCATCTTCTCCATCTCCTTCATCTTCCTTCTTCTTCTTCCTAACTCCAGCGACCGGCGACCACCGCCCGCCGCTGCCGCCGGTCGTCGGTGACTTTTATTTTTTTCTTTTCTTCTTCTTTTTTCTTCTTCTCTCTTACCCCATTTTTCTTCTCTAATTTTTTTTAAATAAACGACCTCCCTCCTCCTCCGTTTCTGGCCGGAACGAAGGAGGAGGGAGGCCCCTCCTCCCTCTCCGTCCAGATCTGGACGGAGAAGGAGGAGGGGCCTCCCTCCTCCTCTGTTTCGCGCTGGAAACGGAGGAGGAGGGAGGTCCCTCCTCCCTCCTCCTTTTGTTTATTAAAAAAAAATAGAGAAGAAAAATGGGGTAAGAGAGAAGAAGAAAAGAGAAGAAGAAAAGAAAAGAAAAAAAGTCACCGACGACTGGCGGCGGCGGCGGGCGGTGGCCGCCGGTCGCCGGAGTTAGGAAGAAGAAGAAGGAAGATGAAGGAGATGAAGAAGATGGAGAAAAAGAAAGAGAAGAATGAGGGTGGGAGAAAAAAGAATAAAAAAAGAATAAAATATTAATATTTTATTATTTTACTATTTTTATTTTAAAAAATAAAAGTAAATAATTTTTTTTATTAAAATAATAGTGCCACGTCAGCAACTTTTAAGATTTAACAGAAAAATTGACGGCAGGGACTAAAATGCTCCTTATCTGAAACCTCATGGGTATTTTTGTTGAGTTTGAAAACTCAGGGACCAAACTGTCACTTAACCCAAACCTCAGGGACCAAAAGTGTATTTTTCCCTTTTAGCTATGTATAGCTAAACCCCAATTTGGGGTCTTGAAATGAAATTATAGTCAAAATGTTCTTATAATTACCTGTCTCTTGCCCTTTATCCTAATTATTTGTATGGATGTGCTTAATGCTTTATGCAATCTGGCCAATTGTTTAATGATTCAATTCTTAATGCTTTATGCAATCTATGCAACTAGTTTAATTGCCCGTCGTGACAACGGGATTAGTTGATTAAACTTAGATGTCTAAAATGAATCAAAGCGTAATAATTAATGATTTTTAATGGCGCTAAGGACACATAGGTTGTTAAAATGAATTAACTACAATTAGGGGAAATCGACAGGAGAACCTATGTGATTAATGGAGATTCTAGGATTATAATTAGTTGGGCAATGAGATAGGATAAGTATAATAAATGTTAGCTAATAATTGATTTTCAAGACCCCTCTTCCCATTAAAAGCTCTTTCCCCACATTTTATTTTTCTCGATTGATCAAATTGTTTCTTTAATTGCTTTGAATTTTTTTAATCCTTTTTATTTGCATGAGTTGTTCCCTAAATATTATTTCTCCTAATTACTTTTAGTGCTCAAGAGATTTTTGCTTTGCTTAAATTTCGCTTCGCCTCCCTGTGGATTTGATACTCGGTATTACCTACCGTTTTATATTACTTGTGATGACCCGTGCACTTGCGGTGAGCATCAACGCCGCCTTTAGTGTCTTGACGCTAGTGGTAGTTCCAACAAGATTGATCATGTAACGAGATCGTGGGCGGTTTTCAATGGTTTAGTGGTTAGTGGTCCGGTTCAAGCAGTTACCGGTCCGGATCATGTAGGTTTGGTCTGGTTTGTGGTGCAATTGGTTCGGTTCGAGGATTATGGGTCTGGTTCGGATGATTCTAGCACGCTTCGGTTTGGTTTTGAGCGGTTCGAGGCAGTTCAGACAAGTTACATGGTGGTTTAGTGTTAGTTTTTTGATTAATTAATGTAATTTTTCAATTCTATGCCCTAGGGTGCCAAAATACCTGTCTATTTAGCTGTTTAATGTTTTATGAATGTCATATAGATTAAAATCCCACCATAGGTTAAGCATGAATCATGCATAGTTTATATTATAAAAAGTTATAATGTATGGTAATGTGTACGATGCAATTCTCATGTATGTTTAATGTAAATATTATGAAAATTGAGAAGTGATAACTTGCAAAAAGCAAGTTATTTCTTATCTAAATTTAAATTAAAAGAGGCTACAAAGGAGAAGAGATGTGTCAGTAAAACGCATAAAATAAAAAAACTGCGATAGTTTTGGTTTCAGAGTGAAATTCCTTGATGCGGCGAGAAAAAGTAATAATTTTACAACTAATGCATATATTGTGGTTGTTTATCTTGCCCAAGTTATCTTGCATCGCAGAGGGTGGAGCTATCACGTGATGAAGTACAATTGCAAGCTGTCCAAGGCCAATGCTGACAAGTGGCAGAGCTATGAGCTGGCATAATTAAAAGTGGAACACGCAAACTAATTGCTTGGTGAAGTCAGCCTCCTCAAGCCTATAAATTTCATCCATTCATTCAAGAAAAAAAGAAGAGGGGAGAGGGGAGAGGGGAGAGGGGAGAGAGGAGAGAGAGGAGAGAGACGAGAAAAAGAACTTCTGTTCAGAGCAACCTTTTACTGTATTCATCTTATGCGTTATATATTCCCTTAGTAGCATGAGCTAACTTTCTTTTATCAAGGCTTAGCCTAGGCGCCCATGCGGCGATGAACTCTTTTTGTATGCATTACATTTTAATAAATGATATTGTTGCTTTCTGCTTAGATGTGTTAACTCTTCATTACTAACACCCGCCTGGCCAGCCAGTTGCAGTAGAAGCACGATAAATCTCGAGAGGGTAATGCATGTGGAAATATCTAAGTAGAGTAAGATAATTCATTGCATGTAGTCTGGTTTGCGATAGTAATAGTGCTGTCACAAGAGATAGTTCATGAATGTATTTAGGTTGTCTTAGGGATAATTCAACCTCTTGCAACTAAATAGAGAAATACACTAACACATGAATTAAGTGAACATAAACGTTCTTAACTCTATGCCAAACGCACGTGTATTACCAGAAGGGAATCACATGTTTGTTTCTCGCTTAGGCATCAGTATCAGCTTATTCTTTGTTTGCTCTACAGGAGAGGTCATCAAAGCATATGGTAACTGCGGTGAACGCCTTGATATTCTCCAAATCTTTGTTTTTATTCTTATCGCATCTGCTCTCTTATTCACTTCTGTTTACTACATGATCATTATTCCCTTTTAATTATTCAACCTTCAGAGCCATGCATTCGAGTATGATTAGTGAAAGTGTTTAGTCTTGCTTCATTCTCCTTCCCCTGTGTTCTGACCCTGGAATGCTCTAGGTATTACTTGGTAATACATGATTTATACTTGGATTAATGCATAACAACGATATATTCTCAGATAAATCAACATAATTAGAAGCGGTTATAGTTCGAACCAAGCTTTTGGCACCGCTGTCGGGGAAGGCAACTAACGTTTTTAACATTTTTTCTTGATTTTTATTCTGTTTCGTGTTGTTTCTACTGCCTGTTGTGAGTAGATTTATTTCAGGTGTATATAGGTGTATGCTTGCCGCTCGCTGCATAGACACCATCATAGATCCTTGATAGAACATATCATAGAGGGTTAAGAAGAAATCGACGTACTAGAAGGCAAGTAGTAGAGCAACCTCAAGAGATGGCTGCGTGATAGCGAGCAGAAATGTCGCTATTTTAGTCCCAAATTATTAGGCCTTTTAATGCTTTAATTGTGTTTTTATTGAAAATATTTAATGTATTTTTTCATTTGGTGTCTAGGAGCAAATTATGGATTTTAGTGAGAAAAGTGCCCAAAAAGAAGTCATTTTAGCCCAATTTCCATACTTGGGTCAAGGGGGAAGCCAAGAAGGTCAACCATGAAGATGAGGCCAAAGAAAAGAAGCCCAAACCGTAGCTGATAGTTTTGGAATTTGCCTAGCGTCGAGACGCTGTCCATTTCTTGGTCGACAAGTCGATGATGTCACAGCGTCGCGACGCTACCCCATTTTCGAGCCTATAAAAGGCGCCCCTTGGTGCCTTGTTTGATCATCAATCATCATTTCTTCCATTCTTTCCTTGCTTTCTTGGCTCCTTTGGGAGCCTCTCTCAAGGCTTTCTAGCCTTTTTGAGAGTTCTTAGTGGGAAATTTTTGGGGAATTTTGGGGAGCATTCTAGGAGGCTCAAGTAGTGTTCGAAGGGACTCCAAGTGCCAGCGAAGGGGTCTTCAACGTTTAATTCCTTCCCTTTTATTGTGCTCTAAAATATGTTTTCCATTGTAAATTTTGTGGATATTTTAGCTATGTATAGCTAAACCCCAATTTGGGGTCTTGAAATGAAATTATAGTTTAAATGTTGTTATAATTGCTTATCTCTTGCCCTATTTACTAATTATTTGTATGGATGTGCTTAATTCTTTATGCAATCTAGCCAATTATGTAATGATTGTGGAGACTCAACGGAGTGAAGTTAGGATAGATCATAATCCATGCAACTAGTTTAATTGCCCGTCGTGACAACGGGATTAGTTGATTAAACTTAGATTCCTAAAATGAATCAGAGCGTAATAATTAATGAATTTTAATGGCGCCAAGGACACTTAGGTCGTTAAAATAAATTAATTACAATTAAGGAAGACTGACAGGAGAACCTATGTGATTAACGGAGATTCTAGGATTATAATTAGTTGGGCAACGGGATAGGATAATTATAATAAATGTTTAGCTAGTAATTGATTTTCAAGACCCCACTTCCCTTTAAAAGCTTTTTCTCCATATTTTATTTTCTTTGATTGATCAAATTGATTCCTTTAATTGCTTTGTTTTTTTAATAAATTCTCTTTAATTGCATGTTTTGGTCCCTAAATATTATTTATCCCAAGTATTTTTAGTGCTCAAGGAATTTTTGCTTCGTTTAAGTTTCGCTTCGCCTCGCTGTGGATTCGATACTCGGAATTCTTCTGTTTTACTATTACTTGTGACGACCCGTGCAGTTGCGGTGTAAAATCGTGCGAACAAGTTTTTGGCGCCGTTGCCGAGGAGGCTTGATGGTTAAGCAAGTCAATTTTTCTTGACATTGAAAAGAAAGGGATAAATAGTAATTTAGGTGTAAATATTTTTTTTTTATTATTTTGTGAATATTATTTTATTTTTGTTTGAATATTTTGATTGTTTGGGAGTGTTGCATGCGAAGAGACAAGGTGGATAATTTGTTTTCGTTAGATCTTGAAATTGACAGGACTCTTAGAACCATTCATAGAGAGAAAAGATTAGCAGAAGCTATGGCCCATCAAGATGAAGCTCCCAATGCAATCAGAGACTTTTTACAACCAGTTCTTCCCACCGAGAATTTTGAAATCGTTTACGCCCCGTCCAAGCTACCAATTTTGAGTTAAAGACAAGATTGATTCAGATGGCGTGCGATAACTCTTGTAAAGGACATCCTTCTAACGACCCACACTCACATCTGCGATCATTCTTGGAAATATGTGGGAGGGTAAAAATGAATGGAGTTCCGGCCGACGTTATAAGATTGAGCTTTTCCCCATTTTCTCTGTAAGACAAGGCAAAGGATTGGCTCGAATCAGTCGAGACGGGCAGTATTAACACATGGGACGAGCTTGCCCAGGCTTTTCTGATGAAATTCTTCCCACCTGCCAAGATTACAAAGCTCCCGACTGAGATCGGAACATTTAGGTTGCTTGACGAAGAGAAATTATACGAGGCATGGGAGAGATATAAGGAGTTGCTTAGGCGGTGCCACCAACATGGATATCCAGATTGGCTCCAGATGCAGTTGTTTTATAATGGATTTAATCCCTCCACCAAGACAGTTCTAGACACATCAACAGGTGGGAGTTTTCTTTCTAAAACAATGACGGAAGCCAAGGATCTGTTAGAGGAAATGGCACAACCAGTTATCAGTGGCCGACCGAGAGGGGAACAATTTCTAAGAAGACTGGAATTTATGAATTGGATGAGTCAAGTTCGTTGAAGGCACAAATGGCATCCTTGACAAATGCCCTGAACAAGCCGACTTCATCTGAGGTGGTCAAGTCCATTTCCACCTTAGCTAAAGGTTATCTAAAGAAGGAAGGTCAAAATGTGGAAGAAGTCCAGTACGTGGGGAACAGACCATATACTCAAGGAGTATTGAACTTCTACCACCCCAGTCTACGCAATCATGACAACTTCTCGTACTCGAACACGAAGAATGTTTTGCAGCCACCACCAGCTTTTGCATCATCCAGTACGCCTGAAAAGAAGAGTAACCTGGAGGAGATGGTGGCTATGTTTATAAAAGAACAAAAAGTGTTGATGTGAATCTCCAAACGACAGTTAATAACCACGACACAACTCTGAAAAACATGGAAGTTCAGATAGGTCAGATAGCTTCAGCGGTGAATGCCCTTTAGAAGGGAAAATTTCCAAGCAACACTGAACCTAACCCAAGAGAGCAGTGCAAGATGGTGACACAAAGAAGTGGTAGACAACTGGAGATCAATTCAAGAAAGAATAAGGAAGAAGAGAAGAGCAAGGATGAAGATGAAAGGGCTGAGACACAAAAAGCCTCATCTGAAAGGTCCCAACATCCTCCTAACTCTGTTACTTTAAATTGTAGTGTTTCTAACTCTTTTGCAGGAAAGACAGAAGATGAACAGAAGAATGGCAGGCATGAAGAGAAATTGAATGAGGAAGAAGTGGTTCCATGCAACCATCATGACAAAGGCTCGCACATTAGTCTGCCCAAGCGGAGGGGCGAATGTCCAACCTTTGATTACAGGGAGTTACCTTTTCCTCAGCGCTTTAAAAATGTTAAATTAGATGAGCAATTTCAGAAATTCCTAGAGATGTTTAGAAAATTGTTTGTGAATATTCCCTTGGTAGATGCTTTGTATAACATGCCTAATTATGGGAAATTCATGAAAGAAATGCTTTCTAGGAAGAAAAGTTTGAAAAAAATAAGTTTTTAAATTGTCTGAGAGTAATAGTACCATCATTTCTGGAAAGATGCCTTCTAAACAGAAAGACCCAGGGAGTTTTACTATTCCCTGCATCATAGGAGAAGTATCTTTCAATAGGGCCTTATGTGATTTAGGTGCTAGTATAATTTTGATGCCCTATTCTGTTTACAGAAAGATTGATTTAACAGGAATGAAGGACACCGACGTCACTCTCCAGCTTGCTGATAGATCGATTACCCACCCAATGGGTGTTGTAGAGGACGTGCTGGAAAAGGTCAACAAATTTATCTTCCCTGTAGACTTTGTGGTACTCGACATGTAGGAAGACAGAGAGGTACCCATTATTTTAGGCAGACCTTTCCTAGCTACAGGTAAAGCTGAGATTAGTGTGCATACTGTTGGGTTTTATGCCCTAAAACTCGTAGATAGTGAATGTAAACAAATTTTATACTTGTATTTAATAAAATGTTATTTAGTTTCTGCAATAAAATGTTATTGTTAAATATTGCACTATTTGACCCAAATCCAATAAACTAAGATCCAAGGTTGTTTGTATGTAACTTGAACTAGTATGTGGGGACATACGGGGATCAATGTTCAAGTAACAACATAAAAGGTCTATAGTACAAGGATAAGGCTGGGTACCTTATCCTGGTGACACTATGGATACGACCCACTTTGTATTATAATACAAACGCAATGATCCAACGCATTCATGTGTTTGACATGCGAGTGGGGGTATCCTATGCAATGAGTTTGCATAAGACCGGACCGCGAAATAGTTAACCACTAACTGTAATACCGTTAGTTGGCTTGGTTTCTATTTCACTAGGATGACCTAGACAACTCAGTCTCGATCCTGAGTGGATTATGGACTCCTATTCACGAGGGGTTGTCCTTTGATTTGTATGGGTGAGAGTGGCCAGCACGCCGACCCAATAAGCCTACTATTTTGGGGACAATACCGAGTGGGGAGCTGGAAACATAATCACACAAGATGGAATTCACTCCTTTCCGACTCTATGGTAAGTAGAGGTGTGTTCCCTTAAGTGGTGTCTCCGAGACTTGAACAATGAGCCCAACCCTCTCTATGACACGAGAAGGACTTATGTTTGCTGGTTGGACCTCAAACAGGATGTTCATTAGAGGAGCACTGGCGACTTAAGGACAAAGATGAAGACCAGGGGTAAAACGGTAATTTGACCCAAATGGGATCCGAACACACGTGAAGGACTGACTTGTAGTATTGGTCGATATCCGTGGACAGAGAAATATTTTGTAGTGAGAAGAGTGCAGCTGTGGGTCTTTAGTGGAGTGACCCAGAGTTAACGAATGGAGACTGACTTAGTTAATGAGTTTAAGCCGATTAGTCTCGTATCGTTGGAGCTTCTGATCTGTAGGTCCATTAGGTCCCACTAGTAGCTCGTAAAAAGACTTGAAGCAAATAAATATAAATTGTAAATTGAAAGTGTTCAATTTATTTGGGGAATCAACTTTATAATATAATTTTTTGAATTAATTTCAAAAATTAATTCATGAGAGAAAATATTTGAAAAGTTCAAATAAATTTAATATGAATTGGATTCATATTAATTTTAATTTTAATAAAATCCCTAAGATTAAATATGTGATATTTAATTGGGTAATTAATTAATTATGAAATTAATTATTTATTTATTAAAATTAGATATTGTTCAGATAATAGATTTGAACTTATTCCTAGACATTTTCCTATTAGGAAAATGTTTTCGCCTTTACCTATATATAGGACCCCTGGGGTGGGGTGAAAGGCATCCCATTGTCTTTCTTTCTCTCAGAGATCTCTCCCAAAAGACTTCCACAAGTCTCCTGCTTCAAGAAGTCTTAGAGATATACTGGTGTAGTCGATTGGTGGTGTTTGCACAAGAGAGTTGTTGCATATTCAATCTTATTGGGAAGAAAAAGCGAATTGATCAAGGCTTTCTACAAAAGTAAGTTTTCTATGAAATCCTTGATCACTAGGATCAATCTAGTTGATCTTTTTATCATGTTTATAGCCTATGTACAACCCATTAAATATAGATTTATTGCTGTAATATTTTGCAAATTGTATCGGTATTTCAATAAGAATCTAAGACTCTGAGTAGGTTCGGTAATTCTTTCCGCTGTGTGGGGCTTTTATTCCTTCAATTGGCATCAGAGCCAACTCAGTTGTTTTTTATTTTTAAATTGAAATTTTCAATTTGTTCTTGGTGGGATTTATGCATTATGAATGTTATGGTTTGCGTATAAATGGTTTCGATTAATTCTGCCACAAATTTATGTTTTCTTGAATGGTTCAATGTAAAGTGTGAATAAGTTTACCTGAGAATTTAGTTGTAACCAACCAACTCTATGTCTCTGTAATAACAGAAAATCAAGCTCTCAGCAGTATATATACCACATGAGTTCGAAAGCAAATTAAGAGAGTAATTGATCAGTGAGAGTGAGGTACCTTGTGTAAAATCTCTGTAATTCTGACCTTGAAATAAACAACTCCATTCCTAGAGTGGATGTAGGCCTTGTTGCCGAACCACTATACATTTTGTCTCCATTTCTTCTTCTTCTTTGCAACCTATTTCTCTGTGTGTGTTTGTATCTTCTCCATCGCGAGTGTTTGAGAGAGAGAGCATTCGGTATAGTTTCTTTGATTGATCTGGTTTGAGTCAAAGATTGCATGTCTGATGTGCATTTCCTTCTTAGTTGGATCCACGCGTTAAACCTGGGAGAAGCAACGGGTATTGCTAACAGTGGTATCAGAGACTCAGTGAAATCAATCAAGATTGAACGTTCTTGAAAACAAGAATGGTCGTTGCAAGGTATGACATAGAGAAGTTTGATGGGAAAGGGGATTTCGATTTATGGAAAGCCAAAATCAGAGCCATCTTGGGCTAGCAAAAGGCCTTACGGGCACTTGAAGATCCCTCCAAGTTACCAGCAAGTATGACAGAAGATGAGAAGGAGAGTGTTAATACAGTAGCCTACGGTACAATCATCCTAAACCTCAGCAACAGTGTGTTGAGACAGGTTATAGATGAAGACACACCTTTGAATATCTGGACAAAGTTGAATCAACTGTATGAAACTAAAGATGTACATAACAAGATGTACATGAGAGAGAGATTTTTCACCTTCAAGATGGATGCAAGCAAGTCTTTATCTGAGAATCTTGATGAGTTCAAGAAGATGACTTCAGAATTCAAGAATCTAGGTGAGAAAATAGGTGATGAAAATGAGGCCTTTGTGCTTCTAAATTCCCTTCCCGAAGCCTATAAAGAGGTGAAGACAGCTTTGAAGTATGGAAGGGTGACCATCACAACAGATGGAATAATTTCAACCATCAGAACAAAGGAGCTTGAAATTCTTGCTCAGAAAAAGGAAACATCAGAAGGTTTGTACGTTAAAGGAAAGCAAAAAGGGAAAGATAACAGAAGCCAGCAAGAAGACAAACCTAAGTCAAAAGTTAAGTGCAACTACTGCCATAAGGAAGGAAATATTAAGAGGGACTGCTACTCTCTTAAAAGAAGAAATCAGAATCAGAAATTCAAGAAAAATAAGCAGCCGGAAGCATCTGTTGGTGAGAATTCGATTACATACTCAGATGCCTTAGCCACATCAGACCAAAGCCACATCAGACCAAAGCCACGATAACCAATGTCCTTCAGATCTCCATGATTGGGTCATTGACTCTGGATGTTCTTTTCACATGACACCAGAGAGAGGTTGGTTCAGCACATACCGCAATTGGGATGGAGGAATCGTTTACATGGGTAATAACAATACATGTAAGGTAATTGGAATTGGATTTGTATCCTTAAAATTGAAGGATGGGTCAATCAAATTTCTAAGGAACGTGAGACATGTTCCAAACATAAAAAGGAATCTCATCTCCTTGGGTATGTTAGACTCAATTGGATGCACCTATGGGGGCAGTGGAGGTACAATTGAAATAAAGAAGGACAACAAGATTGTAATAGTTGGTGAAAAAATAAATGGCGTGTATGTGTTGAAAAATGTAGGAATGGTGCAGTCAGCTTTGGTAGTTATAGCAGATAGTCCTACAGATTGTGAACTGTGGCATAAAAGGTTGTCTCACATCAGTGTAAAAGGACTACAAGTCCTAGCTAAACAGGGGATTTTACCTCATGGTACTGGAGACAGTCTAAGGTTCTGTGAGTATTGTGTAGTGGGGAAAGCAAAAAGACATAGCTTCACTACAACTCATCATAACTCAAAGGAAATCCTAGACTACGTGCATTCTGATCTCTGGGGGCCAGCATCTACTAATTCCCTGAGTGGTTCGAGGTATTTACTTACTTTTACTGATGATTTTTCTAGGAAGAGCTGGATCTACTTCTTAAAAACAAAAGATGAGGTATTTGAAAAGTTTAAGGAGTGGAAGATCATGATTGAAAAACAAACTAATAAAGCTATTAAATGCCTAAGGACAGGTAATGGTTTAGAGTTTTGTAATGAACCATTTAACGTTTTTTGCAAAACTAATGGCATTTTGAGACATAGAACTCTGAGGTAACCTCAACAAAATGGAGTAGCTGAGAGATTGAACAGAACAATCATGGAAAGGGTGAGATGCCAACTAACAGATGCTATGCTTCCTGAAAGATATTGGGCAGAGGCAGCCTCTTATACGGTGTACACACTCAATACACGCCCTCATACGTCTATTGAGTTTAAGACTCCTGAAGAAAAGTGGACAGGAAAAGCCCTTAAACTACAACACCTTAAATTTTTGGTTGTATTGGGTTTGTACACCAAAATCAGGGCAAGCTTAAACCGAGGGCAGTCAAATGCATGTTTTTGGGCTTCACAGAAGGAGTAAAAGGATATAGGCTTTGGCATCCAACAGAAAAAAGGTGCATTAACAGTTGAGATGTAATATTTAGGGAGCAAGAGATGTTCATGCTCCAAAATAAATCAGAAATAGAGAAGAAAACATCCAAAGAAATAGAAATTGAGGTGGAGCATGACTTGATTCCCACTTCTTCTTCAAGAACAAACCTTGAAGAGATTCAAGAAGGAGATGAATCTCCAGATGAAGAAGAAACTACTGAAGCACCTCAAGAACAAACAGACCTTCAGAATTATTCATTGGCCAGGGATAGACAAAGAAGAAACATTGTGCCTCCAGCCATATTTAATGAGGCAGACTGTATATCCCTAGCTCTCAGTGTGGCTGACTCTTTAAACTTTGAGGAACCCAACAGTTTTGAAGAAGCAGTAAACGGACCAGATGCAAGGAGTTGGATAGAAGCCATGAATGAGGAAATGAGGTCACTGGAAGAAAACAGTACATGGACTCTAAAACCTCTTCCTAAAGGCTACAAACTTATAGCTTCCAAGTGGATATTCAAAGTTAAAGAAGGAATATCAGGAGTTCTCAAGCCTAGGTTTAAGGCACGCCTTGTAGCCAAAGGATACACACAGAAAGAAGGCATAGACTATACTGAAGTCTTTTCCCCAGTGGTCAAACTCACCTCAATCCGGATGCTATTGTCATTTGTTGTTCAGAATGATTTGGAGCTTGACCAACTGGATGTAAAAACTGCCTTCTTACATGGCTACTTAACCGAAACCATATACATGAAACAACCTATGGGGTATGAGAAGAAAGGAAAAGAAGATCTTTATTGTTTACTTAATAAGTCCATCTATGGACTTAAACAATCCCCTAGGTGTTGGTATCAGAGATTCGATGAGTACATCTCTCAGATTGGGTTTGTGAAAAGCTCATATGACAACTGTGTGTATACCAACTCAAGGTCATTTAAATACTGTGTTCAACTACTCTTGTACGTAGACGACATGCTTCTGGCTGGAAAAACCAAAGAAGATTTGGAAAAGGTTAAAATTCTTCTCAAGAAAGAGTTTGACATGAAGGATTTAGGTGAGTCTAAGAGAATATTAGGAGTGGAAATTAGCAGAAAAAGAGAAGACTCCACACTCCTATTAGGAGTGGAAGTTTAAGCTTGATGATGCTAAGTCTGTCTCAACTCCTATGGCACATCATTTTAAGCTTTCAGCTTCAAACTCACCAACAGAGGATGAACCAGAACATCAGACCTACATGTCAACAGTACCCTATTCACAAGCAGTAGGGAGTTTAATGTACCTTATGATATCAACAAGACCTGATTTGTCCTATGCCACAAGCCTAGTAAGTAGATACATGGCTAATTCGGGTAAAAGGCATTGGGAAACAGTCAAATGGATATTAAGATATCTAAAAGGTACAAAGGGAGCTACATTGTGCTATCAAAGAAATAACCAAGTTACTAATGAAGTCTATTGTTTTGTAGACTCTGACTATGCAGGAGACCTCGACAGAAGGAGGTCACTCACGGGTTATTTCTTCTTACTCGGCAAGAACTTGCTCAGTTGGAAAGCTTCACTACAATCAGTAGTAGCTCTTTCAACAACCGAGGCCAAGTTCATAGCCCTTTCAGAGGCAATTAAAGAAGGAATATGGCTTAAGGGTTTGCTAGAAGATTTTGGAGTAAAGCAACCTAAAATCAAGATCTACTGTGATAATCAGAGCACCATATTCCTATCTAAGAATCCTCAATTTCATAATAGGACAAAACATATTGATATCAAATATCATTTTGTTCGAGAAGAAATCGAGAAAGGGGAAATCGAAGTTATTAAAGTTCATACCTCTGACAACGCCGCCGATATTCTGACGAAGCCGTTGTCTCAGTTGAAATTTCAACATTGTCTTGAAATGGTAGGGTTTTACCTACCAGAGAAAGGATGAACAGAAATCAAAGGAAGGAAGGGAGATATCGACTCAGAGTTGTTCGATTACAAAGGTGGAGAATTGTGAAGAAGTTTACCTGAGAATTTAGTTGTAACCAACCAACTCTATGTCTCTGTAATAACAGAAAATCAAGCTCTCAGTAGTATATATACCACATGAGTTCGAAAGCAAATTGAGAGAGTAATTGATCTGTGAGAGTGAGGTACCTTGTGTAAAATCTCTGTAATTCTGACCTTGAAATAAACAGCTCCCTTCCTAGAGTGGATGTAGGCCTTGTTGCCGAACCACTATACATCTTGTCTCCATTTCTTCTTCTTCTTTGCAACCTATTTCTCTGTGTGTGTTTGTATCTTCTCCATCGCGAGTGTTTGAGAGAGAGAGCATTCGGTATAGTTTCTTTGATTGATCTGGTTTGAGTCGAAGATTGCATGTCTGATGTGCATTTCCTTCTTAGTTGGATCCACGCGTTAAACCTGGGAGAAGCAACATGTATTGCTAACATAAAGGCCCCTGCGTTTTTTGGGCATAATATGTAAATCGAGTCTCTGTAAGTTTGGGGCTAGTTTAGATTGAAGAACGATGAAGATCAGGACCAAATTTGGCCAAAAATGGTGAAGAACGGCGAAGAACAGCAGCTGGAACAGTGCAGAAATTCGATTATTAAATAAAAAAAAATAAGGTAAATAAAAAACAGCGTAATTCATGAATCAAAACAAGGATGTGTCTTGGTGGTTTGGTCGTTTGTAATTTCTCTTTGATGGCACGAGTTCAAATCTTGACTGTGCATATATGAGCGCATGTTTTTTCACGCGTGCGGTTCGCTAGAGCGGTCTGGTCGGCACGGTTCAATCGAGAATTGATCGTTTGTTGACTGGTTCAATGGTTTTCCAGCTGGTTCAAGTGGTTTTGGCACGTTTGGAGCGGTTTTGGTCCGGTTCGAAGCTGCAGAAGGCTGTAATATGACAAAATTGCTTAAATTATTGTAATTTATGTGCTTTATTTTATCCTAGGGGCCAATTAATCGGTTTATACGTTATTTAAATGCTTTATGGATGTCATTTAGATTTAAAATCTCACCTTAGGTTATAAAGCATGCTCATGCATTTTATATATATTATAATTAGTTATAATGTATGGATTGAAATGCATGGTTTATTTTCATGAGTTTTTAATATATAGTTGAGTTATATTAATATCATGAAAAAAGGATAAGCATGATGCATACAATTACCTAGTTAAATATAAATAGTTATATTTAATAAAATTATTTGCAGCATGCTACTTTGATTTACCATTTTTTAATTGTTAATTTATTAATAATGGAAATCAAAGTTGCATTGAGCATGGAACATCCATTGTTTAATATAATTGTTATATTAATTTCATGCAATGCAAGACAATATATATAGTTTTATTATATTAACTTGAATATGATTGTTAATTATTTTAAAACTATAGTATGCATGATTATAGGGCTAATCATTAAAATTTTGAATAGTTTAAAATTGATGATTAGAAACCGTCAACCTATAATAAAGATTGCATGCAAACATATGATCATAGATGAATTTTTAAAATTAATTAGACCTAAGATCTCGTTAATTCTTCTGTAGGTCCATTAGGTCCCACCGGTAGCTCATTTACGGCGTTGAGGTAAATTTCTAATGGAGAATTGAATGTTCGAAACTGTTTGAATGTTAAGTTAAAATATGAATTTGATTCATATTAAAACTATAGGTTATAATTAATGCGCATTAGATGTACCTTAATACTATAGTCTATATGAGAGAAATATAATTAAATATTTTATATTTAATTATAATATTAATTAATTGGAGAATTAATTAAATATTTGTTTTTAATTTAATTTAATTAAATTTGGTTTAATTGAATTACATTAAAACTATAGGTTATGTGGGATATTTATATAAATATGATTTATGTAAATAAAAGGTTAATTGATAATCTAATTGTTTAATTAATTATTAATTATCTTTAATAATTAATTAAATATTTTATCAGTTATATTAACTGATAAGGAAATTGTCAAACCCACTATCCTAGGGAGTGTTTGTTGTGCAATTTTTCGCAAGCGTACGGTTGCCCAAGTAATATTAAAACGAAAAGAATTCCGAGTATTGAATCCTTAAGGAATTTGGATTATATCTATTAAGTACCAAGAACCATCATGTTCAATTTTATTTAGAATTCCAACTCAAATGATAAAGTGAAAATTAAAGAAACTAATAAAAATAAACATGCAATAACAAAATGGAAATATCCTATTAAGAGGGCCTGACCTAGGGTGTTAACTAGCTTGTTGGATATGTAGCTCAAATACATGGATGCATGTAACTAATAATCTTCAATTTCATAAATCTAGAAGTAATTATCAGCGAATTTCTCTTTCAAGCTCCTCCACATCTCATACTAACATAACTAATTTATGTGTCCATCTCCTTAGTTAATCATAGCATGGCATTAAGCAACTTCATTATCAATTTCTAACAATTCGCTTTCACTCTCGTGCTCCAACCATTGATCCGAAAAAAGGTAATAAAGGAAGGAATGAAAGCTCTATTATTTAACTCTCGTCTACGTCTTTTCCTAGGAAACCTAAAATCAAGGTGGTTTGGCCTTTTCATTTGTTGGGGTTTGTGCCCTAAAACTCGTAGATATAGAATGAAACAAATAGTTATATATGTTGGGATAGGTGTCCTAAAACTCGTAGATAGTGAATGATAAACGAATTTTATACTTATTCGATAAAGGCATTATCGAGACTAATTCAGTAAAGTTATTACTGAATAAAGTAAATTGCACATATAATTACCCAAATCCAATAAACTAAGATCCATGGCTATAGGATGAACTCTTGAGCTTTATATAGAGACATAAAAGTGGATCAAGCTTGAGTAATAGCCAAAACGGTCTATAGTATAGGAATAGGGTTGGGTACCTTATTCTGGGGACACTATGAGACGCGGTCCACTTTATAGATGGTATAGACGATGTGATCCTAAATCGTCCATGTAGAGACATGCGAGTGGGGGCGTCCTATGCAATGAGTTTGCATAAGACCAGGACCAAGAAATAAGTCACTCTCGCTTTATAACACCGTTTACTAACGAGACTGACTATTTCATGTGATGACCTAGGTAACTCGATCTTAATCCTGAGCTAACTATGAACTCCTGTTTATTCGGGCTTATCCTTAGATCTGCATGGGTGAGAGTGGCTCAGTATCGCCGACTCAATAAGCCTCCCATTTCAGGGATAGGAATGGGTAGATAGTTGGGGACATAGTCGTGCGAGAAGGAATTCACTCCTACCCAAAATAGGGATAGTAGAGAGGTTGTTCCCTTAAGTGCTGACTCCGGGGCTTGAACAAAGGGATCCCACCCTCTCATTGGCCTGAGAGGGACTCGGTTTATTGGTTGGACCATAAACCAATTGTTCATTAGAGGATCAGTGGGACTTAAGGAACTAGAAGTACTATAGGGGTAAAACGACTTTTTGACCTAGCTATAGCTACGAATAACCTGTGAAGGATTGACTTACTAATCATGGTTAAATAAAGTGGACGGAAATATATCTATAGTGAGGGGAGTGCAACTATCGGGCTATAGTGGAGTGTCCCGGTAGTTAACGAATGTTGGCTAGCTTGGATAATGAGATTAGTCGGTTAGCCTCAAATCGTTGGAGCCCATGATCTATAGGTCCATTAGGTCCCCCTACTAGCTCATATCAGAATTAAGCCTAGAACAAAAGATAGGAAGCTTTGCATCGTTCAAAAATCGGGAAAAAGGATATTATCGTAAATTGTGTTTAACACAATAATTTAATTATGAATTAAATTAGAAAATGAGAGATGGAGTATTTAAAAGTGTTTTGAATACTATATATATGATTTATTGCACAAGATTAGAATGATTAATTGGATTAATCATAAGAAATCATTTTGTAATGCCTCAAAATCAATTACCTAATGTTAAATTCAATTTGGAATTGAAATGAACATTAAATTGCAAGCTTGAAATTAGATTTCAAATTGTATTTGGTGGATTTAGTTGGAAATCCACTTATGCATGAACATTCAAAGTGGAAAGACAACTCACTCATGCATTGTTGCATGTCTTGTGAGATGTACACCTAGAATCCACTTGAACTTGCAAATACACCATGTGTCATGTGTCTTGAGGCTTGGCTTTGCATGGAGAATGTCTTTAAAAGGAGCTTGAATTAGATTCAAAGCTTTGAGAGCCATTTCCTTAATGTTATGCTGCTGGAATTTGGACTCAAAGTTCTCTCATCTCTCATTCTTCTCCATTGCTTGATGCTTCAAGCATTCCCTTCCCATTCCCTATCTTATATAGACTCCCACAAGTCGTTCTTGGCCCGGAGTATAGTAGGGAAGACTCTAGAGGTTGTCCAAGGAGCATAGGAGAGGCAAACACCACAAGGAGTTCAACATAAGTGAGCTACAAAGGTTGGTGTTTTCTAAACTCTCTATTCTGTCTTTTCTAGAACATTCATGCTTTAGGAGTAAAATTGAATGTCTTAAGTGCTTTCGATCTTCAATTGCTTCCGCATGTGTAATATGTACACCTTCAATATACTTGTTCGATTGCATGGCTAACGATTGCTTGATATCATGGCCTTTTCATTTGTTGCATGGCCTTTTCATTTGTTGGAGCACGAGAGTGAAAGAGAATTGTTAGAAATTGATAATGAAGTTGCTTAATGTCATGTTATGATTAACTAAGGAGATGGACACATAAATTTGTTATGTTAGTATGAGATGTGGAGGAGCTTGAAAGAGAAATCCGCTTATAATTACTTCTAGATTTATGAAATTGAAGATTATTAGTTACATGCATCCATGTATTTGAGCTACATATCCAACAAGCTAGTTAACACCCTAGGTCAAGCCACCTTAATAGGACATTTCCATTTTGTTATTGCATGTTTATTTTTATTAGTTTCTTTAATTTTCACTTTATCATTCGAGTTGGAATTCTAAATAAAATTGAACATGATGGTTCTTGGTACTTAATGGATATAATCAAAATTCCCTGAGGATTCGATACTCGGAATACTTTCCGTTTTAATATTACTTGGGCAACCGTACGCTTGCAGAAAATTGCACAACAAGTTTTTGGCGACGTTGCCGGGGAATTTGTAATTTTTCCGTTAATATTGAAAATTAAGTGTTTGGTTTTAATTTAGAAATTTTATTTCCTCATTTTAAATTTTTTTTAGTGGTGGCAAATTTTGAGAAGCTATAAGGTGGATAAATTGTTTCTTTAAGATTTAATCATGGCAGGTCAAGAAGATGAAGCAATCCGAGATTATTTCTGGCTTGAATTTCCATTAAATTATTCTGGTATAGCTTATGAGCCAGTTGCTATAGATAATTTTGAGCTCAAAGTCAGTCTCATTCAAATGGTAAAAGAAAATGCTTTCAAAGGCTATCCATCAGAGGATCCACACCATCATCTGAGATCATTTTTGGATATCTATGGAACGGTAAAAATAGGAGGAGTTAGCTCTAATGCTATTCGTTTACAATTGTTTCCATTTTCCTTACAAGATAGAGCTAGAGATTGGTTGGACTCTTTAACTCCAAATAGCATTCTTAGTTGGAATGATTTAGTTAAAGCTTTCCTTACAAAATTTTTCCCATTAGCCAAAATTACCAAGCTTAGGATTGAAATTGGAACGTTTAAACAATTAGAGGAAGAGCAACTGCATGAAGCTTGGGAAAGATATAAGGAAATGTTAAGAAAATGCCAACAACATGGATACCATGATTGGCTTCATATACAACTTTTCTACGATGGGTTAAATAAGGATTTTAAGACAATTCTTCACACGACAGCTGGAGGAAACTTCTTAGCCAAAACTGTGAAGGATGCACGAACCTTAGTAGAAGAATTAGCCTTGACAAGTTATCAATGGCAGTCTGAGCAACCAGAATCCAAATCTAAGGAGAAACCATGTGAGAACGATGAGGTAAGTGCTTTAAGGTTGCAAGTCGAAGCTCTAACCAAGGCTCTAAATAAGCTCACAGGATCAGAAATTCCAAGTTTACCTAAGGTTGAAAAAATGGAGCCTAAAACTGAGGAAATAATTCAAGAGAAGAAAAGCCCTTTGGAAGAAATGCTAGGAAATTTCGTAAATGAGACTAGGAATTTATCAATAAAAAAGAGATATTGTCATTAGTAAGATGGAAGCAAAAATAGATCAAATGAAAATATTCATGAAGGAAATCTAGCAAGGAAATTTATCCAATGTTATCGCCATGGACCCACAAGAACAATGCCCTGCCATATCTCTCAGAAGTGGGAAACAATTGAAAGAAGTTGAAAGAAAATAAGAAACAAAGCCCAGCACTAGAAGGATACTGGATGAGGATGATGGAACCAAACCAGAGGAAGAAGTCGGAACGCCAGTGCCAGATAAGTCTTCTGATTCTATTCCTTTAGTTCTTAATCAAATTCCTTATCCTCAGAGATTTCAAAAGAAAAAGTTGGATGCTGAATTTTCAAAATTTCTTGATATTTTTAAACAACTCCATATTAACATTCCTTTTGCTGATGCTTTGGAACAGATGCCACACTATGTCAAATTTATGAAGGAAATCTTATCAAAGAAAAGGAAGTTCAAGAACCATGAGACGGTGAATATGACCTCCGAGTGAAGTGCCATTATCTAGAAACATCTACCTCCAAAATTGAAAGATCCAGGAAGTTTCACTCTTCCTTGTACTGTTGGTAGTTTGTTTATTAAAAAAGCTTTGTGCGACTTAGGGTCGAGTATAAACCTAATGTCATTCAGTGTTTACAGGAAACTTGGTTTGGGGGAACTAAAGTCAACTACAATTGTTTTGCAATTGGCAGATCGTTCAATGACATACCTTAAAGGTGTGTTAGAAGATGTTCTGGTCAATGTTGACAAATTCATATTTCCTGCAGACTTTGTAGTATTAGACATGGAGGAAGACCCCGAGTCCCAATCATTCTTGGGAGACCATTTTTGGCAATCGCTCGTGCGCTAATTGAGGTACAGAAAGGAACCCCTGACTCTTAGAGTAGAAGATGACGAGGTAGTGTTCAACCTTTTTAATGCATTAAAACATCCAGAAGAGGTTAGTTCCTGCTTTTCGATTGATTCAGTTGACGCTATCATCAATACATGTGTAGAGTCAGAGTCTCCTATTGTAAAGGATTGGAATTCCGTAATTCCGTAAAGCGGAAGCGTGATTGAGACCGATTCGTAATTAATTTTGTTTAATCTAAAATACCAATACATTGGCAATAATATTAGAACTATTCTAAATATATATTAAGGCTAAGCATACAAAAATATTAGATCTAAATCTAATTTATAAAGTAACAAATTACTTACTCTCGTTGACGACTCAGATTAAATTCACCAACTGCATGTGAATTAATCACGAACTAGTGTGAACACCACCACTATGGCTACACCAGTATGACTCTGAGACTTCTAGAGCCAGGAGACTGGTGGGAGTCTAGAGGAAGCCTTGAGGGGAATTCTCTGAGAGAAGGAGAATGAATGTGATACCTTTCACCCCACCCCAGGGGTCCTATTTATAGGTAAAGGCCAAGACCTTCTTCCTAATAGGAAAAGGAAGACCTTCTCCTAATAGGAAAAGGTCTCTAATTTTAATAAATAATTAATTAATTCCATAATTAATTAATTTCCCTAATTAAATATCATATATTTAATCTTAGAGATTTTATTAAAATTAAAATTAGTATGAATCCAATTCATATTAAATTTATTTGAACTCTTTCAAATATTTTCTTTCCTAATAGGAAAAAGTCTCTAATTTTAATAAATAATTAATTAATTTCATAATTAATTAATTTTCCCAATTAAATATCATATATTTAATCTTAGGGATTTTATTAAAATTAAAATTAATATGAATCCAATTCATATTAAATTTATTTAAACTCTTTCAAATATTCTCTCAAGAATTAATTTTTGAAATTAATTAAAAAATTATATTATAAAGTTTCATAAACTTTATATTATAATGCATCAATATACATTTTACAATTCCCCAAATAAATTGAACACTTTCAATTTACAATTTATACTTAATTTCCTCAAGTCATTTTACGAGCTACCAGTGGGACCTAATGGACCTACATACCAGAAGCTCCAACGATACGAGACTAATTGGCCAAACTCATTGACCAAGTTTAGTCAACATTCGTTAACTGTGGGTCACTCCACTAAAGACCCACAACTGCACTCTTCTCACTGTAGAATATTTCTGTGTCCATGGATATCGACCAAGCAGTAAGTCAATCCTTCACGTGTGTTCGTAACACCAGCTGGGTCAAATTACCGTTTTACCCATGGGTTACCTCTGGTTCCTTAAGTACTACTGATTCCTCTAATGAACAAGTTGTTTAGGGTCCAACCACTAAACAGGATTTCCTCTCAGGCTAGGAGAAGACGGCGCGCCTTTGTTCAAGCCCTGAAATCAGCCCTTAAGGGAACACACATCTACTTACCCCAATAGGGGAAGGAGTGAATTCCATCTTGTACTGTTATGTTCCCAGCCCCCATTCGGTCTTGCCCCTGAAATGGTAGGATTATTGAGTCGGCGAACTAGCCACTCTCACCCATATAAATCTAAGGACAATCCCTCCTGAAAGGGGTTCATAACAGACTCAGGATTGAGATTGAGTTACCTAGGTCATCCTATTGAAATAGAAACCTAAACTAGTTAACGGCGTTACAACTAGTGGTTATTATTTCGTGGTCCGGTCTTATGCAAACTCATTGCATAGGATACCCCCACCCACATGTCTCGTACATGGATGCTTTCGATCATTGCATATGTATCGAATACAAGGTGGGTCGTATCACATAGTGTCACCAAGATAAGGTACCCAATCTTATCCCTATACTATAGACCTTTTAGGTTGTTACTTGGACACTGATCCCCGTATGTCCCCACATACTAGTCCAAGTTTCATTTAAACAACCTTGGATCTTAGTTTATTGGATTTAGGGTTTATTAATGCAAACTCGATTATTCAATAACCAAATTACTGAATTACTCAAATAACACTTTATTGAGATCGATTAATTTGTTTCATTTACTATCTACGAGTTTTAGGGCATAAAACCCAACATATTGATCTTTATGAAATAAGCATGCCTGATGTGTTTGGAGATGAATTATTAGATATTGATCAGGAAAATGCTTTACTTGATAAATCTTTAGGAAGAGAAGAAAAATTATCATTAGATATTTGTGCTCAAGTTGATACCCCTTCCCATAAATTAAAACAATTGCCTACCCACCTACGTTATGCTTTCTTAGGAGAATCTTCTACTTTTCCTGGTATCATTTCTGCTGATGTAAGTAAAGTAGAAGAGGAAAAATTGTTGGATGTTTTGAAAGAGCATAAATCTGCCTTAGGATGGTCTATTAGTGATATTAAAGGTATTAGTCCTTCAATTGTCATGCATAAAATCTTAATGGAAGATGCCTTTAATCCTACAGTAGAGCACCAAAGAAGATTAAATCCAGCAATGAAGGAAGTGGTAAAAGCCGAGGTGCTAAAATTATTAAATGTAGGGATTATTTATGCTATATCTGATAGCCCTTGGGTGAGTCCTGTTCAAGTAGTGCCTAAGAAAAGGGGGATGACTGTTGTTATGAATGAGAAAGATGAGTCAATATCTACTAGGACAGTCATTGGATGGCGTGTGTGTATTGATTATAGGAAGTTAAACAAAGCCACTAGAAAAGATCATTTTCCTGATTCCTCTAGCTCTATCATCAGCCTTTTGGATGGGATTTATTGGTCTATATGGTTGGTTAGGTGTTGCCATCTCTCTAGGTTGTTCAATTGGTTGTCTTCGAGCACGTCGATTTCTTCTCCTTCTGTGATAAGTTCGGTCAATTTCGGGATCAACTTCAAAATCGATCTGGCGAGCAGCACGCAAGCAATCTACGGTTGCCTGGAGAAAAATTACTCAACAGGAAACATGGTAAATAGTACCAAACGGAGTGTCAGATCAAATAGATTATTAAAAACTTGATTGTCTTCCCCAGCAACGGTGCCAAAATCTTGATCGGTTGTCAAGATGCCAATAAATTAATACAGAATTTATCGCAGATATGTATTAATCCAAGTATAAATTAAAAAAATCAAGTAGTACCTAGTGAGTACTAAGGTCGAATCCACAAGGAAAGGTGATTTGAAAATCTTTAATAACTTGTTGATTTGAACTCAAACACACGTGGTATTATGAAAGTCTAAAGAAGAGATTTGATGAAAATGAAAAAAAAAATAAATATGCAGAAAAGTGAAACATGCCTGAGAGTTAAGAGAAGTTCTTAATGAGAAAACTATCAAGGTTGTTGCGATAGCAACCTCATGCGTAGGCTTAGTTCTCTACCATGACTAATTGATCCTTTAATTCCTAAGTGAGAAAAAACCATAAGATTCCCTTTCGGTATTACTTCTGCGTTTAGCATAGAACTAACAACTGTTTTATTTGGTTAGTTCATGCGTCTCTAACAACTTACAAGAGACTGCATTAGTCTTAACACAGTCAAAGCTCATTCATGCACTATCTTATAGCGGTAGTATTTATTTAATGCTACCAAGACTACATGTAATGCGCTAGCTTGTTCTACTTAGATATTTCCACATGGGTGTTTCATTAAATCAAAGTATGCGCTTACAAAATAAACTTATCACCGCATGGGTGCCTACGCTAAGCCTTGAAAAAGAAAATTAGCTCATGCGTGCAGAGGAATACACTATGTAATACATCTTGTGCTCAATACAAGCCTTTCCTCTGTAGTGACCTTCTGTGATTTCTCTTTCTCCTTTCTTTCTTGATCCTCGTTTCTCCCTTCTTCTCTCCTTTTTCTTGAGCAGGTGGGTGCCTATTATAGGTAGTGGAAACTGACTTCACCAAGGAACTAGCAAACGTGCCCCAGTTATCTTCTGCCAACTTGTGTATCAGCTATGTGTCAGCGCGTTCTTTTCATCCATCTTTTCCTTTCACGAGCTTCTTGGGATTTGTGAATGCGCTGAAGAAAACTTGGGCAACAAACAACTGCATTTTTTATGCGTTAGGGCCTTACATTTTATAATTTCGTACCGCATCTGTAAATATAGCCTTCCGCAGAAAACCATCGCACTTTCCTTCTTTACTGCATTGTAATAACGCATCAATGTATTTTCTAGCCTTATTTTAGCCTAAGTTTAAAGGAGAAATAACTTGCTTTTTACAAGTTATCAAACCCCCAAACTTAAACTATTGTTTGTCCCCAAGCAATGTCTATTATCAACTTTGCGAGGGTAACTTAGCTCTCAACGTCGTTGATCCTAACATTCTCTGTTTCTTTTTTTTTCTTGGCACATTACTTAACAGGATTAGGCCTCTGCTAAATTTCCTCATTGCTTAAGGAAAGTTCCTTACGCTTAGATTCTACCTTGCTCTAACTCAACCATTCTTCTTATGTCCTGGGAGCACTTTGTATTTTATATATATATATATATATACATTCGACATCAAAACATATGTTTTCGTTTTGGCTTACCCACATTTGTGGTGAAAGGTATCTAATTACGGGCATTACATTTTTTTATTGTCCTAAACGCTCATGGGATGCAGATGCATCTTCGCGTAGTGGCAAACTATGGGTGTCATTAATGCCCCTGGCTACAGACGCGTCTCATACCGGAGGAACACAAGCATTTTATTCGTGCTCTAACTATCGCACTCCCCCAAACTTAAAATGGACAATGTCCTTATTGTCCCCCCAAACTTAAATTGGAGCGCGTAGACTTAAGGAGATTAAGGCTGAGATGCGAAAGACTCTAAACGAGCAGGAATTTTTCTTAAGATTTGAGGAAATGAAAACATAGGTGAATCCTATAAACTAATGCGGCTAAGGAAACTAAGAATTTTAGATGCGCGGGGCAAAACGAAGGAGCTAACACAAAGAGTTTTTAGATTAAGGCATTATACTAAGGCAGAAGAGAATTGCAAAGCTAAAACGACAAATTATATTAATTAATTCGGTAGACAAAAAGAAATGACTACAAAAGTTGGTGCATTACAAAATACATTTTAGAAAGGAAAATAAAAAGACAAGGCAAAACAAAGGATATATTTTTACTGTTGCGGCGGTGGTGGAGGCGGCGACCTGGGTTGTCTCGACACAGATGGAGCCATGGGGGCGCGCATTTGAGATGGGCGTGCGCCATCAGGTCTAGGTTGCATAGGCGGCCGAATAAAATGATTTGGCGTGACTGGCAAACGACTGAAGGAATCAGTCCAACGCAGCAGGAAGAGTACTAATGCATTGACTCGCTAAGATAATTCCTCTTGCTGCTTGCACAACGCTTCCTACTGCTGGCACAACTCCTTTTCTTGCTTGCGCAGGGGCTCCACAACTTCGTGGACCATCTACCTTAACTCCGAGAAGATGAGGGTCGTTTCCACATCAAGTTGCGAAACAGGCGTAGCATGGGTAGTGATGGCAGATGGTGTGGACTGCTGCTAGGAGCTTGGCGCGGGACTTTCTTGTCTGTGGGGAGGGTCAGGCGACGGGGTCTCGTGGACCTCTATTTGATGCACGACCTCAACGCTTTGGATGGAAGGTGTTGGCTGAGGAACAGACGACGACGACGGTGGCGGTGGTGGCGGCAAGGATTCTTGAATTGGGGCGCAGACAGTGTTTTCCTACGCCGACGGATCTGGCTGAGTATTCCTTGCGGCCAGAGGAGGATTGCGACCCGCAGTTTGTTTTCGCCTTTTCTTCTTTTGGGCTTGAGGAGCAGAGGCAGTTCCTGTTGCATGTGATGCGGGGTCTTGGAACTGAGCCTCTGCCTACAAACGCATGTTGTGGGTGCGCATTATGCGCGTTCACCATTGATCATCAAAGTCCTTCTGCATGGGTCAAATTTCTTCGTCTGGTTCTGGCAGCAGGCTTGATGCGCGGTAGAGGCGGGTGACAAGGCCAGGGTAGAACATTGTGCCCTAAGGTTTTGCAGCAATTTGGTGCAGGGCTTCTGAGATGATTCTTCCCAAGTCAAGGATGATCCCATTCATTATACAGTAGACCAGGACCACCCTTGGGATGCTTAACGTGGCAACATGGGATGTGGGCATGATGCAGTTCTTTATCCAATGAATCCAAGCTGTGGCCTCAAAACCTAACAGCTGCGCCAGAAGGGTCCTCGCAGTGCCATACCCATCCCATTGAGCACCTAGTCTGGCCACCGCAGCAAGAACTGCGCTCAAGAAGTCGTCGTCCTGGCAGGTCAACAACACATTTCCATCTTGGTCTGGCATGTCTGGTAGCTCGAACACGGAGTTGATGCACGCAGGGGCAAAAACTACTGTGTGGCCACGCACCAACACTTCATTAATCTCTTCCTGCCACTGCGCTCTGTAGAAATCACGAACCAGTGCAGGGGCGTACTTGTCGCAAGGTGCTTTCTGTTTTGGGGTAATGATGCCCCCTCACATCCCACACAGGTGGATAGGCCATGATTACCATGGGAGAATGTGGGCGATGCTTCAAGTAGAGTGCAGCAGCAGAAAGTAGTGTGGCTCATCAAATGTGAAGTGATGTGGAAAGAAAAATAATAATTAAAAATTCTGACCAGCTATGCTCTTACTTTGTGTTAGGTCCAGTCGCAACTGAGAGCACTCTTTTTTTTTTCTGGACCTATCTTTTCCTTGTTGCTTCATGGTGGGTCATCTAGAAGGACAATCTCAACAACCTCGTCATAGGTCCCATAAATGTATGGTTTTATTCGTTGCCCGTTGACCTTAAAAATTCTTTTTCCGTCAGCAGAATGTAAGTCCACAACCCCATATGGATATATCTTGTGGATAAGGTATGGGCTCGACCATCTTGATTTCAGTTTACCTGAAAAAAGACGTAAACGAGAGTTAAATAGTAATACCTTCATTCTTTCCTTCAGATCTTTTTTGCAGATTCTCCTGTCATGCCACTGTTTTTGTTTTTCTCTATTGATTTTGACATTTTCATAGGTAGTCCTTCTGAAATCTTCTAACTTTGAGAGGTGGTGCAATCTTACCTGACTTGTCGCATCAGGATCGAGGTTTAAGCATTTTAATGCCCACTGCGCTTTGTATTCCAACTCTAGTGGCAAGTGGCAGGCTTTTTCTAACACCATCGCATAAGGAGACATCCCTGTGGGTGTTTTGGAAGTTGTGCGATAAGCCCATAACGCATCGTCCAAATGTTGCACCCAATTCTTCCTATTTATGTTGACTACTTTTTCAAGAATTCTTTTGATTTCTCTGTTTGACACCTCTGCTTTACCATTGCTCTGGGGGTGATAAGCTTTTGCGATATGGAGCTTGACATTATACTTTCGCAAGAGCTTAGTCATGATCTTATTTATAAAGTGCGTTCCTTCATCGTTGATGAGTCTACGTGGCACTCCAAATCTTGTGAAGATGTTTTTGTTAAGGAATTTGGCCATGGTTGCTGCATCATTTTTTATGCAGACAATTGCTTCCACCCACTTAGTGACATAGTCGACTGCGAGGAGGATGTACTGGTACCCTTGCGACGAAGGAAATGGTCCCATGAAATCTATTCCCCAAACGTCAAATGGTTCTATTTCCACTATATAATTCTGAGGCATCTCATTTCTTACGCTAATGTTGCTTGTGCGCTGACATTTTTTGCATTTATCTGCGTGCTTCTTTGCGTCTTGAAACAGCGTTGGCCACCAATAGCCACTTTGTAGCACCTTTGCCACAATGCGTTGTCCTCCAAAATGACCTCCATATGGGGATTCGTGACACGCTTCTAAAATCCTTGATGCATCTTCACGTCCAACGCATCTTCGAATTATTTGACCTGGTCCTCTGTGATAAAGGTAAGGATCATCCCATAAATAAAATTTGAGTTCATGGAAGAATTTCTTACGCTACTACGTGGAGTATTCTTCAGGCAAGATTCCTACGGCGAGATAGTTTGCTACTTCAGCAAACCACGACTCTTCCTCTTCAATCTCTAGCAGCTTTTCATCTGGGAATTCTTCTACAAAAGGAATGTCAGGCGCATCCATCTTTTCAGGGTTTTCAAGTCGTGATAGATGATCTGCCACTTGGTTTTCGTTTCCCTTTTTATCCTTGATTTCCAAATCAAATTCTTGCAGCAAGAGAATCCATCTAATCAGCCTTGGTTTTGCGTCCTTTTTAGCGATTAGGTATTTGATTGCCACATGATCAGTGTAAACGGTAACCTTGGAGCCAATCAAATAAGTACGAAATTTATCAAAAGCATAAACAACTGCCAATAATTCTTTTTCGATTGTTGTGTAATTATTCTGCGCCTCATTTAATGTTTTCCTGACGTAATAAATGGGGTGAAGTGACTTCTCCTTTTTCTGTGCTAAAACTGCACCTACTGCCACGTCGCTTGCGTCACACATTAGGATAAATGGTTTTGTCCAATCAGGGGTTGTGAGAATGGGCACAGTCACCAACGCATGCTTCAAATTATCAAACGCCTTAACGCATTCTTCTGAAAATTCAAATCTTCTGTTTGCCTCCAATAATGCACACAATGGCTTGGTGATATGCGAGAAGTTTTTTATGAAGCGGCGGTAGAAACCTGTGTGACCTAGGAAACTGCGAATTTCTTTCACAGAAGAGGGTGGTGGTAGTTTTTCTATCACATCTATTTTTGCTTTGTCTACCTCGATACCTGCTTTTGATATGCGGTTGCCCAGGACTATTCCTTCCTCTACCATGAAATGGCATTTTTCCCAATTTAGCACTAAGTTCGTTTCTTCGCATCACTCCAAAACACGTTCCAATTGTGTTAGGCAATCATCGTAAGCCTTTCCATAAACAGAGAAATCATCCATGAATACTTCTACTGATTTTTCCTGTAAATCTGAGAAAATGGCCATCATGCATCTTTGAAATGTCCCTGGTGCATTGCATAATCCAAAGGGCATTCTTCTAAACACAAAGGTTCCATAGGGGCAGGTGAAAGTTGTTTTCTCCTGATCTTCTGAAGCAATGGAAATTTGATTATATCCTGAATATCCATCAAGAAAATAGTAGTACGCTTGTTCTGCAAGTCTGTCTAGCATTTGATCAATGAAGGGAAGAGCAAAGTGATCCTTCTTGGTGATTGCGTTGAGCTTGCGGTAGTCCATACATATGCGCCATCTAGTAATGGTGCGTGATGGGATTAACTCATTCTTTGCGTTGGTGACTACCGTCATTCCACCTTTCTTTGGCATGCATTGCACAGGACTTACCCATCTACTGTCTATGATAGGGTAAATTACTCCTGCGTCAAGCCATTTGATGATTTCCTTATGCACAACTGATAGCGAGCAGAAATGTCGCTAATTTAGTCCCAATTTATTAGGCTTTTTTGTTCATTAATTGTGTTTTTATTGAAAATATTTAATGTTATTTGTCATTTGGTCTTTAGGAACAAAATTATGGATTTTGGGGAAAAAGTGCCCAAAATGAAGCCATTCAAGCCCAATTTCCATGCTTGGGTCAAAGGGGAGTCAAAAGAGATCAACCATGAAGAAAAAGGCCCAAAAGAATTGAGGTTGGCCCAAGAAAAGAAGCCCAATTCGCAGCTGGAAGTTCTGAAAATTGATTAGCTTCGAGACGCTGTCCATTTCTTGGGTGCCAAGTCGATGACATCACAGCATCGCGACGCTGTGCCAAATAGCGTCGCGACGCTAACCCTTTCCGATCCTATAAAAGGCGCCCCATGGTGCCTCATTTTATCATCAATCACCATTTCCTCCATTCTTTCCTTCCTTTCTTTGGCTCCTTTGGAGCCTCTCTCAAGGCTTTCTAGCCTTTTTGAGAGCTTTCTTTAGTGGGAAAATTTTGGGGAATTTTGGGGAGCATCCTAGGAGGCTCAAGGAGTGTTCGGCGGGACTCCGAGCGTCAGCGAAGGGGTTTTTCGGCGGTCAATTCCTTTCCTTTTATTATGCTCTTAATTATGCTTTCCATTGTAAATTTTGTGGATACTTTAGCTATGTGTAGCTAAACCCCAATTTGGGGTCTTGAAATGAAATTATTGTCAAAATGTTGTTATAATTACTTGTCTCTTACCCTTTTTCCTAATTATTTGTATGGATGTGCTTAATGCTTTATGCAATCTGCCCAATTGTGTATTGATCTGATTCTTAATAGAAACTCGACGGAGAGAAGTTAGGATAGATTGTAATCCATGCAACTAGCTTAATTGCCCGTCGTGACAACGAGATTTGTTGATTAAACTTGGACTCCTAAAATGAATCAGGGCGTAATAATTAATGATTTTTAATGGCGCTAAGGACACTTAGGTTGTTAAAATGAATTAATTACAATTAGGTGAGACCGATAGGAAAACCTATGTGATTAACGGAGATTCTAGGATTATAATTAGTTGGGCAATGAGATAGGATAATTATAATAAATGTTTAGCAAATAATTGATTTTCAAGACCCCTCTTCCCGTTACAAACTCTTTCTCCATATTTTATTTTTCTCGATTGATCAAATTTTCTCTTTAATTGCTTTGATTTTTAAATTTCTTTGATTGTATGATCCGGTCCCTAAATATTATTTCGCCTAAGTACTTTTAGTGCTCAAGGAATCTTTGCTTGCTTAATTTTTGCTTCACCTCCCTGTGGATTTGATACTCGGTATTACCTACCATTTTATATTACTTGTGACGACCCGTGCACTTGCGGTAATTGTATAATCGTTCAACGAACAACAACCTCCATCATAGCAGGGTTTAATCTTCTCTGACGCTCAACAAATTCATCAGATTCGTCTTGCAAACGGATTTTGTGCATACAGTATGAGGGGTTGATTCCCTTGATGTCTGCGAGACTCCATCCAATAGCATTCTTGTGCCTAGCTAATACTTGCATTAGAAGGCTTTCTTGCGGCAAATTTAGCTTTGGCGAAATGATCACAGGTGGAGATCCTTCTTCACCCAAAAATTTGTATTTCAGATGCGCTGGGAGTGGTTTGAGTTCCAGCGCATGGGGCTGTACAATGGATGGTAAGGTGGGAGTTCTTTCTTTGAGATCTAGCGCATGACTTACTTTTGTGGGTTGCGCCATGATGCAGCCATCATCTGTCTCTCATGCGATTTGATCTTTTTTTCTTCCTTTCGCGCAGCTCTGAGCGCATTTAGTTGCAGAATTTCCATTAGGGAACATACATCTATTTGCGCCACCATATCGCATTCCTTAGTGTCATCTGGGTATTTTAATGTGGTGAACACATTAAAAACCACCTTTTGATCTTTCATGCGCATGGTGAGCTCTCCTTTTTGCACATCAATTAGTGTCTGGCCAGTCACTAGGAATGGTCTTCCAAAAATAATAGGAACTTCCCTATCTGCTTTGTAGTCAAGTATAATGAAATCCTGTTTCAAAAAAAAAAGTATAATGAAATCTGCTGGAAAAATAAATTTTTCGACTTTCACTACAACATCTTCGATTTTTCCTTCAGGATGTACCACTGATCTATCTGCAAGTTGAAGCGTAACAGTGATTGGCCATACCGCATCACATATTTATAATTTCGTACCGCTTCTGTAAATATAGCCTTCCGCAGAAAACCATCGCATTTTCCTTCTTTTCTGCATTGTAATAACGCATCAATGTATTTTTTAGTCTTATTTTAGCCCAAGTTTAAAGGAGAAATAACTTGCTTTTTGCAAGTTATCAAACCTCAAACTCGAACAATTCACATAGAATAGGTCGATATCTTGTAAAGCTAAGGTTACAAGAGAACTCACCCGATAAGATATTGTCTAAGGTTGAAGGTTTTTAAGTTGACGGTTTACGGAACACCTCCCACCTGGGCATCGAGTCGGTACTTGAGTTAGGTTAACCCGAGTTTTATGAGCATGCATGAGTGACGTAAGGTTTAAAAGAGTTTATCACCTCAACATCGTAAGTATAAAGCGTTATACACACCTACACGTAAGTCAATTTTCTTTATAACGTCGTTTACTGTTGAAACTGACTTATTTTAGTGCGATGACTTAGGTAACTCGATCTTAATCATGAGCTAACTATAAACTCTTGTTTATTCGGGCTTATCCTTAGATCTTCATGGGTGAGAGTGGTTCATCATCGTCGACTCGTTAAACCCCCCATTTCAGGGATAGGAACGGGTAAATAGCTGGGGACATAGTCCTGCAAGATGAAATTCGCTCCTACCCGATTTAGGGATAGTAGAGAGGTTGTTCCCTTAAGTGCTAACTCCGGGACGTGAACAAAGGGATTCCGCCCTCATTAGCCCGAGTGGTTTTAGGTTTAGTGGTGGGACCACAAACCAATTGTTCATTAGGGACTCAGTGGGGACTTAAGGAACAAGATGTAACTACAGGGGTAAAGCGGACATTTTACCCAACTCTAGTTACGAACAACCTGTGAAGGGTCGACTTACTAATCATGGTTATCTCAGGTGGACAGAAATATATCTACAGTGAGGGGTGTTCAACTATCGAACTATAGTGGAGTGTCCCGGTAGTTAACGAATGTTGGTTAACAAGGTTAAAAGAGTTTAACTAGTTAACCTCGGATCGTTGGAGCCCATGATCTGTAGGTCCATTAGATCCCCCTGCTAGCTCATACAGAATAAACCTTAGAACATGCGTGATGAGAGAATTTGAGACGTTCAAATTGAAATTAGGGAAATCGTTGTTAAATTATGTTCGATATATTTAACACAAAAGTTTAATTACGAATTAAACTATATTTAGAGAGAGTTGTAAATTTAAATGTGATTTAAATATTGAACATATGAATATGGATTCATATTCAAAAATCAAGAGTGGGAGATAACAGGATTAGTTTGTTTTGTTTAAATTAATATATGAAAATCATGCCTGCGATGGTGTAGGAATTCTACCACGCATCATGGAACGACTAGATCGTTGAAGTAATGGTGCGCGGCAAGTTAGTCTCTTTCTCCTCCAACATCATCAATATTTTAGATTTTAAAAAAATAATATTTTAAATGAAATTTAGATGTTAAAAAATTAATGTCTAACATTAAAAAAAAAATTATTGTTGAAAAAAAGTTCTACTTTTTATAGCTATGAGTAAAAGCTATAAGAAAATTTACATAGCAAAAAAAAATGCTACCAAAAGGTTATTACAATAATTAAAGTAATTAGAAAACACTAAATAACTTTTTATAGCATAATATTAAAGCTATAAACACTATATTATATCATTAAAAAAATGCTATTATACGTTAAAGATAGCAAAATATTTTAGCTATGTAAACAAATTATAGCTTTAATAAAAAATACTATAGAAAGTTTCCGTAGCAATGTATATAAGCTATACTTCCATACTCTATTATAGCATTCACTATAGCTCTACAAAAACGCTATAAAAAGTCTCAGACTTTTAATAACATGGGTTGTCAGGACTTTCGAAAAAAGCTATAATATGTCTTTTATAGCGTTTTTTGTTAGCTATCCTATCTATTATTTCTTGTAGTGGTTCATTCAACCTCTCTTGTTGTTTATTTCTAGCCCCATTGCATTCGAATAGAAATCAGTAAAGACATTATTTTTACTTCACTCCCCTTCCTCGTGTTCTAACCCTGGAATACTCCAGGTATTATTTCGTAGTACATGATTTATATTTGGATTAATGCACAACAACGACATACTCTTCAGATAATTCAACATAATTATAAGTGAATAAGATCTACATCAGAATTTTATATGAAGTTAGAGTTTTTTAGTGTTGAATCAGGCTTACCCCTGCAAGCGTTTATAATCGACGTATTTACACTATCTTCTTAGGGTCTCAAGGAATCGTGCCTTAACTGTTGAACCAGACTAGAACTAATTATTTGGTATGTAACATTCAGGTTGGATCAACCCACATAGTGGTCTAAACCTCGACTCACGTGCTAGGTTTCTTTTTCTTAGGTCAATCTCATGATGTTAGTGTACTTCACTTTAATTTTACCCACCACAGAGAATAAGAGAGTATAGAGACGTAGTGAATTAAGAACCATAATCCTAATTAAAAATAATATAGTTGATATCCTAGGATTTTCAGTAATCCGAGATGTAGCTTAGTAAACTACATTTCTCAATAAGAATTTTATGATCCATAGTGAATACTGTTAGCCAGAAAGTGTTGGGTTTTATGCCCTAAAACTCGTAGATAGTAAATGTACATTTGACCGAACGTTAATAAAAGTGATGTATTATTCATGTTTGTATTATATCTTGTCTTATTAACCCTAATCCAATAAACTAAACATCCAAGGCTAATAGAATGAGACTTGAACTAGTATGTAGGGACATATGGGGATCAATGTTCAAATTTTAGCCTAAAGGGTCTGTAGTATAGGAATAAGGTTGGGTACCTTATCCTGGTGACACTATGGATACGGGCCACTTTGTATATTCATACAAACGTAATGATCCAACGCGTTCATGTAGTTGACATGCGAGTGGGGGTATTGTTGCCTTGTGCAAAGTGATTCTAAATATGCAAGAAAAACTCACAAAAACACGTGCAAGTGCACACGATCAGCAGCAAGTGATAAGTATTTTTATATCGTTTCCACAGGGATTGATGCAACGAAAATCACTATTTCTAAGCCTATTTTCAATGAAATTCAAAGTAACCAAGGACCAAATATTTTTCCTTAACTAAGTGCTAGAGATTAAAATGGTAAAGAAGCTTAAGTTGATAAGAACTTAAGTGAATTTCAATAAAAACAATGAATCAGCACAGAGAAGGCTAGGTTCAGATTAGGGGCTGTCTACTCTCACAAGTTGTTTGTTGTAGCAGAACTCTATATTTACAACTCACCCAGTATTTTCTACGGGAATTTTCCAATTCTCCTATAGTTTAGGTCATTAAACTCCCATTTAACCCCTTCTTTTTAGCTCAACTAATTTAGTGCCCTAGGTGGTTATTTATCCCTAAATACCCACTCACTTTTTGCCTTCTGTTGTGAAATCAGTTGCTGAAGCACAACCTGAGTGACCATACACCAGAAAAATCAGCTGAAAACATAAGAAATTTGCACCAAATTCAATTCAAGCTTGGCCTACTGATATGTAAAAAAAATGTTCATCAAGAATACTCATTTTCATGCACAAACCAAAGCTCAAACACATCAAAGAGTAGAGTTTTAAGCCTAAGAGAGAGCCAATAGCTCTTAATTCTAAGAGCTATCAAACCCCCAAACTTGAATCATTGCTCGTCAGTGAGCAATGCTAGCCTACAAAGACTCTAACTCATCATCCCATATCCAGCTTGCAATCAAAATGGCCTGACTATAACACATAGCTACTTTTTGACAAGCTTGCACCTCTGAATGCGCACAACTACTCAACAAAGCATTACTCTTATAAAATACCCTTTCAACTTGGCCTTTTTAAATTTTTAGTGCTCTTCTAATGATCCTCTAACTCAACCTATTTACAAAAGTCATCATATCAAATTATACCAGCCTATTGACATCAAGGAAGCCACTAACCTTCAAGCCTAAACTTAGCTCAAACTTCAATCCTAAAACTTGCAAAGCAATCCTATAGCCTCTTTGCCTTACCTCTAAAGCTTCTAAGCTCAACCTAAAACTTCTCTCAACTTTTATTCTTTTTTTTTTTTTGCAGTGATGTGGAATTTTCCTACCGCAAGCGCATGGGTCAAGTAATAATAAAGTGTTCGTATAAACGAGTGACGTCCTATGGATTGGATTTTTAAGCTAAATCAAGTATTATGAATTATCTTGCTCAATTTTATTTAGGGAACACATTATAGTGAGTGAATGATATGAAAACTAAATCAAAACAAGCAAATAACAAACAGTGGAGATGCAATTGAAAGAACACTTAGGGAATTGATTTCGCAAATTTTAGTCTAGGATTGATTTTAGAAATAAGTTATCATGCACAATGGAATTATGAGCCTAAGACCCTTTAATCACAACTACCTCTCCCAAGTATAATTGATTCTCATGCAAATTAATCAACTTGATATCCCTATCTAAGTTTATTAACATGCAAGGTAATGAGATCTTTTGACCAATTCTAAAGTTAATCTAAAAACCGTCACGAAATTAGAAAATAAACTTTAGTCATGCAATCTTGAATAAGTCTACATTAAATCCCCTCTCCCGAGCTAGATCCAAAACTTAAATCATTCAACTAATGGCCAATTAATTGAAAGCATTAAATCAAGATTGCATACATAATAACCATTGCACAACTTATACCGTAAATCAATCCATAAACGAAAACGACTACATCAATCCTTAAGCTACAAGTTTAGCTACTACTCATACATGGCGTTACAAGCTCAACTAAACATGAAAAAGCCATTAAAACTAGCTAGAGATATCTGCGCCACCAAGTGAGATTCCCTGTCCTCGTCCTTGCTACAGCTCCCACAGTAGGTCTCTAGTCGAAATTAGGGCTAAAATCTCTCAATTTGGCCTCTCCCAATCCGTAGCAAGAAAAGAAAGTTAAATAGGAAAATTTGCAACAACATCGAGACGCTATCAAGACAGCGTCGCGACGCTGCCTCTAAAACACGCGTTCTGAATAAGGGAAAAACGGTAGCGTCGAGACGCTATTGTCACAGAGTCTCGACGTTGTGACGCTGCCGCCTCTTTTAATTAAGGAAAACAAGCATCGAGACCCTCCAAGAGTGGCGTCTCAACGCTGATGGGCAGAATGCCCTCTCTTGGCTCCTTGTTGTTTGAACTTTCTGGTTCTTTGGCATATTTTCGCGTCCCGACCACACGATTAACTCCAATTCCACGTTTTAGCTCTAATCAACGCTTTCCTACAAAATAAACAATTAAGTGCAATAAAATGGCCAATAAATCATAAAAGACTAGCTAAATTAAATAAGTAAAAATAGCTAGCTATGCTCGCTATCAAATACCCCCAAACTTAAGCTTTTGCTAGTCCTCGAGCAAACTACAAATCAAACATACAGTAGAAGAATGGATGCAACAATCATGACTCAATCCTCAAGGCTCAAAAGTCAATAGTCAAGCAAGCAAGAGACATGCATATAAGGACCAATGAGGGAGACAAATTAAAATTTTTCCAAAATTAACTTGCACAAGCGAGATCTAACTCAACGAGACCAGACTCTACTAGCCTGGGATTGGATTATTAAACTCTCAACTCATCTTCCCTCTACACTGGCACTAAGGTTTCACTAATGAGTTAATGAGACAAATTAGTTTGTTTTCCTCCATACTTAGGTGCTTACAAATTACAATTAAATTTAGCATTTATATGTGGCACTAGCTTTCACACACCTATTGCAGGGACCCTTAACCTGAGATTTCTCTGGTTTGCCTAACTGATCACAACAGGGGTAGCTCTTTTTTCCTAAACTTTATTAAACATTGCAAACTGTGCACAGGCCATGGCATAAATTTTTCCTCAACAGTAACAACAAGAGTGATTTTTCTTTCATGATCAAGATAAGCATATATTCTTTTCTTTCCTCCTAGGCAAGATCAAAGATACTAATTTGCAAAAAAAATTAACTCTTTAGCTCTTCCCTACACCTATCGAGGTGACAACAAGCATATGAACTCAATAATTCGCTCCTAAGCATTCAAATCCAAATCTAGCCAAGACAAATACTCTACTCATGCAAGCCATCTCCTAGAAAAAGTTTAAAAAGTCTCCCTTTTTGGGCACTCATGCTTACAACTCATCGCAAGCTTGAAAATTGACAAGAAAGCCTATCCTAGGACATCATAGTCATGCAAATATAGCATCCAGAAAACAACCATATGCTCAATTCAAAGAAAGCTCAAAACTATAGCCGGAACTCAGATGCTCAAGGGCTCCACAAACATGTTATTCCACCCCCAAACTTAAAACATGCATTGTCCTCAATGTATAAAGAAAATCAGGCATAATCAAGCATGAGAACAATGAAAGAATAGAAGGAGTGAACAATACTGCCCTGGAATGATGATGACCTTTCTCATGGAAGCTTGAAAGCAAAGAAGAAACTGGAACCAAGACCTACAACACAAAAACAAACAATAACTCAAAAGTAAACTGAAAAGCACAACTAAACTTACTTGGGTTGCCTCCCATAAGCGTTTATTTAACGTCATTAGCTCGACGTGTTGATCGTGCATCAAGGAGGCTTCTTTTCTGTGAATCTAACAGAGGTGCTTTTGCTTGCACCTTTCTTGTAGCCCATGATAAGCACTTCAGAGTGTCCCTTAGAGTCTTCAACTGCTTTAAATATTTCTTTTTTATTCCGGACTCTAACAGTGAGCTCCCTACGCTCAATATCAATAATCACTCGCCCAGTAGCGAGGAATGGTCTTCCTAGTATAACAGGCATTGTAGGATTTTCCATCATATCCATAACATACAAATGAATAGGGAGGAAAAATCTACCTACTCTGATTAAAACATTTTCTATAATGCCAACTGGTCTAACCACAGACTGATAAGCCAATTGGAGCCTAACAGGAGTAGATTTAATCTCACCTATATCTAACTTTTTGCACAGAGATAGAGGAATAATATTAATGCTAGCACCTAAATCACATAATGCTCTAAATGAATAAGTACCAAAACTGCAAGGAATAGAAAAACTCCCTGGATCTGCTACTTTTTCAGGTACCTTCTGTTGTACTCTGGTGCTGCATGTGGAAGCAAGATATACGGTGTCAACCTTCTTTTCCTTTCGCTTCTTTGCTAACCATTCCTTCATGAACCTGTTGTACTGGGGCATCTATAATGCTTCTGCAAAAGGAATGTTAATGTTCAGACTCATAAAAGCATTCATAAATTTATCAAACTGAACCTGATTGTTCTTTTCTTCTTTTTCTTTTTCTTGTCTTTGAGGACCATCAAGGTGGGAGAAGGAATAGGAGGCTCAGGTTCAGGCTTTTCAGTTTCATCAGATGATGTGTCCTCCTCAGCTTCCCCAGTAGGAGTGTCATAATCCTCAGACTCAGGCTCCTCTTTTACTTTCTCCTGGTGCACAGTGATTGCCTTACAATACTCCATCTGGGTTTTCTCTTGCTCAACTGGAGCCTTACCTTTACTCATGGTGCTAACAACACTTACCAACTGTCCCAGCTGAGTCTCAATGTTCTTGATGGCTGCACTGTGGCCATTCACTGTCGTGTTGATGGCAATGACTACCTCCTCCAATTTGGTTGTCCTGTTATTGGACTCTGCAATGAAAGCTCCAACAAGATCCTCTAATTTTTTATTTTCTTGATTTTGAGGGGCAAAACCAGGAGGATTAAGAACATTCTTAGTATTAGCATAAGAGAAATTTTCATGGTTCCTATTGTTAGGGTGATAATGTGTAGGTGTAGAATTATTTTTATATCCCCTAGAATTCAAATTTGATACATACTGAACCTGCTCGATGGTCTCCTCCTGAGGTCTAGATGCTAAAGCAGCAGCTAATTCAATTGACTGTGCACTCCCTGTACCTGAAAATTTCATAAAAGCATTAGCAAGGGAGGTCATCTGGGCCTGGAGTGCACTTACCTTGTCAACCTCAAAAACTCCAGCAGTAATCTTTTTAGGTGCAGACCGCTCAGATGGCCACTGATAACTGTTGGTGGCCATATCCTCTAGAAGTATGCGAGCATTTTCCACGGTCTTGGACAACAGAGTCCCACCTACAGCTGCATCAACAATCGTTTTTATACTAGGAGTTAAACCATTATAAAACAATTGAACCTGAAGCCAGTCGGGGTATCCATGTTGAGGGCACTTCCTCAGTAACTCTTTAAATCGCTCCCAGGCCTCGAACAGCTGCTCATCATATTGTTGTTGGAATGTCCCAATCTCAGTCCTCCACTTGACCGTCTTTGCAGGAGGGAAAAATTTCTTTAAAAAGGCCTGGACCAAAGCATCCCAGGTGGTGATGCTCCCAGGGGGAATAGACTGCAACCAATCTCGTGCTTTATCCTGCAAAGAAAAAGGAAACAAGTGTAAGCGAATGGCATCCTCAGAAACTCCATTAATTTTTACCATCCCACAAATGTCTAAAAATGATTTTAGGTGAGAATTTGGGTCTTCTGTGGGCGATCCTCTATAAGCACAATCTCGAGCCATCTAAATGAGACCGGTCTTCAGCTCAAAGTTGTTGGTATTGATCGGGGCATAGACAATTCCCGATTGTTGCCCCTGAAACACGGGCTGAAAGTAGTCTCTAATAGGCCTAGGCTCCTCAAGAGGATTTTGGTCAGCCATTTGAATAATTTCTCTATTTTCCCTTCGAAGCCTATGAATTGTTCTCTCGATCTCAGGATCCAAAGGTGCTAAAATTAAATCTTTATTCCTTCGCATAAACAACCTATACTATCCTAAAAAGGAAAGAAAATAAATAAGGAAAGAAATAAAGAAAAGAAAACAACTAATCTAAATATGAAAAATATAATCTAGAAAAAGAAAATACTATATAATTAAGGAAAACAAGAAACAAATATGGAAAAATACAATTAAGGCAAATTACTAACAAGAAAAAATATCTAACTAAAGAGAAAAGGAAAATCAAATAAAAATAACTAAAGAAAACAAATAAGGAAAAGATTACACAACTAAAAGAAAAACTAAACTAGAAAAACAAATATGGAAAGAAAAACAAAAAAAAAAAAAATGCAATCAACTTAGAAAAGTAAAAATACACCCTAAATTAAGATCAAACAATTTTTTCACAATATCAATCTAACTAAATGTGTCAATCTCCGGCAACGGCACCAAAAACTTGATGTGGAATTTTCCTACCGCAAGCGCACGGGTCAAGTAATAATAAAGTGTTCGTATAAACGAGTGTCGTCCTCTGGATTAGATTTTTAAGCTAAATCAAGTATTATGAATTATCTTGCTCAATTTTATTTAGGGAACACAATGTAGTGAGTGAATGATATGAAAACTAAATCAAAACAAGCAAATAACAAACAGTGGAGATGCAATTGAAAGAACACTTAGGGAATTGATTTCGCCAATTTTAGTCTAGGATTGATTTTAGAAATAAGTTATCATGCACAATGGAATTATGAGCCTAAGACCCTTTAATCACAACTACCTCTCCCGAGTATAATTGATTCTCATGCAAATTAATCAACTTGATATCCCTATCTAAGTTTATTAACATGCAAGGCAATGAGATCTTTTGACCAATTCTAAAGTTAATCTAAAAACCGTCACAAAATTAGAAAATAAACTTTAGTCATGCAATCTTGAATAAGTCTACATTAAATCCCCTCTCCCGAGCTAGATCCAAAACTTAAATCATTCAACTAATGGCCAATTAATTGAAAGCATTAAATCAAGATTGCATACATAATAACCATTGCACAACTTATACAGTAAATCAATCCATAAACGAAAACGACTACATCAATCCCTAAGCTACAAGTTTATCTACTCATACATGGCGTTACAAGCTCAACTAAACATGAAAAAGTCATTAAAACTAACTAGATATAAGGAAAAGTAAAGGAAACACTTAATGTCTTCGAACCCGACACGTCCCCGTCTCGATATCTGTGCCACCAAGTGAGACTCCCTGTCCTCGTCCTTTCTACAACTCCCACAGTAGGTCTCTAGTCGAAATTAGGGCTAAAATCTCTCAATTTGGCCTCTCCCAATCCGTAGCAAGAAAAGAAAGTTAAATAGGAAAATTTGCGACAGCGTAGAGACGCTATCAAGACAGCGTCGCGACGCTGCCTCTAAAACGCGCGTTTTGAATAAGGGAAAAACGGTAGCGTCGAGACGCTATTGTCACAGCGTCGAGACAATAGCGTCAAGACCCTCCAAGACGCTATTGTCACGCTATTGTCACGCTATTGACTCTGCCGTCTCTTGTAATTAAGGAAAACCAGCGTCGAGACCCTCCAAGAGTGGCGTCTCGACGCTGATGGGCAGAATGCCCTCTCTTGGCTCCTTGTTGCTTGAACTTTCCGGTTCTTTGGCATATTTTCGCATCCCGACCACCCGATTAACTCCAATTCCACATTTTAGCTCTAATCAACGCTTTCCTACAAAATAAACAATTAAGTGCAATAAATGGCCAATAAATCATAAAAGACTAGCTAAATTAAATAAGTAAAAATAGCTAGCTATGCTCGATATCATGCAGCAACTTAAAAAGTCTCATAGGTCATAGCTTTTTGGTCCAGGAATGGCAACACTTTATGGTGACACTCACCCTAGCCTCTAAGCTCATCACCTAACGAGAACTGCATTCATTTCCCTTAAGATTGCCTAACATAGCTTTCTAGCAACTACCTCCTTGCTTCTCAGAGTGGCAACACTTTTTGGTGAAGCTCACCAAAGCCCTGGGGAAGATTGTAACCTTCAAGCTAACACTCATCCCTTTATCCATCTCATTTGGACTTTTCTTTTCTACTCAATTTTTTTTTAAAACGTTTTCTCTTCCCTTTAGTTACTTTTTGACGTAGGGGAAAACTATGGGTATCATAAATCCCCCTGATTACTAGGCAAGCTCAAGGAAAATAGAAAACCTTCAAAAAGGGAGAGGAGTGCATCCTAGGCAAAACAAAGAGAAAGAGGAATGCTTTCTAAGTTGTCTTTTTTTTTTTATTTTTTACCAAGGCTACCTCATCCCCAAACTTAAACCATTCATTGTCCCCAATGAATGAGAAAGCAAGGCAAGGACCCCCAAACTTATTTTTTAGAGAAGCTAAGGCTGATTGCTTAGGAGGATTATGAGGTTTGGGGTAAGGGTTAAGAACAAGCTTTCCTAAGATTTGAGCTAAGCGAAGGAGGAAAATTAGGAAGCTTCCCATCTACCTAAGGACTTAAAGCACAATAAGATAATCTAACTAAGCAAATAGGCTAAGCTATTGGGGATCATTACACAGAACACTGCCTTTTCATTAAAACATAATTTTTTTTTTTACCAAGAACAGTTGTTGCAGTAGCATCCAGAGGAGTTAGGCTTAACCAAAAGAACAGCCAGAGCTACAGCTGGGTCCTAAATTACTTCTAAACAAGCTGGACAGTCCATAATTTTAAAGCAGAACGCTATAGACAAGCTGCAACATGCTCACATACAATAATTCAAGTTTTTCTAGCTGAAATTTCAATTATCATGCACCAGATGGCTATTCTAGCTTATTTAGCATTCCAAGCAAGCTTAGCACTTCTAAGCATCAATGATTTTAGCAGCTTCCCAATCTTAAAATTTTGCATTAGATGGCTTTGTTAACTCAAAATAGCAATTCAAGCAAAAATGACACTATCTAAGAATTAAAGGCACATCATCACAGCAACCAACAAATTGTAATAAGACAAAAAAGGACTCTTGCCCAATTGGCAATTTTTACCACTCAAGCATATTCCAACAACTCCATAAAAGATATTTTCATTAAGCATAGTAGGCTAAGCGCCTGGGAAAATGACAGAACACTGTGGTTTCAATTTTCATTTCAAATATATTTCTTTTACCAAGCATCAGTACTGCTACACATTCAAAAAGAGGCCTTTTACACAAAAGAACAACTATGTGCTCCAACTAAGCCTTAAAACAGCGCCTAGGCAAGCTGAATTCGTGCTCACACTACCATTATCTCTCTATTTGGCTCAAGTAAACACAAATTTTCCCATTTAGCATATCAGGGGCTTGCACAAGCTAGATAGCTATCAGAGCATTGCAAGCCAAATTTTTGCACCTTATAGAAATATTACACACTATCACAGCGGCTAATAACTTGCAAAAACAACAAGTCTATGCTTAATTTTCAACTGCTATCCTTCAAGCATGATTTGATACTTCATAGGGGATAATTTACTAAATTCTTCAAGAAGGAATCCCACGCCAAGCATTAAGCCACAATGAATACTCACAAGGGTACAAATTCAGAAAATAAAATTGAAATCAACACACAAACATTTGCTATCAAAAAGATATGTTTCTCATTGATTGAACTTTTGGCACAAGCACACCTTTTTCTTCAGATAACTTCTAACAAAACCACTTAAAAACAAAAGATAAACACATCAGACTTAAACAGCAACGAGAAAAACAGCAAGACAAACCAACAGCAAACCACACAACAAACTTAATTTTTCATAAAAACATACAACATAGAAGCAGAAAACAAACAACAGCAACCAACTCCCCTTCAATCTTCATCAATTTTCTTGATAAGCATCAGCATCATCATCGTTCCCGCTTGGAGATGGGGAAGGGCACCACGGGTCAAATAAGCTTGAGGGGAATTAAGGGAATGGCTGAGGAAGTTCCTCAAAGCCATATTCAAATGTTTTTTCCATGGCAGAGTCTCTGTGATGAGCGTATTCCCAGTAGGTCTTTTGCTGATTTGCATCATGCTCCATTCGCCTCATCATTTTGTGCTTGACTCCACAAACCATATTTGTGTTTGACCTCCTTTAACTCTCCCCATGCAACCTTACTATAGATGCTGAATCAATTATACCCTTGTCCATTAGAATCTCTTCATCCTCATCCACTTGAACTTGAGCCCTCAAACACAATGTTGTAATAAGATTTGGGAAAAATAGCCTTCCTACCTTCCTTTTTCCACACGCCAAAATCTCCTTTGCCAAAAGCCTCCCCACATCAATGCTCAGAATCTTAAAGATGGAAAAAACTAAGAGAACTCTTTCTTTAGACATAGTGGTGTCATGAGTGGTAGGGAGCAACCTACTCCTTGCAAAGGTATGCCATACATTTGCTTCGGGCTTTAGGTAAGCTGCCAACAAAATTCGGATGGAGTTCCTTGACATTTTCCAGCTTGCTCCTTCAACTGCACACATGTTACTAGAGCTGATTGGAGTTGCTCTTGAAGTGATAAAAGCCCCACGCAACGGAAAGTATTACCAAACCTACTCAGAGTCTTAGATTCTAATTGAAATACCAATACAATTTGTAAGATATTACAACAATAAATCTATATTTAATGGGTTGTACATAGGCTATAAACATGCTAAAAGATCAACTAGATTGATCCTAGTGATCAAGGATTTCATAGAAAACTTACTTTTGTAGAAAACCTTGATCAATTCGCCTTTTCTTGCCAATAAGATTGAAAACGCAGCAACCCTCTTGTGCGAACACCACCAATCGGCTACACTGGTATATCTCTAAGACTTCTTGAAGTAGGAGACTTGTGGGAGCCTTTTGGGAGAAATCTCTAAGAGAATGAGAGACAATGGGATGCCTTTCACCCCACCCCAAGGGTCTTATATATAGGTAAAGGCCAAGACCTTTTCCTAGGAAAAGGTCTAGGAATAAGATCAAATCTATTATCTTAACAATATCTAATTGTAATAAATAATTAATTAATTCCATAATTAATTAATTACCCAATTAAATATCACATATTTAATCTTTAGGGATTTTATTAAAATTAAAATTAATATGAATCCAATTCATATTAAATTTATTTGAACTTTTCAAATTTTCTCTAATGAATTAATTTTTGAAATTAATTCAAAAATTATATTATAAAGTTTCATAAACTTTATATTATAATGCATCAATATACATTATACGATTCCCCAAATATATTGAACACTTTCAATTTACAATTTATATTTGTTTGCTACAAGTCTTTTTAGAGCTACCAGTGGGACCTAATGGACCTACAGATCAGAAGCTCCAACGATATGAGACTAATCGGCTTAAAATCATTAACCAAGTTAGTCTCCATTCGTTAACTGTGGGTCATTCCACTAAAGACCCTCAGCTGCACTCTTCTCACTGCAGAATATTTCTGTGTCCATGGATATCGACCAATACTACAAGACAGTCCTTCACGTGTGTTCATATTCCAGTTGGGTCAAATTACCGTTTTACCCCTGGTTTACATCTTTGTCCTTAAGTTCCCAGTGCTCCTCTAATGAACAACCTGTTTGAGGTCCAACCAACAAACAGAAGTCCCTCTCGTGCCATAGAGAGGGTTGGGCCCATTGTTCAAGTCCCGGAGACACCACTTAAGGGAACACACCTCTACTTACCCTAGAGTCGGGAAGGAGTGAATTCCATCTTGTGTGATTATGTTCTCAGCTCCCCACTCGGTATTGTCCTCAAAATGGTAGGCTTATTGAGTCGGCTTGCTGGCCACTCTCACCCATACAAATCAAAGGATAACCCCTCGTGAACAGGAGTCCATAATCCACTCAGGATTGAGATTGAGTTGTCTAGGTCATCCTAGTGAAATAGAAACCAAGCCAACTAGCGGTATTATAGTTAGTGGTTAACTATTTTGCGGTCCGATCTTATACAAACTCGTTGCATAGGATACCCCCACTCCCATGTCAACTACATGAATGCGTTGGATCATTGTGTTTGTATCATAATACAAAGCAGGTCGTATCCATAGTGTCACCAGGATAACGTACCCAGCCTTATCCTTATACTATAGACCTTTTAGGTTGTTACTTGAACATCGATCCTCGTATGTCCCCACATACTAGTTCAAGTTACATACAAACAACCTTGGATCTTAGTTTATTGGATTTGGGTCAAATAGTGCAGTATTTAACAATAACATTTTATTGCAAAAACTAAATAACACTTTATTAAATACAAGTATAAAATTTTTTCATTCACTATCTACGAGTTTTAGGGCATAAAACCCAACAGCTCTTTAGATGGAGCAATCTCCATAGAGTTAACAACCGCATGAGGGAAATTAGGAAGGTTGTAAAACTCGTTAATGGTCAATGGTGACCAATCTATCCATTTTCCCCTCACCTTGGTTTGGAAGAGGTCATTATCTTGAACATTAACATAAAATTCCCTTACCAAAGGAACAATGGTCGGCTCTGGCTTTTTACAAAGTGTTTCCCAACCAAGGTTGATGATCACGGCTGAAACAAACAAGGGGAGCTTCTCCATGTCTGCCTCAAATCCTCTCTCAGGAAGAGGATCTCTTTGGAGCATTTCTTCAAACTTTTTCTTGGCAGCAGCATTGACAAACTTTTCCCTTGGGCTCTCATTAATCGCCAGCATTGGCTCTTTTCCTTTTTTTCTTTTGGCTCTTTTTCTTTGTTGGAGGACTCTTAGGGGGTGGTGCTACTTCCTCCTCTTGGACTTCGGCCACAACCACTTCTTCTTGAAGCTCTTCTTGTTCAACAACTTGCTTTCCTTTCCCTTTAATTCTAGGACTCCTTCTAGTGGCCTTTGATTGAACCTTTTCACCTAAAACAACCACTTCTTTATCTTGCATTTTTGTTGTAGGTGCTGAAGATTAAGCAACCTTTGGCCTAAATAACTTTTTAAGGACTTTGGGAGCCATAGAAAAAAAAAAAAAAAAAAAAAAAAAAAAGTCTCGGTTTAGGAAGGAAAGCAGTTTTTTCTTTTCAAGAAGGAAAGCTACAGATTGCATGAGCTTGAAAGACTACCCCTCCCCTTTTTAAATAAGCCATGAAGAATCTTCCCATTGAATGAAAAATATCAGGTTGGTTGAGGGGGATCACGGGCCTTAAAGTGCTACAGCTAGCTCACTGCCCGAAAATAAAATCTGCTGCAATGGCTGCACAAAATCTGCTGCTATGGGACTGCAAGGATTCTGCTGCAGCTTCTAGATTTCTTCTTTTAAGTCAAACAGCATCCTGATTGCTAATTCCCATCAAATCAATCTTTCCAAAGTTGATAATAGCAATCCCATCAGCTGATTTTTCTCCCAAAACCAGGAAGCTCACTGCCCAAAAATCTTTTTCCAAGATTCTTACTCCACCTTTGCATGAAAACACCTACAAATTAAAGCTTGCTTGCACAAGAGAAACTAAAATATCAGCAACTAAATACTAGAATCAAAGACACAATAAATTGAACAAAATAAACACAACTAGCTACAATTAAACACTACCAACGACAATTAAAACAGAATGCAATAAAGACAGGAAATTAAAAGCTAAAACTGCTACAAATTGAAATAAAACAGAAAATTTGATCGCACTTTACCACCTTTAGGGACAAAAAATATTCAACAGAAATTAAAACACATTGTCCCTATCTTCTCCTTCCCATTTCTCAATTCTCCAACAATTTGCAAGAGGCAAAACACCTCTAGAATTCTTCACCCCAATAGTGTTTTAGCCTTTGCCCATTAACTTTGAATTGCCTTCCATCTGTTTCATCCTTCAACAACACTACCCCATGGTCAAAAACTTCTATGATAGTGAAAGGCCCGAACCATCTAGACTTAAGTTTTCCAGGAAATAGCTTAAGTTTAGAATTAAACAACAAAACTCTTTGCCCCCCTTCAAACTTCTTTGCCACTAACTTCTTATCATGCCAAGCCTTTGTTTTTTCCTTGTAAATTTTTGCATTTTCATAGGATAGCTACCTAAACTCCTCCATTTCCATAAGTTGAAATTTTCTCAATTCACCCGCTGCTTTATGATCAAAATTGAGCTTTTTAATAGCCCAAAAAGCTTTATGTTCCAACTCCAAAGGCAGATGGCAAGATTTTCCAAAAACTAACCTATATGGAGACATGCCCAAGGGAGTTTTAAATGTTGTCCTATAGGCCCACAATGCATCATCAAGCCTAATAGACCAATCCTTTCTATTTGGGTTGACCATCTTTTCCAAAATGCTTTTAATTTTCCTATTGGAGATCTTGGCTTGCCCGTTAGCTTGTGGATGGTAAGGGGTTGAGATTCTATGCTTTACATTGTACTTGACCAACATGTTGTTCATCATTCTATTCACGAAATGAGTCCCCTCGTCACTTATTAAAGCTCTAGGAGTTCCAAAACGAGTAAAAATGTGCTTGTGCAAGAATTTTAACACTGTTTTGGCATCATTTAAGGGACAAGCAATCGCTTCCACCCATTTTGACACATAGTCTACAGCCAAAAGTATGTATAAATTCCCAAAGGAAGGTGGGAAAGGTCCCATAAATCCAAACCCCAAACATCAAAGAGTTCTACCTCTAAAATGTAGGTGAGAGGCATTTCATCTTTTTGGCTCAAATTTCCCTTCCTTTGACACTTGTCACACACTTTACTAAACAAATGAGCATCTTTAAACACTGAGGGCCAATAATAACCTGACTGAAACACTTTTGCAGCTGTTCTTTGACCACCAAAATGTCCACCATAAGGGGATGAATGGCAATGAGCTAATATGGACTGAACTTCACTTTCAGCAACACATCTTCTAAAAATTCCATCTGCACACTGCTTATACAAGAATGGTTCATCCTAGAAATAAAATCTCACCTCAGAGTGGAATTTTTTTAGTTGTTGTCTGGTCATATCAGGGGGCACAACTCCACAGGCTAGGTAATTTGCAAAGTCTGCAAACCAAGGAGTGTCAATTTCCTTCACTTGAGCTACTGTAAGTAGTTGCTCATCAGGAAATGAATCCTTAATTTCACTCTGCTGTAGCAGTTTTTCATTACCTTCTAGCCTTGATAAATGATCAGCAACAAGATTTTGAGAACCCTTTTTATCCTTAATCTCCAAGTCATACTCTTGGAGCAAAAGCACCCACCTAATTAGCCTTGGTTTATCATCTTTCTTGGCCAAAAGATATTTAATGGTAGCATGGTCAGTGAAAACTGTTACCTTTGTTCCCACTAAATAAGGTCTAAATTTTTCAAAGGCAAACACTACGGCCAAAAGCTCCTTTTCAATGGTGGTATAATTCTTTTGGGCTTCATTTAGAGTTTTGCTAGTATAATAGATAGGGTGGATCAGCTTCCCTATTCTTTTTCCCAACCTGGCCCCAACAGCAAAATCACTTGCATCACACATCAACTCAAATGGCAATTACCAATTGGGTGAGAAGATGATAGATGCAGTGACTAATGCTATTTTTAGGGTGTTGGAAGCCTCCAAACACTCAGCATCAAACTCAAAGGGGCGGTTCACTTCCAACAATAGGCAAAGGGGCTAGGAAATTTTTTAAAAATCCTTGATAAACCTCCTGTAAAATCTTCCAACTCCTTTCATTGTTGTTGGAGGCTCTAGCTTTTCAATGATCTCCACCTTGGCTCTATCTACTTCAATGCCTTTCCTTGAGATTCTATGCCCAAGAACTATGCCCTCTTTGACCATAAAGTGGCATTTCTCCCAGTTAAGCACCAAATTTGTTTCTACGCATCTTTGCAATACTTTTCCCAAATTAGAGAGGCAAGCTTGAAATGACTCCCCAAAAACCGAAAATTCAACCATGAATACTTCCATTATCGTCTCCACTAAATCAGAAAAATGGCCATCATACACCTTTGAAAAGTGGCAGGGGCATTACAAAGACCAAATGGCATTCTCCTAAATGCAAAAGTACCATAGGGACAAGTGAAGGTGGTTTTCTCTTGATCTTGAGGGGCTATGGTCATTTGGTTATATCCAGAATAACCATCCAAAAAGCAATAATAATCTTGCCCAACTAGCTTGTCCAACATTTGGTCAATGAAAGGTAAAGGGAAATGGTCTTTTCTTGTGGCCTTGTTCAAGCGCCTATAATCCATACATACCCTCCATTCTGTCACTATTCTAGTGGGAACAAGCTCATTTGCCTCATTCATCACCACGGTCATACCTCCCTTTTTAGGCACACATTGGACCGGACTAACCCAATTACTATCAGCTATAGGGTATATAATTCCAACATCCAGCCACTTGATTATCTCCTTTTTCACTACTTCTTTCATGGTCGGATTAAGCCTCCTTTGTTGCTCAACCGATTTGAAGTTTCCTTCCTTAAAATTAATTTTGTGCATACAAAAGGATGGACTTATACCTTGAATGTCAGCTAGAGTCCAACCAATGGCCTTTTTGAACTTTTTCAACAACTCCAAAAGTGCTTGTTCATCTCCAGGGAGCAAACTTCACTGGAACAATTTTGGCTTTTAATGTCGGGCAATGCCCGACATTAAAGGCCTTTAATGTCGGTCAACGACCGACATTAAAAACACCGACATTAAAAGTTTTAATGTCGGTCACTTTTAATGTCGGTCACTTTTAATGTCGGTCAATGCCCGACATTAAAGACCCTGTCCGACATTAAAAGTACACTTATAATGTCGGTCTTGCCCGACATTAAAAGAATGTTTTGTTGTCTGGTTGACCGACATAAATAGCACGGTTTTAATGTCGGTCGCTTATAATGTCGGTCATTGCCCGACATTAAAAGCGTTGTCCGACATTAAAAGTGTACTTATAATGTCGGTCCTGCCCGACATTAAAAGACTGTTTTGTTTTTTGGTTGACCGACATAGATAGCATGGTTTTAATGTCGGTCGCATTTAATGTCGGTCATTGCCCGACATTAAAAGCGTTGTCCGACATTAAAAGGTCGGTCCTGCCCGACATTAAAAGTGGCGACATCAGAAGCGTGCGACATTAAATGTGTGACATTAAAAGTTTGCAGATTTTAATTTTCCTATATAATATGTCCGACATTAAAAATCCGTTTTTGTATGTTTCAATGACAGGCAATGCCCGTCATCATTTTCATTCAATATTAAATAAAAAAAATTGTTGGTTGCAAACGTAGCTAACCAACAATACTATTTCTTCCTTCCTGTAAACAAAAATAGAATCTGCAATTTATAATTTCCAATACAAATAGGTCAATCCAAACACAATTTTTTCATGTCACAACCAATTTGAAATACAAACACTTCCATATATCATTTACAATATAATACTTGGACCACCCGTCCCTCCACAAATTAGATCCAACCAAATATTCCAGAATGAAGCATTTTCAGATCAAGAGAGAACACATATGAACATTCACTATTGAAAAGTATGTACACCTAAACAAATCATCCACTATATATAAACACATTTCAAGCTAATTAATGTATATTCAAGTACATCTAGATTACACAAATCCTCCAACAAAATTTGCCCATTCTATACGAACCTCGTCAATCTCGTCTTGTGTAAATGCATTCTTTGTGTTAAACTACAACAAAACACAAACAATTACATGATAAAAGAATGAAACGAAACATAAATTATAATATGTAAGGATAGTGATACTACTTACAAGTTTAGTTATAGGGGTAGTAGAGTTGTGCATTATTTCTCTTATATATTTTTGCACAAAATACCCACACTCTGTCGAACCTGTTTGACGAGGACACTACAATGAAAAAGAACATACTTGAGTATGCATACAATATTTCACTGTCTATAATATCATGAATGTGAATTTACCTTCACTAGTTTCCAACTAATAGCAGATCGATATTGAGGAAGCGAGTGCTTAGCTTGCCACATTCTCAACCCCCTAAATAATTTAAAACATTAGAACAATTCAAGTTATATTTTTCCTTTTAAACACTACAAATACTTGAGACACACTTACGTATTTATAGTTCCACTAAACTCTTCTTCAACTTTACTACGCAGAGAATTCAATATATACACAGTGTTTTCTCGAGGCTGGATCGCGATCAACATCCAATGACGACTACGTAGAATCACAATTTTGATCATATTATTATTTATGAATAAGAAAAGTTACAATGGAGTAAATGTCGCTAGTAAGAATTACTTACCCAGTGTTAAAAGGAATGAGAACTAGTTGATCCAAATCAACCATATCTAGTCTGTTAGATAGATTTCTAGAACGAAGTTCTTGAGACTTCACGTACGATGAGATTGTTGTTTGATCAACCAGAAAAAACTTATTTGTTATCTCGGGATCAAGTACAGTCCAAAGGTACCTAAAGAAAATAATACAAGTATTCATCAACTCAACACTTCCATAAAGCATAATACATTCCCCCCCCCCCTCCCTACCAAACTCAACTAAACTTTTAAAGCAACACCTCCAATAATACAACTTAAGTCAAGCATTTTTCAAGAGCATAATACATAAGTATTCATCAACTCAAACACTTCCATAAAGCATAATACATCCCCCCCCCCCTCCCTACCAAACTCAACTAAACTTCTAAAGCAACACCTCCAATAATACAACTTAAGTCAAGCATTTTTCAAGAGCATAATACATAAGTATTCATCAACTCAAACACTTCCATAAAACATAATACATCACCCCCCCCCCCTCCCTACCAAACTCAACTAAACTTCTAAAGCAACACAAGTATAAAACAACATAAGTCAAATTGTGTAATAACTTTGTTTACTTACGTAATGTACGTGAGTATGCACGAGTAACCTATCTCCACATTCCCACAATATTGTTGGATGTCTTCGCGATGTAAAAATACCGATGCTTCCTTTCCCAAGATACGCTCGGGCATTGTGATCATTAGTGTATCTTCTTGTCTCATCGAAAACACTGCGTATCTATTTAGGAGCTTAATAGTAACATGGGCCTCTGTGTGTTTGCTCGATTGTACTACGGGCTTAGCTTTGGCAGGAGGCTCCTATAAAAGATATGAAGTCACTATCTTTCTTTTAAATTAAATTATTTCAATAGAAAATAAACATACCTCTTTGTCATCTACAGTAATAACAAATCTGCGAGGCCATCCCACAAAATTACCGACCGCTTGATACAACGTTTGTAGTTCATCGTTCACAGGAATCGGTAATTCACAATCAGCACCTATCACCATGTCCACCACAACGCGGACATTTTCTACTCCTAATGGAACTCCATGGATGGTTGCATTTTGTGAATGCGACTCATACATTGTGCCTACGGCAACAATATTATCCATAGAGACCATCGCTAGGTGACAAGGTGTTCCAGCCTACAAAAGTTTAAAACGTCGAAGCTAAGTATATACATATATATATAATTCCAACAAGGATAATAATAATTTACCTCTTTATTCTCAGATATCTCACGAACAACATCTTTTCCTTTTGACTTCTTATGCGTGGCACTCGAAGCGTCGCTTTGTGGTGTCTTTCGGCGAGGGGCTTCGGTCTTCACACTTGAAGCTTCGCTTTGCGGTTGCTGACTCAAGTTTGACTTCTCTCTTGCAACGTTGTAGTACACAGAGGGCGTTACGAACTCGCCCACTCCCCTTACACGCCCTCTATGTTCTGGCGTGCCCAACGCTTCAGTTAAGATGTCCCTACCTTCATTTAGTGCAGCTAATTCGTCCTATCATAAACATTTTAATAAGATTTTTTCAATTACTAAAGTATCACATAATCCAAAACTTCTTTCAAATATATATATAAAAACTTACAATTCGATTGACACGTGCCACAGTGACCTCATCGCAATATTCTTTATTTTTTCCTTTGCGTGCTTCCTTCCATAGAATTGCACGATTGGAAGGATCCTCGGTCAATTCCTGTACAAATATACATATTATTGAAGGTATACACAAATTTTCATGTCATTTACTTCAAATAGTCGTACTTACTAAGTCTTTGGCAAGATTTGCATATCCCTTACGAGAGATGTGATGATTATACAAGCATCTCTCTCGTCTTTCTTTCTGAGCCTTACTTAACGCCTGTATATTTAATTTGAATGACAAAAACAACAAATTGAATGCATGAATATTTAATTTACAAAATAATTTCACTAATCTAAAGTTTATTTACCTCCCACTCTGATGTTAGTCTACTACTCACAAATGTCTCCCAATCCTTTTGTTCAATATGTGAGTATTTAGAAGGAGGAGTTGCCAAACGCTCTGGTTCATCTTTTAATGGATTGACATACTTCTGCGTTAGGTATGTCTTGAATGTTCGAAATTTTCTAGACGCAGATTGAAGTATACTACTCTTGGACCTAGGGTCCACCACGAACAACATCTGCATAAAAAAAATACCAAAGTAATTAGCAAAACAAGTAAACTAAATAAGCTATTCACTCCTATAGATCAATAAACTTTTTACCTCTATACAATCAAAAATTTTATCCTTCATTTCCTTAGGCACATCCTTCCAGTTTTCGTATGTTATTGGGATTTGTTGTCTCACACAAACCCCTATGTAACTTTGCATCTGGTTAGCATTATCTCCAACAGCTTGACCTTGATTGTTGTAAACAATCGTCAAGCGTTCTCCATTATTTCTTAGGCGTGCCAATCTATGCATCGTAGTAGGCCCTCGTCCTGGCACTCGTGGTTGGATAAACACATTTCTTTCATCTCCACTACTACTACTTTCTTCACTCATTGTAACAATCTGCAAGAAAGACACAAAACATACATTAATGAGATATATAAACTTATAAGATCTATTAACTTATAGAAAATATAATAAATAAATGAATTTGAGATAATACCATATTCAACACCAACAATTTCAAAATTTAATTCAAGTATTTATCAACTTCCACCTAAACTCAACTAAAACCATAAACTAAAACGACCAACTTTAAAATCTTAATTAAAGCATTTCTCAACTTCTCCTCCACTAAACTAAAGTAAAATAACGAATTATAACAAAAAATTTCAAGAGATATCTTAAGTATCAATCAACTTCCCATAAAACTAAACTCAAACAAACCATAAACTCAAACAAAACATTTCACAACATGACTTAAGTATCCATCAAATTCCCAATAAATCCAACTAAGAACATAAACCATAACACAAGTATTTCTCAACCCCCCACCACCCAACTCAACTAAACTAATAAGCGCACACAAACAAACAATTTGAAACCATAAATTAGTATTTCTCAACCCTCAACTTAACTAAACTTACAAACTAAGACCAACAATTTCATAATTTAATTTAAGTATTTATCAACTTCCACCAAAACTCAACTAAAACCATAAACTAAAACAACCAACTTTAAAATCCTAATTAAAGCATTTGATCTCAACTTCTCCTCCACTAAACTCAAGGAAAATAACGAATTATAACAAAAAATTTCAAGAGATATCTTAAGTATCAAACAACTTCCCATAAAACTAAACGAAAACCATAAACTCAAACAAACCATTTCAGAGCATGACTTAAGTATCCATCAAATTCCCAATAAATCCAACTAAAACATAAACTCACAAACACCTTCAAACCATAACACAAGTATTTCTCACGCCCCCCCCCCCCCCCCACTAAACTAAACTTATAAATCAACAAACAAACAATTTCAAACCATAAAGAAGTATTTCTCAACCCTCAACTTGACTAAACTTACAAACTAACACCAACAATTTCAAATTTTAATTCAAGTATTTATCAACTTCCACCTAAACTCAACTAAAACCATAAACTAAAACAACCAACTTTAAAATCTTAATTAAAGCATTTCTCAACTTCTCCTCCACTAAACTCAAGTAAAATAACGAATTATAACAAAAAATTTCAAGAGATATCTTAAGTATCAATCAACTTCCTATAAAACTAAACTCAAACAAACCATAAACTCAAACAAACCATTTCACAACATGACTTAAGTATCCATCAAATTCCCAATAAATCCAACTAAAACATAAACCATAACACAAGTATTTCTCAACCCCCCAACTCAACTCAACTTATAAGCACACACACACAAACAATTTGAGAGTGGGAAGAATTCTTAAGTTAGTTTATCCAAACTCTTTGCCCTTTAATTAAGTTTCCCATCTATGCTATATGCTTTCTATTTTCTTAACGGCTACAAACTCTTTAGTTCTTGTGCTTTCACCCCACTAACAAATTTAAACTTTTTAACTTTAATTACATCCAAATTTCTAAGAATTTACTTCTATCATGAAAAATGTCAATAAAGAGCTAATTAGTTTCTTGCCTTGCCTAGGTTGATTGATAAAAAGGACTATAAATGTGTCTTTTATATAATCCTCAAAGTTGAAGAACCAAACCTAAAACTCAACCTTTCTCTTTTAATATTTGAAATGAGTTTTTTGTTTACCTTAAAATCCATGTGTTTGTTGCTTGCTATCTTTCTTTAGTTTTAGTAACAAAAATTAACATTCCCAAACAAAAACAAGTATTTCAAAACTACCTTTCTTTAGTTTTAGTAAAAAGGAACAACATTATAGCAACTATCAACATTATAGAGTAAAAAGGAACTAAATTTATCAACTAACACCAACAATTTCAACATTATAATTTCTCAACTATTTTTCCTACAATATTTTCTATCCATCATCCAATCCAAGACAAAAATAAACTTAAGCAACTAATCAATTAAATTTAACTCTACATTTTTATAAAATTAAAAAGAAGCAAAAAATTTTACCAAGTAATCTCACTCAAATCTCAAGAATTCGGTGTCGGATTTGCTACCCACGACCACGACCACCTCAGATCTACCCACGAACAGTGACGAACACCACTGATTTGTTACCCAAAAACAGAGATCTAGCCCACGAAGAAGTGCTGGCCGACGGTCTGTAAGTTTGGAGAAAACCCACTTGCTGAAGATGAGCTTGAGCTTGAGCTTCACGAAAATGGCACTTGCCGACGGTCTTTTGAGTTTGAGCTCACAGATCTGAAACTCTCCACAGATCTGAAATGCTGACCATCGATGAGGGAAGAAATTCGAGAGAGGTTGCCGGCGATGATGGAAGAAATGCTCGCCGGCGATGATGGAAGAAAGTCAAGAAAAATGGAAGAAGAAAGACCGCCCGTCGATGAGAAAAAGGGAAGAAATGTCCGTTAGCTCGCCGTCGCCGTCCGTTAGCTCGCCGTCGAGGAGGGAGGAAGCCGCCGCCGTTGATGAGGGAGGAAGCCGCTGCCGTCGATGATGGAGGAAGCCGCCGCCGTCGATGAGGGGTTTTCGTTTTCGTGGGTTTCGTTCGGTTTTCGAGCAGAGAGGACTTAGGGCAGAAATGTCGGGGAGAGAGAAAGTTATTTCATTTTTACTGTTTTTTAAATTTAAAAAAAAAATAAAAAAATAACTTTTAATGTCGGGCAATGCCCGACATTAAAGGCGTCTTTTGATGTCGGGCAATGCCCGACATTAAAAGTTCGAAAATTTTAAAAAACGCGCGTCCGACATTAAAAGGCCCGCGCATTTTTTTGTCCGACATTAAAGCCTCCGCGCCTATTTTTCTGTCCGACATTAAAACTATAATTTGTTGTAGTGCTTGCTGAAATTATAATAGTCAATGTTTCTTGTTCCCCCAAGTAAGCATATTTCAAGTGGTTGGGCAAGGGCTTTAGCTCTAACTTTGGAGGCTCTACAATGGAGGGCAGAATAGGTTTAATTTTCCTATCAGTCAACTCCAATGATTCAAAAGCTCTCTTAAAGCTAGGAGCTTCATTAACTACTTCCAGATTCTGCTGCACACACAAAACTTCCAAGTCTTCCACTCTTATTTCACCAAACTGTTGTATGTGGTGGTGCAACAGTTCTTCTTCCCAGTTATGAGTTACCAACTCATCCAACACATTAATCACATAACACTCTTCCATCTCAGCTGGGCATTTCATGGCATCAAACACACTAAATTTAACTTCTTGATCATGCACTCGCATAGTCAATTCACCTTTTTGAACATCTATTAAAGCTCTCCCTGTAACCAAAAATGGTCTCCCTAGGATACTTGAGACATCCTTATCCGCTTCATAATCCAAAATGATAAAATCCGCTAAAAAGATAAACTTATCCACCTGAACTAAGATGTCCTCAATTTTTCCTTCAGGGTAGGTGATTGATCTATCGGCAAGTTGCAAAGTTACAGTGGTTGGCCTAGCCTCTCATATTCCCAATTTCTTGTAAATGGACAATGGCATGAGGTTTATGCTAGCCCCAAGATCGCACAAAGCTCTTCCCAACTCTTTACCACCAATAGAAACAGGAATGGTAAAACTTCTAGGGTCTTTCACTTTGGGTGGAATCCTATTTTTCAAAATTGCACTACACTCCTCAGTTAATGCCACGGTTTCATACTCACCCAATCTCCTTTTCTTTGTCAAAATATCCTTGAGGAACTTCACATAGTTGGGCATTTGTTCCAAAGCCTCAACTAGTGAGATGTTTATATGAAGTTGTTTCAGGACCTCAAGAAATTTCTTAAAATTGGCTTCTTGATTTTTCTGCTTTAGCCTTTGGGGAAAGGGTGGTGGGATGGTTTAAATGTAGGGGAGGGTGTAGGAATTGACTTAGGAATAGCTACAGGGGCTACTCTAGGAATTTCTTCAATTTTCTCACTCTCTGGACCTCTCTCCACTTGAATTCCAACAGGTTTTTCAACATTTTCCTCTGCTGTCTTTTCCAGATCAGCATCAATATCAGCTGGTTTTTCCACTTGTTGTCCAGCTGGTTTTTGTTGGGTTGGCCTTTTTTTCTCAACTAAAGGCTTCCCACTTCTTAGTTCCACAGCTTGGACTTGTTCCTTTCCTTCCCTCTTTGAATTTTCAGTGTCCGAGGGAAGTTTACCATGTGGCCTAACTTTCAACTCACTAGCAATTTGGCCCATTTGAACTTCCAAATTCCTTAATGACTTTTGGTGAGTTTGAATTGCAGCATCAGTTTTTGCCATATATCCCTTGAACATGTTCTCTAAAGAACTTCCAGTGGCATGTTGTTTCATGGTATTTTGGAACTGATTTTGCTGATTTTGTTGCCCAAATTCGAAAGGTCCATTCATCTTTTGTTGAGCTTGTTGGGTGTTGGAATTACTTCCTTGACCTCCCCAAGCAAAATTTGGATGATTTCTCCAACCCAGATTATAGGTATTAGAATAGGGATTATTCCTAGGGGCATTTTGGTTTCCTACATAACACACTAAGGCTGGATTTCCAGGGCAAAATTCAAAAGTGTGATCCTCTCCACAGTAAACACATGAATCTGTTGCATTATGATTTATATTGATTGCTGCAGCAAACTGGTTTGCACTGGAATTCATCAACTGCAAATTCTCAAAGCCTGAATTTAGCTTTTTCATCATGCTTTCCATTGAGTCAAACCTCGCATTAAAAGATGTAACAGTGTCAACCTCAAGCATACCCTTATTTTTCTTCCCAACCACACTTCTAGAATCAGACCATTGGCAACTATTTGTGGAAATTCTCTCCAAAATGGCATAAGCCTCATCATAAGTCTTGGATAATAAAGCATCATTAGCTGAAGCATCTACCATGTTTTGAGTAGCCCAATTCAACCCATTATAAAAAGTCTCCATTTGAATTCAATGGGGTACACCATGGTGAGGGCATTTTCTCAACAACTCTTTGAATCTTTCCCAAGCTTCACTAAAAGATTCATCATCAAACATATAGTTTAGGTGTAGGTGTGGGTCCTCAGAAGGTAATCCATGAAATTGTCCCACCATTTGTAACATTTGGAACATAACAGGCTTCATTTCAAAATTTTGTGCCTGTATCTCGAGTCTAGCTATCCCAGGGTACAACTCATTGAAGGTAGGAACAGCATAGGCTCTAATAGCTCTTCCCCTATCATTGGCTATAAGGATAGGGTTTTCAAATTGATTTTCTACCCTAGGTTGCTGATTTATCTCACGATTAGGCTGCTGGTTGTTTTGGTTTTCTTGATTTCCAGGAGGTACAGGGGGTAAAAGAGCTGGAGGATCCATCATATTGTTTCTCTCCCTTTGTTCCCTTCTCCTCCTATGAAAAGTCCTTTCAATTTCAGGGTCCAAATTGAATTCTAAGTCAGGGAATTCGTTCATACACAGCTACCAGCACCTGCAAAATCAAACAACCAAGTTAGAAGCTGTTTTAGCACCAATTTCACCAAATTTCAGCTCAAAAATAGCAAAAATCAACTCAATCCCCAGCAACGGCGCCAAAAACTTGTTGCCTTGTGCAAAGTGATTCTAAATATGCAAGAAAAACTCACAAACACACGTGCAAGTGCACACAATCAGCAGCAAGTGATAAGTATTTTTATATCGTTTCCACAGGGATTGATGCAACGAAAATCACTATTTCTAAGCCTATTTTCAATGAAATTCAAAGTAACCAAGGACCAAATATTATTCCTTAACTAAGTGCAAGAGATTAAAATGGTAAACAAGCTTAAAATGATAAGAACTTAAGTAAATTTCAATAAAAACAATGAATCAGCACAGAGAATGCTAGGTTCAGATTAGGGGCTGCCTACTCTCACAAGTTGTTTGCTGTAGCAAAACTCTATATTTACAACTCACCCAGTATTTTCTACGGGAATTTTCCAATTCTCCTATAGTTTAGGTGATTAAACTCCCATTTAACCCCTTCTTTTTAGCTCAACTGATTTAGTGCCCTAGGTGGTTATTTATCCCTAAATACCCACTCATTTTCATGTCCTAGAAAGGCTAAGGTAAAGCAAAGTAGTCGGTTATCAATTGTTTTCCCAAACACTTAATAACATTGCTAGAAAATGGTTGGCCAAACAAAATTCCAGCTTAAATCATGAAGAACACTTTACTTTAAGTTGCAATATATAAAGTTCCACAAAAACAAACAACAAGTTCAAGCTTAAGCACCCTAATCCTCACCTAAGAGGATTTAGCTCATGTTTAAGGTGAAAGTAATGAAAATACAGCAGCAAACTACCATATCAGTCATAAATACAACAGCAAACTACCATATCAGTCATGATTACAACCTTAAATACCAACTAAACACTAGGAGAAAGAAGAATAAAAGAAGAGGAATGAAGAGAAGAAGCTTCCAAGAGAGATTCCAGCTTTCCCAAGCTGGAAATCCTCCAAAACAGCAGCCTCCTTGACTTTTCCCCGTCACCGTTAGCAACAACTTCTAGGTCAACTTCTCCAGCTCAATCCTCTCTCATTTTGGGCCAAAAAACTATTTATATCAGCTCTTAGCATTGAATTCAGGGATGATTGGACATATGCTTCCACATGGATCTTCCCCACTTGGTTGAGATGAGACAATCAGCTCCCAAAAGGTGCCAGCTCATTTAACGAAAGCTCCCACGGGTACAGCACGTGCAGTCATTTAAGAAATCTGCACCAAATTCAATTCAAGCTTGGCCTACTGATATGTAAAAATAATGTTCATCAAGAATACTCATTTTCATGCACAAACCAAAGCTCAAACACATCAAAGAGTAGAGTTTTAAGCCTAAGAGAGAGCCAATAGCTCTTATTTCTAAGAGCTATCAGGTATCCTGTGCAATGAGTTTGCACAAAAACAGGACCGCGAAATAGTTAACCACTAACTGTAACACCATTAGTTAGCTCGGTTTCTATTTCACTAGGATGACCTAGGCAACTTGGCCTTAATTCTGAGTGGATTATGGACTCCTGTCCATGAGGGATTGTCCTTTGATTTGTACGGGTGAGAGTGGCCTGCACGCCGACTCAATAAGTCTACCATTTTGGGGACAAGACCGAGTGGGGAGCTGGGAACATAGTCTTACAAGATGGAATTCACTTTTTCCCAATATTAGGGTAAGTAGAGGTGTGTTCCCTTAAGTGGTGTCTCCGGGTCTTGAACAATGGGCCCTACCCTCTCTATGGCATGAGAGGGACTTCTGTTTGTTGGTTGAACCTCAAACAGGTTGTTCATTAGAGGAGCACTGGGAACTTAAGGACAAAGATGTAAACTAGGGGTAAAACGGCAATTTGACCTAGCTGAGGTACGAACACACGTGACGGGCTAACTTGTTGTTGATGGTCGATATCCATGGACATAGAAATATATTTGCAGTGAGAAGAGTGCATATGTGGTTCTATAGTGGAGTGAACCACAGTTAACGAACATTGATTAACTTGGTTTAATGAGTTTAGCCAATTAGTCTCATATCGTTGGAGCTTCTGATCTATAAGTCCATTAGGCCTCACCGGTAGCTCACTAAGGGCGTTGAGGTAAATTTCTATGGGATAATTGAATATTCGAATGAGTTCGAATATTAAATTATAATATGAATTTGATTCATATTAAAACTATAGGTTATAATTAATGTGCATTAGATGTACATTAATACCATAGTTTATATGAGAGGAATATTATTAAATATGTGATATTTAATTATAATATTAATTAATTATAGAATTAATTAATTATTGTTTTAATTTAGTCTAATTAAATTTGATTTAATTAAACTGCATTAAAACTATAGGTTATGTGGTTCATTTTATGTAAAATTGTTTTATATAAAAGTGGTTAAATTAAATGTTAATTTAAATTCAATTAAATTAATTAATAATTTGATTATTAATTTAATTTAAATTTATTATCAGTTATCTCAACCGATAAAGTCTTGCCCATTAACCTAAAATATTGTGTGGTTGAGAGAGTTTTAAGGGAGTTTTTTCGTGACTCAATAACTCCCTTAGGTTGTGATTAACCTACTTCTTCACTCTCTCTCATACAGTTTTACGCTAGGCCTCCTCTTGGTTACGGTATTTTTGTGCCAATTCTCTCTAGAATACAGAGTGAAAAATATCCCAAGTGAAATTGCTTTGTTCCTACAAGCAACAACGCTTAACTCCTTGTGAGAATACTGGTGAAGATTTATGGTTGTGTCCTCCCAAAATCAGCAAGATCAAGATCCTTTTGCTGCTGGAATTTTCTACAAATAGTGAGGGAAAAGGCGAAACGAATCAAAAACGTCATTCAAAGTAAGTGTTCTTGATCTAGGATCACTAGGATCCATTCCTAAATTAGATCTAGGGTTTTAAAATGAGAAATTAGCATGTTTTATAATAGATTTACAGCATGTTAATTTTTGTTTACTGCTGTGATTTAATTTTCCAACGTATTGGTATTTTAGTTCAAATTAAACTGAGTTAAGGTTCTGTACGTTTCCGCTGCGAAAGGGCTTTTATCCCTTTAGAAAGGAGGGTAAAATAGGAATTGAAAGGCAAAATCGTTGTGTCGTGGAAAGAACCACTGCCTTGAAAGCAAAACTCGGCACCTCGGTGCTAAATCGTTTAACTGCCGGTATGCTCTCCAAGGTTAATGATACGCAAATTGCTAACCGCAAGTGTACGGGTCAAGTAATAGTATAGTGATTTTGCAATCGAATGTCGTCCTCTGGATTGGTGTCTAGCCAAATTTTAATTATCGAAAATACTTTTGACCAATTTTATTTAGGGAATCAAATTGAATGAGAATATGAATTAATCAAATACAAAACTAAAGTAAAAAGTGACAATCTAATGGGAATAATTGGTCTTAGGGATTTGATTTCACCAATTGGAGTAATGGATTAATAAACGAATTAACAAATACTATGATTCATAAATCTTGGCAACTAAAATCACACATATCTCTCCCGAGCATACATGATTCTCCCATATGCAATTGAACCCGATATCCCTATCTAAATTCAATAAACATACAAGGCAATAAGGCTAACCTTTAAAACAATTTCTAGATTTAACCTTAATCTCCCGATTTTTAGCTAAATTCTAGTTATGCATACGGAATACTAATTTAAATCCTCTCTCCCGAGTTAGATTCAAATATAAAAATCAATCAATTTATGGCCAGTAAATCGAAAGCATTAAGGATACCACATATGCATAAATGAAATCAATAGAATAACCACAGTAAATCAATCCATAACGTGCCCAACGGCTACATCAATCCCTAAGAATTAAACTTAGCTACACATAATCCTTGTTACAATATAAACTAAGTCTAAATAAGCCATAAAAACTATCTAAAGTAAGGGAAAAGAGGAATAGACTCGTTGTAGGCCGAGACCGAATGTCCCCGTCACGATCCCCACGAACAATGGGTTGATTTCCACTTCGCCCCCTCTGTTTCAGCCTTCCAAACGCTCTGTTCTGTTCTATTTACGGCTCCCAAAGGTCCCAAATCGAAGTCCCCTCAAACCTAGCCGAAGAGAAGCTTATATTGCAGATTTTTCGTCTTAGCGTCGAGACGCTATCAAGACAGCGTCTCGACGCTGCCTTCAAAACGCGCGTTTCAGAAAAGGAAAAGCGGTAGCGTCGGGACGCATCCTATCACAGCGTCGAGACGCTGTAAGTCTGCCACGTATTCTCATTAAGGAAACTTAGCGTCGAGACGCTCCAAGAGTGGCGTCTCGACGCTAATGGGCAGAATGCCCTCTCTTGGCTCCTTGTTACTTGAATCTTTTTGGTTCTTTGGCATCTTTTCACGTCCCGAACACCCGATTAATTCTTATTCCACATTTTAACTCTAATAAACGCTTTCCTACAAAATAAACAATTAAACACAATAAAATGGCCCAAACATCATAAAAGACTAGCTAAATTAAATAAGTAAAAGTAGCTAGCTATGCTCGCTATCAAATACCCCCAAACTTAAGCTTTTGCTAGTCCTCGAGCAAACTACAAATCAAACATACAATGGAAGAATGGATGCAACAATCATAACTCAATCCTCAAGGCTCAAAAGTCAATAGTCAAGCAAGCAAAAGTCATGCACACAAGGACCAATGAGGGAGACAAATTAAAATTTTTCCAAAATTAACTTGCACAAGCGAGATCTAACTCAACAAGATCAGACTCTACTAGCACGGGATTGATTTATTAAACTCTCAGCTCATCTTCCCTCTACACTGGCACTAAGGTTTCACTAATGAGTTAATGGAACAAATTAGTTTGTTTATCTCCATACTTAGGTGCTTATAATTAACAATTAAATTAAGCATGTATATGTGGCACTAGCTTTCACACACCTATTGCAAGGACCCTTAACCTGAGTTTTCTCTGGTTGGCCTAACTGATCACAACAGGGGTAGCTCTTTTTGCCTTAATCTTTACTAATCATTGCATATTGTGCACAAGCCATGGCATTATTATTATTATTTTTTTTTCTCAACAATAACAACAAGAATGATTTTTCGTTATGAGCATCAATAGCATATATTCTTTTCTTTCCTCCTAAGCAAGATCAAACATGCTAATTTGCAAAAAAAAATAACTTTTTAGCTCTACCCTACACCTATCGAGGTGACAACAAGCATATGAACCCAATAATTCGCTCCTAAGCATTCAAATCCAAATCTAGCCAAGATAAATACTCTACTCATGCAAGCCATCTCTTAGAAAATTTTTAAAAAGTCTCCCTTTTTGGGCACTCATGCTTACAACTCATCACAAGCTTGAAAATTGACAAGAAAGCCTATCCTAGGACATCATAATCATGCACAAGTAGCATCCAGAAAACAACCATATGCACAATTCAAAGAAAGCTCAAAACTATAGCCCGAACTCAGATGCTCAAGGGCTCCACAAACATGTTAATCCACCCCCAAACTTAAAGTATGCATTGTCCTCAATGTATACCGAAAATAAAGCATAAACAAGCATGAGAACAATAAACGAATGAAAGGAGTGAACAATACTAGCCTGGAATGATGATGACTTCTTAACTGAATGCTTGGAATCTTGACAGCTTGAAAGCAAAGGAGAGAAAGAAAACAAGACCTACAAAACAGACACAAACAATAAATAAAACTCAAAATAAAGAAATAACTAACTCACTTGGGTTGCCTCCCATAAGCGCTTGTTTAACGTCATTAGCTCGATGTGTTGACCAACTATGCATCAGGGTGGTCTTCTGTTAGATTTTCCATCACTGGTGCTCTTCCTAGCACCTCTCCTGTAGCCCACCATCATTGTATCTGATGTGTTCTTGGGGTCCTCAAAAGCTTTTAAAACTTCCTTCTCCTGTTGGACTCTTATGATTAGCTCCCTGCGTTCAATATCAATTATAACCCTCCCTGTAGCAAGGAATGGTCTCCCTAATATGATAGGCGTAGCAGGATTTTCTTTAATATCTAGCACAAAGAAATCAACAGGAAGGAAAAATCTACCTACTTTAATCAGAATATTCTCAACATCCCATATGGACTAACCACAGACTGGTCAGCCAACTGAAGTCTAACATAAGTAGATTTTATGTCTCCTATGTTAAGCTTTTTACATAATGATAGAGGAATTATATTTATGCTAGCCCCCAGATCACATAGTGCTCTACTAGAATAAGTACCAAAATTACAAGGAATAGTAAAACTCCCTGGGTCAGACAATTTCTCTGGTACTCCCTGTTGGACACGAGCACTGCACGTCGATGCAAGATATACAGTCTCCAACTGCTTTTCCTTTTTCTTCTTGTTGAGTCATTCCTTCATGAATTTTCTGTAGTGAGGCATCTGCTCCAAGGCATCTGAAAAAGGAATATTAACATGCAAACCCATAAAAGCATCTAAAATCTTGTCAAACTTAACTTTAGAATTTTTCTTTTTCTTTGATTTAGGAACTAAAACAGTAGGGGAAGGGATAGAAGGCTCAGGATTAAGCTTTTCAGCTTCGTTTGAGGTGGTGCCTTCTTCAACTCCCCTGTGAGTTCCTCTGGTTCAGTAGTTTTCTCCTCTTCAGCTAATTTAATCTCCTCCTCATAATGCACAGATACGGTCTTGCAGTACTCCAAAGAAGATTTCTCATGTTCAACTGGGGCTTTACCTTTATTCATAGAGTTGACAACACTTACCAGTTGTCCCAACTGAGTCTCTATATTCTTGATTGCTGCAGAATGACCATTGACAGTAGTGTTTATTGCAATCACGGCCTCCTCAAGCTTATTTGACCTGTTACTTGATTCTGCAATAAAAGCTCCAACAAGGTCTTCTAAAGATTTCTTATTTTCTTGACTTTGAGGAGTGAAGCCAGGAGGATTCAAAACATTCTTATTATTAGCATAGGAAAAATTCTCATGATTTCTATTGCTAGGGTGATAATGTGTAGGTGTGGAATTATTATTATACCCCCTAGAATTATAATTTGAAACATACTGAACCTGCTCGAGATTTTCCCCCTGAGTCTGGGATGCAAGGGCAGCTGCAGACTCAATTGATTGAGCATTCCCTGAACCTGAAAACTTTAAAAATGCATTAGCCAAGGAAGACATCTGAGCCTGAAGTGCACTTACGTTGTCAACTTCGAACACTCCAGCAGCCATCTTTTTGGGTCCCGACCGCTCAGATGGCCACTGATAGCTGTTAGTGGCCATATCCTCTAACAAAGTCCTAGCACTCTCAACAGTCGTGGACAACAGAGTCCCACCTGCAGCTGCATCAACAATAGTTTTCGTGCTAGGAGTTAATCCATTGTAAAATAATTGAACCTGTAGCCAGTCAGGATATCCGTGCTGAGGGCACTTCCTTAGCAGCTCTTTAAATCTCTCCCAAGCCTCGAACAGCTGCTCATCGAATTGATGCTGGAATGTCCCAATTTCGGTCCTCAGCTTGACCGTCTTGGCAGGAGGAAAGAACTTCTTTAAGAATGCCTGGACCAAAGCATCCCAAGTGGTAATGCTCCCAGGTGGAATAGATTGTAACCAGTCTCTCGCTTTGTCCTGCAAAGAAAAAGGAAATAAACGTAAGCGAATGGCATCTTCAGAAACACCATTTAACTTTACCATCCCACAAATGTCTAGGAATGACTTCAGATGAGAATTTGGATCCTCCATGGGTGATCCTCTGTAAGCACAGTCTCGAGCCATCTGAATGAGACCTGTTTTCAACTCAAAATTATTAGCATTAATTGGGGCATAGACAATCCCCGACTATTGCTCGTGAAAGATCGGCTGAAAATAGTCCCTGATGGGCTTAGGTTCTTCAGGATTAGGATTGGCCATTTGGATGTTTTCTTGATTTTCCCTTCAAAGTCTATTGAAAGTTCTTTCGATCTCTGGATCTAAGGGAACTAAGGTCAATTCCCTAACCTTTCGCATACACCGACTACACTAACCTAAAAAGGCAAAGAAAAGGAAATAAAACAAATTAGGGAAGAAACAAGAAAAGGAAAATAACTAAATCTAAATAAGGAAAATATAATCTAAAAAAGGACGAAAATAAACTACTATGGAATGCAAAAATAGATAAGACAAAACAAATAAGGAAACTAACAAATAAGGAAAAACTAATCTAAAAAGGAAAAACTAAAAATCTATCAATGGAAAATTCAAACAAATATGGAAAAATCTAAATATGGAAAAATTTAAGAATGGAAAAGAAAAACAATAAAGGAAATATGCAATCTACCTAAAAACAAAAATAACAAAAAATAGCAACAAAATAGAATACACCCTAAACTAAGACCGGACAATTTTTCTTCGATATTAAAATTGACTAAATATACCAATCCCCGGCAACGGCGCCAAAAACTTGATACGCAAATTGCTAACCGCAAGTGTACGGGTCAAGTAATAATATAGTGATTTTGCAATCGAATGTCGTCCTCTGGATTGGTGTCTAGCCAAATTTTAATTATCGAAAATACTTTTGACCAATTTTATTTAGGGAATCAAATTGAATGAGAATATGAATTAATCAAATACAAAACTAAAGCAAAAAGTGACAATCTAATGGGAATAATTGGTCTTAGGGATTTGATTTCACCAATTGAAGTTATGGATTAATAAACGAATTAACAAATACTATGATTCATAAATCTTGGCAACTAAAATCACACATATCTCTCCCGAGCATACATGATTCTCCCATATGCAATTGAACCCGATATCCCTATCTAAATTCAATAAACATACAAGGCAAAAAGGCTATCCTTTAAAACAATTTCTAGATTTAACCTTAATCTCCCGATTTTTAGCTAAATTCTAGTTATGCATACGGAATACTAATTTAAATCCTCTCTCCCGAGTTAGATTCAAATATAAACATCAATCAATTTATGATCAGTAAATCGAAAGCATTAAGGATACCACATATGCATAAATGAAATCAATAGCATAACCACAGTAAATCAATCCATAACGTGCCCAACAGCTACATCAATCCCTAAGAATTAAACTTAGCTACACATAATCCTTGTTACAATATAAACTAAGTCTAAATAAGCCATAAAAACTATCTAAAGTAAGGGAAAAGAGGAATAGACTCGTTGTAGGCCGAGACCGAACATCCCCGTCACGATCCCCACGAACAATGGGTTGATTTCCACTTCGCCCCCTCTGTTTCAGCCTTCCAAACGCTCTGTTCTGTTCTGTTTACGGCTCCCAAAGGTCCCAAATCGAAGTCCCCTCAAACCTATCAAGACAGCGTCTCGACGCTGCCTTCAAAATGGGCGTTTCAGAAAAGGAAAAGCGGTAGCGTCGGGACGCTTCCTATCACAGCGTCGAGACGCTGTAAGTCTGCCGCGTATTCTCATTAAGGAAACTTAGCGTCGAGACGCTCCAAGAGTGGCATCTCGACGCTAATGGGCAGAATGCCCTCTCTTGGCTCCTTGTTACTTGAATCTTTTTGGTTCTTTGGCATCTTTTCACGTCCCGAACACCCGATTAATTCTTATTCCACGTTTTAACTCTAATAAACGCTTTCCTACAAAATAAACAATTAAACACAATAAAATGGCCCAAACATCATAAAAGACTAGCTAAATTAAATAAGTAAAAGTAGCTAGCTATGCTCGCTATCAGTTAACACAACCTCCGAAACAAACGTGCACTTGTCGGGACGGAGTGAAATCAATCTCATGCTCAGGAAAGAAAAATGAACGCAGAGAGGAGAAGAAGAGAGAATGAGATGGGATGATCAGGAAGGTTGGGGAATGACTCTATTTATAGTGTAGAAGTGGCCAAAATTAGAATTGGAATATTTAAAATTAAAAAAATCCAAAAAAAACAATGGCCACACACGTGTCCTTTGATCAGTTCCTTTTCCTCTGTCGATGCCACGTGTCCTTAGAATTCTTCAACAAAGACTTAGGCAAAGTATGAATCTTTCACTTCCTCCGAGCCTGCTATGTGGATTTGACTAAGCAATGAGAAGAAGAAAGTCCCAAAAATAAGCCCAAGCCCGAGCCCGAGTTGGACGATGGCGGCCCGTATGGGCCTTGGTCTTGGCTTACCTCACATCAATTTTATAAGCCTAATACACAACAAAGTGCTTTTAAATTAGCTTTCCAAGAGCTACACTTCCGAGATGTAGCTTAGTAAACTACATTTCTCAATAAGAATTTTATGATCTACAGTGAATACGCACTTGAGTAAATCACATATCTGAATGATAATTAGTCAATAGTTGGAAGGAGAGAGAAAGAAAAGTTGATAAGCCCCAACACCATTGAAAGTTGAAATTAGGGCAATAAAAGGTTATGGTGAGAAATGAAAGAAGGGACAAGAGTCATCTTCATCATCATCATCCAAACTTTTTCCAAACAAAATTCATTGGAAAGGAAAGAAGGTGGAAACCAACAAAGAGACAAGAGTCATCTTCACCATCATCATCTCAAACCTTTCTCACACAATTCATTGGAAAGAAAGAGAAAAGGAAAAAGAAAAGGAGGCAGACTTTCAAGGAAAGTGAAAATCCATATTCCCACGACACAGCCTATCTATTATATGCTAATTTCGAAGCTGCTGAGAAAGTGGATGCAAAAGACTTGGATCTTATCTTTTCTTTTTCCTTAAAAACTACTTTTTGTTTGGGGAAGCTTCTTAACTGCTACAATAAAGGGCTCCTAAGCATGAAGTAACTTCCCCCTTTTTTTCTTCTTTTCTGAACCAATACTCAGGTGTACTCGCACACATCAAAAGTCGTCAAATAGGATAAATTGTACTGTTGGTCTATTAAGGCACTCGAGGATTTCAAATTATATGTACCAAATTTTAGATGTGATTTTATTGTTTTCAAATTTTACTAATCTTTCTTTCCTAGAACATATCAAGTATAGGGGCATCTTAGTTTTTTGGACCTTTTGGATTTTCAAGTTATATAAAACCTAAGTTTTTTCAGTAATCGGTAGGTTTTTATTATGAATAAAATTGTGTTTCTTGTCACACTTTTGCAAGGTCTTGCGACCTGCATGACATAATATTCAAGTGGGTGTGATCGACGTGTGGAGTATTCAAATGTTAAGGTAAGTCATTATGGAACTCTCTTCTTATGGTTTTGATTCTCTAAATCGTAATTTTGAGGTCTTGAGATTTGAGAGTTAAAAGGCGTTGTTCTTGAGTAGGAGAATTTTTTCATGCAATTCTATGAAGTTTCGCACCAAAAACAAATTTGTTTAGATGACAATTCCATTTGCTTTTTCTAGCGATCTTTTTTAAATAAACAAGAACTTATATATAAAAACATTTGTGAGAAAATGCAACCATTTTTATACAAAATGTTTTTTAAAAAATGTATTTTTGAAAAACATTTAAATTAAAATGTATTCCAAACGGACCCTAAATGTGATAACAACCCCTTTTAAGTTAATACAATTTTTTTTCTTTATTTAAATTTTATATTTAAAAAAAAATACCACTCTCTCTCATCTGTCTCTCTCACCCAACTTTTTCTCTCTCAAAAGAGAATCTATTTTTTTTTTTAATTCTTCCTTTCTTCCTTCTCTCAACTAACTTTCTTTTTTTTTCTCTCTCTCTCCTTGTTGGAAAAGAAAAGACTTAAATCTCTGTCCCTTGGCCCCTCTCTCTAACAAATTTTCTAATCATTGGCCACCATAGTCTACTAGTTTGGTAATATAAGTGATAATTGTATACAACAAAACCCATCTCTAAAACATTATCAAAACAAATATAAATATATAATTTGTATAGAATTAATAAGAAATATCAATTATGTAAGAAAGAACATTCGTATAATCTTTGCTTTTTGGTGAGGAAGGACGAGGGAACATGGTGAAGATTAGATGCCTCACCATTTTTAATTTCTTTCTTTATCTTTGTTTTCCATTTACTTTTGTCTATGAATATCAAATGCTTCTATCTTTGTGGGGTTCACAAAATTTCTAAACTTTTCTCCAAATTCAGTGCTTCTTTAAACTCATTTTCCAATCTCATTGCTTTTTTTTTTTTCTTTAATAATAATATCTTAACTCAAAATTCTCCTCTCCCTTTTCTCTAATCATTATTGTGTAGCCTTTTTAGTTTTGAATCATACAATTTAATTATTTTTCAATCAGTTTCTATTCTAAAATTCTACCATAGACATGCATGACACACTAGCTAGACTGGTAAGTGAACATTCACTTAGGTGTATAATATTTTAAGTTAAGTCTGAATTTTAGAAATTTTATGTTTATTTTATTTTTGTCCATAAATTTTAGAATGTTTTGTTTTAAATATTCAGATACAGTTTTCAAAAAAAAAAGGAAATGTTTTGAAAACAAATTTCTAATTATTATCAAAATAATTTTCCAAACAGCCTCATAAAGAAAAACATAATTTTATATTATTGCTCTCTAAAGTTTTATGTGAAACTTAGTTTTTAAAAATTTAATATCCAAATAATTTTGTTATGTTATATTTATTTTTGAAGTTTTATGTTTATTTTTTTTTCAAAACTTTTAATTTTGTTTAGAGAAAAAGAAAACATTATATTTTTTTTATTACCAAAATCTCTATAATTTGGGAAATGTTTATGAAAAATAAGAAATAAGAAACATGAATAATTGCTAAATGCTTGTGCTTCTAAAAAAACAAAAAACAAAAAAACAATAGGAACGTTGTGGAGCAACCTCAAAATTTATTCTTTTTTTCAATCTTTGAGGATGTTATGACGAAAACAGTAACAACGTAACAAGAACGAAAGGGCGAAGAGAAACAACACACAGATATACGTGGTTCACTAACGGTGTGTTAGTTACGTCCACGGGCAGAGGGAGACAACGATCTTATTATGTGAGGAGTATTCAGAATACAGAGATTAGGGCAAAAAATAGGTTAAGAGGGTTTATATATGGCACCACTCTTAACCCTAACATAATAGGCCCAAATAAAAGCCCAAAACGGAAATATCATGTCTAATCCCTATACATAATTTAGCTTAGGGGGCGTTGCCCCCGAACTCCCACCGGACGCTTCGCCCCTGGACCTCGACTCGCTGATCGGGCAGCGAGACCCCCGTACTGGGTCGTTCGAAGCGCTTCATATCAGATTCAAGGCATATCAACAGAGGAAATGTTTTTTTCTTTTTTTTTATCAACAAGAGCATGGTTCAATTGACATAGAACTTGCAATTCAACTAAAAGGTTAGAGAGTTTCAATCATTCAGCCCTACACGTTATAGAAAAAAAAAATTATTTTTTGGAGCCTCGTTTTAAATGGGGATTGGAGTGTGAGGCTCGTAAGTTGAGGATTTTTATCATCCTTAGCTGTAAAAATTATATGAGTTTGTGTATAAACATATATTACACAAACCAAATTCATACATCGAAATAATTTAAGTAATTAATTAAGAAAAAAAAAAACAGAAAAGAAGGCGAAGTTGTCGGCAATCCCACGCGCACAATTAAATCGAAATAAAATTGATTGGATACACGTAGATTGTGTGGAAAGACGTGTGTTGCCGACGTGTCACCGACTTTTCCCAATCCAACAACAGTAGGACGGTGCCCAGCCACATGCGTGTTTAATCCACATGCACGTCATCATCAGTCAACGTGAATTATTAAATAGGTTAAACTATAAAAAAATACGCTAAATTATAAAAAATACGATTTGTTTCCTTAAAAAAAAATGCCTTTCAATTTTAAAATGTTTCAAAAATACTCCTGAACTTTGAAAAATGTTTCAAAAATATCCTTGTCGTTAATTTTGGATGGAAACCGTTAAAGTTTCAGTTTCAAAAATACACTTGAACTTTCAAAAAAAAAATCAAAAATACCCTTATTGAAAACTGTTTTTTTTTCTTCCCCCACAGTAAATTAATTATTTGTAACACCCGAGTTAGGAGGGGTACATGAATGAACCGAGATCACATCCGAATGAGAGTGATCCTGAGGACATGAAAGTATGTTCAAGAAAAGCTTAAAAGAATTGATAGATACTACCTATTTGAACAAGGTGCACCTTCGTTTTCAGTGGCTCAACCATAGTAACTTTGAAATTAAGCGTGCTTGGCTTGAGGAAGTTCTATGTTGGGTGACCTCTTGGGAATTTTCCTAGGGAGCATGTGAGTGAGGACAGAGCATGCTAAAAGGACCCCGTGTTGGTTTGTGGGGACAGTCTTCACTCTTGGAAGCAATTTAAGACGAGTATGGTAACGTGGTCAGGTCGCAGGAGAATGTCGGGGCCTTAAGTTCCGAATCTTGGGCCTGGGGCTTTACATTCTTCTTCCTTTTTTTTTTTCCTTTCGGACTTCTCTAGTCAGAATGACAGTTTTTACTTCTTCATGACAAATAAGTAAGTTTCTCATTAATTTTCATGAAAAATGTTCTTTTTTTTTCCTTCTCCCACCATAAAATAATTCTTCGAAACTTTACTTATTTGTCATGTATTCATAATCTAACATGACAAATAAGCCTTATAAACACTTATTTGTACGGATGTGTTGAGAGAGAAAAAATCATATAAAAATTTTTGATTAATTAATCTTATAAATGGATCGAACCCACAGTCTTATAAACACTTATTTTTCTTATCACTAACATACAAAAACAGAGAGAGCAAAAAGGAAATAATATATATACATATATATGTTGTTTTCTCACCCTTATCTTCTTTTCGCTTTTTGAAAGGGAAAACTCGATTTCAAAGTCTGTTTTATCTGGTACTGTGTTGCACACAACCTTTATAAGCAAAGTTTTGCATTAATTTTCATGGAGAAAGAATTTACGGAGAGAGAAGGAAAAAAAGAAGAAGCATTTTTCAACAAGGGTATTTTTGAATTTTTTTTTTAAAGTTCAAGGCATTTTTGAAACTGAAACTTTAATGGTTTCCATCCAAAATTAATGGCAGGGGTATTTTTGAAATATTTTTTTAAAGTTCAGGGGTATTTTTGAAACTTTTCAAAGTTAAGGGCATTTTTGAAACAAACCCCATAGTTCAAAGACATTTTTTATAATTTAGCCTAAAAAATATTCCAGAATTATGAGTTTTGTTTCAAAAATACCCTTGAACTTATTTTTCCTAAAATAGATATAGGGAAAGTTTTTTTTTTTTTTTGACAATAAATATAGGGAAAGCGATCGGGGGATTCGAACCTCTAACCTCTTGGTCGATGATATATGTCAATTACCGTTGAACTATGCTCGCTTTGACACTTTTATAATTTAGTCTATTTGTGCAAATAACAAACAAGGGAATTTTGGAATTGCTCAGCTCAAGAAACACCTGAGCACTGTAGCATAATAAATAGCCAAAAAGGTAGGCCACGTGTAGCATTACAATAGGAAAAGGGAAAAAATTACCATGAACAAATTACACCAAAGGAAATAACAGAAGGTAAATGGCAAATACACAGTAAAAGGGGCTAATACATAATACTTAGCTAATATCCCCCCTCAAGCTTAACACGGTTTTGAAACCACTGTTAGTTTGGTGCGAAGACTGATAAATCTTGGAGAGGGAAGCCCTTTAGTCATGATGTCGGCCAATTGATCTTCAGAAGGAACGTGACGAACAATGAGCTGGTTTCTTGCAACCTTTTCTCTAATAAAATGATGATCCACCTCTATATGCTTGGTTCTTTGATGCAAGACAGGATTTGCAGCAATGTATGTAGCACTGAGATTGTCACAAAGAAGCAGTGGGGTGGAAGGTGTTACGCCAAGTTCCTGAAGGACCGATTGAACCCACGAAACCTCAGCAGCTGCATTAGACATCCCTCGGTACTCAGATTCTGCACTAGAACGGGAAACGACCTTTTGTTTGGATGAGTTCCAAGACACAAGGTTGTTTCCAAAAAAGGTGCAAAATCCACTGGTGCTCCGTCGATCATCCAGACAACTTGCCCAATCGGCGTCAGTGTAACTCGTGATAGAGGGAGCAGTAGAGGGTGAAATAATGAGACCAAGACTAGAAGTACCTTTGAGATATCTGATCAATCGTTTGACAGCTTGCATATGTGAAGAAGTAGGCGCGTGAAGAAACTGGCAAAGCTTATTCACAGCATAACTGATATCCGGGCGGGTCAATGTACAGTATTGGAGGGCTCCCACTAGGCTTCGGTAATCGGAAGGAGAATCCAATAAGATACCATCAGTCAACGAAAGTGGAGGTCCTGCGGCCATGGGAGAAGAGCAGGGCTTACAAGACTCAAGATGGGCTCTGGACACAAGGTCTGAAATATAACGTTGCTGAGAAAGATGCAATCCACAACCAGAGCGCACAACTTGAATGCCCAAAAAAAACAACAAATCACCCATATCCTTGAGGGAGAATTTAGCATTTAAATCAGAAGCAAAACGCTGAAGAAGAGAACTACAATTGCCAGTTACTAATATGTCATCAACGTAGACAAGAAAAATGATTATATTGGAAGCATTTCTGAAGATGAACATAGAAGAATCAGCCCTTGATGCAGAGAATCCCCAAGCAAGAAGGCAAGCACTCAATTTTGAAAACCAAGCTCTAGGACTTTGCTTGAGGCCATAAAGGGATTTGTGCAATTTCAGAACATGATTAGGAAAGGTAGAATCCACAAAACCGGCGGGCTGTTGCATAAACACTTCTTCCTTAAGTTCACCGTGTAGAAAGGCATTATGCACGTCGGCGAATAGACCAACCATAAGATACTGCCAAAGCCAGGACAATCCGAATGGTGGCGGGCTTCACAACGGGGCTAAAGGTTTCAAAGTAATCAATTCCATAAGCTTGTGTGTAACCTTGAGCCACCAACCTTGCCTTATAACGATCAATTTCACCGTTTTGCTTGAGTTTGAGTCTGAAAACCCATTTTGAACCAATGACCTTTCTATTCTCGGGCAATGGGACAAGGGACCAAGTGTTGTTGCGGATAAGAGCCTTATACTCGGCATCCATGGCTGCTTTCCAATTTGGGTCTTGCAAAGCTAACGTATGATTCTTCGGCTCAGACATAACAGGCAATGTTGATAAATTTGAAGAAGCAAGCCAAACTTTGGGTTTATGTATACCAGCTTTCGATCTAGTTACCATGGGGTGAGTGTTTAGGCTAGGAGGAGGAGAGGGAACAGAGACTTCAGGAGAAGAAGGATTAGATGAGGAAGGTGAAGCTGGAAGGGTAGTTACTGGGCTAATCGGGGAGGAAAGATGGAAATCAGAGAGAGGGATATTGGGTGGAGAAGAGATAACTGTTGGGGAGGGTGGAGAACCAGAAGTGGGCGTGGAGATGAAGGATAAAACAGGACTATGAGGTTGGGCGGGTGATGGAGATGGACAGTGAGCAAGAGGCGCTGGAGAAGGACTAACATGTAAAGGACTAGAGGAGCAAGGGCTGGGGAAGGAATGCAAAGACAAAAGAGAATCTAAGGGATAGAAGTAATCTGGAAAGTTTTGTTTAACAGAACTGGGGGGAGACAATTTATGAGCTTGAAAAGGAAAAACGGACTCATTGAAGGTGACATGGCGAGAAACATATAATGTGCCAGTGTAAAGGTCAAGGCATAGGTATCCCTTGTGGGAAGAACTATAGCCAAGGAAAACAAATTCACGAGATCTATATTGGAGCTTATGCTTATTGTAGGGCCTTAAAAAAGGGAAACATGAACATCCGAAACTTCTTAATAAAGTGTAATCAGGAGAATGTTTGAATAACACATCATAAGGAGAAAGAGAATTGAGAAGAGGTGTGGGAAGCCGATTGATCTGAAAAATGGCAGTTTGACATGCATAAGACCAAAAATTTTGTGGAACATGGGAGTGAGCAAGAAGGGATAAGCCAACCTCAACAACATGCCTATTTTTCCTCTCAACACTACCATTTTGTTGTGGTGTGTAAGGGCATGAAATCCTATGTAAGATGCCTTGAGAGGAAAATACAGGAATGAGAGGCTTGAATTCGGTGCCACCATCAGTTTGGAGTGATTTTATAGAAGTGGAAAATTGGTTTTCAACCATTGCTTTAAAAGTAAGAAAGATAGATGGAACATCCTGTTTTGACTTCATCAAATAGAGCCAAGTAAATTTCGAATAGTCATCAATAAAAAGGATGAAATATCGAGCTCCATTGATTGATTGAAGTGGGGAAGGCCCCCAAACATCCGAGTATACTAATTCAAAAGGTGCAAAGGTACGAGAGGTAGAATAGGGAAAAGGTAACCTATGACTCTTTGCCATCTGGCAGTGATTACAAAATTGGTCACCAGATTGTTTAAAAGAAAAATTACATCGAGAAAGAACCCTTTTAACAACGGGGAAAGCTGGATGGCCTAGACGACGATGCCACAAACTAACATCTTGTAACGAAGACAAAAAAAACAGCAGGGGAGCCCGTGGAGATCATGGAAGGATCGGATGGAGTGGAGAGTTTATAGAGACCACCATCAAGACGACCCCGAATGAGAACTGTCTTGGTGAGAAGATCCTTCACAAGAAAACCATCATAATAAAATTCCACAAAGGCATGGTTATCAAAACAAAACTTAGCAATACTTATTAGTTTGTGTGAAATGTTGGGAGCATGTAAAACAGAATTAAGCTTGATAGAACGAGAGGGCAGAGAACAAGGTAAAGATACTGAACCAAAATGAGAGACAGGAATAGACGTACCATTTCCAATGACGACTTGCTCACTGCCATAGTAAGGTGAAGGTTGCTGAAGAGTATTAACATCAGGGGTCATATGATGAGTAGCCCCCGAATCCATGAACCAGGCTTCATCAGGATGAGACGTGGGAGGTGGGTTCGAGGGGGTAGGGTCCGGAGAAGGAGTCTGGAGAGCAGGGGACGGTGATTGTTGAGGAAACTGATTGAACAAAGCTTGAGGAGAAGACACCATGGGAGCTTGATACATGGGGTTATGGCGATTGTAACAGACGAGGGCGGTATGTCCCATCTTGCCACAAATCTGGCATTGAGGACGGTTCGGATTGGCAGAAGGAGGTTTAGAGGGGCGCGGGAAGGCTTGTGGTCGGCCCAAGACACCAGGACCAGAGAGGTTTAGGTTGGGATAGGGAAAAGGGGAAGGAAAAGAAGGTCTAGGAGAAGAGTTTGAAGGGAGTCGAGGATTAGAGGGCCGAAAAAAACGTTTACTAGGGGAAGAAACAGAGAGATTGGCAATATTGGCTTGAATCAAATTCAAATTATCAACAGAGGACTGTTTTTCTAAGCGTGCAACATAAGCAAGTAAAAGACTCCGAACATCAACAAGAGAGGGACGATCTGTTCGATTTTGTATAGAGGTAACAAACGGATTGTATTCAGAACCTAGGCCTTCGAGAATATAGGCTAAATGGTCACGATACGACAGAGGTTCACCAATCGCCAAGAATTTATCAGCTATGTCTTTAATTTGAGCTAAATATTGAGAAACCGACAAACTATCCTTCCTAATTTTCTGCAGCTGAGAACGCAAAGCCATAATTCTAGCAGTAGAAGTAGATTCATATACCACACGCAAATGTTCCCAGATTTCATAAGCAGAGGTACAACCAATGATCTCACCAATCTTATCTTCAGTTAAAGAAGAATAAATCCAACTCATAAGCACTCGATTATATTTTTGCCAAACCAAGAATTGGAGATTTACCTGTGTTTGCGCCGTATCCAAGAACTTCATGGGAGCTGGAGTGTCGTTGATAAATCCTTCCATATCGAAGGCAATGATGTGATTTAGTAATTGGTTCTTCCACAGCAGGTAATTTGAATCGGTTAATTTGATGTTGAGGGGTGGGGTTAATGTAGGAAACGGAGAGGGCGATGGCTGTGAGGGGAAAAATTGTTGGGCATTAGGGAAATTAGGAAAGAAGGGAAGAGCAGGGGAAGTTTGGGGAGGGTATTGAAAACCCGGAGCTGTTCCGAATTGATGAGGAGAAGGGTTCACGTTCTGAGGCAAGTTTGGGAAAGGAGCAACATTAGGATTCATGGGTCTGGAAGTATTTTGTTGAAAACGAGGGGTTAAGGTAGGTGGGGTAACAGAGGAAGAAATTGGTTGGGTTGAGATAGTAGTAATCGGAGAAGAAACTGATTGGGACACCACCGGTGGTAGAACAATGCCGTCAGCGGAGGAGGAGCTTGAAGACGACGCCATAACAGAAAAAGAAGAAGAGCACCTTACAGCTCTGATACCATGTGCAAATAACAAACAAGGGAATTTTGGAATTGCTCAGCTCAAGAAACACCTGAGCACTGTAACATAATAAATAGCCAAAAAGGTAGGCCACGTGTAGCATTACAATAGGAAAAGGGAAAAAATTACCATGAACAAATTACACCAAAGGAAATAACAGAAGGTAAATGGCAAATACACAGTAAAAGGGGCTAATACAGAATACTTAGCTAATACTATTAAATATCATTGAGGTTAAAAATCACTATTTTGATTTTTTAACTTTTATATGATCTTTCATAAAAGTAACCAAAACAATAGTTTATATTGGTTTAATTTTAAAACGACAGTTTAAACAATAAACTTTAAATATACAAATTTAGTCATGTAATTTAAAATTTGTAACGATTTAATCTCTATCATAAATAATATTATTCAAATTTATTAGGAATTTTTTTTATATATAGATTAATAACTAAACATTGGGTGTTAATAAGCCTACACATACTAATTGTTACCCAATATAAAACCACACTTAATTTTGATAGAATTTTATTTCAAAAAATATTGATGGAATTTTTTCTGGTATGAATTAAATTATTATGAAGTACAAAGATTAAATTACTACAAATTTGAAACCACAATGATTAAATTGTTGCAATCGAAAGTTTAAGAACTAAATAGTTACCTTTAAGGATCCAATATATTTTTTAATCTATCACCAAATTCAGGTCAAATTATATGGCTGTTAGTTGATTATATTTATATCGTCCTTATATTTCAAAATGTTTCAAATAGTTCGTCCCTATAGTTTTAAGACGGTGTTTATTTAGTCCATGTACTCTAATTTTTTTTTTTTTTTAGTTTCTTAATTTTATGTTAGGTCTCTATGCTAATTTTGTTCATTTATTGATTATGCCTTGCATCGTTTAAACTTTCTCAAAAGCAAGTTACCCTGCAATCTTTAGATGATATAGTTTTTTTTTTGTTTTTTTTTTTTGGAAATAAGATAATATAGTTAATATGTCACAAAAGCATCAAATTAATCAAATACGATAAAATATCAATTAAACACAAAATTGAAAGTTTAAAACTAAATAGACACTGAATTTAAAGTTTAGGATACTATTAAGGGTGTGTTTGGTTTAACTTTTCAAGTGTTTAATTTTGAAAAACTTTATAGTGTTTGACAACCACTAAAAATGACTTATTAGAAAATGAGATTGAGAAATAAATCATTTTGAGAGAAACATTTAAAACCAACTTTTTTAAAAAGAGTTTTTAAGTACACAATAACTTGGGTATAAAAACACTTATGAGGAAATGCGGGTGTGTTTGGTTTAATTTTTCAAGTGTTTAATTTTGAAAATAAATCATTTTGAAAAAATTTCTAGTGTTTGGCAACCACTAAAATTGACTTATTAGAAAATGAGATTGATAAATAAACCATTTTGAGAGAAACACTTAAAACCAACGCTTTAAAAAATACTTCTTAAGTAAACAATAACTTGTGTATAAAAACATTTGTGAGGAAATGCAACCAAACACATGAGTGTTTAAATTATAAACAATTTTTATACAAAATGTTTTTTAAAAAAATGCATTCTTGAAAAACATTTAAATTAAAATGTATTCCAAACGAACCCGTAATCAAATATATGAGTGTTTAAATTCTAAACAATTTTTATACAAAATGTTTTGTTTAAAAAATACATGCGTGAAAAACATTTAAATTAAAATGCATTCCAAACGGACTATAAGTCTGAATTACTTCAAGAGAATGAGTATAGAGAATGCTCATTAATGGTATTTATTAAAATGCACAAATGAAATCAATTTGTAGAATCCCTTCACATAAAAAGAATAATCTCATTCCTCCCTTGAACTCTTATCATTCTCATTTCCATTTTTTTTTATCAGTTACTTTACCACTTTTACTGCCCTTTCTCTTTCATCTATTACAGAAACCTTAACTTTTTCTAAATTAGTTTTACAACTTTACTATCTCTGATTTTCATTACTTATTTTTTTTTTCTAAAAAAAATTTTATTAATTTTTTTTATTACATGTAATTTTAAAAAAAAAATTGAAATTTTATATTTAATTTATTCAATATTTAATTTTAATTAATTTTTTAATTATTTAATTGTTAAAAAAATTATTGATTTATTTTTTTCTTTTATTGTATTAATTTTTAAATTTAATATTTTATTACTCATTATTTTTCTTCTAATAAAAATTTTATTGATTTATTCTTTTATTACATGTAATTTTTTAAAACAAAATTGAAATTTTCTATTTAATTTTAATTAATGATTTTTATTATTTAATTTTTAAATAATATAATTTTTTAGAATAGCATATTCAAATAAATTTGAAATATATGTTTTCTATTCTAATACCATTTTATTCTAATATTTTTTTTTCAGTTGATGTATTTTTATTTTAATTAGTTATTATTTATTGGTATCAAATAAATTATTCCAATAGAATTTCTTAATATTAAATATCATTATATTAATACTGGTTAGTTGATGCAATTTTATTTAATTAGGTAGTATTTGTTAATACTATTCAATAAACAAGTGCAGTGCACGTGAAATCTTGTAGTTTTTATTAAAATTTTGAAGAAAAAAATATAGAAATCTTTTAGCATGTAATGAATAAATTTTATATAGTTTTGTTTTAATTACCATAAATTTTTTAAAATTAGATAATGTAAAATTTTTTATTTTAATGTATTCATATTACCGTCTTATTCTTCCTAAAAAAATCTTCTATATGGTACAAAACAAAAAGTTAGGCTAGTAATTAAATTATCAAATACATATGTTAATATTTTGGTATTGTAATATAGATAATGCAACAATTTCTATTTTAATTTTTTTTTCACATATCTACAACCTAGGTCACTCTCATATATGAAAGGATGCACTACTTCATCGTGTAACCACTTATTAAATTCTTTCAATGGACACCTCAACTCGAACAGTTGCAACTATACGAACGAAAGAAAAATCGAAAATGGACAAAGGAGTGTTTTTAAAATAGGAATTCAAATATACTCCTCCATAGCCGCATTTTTAAAGAGTGTTTGGAAAATATGTTCAAAGAAAAAGAACATATATGTGAGCTCTTGTAGTTTTAATCTAATGTAACTATAAAAAGTGTTTAGTTTTTATTTAAGTTCATTTATGTCATAAATAAACATTATTTTTGAGTGTTTTAGGGTCTGTTTGGAATACATTTTAGTTTAATTTTTTTAAAAAAAATGCATTTTATTTTAAACATTTTGTATAGTAAGTGTTTAGAATTTAAACACTCATATGTTTGGTTACATTTTTTCATAAGTGTTTTTATACTCATGTTATTATACACCAAAAACTCTTTTTAAAAAATTTGTTTTCAAACATTTGTTTTAAAATGGTTTATTTCTCAATCCCATTTTTTAATGTTATTTTTAGTTGTTGTCAAACACCATAGTTTTTTTCAAAATTAAATACTTGAAAAGTTAAACCAAACATACTCTTAATCCTCATAAAATGTAGGTTGAATTACAAGTTTGGTCATTGAACTTTCAGGATTGTGTTAATTTGATCCCTGAATTTAAAATATCTAATAGGTCATTGAATTTCAATTTTGTGTCTAATAGATTTCTGAACTTTAAAAATGTCTAGCAGGTTCCTAAATTTTCAATTTTATGTCTAATAGGTCCATGACATATTCAAGATTTTTAGAAATCAACAAATCTATTAGATATAAAATTGAATTTTATGTCTATTGGGATCCTAAGCTTCCAATTTTGTATCTAGCATGCTTGTGAATTTTTAAAAATGTTAAATAGGTCAAATACTTATTAGACACAAAAATTGAAACTTTGCACACAAAAGTGAAAGTTTAAGGACCTATTGGATAATTTTAAAATTCAGAGACCAAATTGACACAACCTTAAAAATTCAAGGACTAAAATTGTAATAGAACAAAAAAAATTGTAATAGAGCAAAAAAAAATTTATGAAAAAATTAATGCAATATATTTTTTAAAAAATAAAATTATATTAGATTAATTTGAAAAGTAATCTTTTTTTTTTTTCAGTTCAGTATTTTAAAATTTTTCTTACATTATTTTGAAGTTTTGATTTAAATTTTTGAGTAAAATCTCAAGATTATAATTAATTTATGTATAATTTTTTTTTTTCGAAAAGATTTATGTATAAAATTTTTAAAAATTGATTGTAAATTGAAATTAGTTATTAATAACTATATTTTCATTTATTGAGGAACAGTAAATTTTATTTCTATTTAGATTTTCGTTTCAAACATTTGGTTTTATTTTATTTTTTTTTATCTTAATTGATTTTTTGTGTCCTTTCAAAAATCAATTAAATAAGTATATAAACATCCTCCACTCATAGCCATTTTTTTTTTTTAAAAAAATATAATTTGAAATTAGTTATCCGTAACTATATCTTTATTTTTTTTCATGAAGAGTAAATTTTATTTTTATTTAGATTTCATTTCAAGTATTTAATTTTCTTTTTTATTTTAATTGATTGTTTGTGACCTTTCAAAAATCTAGGTGACTTTTACACTCTTTTATTTTAATTTTAATTTAAATTGAACTATTAATAACTAATAATTAAAGTTGAGGACAAAATAGACATACATTAAAAAATGAAGGGCAAAATGGGCACATAAAGATTCTCCCCTTATAGTCCCTTTTATATATAGTATAGATTAAATAAAACATTAGAATAACAAATATTACTATAAAATAAAATAGTAATAAAACCAAATATAAATTATTATAATTTTCAATATATATATATATATATATATATATAAATATAAATTATTATTAGATTTTTTTTTACAACTATTATTAGTTATTATTATGTATATTAGCATATTTTTACTTTACATTTTAATTAGTTAAAATTATGACCAGAATATTCTAGTAATTGTATTATATCTGATTTCGATTCCTGAAAATTTGAAGTAAACAACATCAATGAGTTAGGCCTCGTTTGATAACCATTTGGTCTTTGAAAATTAAGATTATACATACATACTTTCACTCCTAAGTTTCTTGGTTTTAGTATCAATCTTCTATCTTGTTTTCAAAACCAAGTCCAATTTTGAAAGAAAAAAGAAAAGTAGTTTTCAAAAACTTATTTTTGTTTTTAAAATTTGGCTAGGAATTCAAATGCAACCTTAATTAGGATGAAAGTCATAGTAGGGAATGTAAGAGAAAACAAGTATAATTTTCAAAAACAAAAAACGAAATGGTTATCAAACCAGACAACTCCAATTCCAAATAATTCCCAGTAAACAACATTAAAATAAAAATAGCATTTGGATTATTTGTTATTAAAAAATTGAGAATAGGATTATTTGTCATTATATCAGCCTTCCTTCTCTCTTTACTTTTCTGGTAGTGGAAAATAGGATTATTTGTTATTAAATTCCTAAACTGTATCATAATCTTATAAAAGTATATTCTCAATAATTTTAGCTTAAATTTTAGAAAAAAATATTTCCAAACGATTTTTGTTCAACTAAAACTTTTAAAGAAATTTAAAAAGGAAGATCACAATATTGAAACAAGATTTTTTAATAAGTTTTTTTAAAAAATTATGTACTAAAAGAGGTTTAAGTTAATGAAAGGGTTGTTGCAAACCGAAAATTATTGAAGCATGTTGTTATATGTAAAGCAACATTTTAAATAAATTAATATAAATTTGGCAAAAAAGAAAAATGCACATGATTTATAATACATTTTGTTATTCTCTTTTAAGTTAATTGATTATTTAGTAAATCATTATTAAAAAAAAGTCAAATAAGCTAGTTACTATTATAATCAATGAGTGAGTCACTTTTTGCAATTATTTATAAAAGTTGGTGTTGTATTTATCATTACTTTTGTTTAAGAAAAAAGTTACAAATGTCTTAAAAATAAAGCTACTAACACAAATTTGCATATTAAAAAAATGTGACAGTAACCCTATTTATTCTCCACATGTTTATATATCATACCATCACTTTTGCTAGGTAGATTAATGTAAAGTGCATGATGTTAAACATATTTGATTTCTTAAAAGTACACTAAAACTAATATTCAATTGATTAGATGTCAAAAAAAAGAAAATTATTCAATTGATTATGTCCTTACTATTTCATAACACAATTAGGATTGAACAAGTCAGCCAAAGCGAGTTTAGCTCAACGGTAATTGACATGTACTCTTGACCTCGTTCGAATCTCTTCACCTCTAAAGACATCCAAATCAAAGTTATAATCATAATATTTTGTCCACATGAATTTGTATTCAAGTAAGACATTTTTTTAATGGGTTAAAATCATAAAGATAATTTTTTTTTTGAAATAAAATCATAAAGATAATTAGAATGTATTTGACACACTTTATAGCTTATGCATTTTTCTTAAAACATTTTTAATAAAAAAAAACATTTCTATATCTTGTTTGGTGCGTTTTTTTTTTACTTATCACCTATCTTGAAAATTTTCCATCAATCACGTTGAGGTATTTCCCCCTTTTTGGGAAATTGTGTTAAATAGCTAGAAAAAAAAAACTTCTTGTTTTTTTGGCTACAGATGTTCAGAATTCGTAGGGGTGGCTACCGCATTTTCAAAAACTGTTTTCTAGATTTTGTTGACATTTTTATCCCTAGTATATACGACTATAGACAAGCGCCGTTAACAATTTTTTTTGTTTTAATTCAGTTTCTCCCCCTTTTTTTTCGGGATGGATGAATCCCGATTTATAGGGAGTTTAGTTGGCGGTTTGTGTTCAAGTATATAAAAAGATCTACCTATTTTTTAGGCTTAGGTTTCAGCGTTTTCAACGGTGAAAAAAGATTTTATCCCTCACATTTTACCCATCATTATCCATGTTACAAAAGGACAACAATAAAAGTCGTAAGTAGCAGTGCACACAGACAGATGACAGTGTATATAAACTGCAGCGTATATATAACTTGATATTTATCAGTACATACCACTTTGGTGGGTTCAACATTTAAGTCAAATCAACACAAACCCTCCACCAAAACCACCTCCATGCATTTCCTCCCCACGCTCGTGCTTTTAGTCTTACAATAGAGCGGTATAATCGCGGATTGGAAGGAAAAAATGAATCCCTAAAATTTGGGGATTATGTATACGGTTATTGCAAATATAAGGGAAATGAAGTCGTTATCTACATGTTGGGTTTTATGCCCTAAAACTCATAGATAGTGAATGTAAACAAATTGTATACTTGTTTCAATAAAGTGTTATTGAGTTTCTACAATAAAGTGTTATTGTTAAATATTGCACAATTTGACCCAAATCCAATAAACTAAGATCCAATGTTGTTTACATGTGACTTAAGGAACCATAGGTAACACAAGGGTAATACGATAATTTAACCCAACTGTAGTTACGAACACTCGTGAAGGATTGACTTACCGGTATAGGTCTATATTCGTGGACACAGAAATATTCTACAGTGAGAAGAGTTCAGTTGTGGGTCTTTAATGGAATGACCCACAGTTAATGAATATTGGTTAACCTGATTAATGAGTTTAATCGGTTAACCTCATATCATTGGAGCTTCTGATCTGTAGGTCCATTAGGTCTCCCTACTAGCTCGTAAAGAGTAATTATGAACAATTATATCTTGAGAGAATTTAAATAGTTCAAATTCATATTAGGAATTAAGTTAATTGTATGAGATACAAATTAATATAATGTATAATGATACATTAAAATGTAAAGTCTAATTTGAAATTAAACTTTATTATTATGAGAGAAATAAATATTTGAAGAAGTTCAAATATTAATATGAATTTGATTCATATTAAATTTATAGGATATAAGAGAATTGGAAAGAGTTCCAATTTTAATATGAATTTGATTCATATTATAGAATTAATTAATTGAAGACCTGAAATTAAATATATGATATTTAATTGGATAATTAATTAATTAACTAATAGAAGGTCTAAAATTAAATATATGATATTTAATTGGTGATTAATTAATTAAAGAATTAATTAATTGGAAACTAATCAATTATGGAAATGATTAATCACTTATGGAAGTGATCAATCATTTATGGAAGTGATTTAATCACTTATGAAAGTGATCAATCATTTATGGAAAAGATTAATCAATTATGGAATTGATTAGTCATGGAATTGGTTGGTCATGGAATTGATTAATTATGGAAAAGATTAAATCAGTTATGGAAATAATTGATTTTAAATGATTATTTTATTCATGGCATTTCTCCTATAAATAGAACACTAAACCTAGGGTTTAGGTACTACAACATAAGCCCACAAGAATGCATTCTTGCATTCTCTCTAGCATCCCTCTCATATTCTCTCAATCCAAGAACTCTAGGGAGAATTTTCTAGTTTTTCTCATTCAAGATTAGGTAGTCCCACAACTACGTTCTAATGTCAGAGTCATAGCAGGGAAGATCAATTGGTGGTGTCTCAATTGTTGACGTTTGGTCTCTATGAAATCAAGAAAGGCGTTCTTGATATTTCAGAGACGACAACGAAGGTATGTTTGCTTCTCCCCTTTAGATTTAGATATAATTTTTGTATGCTTAGCCTTAAGTTTGTATAGAATTTGTTCTATGTTTTTTGCCAACATAATAGTATTTTTGGATAAACAAAATTAACTACGAACTGGTCCCAATTACGCTTCCGCTTTATCGGAATTGGAGAATTCCAAATCCTTCACTACATATCTTATTTTAAATTTTTTGATGACAGTCGTTGTGGAGAAGAAGACTCAATGGAGCTTGCGGGTTGCGTAGAAGGCTCAAGTGGTTCGTCGGCGCAGTGTAGGAGGTAGGAAGCGCGATACACTAATTTTTCATAATTGCAGCATTTAAGTTCATTTTTCTTAGTTGTTTCCAATTTGGGGCATTTTTAACGCATTTTGCAGGGGTATATATTCTTATTGAGAGGGCTGATTTTTCAATCGATGCATTTGAAAGGTGTTTCTCCTGCTACAGGGGGTTGAATTTTACATGTTTCCCCCTAATAAAGGTATCGATTCTTGAGTTCGTCCCGTGTGTTTTTTTTCAGAAAACAGTTCTTGAGTACTAAGAAGTTGCCACATCTAGATTTTCAAATTAGGTTGGTTCATTGGATTTTTTTTAATTTCAAGCTTCCTAGAATTTCTCTAACTTTTTTAGTTAGGTTAGTTATTTGGATTTTTTGAATTTCAAGCTTCCTAGAATTTCTCTAACTTTTTTAGGTAAGTTGGTTCCTTGGATTTTTTGAATTTCAAGCTTCCTAAAATTTCTCTAACTTTTTTAGGGGTATTTTCTCTCTCATAAACTCTGATTTTAATTTTAAACGTTAGGAACACCTTAGACAGTTTGTTGGAGGCATTTTTGTCTTCTGCAAATAGGGATTTATTAATCATAAAATCAATTAGCCATCTATTTAATTTATAAACTTGTGTAGCCCATTTTTCAAGCCACCTATTTATTTTTAGCCATTTTTCTTGTTGTCCCTTCCTTTTTTGGGATATTCATCTCTCAAACGTTTTCTCAAATAGTTTTTAAATTAAATTAGAAATTTTTTTACATTCTAAAACTTTTGAAATTCTATTAGAATTATTATGATTAAATGATTTTTTTTTCTAAGCTGTAGTACAAACTTTTTGCATTCCTAACCTTTTTAGATTCCAATAATTTTCATACATGTGTTATTATTGAAAATTAATTATTAATAAAAATTAACTAATTACTTTTATAATGAATAATAGTTTTTTAAAAAAATATAATTAATAATGGTTAATAACATGCTCTGTAAATTAATAAATTAAAGAAGGGACATAAGTCTACAAAATATTTCACTTTTTAATATACTTTACGGGTTTTTCGTACGGATGATCCATTGAAAATGGAGAAAATGAGAAATAGTTACTCTGCCTTTTTAATTTAAGGTTATATGTCATCTTGCTTGTGTCGGCATCCTAGTAAAATGGTAATTTTACTGTCTATTATAATCTCGCTCTCTCTCTCTCTTCAATTTATCTCTCTAATTTCTTGTTTTAATAATCTTTCGCCCGCTCTTCAATCTTCTGCTCTTCAATCTCGTACTCTTTCCAATCTCTCGCTCTCTCCTCAAACTCTCGCTCTTCAGTCTCACTCTCTCTCTATTCTCTCGCTCTTCAATCTCACTCCCTCTCTCATTTCTCTCATTCTCCAACCTCGCTCGCTCTCTCTCTCATTTCTCTCTCCTATCTCACCCACTCTCCAATCTCTAGCTCTCTCTCCAATCTCGCTCTAGCCTCCCATTCTCGTTGTGTGCTCTTTGAAGAGAGAAAAGGAAAAGGAAAAGATAGAGCAAGAAACGAAATGAGAGAAAAGTAATGCATGTTTTCATATTAGAGAGTAAAGTGGTAATTTTGCTAGAATGATAATGTAAGAAAAAGGACATATAATCTTAAATTAAAAATGTAAGATATTTTTGATTTGAGTCTCCTTAAATGGATCATCCCGAAAATTCTCTATTACAAATGTAACCAAAACATGTAAGGGAAGAAAACATACAAAACAACAATTATTTCTTTCCCCATTTTCAGCTATCTATATTTTGAAAATTCTCTTTAAAATCCATCAAACCAACAAATTAATTTTTGGAAAAAGAAAAATAACGAGAAAAGAAGTTAAAACGTTTTTTTTTCTTCCTTTTTTTCCTTTTCCTAAGGATCTTTTGTGAAGATAAAATCTGAATAATATAATATATATATATATATATATATATAAATCTGAATAATATTAATAAGCAGTAGAAGACGAGCATGTGGTGGACATTGACAGGTGTCAGGCATGGAATCTTTCTGATAAAAAATTGAAAAAGAAAAGAAAAGAAAAAGATGGAATTGGAAGAAACCCAGAAAGCAACCTCTTTTTGTCCACCTTCTAAAAGGTGTTAACCACCATCCATAAATCTACTCTATTTGTTTTCAAAATTCTTAATCCCACTCAACTATATTTTATTTTTTCTGAATGAGTTTTTCATTTCTAATTATTAAATATATTAATTTGGCAATATATCATACCTTTAATTAATTAATTAATTAATGTATATAATTCAAGTGGTAATGATTATTGGCTAGATTTGTGCGTGATGCATGCGTTTGCATGACCATAATTTTTTTATTATTATTATTTTTTTTTTTGAGAAAGACCATAATCTTAAATGTACTTTAACTCAAATACAAGTTTAATGTTTTAGTCTCATATCAATCACTTTATTCCGCTATGTCATGGTTATTGAGATGATATGTTGGTGAACAATTTAACTTAAATGTAGGAGCTTGGTTTGCATTGTGAGTATTTTATCACGCCAAATGTTTCTCGTAAATTGGCATTCTCAATTAACTTATATTGAATTCACTTCTATTGTGAGCTCACATACACGTGCACTCTTTTAATAATGTTATTAATATCCCTTAGTTGTCAAAAATCAATTCACTGTCTAAATTTTTGCCAAAGTGAACATAACTCAGCGGTAATTGACATGTACTCTCAATCAAGAGATCAAAGGTTCAAACCCCCTTCCGCAATTGTCGTCGAACTTAAAAAAAAAAAAAAAAAACTCTAAATTCATAGTCTTTTTTTCCTTTTCGGGTTGTTCTAAGTTACATTTTAATATGAGGAAGTAATTCAAAATTGGGTAGTGTTTATTTATTTATTTATTTAAGAGAAATTGCAATGGGTAGCAAAAAATATTAAGATATTTGCAAATCTAGCTATGATTTTTGAGATTTACAAATTGTTGGGTTTTATGCCCTAAAGCTATTGTTGATTTCCGTCCAATTAGCCTCTGTAATGTGTCTTATAAAATAATTTCTAAAGTGCTAGTCAATCGTATGAAGTGGATAATGCAAGATATTGTGTCTGAAAATCAGTCTGCTTTTGTGCCGGGCCGATCTATTTTTGATAATGTGATTATGGGCCATGAATGTTTGCACTCTATAAAAAATAAAAGGAAGGGTAGGATGGGATGAGTAGCTTTAAAATTAGATAGGAGCAAGGCCTATGATCGTGTTGAATGGTGCTTCCTCGAGAGCTTATTGATGAAGCTTGGTTTTCATTATGCATGGGTCAGTCTGATTATGGAGTGTGTCAGAACCACTCGTTTATCTGTTTTACTAAATGGTGCTCCAACAGGTAGCATTACACCAACGAGGGGCCTTCATCAGGGGGACCCATTATCCCCTTATTTGTTCCTGTTGGTGTCAGAAGTTTTGTCTTCTCTTCTTTCAGGGGCAGTAACCCGAAATTTGATTTCCGGGTTTAAACCGGGGAAATTTTTCCCAGCGATATCTCACCTATGTTTTGCAGATGATAGCCTTGTTTTCTGCCAGGCATCAATTGAACAGGTGTGGATTCTGAGGAATATTTTGGCTCAATATGAACAGGCATCAGGCCAGAAAATAAATATCGGGAAGTCCGCTTTATATTTCTCCCCAAATGTACATCACGATTTTAGAATTGTGCTATCTGATTTATTGGGTATGCTAGTAGTTCCAAATTTGGGACGTTATCTGGGGGTACCGTCAGCATTCAGCAGAAGAAGGAGGGAGGACTTCCAAGATATTAGGCAAAGAGTCGGGCAAACACTTCAGGGATGGAAGGGCCATATGTTCTCTATGGGAGGGAACGAAGTTCTGATTAAGAGTGTAGCTCAGTCCATTCCCACATATCTCATGAGTTGTTTTAAGCTTCCAAAAACTTTGTGTTCGGATATTCACTCTATGATGGCTCGGTTGTGGTGGGGCTCTACTGACACAAAAAGGAAAAATTTGTCTCGGATTTGTTTACCAAAGGAGCTTGGAGGATTAAACTTCAGAGATATGGAGCTTTTCAATAAGGTTCTCCTGGCAAAACAAGTTTGGCGTTTAACTATGAACCCTTCTCTCTTAGTATCAAAGGTTATCAAAGGGCGATATGCTAGTCAAGAATCTTTATTAATTGCCCCAGTTAAAAGCAATTGTTCTGTTTTCTGGAGGAGTTTCGTTTGGGCTCGTGAACTGTTGACTAGTGGTATTAGGTGACGAATTGGGAACGGTCAATCCACTTCTTTTTTCGAAGATCCATGGATTCCTAAAGAGGTAACTTTTAAACCTTTACCTTTACCAGGTGTTGTTGATGTAAAGGATCATTTGGTTGCCAACTTTATAACACCCTCGATGGCTTGGGATTTAAATAAATTACGTACTGTGGCGCATGTGGATGATGTCAACACCATTGCAACCATTCCAATCAGCTCTATCCATGCAGAGGATATGTGGATTTGGCACTATTGCTCTCATGGGAAATATACAGTTCGAAGTGGATATAAGCTTGCTCGTAATCTGTTGGCTGAACAGGCATCCCCTAGTTCTAATGAACAACGGGCATGGTGGAACACACTTTGGAAGTTGCACTTGCCACAAAAAGTCAAGATGTTTATTTGGAAGGCATTTCATGAATGTTTACCAACTTCTTTTGGTTTGTGGAAGCGGGGTGTTGATGTATCACCTTGGTGTATTATTTGTGGGGCAAAGTGGGAGACTATTGACCACGCGTTTCGTGGATGTAAAAGGTCAAAGCAAATATGCGATTCAATTTTTCAGTGTCTAGATTCTCACATTCCAGTCAGGAATAACTTTGCAGATCGTTTGGTTTGGCTATCAAAACACTTAGATGAGGAAATGTTTGGAATAGCCTGTATTACATTTTGGTCTTTATGGAATGACAGGAACAATTATAAGAACCAAATGCCAGTTATGGATGGGATCAAACGGAAGGAGAGGATATTGGAGTACTGGCAAGAAACACGTTGTGGGACTTCATCTCAAGTTGACAACAACATCCCAATTCCAAGCACTAGTGACACAACAATGAACAATGCTGCAGGTGGCGGTCCACTCACCAGGGGAGCTCAAATGTCGCCTACAGAGCTGTATACAGACGCTACGGTAAACACGTTAGCACGAGGATCCGGTTACGGTGCAGTCATTTTGGGTGATGATGGGCAGATGCGTGGGGCCATGGAATTTTTTGATGATACGCGTCACAATCCTTTAGTTGCGGAAGTGAATATGCTTTAATCTATGGGATTCGACTTTTGCAACGGATGCAATTTACAACGGCACGTGTGTTTTCAGATTCGATTACATTGATCAAAATGATTAATGGGGATGTGGAGATTTCTACTGACGTATTTCATTGGATCTTGCAAATTCAATAGATGCGTGGCGCATTTGCAGATTTATCTTTCCATTATGTATCTCGACATTGTAATAGGAAAGCAGATTTCTTGGCGAAACATGCTCTTTCTTTTAACAGCTCTATGTTGTGGGTAGGAAATTTTCCACATGAGCTAGTGTCAATGAGTAACTCAACTCATTGCAAATGTAATGTTTCACATTTGGTGGTGAAGTAATGAAATGAAAGTTTCTCGTCTAAAAAAAAAACTTGTGAATAGTAAATGTAACAAATTAATTAATAATCAATAAAGTGTTTTTTTTAGTAGATCAACATTTGAGGGTGGGGGGATTCGAACCTCTGACCTCTTGGTCGAGGGTACATGCCAATTACTCCTGAGCTATGCTCGATTTGGCAATAATCAATAAAGTGTTATATTGGTATTATTCAGTAAAGTGTTATTGAATTTATTATCTTATGTTTTGCATTAATTAACCCCTAAATCCAATAAACTAAGATCCAAGGTTGATTAATTAAATGAAACTTGAACAAGTATGTAGGGACATACAAGGATCAATGTTCAAGAAACAACCTAGGGAAAAATACACTTTTGGTCCCTGAGGTTTGGGTTAAGTGACAGTTTGGTCCCTGAGTTTTCAAACTCAACAAAAATACCCCTGAGGTTTGAGATAAGGAGCATTTTAGTCCCTGCCGTCAATTTTTCTGTTAAATCTTAACAGTTGCTGACGTGGCACTATTATTTTAATTTGAAAAATTTATTTATTTTTATTTTTTTAAATAAAAATAGTAAAATAATAAAATATTAATATTTTATTCTTTTTTTATTCTTTTTTCTCCCACCCTCTTTCTTCTCTTTCTTTTTCTCCATCTTCTCCATCTTCTCCATCTTCTCCATCTTCCTTATTCTTCTTCCTAACTCCAGCGACCGGCGCCCCCCCCCGCCGGTCGCCGGTGACTTTTTTTTTCTTTTCTTCTTCTCTCTTACCCCATTTTTCTTCTCTATTTTTTTTAAATAAACAAAAGGAGGAGGGAGGGACCTCCCTCCTCCTCCGTTTCCGGCGCGAAACAGAGGAGGAGGGACCCTCCTCCCTCCTCCCTCCTCCTCTTGTTTATTTTAAAAAAAAAAATTAGAGAAGAAAAATGGGGTAAGAGAGAAGAAGAAAAGAAAAGAAAAGAGAAGAAAAGAGAAGAAAAGAGAAGAAGAAAAAAAAAAGTCACCGACGACCGGCGACGGTGGCGGTGGCCGCCGGTCGCCGGAGTTAGGAAGAAGAAGAAGAAAGATGAAGGAGATGGAGAAGATGGAGAAAAGGAAAGAGAAGAAAGAGGGTGGGAGAAAAAAGAATAAAAAAAGAATAAAATATTAATATTTTATTATTTTACTATTTTTATTTAAAAAAATAAAAATAAATAATTTTTTTTATTAAAATAATAGTGCCACGTCAGCAACTGTTAAGATTTAACAGAAAAATTGACGGTAGGGACTAAAATGCTCCTTAACTCAAACCTCAGGGGTATTTTTGTTGAGTTTGAAAACTCAGGGTCCAAACTGTCACTTAACCCAAACCTCAGGGACCAAAAATGTATTTTTCCCAACAACCTAAAAGATCTATAGTATAGGGATAAGGTTGGGTGCCTTATCTTGGGGACACTATGTGATACAACCCGCTTTGTATTCGATACAAATGCAATGATCCAAAGCATCCATGTAGTGGACATGTGAGTGGGGGTATCCCATGTAATGAGTTTGCATAAGACCGGACCACGAAATAGTAACCACTAGATGTAATTAACGTCATTGACTAGATATGTTATTATTTCAATAGGATGACCCAGGTAACTCAATCTGAATCCTGAGTGTGTTATGGACTCCTTTTCATGAGGGATTGTCCTTAGATTTGTATGGGTGAGAGTGGCCGGTTCGCCGACTCAATAAGCCTACAATTTCATGGGCAAGACCGAGTGGGGGCTAGGAACATAACATTACAAGATGAAATTCACACATTCCCCTATTGAGGCAAGTAGATGAGTGTTCCCTTAAGGGCTGATTTCGGGTCTTGAACAAAGGCGCAACGTCCTCTCCTGGCCCGAGAGGAACTTATGTTTATTGGTTGGACCCTAAACAACTTGTTCATTCGAGGGATTAGTGGTACTTAAGGATCCAGAAGTAACCTAGAGGTAAAATGATAATTTGACCCGGCTGGCGTTACAAACACTTGTGAAGGATTGACTTACCAGTATTGGTCAATATCCATGGACACAAAAATATTCTACAGTGAGAAGAGTGTAGTTGTGGGTCACTTGTTGTGGGTCTTTAGTGGAGTGACCCACAATTAACGAATGTTGATTAACTTGGTTAATGAGTTTAGCCAATTAGTCTCGTATCGTTGGAGCTTCTAATCTGTAGGTCCATTAAGTCCACCTACTAGCCTGTAAAGAGTTTTGAGATTAAATAGTCATGAATAGAATTTGAAGTACTCAAATTCATTAAGAGAATTTTAGTTAATTGTATGTGATGCAATTAATATAATGTATGGATATACATTATAATATAAGTTTAATTAATGAATTAAACTTTATAATATGAAATTAATTTTGGATGTGAAAAATTAATTAAGGAGAGAATTAAATATTTGAAGTAGTTCAAATATTAAATATGAATTAGATTCATATTAATATTATTGGTTAAATTTAATAGGAGTGAGATTCATATTAAAACTATAATATAGGAGAGAATTATTTAAATATGATTCAAATGGAAAGTTAATTAAATATATGATATTTGATTAAGGAATTAATTAATTGGAGAATTAATTAATTAGATTAATTTAATTAAATATGATTTAATTAAATTATTATTATAGTTTATAATTAATGTGCATTGATACATATTAAAACTATAGGTTAAGAGAGAGATGTACATTTGAGTATGATTCAAATATATGCCTAATTAAATATGAAATATTTGATTTTAACCATTAATTAATTGTGAATTAATTAATTTATTAATTTAATTTAATTGAATATGATTTAATTAAGTTGGATTTTAATACTATAGGTTATGAGAGAGATATTCGTTTAAATATGATTTAAATGAATACATCAATTAAATATAATTAAATTAATGGTTTAATTAACTAATATATGATTAATTAATTAAAGTTTAATTTAGTTTTATTTTAATTTAAATTTAGTTTTAAAACTCCCAGCAGTTACTGGGAGTTGGATCGTGAGATCATGATCTTTCTCTCTCACTAAGTAGAGTACCGTAAAAGGAGGTTATGGGTTATTCAAACACTCTCTCAATCTCTCCCAAGATAACTCTCTGTAAATATTCTCTCAAGAACACAACCAAATTCTTGTTGTCTTCTCCCCTTTTCAAGACAAGTTTGGAGTTCCCACAAGCCAAAAATCTCAGTAATTCAGAGTATTAGTGGGTGATCTTTTTTGGTGGTGTCTTGGGAGGCTACTGTAACGTGAAATCCAAGAGGAGCATAGTGTTGTTTTGATCTCCAACAAGTAAGCTCACAATCTCTAAAGTAGTTTAGAGTTAATTAGAACAACATGCGCTTAATCCGTTTAATTCATAGAAATCGTTTCTGTATGAACTTGCACAATGTATCAGTATTCTACGTAATTGGGATTGTTTTATGACCGATTAACTTCGCTTCCGCTAGAGATTCAAATCCTTCGCAAATATAGCAAAATTTTTAAAATCTGATTTTCGTTTTTTTTATTATTCCATTTTTACTCTTGTTGGTATATTAGTAGTATATCTGATATACTTTATATTTAGTAATATACGAAATATAAAGTATATTAGTTGATATACCAAATTTGATATACTTAAATGAATACAATGATATACCTAATATGCTAATGATATACCCTAATATATGCTTGATTTGATAAGCGTAACCTTTGATATATCTGATTATGAGTATTGATATATGAATGTTGATATACCAATGATATACTAAATTTGTTACTTTTATTTCTTTACTTATATTTGTTATGTTTCTATTTCTCTTTATTGGATTGTGTTGTGTTATTTACATATATTAAACGAAATGTTTGTCTTTTATAACATAAATGTTTGTGTTCTATACCTAATGAATGTTGATATACCATTAATAATACCTCATTTGTTATGTTACTCAAAGAATTAGTAACATTGATATATACCTGATTATGAGTAGTTAAATACATCAATGATCGACTTGTTATTTTTTTTTAAAAAAACATTGATATATATTTTTAATTGTTGATGTATTATGAAGGTCATGAAGTGCAAAATTTGTTTTAAGTATATCAATAAGATGCAATTTTAAGTATATCATTGGTGTATTAGTAGTATATCACTACTCACTAAAAATGTAATTTCAAGCACATCATTAGTGTATTAGTAGTATATTATCAAAGATAATATATATATATATATATATAGAGAGAGAGAGAGAGAGAGTATATTGATGATATATTTGCCAAATATCAAAGATATCTAAACTAATGAAAACTCATGTGTATACTTCATGAATGAAATATATTATATATTCATGAAATATATGTTGATGCCAAAATCCGGATAGAGAGAACTCACCTGACCCTCACGTGACATCAATGGTAAATTGGTTGAAGGAGAAAGACGTGAGCTGCAAAATAAGAGAAACTAAGCACCGGTGTGGTGCTTGCCACACCGACTCCGATGCTTAAGTCAATTAGGAATTCGTGAGTGAAGCCAGGAAAGTAAATTAAGAGGAAGAGAACAAATACCTCATTGAGTCCCCCTACCTTGAGCTTAGCCTCTTCTATTTATAGTTGAAATTAGAGTTTTCTCATTCCTTTTAGGGGAGGGAATAACCCTAGAGATTGATTCGGTCCAATGGGCCTCCGTGGGCTTGTTTCTCTTCTGAGCTCTTATCATTCTGACTTTTTTAAAACATGGTTCAAATTCAACTATAACATTATACATCTGGTATATTATATATCTAGTATATTAGTTGATCAATATACCAAATATCTAGTATATCAGTCACACTAAATAAAGGAATAATGTACCTGATATATGATATATCAATAATACCATTGATGTACTTTTTAAACTTCCAACGTGATTTTAGGTTTTTTTTTTTATTTTTATTTTTATTTTTTTTTTTACTTTTTCAACTTTAATATTTAAGTTGGATTTTTTTCTTTTTGCTATATTTACAACATTAAAATATTGATAACATGGTTGCAAATTCCATTTTTATTTTTGCTATTCTTGCAACTGCCCCTTTATTTAACGTATTGTTCTTAAAATGAAATTCTCAATTGAAACTTTATTTTTATTTGAAACAACAACGGTGACATATGGTTTTTGTTTTTTCAGTAAAAAATAAATAAAAACAACATTTATGAAAAGAAGATAAGAACCATTTATTTTTTACCCAAGTCTCTTGAAAATTTGGTTGTATATATATATTGAGTTCAACAATATTTTGGGGAGGACTCAACTCATGACGTCTTGGTCATAAAAGCACATATTTTATGTCAGTTGAGCTATGATGCATACACACATCTTATAAATGTAAATAAATTTGAGTTGATTATGAGCATGCTTGGGATAGAATCTTTTATGTGTAAATAAATGAGTATCTAAATTTTAAAAAAAACTATTTTTTTATTAATTTTTTCATAAAATTAAATAATAAAATGGATAGATATTTCATATCAATGTTAAAAGAGACAACTACTCGTGTTGGAACAATGATTCAATAATTATTGGATCATATTCAATAACATACAAAATGGTTGAAAAGAAAATAATTATGATATAGATTCCTTCCTTAATTTCATTTATAAGATGTGTGTGTATATATAAATTTTTTAGTTTAAATAAATTTAATTGTTGTAAAAAATTTAATCTACATTGGTAATGGCAAAGAAAATCAAATTCATACCTAAATTTTGACTGATATGTTACAATAGAAGAGATTCAAACCTTCAACTTAAATAAAATGTTACTAGAATCTTAAATGGTTGACTACTCCTATTCATGTTACCTTCATATGATTTCTTACTGATTTAATATATGTTATAAATGACATGTATTTTCAAAAAAGGATATAATAATTATTAAAAACCATTAAGTTACTTTTTCTATTTTTTAAAATTGAAAAAAGAAGTTATCATATTTAAAAGAAGTTTTTTCTTTTTTAAACTAAAGAGGTATGAGATATGATATTGTCCACTTTGACTAATTTTTTTTTTGTTTTTTTTTTTCATCCAAAATATATATATATTTTTTGACCACATGTGGGGGTGGGAGAAATCGAACCACAGACCTCTGAGTCGTTAGTACAAGCTTTATGCCAGTTGAGCTAAGTTCATGTTGGCCACCCAAAATGTCTCATGCTAATCAAGATATTGTCCCTTACATATATATTCATAATTTTCTCTTATCTAATCCATGGTGGGATTTTGGTTGCATTTCAAATAGTATATAATTAAAAATTAGAGACCTTGATTGAAAATTTTACACTTAGTTGATAAAATAATATAAATAAAATATAACTAATATTTTTTTTTGAGTTCAAGAACTATAGAGTGGAGATTGAGCCATCTGTCATTGGAGTTTTATCTATTGCTCGAATTGGTATATAATTAATAAATAGTTGGAATAAGTGTATGGAATTTCATAATTAATAACGTAATATTCTCTGTTTAAAGAACACACCTTTTATGAAAAAGAGTTTAAAGATTATTCCATAATTGACACCATAATTATGTTATAAAGTTGCAAGCTCTTTTTTTTTTTTGACAACAATAAAGTCGCAAGTTTAAAATTATAAATGCTTTTTATTTCCATAATTTGACCTCATAATTTGTATATTTACCATTATTACCAAATCCTATTCTTAATTAATTAAGAGCACGTATTAGCTCATTCTCAGAAACAATGTGCCCATATTAGTATCATTCTCCAAGTCATTTTGGTAATTTGATTTTCATTTTTCTTCCATTTTTCAGTATTTTCAATAAATAAGGTCGTAATTAGTAATTTTCTGTTTATAAATATTCTTTCATAACTTTCATTAAATTAAAAATTACCATTAATTAATCCTATGAAAATCTAAAAGTAAGCCAAAGTGAATATAACTAAGCGTTAATTAGTATATACCTGTCAGCATGTATATGTCAATTACCGCTAAGCTATGTTCACTTTGGCTCGATGATCAATTTTATAATACTTTAATTAGATGAACTATTTTCATATTAATTGAATAGTGATCCAATTTAAACATAAAGTTAGTCAAAATATTAATAGTTTTATTATTATAAGTGTGAATTTCTAACTCGTCGTTTTATTTTTTTAAACCTTTAATGTGAATGTTGTAAAAATAACGTACAATGTGAAATGAAATTAGAGTTTCATCCGTGCAAGCATAAAGGGGAGGAGGAGGAAACCAATTAAACATAAATTCTAATTAAATAAATGGGAAAAAAATATTATTTAAAAATATCAGTAAAATAAATAAATAATTAAATTCAAATAAAAGCTGTCCGGATGCGGCTGCACCGTCTCTCGAACGGACCACGAGGGAGCGGCAGCTTTTCACTACACACTCCTATAAAACGCGTACTCGTATGAAATTTAGCTCCCATTTTCTCGCCGCCGATCCTTCTATCTGCTGATTCACGGCCGTGTCGGAGGAGGACGCGGCGGCGCGGCGGTGTTTTCTCGGTTTGGCCTTATCTTCTGACTCCTTCATGGCTAACTTCCACCGCCTCTTCCGAGTTCTGTTGCTGCTTTTCACTTTCTCAGGTTTGCTTTCTTGATCTTGTTGGTTTGGCTGCTCAGAAACTGCGGGAAATGTTTTGGAACTTCTTTCTTGTTTATTTTAATCTCGTAATCACGGGAAGAACGTCGAAATTTTGGCTACTGGAGTTGTGAAATGTTCTGTATTTGTTTCTTGAATTCAGTGAGTTGCAGAGGACTGTGATTCTTTCCGGTTTCTTTTTTTGCTTTTGTTTTCTCCTCTGCGGATTTTTACCGATTAGTTGGATGGAATTCCGTTTCCTAGCATATTCTTTGTCTTTTAGGACTTTCTCTTCTCCAAAGAATATTTGTGAAATTGAGATGATCTATGATCATCTATTTTTCAATTAGGAATTTCAATTGTTCTAAACTCGCTGAGATTCGTTTCTCTTTTGATAGAATTTGGATTCTAAACACTCTGGCTCAGCTTTAATTCGGCTTGGGTTTCATTTCAGGTTCAGTAATCCGAACTCAGAGCGTTGGAATTGGAATTAACTATGGCCAGATCGCTAATAATCTCCCGTCTCCATCGCGCGTCGCCATTCTTCTCCAAAGTCTAAACATCAGCAGAGTAAAACTATACGATGCAGACCCTAATGTCCTGTTTGCCTTCTCCAGGAGTAATGTGAACTTCATTATAGGACTTGGTAATGAGTATCTCCAGAACATGACCGATCCACAGAAGGCCCTAGCCTGGGTTCAACAACATGTTCAAACGCACATCTCTCAGACTCAAATCACTTGCATCACTGTTGGGAATGAAGTTTTCAACTCTAATGATACCCAATTAAGGTCTAATCTTCTTCCTGCAATGCAATCTGTTTATAATGCGCTTGTTAATCTTGGGCTGGATAAGCAGGTTTCTGTCACCACTGCTCATTCCCTTAATATCTTAGCCAACTCTTTCCCTCCATCGGCTGGGACATTCAGGCCAGATCTCGCTGAATACTTACAGCCAATTCTCAATTTCCACTCGATGGCCAAGTCGCCTTTTCTTATAAATGCATACCCTTTTTTTGCATACAAGGATAACCCTGGCCAAGTTCCGCTAGAGTATGTGCTTTTCCAGCCTAACCAAGGGATGACTGATTCCATTACAAATTTGCACTATGACAATATGCTCTATGCTCAAATCGATGCGGTTTATGCAGCCATCAAAGCGATGGGGCATACAGATATTCGAGTCCAGATTTCCGAAACTGGTTGGCCATCTCGGGGTGATCCAAATGAGGTTGGTGCTACACCAGAGAATGCGGGGTTGTATAATGGTAATTTGTTAAGAAGAATAGAGAGTGGACAAGGAACCCCAGCAAAACCATCAGTTCCTATCGATATCTATGTCTTTGCTCTATTTAATGAAGACTTGAAGCCTGGTCCAGCATCTGAGAGAAACTATGGTCTTTACTATCCTGATGGCACACCGGTTTATAATATTGGATTGCAGGGGTACCTTCCAGAGTTGTTGTATTCATCATCCAAAAGAAATGTAAGAACCATTTATTTTGTTTTTCAGTCCCTATTATTGTTTCTACATTTTTGTACAAAAATCTAATTTTTGATGAATTCCTTTGCAGGTTTTCTCAGTTTTCAGCTTGCTTCTGATATTGATAGCCTGCTTAATCTACACTTGAGAGCTTCACCATCAATCATGAGACAGTAGAGGTATACCGAGTAATAGTTAGAAATTCTTATTCATAGCCTGAGTTTTATAGAGAAGCCGCCCATTACAGATCCCCTTTCAGCTTCTGCACTTAACTAACCATCTGTATTGTATATTTACTTCCTGTCCCGTCATCAATTTGGTTCATTGGATGATTTTTTTTGTAGTTTCACACAGCAATAAAGTATTATTATTTCATTAAAAAGTTTTCAGAGTTTTGTCTTAATTTGAATAATATTGAGCTCCAGAAGAAGAACAGTTTTGTTTTTCTTTCTCTCTTTGCAGCTCCATTCAGATACAATTGTAAATCTCACGAACTCAAGGACTAATACTGGAAATGGGCCATTCAATTCATTCTGTAAGAATCTGGAATCAGTAAGGTTTTTCTTCTCTTTCCTCCAATGGTATATCCAACATATACAAGAAGGAACCTATCTTCTTGGTGATAAATTCTGGTTGTCTCCATCACCCTTGTCTCTCTTATTTTTACATGTGAATCTCGCTCTTAAGTTGCTGCAATCTCCAGTTGAGGCAGCCTTGTTTGAACATCATTTCATGTACCTAAACACATTTGAAACCGAAAAAAGTAGTCATCTGGTGAAGGTTGGACAGTTCTCAATTCAAATCTTGGACTTTCTTCTCCCTCTTTGCTTTGTCTTTATTCTGGGCATCAGCTTCTGGCCCTTTTGGTGGAGTAATCTCATACGCCTTTTCTTTTTTGAAATCTCCTTGTTGGCGGGGCCTACTGATTTTTACCAGATTATTTGATGGTGTTGAATTGAACGAGGGTCAGCCTCCTTGGGCTTGGCCCTCTGTTTTCCTTTTTGATAAGTTTGATTTTGATTTTGATTTTGATTTTGATTTTGATTTTGATTTTGATTTTGATTTTGATTTTTGAATGGTGTCATTGAGGAGAAAGATGAGCTCCTTTCTATATGAGGCGGTGACTGTCTTTTTCAAAGGGAGGTGGTGTGGGAACAGATTTGAGTGGCTTCCAAATAAAGGAATTAGGTATATTTTTGTTGATATTTTTCATAAAACATGAGGTGTTCATAGATACCTTTTTTTGTATTCTTACAAATGGACTGGACATAACAAGAAGTATCAATGAAATATCACACTATTGTAATTTGTAAACATGAAAGATTTTAATTTTTTGATTACTGCCGTTATATATTTGATTAAAATATCCTTTTGTAGTCTTTCTACTTTGAATTTTTAGTCCATGTTCTTACAAACGTCAAATTAATCTCTACCGTTGGTTTGAAGTTAATTTTTTTTTTCAAAATTGATTAAGTAATCATAATAATTTTCATGCAAGAAAAGACACCCTGTATACTTGTAAAATTTATAGAGAGTTAATATAAACTATTCTTTTTTTTTTTTTAGAAAAGTTGACAATAAACTAAAAGTTTTATTCAAAGTACTGGCGTGAAGTATGTGCAATGTGTGCTCATATGTGCTTATGACCTTGGTGATGAGTTTGAATCTCCCATCTTTAATAAAAAAAAAAAACTCAAATCGAAGATGATTGTGCTGTACAATTCCACCAAACCTTCAAACATAACAACCGGCTATCGAGAATTCATGAGTCTTGCTCAGTTTTCATCCGTTATATGTGAGGTGATTAAGTTCAATGTAATGATACAATTTCTTTAAATACTGTTTTTCATATAAAATATTTTCACTAATTTAAATCAAATAATTTAAATTTTTTAGTTCAAGAAAAGAGAGGGGAGATTCAAAAGGAAATGAGGTAATGTTACTTTTCCTTATTCTCTCAAGTTTCTCTAAGTTCCTTGATACATTCTCTCTCTAGTTACTTTTGTAATTTAGTGTTTCCTTTCTCATAATTGATAATAAGATACTTTATTTTTAGTAGTAAGTATCAATTATTCAAATTAACCTTCTAATTAGATGAATCACTTTTGAGATATCATAATCAAATAATTGAGTAATTTATTTTATTTCAAAAAAAAAAAAATTGAGTAATTTATTATTTAAGTACTACCCAACAATGTTTTTATAGAATAAAAATTCTTGCTATATGTCACTTGATTTGTCATTTCTTCTAATGATAGGCAGTTGCTTTATCGATTAGACAAGACAAATGACATGGCTGACTATTTTATGTATTTTCTATTAAATCATTTACTTCAAAACTGTTCTCAAAATAGTTTAGTTTTCTCTAGAGTTGTTCGGTGAAAAGAAGTTGGGCGTTTTCTTCGTCAGTGAGGTAAGCTGAGATAATAACTAGTAGCGTCTTATTTTCTCCAAGGTAACTGTATTTCAGATGTTCTGGTAACGGTTTGAGTTCCAATTCCGATGAGTTAATCATGGACGGCTGCAACGACTTGATCTCTTCTTGGGTTGACTCCAAGGAATCTCTTAATGTTTCTATCCGCGTTACTGCAAATCCACTTTTGGTTGATTCTTCTATTTCTTCAATCTTTTTCCCACCTACCTCCTCTTGTTCTTCATCTTCAAGCAAGTCTTCCAGCGTTTCTCCTTTTAGCAATTCCTGCAAAGTAGATAAAGAAAGCTCGTCAATTTCATCAATAACTGAACATTCCAGGTAACTTGTTGATCGTTGACCCTCATAGTCAACTCTCCCTTCTGTACATCGATCAAGGTCCTACCAGTTGCTAAGAATGGTTGACCTAAAATAATTGACACTTCTTTGTATGCTTCACAGTCCAATATGATGAAGTCTGCTGGGAATACGAACTTGTCAACCTTAACTAGCACATCCTCAGTCTTCCCAATAGGATGTGTTAACGACCTGTCCGTTAATTGCAAGGTGATAGTCATAGGTCTGGCTTCTTCTATACCTAACTGCTTGAAAACTGAATACGACATCAGATTTATGCTTGCTCCTAAATCACATAGTGCTCTGTCGACGTTCCGTCCTCCAATGGAGCATGGAATAGTGAAACTTCCTGGATCCTTTAACTTGGGAGGGATTTTGTTTTTAACTAATGCACTGGAACATTCTGCTAGTGCAACTGTCTCGTACTCTCCCAATCGTCTCTTTTTAGACAGGATGTCCTTCAAGAATTTCCCGTAATTCGACATTTGATCAAGCGCCTCCACCAGTGGAATGTTGATGTGGAGTTGCTTTTGTTGGGTTTTTGATGTGGATTTTTCCTAACCGCAAGTGCACGGGTCAAGTAATAATATAGTGAATAGTAAATTCGAATGTCGTCCTCTGGATTGGATTTTTAAGCAAATCGAGTATTGTAAATAATCTCGCTCAATTTTATTTAGGGATTAAAAAGTGATGAATGAGTGATAATAAAGCTAAATCAAAGCAAGTAAAAAGAATGGAAATTCAATTGGGAAAACTATTTAGAGAATTGATTTCGCCGATTTAGTTTAGGATTGATTTTAAAGAATAAGTTATTATGCACAATGAAATTATGAGCCAAAGACCCTTTAATCACAACTACCTCTCCCGAGTATAATTGATTCTCATGCACTATCTAAGTTTATTAATATGCAAGGCAATGAGATCTTTCAACCAATTCTAAAGTTAGTCTAAAACCGTCATGAATTAGAAAGTAAACTTTATTCATGCAATCTTGAGTAAGTCTAGATCAAATCCCCTCTCCCGAGCTAGATTCGAAACTTAAATCATTCAACTAATGGCCAATTAATTGAAAGCATTAAATCAAGATTACAAACACAATAACATTACACAACTTAAACCATAAATCAATCCATAAACTTAATCAACTACATCAATCCCTAAGCTACAAGTTTAGCTACTCATGAATGCAAATACAAGCTCAACTAAACAAGTAAAAGCCATAAATCTAACTAAAGAAAGGAAAAGGGGAAAGAAAACTCAATGTAGGCCGAGATCGAACATCCCCGTCATGATCCCCACGAACGATGGGTTGATTTCCCACTTCCTCCCTTTGTTTTCAGCCTCCAAATGCTCTATTCTGTCCTCTTTACGGCTCCAAAAGGTCCCAAATCAAACTCCCCAAAAACCTAGCCGAAAATAAGCTTTTATTCTGATTTTTCGTCTTAGCGTCGAGACGCTGTCAAGACAGCGTCGCGACGCTGCCTCTTATACGCGCGTTCTGAATAAGGAAAAACGGTAGCGTCGGGACGCTTCCTATCACAGTGTCTCGACGCTGTGAGCTTTACGCGCCTAATCTGATATGGAATGTGAGCGTCGAGACGCTCAAGAGCTAGCGTCTCGACGCTAGCCTGCTGCTGACCGAGATTTGACTTTTTTCCACTTTTACTCTTTTCATTCCTTTGCATCTTTTCACGCCCCGAGCACCCGATTAACTCTAATATGGCATTATAGCTCCAATCAACCATTTCCTACAAAATAAACATTAAAGCACAATAAAATGGCCCAAAAATCATAAAAGACTAGCTAAATTAATTAAGTAAAAGTAGCTAGCTATGCTCGCTATCAGTTTTATGTTCTAAAACTCGTAGATAGTGAATGTTAACGAATTATACACTTGTATCAATACAGTGTTATTGAGTTTTCTACAATAAAGTGTTATTGTTAATTTAAGTCTAAAATTGCACAATATGACCCAAATCAAATAAACTAAGATCCAAGGTTGTTTAAATATAACTTGAACTAGTATGTGGGGGACATACGTGGATCAGTGTTCAAGTAACAACCTAAAAGGTCTATAGTATAAGGATAAGGTTGGGTACCTTTATTCTGGTAACGCTATGTGATACGACCCGCTTTGTATTCGATACAGACGTATTGATCCAAGGTGTCCATGTAGGAGACATGTGAGCGGGGGTATCCTATGCAATGAGTTTGCATAAGACCGGACCACGAAATAGTAAACCACTAGATGTAACACCGTTAACTAATTAGGTTAATGTTTCAATAGGATGACCTAGGTAACTCAGTCTTAATCCTGAGTGTGTTATGAACTCCTTCTCACGAGGGATCGTGCTTTGATTAGTATGGGTGAGAGTGGCCTGCACGCCGACTCAATAAGCCTACCTTCAGGGGACGAGACCGAGTGGCGGGTTGGGGACATGACAACACAAAATGAGATTCACTCCTTCCCGCTTCTAGGAGAAATAGATGAGTGTTCCCTTAAGTGGTGACTCCGAGTCTTGAACAAAGGGATCCCGCCCTCTCACTGGCCTGAGAGGGACTTTCTGTTTACTGGTTGGACCATAAACATGTTGTTTATTAGAGGAGCATTGGTACTTAAAAAGCCAGAGGTAACTAAGGGGTAAAACGGTAATTTGACCTAGCTGAAGTTACGAACACTCGTGAAGGATTGACTTATCATTATTGGTCAATATCCGTGGACACAGAAATATTCTACAGTGAGAAGAGTGCAGCTGTTGGTTTTTGGTAGAGTGACCCACAGTAAATGAATATTGGTTAACTCGATTAATGAGTTTAGTCAGTTAACCTCATATCATTGGAGCTTCTGATCTGTAGGTCCATTAGGTCCCCCTGCTAGCTCGTAAAGAGTAATTGAGAACATATTATCTTGAAAAGAATTTGAATTGTTCAAATTCAATTTGGAAATCAAGTTAATTGTATGAAGTACAATTAATATAATGTATGTTGATACATTATAATATAAAGTTTAATTTATGATTAAACTTTATTATAATGAGAGGATAGTATATTTGAAGAAGTTGAAATATGTGGATAATTAAGTATATGATATTTAATTAGTAAATAAATTAATTAATTATGAATTAATTCATTATTCAATTTAGTTTAAATTAAATGTGATTTAATTAAACTATATATTATATGAGAGATTAAATTAGAATATGATTCTAATATGTAATTAATTAAATATGTGATATTTAATTAATCACAATAATTAATTAATTTTGAATTAATTAATTATACAATTTAATTTAGTTAAATATGCTTTAATTAAATTAATAACTATAGATTAATTTTAATGTGAATATGATTCATATTAAAACTATAAGTTATAAGAGAGATGCATATTTGAATAGGATTCAAATGTTCGATTAATTAAATATGTGATATTTAATTAATTTATGAATTAATTAATTGTATAGTTTAATTAATTTAATTAAATGCGAATTAATTAAACTTAATTAAAACTATATATTAAGTGAGGGATGTGCATTTAATATGATTTAATGCACATGTAATTAAATATTTGATATTAATTACCTTATTAATTAATTAAATTGTTAATTAATCTCATTTGACCCCTCAACACACACTTGAGGGGTCAAATGAGATCTTCTCATTTTGGTGGTTTCTGTAGAATCTCTCAAACTCTCTCATTCTCACGTCTCTCTTAAGGGAATAGAGATTTTCTCTCTTTCTCTCTCAACATGAAAACACAAACGAATATTATTCTCTGTGATTTTCTTCCCTCTTTCAAGAATCAGTCCCACAACTGAGTTCCCAAACTCAGAGGATAGCGGGGAAGGCCATATGGTGGTGTTCTTTGTTGTTATAGAACGTTCAAGAAGGTGTTATTGAGTTCAGAGTCGTTAAACGACGGTATGTTTCTCAATGCTTAGCCTTTAGGAATTTCTGTTCTGAAATTGTTGCCAATGTATTGGTATTTTGCGAAATAAAATTAAATACGAACGGTCCAATTGCTTCCACTTTAACGAAATTGGGAATTTCAATCCTTCAATTGGTATCAGAGCCGATCGTAATCTTAATTTTGTTTTACAAAATTTGCATTGGTTGAATGGTGGGATTAATTTATGCATTTGATGTATGAATAATTTTGCTAGTAGATGGTTAGGGTTTTGGCATTTAGAATTTGCAATTTTCTTGATTTGATCATGTAAAGGCCCGTTGTTTTTGGGCATTTTTGTTGCAATTTAGCGTCTGTAAGTCTGTGTCATTGATTTGTATATCAATTTGGATGTAAATTGATGGATTTGGGACCAAGATCGAAGAGAATAGCCACTGAAAAATGAGTTTTCTGGAAAACAGAGAGTTAGACGCCATTGAAATTCCCAGAAATCGATGAACGGGCAGAAGAATAATCGGAAAACTGGAAAATCACATAAAATTTTTTTTCGGAAAAGCACGTTGGCCTGGGCTCGAACCCACGCGCGCTTACGACAAGGCGTGTTTTCCGTTGGTGTGCGTCAGGTTCGACTACGAGTGCGGTGGTTCGAGCGTGTCTGTGAACGGCTGGAGCGTATATATTTTTTTCTTCCTCGTGTGCGTGCGGTTGAAGATTAAGTTTTGGGCCGTTTTTTTTAATTTCAAATTCGTGGGCCATGTTTTCCATTCATGGGCAGTCAACTGGGCGTGCAATGTGTGTACGAATTTGGTTGTTGTACGTGGGCGGTTAATCAGATAGTGCAACGGTTTCTGGTTTGGTTCAGCGGTTTCGCACGGTTCAACGAGACTAGACCGGTTCTCGTAATATGGATCGATTCTTGACCGGTTCGACGTGGTTCGAGGGAATTTTGACTGGTTCGAGCGGTTTTTGACTCGGTTCGTGCGGTCTGGCGGTATTCTGGGCCGGTTTAGCATGATTTTGGCTGGTTCAGGTTATTTTGGGTCCGATTTGGTGCACTTGAAGCTGGTTTAAGCTGATTTGGAGTCGGTTCAGCTTGGTTTAAGTTGATTTGAAGATGGTTCAGTGCGGTTTAGTCCGTTTTCTTGCCGATTCGAAGGGTTTGGATGCGGTTCGAGGTGTTTTTCAGGCTGGTTCACGGTAGGAGACTTTAATAGATTGATTAATGTAATTTTTCTATTATTTTGAGTCCTAGGATGCCAAAACCTATCTACTTAGCTATTTAATTGCTTTATGAATGTCATATAGTATTTAAATCCCACCATAGGTTAAACATATTCATGCATTTTTAATTATAATTGTTATAATATATGGATCTGCATGGATTTTCTTTTCATGAATGTTTAATATAAATTTTTATATTAAATGGATGAAAATTGAGAAGCATTGAGCATGAAATTATTTTAGTAAAAATATAAGGGTTATATTTATGAAAATAATTTACATGCTTAATTTTTTTTTTCATGAGCTATTAATATAAAGGGTTATATTAATGAATGAAAATGTCAATGCATGTTATTAAATTTTCGTGGTTAATTAATTTAAGAGTTAAATTAATTAAAGAAAATTAAAATTGCATTGAGCATGACATTACCTTAATTTAATATAATTGTTATATTAATATATGTCATGTTCGCTATTGTATGTTAATAAATTAATTAGAATTTGATTGTTAATTTATTTCACCATAGTAGCATGTTATAGGTTTAATTCATTAAAATTTATAATAGTTATAAAATTAATGATTAGAAATTTATTAACCTATAACAAAGAGTTGCATGTAAACATATGATCTTAGGGTAAATGAATTAATTTTAAAATTGTATAAAATTAATTAGACATACGATCACTATTTCTAATAGGATTATAAATTTTTGTCTTGCTTAGTATTTTAATAGATTTAAAATATGGTAAGTAGGACAAATAGGATTTTGGTTATAAGGGAACTCTCCCAGTGAGGTTTTGTCTAGGCTGAAGCTATCTCCTACCTGGGAACTGACCGGTACCTGAGTTGAATTAACCATTGTCCTATTAGCAAGTGTTGGGCTCCTAGAGTGAGTAAAAATATGATCTAAAAAGACTCTAGAATTCCTGTGCAAGTATACACAATCTGCAACAAGTAATATTATCAATCCAAGTCCTGAATTAGCTTCCACTTTACCTATTTTGTGCAACTTTCTAGTGGTTTCAAAGATGGTAAAAATTGATTTGGTTTTATAGAATTATGCTGAAGCAAAATAAATGGCAGAACAACAAATAAACGAATAGGCAGACAGATTAAAGACAGACTCTGGTCAAGTTTAGTAATTGTTTTGAAAGATGCTCTAGCAATATTATTGATCATGCAAACTCTCGCAGTATTATTAGCGGATTCCTCCCGGAACTCCAGATCTTTTGGAATGTGTTTCAACCCCAATGAATAACGACCGATCAAGCACTAGGCAACTGGCTATCTCTAGCTCAGTCACTGGCGTTCACCAATACACAATGATCGTAGTGTGATTAATTGCCACACACTCTCTAAATCATCCCTGAAACTAGAGAAATGTATTCACACCGGCTGGCTAGGCGGACATAAAATAAGAATAAGCACAACAATTAAGCAAGTTGCAATAATCAATATATTATTAGAGATGAAGCACGACAACTACATATTACTTAACCAACGCCTAAAGCTACTTAGTTCATAATAAGCATGGAAACATGAATTACAATCTGAGTAGGCACGTCCATAATCACAAGATAATAAAGAAAATAATAATCTCCTTAATCAGCTTGCAGATGATGGTGTTCTTGGTAATCTCCAATCTCTCTATACTACTCGGCTTTCAAGGAAAACATGGAATACTTTTGACTTGGACGGCTACTTCCTTTTATAGAAAGATAGGAGGCTTGAATTAGGTCAACTTGGACACGTGTAGGGCTCTCCTTGCTCCTTTATCTCGAAAATAACTCAACAGAAGTCGGTTCATGAAGTTGGCTAACGAGCTGTGATGTGGCAATTTTGTTCCCAGTTTTGCTGCAGCACAGAATTTGCTCCCTCCAGTCGCCCAACAACATTAATTTGCACAAAATGATTTCCAAAGCTTCCATTCTACCAAATGGGTTAAAACATGTAATATCTATCTAAAACCAACCCTATTAAGCACAAAGGACACACAAATCCCTATATAAATGAGGCCTAAATAACTACCTTTTGGGCAGTTATCACACCCCCAAACTTGAACTATTGCTCGTCCCGAGCAATACTAACCAACCTTCCTTCAAGAATTCAAAACATTAGACAAAGAATAGCTTAATCCAACCAGACAGTCCAACACTACCTTTAACCTTTACATGAGCACTCTGCAAAACCGAGCTCTACTGCAGCAAAATGATTCCTCCGGCATGGACAAACAATCACCACTTTTAACTCATTCCTAAGAACTTACCACAGCCTAGCTCTATTATCAGACACATTTTTAAGAGGTTTATATTTCTATTCTTCAGACTTTAAGCAACCCTACAGTCATAAGCTTTTAAGCATGAGATGACCCACTTTATGGTGCAGTATACACTTGCCTCAAACTCATCACCAACTAGGCTCAATACTCATTATAAAGCTAAAAATTCCTTAGTTATTTTATCTCTTGCCCCTCAGAATGGGAACATTTTATGCTGAAGCTCACCTAAGTTCTGGGAGACAGAAAAACTGCTGGATCATCATTCATCCTTCAACACTTTTGCTCCATGAATATTCTCAGCAAAATTTTCAACAACCATTTTTTTTTTCAGCAAATATTTTTTTCATTTTTTTCACATTTCCTAGGTTATCTTTTGACGCGAAGACAAACTGTGGGTATCACAAATGTCCTCGGTTACTCAACAACCTAGCAAATTTTAAATGAAGGAGAGGAATGCTCGAGCAAAATAATTGGAGTAGCAAAAAGTCCCCCAAACTTGAATTATTCATTGTCCCCAATGAATCATTAATTTAGCAATTACACCCCCAAACTTAAATTTTTCTATCTGAATTTTTAAACTAAACGTGGGACTAGAACTAAGCTTAAAGTGGATCATATAAGTCAACACTACCTCCAGAATTTTCTTTGCCGCAGCAACAGTCCAGACTAGAAGAAATGCTCAAGCAAAAGGTTTCTGGAGATCAGAATACCTTGATCTAATTAAGCGTAATTAGTCCAAGCTTCAAAAATTTAGAAGAAAATTAGTTAAGTTTGAGTTACTCAGTGCTCATGGAATAGAAACATCCATAAATTTCATTAAAAACATAAGAAAAAGAATTACATAACAGATATATTTTTTAAAGCAGAAAAATTAAAAAGAAACAGTCATAACAAGCAAATATAGAAGAAGATGCGGTCAGGAATGCGCGAGCAAACAAAATATTTCAATAAAAAGATTGCACGCTCAAATCCTCCTCCTTCAGTCTTCCCGACCAGGCTCCTCTTCTTCAACACCTTCTCTTTCCACAGGCGGCGAAATCCAGGGGTTTAGTAGGTCCTTAAGGAATATGGGTAAGGCCTGATATGGTGTGGAAAAATTCGATTGCAAGGCCACCCTTAATGCGACATCCCTCCTCTTTACATAATCCCAGAAAGTCTGAAATTGCCTTTCAGCGAATTCCATTCTGCTGGAATGCAGTTGCAACAACTCTTGAATTTGTTGGATGTCGCACACCAAACCTCTTTGGCGTGCTTCCCGCGTTCTCTGAATCCTAGCCAAATTTGGCGTGTCTATTATTCCCTTATCTGGTAACATCATATCATCCTCACCCTCTGGCACCCCTGCCCTTCAGCATATCATCGTGATAGTGTTGGGGAAAAACAGCTTCCCCACCTTTTTCCGCCAGCAATCAAGAATCTTAGAAGAAATTATTTTTCCTACGTCAATACTCATAGAGCGAAGAATAGAAAAGGCAAGCAATACCTGGTCCCAAGATACTGTGGAGTCGTGAGTTGTTGGCAGTAAGCGCAACCTAATAAAACCCATCCAGGTGTTGGCCTCGCTTTTCAAATAAGCAGCCTGAAACGTGCGCTTCTGCGTCTGCGACAACCTCCATTGGGCCCCCTCAATGCCAACCTCTCGGACAGCCGCACTTAGCTGGTCACTAGATGGTGCAACCACCATCTCATTAAATGCTGCATGCGGAAAATCCTGGAGATTGAACAAATCATTAATGGCCTCTGGGCTCCAGTCCACGGGCATTCCTCGAACTATAACCTGAAATTCTTCCTTATCGTCAAGATTTGCGTAAAATTCTCGAACAAGGTTGGAATTAACAGACGCTGGTTTCGCACAATATTGGCTCCAGCCAAGGTTCTCTATTCCAGTCCTCAAGAACCGTGACAAATCATCGCCAAATCCTCGTTCAAATAGGAAGTCCCGTTTCAGCATCTCCTGGTATTTTGCTCGAGCAAAATTGTTGACGAAGCGAATAAAAGGTAATCTTTGTTCCTCAACTTCGTCAGCCTCACCTGATGCCTCGACAATACCTTTGCCCCTGTCTTCTCTTCGCTTGCGCAAAATCTCTTCCTCAGTCTTCTTTTCGCTTGCGCAAAATCTCTTCCTCAGTATTCTTTGTTTCTTCTTCCCTTGCTTTGTCTTCAACTTCCTTCTTCTCTTTTTCCCTTCGCTCTTCCTCAGAATCCGACGATGGAGGCGATGGGGTATTTCGAATCACCCTGACGCAACCCGCCTTCCGCTTGATGCGGCGGCGCTTTGGTACCTCAGACATGATTACCTCCACCTGAGCCTCCTGCACCGGTTCCTGTTCATTCTCTTCTTCTGGCACCACAACGGTCTGTTCATCACGAACGTCAGTCTCTGTTTCGTGATTCTTTTCAATATTCTCTTCTTGAACCGTTTCTGGGGCTATCGGTTCTTCTTGGACAATTTCTTGGCCTTCAACCTTCTGTTGTTTTCTTCGCCTCTTGGCTTCCTTCTCTTCGGGTGTTCTCTTTTTCTTTGTCTTTGCTTTCTGTACCTCCGACACTGTTTCCTCCTCATTATCTCTCTCTCTGTTTGCTCTCGTTTTTGCCATGGGAGACACAGGGGTTTCCAGAGAAAAGCGACGAAGGAAAAAGAAGAAGAGAAACGAAGGAAGTAAATTGATAGGGTAATTTTAATCACTTCTAATTTATATTGAATTAACTAAAGAATATATCGTTGTTGTGCACTAATCCAAGTATAAATTATGCACTACCAAGTAATACCTGGAGTATTCCAGGGTCGAATCCACAGGGAAGGGTGAGTACCTGGTCCCAAGATACTGTGGAGTCGTGAGTTGTTGGCAGTAAGCGCAACCTAATAAAACCCATCCAGGTGTTGGCCTCGCTTTTCAAATAAGCAGCCTGAAACGTGCGCTTCTGCGTCTGCGACAACCTCTATTGGGCCCCCTCAATGCCAACCTCTCGGACAGCCGCACTTAGCTGGTCACTAGATGGTGCAACCACCATCTCATTAAATGCTGCATGCGGAAAATCCTGGAGATTGAACAAATCATTAATGGCCTCTGGGCTCCAGTCCACGGGCATTCCTCGAACTATAACCTGAAATTCTTCCTTATCGTCAAGATTTGCGTAAAATTCTCGAACAAGGTTGGAATTAACAGACGCTGGTTTCGCACAATATTGGCTCCAGCCAAGGTTCTCTATTCCAGTCCTCAAGAACCGTGACAAATCATCGCCAAATCCTCGTTCAAATAGGAAGTCCCGTTTCAGCATCTCCTGGTATTTTGCTCGAGCAAAATTGTTGACGAAGCGAATAAAAGGTAATCTTTGTTCCTCAACTTCGTCAGCCTCACCTGATGCCTCGACAATACCTTTGCCCCTGTCTTCTCTTCGCTTGCGCAAAATCTCTTCCTCAGTCTTCTTTTCGCTTGCGCAAAATCTCTTCCTCAGTATTCTTTGTTTCTTCTTCCCTTGCTTTGTCTTCAACTTCCTTCTTCTCTTTTTCCCTTCGCTCTTCCTCAGAATCCGACGATGGAGGCGATGGGGTATTTCGAATCACCCTGACGCAACCCGCCTTCCGCTTGATGCGGCGGCGCTTTGGTACCTCAGACATGATTACCTCCACCTGAGCCTCCTGCACCGGTTCCTGTTCATTCTCTTCTTCTGGCACCACAACGGTCTGTTCATCACGAACGTCAGTCTCTGTTTCGTGATTCTTTTCAATATTCTCTTCTTGAACCGTTTCTGGGGCTATCGGTTCTTCTTGGACAATTTCTTGGCCTTCAACCTTCTGTTGTTTTCTTCGCCTCTTGGCTTCCTTCTCTTCGGGTGTTCTCTTTTTCTTTGTCTTTGCTTTCTGTACCTCCGACACTGTTTCCTCCTCATTATCTCTCTCTCTGTTTGCTCTCGTTTTTGCCATGGGAGACACAGGGGTTTCCAGAGAAAAGCGACGAAGGAAAAAGAAGAAGAGAAACGAAGGAAGTAAATTGATAGGGTAATTTTAATCACTTCTAATTTATATTGAATTAACTAAAGAATATATCGGTTTTGTGCACTAATCCAAGTATAAATTATGCACTACCAAGTAATACCTGGAGTATTCCAGGGTCGAATCCACAGGGAAGGGTGAATAGAGAAAATATCTCAAATTAAATCCTATTCTAATGATGTTGTGCTGGGGTAATAAAATATGGATGTGACAGGTTGAACATGCGATAAAGAAAAGCAATGATAATGCGATAGAAAGATACAATGGATGATGAGCTATCAAGACTTTCGCCGCAGCAACCACATGCGACAGATAAGATATTATTGTAGCGTGTAACAATGAATCGACAGAATATTGATGCCTAAGCGAGAAATAAACATGTGATTCCCTTCCGGTATTACACATGCGATGAATTAAGAATATTCCTATTGCTTAATTCATGCGTTTTATCAGTGCTCTATATGCTTGCAAGCGGTTGAATTATTCCTAAAGCAACCCAAACACATTCATGAAATATCCTAAGCGGTTGAGTTATTTCTAACACAACCAGACTACATGTAATGTATTAACTTGCTCTACTTACATATTTCCACATGCATTACCTCTCAGGGATTTATCATGCTACTACCTCTATCGGTTGATCAGACGGATATTAGTAATGAAAGAATTATCACATCTAAGTAGAAAACATCAATATCATTGATTCATTGCATTGCATACAAAAATAATCTTAATGCCTCATGGGCACCTAGGCTAAGCCTTGATAAAAAGAAATTAGTTCATGCTACAACATAAAATAAAACATAAAACTCTAAATTAGTTCATGCTACAACATGCAATAAAACAAAAAAGCTCTAAGAAAGACTTATGGATCCTTGGATCCCAGGATGCTTTGATTCTTCATCTCCCCTCTATGTATAGACTTTTCTTTGCTTGGAGCCAAAGCATGTATTTGCTTTGAGCCAAAGCATGTCTTGCTTTGAGCCAAAGCATGTTGCTTAGAAACTTGCTGTAGCATAAACAAGCACCCCATGCTACAGCAACAACTTTCCCATGCTACAGCAACAACTTTCCCATGCTACAAGCTTTCCATGCTACAGGCTTTCCATGCTATAAGCTTTCCATGCTACAACAACAAGCTTGTCATGCTACAGGCTTTCCATGCTACAAGCAACAAGCTTCCATGCTACAACAACAAGCTTGTCATGCTACAGGCTTTCCATGCTACAAGCTTTTCATGCTACAACACAAGCTTTCCTGATGCAACAATAAATTAGAATTAGTGCAGTTTTATACAAATTTCAAAGATAATAATCAATATGAGCACATTAATACAAATAAATCAATATTACTGCATCTAGCATATAAATTAGTTAAAACTTGGGTATTTTCACTCTCTTGAGGCTCACAATAAGCTTATATTAGATGCTTAATAACTTGATATTTTCAAGTTATCATAAATACGAAGTCGAAGTGAAAAGAAACTTACCACTGTCCGTAAATAAATAAGGCGTCAACAAAATCGAATCCCACCTGAAAAGATCTGCTCTGCATTTATTAATAATCCCGTTTTAATTTTAATCACTTGCAAATTGGCAATTCAAAACCATCAACGGTAAGTTTATGAATTCCAATCGCCCACGGTAAATCTCTATGCACTGTCCACCATCAAAGCCCTTGGATGATTGCGGTGTGACACGTGGCCTCATCAGGTGATACATGCAAATTTACCTGCGAAAATTCAAAGAAAAATCCCAACGGTAAAAATGATAAATTTCCAACGAAATCCCTTCTAATTCGGAAGATTTTTCTCCAGTCATAACTTTGCCGCAACAACCTGAAGAATCTTAGATACGAAATTCAAATTTCGAAGTGGGAAAATTATATCTTTGAAATTTAAATTTAATTTTAACCGACCAAATCAAATTTAATCTTTCTTGAAGCCGAATTAATTTAGAGAAAATCTTTATTAACTAAACAAAATTCAAATAATAGATAAAATCTAATAATCCAATTAACGAAAAGATAATTCAAAGATAATTCAAATAAATAACCGAAAATCAAATCAAATCAAATTCAAAATCTAAACCATAAAAAATAAACAAATACTAATAAACCATGCAAAATCAAATCTAACCTAATCAAAATTAAAAACAAATCAGAAAAATAAAATCAATACAAACACTGGGAGCTCAAAATTTTGCTCTGTGAAATGCTCCCGCAAAAATCCTGCTCTCTCAATCATCAACCAACCTTAGGGAAGGATATTTAGACTGAAACTCCTCACCCCAATAATGTTTCACATGCTGTCCATTCAACTTGAACACTCTCCCATCTTTTTCATCCTGCAAAGTAATTGCTCCATGGGGGAAAACCTCAATCACAATAAATGGTCCTGACCATTTAGATTTTAGTTGCCCAGGAAATAATTTTAATCTAGAATTATAAAGCAAGACTTTTTGACCCTTGACAAACTCTTTAGATTTTATTCTCTTGTCATGCCATAGCTTAGTCTTTTCTTTATACATTTTCGCATTCTCATAAGAATGAAGGTGTACATATTACACATGCGGAAGCAATTGAAGATTGAAAGCACTTAAGACATTCAATTTTACTCCTAAAGCATGCATGTTCTAGAAAAGACAGAATAGAGAGTTTAGAAAACACCAACCTTTGTAGCTCACTTATGTTGAACTCCTTGTGGTGTTTGCCTCTCCTATGCTCCTTGGACAACCTCTGGAGTCTTCCCTACTATACTCCGGGCCAAGAACGACTTGTGGGAGTCTATATAAGATAGGGAATGGGAAGGGAATGCTTGAAGCATCAAGCAATGAAGAAGAATGAGAGATGAGAGAACTTTGAGTCCAAATTCCAGCAGCATAACATTAAGGAAATGGCTCTCTCATGTTTGAATCTGATTCAAACTCCTTTTAAAGACATTCTCCATGCAAAGCCAAGCCTCAAGACACAAGACACATGGTGTATTTGCAAGCTCAAGTGGATTCTAGGTGTACATTACACAAGACATGCAACAATGCATGAATGAGTTGTCTTTCCACTTTGAATGATCATGCATTAAATGAATTTCCAACTAAATCCACTAAATTCAAATTGAAATCAAATTTCAAGCTTGCAAATTATCCCCAATTTCAATTCTAAATTGAAATTGATTGCTTGGTAATTAATTTGAAAATTTTCAAATTAATTTTGATATGATTAATCTAATTAATCTTTGTTATCTTGTGCAATTCCATATATATGATTCCTAATACATATATATAGTATTCAAAACACTTTTAAATACTTCATCTCTCATTTTCTAATTTAATTCATAATTAAATTATTGTGTCAAACACAATTTACGATAATACCCATTTTCCCGATTTTGAATGATTCAAAGCTTCCTATCTTTTGTTCTAGGCTTAATTCCGATATGAGCTAATAGGGGGACCTAATGGACCTATAGATCATGGGCTCCAACGATTCGAGGCTAACCGACTAATCTCATTGTCCAAGCTAGCCAACATTCGTTAACTATCGGGACACTCCACTATAGGCCGATAGTTGCACTCCCCTCACTATAGATATATTTCCATCCACTTGATTTAACCATGATTAGTAAGTCGATCCTTCACAGGTTGTTCGTAGCTATAGCTAGGTCAATAAGCCGTTTTACCCCTATAGTACTTCTAGTTCCTTAAGTCTCACTGATCCTCTAATGAACAATTGGTTTATGGTCCAACCAATAAACCGAGTCCCTCTCGGGCCAATGAGAGGGCGGGATCCCTTTGTTCAAGCCTCGGAGTCAGCACTTAAGGGAACAACCTCTCTACTATCCCTAATTCGGGTAGGAGTGAATTCCTTCTTGCACGACTATGTCCCCAGCTATCTACCCGTTCCTATCCCTGAAATGGGAGGCTTATTGAGTCGGCGATACTAAGCCACTCTCACCTATGCAGATCTAAGGATAAGCCCGAATAAACAGGAGTTCATAGTTAGCTCAGGATTAAGATCGAGTTACCTAGGTCATCACATGAAATAGTCAGTCTCGTCAGTAAACGGTGTTATAAAGCGAGAACGACTTATTTCTCGGTCCTGATCTTATGCAAACTCATTGCATAGGACGTCCCCACTCGCATGTCTCTACATGGACGATTTAGGATCACATCGTCTATACCATCTATAAAGTGGGCCGCGTCTCATAGTGTCTCCAGAATAAGGTACCCAACCCTATTCCTATACTATTGACCGTTTTGGCTATTACTCAAGCTTGATCCACTTTTATGTCTCTACATAAAGCTCAAGTGTTCATCCTATAGCCATGGATCTTAGTTTATTGGATTTGAGTTATTACAAGTGCAATTTACTTTATTCAGTAATGACTTTTACTGAATAAATCTCGATAACATCTTTATCGAATAAGTATATAAATCGTTTAACATTCACTATCTACGAGTTTTAGGGCACCAATCCCAACAAAGAAAATTGGCGAAATTCCTCTAATTCATTAAGCTGCAGCATTCTTATTGCTCCTGCACGACTCAGATCAAAATTCAATTTTTTTAAAGCCCAAAATGTTTTATGCTCTAGCTCCAATGGTAAATGACAAGCTTTCCCATATACTAACCTATAGGGAGACATTTCTAGAGGAGTCTTATAGGCTGTCCTGTAGGCCCAAAGAGCCTCATCCAACCTAAAAGAGCAATCCTTCCTAGATGGATGAACTACTTTCTCTAGAATCGATTTTATTTCCCTATTACTAATTTCAGCTTGACCATTTGCTTGTGGGTGATAAGGAGTAGCTATCCTATGCTTAACCCCATACTTAGCTAACAACTTAGTTAAGATATTATTAACAAAATGTGTACCCTCATCACTCACTAGAGCCCTAGGCGTCCCAAACCGCGCAAAGATGTGCGATTGAAGAAACCTTGCAACCGTCTTGGCATCACTCTGATGGCATGCGATGGCCTCCACCCACTTGGACACATAATCAACTACCAATAAGATAAAAACATTGCCATTAGAAGGGGGAATTTGCCCCATAAAATCAATACCCCATACATCAAATAATTCAACTTCTAAAACGTAAGTAAGAGGCATTTCGTCTCTAGGTCCTAAATTTCCTCTCCTTTGGCAAGCATCACATTGCTTGTAAAACCAGTGGACATCCTTAAATAAGGTAGGCCAGAAGAATCCACAGTGCAAAATCCTCATAGCTGTCCTCTGACCGCTGAAATGACCTCCATATGGCGAAGAGTGACATTGCTCTAGGATTTCCTTTGCTTCAGCACCTAAAACACACCTGTGAATAATACCGTCAGAGCATTGCTTATACATAAATGGCTCATCCCAATAGAAAAATTTTGCATCATGCTTAAACTTTTTCTTCTGCCTCCAATCCATGTCAATAAAAGTGACTCCCTTTACCAAAAAGTTGGCAATATCAGCATACCAAGGGACATCTCTGACTACCTTTACCTCAACAACAAAAAGCTGTTCATTTGGAAAAGAATCTGAAATGGCAGATTGCTCCAGCAAAGATGATGATGGATCAAGACGAGATAAATGATCTGCAATGACATTTTTTGATCCCTTCTTGTCTTTTATTTCCAAGTCGAACTCCTGCAATAATAAAACCCAACGAATTAGTCTAGGCTTTGCATCTTTTTTAGCCATTAAATACCTTATTGCTGCATGATCCGTGAACACCGTGACTTTGGATCCAACCAAATATGGCCGGAATTTCTCAAAAGCAAACACCACAGCTAACAACTCCTTTTTAGTAGTTGTGTAGTTGACTTGTGCCCCATTTAAAACCTTGCTTGCATAATATAAAGGATGGATAAATTTGCCCTGCTTTTGCCCCAACATAGCACCTACCGCCGCATCACTCGCATCACACATTACCTCAAATGGTAAATTCCAATTAGCTGCACAAAGAATGGGTGCTGAGATTAAAGCAGCCTTTAAAGTCTCAAAAGCCTTCCTACAATCTGCATTAAAGTAAAAAACATGATCAGTACACAATAAGTTACAAAGAGGTTTACTGATTTTGGAAAAATCCTTTATGAACCTCCTATAAAATCCAACATGTCCTAAAAGACTCTGAATTCCCTTCACTGAATTCGGTGGTTCTAGTCTCTCAATAACGTCTATTTTTGCTCTATCAACTTCTAGACCATTCTTAGAAATCCTATGACCTAACACTATGCTCTCCTTCACCATGAAGTGACATTTCTCCCAATTAAGAACTAGATGGGTATCCTCACATCTCTTTAACACCTGACCTAAATTATCTAAACAACTCTGAAAAGACCCTCCAAACACTGAAAAAGCGTCCATGAATACCTCAATAGTGGACTCAATCATATCAGAAAAAATTGCTAGCATACACCGCTGAAATGTTGCTGGAGCATTGCAAAGGCCAAAAGACATTCGCCTAAAAGCAAACGTCCCATAAGGGCAGGTGAAAGTGGTTTTCTCCTGATCCTCAGGAGCAATAGTAATCTGGTTATACCCAGAGTAACCCTCTAAGAAACAGTAGTAGGCCTGACCAGCCAATCTATCCAACATCTGGTCATTAAATGGTAGAGGGAAATGGTCCTTACGGGTAACTTTATTAAGCCTCCTGTAGTCCATGCAAACCCTCTAGCCAGTTACCTTCCTGGTTGGGATCAACTCATTGTCTTTATTGCTCACCACAGTGACACCTCCTTTCTTAAGAACACATTGGACAGGGCTCACCCAATTGCTATCGGCAATTGGATAAATGATCCCAGCATCCAACCATTTAATCACCTCCTTTTTAACAACCTCTTTCATTGCAGGGTTAAGCCTTCTTTGTTGCTCAACACTCCTAAAGGATCCCCTCTAGAGTGATTTTGTGCATACAAAAAGATGGGCTAATTCCCTGAATGTTAGCCAATGTCCAACCTACTGCCTTGCGGTATTGCTGCAGCAATTTTATTAAGGCCTCTTCATGCTTCGACATTAAATCTGATGTAACAATAATGGGCAGCGTCTCACCTTCCCCAAGATACACATACTTTAGATGATCCGGAAATGACTTCAAATCTAAAGTAGGTTCCTCAATCAGGGATGGCTTAATTGGAGGAGTCTTCATTTGATCTAAATCTAAAGACTCAAAAACATCCTCACACCTAAACAACTATTTTTCATTTTTTCTTTCTAAAGAACAAACTTCTAAATCCTCTACACTAACCGCTCCATGCTCTTCAGAATGCTTACTATCCGAATCCTGTATTGCTGTCTCAATAACTGTGCTCTCCAGAATCCTAATGAAGGAGCAATCCTCCATTTCGTCTGGATATTTCATGGCTTTAAACACATTAAATTTCACTTTCTCATTACACACTCTCATTGTTAATTCCCCTTTTTGAACATCTATTAACGCCCTACCAGTAGCCAAAAATGGACGACCTAGAATAATTGGGACATCTTTATTAGCCTCATAGTCTAAAATAATAAAATCAACAGGAAATATGAATTTATCCACTTTTACTAATACATCCTCAATTTTACCCTCTGGATATGTGATAGACCTATAGCTAGTTGAGTGTGACTGTGGTAGGCCTAGCTTCACCAATATCTAACTTTCGATAGACCGAAAGAGGCATAAGGTTAATGCTTGCACCTAAATCACAGAGTGCTCTACCTAATTCTTTTCCACCTATAGACACAGGTATGGTAAATGACCCTGGATCCTTAGCCTTGGGTGGTAGCCCATTCTTAAGAATAGCACTACATTCCTCAGTAAGAGATGCAGTTTCAAACTCACCTAACCTCTTCTTTTTAGTTAAAACATCCTTAAGAAATTTAGCATAATTAGGCATTTGCTCTATATCTTCTACTAAAGGGATATTTATATGCAATTGCTTAAGAATCTCTAAAAACTTTTTAAATTGACCATCCTGATTCTTAGGCTTTTGCCTTTGTGGAAAAGGTAGAGGTGGTACATAAGGTGGGGGCGTCACATAAGGTGGTTCCACATCTGGAACAGAACCTGATGCTTCAGCATTTTTATTGTGCCTCCAACACCCTGACCAGACTCCAACTCTTTCTCAACGAACAACATTTTTATCACTATTTTTATTTATATCCTGGGTCTTACTAGGCTCATTTTTTTCTTCTAACGGCATACCACTCCTAAGAGTTACTGCCTTTACCTGCTCCTTACCTTCCCTTCGAGGGTGTTCAGTATCTGATGGAAGTTTCCCTTGAGGTCTTGTCTTCAGCTCATTAGCTAGCTGACCCACTTGCAATTCCAGGGCTCTCATCGAAGCTTGATTACTTTGAATTGCGGCATCTGTACGAGCCATAAATTCTTTCATCATCGCCTCGAGAGAACTTCCCAAATTTTGCTGGGGCAAAGCCTGCTTATTTTGCTGGGGCAATACCTGCGCTTTAGCAAATCCTGACTGGTTCACCTTTTGCTGTGCTTGCACATTACTTCCTTGTCCTCCCCATGAGAATTTGGGGTGGTTGCGCCAACCTGGATTATAAAAGTTAGAATAAGGGTTATTCCTCTGATTACCTACAAAAAACACAGAAGCTGGATTGCTGGGGCAAAATTCGTAGTTGTGATTTTCACCACAATAAACACATGCTTCTTCTGCGACTTGGTTCACCATTGCAGTAGGCTCCATAGCTGGTGGCTGCTGATGACTAATCACTGTCACATTCTTAAGAGCGTTAGCAATCATAGCAAGATCAGCCCTAATGGTGGACACACCATCAACCTCTAATACACTCTTAACCTTTTTACTTGTGCCTCTAACATCTGACCACTGGCAACTATTAATAGATATTCTTTCTAAAATTTCATAGGCTTCATCAAAAGTCTTTGCCAAAAGGGCCCCTCCAGCCGAAGCATCAACCATACCTTGGGTTACTCCATTTAAACCATTGTAAAATGTTTCCATTTGAATACAATGAGGTAAACCATGGTGGGGACACTTTCGCAAAAGCTCCTTAAACCTTTCCCAAGCCTCACTAAAAGTCTCATCCTCAAGTTGCCTAAACCCTACTATTTCACTCCTTAATTTAACATTTCTATTAGGTGGGAAGTATTTACTCAAAAATTTTTCAGCTAACTCATCCGATGTCCTAATTGATCCTGGAGCAAAAGAGTACAACCATGCCTTTGCTCCATCTCTAAGAGAATACGGGAACAAAGTTAATCTAAGGGCATCCCTAGGCACTCCTTGAATTACAAAAGAATCGCTAACTCCTAGAAAAGACTTAAGATGTAAATGAGGGTCTTCAGATGACAAACCATGGAATTGACCCACGGTTTGCAACATCTGAAACATTACCGGTTTCATTTCAAAATTCGCCGCTTGGATTTGGGGACGTGCAATCCTCTGATTCAACTCATTAAACATTGGGACAACATACGCTCGAATGGCTCTGGTCCTATCGTTTGCTATCAAGATAGGATTTTCAGCCTGATTATTTTGCTGCTCATATTGTTCAAACAGCGGGTTTTGCTGCAGCAAACGATTCTGGGGGTCTGTTGGACCTTCAAGACCCTCCGGAAGACGCGACACGTTCTCCATCTGGTTTCTGCACTGCTCTCTCCTTATCCTGAATGTCCTTTTGATTTCTGGATCAAGTTCAAACCTTACCCCAGGCGGATCGCTCATGCACCTAACTCACACCTGCAAAAACAAACGAAACAATCAAAAAGTTCTAGCACCAAACCACTAAAACACATACACAAAATAAATCATATAAAAACTTATTCAAGTCCCCGGCAACGGCGCCAAAAACTTGTTGGGCTCCTAGAGTGAGTAAAAATATGATCTAAAAAGACTCTAGAATTCCTGTGCAAGTATACACAGTCTGCAACAAGTAATATTATCAATCCGAGTCCTGAATTAGCTTCCACTTTACCTATTTTGTGCAACTTTCTAATGGTTTCAAAGATGGTAAAAATTGATTTGGTTTTATAGAATTATGCTGAAGCAAAATCAATGGCAGAACAACAAATAAACGAATAGGCAGACAAATTAAAGACAGACGCTGGTCAAGTTTAGTAATTGTTTTGAAAGATGCTCTAGCAATATTATTGATCATGCAAACTCTCGCAGTATTATTAGCGGATTCCTCCCGAAACTCCGAATCTTTTGAAATGTGTTTCAACCCCAATGAAGAACGACCGATCAAGCACTAGGCAACTGGCTATCCCTAGCTCAGTCACTGGCGTTCACCAATACACAATGATCGTAGTGTGATTAATTGCCACACACTCTCTAAATCATCCCTGAAACTAGAGAGAGGTATTCACACTGGCTGGCCAGGTGGGCATAAAATAAGAATAAGTACAACAATTAAGCAAGTTGCAATAATCAATATATTATTAGAGATGAAGCACGACAACTACATATTACTTAACCAACGCCTAAAGCTACTTAGTTCATAATAAGCATGAAAACATGAATTACAATCTGAGTAGGCACGTCCATAATCACAAGATAACAAAGAAAATAATAATCTCCTTAATCAGCTTGGAGATGATGTTGTTCTTGGTAATCTCCAATCTCTCTATACTTTTCGGCTTCCAAGGAAAACATGGAATACTTTTGACTTGGACGGCTACTTCCTTTTATAGAAAGATAGGAGGCTTGAATTAGGTCAACTTGGACACGTGTAGGGCTCTTCTTGCTCCTTTATCCCGAAAATAACTCAACAGAAGTCGGTTCATGAAGTTGGCTAACGAGCTGTGATGTGGCAGTTCTGTTCCCAGTTTTGCTGCAGCACAGAATTTGCTCCCTCCAGTTGCCCAGCAGCATTAATCTGCACAAAATGATTTCCAAAGCTTCCATTCTACCAAATGGGTTAAAACATGTAATATCTATCTAAAACTAACCCTATTAAGCACAAAGGACACACAAATCCCTGTATAAATGAGGCCTAAATAACTACCTTTTGGGCAGTTATCAGCATGCAATGTCACTAGGTAATTAAAATTGTTTAATTAACCTAGACATTAGTGTAAAGACCTGATTATAAGAGTTATAATAGGCATAGACTTAGATAAATTGACTTAGCCGGGTTTATCTAAGTTAAATAACCCTAAAATACTGTAGGACATTTCATTGGGAGAAAAAAAAATATAAAAACAAGATTTTAATATCGAGTTTTTACTCTCACTGATAGCGAGCAGAGCTAGCTAGTTTTCCCTAATCAATTTAGCTAGTCTTTTATGATTTATTGACCATTTTATTGTGCTTTAATGTTTATTTGGTAGGAAATTGTTGATTGGAGCTAAAATGTGATATTGGAGTCAATCGGGTGTTCGGGACGTGAAAAGATACAAAAGAACCGAAGAGAATCAACGAAGAAAAAGTCAAATTGGGGTCAAATGAAAACCACCGTCGAGATTCTGCTCCTTGAGCGTCTCGATGCTGCCTTTCCTTTTCTGAACGCGCGCGTTTTAGAGGCAGTGTCGAGACGCTGTCTTGACAGCGTCTCGACGATACGACGAGAAAACAGAATATAAGTTATTTGCTGCTAGGTCTGAAAGGGGGATCTTTTTGGAACGTTTTGGGAGCCGTAAACAGGGCAAAACAGAAGATTTTGGGGCTGAAGCAAAGGGAGCAAGGTGGAAATCAACCCATTGTTCGTGGGGATCGTGACGGGGACGTTCGATCTCGGCCTACATTGAGTTTACTTCTTCTTTCCCTCAACTTAGTTAGTGTTTAGGGATGTTTTAGACTATTGCTATATCGTAACGTGTTGTATGAGTAGGTAGGCTTTAACTCTTAGGGATTGATGTAGCTGTTGGGCACGTTATGGATTGATTTACGGTTTTTATGCTATTGATGTCATTTATGCATATTTGTGTCCTTAATGCTTTCAATTTACCGACCATAAGTTGATTGATGTTTATGCTTGAATCTAACTCGGGAGAGAGGATTTAAATTAGAAATCAATATGCATAACTAGGATTTAGCTAGAAATCGAGAGATTATGGTTAATTCTAGAAATTGTTAAAAAGGTTATCCTTATTGCCTTGTATGTTTATTGGATTTAGATAGGGATATCGGGTTCAATTACATATGGGAGAATCATGTATGCTCGGGAGAGATATGTGTGATTTTAGTTTACCAAGATTTATGAATCATGGCATGTGTAAATCCGTTAATTAATCCATAATCCCAATTGGTGAAATCAATTCCCTAAGACCATTGTTTCCATTGGATTTTCATTGTTTGCATTACTTTGTGTTTGATTTAATTAAATTCTCACTCAATTCGGTTCCCTAAATAAAATTGGTCAAAAGTATTTTCGATAATTAAAATTTGACTAGACACCAATCCAGAGGACGACATTCGAATTTCACATTCACTATATTATTACTTGACCCGTACACTTGCGGTTAGCAATTTGCACATCACTCACATCCCCCTATGTTCACACTATGAGATCCATGCTCGCCTTCGTGTCGCCTTGGGCGCGGCCTCCCTTCGAAAAAGCGTTTGCATGGGTCAATAACTGTAACACCCGAGTTAGGAGAGGTACATGAATGAATCGAGGCCACATTCGAATGAGAGGGATCCTGAGGACATGAAAGCATGGTCAAGTTAAACTTAAAAGAATTGATAGATACTACCTATACCAAGAACTTACAGCTTCCTTTTCGGTGACTCAATCATAGGAACTTTGAAGTTAAGCGTGCTTAGCTTGGAGAAGTTCTATGTTGGGTGACCTCTTGGGAATTTTCCTAGGAAGCATGTGAGTGAGGACAAAGAATGCTAAAAGGACCCCGTGTTGGTTTGTGGGGACAGTCTTCAATCTTAGAAGCAGTTTAAGACAAGTATGGTGACGTGGCCAGGTCGTAGGGGAATGTTGAGGCCGTTAGGTGTCGAATCCGGATTTCGAATCTTGGGCCTAGGACGTTACAACAGATGGTATCAGAGCGGAACCTCTTCCAATAGAATGTGGTTCGGGGACAAACCAAGGCGGAAGCTGGTGGGCATGTAACACGCGAGTTAGGAGGGGTACATGAATGAACCGAGGCCACATCCGAATGAGAGGGATCCTGAGGGCATGAAAGCATGGTCAAGTTAAACTTAAAAGAATTGATAGATACTACCTATACCAACAAGGTGCAGCTTCCTTTTCGGTGACTCAACCATAGGAACTTTGAAGTTAAGCGTGCTTGGCTTGGAGAAGTTCTATGTTGGGTGATGTTGGGTTCCTAGAGTGAGTAAAATATGGTATAAAAAGACTCTAGAATTCCTATTCAAGTATACACAGTCTGCAGCAAGTAATATTATCAATCCGAGCCCTGAATTAGCTTCCACTTTATCTATTTTGTGTAACTTTCTAATGGTTTCAAAGATGGTAACAATGATTTGGTTTTATAAGAATTATGTTGGAGCAAAGTAAAAGACAGAACAAAGAATAAACAAATAGACAGACAGATTAAAGACAGGCACTGGTTAGGCTTAATAGTTGTTTAAAAAGATGCTCTAGCAATATTATTGATCATGCAACTCTCGTAGTCTTATTAGCGGCTTCCTCCCGGAACTCCGGATCTTTTGGAATGTATTTCAACCCCAATGAAGTGCGACCGATCAAGCACTAGGCAACTGGCTAGCCCTAGCTCAGTCACTGGCGTTCACCAATACACAATGATCGTAGTGTGGATAATTGCCACACACTCTCTAAATCATCCCTGAAACTAGAGAGAGATATTCACACCGGCTGGCCAGGCGGGCATAAAATGTAAATAGGCACAACAATTAACCAAGATGCAATAATCAATATATTACTAAAGTTTAAGCACAACAACTACATGTTCCTAACCAACACCTTAAGCTACTTAGTTCATAATAAACATGGAAACATGAATTACAATCTGAGTAGGCATGTCTATAATCACAAGACAATAAAGAAAATAATAATCTCCTTAATCAACTTGCGAATGATGGTGTTCTTGGTAATCTTTAATCTCTCTATACTACTCGGCTTCCAAACAAAGATGGAATGCTTTTGACTTTGACGGCTACTTCCTTTTATAGAAGGATGAGAGACTTGAATTAGGTCAACTAGGACACGTGAAAGGCTCTCCTTGATCCTTTATCACGAGAATAACTCAACGAAAGTTGGTTCATGAAGTTGGCTAACGAGCTGTGATGTGGCAGTTCTATTCCCAGTTTTGCTGCAGCACAGAATTTGCTCCCTTTAGTCGCTCAGCAGCATAATCTGCACAAAATAATTTCCAATGCTTCCATTCTTCCAAATCGGTTAAAACATGTAATATCCATCTAAAACCAACCCTCTTAAGCACAAAAGACACACAAATCCTTATAGAAATGAGGCCTAAATAACTACCTTTTGGGCAGTTATCACACCCCCAAACTTGAACTATTGTGCGTCCCGAGCATTACTAACTCACCTTCCCTTAAGAATTTAAAAAACATTGGACAAGGAATTAGCTTAATCAAATCAGACAATCCAATAATACCTTTGACCTTTACCTGAGCACTCTGCAAAACTGAGCTCTGCTGTAGCAAAATGATTCCTCCGGCATGGACAAATAATCACCACTTTTAACTTAATTCTAAGAACTTACCACAACCTAGCTCTATTATCAGACATCTTAAAACATATTTTCAAGGAGTTTATTTTTGTTTTTCAGACTTAAAGCAGCTTTACAGCCATAAGTTCTTAAGCATGGGATGACCCACTTTATGGTGCAGTATACCCTTGCCTCAAACTCATCACCAACTAGGCTCAATACTCTTTATAAAACTCAAGAATCCTTAGTTATTCCATCTCTTGCCCCTCAGATTGGCGACATTTTATGATGAAGCTCACCTAAGTTCTGGGAGACAGAAAAACCACTGGATCATCATTCATCCTTCAAAACTTTTGCTCCATCAATTTTTTTTCAGCAAAATCTTCAACAAATAATTTTTTTCAGCAAATAATTTTTTCTCATTTTTTTCACATTTCCTAGGTTACCTTTTGACGTGAAGACAAACTGGGGGTATCACAAATGTCCCCGGTTACTCAACAACCTAGCAAATTTTTACTTGAAGGAGTGGAATGCTCGAACAAAACAATTGGAGTAGCAAAAAGTCCCCTAAACTTGAATTATTCATTATCCCCAATGAATCATTAATTTTGCAAATTATACCCCCAAACTTATATTTTTCTTTCTAAATTTTAAACTAAGCGTGAGACTAGAACTAAGCTTAAAGTGGATCATATAAGTCAATACTACCTCAAAAATCTTCTTTGCCGGAGCAACAGTCCAGACTAGAAGAAATGCTCAAGCAAAAGGTTTCTGGAGATCAGAATACCTTAATCTAATTAAGCTTAACCAGTCCAAGCTTCAAATATTCAGAAGAAAATAGTTAAGTTAGAGTTAGTCAGTGCTCATGGAATGGAAATATCTAGAAATTTCATTAAAAACAATTAAGAAAAGCATTACAAAGCATATATATTTTTTTAGCATCAGAAAAAAATTAAAAAGAAACAGACAAGCAATTATATAAGAAGATGTGGTCAGGAATGCGCCAGCAAACAAAATATGTCAGCAAAAATATTGCGCGCTCAAATCCTCCTTCAATCTTCCTGACCCAAATCTTCTTCTTCATCTTCCTTCTCAGCAGGCGATGGTGGAATCCAGGGGTTCAGTAAGTCTTCGGGGAATGCAGGGAGGGCTGGATATGGCTTTGACAAATTTTCTCGCAGCACCCTCTTCAAACCAGCATCACGATTCTTAACATAGGTCTAGAAGGTTAAAGTTTGTCTTTCAGCAAACTCCTACCTGCTGGCCAACAGTGCCAGTTGTTCTAGAATCGTATTCATGCCGTAGATTCGCCCTCCTTGTCGTATCTCCTGCGTACGCTGGAGTCGCGCCAAATTGGGTGTATCAATGCTTCCCCTATCAAATAAAATTACATCATTCTCATCCACTAGAACCCTGCGTTTCTGCACAACATAGTAATTGTTAGGGGTGTACACGGGTTGGGTTGAGTTGGGTTGGAGAGTTTTTTTGGACCAACCCAAAAATTCGGGTTGGTCGGGTTGTCGACCTGAATGAACCGAACATACATTGCAACCCAACCCAACCCAATCCTTCTATTTTCGGGTTGGGTTGGGTTGGGTTGGGTTGTCGGGTTGTCTTCTTTTTTATTATTATTATTTAAAATTCTTTTTTTAAAAAACATTTATGCTGATCCACAACACTATAATGTAAATCTCAAGACCTAAAAGTCTAAATTAGGTAGATTAAGTGAAAAAGAAGTTAAAAAATAAAAGGAAAAAATAATTATTGGCTTTATGGAGTTTGAAGGAAAAAAAAGTTTATATAATTATTTGAAGTTTGATTAAATAAATAAAATAAAAAACACAATTGTTTAGTGCTCGAGTACGAAGTTATCATTGAAAAAAATTAAAAACACGAAAACGAAAAAAAAAAACATAGAAAGAATAGACCCTTATTCTAAAAAAAAACTATTATTAAAAAAATAATAAAAGATAATACATTAAAAATATATATTAAAAAAAAACAAATGTGTTTGGGTGCCTGTAGGGCTCAAACTCACGCCACTGTAATTATAGAGAAGGGATTAAACCACTATGCCACATAGTCATTACAAGAGAAATACGACATATTTATATATATATATATATAATTTCGGTTCGGTTTGGGTTGAAACGAACCAATTTTTTTCAACCCGAGAACCGAACCGAATTTTCGGTTTACTAAAAATTCAACCCAACCCATACCGAAAAAATTCCTAACCCAACCCAACCCTTACGGTTTGGGTTGGGTAGTCCGGGTTGCTCGGGTTGTTGGGTTTTTTGTACACCCCTAGTAATTGTATTTGGGAAGAACAACTTCCCCACCTTCTTTTTCCAGCAGTCAACAATCTCAGAAGAAATTATTTTTCCTACATCAATACTCATCGAGCGAAGAATGGCAAAGGCAAGCAATACCCTGTCCCGAGATACTGTGGAGTCGTGTGTTGTCGGCAGTAAGCGTAGCCTAATGAAACCCATCCAAGTGTTGGCTTCACTCTTCAAATAAGCAGCTTGAAACGTGTGCTTTCGCGTCTGCGACACCCTCCATTGAGCCCCCTCAATGCCTACCTCTCGGACAACCGCACTTAATTGGTGGCTCGATGGTGCAACCATCATTTCATTAAAAGCTGCATGCGAAAAATCCTGGAGATTAAAGAAATTATTAATGGCTTCCGGGCTCCACTGTACAGGCACTCCTCGAACTATAACCTCAAAGTCATCCTTAACGTCAAGATTAGCGTAAAATTCTCGAACAATGTTGGAATTGACAGGTTTTGGTTTCGCACAAAACTGCCTCCACCCAAGGTTCGCTATTCCAGACTTTAAGAACCTGGGCAAATCACTGCCAAATCCTTGTTCGAACAAGAAGTCACGTTTCAGCACCTCCTGGTATTTTGCTCGAGCAAGGTCGTTGACGAAGCGAATAAAAGGCAACCTTGGTTCCTCAATCTCGCCAGTCTCACCCGATGCCTCAACAATTCCTTTGCCCTTGTCTCCTCTTTGCTTGGGCAGAATCTCTTCCTCAGCCCTTTTTGCTTCTTCTTCTCTCGTCTTCTCTTCAGCTTCATTCTTCTCTTGTTCCTCTCTCTCTGTATTGTCTTTTTCAGAGTCAGTAGTTGGAGGCGAGGGGGTATCAGTTCGTACTACCTGAATACGGTCGGCTTTTCGCTTAATGTGGCGACGCTTAGGTACCTCCGACATGATCACCTCCACTCGAGCCTCCTGAACTGGCTCATTCGCAGTCGCAACCTCTGTCTGCACATCCTCATTCTGTTTTTCTTGAATCTCCTCTCGAACTTCCTCTGTACCCGCAACTCTCTGCTCAGCCTGTTCTCGGTTATGTTCTTTTGGTTCTTTCGGGTCTTCTTCAACTACTGTGGCAGACACCTCATCTGCTGCCTCCTGGACCTCTTCTTGATCCGCAGCCCTTTGCTACCTCCTTCTCTTCGCTTCTTTTTCCTCCGACGTCCTCTTCTTTTTCGTTTTCGCTTTCTGAACCTCGGGGGTAACGGGTACCTCCTCTTCCTCGTTATCTCTCTCTTTTCTCGCTATCGTCTTAGCCATCGAAGAGTTTCAGACGGAATTCTATAGCGCACATAGAGAACGAAAGAAAAATGCAAATGGCAACGGATGAATCAAGAAGATGAAGTGGGAAGAACATACATTGCAACCCAACCCAACCCAATCCTTCTATTTTCGGGTTGGGTTGGGTTGGGTTGTCGGGTTGTCTTCTTTTTTATTATTATTATTTAAAATTCTTTTTTTTAAAAAACATTTATGCTGATCCACAACACTATAATGTAAATCTCAAGACCTAAAAGTCTAAATTAGGTAGATTAAGTGAAAAAGAAGTTAAAAAATAAAAGGAAAAAATAATTATTGGCTTTATGGAGTTTGAAGGAAAAAAAAGTTTATATAATTATTTGAAGTTTGATTAAATAAATAAAATAAAAAACACAATTGTTTAGTGCTCGAGTACGAAGTTATCATTGAAAAAAATTAAAAACACGAAAACGAAAAAAAAAAACATAGAAAGAATAGACCCTTATTCTAAAAAAAAAACTATTATTAAAAAAATAATAAAAGATAATACATTAAAAATATATATTAAAAAAAAACAAATGTGTTTGGGTGCCTGTAGGGCTCAAACTCACGCCACTATAATTATAGAGAAGGGATTAAACCACTATGCCACATAGTCATTACAAAAGAAATACGACATATTTATATATATATATATAATTTCGGTTCGGTTTGGGTTGAAACGAACCAATTTTTTTTCAACCCGAGAACCGAACCGAATTTTCGGTTTACTAAAAATTCAACCCAACCCATACCGAAAAAATTCCTAACCCAACCCAACCCTTACGGTTTGGGTTGGGTAGTCCGGGTTGCTCGGGTTGTTGGGTTTTTTGTACACCCCTAGTAATTGTATTTGGGAAGAACAACTTCCCCACCTTCTTTTTCCAGCAGTCAACAATCTCAGAAGAAATTATTTTTCCTACATCAATACTCATCGAGCGAAGAATGGCAAAGGCAAGCAATACCCTGTCCCGAGATACTGTGGAGTCGTGTGTTGTCGGCAGTAAGCGTAGCCTAATGAAACCCATCCAAGTGTTGGCTTCACTCTTCAAATAAGCAGCTTGAAACGTGTGCTTTCGCGTCTGCGACACCCTCCATTGAGCCCCCTCAATGCCTACCTCTCGGACAACCGCACTTAATTGGTGGCTCGATGGTGCAACCATCATTTCATTAAAAGCTGCATGCGAAAAATCCTGGAGATTAAAGAAATTATTAATGGCTTCCGGGCTCCACTGTACAGGCACTCCTCGAACTATAACCTCAAAGTCATCCTTAACGTCAAGATTAGCGTAAAATTCTCGAACAATGTTGGAATTGACAGGTTTTGGTTTCGCACAAAACTGCCTCCACCCAAGGTTCGCTATTCCAGACTTTAAGAACCTGGGCAAATCACTGCCAAATCCTTGTTCGAACAAGAAGTCACGTTTCAGCACCTCCTGGTATTTTGCTCGAGCAAGGTCGTTGACGAAGCGAATAAAAGGCAACCTTGGTTCCTCAATCTCGCCAGTCTCACCCGATGCCTCAACAATTCCTTTGCCCTTGTCTCCTCTTTGCTTGGGCAGAATCTCTTCCTCAGCCCTTTTTGCTTCTTCTTCTCTCGTCTTCTCTTCAGCTTCATTCTTCTCTTGTTCCTCTCTCTCTGTATTGTCTTTTTCAGAGTCAGTAGTTGGAGGCGAGGGGGTATCAGTTCGTACTACCTGAATACGGTCGGCTTTTCGCTTAATGTGGCGACGCTTAGGTACCTCCGACATGATCACCTCCACTCGAGCCTCCTGAATTGGCTCATTCGCAGTCGCAACCTCTGTCTGCACATCCTCATTCTGTTTTTCTTGAATCTCCTCTCGAACTTCCTCTGTACCCGCAACTCTCTGCTCAGCCTGTTCTCGGTTATGTTCTTTTGGTTCTTTCGGGTCTTCTTCAACTACTGTGGCAGACACCTCATCTGCTGCCTCCTGGACCTCTTCTTGATCCGCAGCCCTTTGCTACCTCCTTCTCTTCGCTTCTTTTTCCTCCGACGTCCTCTTCTTTTTCGTTTTCGCTTTCTGAACCTCGGGGGTAACGGGTACCTCCTCTTCCTCGTTATCTCTCTCTTTTCTCGCTATCGTCTTAGCCATCGAAGAGTTTCAGACGGAATTCTATAGCGCACACAGAGAACGAAAGAAAAATGCAAATGGCAACGGATGAATCAAGAAGATGAAGTGGGAAGAAGACCCAACGGTAAAATCAAATTTCGAAGGTTCTTGAATAAATAGCTGCAACAAATCAAATCATTACTAAAAGATTTTGCTCCGTATTAAATGGGTTTACCGTTCACTTTTAATTTTCAAATCAAATTCCCAACGGTAAAATCTTTGAATTTTAATTAACCATGGTAAATAACTGCACGCTGTCAACGGCTAAACCGTTGGATAATCCCTGCGTGACATGTGGCAGCATCCCAGAAATTTACCTGCTCACAGAAATTCAAAAATCCCAACGGTAAAAATAATTAACTCACAATAAAATCTTTTTTTTTTCTCGGACGAAATGCTCCAGCCAGACCTTTGCCGCAACAATCTTCTGAACCTGAAGAATCTAGGATACAGAATTCTAATTTCAAAATAGAAACCAAATCTTCTAAATTCAAAAATAACAAATCAAATCAAATCAAATCTTTCTTGAAGCCGAATTAACTTAGAGAAAATCTGTATTAACTAAACAAAATTCAAATAAATAAAATCTAATAAAATCTAATAATTTAATTAATTCACAGATAATTTAAAGATAATCCAAATAAATAACCCAAAAATCAAATCAAATTCAAAACAAAATATATAAAATCTGAACTACCAAAAATAATAAAAATACTTAAAGATAAAATCTTATAAATCATGCAAAATTAAATCTAACCTATCGAAATTAAAAACAAATAAGCGAAAAATAAAATCAATACAAACACTGGGAGGTCAGAATTTTGCTCTGTGAAATGCTCCCGCAAAAATCCTGCTCTATCAATCATCAACCAACTTTAGGGAAGGATATTTCGACTGAAACTCCTCACCCCAATAATGCTTCACACGTTGTCCATTCACCTTGAACACTCTCCCTAGCTCAGTCACTGGCGTTCACCAATACACAATGATCGTAGTGTGGATAATTGCCACACACTCTCTAAATCATCCTTGAAACTAGAGAGAGATATTCACACCGGCTGGCCAGGCGGGCATAAAATGTAAATAGGCACAACAATTAACCAAGATGCAATAATCAATATATTACTAAAGTTTAAGCACAACAACTACATGTTCCTAACCAACACCTTAAGCTACTTAGTTCATAATAAACATGGAAACATGAATTACAATATGAGTAGACATGTCCATAATCACAAGACAATAAAGAAAATAATAATCTCCTTAATCAACTTGCGAATGATGGTGTTCTTGGTAATCTCTAATCTCTCTATACTACTCGGCTTCCAAACAAAGATGGAATGCTTTTGACTTTGACGGCTACTTCCTTTTATAGAAGGATGAGAGGCTTGAATTAGGTCAACTAGGACACGTGTAAGGCTCTCCTTGATCCTTTATCACGAGAATAACTCAACAAAAGTCGGTTCATGAAGTTGGCTAACGAGTTGTGATGTGACAGTTCTGTTCCCAGTTTTGCTGCAACACAGAATTTGCTCCCTTTAGTCGCTCAGCAGCATAATCTGCACAAAATAATTTCCAATGCTTCCATTCTTCCAAATGGGTTAAAACATGTAATATCCATCTAAAACCAACCCTCTTAAGCACAAAAGACACACAAATCCTTATAGAAATGAGGCCTAAATAACTACCTGTTGGGCAGTTATCAGGTGACCTCTTGGGAATTTTCCTAGGAAGCATGTGAGTGAGGACAAAGCATGCTAAAAGGACCCCGTGTTGGTTTGTGGGGACAGTCTTCAATCTTAGAAGCAGTTTAAGACAAGTATGGTGACGTGGCCAGGTCGCAAGGGAATGCCGAGGTCGTTAGGTGCCGAATCCGAATTCCAAATCTAGGGCCTGGGATGTTACAATAACAAGGTGAATGGAGAGAATGTCTATAGTAAGTGGGAGCAGGACGCGTGTCAACGTATCCTACGGTCTCCACCCCTAGGTCGCACCTGAGATTCTTATGATCCGCCCGCTTGTCGTCCTGGAGCGACCATCCCTTCGGAGGTCCTGATCATAGGTTTTGGAACAGCGTGAACTCTAGTAATGGATAGGGTCACTTAGGTTAATTACCAACAGTTGCCTTTCCTTTTGGTAGCATATGAAAGTGGGAGGGTTATTCTTACGGGGATGAGTTAAATGTGTTAAAAATCCTTGACCGAACAACGGTAACTAAACACTAACGGAATATGAGTTATTCTGGTGTTAGGGTTTGGTTGAGATTGTCTTAATTCAGAGGAGAAGTAGCTGACCACCCTTCGGTGGTTGTTGCTCTAAACCTTCGAAGTATCGTTGCAAAAACTAAGTTAATAGTTTTATAGGGTTTCTTTGATTGCTTATTTGTTTTTGCAAAATTTGATTGGATTATTGGTAATGGGTTAGTGGGATTAATAATACAAGTAATTTGTTACTTCGGCAATTATATAATATTTTAATGTGCATTGTTTTACGCTATTTTATAAATAACGGTAATACAACAAGCTTAAACGACAAATTGTGGTAAATAAGTAAAGGATTAGTCTTAACTGAGGAACGTCCTCATGCCCTATATGTTTAATTCATCAAGAATTGTTCTTAGTGAATAAGACATAGGACTCTGCTTAGAAAAAGAGAAATTGTCCAAGACTGTAATTTTCATTTACTTGTCTTGAAAACGTGATTAGTGAAGAAAGTGGTTCTCCCTGAATACTTGATTCAGGGGTCACAAATCACGTGTGTTCTTCTTCTAAAGGAATGAGTTCCTAGCGATAACTTCTTGTTGATGTAATAACTCTCAAAGTTGAGAACTAGAGAGGTTATCTCAGCTGTACCAGAGAGGAACATTAAGTTGTTTTTCTCAGTGGGAGCAAATACATATTATGAGATAATGTGTATGTAATTCCTAAGATTAAAAGAAATTTGATTTATGTATCTTATTTGCTGGAACAATGTTACTTTTTACCTTTCTCTGCTAACGTAGTTTCATTTCAAGAAAAGGAGATGATTTGTTCAGCTACACTGGAAAATAATCTATATGTTTTAAGACTAATCGAGAGTAAAGCAATCATGAGCACATAGCTGTTTAGGACTGCTAATACTCAAAGTGATAAAGAGGCAAAAGATTTCTCCTAAATGAAAATACATTTCTTTGGCTCTTAAGGTTAGATCATATTAATCTCAATTTTATTGGGAGATTGGTCAAGAGTGTACTTTTAAGTGAGTTAGAAGATGACTCTCTAATACCTTATAGGTTATGCCTTAAGGGCAATATGACTGATAGGTCTTTTACTGGAAAAGAACTAAAGAGTCAAAGAGCCCTTAAGCTTGTACATTTGGAGTCTTGTGGTCCAATATGTTAAAGCAGTGGGAGGGCAAGAATAATTCATCTATATTATAGATAAATTATTCAACGTATGAATATCTCTTCTTAATGCAACTTAAGTCTGAAGCTCTTGAGAAATTCGAAGGGGCTTAGGACTGAAGTTGGAAACTTGTTAGGTGAGATGATAAAAACACTTCGATCTGATCAAAGTGTTGAGTATAGGGACTTGAGATTCCAAGACTATTTGATAGTACATGGGATCACATCCTAAATCTAAGTTAGGAGAAAAAGAACCCTATTGGATATGGTTCGATCCATGTTGAGCTATGCTCATTTGCCTAAGCTCGATTTGGGGTCATGTAGTATTGACTGCAGTAGGCAACCCCAAAGGGAACGAGAAGTGGATACTTCTTCAATCCATAAGAGAATAAAGAATTTGTATCGAAAAATGCTAAATTCTCAAAAGAAGACCAAAGAAGAAATCATAAGCCACAAAGGAAGGTCGATTTAAGTGGAAAGCTAATGAAGCTACAAAAACATCCACATGAGTTGTTGATGAAGCTGGTTGTTCATCAAGAGTTGTTGATGGACCAGTGCATCTGGTCAGTCACATCCATCTCAATAGTTGAGGCTGCCTCAACGTAATGGGAGAGTTGTTTTATAACCTGAATGTTACATGGGCTAGTTTGAAACCTAGGTCATCATACCTGATGATAGCATAGAGGATTCATTGTCTTTTAGAAAGAAAATGAATGATGTTGACAACAATCGGAGGATTAAAGTCATGGACCTAGAAATGAAGTCTTTGCATTTAGATCCAACATGGGATCTTGTAGATCTGCTTGATGGGTAACACCTATAAGTTACAAGTGGATTTACAAGAGAAAATGAGACATTAAAGGTCTTAACCATAAGGATTCATACAACAAGATCAAAAGCAAAAGGGTTTGCAAACTTAAGTGATCCTTTCATGGATTGACCTAAGTATTTTGATCTTATAATATAAGATTTGATTCAATAATCAAATTTTTGGCTTTCATTAAGATATTGATGAGTCTTGTGTCTACAAGATCATTGTCAATAGTTTGGTAGCTTTCTTAGTGTTGTATATGATTGATATCCTAATAATTAGAATGATGTAGGTTATCTTACTGACATTAAAAGAGACTAGCAACTCATTTCCAAATGAAAATTTGGGAGAAGCTGAGCTGGCCTTGTCTCAAGTGTCTTATATCTATAAGATGTTAGTTAGATATAAGATGCAGAAATCCACGAAGGGTTCACTACCCTTTTCAGGGATTTAATTCTTTTGTCTAAGGAATAGTGTCCTTAGCCACCTTAAGAAATTGAGGATATGAGACACATACCCTATGCACTAGGGATTGTCAGTAAGTATCAATCGATTTCAGGATTTGATCTCTGGAGAGCTATAGTACGACTTATTTGCAGTCTCGACCATATAGGCTGATAAGCAGTTGCTTAAGAAGCAGCGATAGAGACTATATGACTTAGGAAGTTCAAGCCTAATTTAGAAGGTGTTCCAATTATGAACTTGCCTATTGCAAGACAAACAAGCACATTGAATCTAAAGGATATATTGCTGATACATTCACGAAGGCTCTCTCGACTAAAGTGTATGAGGGTCATCTAGATGGTCTAGGTCTACGAGTTATGTACAAAGATGTAATCTAGGACAAGTGGGAGAAGTGTACTGGGTATAGTGATACCATTATGTAGGGGTGTAAAATTTCCGGGTTGGGTCGGTTGTACGGACAGACCCGACCCAACTCGATTCAGAGCGACCCAAACTGGGTTGGGTTGGGTCATTTTTTTTAATAGACAAAAAAGGAAGATAACATTTCAACCAAACTTGACCCATAATATGCAAAAAGGAACTCAAAATAGAAATACAAAAAAACAGACAACATCATCCAGTTAATTTGAATATAGCATTTCACTGAATCCATAGGAGAACAAAATTTATGATCCTATCCCATAAATGGTAACAAGATTCAGAGCTACAACCAAACCAAACAAGTTTAACTAGAAATTGCCAACAATCCATTTGGCTTATCTCAATCCATCCATCTGTAACTTGCTAACTTGAAGGAAAAAGAGTATGAACAACAATACTTTTAATCCAAATCACAATACAATATAAATTCTTCTCCAATTTTCTCTCAAAGAGAAATTTTCATCTTCCACTAAGAAGCAACAAAAGAAAAATGGGAAGAAAATTTTGTTAAGCCCTTGCCCCTTTGTCTAATTATTATTAAGATGCAGACATGAACACAAATGACCCGAATCTTCTCATCAACATATGTAATCTGGAACTGCACCTTGCTTTTGCCACCATATGGAAACTCGAATCCACCAACTTTCACTTCAGGTGGCTTGAACACAACTTGAATCCATTTATCATCTAGTGCCTTCAGTTTACCTGTAAAATTCATATATCAAAATGTTGGGTTTTATGCCCTAAAACTCGTAGAGAGTAAATGTACTTTTGACCGAACATTAATAAAGTGATGTATTCTTCATTGATCTATGTTTGTATTATATCTTGTCTTATTAACCCTAATCCAATAAACTAGACATCCTAGGCTAATAGAATGAGGCTTGAATTAGTATGTAGGGACATACAGGGATCAATGTTCAAGATTTAGCCTAAAGGGTCTGTAGTATAGGGATAAAGTTGGGTACCATATCCTGGTGACACTATGGATACGACCCGCTTTGTATTTGAAGGGGATGAAAGCCCCTACGCAGCGGAAGCACATCGAATGGACCTTACGCCGTATATTAATGAACATTAAAATACCGTTACGAAAAGGCAAAATAAAATTTAAACATGCTTTAAAGTTGATGGAAATTGCTATAAACATGCTAGAAAATTAAATCTAAAGTTATTTTCATGCTTTTCTAAAGAAACGGGAAAGAACTGTGAAAAACCTTCGTTGTAGACTTGACCGTTTGATAACCACCAAAAAGCAAGATTTTAGTCCTTTAAACTTAGGCTAAAACAAGGCCAAAAGAAACAAAGATGCATAAAGAGAGAAAAATGTGATAATTTTATGCGGCGAGCTATATTCATGTATGCAGTGAGAAATTATAAAATATAGGGCGCTAACGCAACTAATTCAGTTGTTTTTCAAGTTTCTTCTCAGCACAGGCACACATCCAAGATGATCAAGAGACAGATAAGATGATGAAAAGACAAGCGCTGGCACAACTGTTGCAACTAACGCAAGTAGGCGGAAAAAGGGCTAAAAAGTTGAGCAAGTTGCCTAATGATGATTAGCAAAAGTTGCTAATTACTTGGAGAAGTCATCTTCCTTCACCTATAAATAGAAGCCATATACTCAAAGGATTCATCATTCAAGCTGGAATTTTTCATTCATTTTTGGATCGAGAGAGAAGGAGGAAGATCAATAGTGAAATCACAGAGAGAGCTGTGATTAGGAGCAAAACTTATGCTTGTAATGTTCTATTTCATAATGTCTAGTTTTGCTCGCATGAGCTAATTTTTTCTTCAAGGCTTAGCTCAAGCACCTCATGCGGTGATAAGTATACTTTGTAAGCGCATATTTTGAGTTAATTGAAACATTAATTGCTTTCTACTTAGTTGCGATACTATTTTCATTACTAACTCCCGCTTGGCCAGCCGGATGCGGTAGCAGTATCCTAAATCCCTGACAGGTAACACATGCAAATATTTCTAAGTAGAGCAAGTTAGCGCATGTCATGTAGTCTTGGTAAAACTAAACAATACCGCTAAAAGATAGTGCATGCATGAGCTTAGATTGTGTTGTGACTAACGCAATCCCTTGTAAGTTTTAGAGAACTACACTTAACGCATAAACTATTCAATTTACCACTTGATAGTTGTATGTCAAACACAAAAGGAGACCCGGAAGGGAAACTTATGATTTTTTCTCACTTAGGCATTAATGGATCAATTAATCAAAGTATGCGGTACAAGGTCCTTATAAACGCATGAGGTTGCAACCGCGACAACCTTGATACCATTCCCTTGCATTTCTCTTCTAACTCTCGTCGCATGTTCAACTTTCTGTAAGTAATATTTTGTTTGTTATCCCATCAACTCTATTATTCTACCTTTTTACATAATATCATACGTTTTAGAGTTTAGATCAGTAAATATTGTTAAAAGTTTTGCAAATACCCCTTCCCTGTGGATTCGACTCTGGATTCACCAGGTATTACTTGATTTTGTCAATTTATACTTGGATTGATTATTATCTACGACTATATTTCTGGACATACTGACAACCAATCACCGTTCTTCGCCAATGATGCTCCAACGAATGAAAACGCAGCGACTCCTTGATTTCTTCGCTGGAAATTTTCTTCAAAGACACAATAACCACAAAGGTTACACCGGTATGTCTCTAAGTCTAGGAGGCAAAAGACTTGTGGGAGTCTTTCTCTAAGAGGGAGGCTAGAGAGAATTCTAGGGTCTTGTCTTGTGAGTCTAAGAGCAAGAAGGCTACTAAACCAATTAGGTCTAGTGTTCTATTTATAGAAGAGTGACCATGAATAAAATATTCAATTAAATCAATCTTTTCCAAAATTTATTCAATCTTATTCCTTATTTAATCAATCCAAGATCAATCAATTCCATAATTGATTAATCTTTTCCACAAATGACTAATTACTTCCATAAGTGATTAGATCATTTCCATAAATGATTAATCACTTCCTTAAGTGATTAATTATTTTCATAATTGATTAATTCCCGATTAATTAATTCTTTAATTAATTAACCACCAATTAAATATCACATATTTAATTTTCGACTTTGAATTAATTAATTTGCCCAAATAGATTTTAGGCATTAAAATTAATTAATTCATATTTGAACTCTTTCAAACTTCCATAAATTTATTGTGACTCAAATTTATATTAATATTTGAATTTCTTCAAATATTAATTTCTTTTATAATAATCTATCAATATATATTATATTGTTTCCCTTAGTAAATTGAACACTTTCAATTCACATTTATTACTTAGTTGCCTCAAATTACTTTATGAGCTACCAGTGGGACCTAATGGACCTGCAGATCAGAAGCTCCACCGATGTGAGATTAATTGGTCAAACTCATTAACCAAATTAATCAATCGTTAACTGTGTGTACATTCCACTATAGACTCACAATTGCACTCTTCTCACTACATACATATTTTCTGTGTCCACGGATATAGACCAATAACGACTAGTTAGTCCTTCACGAGTGTCCGTAACACCAGCTGGGTCAAATTACCATTTTACCCTTGGGTTACTTCTATTTCCTTAAGTACCAGTTCTCCTCTAATGAACAACTTGTTTGTGGTTCAAACATCAAACAGAAAACTCTATCGTGCCATTGAGAGGGTAGGGCCCTTTGTTTAAGACTCGGAGTCACCACTTAAGGGAACACTCATCTACTTCCCTAAAGTCAGGAAGGAGTGGATTCCATCTTGTACAATTATGTTTCCAGCTCTCACTCGGTCTTGTCCCCAATATGGTAGGCTTATTGAGTCGACGTATTGGCCACTCTCACCCATACAAATCAAAGGACAATCCCTCATGAGAAGGAGTCCATAATCAACTCAGGATTAAGACCAAGTTGTCTAGGTCGTCCTATGAAATGAGTTTGCATAAGACCGAACCGCAAAAGGGTAACCATTGGTTATACCCCCACTCGCATGTCTCTTACACGAATGCGTTGGATCATACCGTTTGTATCAAATACAAAGTGGGTTGTATCCATAGTGTCACCAGGATAAGGCACCCAATCTTATCCCTATACTATAGACCCTTTAGGCTGTTTCTTGAACAGTGATCCCCATATGTCGCTACATATAGTTCAAGACTCATTTTACAACCTAGGATGTCTAGTTTATTGGATTAGGGTTATTTTAGGCAAAGGCAAATATAAAATAACTAATAACATTTAATGGAAAAATATATTAATAGTATTTCATTAATATTCGGTTTATGCCCTAAAACTCGTAGATAGTGAATGTAACCGTTGACCGGATATTAATGAAATAATATTGATATATTTTTCCATTAATTGTTATTAGTTATTTTATATTTGTCTTTGCCTAATAATAACCCTAATCCAATAAACTAGACATCCAAGGTTGTAATATGAGTCTTGAACTATATGTAGCGACATATGGGATCATTGTTCAAGAAACAGCCTAAAGGGTCTATAGTATAGGGATAAGACTGGGTGCCTTATCCTGGTGACACTATGGATACGACCCACTTTGTATTTGATACAAACGCTGCGATCCAACGCGTTCGTGTAGGAGACATGCGGGTGGGGGTATCCTATGCAATGAGTTTGCATAAGACCGGACCGCAAAATAGTAACCACTGGTTATAACACCGTTAACTAGTTGGTTTTCTATTTCACTAGGACGACCTAGACAACTTAGTCTTAATCCTGAGTTGATTATGGACTCCTGCTCATGAGAGATTGTCCTTTGATTTGTATGGGTGAGAGTGGCCAATACGCCGACTCAATAAGCCTACCACTTTGGGGACAAGACCGAATGGGGAGGTGGGAACATAATCGTACAAGATGGAATTCACTCCTTCCCGACTTTAGGGAAGCAGATGAGTGTTCCCTTAAGTGGTTACTCCGAGTCTTGAACAAAGGGCCCTACCCTCTCAATGGCACGAGAGGGTTTTCTGTTTGATGGTTGGACCACAAACAGGTTGTTCATTAGAGGAGAATTGGTACTTAAGGAAATATAGGAAACCCAGGGGTAAAACGGTAATTTGACCCAGCTGGTGTTACGGACACTCGTGAAGGACTAACTAGTCGATATTGGTCTAGATCCGTGGACACAGAAAATATGTATGCAGTTAGAAGAGTGCAACTGTGAGTCTATAGTAGAATGTACACACAGTTAACGAATATTGATTAATGTGGTTAATGAGTTTGACCAATTAATCTCACATCGTTGGAGCTTCTGATCTGCAGGTCCATTAGGTCCCACTGGTAGCTCGTAAAGTAATTTGAGGCAACTAAGTAATAAAAGTAAATTGAAAATGTTCAATTTATTAAGGGGAACAAATATAATATATATTGATATATTATTATGAGAGAAATTAATATTTGAAAAGTTCAAATATAAATTTATGGAAGTTTGAAAGAGTTCAAAATAATGAATTAATTAATTTAAGGCCTAAAATGTGTTTGGGCAAATTAATTAATTCTAGGCCGGGAATTAAATATGTGATATTTAATTGGTGGTTAATTAATTAAAGAATTCATTAACCGGGAATTAATCAATTATGGAAATAATTAATCACTTAAGGAAGTGATTAATCATTTATGGAAATGATCTAATCACTTATGGAAGTAATTAGTCATTTGTGGAAAAGATTAATCAATTATGGAATTGATTGATCATGATTGATTAATTAAGGAATAAGATTGAATCAATTATGGAAAAGATTGATTTAATTGAATATTTTATTCATGGCCTCTCTTCTATAAATAGAACACTAGACCTAATTGGTCATGACACTTTTTGGGACTTGACACTCTTGAAAGACAAGACCTAGAATTCTCTCTAGCCTCCCTCTTAGAGAAAGACTCCCACAAGTCTTTTGCCTCCTAGACTCAGAGACATACCGGTATAACCTCTGTGGTGATTGTGTCAATCAAAGAAGAATTTCCAGCGAAGAAAACCTTAAAGCGGCTGCTGCGTTTTCGTTCGTGGAGCGTCGTTGGCGAAGAACGGTCAAGTCTACAACGGAGGTTTGTAACGGTTCTTCCTCTTTTCTTTAGAAAAGTTTTTTTTTAAAAATAAATTTAGATTTATTTTAGCATGTTTAAACCAATTTTACAGCGGCTTTAAAGGTTGTTTAAAGTTTTGTATGAGTTATCGTAACGGTATTTTAATGTTAATTAATATACGGCGTAAGGTCCAATCGATGCGCTTCCGTTGCGTGGGGACTTTTATTCCCTTCAATTGGTATCAGAGCCATCGCTGTCCCTATTAATTAATATTAAAAGTTGCGATAGGCTCTAAAAGGTGGGATTTATGCATAATGTGTTTTCGGTTTGCGTTTAACTGTTTGGGTTAATTTTATGGCCATAGTTTTTTTTGTGATTTTGGTCATTTAAGGCCCGGTGTTTCGGGTATTTTTTATGTAAATCGAGTCCTTGTAAGTCCGTGTCTAGATTTAGGGCTGTTATCGATGAAGATCGAGATGATTTTGGGCGAAAATCATGAAGAACGGCGCTGGAATTCGAAAAAACAGAGTGCAGAACAGTGGAACCGACATTTTAGGGCATACTGGAAAATTTCCCGGTCGGGACCGGGATCCAGACTGGGATCCCGACCGGGATCGTGACCGGGATCCCGACCGAGACCGAGATCCCGACCGGGACTGGGATCCCGACCGGGATCGGGATCCGGACCAGCATCCGGACCGGGATTCGGACCGGGTCCAGACCGGGATCCGGACCAGGATCCAGACCGGGATCCGGACCAGGAAATCGATCTGGTTCGTTTTTTTTGGATCAGCCCGATTTTCTGTGTTATTGCCTCGGTTCAGCCAATTTTTGGCATGGTTCGTGATTTTGGAGGCCGGTTCGAGGTGGTTCGGGGCGGTTCGTGATGTCTAGACAAAATTCCGGAGCTGTACAAGGATTTTTAGGATAGAATTTAGCTAAATTAATGTAATTTAATGCTTTATTTTATCCTAGGGGCCAAAATTAACCGTTTCAATTGCTATTTATATGCTTTATGGATGTCATATAGAATATTTAATCCCACCTTAGGTTATAAACATGCTCATGCATTTTTTATATATTATAAATTGTTATAATGTATGTTTAAATGCATGGAATTGTTTTCATATTTTTTAATATAAGTGTATATTAATTATATGAAAAATTGGAAAGCATGAAGCATGTCATTACTTAAATTAAATATAAATAGTTATGTTTAATGTGATGAATGAAGCATGCTTGATTGATTTTCTTGATTGGCTTATAATTGTTATAATAAAAGAAAATCAAAATTGCATGAAACATCCATAGTTAATAATATAATTGTTATATTATTCATGCAATTAGTGTGGTTTAATTATTTAATTTAAATGAGATTGTTGAATGAATTAAACCCTAGATTCTTGATTATAGTATTAATCATTAAAATTTGAAATAGTTTTTTTTATTAATGATTAGAAACCGTCAATCTATAATCAAGATTTGCATGCAAACATAAGATCATAGGATAAATTGGATTAATTTTAAATTGTTTAAAATTAATTAGACCTAGATCAATTTCTAATAGGATTAGAATCTTTTCTTACTTATGATTAAAAATAGTTTTAATTGACTAAGTAGGAAAAACATTGCTATGATTATAAGGGAACTCCACCGGTAATGTTCTGTCTAAGGCTGGGGGTATTTAAGTTGACGGTTTACGGAACACCTCCTACCTGGGAACTGACCTGGAATACCGGAGTTGAATTAATCATAGTTAAATGTTAGCATGCAATATCACTAGGTTTATTAAAAGTGATTAATACACCTAGATCTTTAGAGCAAAGACCTTACATTACTAAGGTTATAAGGGATCTCTCTCGGTAAAGTTCTGTCTAAGGCTGGGGGTATTTAAGTTGACGGTTTACGGAACACCTCCTACCTGGGAACTGACCTGAACATTGAGTTGAATTAACCATAGTAATGTTGACTTGCAATGTTGGGTTTATTAAAAGAAGTTTAATTCACCCAAAAGATTGCAGTTGAATCCTTTCCATAATTGTTATAATAGGATCAGACTTAGATAGATTGACTTAGCCGAATACTATCTAAGTTAAATAACCCTATATTAACCATAGGACATTTTCAGTGGGAGGAAAGTTACAAAACGAGATTTAAATCAAGTTTTGCTCCTACGTCCCTATATTCACAACGTGAGATTCATGCTCGGCTTCGAGTCGCCTTAGGAGCGGCCTCCCTTCGGAAAGTGTTTGCATGGATCAATATCAAGGTGGATGGGAAAAATGTCTAGAGTAAGTGGGAGCGGGACACGTGTCAACGTATCCCTCGGTCTCCGCCCATAGTTCACACCGTGAGAGTCCTATGATCCGCCTGCAGGTTTTCCTGGCGCAACCATCCCTTCGGAGGGCCTGGTCATAGGATTCGGAACATCGTGAACTCCTGAAAAGGATAGGAGCTCTTAGGCTAATCACCAACAGTTGTCTTTCCCTTCGGTAGCCTGTTGGTGCGTGCCTCCGAGATCTGAAAGTGGGAGGGTTACACTTACGAGGATGAGTTAAAAGTGTTAACAAATCCTTGACCGAACAACGATGGCTAATATCTATAGGAATATGAGTTATTCTGGAATTAGAATTAGCTGAGAGGTGTCTCATTTCAAAGGAGGAGTGCCTGATCACCCTTCGGTGGCTGACATTCTAAACCTCTGAAACATCGTTGCAAAACTGAATCGATAGTTTTAGGGTTCTGTGATTGTCTGTTTTGCTAAATTGATTGGATTGTGTACAATTGTTTGCTTGTATGATGGGTTAAGGCAAAGATAACTAATACGGTCATTGTTTCTTTAAATTTCAGCAATGTCTTCCTCAATTGTCTCTCTGCTTAAAAATGAGAAATTAACCGGCAAAAATTATGCTACGTGGAAGTCGAACCTGAATACGATTCTTGTTGTCAATGATCTGCGGTTCGTCTTAACTGAGGATTGTCCTCCAGCCCCTGCTCGTAATGCATCCCAGGCAGTTAAGGATGCTTATGACCGCTGGACAAAGGCCAATGATAAGACTCACGTCTATATCTTAGCCAGCTTATCTGAAGTTTTGGCTAAAAGGCATGAGAGCATGGTAACAGCGAGGGAGATTATGAACTCTCTCCAGGAGATGTTTGGACAACCGTCCTACCAACTCCACCATGACGCTCTCAAATACGTTTATAGCTGTCGCATGAAAGAGGGCACGTCTGTTCGGGAGCATGTCCTGGATATGATGGTCCAATTCAACGTGGCAGAGGCAAACGGGGCGGTCATAGATGAGCGTAGTCAGGTTGCATTCATCTTAGAATCTCTTCCGAAGAGTTTTCTACAGTTTCGAAGCAATGCAATGATGAATAAAATAACATTCAACCTGACTAGCCTCCTGAATGAGCTACAGCTCTATCAATCTCTTCTTAAGAACAAGGGACAGATAGAAGGAGAGGCAAACGTTGTTCACTCTAAAAGAAAGTTCGAGAAGGGTTCATCCTATGGAACTAAATCTGTAGCCACTTCTTCAAAGAAAACTCAGAAGAAGAAAGGAAACAAGGGGAAAGCTCCCAGTACTGCTGCTAAAAGCAAGGGAAAAGCCAAAGCTGTGGCAGATAAGGGCAAGTGTTTTCACTGCAATGTAGATGGACATTGGAAGAGAAACTGCCCAAAATACCTTGCTGAGAAAAAGAAGGAAAAGGAAGGTAAATTTGATTTACTTGTTTTAGAAACATGCCTGGTAGAACATGATGAGTTTACCTGGATACTTGATTCAGGAGCAACTAATCATGTTTGCTCTTCTTTTCAGGAAAATAGTTCCGTTCGGCAGTTGAACGATGGTGAAATGACACTCAGGGTCGGAACTGGAGAAGTCATTTCAGCTAAAGCAGTAGGAGCTGTGAAGTTATTTTTTAGAAATAGATTCTTACTTTTAGAAAGTTTGTTAATCGTTCCCAAGATTAAGAGGAACTTAATTTCTATTTCATGTTTGATTGAACGATCGTATACAGTTACTTTTGATATGAATGAAGCGTTCATAGTGTACTTATTTGTTCAGCCAAATTGGAAAATAACTTGTATGTTTTAAGACCAACCGAAAACAAAGCACTTTTAAATCACGAATTATTTAAAACTGCTGAAACTCAAAGTAAAAGGCAAAAGATTTCTCCATCAAGTAACAATACTCATCTTTGGCATCTCAGACTTGGTCATATAAACATCGATAGGATCGGTCGTTTGGTAAAGAATGGACTTCTAAGCAAGTTAGAAGATGATTCACTACCACCTTGTGAATCTTGTCTCGAGGGAAAAATGACCAAGAGACTCTTTACTGGAAAAGGTTACAGAGCCAAAGAACCCTTAGAGTTAATACATTCGGATCTATGTGGTCCAATGAATGTAAAAGCTCGAGGAGGGTATGAATATTTCATCTCATTTATAGATGATTATTCAAGATATGGTTACTTGTACCTAATGGGACATAAGTCTGAAGCCCTTGAAAAGTTCAAGGAGTTTAAGGCTGAAGTTGAAAACCTATTAGGTAAATCTATTAAAGTACTTCGATCTGATCGAGGAGGGGAGTATATGGATCAAAGATTCCAGGATTATATGATAGAACATGGAATCCAATCTCAACTCTCAGCCCCTGGTACACCTCAACAGAATGGTGTGTCAGAAAGGAGAAATAGAACCTTGTTGGACATGGTTCGATCAATGATGAGCTATGCTCAATTGCCTAGCTCGTTTTGGGGGTATGCAGTAGAGACTGCAGTATACATCTTGAACAATGTTCCCTCGAAAAGTGTTTCTGAAACACCTTTCGAATTATGGAAGGGGCGTAAACATAGTTTGCATCACTTTCGCATCTGGGGTTGTCCAGCACACGTGCTTATGACAAATCCTAAGAAACTGGAACCTCGTTCAAAACTGTGCCAATTTGTTGGTTACCCTAAAGAGACGAGAGATGGTTATTTCTACGACCCACAAGAAAATAAGGTGATTGTATCGACAAACGCCACTTTCTTAGAGGAAGGCCACATGAGAGATCATAAACCACGCAACAAAATAATATTAGAAGAAGCTACTGAAGAATCATCAAGAGTTATTGATGAAGTTGGACCTTCAACAAGGGTTGATGAAGGAACTAGTTCTTCAGATCCATCCCGTCCATCTCAAACGTTGGGAATGCCTCGACGCAGTGGGATGGTTGTATTACAACCTGACCGCTACTTGGGTTTAATTGAAACTCAGGTTGTCATACCTAATGATGGCATTGAGGATCCATTGTCCTATCGACAGGCAATGAATGACGAAGATAAGGATGAATGGGTCAAAGCCATGAACCTGGAAATGGAGTCTATGTACTCCAATTCTGTATGGGAACTTACAGATCTACCAAATGGGGTAAAACCCATAGGGTGCAAATGGATCTATAAGAGAAAAAGAGATGCAGCTGGAAAGGTACAGACCTTCAAAGCTAGACTGGTGGCAAAGGGTTATACCCAAAAGGAAGGGGTTGACTATGAGGAAATCTTTTCTCCTGTAGCCATGTTAAAGTCCATAAGAATTCTCTTATCCATAGCCACATATTATGACTATGAAATATGGCAAATGGACGTCAAGACTGCCTTTCTGAATGGTAATCTTGAAGAGAATATCTTTATGTCTCAACCCGAAGGGTTCATAGCCCAAGGTCAGGAACAAAAGGTTTGTAAGCTCAATCGATCCATTTATGGATTGAAACAAGCGTCCAGATCATGGAACATTAGATTTGATACTGCAATCAAATCTTTTGGCTTTGACCAAAACGTTGATGAGCCATGTGTATACAAGAAAGTCAACAAAAGGAAAGTAGCTTTTCTAATACTTTACGTAGACGATATCCTACTCATTGGGAATGATGTAGGATACCTCACTGACATTAAGAAATGGCTAGCAGCCCAATTCCAAATGAAAGATCTGGGAGAAGCTCAATATGTTCTTGGAATCCAAATCATTAGGGATCGTAAGAACAAAACGCTAGCTCTGTCTCAAGCAACGTATATTGACAAGATGTTGTCTCGATATTCGATGCAAAACTCCAAGAAGGGACTACTACCCTTCAAACATGGGGTACACCTGTCTAAGGAACAGTCTCCTAAGACACCTCAAGAAATTGAGAACATGAGACACATTCCCTACGCCTCAGCTGTGGGCAGCTTAATGTATGCTATGCTCTGCACTAGGCCTGACATATGTTATGCAGTGGGAGTAGTCAGTAGGTATCAGTCTAATCCAGGGTTGGACCATTGGGGAGCGGTTAAGAATATCCTCAAGTATCTTCGGAGAACGAGGGACTACATGCTTGTGTATGGAGCTAAGGATTTGATTCTTACTGAATACACTGACTCTGACTTTCAAGCTGATAAGGATTCAAGAAAATCCACATCAGGGTCAGTATTCACCCTCAATGGAGGAGCAGTAGTGTGGAGAAGCATCAAACAAGGATGCATAGCAGACTCAACCATGGAGGCTGAGTATGTAGCAGCTTGCGAAGCAGCTAAGGAGGCAGTATGGCTCAGAAAGTTCTTGACTGATTTGGAAGTGGTTCCGAATATGAACGTGCCCATAACACTATACTGTGACAACAGTGGGGCTGTAGCCAACTCAAAAGAACCTCGAAGCCACAAACGAGGTAAACACATCGAGAGGAAGTATCACCTGATACGGGAGATTGTGCAACGAGGAGATGTGATCGTCACTAAGATCGCCTCGGAGCACAACATCGCTGATCCATTTACGAAGGCTCTCACGGCTAAAGTGTTTGAGGGTCATCTAGAAGGTCTAGGTCTACGAGATATGTATGCCATCTAATCTAGGGCAAGTGGGAGAAATGTATAATGGGTATAAGGATACCCTAGTTCATTGTATTTCCAGCTTTAGATTATTGCATTAACATCCCACTAACTAGTGTTTTAGTTCAAGTGGGAGTTTGTTGGGATTTATGCCCTAAAACTCGTAGATAGTGAATGTAACCATTGACTGGATATTAATGAAATAATATTGATATATTTTTCCATTAATTGTTATTAGTTATTTTATATTTGTCTTTGCCTAATAATAACCCTAATCCAATAAACTAGACATCCAAGGTTGTAATATGAGTCTTGAACTATATGTAGCGACATATGGGATCATTGTTCAAGAAACAGCCTAAAGGGTCTATAGTATAGGGATAAGACTGGGTGCCTTATCCTGGTGACACTATGGATACGACCCACTTTGTATTTGATACAAACGCTGCGATCCAACGCGTTCGTGTAGGAGACATGCGAGTGAGGGTATCCTATGCAATGAGTTTGCATAAGACCGGACCGCGAAATAGTAACCACTGGTTATAACACCGTTAACTAGTTGGTTTTCTATTTCACTAGGACGACCTAGACAACTTAGTCTTAATCCTGAGTTGATTATGGACTCCTGCTCATGAGAGATTGTCCTTTGATTTGTATGGGTGAGAGTGGCCAATACGCCGACTCAATAAGCCTACCACTTTGGGGACAACACTGAATGGGGAGCTGGGAACATAATCGTACAAGATGGAATTCACTCCTTCCCGACTTTAGGGAAGCAGATGAGTGTTCTCTTAAGTGGTTACTCCGAGTCTTGAACAAAGGGCCCTACCCTCTCAATGGCACGAGAGGGTCTTCTGTTTGATGGTTGGACCACAAACAGGTTGTTCATCAGAGGAGAATTGGTACTTAAGGAAATAGAGGAAACCCAGGGGTAAAACGGTAATTTGACCCAGCTGGTGTTACGGACACTCGTGAAGGACTAACTAGTCGATATTGGTCTAGATCCGTGGACACAGAAAATATGTCTGCAGTGAGAAGAGTGCAACTGTGAGTCTATAGTGGAATGTACACACAGTTAACGAATATTGATTAATGTGGTTAATGAGTTTGACCAATTAATCTCACATCGTTGGAGCTTCTGATCTGCAGGTCCATTAGGTCCCACTGGTAGCTCGTAAAGTAATTTGAGGCAACTAAGTAATAAAAGTAAATTGAAAATGTTCAATTTATTAAGGGGAACAAATATAATATATATTGATATATTATTATGAGAGAAATTAATATTTGAAAAGTTCAAATATAAATTTATGGAAGTTTGAAAGAGTTCAAAATAATGAATTAATTAATTTAAGGCCTAAAATGTGTTTGGGCAAATTAATTAATTTTAGGCCGGGAATTAAATATGTGATATTTAATTGGTGGTTAATTAATTAAAGAATTCATTAACCGGGAATTAATCAATTATGGAAATAATTAATCACTTAAGGAAGTGATTAATCATTTATGGAAATGATCTAATCACTTATGGAAGTAATTAGTCATTTGTGGAAAAGATTAATCAATTATGGAATTGATTGATCATGATTGATTAATTAAGGAATAAGATTGAATCAATTATGGAAAAGATTGATTTAATTGAATATTTTATTCATGGCCTCTCTTCTATAAATAGAACACTAGACCTAATTGGTCATGACACTTTTTGGGACTTGACACTCTTGAAAGACAAGACCTAGAATTCTCTCTAGCCTCCCTCTTAGAGAAAGACTCCCACAAGTCTTTTGCCTCCTAGACTCAGAGACATACCGGTGTAACCTCTGTGGTGATTGTGTCAATCAAAGAAGAATTTCCAGCGAAGAAAACCTTAAAGTGGCTGCTGCGTTTTCGTTCGTGGAGCGTCGTTGGCGAAGAACGGTCAAGTCTACAACGGAGGTTTGTAACGGTTCTTCCTCTTTTCTTTAGAAAAGTTTTTTTAAAAAATAAATTTAGATTTATTTTAGCATGTTTAAACCAATTTTACAGCGGCTTTAAAGGTTGTTTAAAGTTTTGTATGAGTTATCGTAACGGTATTTTAATGTTAATTAATATACGGCGTAAGGTCCAATCGATGCGCTTCCGCTGCGTGGGGACTTTTATTCCCTTCAGGCCAAGCGTGCACAAAATATAAATGAGCTCAACAAATAATCAAGATGCATCAAATCAACTTATATTGCATAGAGATTAAGCACGACAATTACATATTCCTAACCAACACCTAAAATTACTTAGTTCATAGAGCACATGGCGACACACGTTACAATATGAATAAGTGCATCCATAACTACAAAATAATACAAGAAAATATTAATCCCCTTGATTAGCTTGCAAGTGATGGTCTTCTTGTAGTCCCTAATCTTTCTCCTCTATTCGACTTCCAAAAGTGGAAATGAACTTCCTAAGAGTGGAATGTTCCTCCCAAGAAAGGAATGAATTTGACTTGAGACGGCTTCTCCTTTTATAGAGTGATAGGAAGCTTAGGTTGACCTAGACACGTGGATGGCTCTCCTTGCTCCTTTATCCTGAGAATAGCTTAACAGAATTCAGTTCATTAAATTGACTAACGAGCTGTGACGTGGCAGTATTGCTCCTTGCTTTACTCCAGCACAGATTTTGCACCCTCAAGTCGCTTAGCAATATATTCTGCACAAAATAACTTCCAAAGCATCTATTCTACCAAATGGGTTAAAACATATAATATATAACTAAAAGCAACCCTATTTAGCACAAAAGTCACAAATCCCTATAGAAATAAGGCTTAAATAACTCCCTTTTGGAGAGTTATCACCTAGCATGATGCGTGAACTAGAGGGTTTTTAGGGAGGGAGTTTCTCCATCCGTTAGATAACCCCCTCGTCATTGATTCAGAACAGTTCAGTCTCATTCACGCATTCTCTCTCTCTCACTCTCCAGAGCTCTCTGCATTTTTTTCTCTCATGAAAACAGAGACCCAAATTCTCCTAACCCTTAGAAATCACGCTCCCACAAGCCCCTAACGCACATCCTTCAAGAGAATATCGGTGCAACCTTGGTGGTGGTGTTCGTGACAATTTTCCAACAAGAAAAAAGAATTTTTGCTGCTGGTTTTTGCATGGATTCAAGGGATTTTTGGCGAAACAGGTCAAGAATTACTACAAAGGTATAGTGTACTTGATCTTGGATCATTAGGATCCATTCTAGATTAGATCTAGGAGTTTTTCTTCAGTATTTAGCATGCTTTATACATGATATTCAATAGATTAAATTTATTTTTCTGCTGTGATATATTTTTCCAACGTATCGGTATTTTAATTCGAATTAAAATATGAGTTAAGGTTCTGATTGTTTCCGCTGCGCAAGGGCTTTATCCCTTCACAAAATGCATAAATGAAAGATATCCATCCAAATCAGTTCAAAGAGCCAGGGTTGGCGTCTTAAATTCTTAAAACTTGGCCCAAGAGTGTATGTTGTAGTTGTTACAGAATCATGATGCAAAATAACTTGGTATTCTAATCAGTAAGCGTGTGAGTCAATTGTTTTAGGATGGGTTTTGTATGAACATTGAAATTGTTTCAATACATGTCCAAAAGTAGTTTCGAAAATTTTAAACTCGCCTAAAGCATTTTATAGAGATGGCTTTTGAGAATAAGCACTTACTAAGGTCTCATTGACCTTTGACATTTGACAACAAATTTGACACATGAGAGGGCAATCTATTTCTTCTCAAAGCACAAGCTCAACAATGCTTACCGTTGCTTTCAAGTTCCATCTCTTCTGCATCCTCGAAACACTTATCATTGATTTGAAGCTAAACATTGTGAAGGAAAAGCAGTAAGAAAATCAATACAGAAAGGCTGAAAACAAAAGAAATGTATTTTCATATAATAGTAGAATTAGCAGATCAAATATAAACCCAGACTAAATTCCTTTTAATTAATCTCCATAGGAAAGTTTGTAACACCCCATTTCCCAATCTTTTTAGGACTCCAATTGGGTTTTTAATTTGGAAAGGAGATGAGGTATTAGAATTTAAGAAAAACCCCAAACTCTTCCTTCCTTTATTTATTTGGGTCTTATTTTCTATTGGGTGAAATTTAAGGAAAAGAGAAAAAGCCCTAGCTTCATCATGTCTCTCCCTTTCTTCTCCTTACACGAATGTCGACCCCTTCTCTTTTGTATCTGTCTTAGGGAAGAATAACTCAAGATGAATTAATCTCGTCTCCCATTTCCATATAATAACGTAGACCACTAAAGTAACAGTTGGTCTAGTTTAACTTGGATACATAATTTGAATAGAGTTGTTAGAAATAGTAGAAATGTGAATCAGTTTACACCTCAGATCAAAATCCAAATCCACGGCAAGAATAGAGAAGAAACCTAATAGATCACACCTCAGATAAAAATCCAAATCCCATTTCCATATAATAATGTTAGAAAACTCAGATCAAATGTAAAATTGGGTAAAAACGAGAGAAAGACAAAGAGGCTTAATAGATCACACCCATAGCAAGCATAAAATCCAACACAGAAAAGAAGAAACCCCAAAATACAAAACCCATGACAAGAAAAGAGAAGAAACCCCATGGCAAGCTCCCAATACATAAAAGAATTTTGAAATCCTTACTCGACAGCAAGCTCCGACGACGACGCGACTTAAACCAGACAACAAGTTCTGACGGTGGCAAAAACCCAAACAAAACAATTACCCAACAACAAGTTTCAGTGGCGACGACGATGGCGAATAAAACCAGACAACACAGCTTCGACGGTGGCGAAAATCTAGAGAACACTACAACAAACGACTCGGCGATGGCGACAAGCACGAGCAAAGAGAAAATTTCTGAAGAGGTAAAGTGCGAACTGCGAAGAGAGAATAAATATGCGAATGGAACCCTAGGCAAACAAATTAGTTCGGTTCGATTAAAGAATATATGGGGACTGAACCGAACCTATCGGTTCGATCAGAAATAAAATAAAAATTGAATCAAACCGAACCGAACCTCGCTTCTTCAGTTCGGGTCAGTTTTTTTCACCCCAACCATTATGTAATGGATATAGTGATGCCCTAGTTTATTGTATTTGTACATTGTAAATACATTTTATGTATTATACATGTATTTATACACTCACTGCTGGAATAGATTATTGTACATCCCACTAAACTAGATTTTTAGTCCAAGTGGGAGTTTGTTGGGTTTTATGTCCTAAAACTCGTAGATAGTGAATGCTAACGAATTATACACTTGTATCAATAAAGTGTTATTGAGTTTTCTACAATAAAGTGTTATTGTTAATTTAAGTCTAAAATTGCACAATATAATCCAAATCCAATAAACTAAGATCCAAGGTTGTTTAGATGAAACTTGAACTAGTATGTGGGGACATACGGGGATCAGTGTTCAAGTAACAACCTAAAAGCACTAGGCAACTAGCTATCCCTAACTCAGTCACTGGCGTTCACTAATACACAATGATCTAGTGTGATTAAATGTCACATACTTCTCAAATCATCCCTGAAACTAAGAAGTGATATTCATACCGGCTGGCCAGATGGGCACAAAATAAAGATATGCACAACAATTAATCAAGATGCTCAAATCAACATATATTGCATAGAGAATTAAGCATGGCAATTACATGATTCCTAACCAACACCTAAGAAAATTTAATTTGTAAAGCTCATGATAACACATGATACAATCTAAGTATGTGCATCCAGAATTACAAGAAATTACAAGAAAAGATGAATTCCCTTGGTCAAATCCGTAATTGATGGTCTTCTTGAATTCTCCAATCTTTCCTCCTCTATTCGACTCCCAAAGATGGAAATGAGAAATGATCTCTCCCAAAAGTGGAACGTCCTTTGACTTGGACGACTCTTCCCTTTTGTAGAATGAAGGCAAACCCAAATTAGGTCAAATTGGACATGTGGATGACTCTTCTTGCTTCTTAAATCTGAAAATAACTCAACTAACTTTAGTTCATTAAAATGGATCACAAATTTTGCTCCCTCAAGTCGTTCAGCAATATATTCTGCATAAAATAACTTCCAAAGCATCCATTCTTCCAAATGGGTTAAAACATATAATATACATCTAAAAGCAATCCTATTTAGCACAAAAGACACACAATCACTATAAAACTAAGACCTAAATAACTCCCTTTTGGAGAGTTATCATACCCCCAAACTTGAACTATTGCGCGTCCCGAGCAATACTAACCAACATTCCCTTACGAATTCAAAACATCAGACAAAGCACAACTCAATCAAAACGGATAATCCAACACTACCTTCAACCTTTACCTAAGCATTCTTCAAAACCAAGCTCTACTGCAGCAAAATAATTCTTCCAGCATGGACAAATAATCACCACCTTTAACTCAATCCTAAGAACTTGCCACAACCTAGCTCTATTATCAGACATATTAAAACACATTTTTAAGGGGTTTATATTTTTGTTCTTCAAACTTAAAGCAGCCCTATATTCATAAGTTCTTAAGCATGGGATGACGAACTTTATGGTGCAGTATACCCTTGCCTCGAACTCATCACCAACTAGGCTCAATACTAATTGTTATTCTATCCCTTGCTTCTCAGAATGACAACATTTTATGATGAAGCTCACCTAAGCCCTGGGAGAAAGAAAAAATTGCTAGATTATCATTCATCCTTCAAAACTTTTGCTTCATGAATTTCCTCAACAAAATTTTCAACAATTTTCAGCAAATCATTTTTTTTCGTCATCATTTTTTTTCTTTTTTTCTCTTATTTCAAGTCATCTTTTGACGCAAAGACAAACTGTGGGTGTCACAAATGTCCCTAGTTAATCAACAACCTATAAATAATTTATGAAGGAGAGGAATGCTCGAGCAAAACTAGTGGAGTAGCAAAAAGTCCCCCAAACTTGAATTATTCATTTTCCTCAATGAATTATTAAATTGATAAATTACACCCCAAAACTTAAATTTTTCTATCTGAATTTTAATCCAAGCGTGAGACTAGAATTAAGTTTAAGGTGGATCAAGTAAGTCAACACTACCTCAGAATCTTCTTGCTGCAACAACGACCAGGCCAGAAGAAAAGCTCAAGCAAAAGGTTTCTGGAGATCAGAATAACTTGATCTAATTAAGCTAACTAGCCCAAGCTTCAAAAATTCAGAAGAAAATTAGTTAAGTTAGGAATGCTTAGTGGCATAGAACAAAACAACTAATGGAAATTTCATTAAAAGCATAAGAAAAAGATTTACATCAGCAAATATATTTTTGTGGCCTAGAAGCAGAAAATTAAAATAAGAAAAACAGAAACAAACAAAAGATTGTGGTCAGGAATACGTGAGCAACAGAAATATTTCAACAAAAATAATGCTCGCCCAACTATTTCTTCTTCAATCCTCTTGTCCAGGATCTTCCTCTTCATCTCCTTCTCTCTCTACTGGCGGTGGCGGAATGTAGGGGTTCAATAGGTCATCAGGGAATACTGGGAAGACCGGATATGGTTTAGAAAAATTAGACTACAAAGCCCTCCTCAACGCGACATCCCTTCTCTTCAAATAATTCCAGAAGGTTTTGAATTGCCTTTCGGCAAACTCCATCCTACTGGAATGCATTTGCAATTGCTCTTGCATTTGATGGATGTCGCACACCAAACCGCCTTGGCGTGTCTCTTGTATCCTTTGAAGCCTTGCCAGGTTCGACGTGTCTATTATTCCCTTGTCCATTAGAGTGACATCGTCTGCATTCATAGGAACCCCTGCTCTTTGACACAACATAGTTATTGTGTTTGGGAAAAGCAGCTTCCCCACCTTCTTCCGCCAGCAATCATAAATTTCACTAGAAATAATTTTCCCCACATCTATACTCAGAGAACGAAGAATACCAAATACCAGCAGCACCCGATCTCGAGACACCATTGAATCATGAGTTGTCGGAAGCAAGCGCAACTTGATGAAGCCCATCCATGTATTGGCTTCACTTATCAGATAAGCTGCTTGGAACGTGTGCTTTTTTGTCTTCGACAATCTCCATTGGGCCCCTTCGATACCAACCTCCCTAACAGCCAGGTTTAACTTATCGTTAGATGGTGCCACCACCATCTCATTGAACCCTACATGCGGAAAATCTTGGAGGTTGAAGAGAGAATTTATTGCTCCTAGGCTCCAGTCAACGACCACCCCTCGGACTATGACCTGGAATCCTTCTTGATCATCTGTATTTGCATAAACTTTGTAGACAATATTGGAATTGATAGGCTCCGGCTTCGCGCAGAACTGACTCCACCCGTGATTTGCTATTCCAGTCCTCAAGAAATGTGGTAGATCATCACTAAATCCCCTTTCAAACAAAAAGTTTCTTTTCAACATTTCTATATATTTTGCTCGGGCGAGATTATTGATGAAGCGATTGTACGGCAGTCTTGATTCCTCAGTATCAACATCTTCAGCTTTTGTCGGCACTTCAACAATACCTTTGCCCTTGTCTTCCCTCTGCTTGGGCAAAATTTCCTCCTCTACTTTCTCTGTTTCTTTTCTCACATGGTCCTCTGACCCCTTTTCCTCATGCTCTTCTTTTTCTGTATTCTCTTTTTCAGAATTGGTCGTCGATGGCGAAGGAGTGTCTTTTCGGATAACCTTGACCCGACCAGCTTTCTGCTTCCGATGACGACGACGTGGAACCTCCGGTGCAATGACCTCGGCCTGAACCTCTTGTATTGGAACTTCTTGTGGAATTCCTCTTTCTGACTCATCCTCCGCTTGGTTTTCATGAACTTCTTGTGGGCTTTCGACTATCGACTCATTCTGCTCAGGATTTTGTTCCTTCGGGTTGTCTTCCTCAATCACAACATCAGCAACATCTTCCACTACCTTTTGCACTACCTCTTCAACTACAACCCTATGTTGTTGTCTCCTTCTCTTAGCTTCTTTTTCTTCCGGCGTCTTCTTCTTCTTGTCTTAGTTTTCGGTGCTTCAGGTGTAACCTGCACCTCCTCTTCATCAACATCTCTTTCTTTTCTTCCTCTCGTTTTCGCCATTTCAAACTCAAAGGTTTTTACAGTTGTAGACCCCTAAATTTGTCCGATATTTTATTTTTTTAATTGATTTTGTCTTGTTTTAAAAAATAAATAAAAAAGAAAAAAAGAGTGTTATAGAGCTTTTAATTAGCCAATTCAATTATCATTAAATTTGGTAGAAATAAGTAGGTCAAATATTTTATTTTAATTAGTTGATTTGTCAAATCAAATATTAGGTTTATTTGGAAATTTTAATTAATCAAAATATTTTGTTTTCCTTGGAGGATTGATTGGCAATTAAAAATTTTTAAATATGGGAGGTGAAATTTCAATATTTATTTGTTTCTTCTTTTATTTTATTAGATTTTATTTTATTATTTTATTTTATTTTATTTGATAACCTTCCTAATATGTTGTGGTTGGAATTGGCTATAAATAGGGATCCCCTCATCTTGCTTTTCACGTTTTGGGAGCGTGAGGGAGACCTCTCCACACGTTTTTATCAGGTCTAAAAATAGGCTCCTCAAATCTCTATTTGAAAACCCTAAATACAACTTTCTCTCCTCCCATCTTGCATTTTCACGATTTTTGGAGCCTTGGAGTACCCTCCCAACACGTTTTTTTGGGCTAAAAATAGGCTCCCGAATTTCTCTCCCTTACAACCCTAGATACACTTTCCTCCTTTTCCCACCTAACTTCCCTCTCATACTCTAACGCTTTCTCTTTTCCTCCCCAACGATTTCACCCCCTCGCCATTACTCTCTCTCTAAATTTCACGTCGCCACTTCTTCAAGTCTTATTTCCAATCCAACGGTCACAAATGTTTTTTGTAAGTATTTTTTTTTAACCTTTGTTTACAATTCTTTCTCCAATAGTATTCTTTCTTTTGATGAGGTTGTTTTTTTTTCTCATGCTTTATAAAGCTTAGTTTATTTATTGTTTCTTTTGCTTTATTTTAATATGTTTTTTTTTAGCATTTAGGAAGTTATTTGAATTTTCTTTTAGGGAGTATTTAACAATTGCATGCATATTCTTCAATTTTATTATTTGTATATTTGACTATGATATGTTGTTTATTTTATTTTACAATTGAATCTTGTATCATTTAATCATGTAATGTCATTGGATTATTGGATTAATATGTAGATTTTTTTTTGTTTTGTTTTGCTTAAACTAGAATTTCCTTTGTTATCTGTGTTAAAAATAGAATAAATAAATAAAAAGTCTCCAATGATAAAATCTCAAATTTTTGGAATGCCAATGTTTGAGTTTCTTGAGGTATATGTCTTGGAATGCCAAGATTTAGTTTTGATGTCTTTCCATTAAAGAAATTGAATTTAATAAAATTTTATTTCTTTGTATATTATATTTTTTTATCCCTTTTTAGATATTTTCTTTCAATTATATATGTTTTTTTTATTTCTATAAGTAATGATATTTAATCTATAATTCCCTTGTAAATTTCTTTTCCTTACTAAAATGTTTTCAAAATAAAATTTATCCAACGATGGAATTTTGAATTTTCGGGATGTCGATATTTGAGTTTCTTGAGGAAAAAATAAAATCTCGGGATGCTGGGATTTGATTTTAATATTTATTTCCATTTTTATATTTTTCTTTTAAAAAACCTTTTTTTAAGAAGCATATTTATAAAAGACATTTTCTTTTAAAAGGAATGCATTAAAAAATTTTTGCTAAATTTATTTCATTAACTTTATCTTCAAATTAATAAATCAATCCAAAACTATTTTCCATAAATGTCACTTGCTTTAAAAATAAAATTAATCAAGAGTTTTCCCTTAAAAAAAATTTGTGTTCACACATTTTTCCAAAACTAATAAACCAAATGTTTTAAAGAAAAAATAAACTTTCCTATGAAGGAAATTAGGAAATCAAGATATTGACTTTCCTAATATTCTTGAGGTATAATGAATTTAAATTTGGGATGCGAAATTAAATTCAAACAAATATTGAATGGTTTTATGTCGCCCACAATTATTGCTCATTATTTATTTATGGAATAATGAGAATTAAAATGTGGGACATTTAAAAATCAACAAAAAATTCTTCTTTAGTATTTATAATAGCCAATTTCCTTATATAACACAAGAAAAATAAAATTTCGTTCTTTGAACGAGTGTCGTGGGGTGCTAACACCTTCCCCATACACCAAAGACCCCCGAACCTTAAATCTTTTCTTTGCAGACCATCTTAGCATATTTTTGGGTGCCCAGTCACACCCTCTAAATCAAGACTGGTGGCGACTCCATTTTCCTCCTCTTGGGAACAAAGTCGGCCGCTCCGCGTCACAAACCCGTAGCGACAGCTTTTTGCACTACCTCTTCAACTGCAGGCCTCTGTTGTTGTCTCCTTCTCTTAGCTTCTTTTTCTTCCGGCGTCTTCTTCTTCTTTGTCTTAGTTTTCGGTGCTTCAGGTGTAACCTGCTATGACCTCGGCCTGAACCTCTTGTATTGGAACTTCATGTGGAATTCCTCTTTCTGACTCATCCTCCGCTTGGTTTTCTTGAACTTCTTGTGGGTTTTTGACTATCCACTCATTTTGCTCAGGATTTTGTTCCTTCGGGTTGTCTTCCTCAATCACAACATCAACAACATCTTCCACTACTTTTTGCACTACCTCTTCAACTGCAGCCCTCTGTTGTTGTCTCCTTCTCATAGCTTCTTTTTCTTTCGGCGTCTTCTTCTTCTTTGTCTTAGTTTTCGGTGCTTCAGGTGTAACCTGCACCTCCTCTTCATCAACATCTCTTTCTTTTCTTCCTCTCGTTTTCGCCATTTCAAACTCAAAGGTTTTTACAGTAATCAAAGACAAAGAAAAAGAACGAAAACGACAAGAGATGAAAACAAGAAAATGAAGTGAAAATAAACGAACAAAGGTTTTCGAATAAATAGGACTTCAGCAATTAAAAATCGTAACCAAAAGATTTTGCCCTTAGTTAAATAAACTTACCGTTTAAGCTCCATGCAATCGGGAAAATTAAATCCATCAAACGGTAACAAATTAAAGTTCAATCGACCCATGATAAATGTTGATGTGCTGTCCAACGGTTAGACCATTGGATGTCCCTGATAGAGGACAAAAATGTCGCTATTTTAGTCCTAAATTATTAAGCCTTTGAGCGCTTTAATTGTGTTTTTATTGAAGAAATCTAAAATCATTTGTTATTTGGTCTTTAGGAGCATATTATGGATTTTTGGTGGAAAAATGCCAAAAAATGAGCAATCCAAGCCAATTATCTAACCATGGGTCAAAGGGGGAGCCCATGAGTCAACCATGCAAAGAAGATCCAAAAAGAAATGAAGAAAGGCCCAAGTCCAAGTCCAAATCCGCGCCTACCTGTTCTGGAAACCGCACAACGTCTCGATGCTGTCCCATTTCTTGGCTAGCAAGTTGGGTGACGTCACAGCATCGCGACACTGTGCCGATAGCGTTGCGACGCTGTCCTATTTCCAGGCCTATAAAAGGACCCCCTTGGTGCCCATTTTTATCATCAATAATTCCTTCATTCCTTCCTTGGCTCTTTTTGAGCCTTCTCTCAAGGTTTTTTTTAGCCTTTTTGAGAGTTATTAGTGGGAAAAATTTGGGGAGCACTCTAGGAGGCTCAAGGCGTGCTCGGAGGGACTCCAAGCGCTAGCGACGGGGTCTTCGACGGTCATTTCCTTTCCTTTTATTTTGCTCAATTTTATGCTTTCCATTGTATATCTTATGGATATTTTAGCCATGTATAGCTAAACCCCAATTTGGGGTCTTGAGATGAAAATATATAGTTAAATGTTATTATAATTGCCTATCTCTTGCCCTCTTTTACTAATTATTTGTATTGATGCTCGTAATGCTGTATGCGATCTGGCCAATTGTATATTGATCCGATTCTTAATGGAAACTCGACGGAAAGAAATTAGGATAGATCATAATCCATGCAACTAGTTTAATTGCCCGTCGTGACAACAGGATTAGTTGATTAAACTTAGATTCCTAAAATGAATCAGAGCATAGTAATTAACGAATTTTAATGGCACTAAGGACACTTAGGTTGTTAAAATGGATTGATTATAATTAGGGGAAACCGACAAGAGAACCTATGTGATTAACGAAGATTCTAGGATAATAATTAGTTGGGCAACGAGATAGGATAATTATAATAATTGTTTAGCTATTAATTGATTTTCAAGACCCCGCTTCCCATTCAAAACTCTTTCTCCATATTTTATTTTTTCCCTCATTGATCTATTTTTAATCTTTAATTGCGTTAATTTTAAATTCATTTTAATTTCATGTTTTGGTCTCTAAATATTATTTCTGACAACTATTTTTAGTGTTCAAGAATTGATTGCTTTGCTTAATTTTCGCTTCACTTCCCTGTGGATTTGATACTCGGATTATTTTCGTTTTATATTACTTGCGGCCCGTGCATTTGCGGTGTTGGCTAACAGTCCCCTACTTGACACGTGGCGGTGTCAGATCTCCCATGCAATTTACCTGCCCACGACAAATTCAAATCCAAACGGTAAAAATATTTAATTTACAACAAACTCCTTTTTATTCGGACGAAATATTTGATCTTGCCATAAAATTACCGCAACAAACCACCGAGCAAAGATTTTCTTCTAGAAGAATCTTTGATACGAAAGATTTCAAATTTAAATTAAAACAGCTTAAATAAAATCTCCTTTTTATTTAAAACCGAATAAATCAGAAAAATATTTATTAAAACCTAAACCTAAACAAAAATAATAACGAAAAATTACAAACTAAAATAAAATCTAAACTAAACTAATCAGATTAAATAAAAATAAACTAACCCGGCTAAAATAAAAATACATCAAAAATAAAATCTTCAGAATTTAAAAATAACAATGCATTAAAATAAACCAGATAAGATTTAAACAATCCAAATCTAATTAAAATTAACTCGAATTAAAATAAAACCAAATCAGTGAAAAATAAAATCGCAACAAACACTGGGAGCTCAAAATTTTTCTATGTAAAATGCTCCCGCACAACGCTTGCTCTCTCATTCGTCAACCAATCTTAGGGAAGGATATTTCGACTGGAATTCCTCACCCCAATACTGTTTCACGATCTGTCCATTTGTTGGGTTTTATGTCCTAAAACTCGTAGATAGTGAATGATTAACGAATTATACACTTGTAACAATAAAGTGTAAGTGTTATTGTCATATTAAGTCTAGAATTGCACAATATGACCCAAATCCAATAAACTATGATCCAAGGTTGTTTACATGAGACTTGGACTAGTATGTGGGGACATACGGGGATCAGTGTTCAAGTAACAACCTAAAAGGTCTATAGTACAGGGATAAGGTTGGGTACCTTATCCTGGTAACACTATGTGATACGGCCCGCTTTGTATTCGATACAGACGTATTGATCTTAGGCGTCCATGTAGGAGACATGCGAGCGGGGGTATCCTAGGCAATGAGTTTGCATAAGACCGGACCACGAAATAGTAAACCACTAGATGTAACACCGTTAACTAGTTAGGTTACTATTTCAATAGGATGACCTAGGTAACTCGATCTTAATCTTGAGTGTGTCATGAACTCCTTCTCACGAGGGATTGTCCTTTGATTAGTACGGGTGAGAGTGGCCAGCACGCAGACTCAATAAGCTTACCTTCTTGGGGACAAGACTGAGTGGGGGGCTGGGGACATGATAATACAAGATGGAATTCACTCTTTCCCCTATTGGGGCAAGTAGATGTGTGTTCCCTTAAGGGCTGATTCCGGGTCTTGAACAAAGGCGCGTCGTCCTCTCTTGGCCCGAGAGGAACTCCTGTTTAGTGGTTGGACCCTAAACAACTTGTTCATTAGAGGGATCGGTGGTACTTAAGGATCCAGAGGTAACCTAGGGGTAAAACGGTAATTTGACTCAACTGGTGTTACGAACACACGTGAAGGATTGACTTACTGCATTGGTCGATATCCGTGGACACAGAAATATTCTACAGTGAGAAGAGTGCAACTGTGGGTCTTTAGTGGAGTGACCCACAGTTAACGAATGTTGACTAACTTGGTTAATGAGTTTAGCCAATTAGTCTCGTATCATTGGAGCTTCTGATCTGTAGGTCCATTAGGTCCACCTGCTAGCTCGTAAAGGATTCTGAGGTTAAATAGTCTTGAATAAAGTTTGAAGTGTGTTCAAATTCATTAAGGGAATTATATTGTATATGATACAATTAAGATAATGTATGAATATACGTTATAATATAAGTTTAATTAGTGAATTAAACTTTATAAAATTAATTTTGGATGTGATTCAAAATTAATTAATGAGAGAATTAAATATTTGAAGGGGTTGAAATATTAAATATGAATTAGATTTGTATTGGAACTATAGGTTGTATTTAATGTGAATAAGGTTCATATTAAAACTATAGTTTATGAGAGAATTATTTGAATATGATTCAAATAGTAAATTAATTAAATATAAGATATTTAATTAATGAATTAATTAATGAGATTAATTAATAATTATTATTCCCCAACAGCTATGTTGGGGAATGGGGAGTTGCCAGGTGTAAGGGGAGTTAATCGTGTAACTCCCCCTCACTCCCTTCTCCTTCAACCAACGATGGATGTGCAGTGTGGTATGAAGGTCTCTCTCTTGAAAATTTTGCTCTCAAGATCTCTCTCAATTTCTCTCAAGAAATTACAGCAAGGTTGATGCTGAAACTTTCTTCCCTTTTCCAAGACAAACGAGATCCCACAATCTCTACTTCAGTAATCCAGAGGATAGTGGGTGTTCTTTGATGGTGGTGTTCTTGGAGAGGTCAATGACGAATCGTTCGTGTTTTTGGAGCATAGTACTGAGACGCTGTTGTAATTCTGGAGTGGTTAAAAATATAAGATAAATTGACTCCAAAATCCTGTGCAAGTATACACAGTCTGCAGCAAGTAATATTATCAATCCAAGGTCTGAATGAGCTTCCACTTTATCTATTTTGCGTAACTTCCTAATGGTTTCGAAGATAATAAAAATGTTGGGTTTTATAAGAGTTATGCTGAAGCAAAGTAAATGATAGAACAACGAGTAAACAAATAAATAGACAGATTAAATACAGGCGCTGGTTAGGCTTTAGTGATTGTTCTAAGATATGCTCTAGCAATATTATTGATCATGCATTTCTCGCAGTATTATTAGCGGATTCCTCCCGGAACTCCGATTCTTTTGGGATATGTTTCAAACCCAATGAAGTGCGACCGATCAAGCACTAGGCAACTGGCTATCCCTAGCTCAGTCACTGGCGTTCACCAATACACAATGATCGTAGTGTGGATAATTGCCACACACTCTCTAAATCATCCCTGAAATTAGAGAGAGCTATTCACACCGGCTGGCCAGGCGGGCATAAAATAAGAATAAGCACAACAATTAACCAAAATGCGATAGTCAATTCATTACTAGAGATGAAGCACAGTAATCACATTATTCCTAACCAACACCCTAAGCTACTTAGTTCATAATAGGCATAGGAATACGAATTACAATCTGAGTATGCATGTCCATAACCACAAGTTAATAAAGAAAGTAAACTCCCTAATCAGCTTGCGGATGATGGTGTTCTTGGTGATCTTCAATCTCCATATACTATTCGGCTTCCAAGGAAAAACATGGAATAATTTTGACATTGACGGCTACTTCCTTTTATAGAAGGATGGGAGGCTTGAATTAGGTCAACTAGGACACGTGTAAGGCTCTCCTTGATCCTTTATCACGAAAATAACTCAACAGAAGTCGGTTCATGAAGTTGGCTAACGAGCTGTGATGTGGCAATTTCTGTTCCCAGTTTTGCTACAGCATAGAATTTGCTCCCTCTAGTCGCTCAGCAGCATAATCTGCACAAAGTGATTTCCAAAGCTTCCATTCTTCCAAATGGGTTAAATCATGTAATATCTCTCTAAAACCAACCCTATTAAGCATTAAAGATACGCAAATCCTTATATAAATGAGGGCTAAATAACTACCTTTTGGGCAGTTATCATACCCCCAAACTTGAACTATTGCGCGTCCCGAGCAATACTAACCAACCTTCCTTTAAGAATTTCAAAACATTAGACAAAGAATTAGCTTAATCAAACCAGACAGTCCAACACTACCTTTTAACCTTTACCTGAGCACTCTGCAAAACCAAGCTCTGCTGCAGCAAAATGATTCCTTCAGCAGGGACAAATAATCACCACTTTCAACTCAATTCTAAGAACTCTCCACAGCTTAGCTCTTTTATCAGACATTTCAAAACATATTTTTAAAGGGGTTTATTTCATTATTTATCAGACTTAAAGCAGCCTTACAGTCATAAGCTCTTAAGCACGGGATGACCCACTTTATGGTGCAGTATACCCTTGCCTCAAGCTCATCACCAACTAGGCTCAATACTCATTATAAAGCTAAAAAATCCTTAGTTATTCCATCTCTTGCCCCTCAGAATGGTGACATTTTGTGATGAAGCTCACCTAAGTTCTGGGAGACAGAAAAACTGCTGGATCATCATTCATCCTTCAAAACTTTTGCTCCATCAATTTTTTTCAGCAAAATCTTCAACAAATAATTTTTTTCCGCAAATAATAATTTTCTCATATTTTTCATTTTTTTCACATTTCCTAGGTCATCTTTTGACGCGAAGACAAACTGTGGGTATCACAAATGTCCCCGGTTACTCAATAACCTAGCAAATTTTAATTTGAAGGAGAGGAATGCTCGAGCAAAATAATTGGAGTAGCAAAAAGTCCCCCAAACTTGAATTATTCATTGTCCCCAATGAATCATTAATTAAGCAATTATACCCCCAAACTTAAATTTTTCTAACTGAATTTTTAAACTAAACATGGGACTAGGATTAAGCTTAAAGTGGATCATATAAGTCAATACTACCGTCAAAATCTTCTTCGCCGCAGCAACAGTCCAGGCTAGAAGAATTGCTCAAGCAAAAGGTTTCTGGAGATCAGAATACCCTGATCTAACTAAGCGTAATCAGTCCAAGCTTCAAAAGTTCAGAAGAAAATTAGTTAAGTTAGAGTTACTCAGTGCTCATGGGATAGAAACATCTAGAAATTTCATTTAAAAACATAAGAAAAGAAATTACATAGCAGAGATATATTTGTAAAGCAGAAAAATTAAAAAGGAACAAGCAAACATATTTAGTAAACGGGGTCAGACATGCGCGAGCAAACAAAATGATAAGAACAAAAATAATGCTCGTCGAAGATCATTTCATCCATCAATCTTCCTGACCCTGCTCTTCATCATCATTCTCTTCTTCTCTTTCAACTGGTGGGGGCGGAATCCAGGGGTTCAACAGATCCTCAGGGAATGCAGGAAGGGCTGGATACGGCTTGGAAAAATTCTCTTGCAGTGCCCTTTTTAAGCTGGCATCCCGATTCTTAACATAGTTCCAGAAGGTTAAACTTTGCCTTTCAGCAAACTCCTGCCTACTGGCCGAAAGTGCCAGTTGTTCTAGAATCGAGTTGATGCCATGTATAAGCCCACCTTGACGCACCTCCTGCATGCGCTGGAGTCGTGCCAAATTGGGCGTGTCTATGATCCCCTTATCAAACAGGATCACATCTCCCTCATCCACCGGAACCCCTGCTCTTCTGCACAGCATCGTGATTGTGTTCGGAAAGAATAGTTTCCCCACCTTTTTCTTCCAGCAGCAAGCAATTTCATTACAAATAATTTTTCCTACGTCAATACTGAGAGACCTTAAGATAGCAAAAGCCAAAAGAATTCGTTCCCTGGATACTGTCGAGTCGTGCGTTGTCGGGAGCAACCTCTGCCTGATGAAACCCATCCACGTGTTCGCTTCATTTTTCAAATAAGCCGATTGGAATTTCCTTTTATGAGTCTTAGATAATTGCCACTGTGCCCCCTCGATTTCTACCTCCCTCACAGCATTACTTAACTGTTCCTTAGATGGCGCGACTGCCATCTCATTGAATGTCGCATGGGGGAAGTTTTGAAGATGGTACAGTGCGTTGATCGCACTTGGACTCCAATCTATCTCGACTCCTCTGACAATTACCAGGAAACCCTCTTCTTTATCAATGTTGGCATAGAATTCACGCACCACCTGTGCGTTCACAGCCTCTGGCTTAGCACAAAACAGCTCCCAACCGTGGTCAGCTATAGCGGTCCTCAGAAATGGCGGGAGATCACCGCTGAAACCTCTTTCGAACAGAAAATCCCTTTTCAGGAGCTCAGCGTATTTTGCTCTAGCAAAATTATTGACAAAGCGATCGTGTGTCACCCGTCGCTCTGCTATTTCATCGTGTTCCTCTGATGCTTCAGCAATATATTTGCCCTTTTCTTCTCTCCACTTCAGCAACTGTTCCTCCTCCGCCTGTTTCTCTGCTTCTTCTCGCCTTCTTTCTTCAGCTTCTTTTCTCTCTCGTTCCTCTCGCTCTGCCTTGTCTCTCTCGGAATCTGATGATGGAAGCGATGGGGTATCAGTACTGATCACTGGAATGCGCCCAGCCTTCTGCTTAATGCGGCGACGTTTCAGAGGTTCAGGTATGATAACCTCCACACGAGCCTCCTGAACTGGCTCTCTGCCTTCTTCCTCTACAGCCTCCGTCTGCACATCCTCACTCTACTTCTCCTGAATATCCTCTCGAGCTTCTTCTGTAGTCGCAATTTCCTTTTCATCCTCTTCTTGATTCTGTCTGTCAGATTCTTTTGGGTCTCCTTCTTCTTCTGCAACAACCTCATCCTCTCTCGTTTTTTCTTGTTCTTCAACTCTCTGTTGTCGTTTTCTTCTTTTTGCTTCTTTCTCCTCCGGTGTCCTTCTCTTCTTGGTTTTTACTTTCTGAACTTTGGGGGTTACGAGTATCTCTTCTTCCTCACTCTCCCTCTCTTTTCGAGCTCTTGTTTTAGCCATTGAAGGTGTAATAGGGTTTTGACAGAGAATACAAAGAAAGAAAGAATAATACACGCACAAAGATTTGATCAAGAAGACGAAGTGAAACGTGCTTACCAGAGATTGCGAATAAATAGGGCTGCAGCAAACAAGAATCCTAACCGAAAAGATTTGCCCTGCCATAACTAATATTACCGTTGTAATTTAAAAATGCAAACCTGAAATTCAAAAATTACCAACGGTAAAATTGCGGATTCCAAACGCCCATGGTAAAATTGATGTACTGTCATCATTGAAGCCTTCAGATAATTGCTCTGCGACACGTGGCCTCATCAGATGATGCACGCACATTTACCTGCAAGAATTCAAAGCCAAATCCAACGGTAAAAATAATAAATTCCAACAGAAACCCTTTTAATTCGAAACATTTTGCTCCAGCCATATCTTTGTCGCAACAATCTGCTGAACCTGAAGAATCTTAGATACGGAATTCGAATTTCAAAAGAAAAATCGAAGATTGTTTTTTTAAAATTAAATTAAATTTTAACCAATCATCCCAATCTTTTATTTTCAAAAGAAGCCGAATAAATTAGAAAAAATCTCTATTAATTAAAACTAGAATTCAAATAAATAAAATCTAGATAAAATCTAATAAAATTTAACTAATTAAAAGATAATTGCAAGATAATTTAAATAAATAACCCGAAAATAAAATCAAATCAAAACGAAATAAAATCTAAAATAATAAAAATACTGAGATCTAACAAACTATGCAAAAATCAAACCTACTCTAATCGGAATTAAAAACAAATCAGAAAAACTTAAAATCAATACAAAGTCTGGGAGCTCAAAATTTTGCTCTTTGAAATGCTCCCGCAAAAGTCCTGCTCTCTCAATCATCAAACAACCTTAGGGAAGGATATTTCGACTGAAACTCCTCACCCCAATAATGCTTCACACGCTGTCCATTCACTTTGAACAATCTCCCATCTTTTTCATCCTGCAAAGTAATTGCTCCATGGGGAAAAACTTCAATCACAATAAATGGTCCTGACTATCTAGATTTTAATTTTCCAGGAAATAATTTTAATCTAGAATTATAAAGCAAAAATTTTTGACCCTTGACAAACTCTTTAGATTTTATTTTTTTGTCATGCCATAGCTTAGTCTTTTCTTTATACATTCTCGCATTCTCATAAGAAAATTGGCGAAATTCCTCTAACTCATTAAGCTGCAGCATTCTCATTGCTCCTGCACGACTCAGATCAAAATTTAACTTTTTCAAAGCCCAAAACGTCTTATGCTCTAGCTCCAATGGTAAATGGCAAGCTTTTCCATATACTAACCTATAGGGAGACATACCTAGAGGAGTCTTATAAGCTGTCCTATAAGCCCAAAGAGCCTCATCCAACCTAAAGGACCAATCCTTTCGAGATGGATGTACTACTTTCTCTAAAATAGCTTTTATTTCCCTATTACTAATTTCAGCTTGACCATTTGCTTGTGGGTGATAAGGGGTAGCTATCCTATGCTTAATCCCATACTTAGCTAAAAGCTTAGTTAAGATATTATTAACAAAATCTGTACCCTCATCACTTATTAGAGCCCTAGGTGTCCCAAACCGCGCAAAGATGTGCGATTGAAGAAACCTTGCTACTGTCTTGGCATCACTCTGATGGCATGCGATGGCCTCCACCCACTTGGACACATAATCAACTGCCAATAAGATAAAAACATTGCCATTAGAAGAGGGAAATGGCCCCATAAAGTCAATACCCCATACATCGAATAGTTCAACTTCTAAAATGTAAGTAAGAGGCATTTCATCTCTAGGCCCTAAGTTTCCTCTCCTTGGACAAGCGTCACATTGCTTGTAGAACCAGTGGGCATCCTTAAACAAGGTAGGCCAGAAGAATCCTCAATGCAAAATCCTCATAGCTGTCCTTTGACCGCTGAAATGACCTCCATACGGCGAAGAGTGACATTGCTCTAGGATTTCCTTTGCTTCAGCACCTGAAACACACCTACGAATAATACCATCTGAGCATTGCTTTACATAAATGGCTCATCCCAAAAGAAAAATTTTGCATCATGCTTAAATTTTTTCTTCTGCCTCCAATCCATGTCAATAGGAGTGACTCCCTTTACCAAAAAGTTGGCAATATCAGCATACCAAGGGACATCCTTGACTACCTTTACCTGAACAGCAAAAAGCTGCTCATCTGGAAAAGAATCGAAAATGGCAGATTGCTCCAGAAAAGATGATGATGGATCAAGACGAGACAAGTGATCTGCAATGACATTCTCTGATCCCTTCTTGTCCTTTATCTCCAAGTCAAATTCCTGCAATAGTAAAATCCAACGAATTAATCTAGGCTTTGCATCCTTCTTAGTCATTAAATACCTTATTGCTGCATGATCCGTGAAAACCGTGACTTTGGATCCAACCAAATATGGCCGGAATTTCTCAAAAGCAAACACAACAGCTAACAACTCCTTTTCAGTAGTTGTGTAGTTGACTTGTGCCTCATTTAAAACCTTGCTTGTATAATATATAGGATGAATAAATTTGCCCTGCTTTTGCCCCAGCATTGAACCTACTGCAGCATCACTCGGGTCACACATTACCTCGAATGGCAAATTCCAATTAGGTGCGTAGAGAATGGGTGCTGAGATTAAAGCAGCCTTCGATGTTTCAAAAGCCTTCCTACAATCTGCATTAAAGTCAAAAACATGATCAGTGCACAATAAGTTACAAAGAGGTTTGCTGATTTTGGAAAAATCCTTTATGAACCTCCTATAAAATCCAGCATGTCCTAAAAAACTCCGAATTCCCTTCACTGAATTCGGTGGCTCTAGTCTTTCAATAACCTCAACTTTTGCTCTATCAACTTCTAGACCATTCTTAGAAATCCTATGACCTAACACTATGCCCTCCTTCACCATGAAGTGGCACTTCTCCCAATTAAGAACTAGATGGGTATCCTCACATCTTTTTAACACCTTTCCTAAATTATCTAAACAACTCTGAAAAGACCCTCCAAAAACTGAAAAATCATCCATAAAGACCTCAACAGTGGACTCAATCATATCAGAAAAAATTGCTAACATACACCGCTGAAATGTTGCTGGAGCATTGCAAAGGCCAAAAGGCATTCGCCTGAAAGCAAACGTCCCATAAGGGCAGGTGAAAGTGGTTTTTTCCTGATCTTCAGGAGCAATAGTAATCTGGTTATACCCAGAATAACCATCCAAGAAACAGTAATAGGCCTGACCAGCTAATCGATCCAACATCTGGTCGATAAATGGTAGAGGGAAATGATCCTTTCGGGTGGCTTTATTAAGCCTTCTGTAATCCATACAAACCCTCCAGCCAGTTACTGTCCTTGTGGGGATCAACTCATTATCTTTATTGCTCACCACAGTGACACCTCCTTTCTTAGGAACACATTGGACAGGGCTTACCCAATTGCTATCGGCAATTGGATAGATAATCCCAGCATCCAACCATTTAATTACCTCCTTTTTAACAACCTCTTTCATCGTAGGGTTAAGCCTTCTTTGTTGCTCAATACTCCTAAAGGATCCCTCCTCTAGAGTGATTTTGTGCATACAAAAAGATGGGCTAATCCCCTGAATATCAGCCAATGTCCAACCTATAGCTTTGCGGTATTACTGCAGCAATTTTATTAAGGCCTCCTCATGCTCTGGCATTAAATCTGATGCAACAATAATGGGCAACGTCTCACTTTCCCCAAGATACACATACTTTAGATGATCCGGTAAAGGTTTCAAATCTAAAGTGGGTGCCTCAATTCGGGATGGCTTAATTGGGGGAACCTTTCTTTGATCTAAATCTAAAGACTCAAAAACATCCTCACACCTAAACAATTCTTTTTCATTTTTTCTATCTAAAGAACAAAATTCAAAATCTTCTACACTAACCTCTCCATACTTTTCCGAATGCTTATCAGTCGAATCCTGTATTGCTGTCTCAATAACTGTGCTCTCCAGAATCCTGATGAAGGAGCAATCCTCCATCTCGTCTGGATATTTCATGGCTTTAAAGACATTAAATTTTACTTCCTCATTACAGACTCTCATTGTTAATTCTCCTTTTTGAACATCTATTAACGCTCTACCAGTAGCCAAAAATGGACGACCTAGAATAATTGGGACATCTTTATCAGCCTCATAGTCTAAAATAATAAAATCAACAGGAAATATGAATTTATCAACTTTTACTAAGACATCCTCAATTTTACCCTCTGGATATGTGATAGACCTATCAGCTAGTTGGAGTGTGACTGTGGTAGGCCTAGCTTCACCAATACCTAACTTTCGATAGACCGAAAGAGGCATAAGGTTAATGCTTGCACCTAAGTCATAGAGTGCTCTACCTAATTCCTTTCCATCTATAGACACAGGTATAGTAAATGACCCTGGATCCTTAGCCTTGGGGGGTAGACCATTCTTAAGAATAGCACTACACTCCTCAGTAAGAGATACAGTTTCAAACTCACCTAACCTTTTCTTTTTAGTCAAAATATCCTTAAGAAATTTAGCATAATTAGGCATTTGCTCAATAACTTCTACTAAAGGGATATTTATATGCAATTGCTTAAGAATCTCTAAAAACTTTATAAATTGACCATCCTAATTCTTAGGCTTTTGCCTTTGTGGAAAAGGTAGAGGTGGTACATAAGGTGGGGGCGGCACATATGGTGGTTCTACATCTGGCACAGAACCAGATGCTCCAGCATTCTCTTTGCTGCCTCCAGCACCCTGACCAGACTCCAACTCTTTCTCAATAACAACATTATTATTACTATTACTATTTAAGTCCTGGGTCTTTCTAGACTCTTCTAATGGCTTACCACTCCTAAGAGTTACTGCCTTTACCTGCTCCTTACCTTTCTTTCGAGGGTGTTCAGTATCTGATGGAAGTTTCCCTTGAGGCCTCGCCTTGAGCTCATTAGCTAGCTGACCCACTTGCAATTCTAGGGCCCTCATCGAAGCTTGATTACTTTGAATTGCAGCGTCTGTACGCGCCATAAATTCATTCATCATTGCCTCGAGAGAATTTCCCAAATTTTGCTGGGGCAAAGCCGGCTTATTTTGCTGGGGCATTACATGCGTTTTAGCAAATCCCGGCTGGTTCATCTTCTGTTGCACTTGTACGTTATTTCCTTGACCTCCCCATGAGAAGTTAGGGTGGTTGCGCCAACCTGGATTATAGAAGTTAGAATAAGGGCTGTTCTTCTGATTACCTACAAAAAAGACAGACGCTAGATTGCTGGGGCAAAACTCGTAGTTGTGGTCTTCACCGCAATAGACACATGCTTCGTCCGTGACTTGGTTCACCACTGCTGCAGGCTCCATAGCTGGTGGCTGCTGATGACTAATCACTGTCACATTTTTAAGAGCGTTAGCAATCATAGCAAGATCGGGCCTAATGGTGGACACACCATCAACCTCTAGCACACTCTTAACCTTTTTATTTGTGCCTCTAACATCCGACCATTGACAACTATTAATAGATATTCTTTCTAAAATTTCATAGGCTTCATCAAAAGTTTTTGCCAAAAGGGCCCCTCCAGCCGAAGCATCGACCATACCTTGGGTTACTCCATTCAAACCATTGTAAAATGTTTCCATTTGAATACAATGAGGTAACCCATGGTGGGGACACTTTCGCAAAAGCTCCTTAAACCTCTCCCAAGCTTCACTAAAAGTCTCATCTTCAAGTTGCCTAAACCCTACTATTTCTCTCCTTAATTTAGCATTTCTATTAGGTGGGAAATATTTACTCAAAAAATTTTCAGCTAACTCATCCCACGTCCTAATTGATCCTGGAGCAAAAGAGTTTAACCATGAATTTGCTTCATCTCTAAGAGAATACGGGAACAAAGTTAATCTAAGAGCATCTCTAGGCACTGCTTGAATTACAAAAGAATCACTAACTCCTAGGAAAGACTTAAGATGTAAATGAGGGTCTTCAGATGACAAACCATGGAATTGCCCCACGGTTTGCAACATCTGAAACATTACCGCTTTCATTTCAAAATTCGATGCTTTGATTTGGGGACGTGCAATCCCTGGATTCAACTCATTAAACATCGGGACAGCATACGCTCGAATGGCTCTGGTCCTATCATTTGCTATCAAGATAGGATTCTCAGCCTGATTATTTCGCTGCTCATTTTGCTCAAACAGTGGGTTTTGCTGCAGCAACGGATTCTGCTGGGAGTTCACTGCTGCTGGACCTTCAGGAACCTGCGGAAGTTGCGGGGCGTTCTCCATCTGGTTTCTGCGCTGCTCCCTCCTTCTGTTCCTAAATGTCCTTTCAATTTCTAGATGAAGCTCTAACCGTACCTCAGGCGGATCGCTCATGCACCAAAATCACACCTGCAAAAACAAAAGAAACAATCAAAAAGTTCTAGCACCAAACCACTAAAACACATACACAAAACAGATCAGATAAAAACTTATTCAAGTCCCCAGCAACGGCGCCAAAAACTTGTTGTAATTCTGGAGTGGTTAAAAATATAAGATAAATTGACTCCAAAATCCTGTGCAAGTATACACAGTCTGCAGCAAGTAATATTATCAATCCAAGGTCTGAATGAGCTTCCACTTTATCTATTTTGCGTAACTTCCTAATGGTTTCGAAGATAATAAAAATGTTGGGTTTTATAAGAGTTATGCTGAAGCAAAGTAAATGATAGAACAACGAGTAAACAAATAAATAGACAGATTAAAGACAGGCGCTGGTTAGGCTTTAGTGATTGTTCTAAGATATGCTCTAGCAATATTATTGATCATGCATTTCTCGCAGTATTATTAGCGGATTCCTCCCGGAACTCCGGTTCTTTTGGGATATGTTTCAAACCCAATGAAGTGCGACCGATCAAGCACTAGGCAACTGGCTATCCCTAGCTCAGTCACTAGCGTTCACCAATACACAATGATCGTAGTGTGGATAATTGCCACACTCTCTAAATCATCCCTGAAACTAGAGAGAGCTATTCACACCGGCTGGCCAGGCGGGCATAAAATAAGAATAAGCACAACAATGAACCAAAATGCGATAGTCAATTCATTCCTTTCACCATTAACTTTGAACACTCTCCCATCCTTCTCATCTCTCAAAGTAATTTCTCCATGAGGAAAAAATTCAATCACAATAAATGGCCCTGACCATTTAGACTTCAGCTTTCTTGGAAACAATTTTAATCTAGAGTTATAAAGCAAGACTCTCTGACCTTTGACAAACTCTTTAGATTTTATTTTCTTATCATGCCACTGCTTAGTCTTTTCTTTATACATTTTCGCATTTTCATAAGAAAACTGGCGAAATTCCTCTAATTCATTAAGCTGTAGCATTCTTATTGCCCCAGCACGACTCAGATCAAAATTCAATTTCTTTAAAGCCCAAAACGTTTTATGCTCAAGCTCTCATGGTAGATGACAAGCTTTTCCACTTTTCTATACACTAACCTATAGGGAGACATACCTAGAGGAGTCTTATAGACTGTCCTATAAGCCCATAGAGCCTCATCTAACCGAAAAGACCAATCTTTCCTAGATGGATGAACTACTTTTTCTAGAATAGATTTGATTTCCCTATTACTAACCTCAGCCTGACCATTTGCTTGTCAGTGATAAGGGGTATCTATCCTATGCTTAATTCCATACTAAGGTAATAGCTTAGTTAAGACATTATTAACAAAATGTGTACCCTCATCACTCACTAGAGCTCTAGGTGTCCCAAACCGCGCAAAAATGTGCGATTGAAGAAACCTCGATACCGTCTTAGCATCATTCTGATGGCATGCAGTGGCCTCCACCCACTTGAACACGTAATCAACTGCCAATACGATAAAAACATTACCATTAGAAGGGGGAAATGACCCCATAAAATCAATACCCCACACATCAAATAATTCCAATTCTAAAATGTCAGTAAGAGGCATTTCATCTCTAGGTCATAAATTTCCTCTCCTTTGGCAAGCATCACATTGCTTGTAGAACCAATGGGCATCCTTAAATAAGGAAGGCCAGAAGAATCCACATTGCAAAACCCTTATAACTGTCCTCTGTCAGCTGAAATGGCCTCCATACAGCGAATAGTGACATTGCTAAAGGATTTGTTTTGCTTCATCACCTGAAACACATCTACGAATAATACCATCAGAACATTGCTTATACATAAATGGCTCATCCCAATAGAAAAATTTCGCATCATGCTTAAACTTTTTTATCTGCCTCCAATCCATGTTAATAGGAGTGACTCCCTTCACTAAGAAATTGGCTATATCAGCATACTAAGGAATGTCCTTGACTACCTTTACCTCAACATCAAAGAGATGCTCATCTGGAAAAGAATCTGAAATGGCAGATTGCTTCAGCAAAGATGATGTTGGATCAAGACGAGACAAATGATCTGCAATGACATTATCCGATTCCTTCTTATCCTTTATCTCCAAGTCGAATTCTTGCAATAACAATACCCAAGGAATTAGTCCAGGCTTAGGATCTTTCTTAGACATTAAATTCCTTATTGATGCATGATCTGTGAAAACCATGACTTTGGATCCAACCAAATATGGTTGGAACTTCTCAAAAGCAAACACAACCGCTAACAACTCCTTTTCAGTAGTTGTATAATTGATTTGTGCCTCATTCAAAACCCTGCTTGCATAATATATAGGATGGATAATTTTGTCCTGCTTTTCCCCCAACATGGCACCTACTGCGACATCACTCGCATCACACATTACCTCAAATGGTAAACTCCAATTAGGTGCACACAGAATGGGTGCTGAGATTAAAGCAGTCTCTAAAGTCTCAAAAGCCTTCCTATCAGTACACAATAAGTTACAAAGAGGTTTACTAATTTTTGAAAAATCCTTTATGAACCTTCTATAAAATCCGATATGACCTAAAAAACTCTGAATCCCTTTCACTGAACTCGGTGGTTCTAATCTCTCAATAACCTTTATTTTTGCTTGATCAACTTCTAGACCTTTCTTTGAAATCTTATGACGTAACACTATGCCCTCCTTCACCATGAAGTGGCATTTCTCCCAATTAAGAACTAGATGGGTATCCTAACATCTCTTTAACACCTTACCTAAATTATCCAAACAACTCAGAAAAGACCCTCCAAAAACTAAAAAATCGTCCATAAATACCTCAACAGTGGACTCAATCTGATAGCGAGCATAGCTAGCTACTTTTACTTATTTAATTTAGCTAGTCTTTTAAGATTTTTGGGCCATTTTATTGTGCTTTATTGTTTATTTTGTAGGAAAGCGATGATTAGAGCTAAAACGTGGGATTGGAGTTAATCGGGTGTTCGGGACGTGAAAATATGCCAAAGAACCGGAAAGTTCAAGCAACAAGGAGCCAAGAGAGGGAATTCTGCCCATCAGCGTCGAGACGCCACTCTTGGAGGGTCTCGACGCTGGTTTTCCTTAATTAGAAGAGGCAGCAGCGTTACAGCGTCGAGACGCTGTGACAATAGCGTCTCGACGCTACCATTATTTCCATTCCAGACGCGCGTGTTTTAGAGGCAGCGTCGAGACGCTGTCTTGATAACGTCGAGACGCTACGACGAAAATCAGTATAAATCATTCTTTTCGGCTAGGTTTTTGGGGGATTGAATTTTGGGACCTTTTGGAGCCGTAAAAAGGGCAGAAACAGAGGAATTGAGGGCTGAAGCAAAGAGAGCAAGTTGGAAATCAACCCATTGTTTGTGGGGATCGTGACGGGAACGTTCGGTCTCGGCCTACATTGAGTTTTCTTTTCCCTTTCCTTTTCTTTAGCTAGAGTTTATGGCTTTATTATGTTTAGTTGAGCTTGTAATTTCATTCATGAGTAGCTAAACTCATAGCTTAGGGATTGATGTAGTTGATTTTGTTTATGGATTTATTTATGGTTTAAGTTGTGCAATGTTTATTATGTTTGTAATCTTGATTTAATGCTTTCAATTAATTGTCCATTAGTTGAATGATTTAAGTTTTGAATCTAGCTCGGGAGAGGGGATTTAATATAGACTTACTCAAGATTTCATGACTAAAGTTTACTTTCTAATTCGTGACGGTTTTAGATTAACTTTAGAATTGGTCAAAAGATCTCATTGCCTTGCATGTTAATAAACTTAGATAGGGATATCAAGTAGATTAATTTGCATGAGAATCAATTATACTCGGGAGAGGTAGTTGTGATTAAAGGGTCTTAGGCTCATAATTCCATTGTGCATAATAACTTACTCCTTAAAATCAATCCTAGACTAAATCGGTGAAATCAATTCCTTAAGTGTTTTTCCAATTGAATTTCCACTCTTACTTGCTTTGATTTAATTTTCATACCATTCTCTCATTACTTTTTGATCCCTAAATAAAATCGAGCAAGATAATTCACAATACTTGATTTGCTTAAAAATCCAATCCAGAGGACGACACTCGTTTATACGAACACTTTATTATTACTTGACCCGTGCGCTTGCGGTAAGGAGAAGTCCACATCAAGTTTTTGGCGCCGTTGCCGGGGATTGGCACATTTAGCTAGATTGATATTGTGAAAAAATTGTTTGATCTTAATTTAGGGTGTATTTTTACTTTTTTAGGTTGATTGCATTTTTTTCCTTATATGTTTTTTCTTTCCATATTTGTTTTCTAGCTTAGTGTTTCTTTTAGTTGTGTAATCTTTTCCTTATTTGTTTCTTGTTATTCCTTTTTAGATTAGTCTTCCTTATTTGTTAGTTTCCTTATTTGTGTTTTGCCATATTTATTTTGGCATTCCATATTAGGTTATTTTGTTTCATTTTCTAGATTATATTTTCCATATTTAGATTAGTTTTTTTCTTTTCTTTGTTTCTTTCCATAATTGTTTCCTTTCCTTTTTAGGGTAGACTTGTTTTTTTGTATGCGTAGTAGTAGAGAAGTGATACCGTTGGATCCCGAGATCAAAAGAACAATTCATAGGATTCGAAGAGAAAATAGAGAAATTATTCACATGGCTGACCAAAATCCACCTGAGGAGCCTAGGCCTATTAGAGACTACTTTCAGCCCGTGTTTCAGGGGCAACAGTCGGGGATTGTCTATGCCCTGATTAATACCAACAACTTTGAGCTGAAGACCGGTCTCATTCAGATGGCTCGAGACTGTGCATATAGAGGATCGCCCACCGAGGATCCAAATTCTCATCTTATATCATTTTTGGATATTTGTGGGACGGTAAAAATTAATGGAGTTTCTGAGGATGCTATTTTCTTGCGCTCATTTCCTTTTTCTTTGCAGGATAAAGCACGAGATTGGTTGCAGTCCATTCCCCCTGGGAGCATCACCACTTGGGATGCTTTGGTCCAGGCATTTTTTAAGAAATTTTTCCCTCCTGCAAAGACGGTCAAGCTGAGGACCGAGATTGGGACATTCCAACAACAATATGATGAGCAATTGTTTGAAGCCTGGGAGCGATTTAAAGATTTTTTTAGGAAGTGTCCTCAGCATGGATACCCAGACTGGCTTTAGGTTCAATTGTTTTATAATGGTTTAACTCCTAGTACAAAGATGATTGTTGAAGCAATTGCAGGTGGGACTCTGTTGTCCAAGACCGTGGAAAATGCTCGCATACTTCTAGAGGATATGGCCACCAACAACTATCAGTGGCCATCTGAGCGGTCTACACCCAAAAAGATTGCTGCTGGAGTGTTTGAGGTTGATAAAGTAAGTGCACTCCAGGCTCAGATGACCTCCCTTGCTAATGCTTTTATGAAAGTTTTAGGTACATGGAGTGCACAGTCAATTGAATCAGCTGCTGCTTTAGCATCTAGACCTCAAGAGGAGACCATCGAATAGGTTCAGTATGTATCAAATTCTAATTTTAGGGGATATAATAATAATTCTACACCTACACATTATCACCCTAACAATAGGACCCATGAAAATTTCTCTTATGCAAATACTAAGAATGTTCTTAACCCCCCTGGTTTTGCCCCTCAAACTCAAGAAAATAAAAAGTTAGAGAATCTTGTTGGAGCTTTCATTGCAGAGTCTAGTAACAGGACAATCAAATTGGAGGAGGCAGTCATTGCCATCAACTCAACAGTGAATGGCCACAGTGCTGCCATCAAGAATATTGAAACTCAGCTGGGACAATTGGTAAAATGTTGTAAGCACCATGAATAAAGGTAAGGCCCCAGCTGAACAAGAGAAAACTCAGATGGAGTATTGTAAGGCAATCACTGTGCACCAGGAGGAAGCTGAAGAGGAGCCTGAGTCTGAGGATTATGACACGCCTACAGGGGAAGCTGAGGAGGACACATCATCAGATGAGGCTGAAAAGCCTGAACCTGAGCCTCCTATTCCTTTTCCCACACTGATGGTTCCCAAAGAAAAGAAAAAGAAAAAGAAGAAAAAGAACAATCAGGTTCAGTTTGATAAGTTTATGAATGATTTTATGAATCTGAACATTAATATTCCTTTTGCAGAGGCGTTAGAGATGCCCTAGTATAACAAGTTCATGAAGGAGTGGTTAGCAAAGAAGCGAAAGGAAAAGAAGGTTGACACTATATATCTTGCTTCCACATGCAGCACTAGAGTCCAACAGAAGGTACCTGAAAAAGAAGCAGATCCAGGGAGTTTTTCTGTTCCTTGTAGTTTTGGTACTTATTCTTTCAGAGCATTATGTGATTTAGGTGCTAGCATAAATATCATTCCTCTATCTCTGTGCAAAAAGTTAAACATAGGTGTGATAGCGAGCAGAAATGTCGCTATTTTAGTCTCAATTTATTAAGCTTTTTGGTGCTTTAATCGTGTTTTTAATGAATATATTTAATGAATTTTGTTATTTGGTCCTTAGGAGCTAAGTTGGTGATTTTGGGAGAAAAAGAGCCAAAATTGAAGTAATTATAGCCCAAATCCTAGCTTGATGCAATTGGAGGCCCAAAGAAGACATTCATAAAGAAAAGACCAAGAGAAATGAAGAAGAAGGCCAAAAAATCAGCCCAAAAGGAAGCTGAAAAATCTGGAAAATCGCAGCAGCGTCGAGACGCTTAGCAAGGCAGCGTCGCGATGCTGCCCTTTCTTGTTGCCCAAGCCGCGTGCGCAGCAGCGTCGCGACGCTTAGCAAGGCAGCGTCGCGACGCTACCCCTATTCCAGGCCTATAAATAGGCGCCCTTGGTGCCTCATTTCTCATCAATCAATCAAACCATCACTCAATCCTTTCTTTCCTTTCTTAAGACTCCTTTTTTGGAGCCCCTCTCAAGGCTTTTGAGCCTTTTTGAGAGGGTTCTTCTAGTGGGGAAATTTTGGGAATTTTGGGAAGCAATCATAGAGGCTCGAGGAGTAGTCAACGGGGGCTCCAAGTGTCAGCAAGGGGTTTTTCGACGGTCAATTCCTTTCCTTTATGCTTTTTAATATGCTTTCCCTTGTAACTATTGTGGATATTATGTGTAGCTAAACCCCAATTTGGGGTCTTGAAATGAAATGATAGTGGAAATATTGTTATAATTTCTTGTCTCTTGCCCATGTCCTAATTATTTGTATGGATGTGCTTAATGCTTTACTCAATCTGGCCAATTGTGTAATGATTCGTTTCTTAATGGAAACTCGACGGAGAGAAATTAGGATAGATCAAAATCCATGCAACTAGTTTAATTGCCCGTTGTGACACCGGGATTAGTTGATTAAACTTAGATTCCTAAAATGAATCAGAGTGTAATAATTAATGATTTTTAATAGCGCTAAGGACACTTAGGTTGTTAAAATGAATTAATTACAATTAGGGGAAACCGACAGGAGAACCTATGTGATTAACGGAGATTCTAGGATTATAATTAGTTGGGCAATGAGATAGGATAATTATAGCAATTATTTAGCTAACCATTGATTTTCAAGACCCCTCTTCCCCGCTTAAAGAAAACTCTTTCTCCACATTTTATTTCTGATTGATCAAATTTGTTTTCATTAGTCATTTTGAATTCAAGCTCTTTTTATCACATGAACGTAGTCCCTAAATATTATTTCACCTAAGTATTTTCAGTGCTCAAGAGAATTTTAACTATTTGCTTAAGTTTCGCTTCGCCTCCCTGAGGATTCGATACTCGGAATACTTTCCGTTTTATATAACTTGTGACGACCCGTGCGCTTGCGGATAATCGTTTAGTACAATCGTACACACCAGTACTAACAAGGTGATATTAAATCTACTCCTGTAAAGCTCCAATTGGCTGATCAGTCTGTGGTTAGACCAGTTGGCATTGTAAAAAATGTTTTAATCAGAGTAGGTAGATTTTTCCTCCCTATTGATTTATATGTTATGGACATGATAGAAAATCCTTCAATGCCTGTCATATTAGGAAGACCATTCCTCGCTACTGGGCGAGTGATTATTGATATTGAGCGCAGGGAGCTCACTGTAAGAGTTAGGAATGACAAAGAAATATTTAAAGCAGTTGAAGACTCTAAGGGACACTCGGACGTGCTTTTCATGGGCTACAAGAAAGGTGCAAGAAAGAGCACCACTGTTGGATTCACAGAAAGGAAGCCTCCTTGAAGCACGATCAACACGTCGAGCTAGTGATGTTAAACAAGCGCTTATGGGAGGCAACCCAAGTAAGTGTAGTTGTGGTTTTCTGTTTGCTTTTGATTTATTGTTTGTTTTTGTGTTGTAGGTCTTGTTTTTTGTCTCTCCTTTTCTTTCAAGCTTTCAAGATTTCAAGTAAGAAGTCAACATCATTCCAGGACAGTATTATTCACCCCCTCATTCTTTTATTGTTCTCATGCTTGTTTATGCCTTATTTTCTTTATACATTGAGGACAATGCATGTTTTAAGTTTGGGGGTGGAGTAGCATGTTTGTGGAGCCCTTGAGCATCTGAGTTCGGGCTATAGTTTTGAGCTTTCTTTGAATTGAGCATATGGTTGTTTTTTGGATGCTATTTATGCATGACTATGATGTTCTAGGATAAGCTTTCTTGTCAATTTTTAAGCTTTCGATGAGTTGTAAGCATGAGTGCCCAAAAAGGGAGACTTTTTAAACTTTTTCTAGGAGATGCCTTGCATGAGTAGAGTATTTGTCTTGGCGAGATTTGGATTTGAATGCTTAGGAGCGAATTATTAGGTTCATATGCTTGTTGTCACATCGATAGGTGTAGGGTAGAGCTAAAGAGTTAATTTTTTTGCAAATTAGCATGCTTGATCTTGCTTAGGAGGAAAGAAAAGAATAATTGCTTATCATGCTCATAAAGAAAAATCAATTTTATTGTTACAATTTTAAAAAGAGAAAGTCATGACTTGTGCGCACAAAGCAATGAGTAATAAAGATTTAGGCAAAAAGAGCTACCCCTGTTGTGATCAGTTAGGCCAACCAGAGAAATCTCAGGTTAAGGGTCCCTGCAATAGGTGTGTGAAGGCTAGTGCCACATATTCATGCTTAATTTAATTGTTAATTATAAGCACCTAAGTTGGGAGGAAAACAAACTAATTTGTTTCATTAACTCATTACTGAAACCTTAGTGCCAGTGTAGAGGGAAGATGAGCTGAGAGTTTAATAATCCAACCCCGGGCTAGTAGAGTCTGATCTTGTTGAGTTAGATCTCGCTTGTGCAAGTTAATTTTGGAAAAAATTTAATTTGTCTCCCTCATTGGTCCTTATGTGCATGTCTCTTGCTTGCTTGACTATTGACTTTTGAGCCATGAGGATTGAGTTATGATTATTGCATCCATTCTTCTACTGTGTGTTTGATTTGTAGTTTGCTCGAAGACTAGCAAAAGCTTATGTTTGGGGGTATTTGATAGCGAGCATAGCTAGCTACTTTTACTTATTTAATTTAGCTAGTCTTTTATGATTTTTGGGCCATTTTATTGTGCTTTATTGTTTATTTTGTAGGAAAGTGATGATTAGAGCTAAAACGTGGGATTGGAGTTAATCGGGTGTTCGGGACGTGAAAATATGCCAAAGAACCGGAAAGTTCAAGCAACAAGGAGCCAAGAGAGGGCATTCTGCCCATCAGCGTCGAGACGCCACTCTTGGAGGGTCTCGACGCTGGTTTTCCTTAATTAGAAGAGGCGGCAGCATTACAGCGTCAAGACGCTGTGACAATAGCGTCTCGACGCTACCGTTATTTCCATTCTAGACGCGCATGTTTTGGAGCCGTAAACAGGGCAAAAACAGAGGAATTGAGGGCTGAAGCAAAGAGAGCAAGTTGGAAATCAACCCATTGTTTGTGAGGAAAGTGACGGAAACGTTCGGTCTCGGCCTACATTGAGTTTTGTTTTCCCTTTCCTTTTCTTTAGCTAGAGTTTATGGCTTTATTTTGTTTAGTTGAGCTTGTAATTCCATTCATGAGTAGCTAAACTCATAGCTTAGGGATTGATGTAGTTGATTTTGTTTATGGATTGATTTATGGTTTAAGTTGTGCAATGTTTATTATGTTTGTAATCTTAATTTAATGCTTTCAATTAATTGGCCATTAGTTGAATGATTTAAGTTTTGAATCTAGCTCGGGAGAGGGGATTTAATATAGACTTACTCAAGATTGCATGACTAAAGGTTACTTTCTAATTCGTGACGGTTTTAGATTAACTTTAGAATTGGTCAAAAGATCTCATTGCCTTGCATGTTAATAAACTTAGATAGGGATATCAAGTAGATTAATTTGCATGAGAATCAATTATACTCAGGAGAGGTAGTTGTGATTAAAGGGTCTTAGGCTCATAATCCCAATGTGCATAATAACTTACTCCTTAAAATCAATCCTAGACTAAATCGGCGAAATCAATTCCCTAAGTGTTTTTCCAATTGAATTTCCACTTTTACTTGCTTTGATTTAATTTTCATACAATTCTTTCATTACTTTTTGATCCCTAAATAAAATTGAGCAAGATAATTCACAATACTTGATTTGCTTAAAAATCCAATCCAGAGGACGACACTCGTTTATACGAACACTTTATTATTACTTGACCCGTGCGCTTGCGGTAAGGAAAAGTCCATATCACAATCATATCAGAAAAAATTGCTAACATACACCTCTGAAATGTTGCTGGAGCATTGCACAGGCCAAAAGGCATTCACCTAAAAGCAAACGTCCCATAAGGACAGGTGAAAGTGGTATTTTCCTGATCCTCGGGTGCAATGGTAATCTGCTTATACCAGGATAGCCATCTAAAAACAGTAATAGGCCTGACCAGCTAATCTATCCAACATTTGGTCAATAAATGGTAGAGGGAAATGGTCCTTACGGGTAGCGTAGTTAAGCCTCCTATAATCCATGCAAACCCTCCAGCCAGTTACTGTCCTGGTTGGGATCAACTCATTATCTTTATTAGTCACTACCATGACACCTCCTTTCTTAGGAACACATGGGACAGGGCTTTCCCAATTGCTATTTGCAATTGGATAAATAATCCCAGCATCCAACCATTTGATCACCTCCTTCTTAACAACCTCTTCATTTCAGGGTTAAGCCTTACCTGTTGCTCAATACTCCTAAAGGATCCCTTCTCTAGAGTGATTTTATTTATACAAAAGGAATGGCTAATTCCTTGAATGTCAGCCAATGTCCAACCTATTGCCTTATGATATTGCTGCAACAACTTTATTAAGGCCTCTACATCCTCCGACATTAAATATGATGCAACAATAATGGGCAACGTCTCATCGTCCGCAAGATACACATAATTTAGATGATCCGACAAGGGCTTCAAATCTAAAGTGGGTGCCTCAATCAGGGATGGCTTAATAGGAGGAGTCTTCCTTTGATCCAAATCTAAAGACTCAAAAGCATCCTCACACCTAGACACTTCTTTTTCATTTTTTCTCTCTAAAGAACAAACTTTTAAATCCTCTACACTAACCTCTCCATGATCTTCCAAATGTTTGTTTGCCAAATCCTAAAAAGGTAAAGGTGGTACATAAGGTGGGGGCGACACATAAGGTGGTTCCACATCTGGAACAGACTTCTACTAACGGGATATTTATATGCAATTGCTCAAGAATCTCTAAAAACTTCTTAAATTGACCATCCTGATTCTTAGGCCTTTGTCTTTGTGGAAAAGGTAAAGGTGGTACATAAGGTGGGGGCGACACATAAGGTGGTTCCACATCTGGAACAGAACCAGATGCTTTAGCATCATTATTGCTGCCTCCGGCACCTTTACCAGTCTCCGACTCTTTTTCAACAACATCATAATTCTTCTCTACATCCTGGGGTTTACTGGCTCTTTTCTCTCTTCTAGTGGCTTACCACTCCTTAGAGTCACTGCATGTACCTGCTCCTTACCTTCCCTTCTAGGGTGTTCAGTATCTGAAGGAAGTTTCCCTTGAGGCCTTGCCTTTAGCTCATTAGCTAGCTGGCCCACTTTCAATTCCAGGGCTCTCATTGAAGCTTGATTACTTTGAATTGCGGCATTTGTACTTTGAATTGCCTTTAACTCATTAGCTTGCTGGCCCACTTGCAATTCCAGGGCTCTCATTGAAGCTTGATTACTTTGAATTGCGACATCTGTACGAGCCATATATTCTTTCATTATTGCCTCAAGAGAACTCTCTGAATTTTGATGGGGCAAAGCTTGCTTATTTTGCTGGGGAAATACCTGCGATTTAGCAAATCCTGACTGGTTCACCTTTTGCGGTGCTTGAGGGGCTTGAAAATTGCTTCTTTGCCCTCCCCATGCAAAGTTGGGGTGGTTGCGGCAACCTGGATTATAAAAGTTAGAATAAGGGTTATTCCCTTGATTACCTACAAAAAACACAGAAGTTGGATTTCTGGGGCAAAACTCGTAGTTGTGCTCTTCACCACAATAGACGTATTATTCCTCTTCAACTTGGTTCACCACTGCAGTAGGCTCCACAATTGGCGGCTTATGATGACTAACCACTGTCACGTTTTTAAGAGTGTTAGCTTACATTGCAATATCAGCCCTAATGGTAGACACATCATCAACCTCTAACACACTCTTAACTTTTTTATTTGAGCCTCTAACATCCGACCACTGACAACTATTGGTTGATATTCTTTCTAAAATTTCATGGGCTTTATTAAAAGTTTTTGCCAAAAGGGCCCCTCCAGCTGAAGCATCAACCATACCTTGGGTTGCTCCATTTAACTCATTGTAAAACGTTTTCATTTGAATACAATGAGGTAAACCATGGTGGGGACACTGTTGCAAAAGCTTCTTAAACCTCTTCCAAGCCTCACTAAAAGTTTAATCTTCAAGTTGCCTAAACCCTACTATCTCACTCCTTAATTTGGCATTCATAGTTGGTGGAAAATATTTACTAGGAAAATTTTCCGCTAACTCATTCCATGTCCTAATTGATCCTGGAGCAAAAGAATTTTACCATGTCTTCGCTCCATCTCTAAGAGAATATGGGAACAAAGTTAATCTAAGGGCATCTCTAGACACTCCTTGAATTACAAAAGAATCACTAACTCCTAGAAAAACTTAAGATGTAAATGGGGGTCTTCAGATGACAAACCATGGAACTGACCCACGGTTTGCAACATCTGAAACATTACCGGTTTCATTTCAAAATTTGCGGCCTCAATTTGAGGACGCACAATTCCTAGATTCAACTCATTAAACATTGGAAAAGCATACACTCGAATGGCTCTGGCCCTATCGTTCGCTACCAAGATAGGATTCTCAACTTGATTATTTTGTTGTCCATTTTGCTCGAGCGGTGGATTTGGCTGTAGCACACGATTCTGGGGATCAAGTGGATCTTCTGAAACCTGCGGGAGACGCGACACGTTATCCATTGGATTTTGATTTCTACGCTGCTCTCTCCTTCTCCTGAATGTCCTCTCAATTTCTGGATCAAGCTCGAACCTCACCCCAGGTGGATCGCTCATGCACCAAACTCACACATGCAAAAACAAAAGAAACAATAAAAACGTCCTAACACCAAACCACTAAAACACATACACAAAACATATCAGATAAAAAATTATTCAAGTCCCCGGCAACGACGCTAAAAACTTGTTGGATTTCCAGAGTGGGTAAAAATATAGTAAAATAGACTCTAGAACACTATGCAAGCATACACAATTCGCAGCAAGTAATAAGTATTTATCGAATCCACGGGGCTAAATAGCTCTCACTTTATCTATTTTGTATAACTTCTTAATGGTTTCGAAAGTGGTTAAAATGATTGATTCTGATATAATGCTTAAGCAAAAGAAATGACATAACAGAAAGTAAACAAATAAAGCATACAAATTAGAAATAGGCGTTGGTCAGGATTTAGTAATTGTGTTTAAAAGATGCTCTAGCAATATTATTTATTAGGCAAAACTCTTGCAGTCTTATTAGTAGGATCCTCCCGGAACTCTGGATTTTTTGGAATGTGTTTCAACTCCAATGACGTGCTACCGATCAAGCACTAGGCAACTGGCTATCCCAACTCAGTCACTGGCGTTCACCAATACACAATGATCTAGTGTGATTAAATGCCACACAGTTCCCAAATCATCCCTAAAACTAAGAAGTGATATTCATACCGGCTGACCAGGCGGGCACAAAATATAGATATGCACAACAATTAGTCAAGATGCTCAAATCAACATATATTGTATAGAGAATTAAGCATGACAATTACATGATTCCTAACCAACACCTAAGCAAATTTAGTTCGTAAAGCTCATGATAACACATGCTATAATCTTAGTATGTGCATCCATAATTACAAGAAATTACAAGAAAAGATTAATTGCCTTTGTCAAATCCATAATTGATGGTCTTCTTGAAGTCTCCAATCTTTCCTCCTCTATTCGGCTCCCAAAGATGGAAATGAGAAATGATCTCTCCCAAAAGTGGATTGTCCTTTGACTTGGACGGCTTTTCCCTTTTGTAGAATGAAGCCAAGCCCAAATTAGATCAAATTGGACACGTGGATGGCTCTTCTTGCATCTTAAATCCAAAAATAACTCAACTAACTTCAGTTCATTAAAATGGATAACGAGCTGTGACGTGGCAGTTTTGCTCCCTACTTTGCTGGATCACAGATTTTGCTCCCTCAAGTCGCTCATCAATATATTCTACATAAATTAACTTCCAAGGCATTCATTCTTCCAAATGGGTTAAAACATAAAATATACATCGAAAAGCAACCTTATTTAGCACAAAAGATACACAAATCACTATAAAACTAAGGCCTAAATAACTCCCTTTTGGAGAGTTATCAACAGGAGATTTAAGGGAGCTCGGTCCAGCCTCTTTAGTCATTTCTTGAGGTGGGTCAACAACTGGGGGAGGAGTCATGGGGGGGAGTTCTTTGCCACTTCTCAGTGTGACAACACTGACATCCTGATGACCGCATAGCGCACGGGCCGCAAGTAATATAAAACGGAAATATTCCGAGTATCGAATCTACAGGGAGGCGAAGTGAAAATTAAGCAAAGCAAAAATTTCTTTAACACTAAAGATACTTGGAAGAAATAATATTTAGGTACCAAAGCATGCATGGGGGGGAGTTCTTTGCCACTTCTGAGGTAATGTATGATGCGAGTGATGCTGCGGTAGGTGCGATGCTGGGGCAAAAGCAGGGCAAATTTATTCATCCTATATATTATGCAAGCAAGGTTTTAAATGAAGCACAGGTCAACTACACAACTACTGAAAATGAGTTGTTAGCTGTTGTGTTTGCTTTTGAGAAATTTCGGCCATATTTGGTTGGATCCAAAGTCACGGTGTTCACGGATCATGCAGCAATAAGGTATTTAATGTCAAAGAAAGATGCAAAGCCTAGACTAATTCGTTGGATTTTATTACTGCAGGAATTTGACTTGGAGGTAAAGGACAAGAAGGGATCAGAGAATGTCGTTGTAGATCATTTATCTCGTCTTGATCCATCATCATCTTTGCTGGAGCAATCTGCCATTTCTGATTCTTTTCCAGATGAGCAGCTTTTTGCTGTTCAGGTAAAGGTAGTCAGGGATGTCCCTTGGTATGCTGATATTGCCAACTTTTTAGTAAAGGGAGTCACCCATATCGATATGGATTGGAGGCGGAAGAAAAAGTTTAAGCATGATGCAAAATTTTTCTATTGGGATGAGCCATTTATGTATAAGCAATGCTCTGATGGTATTATTCTTAGGTGTGTTTCAGGTGCTGAAGCAAAGGAAATCCTGGAGCAATGTCACTCTTCGCCGTATGGAGGTCATTTCAGTGGTCAGAGGACGGCTATGAGGATTTTGCATTGCGGATTTTTCTGGCCTACGTTATTCAAGGATGCCCATTGGTTCTACAAGTGATGTGATACTTGCCAAAGGAGAGGAAATTTGGGGCCAAGAGATGAAATGCCTCTTACTTACATTTTAGAAGTTGAATTATTCGATGTATGGGGTATTGATTTTATGGGGTCATTTCCCCCTTCTAATGGCAATGTTTTTATCTTATTGGCAGTTGATTATGTGTCCAAGTGGGTGGAGGCCATTGCATGCCATCAGAGTGATGCCAAGACAGTAGCAAGGTTTCTTCAATCGCACATCTTTGCGCGGTTTGGGACACCTAGGGCTCTAGTGAGTGATGAGGGTACACATTTTGTTAATAATATCTTAACTAAGCTTTTAGCTAAGTATGGGATTAAGCATAGGATAGCTACCCCTTATCACCCACAAGCGAATGGTCAAGCTGAAATTAGTAATAGGGAAATTAAAGCTATTTTAGAGAAAGTAGTCCATCCATCTAGAAAGGATTGGTCCTTTAGATTAGATGAGGCTCTTTGGGCCTATAGGACAGCTTATAAGACTCCTTTAGGTATGTCTCCCTATAGGTTAGTATATGGGAAAGCTTGCCATTTACCATTAGAGCTTGAGCATAAAACATGTTGGGCTTTGAAAAAGTTAAATTTTGATTTGAGTCGTGCAGGAGCAATAAGAATGCTGCAGCTTAATGAGTTAGAAGAATTTCGCCAATTCTCTTACGAAAATGCGAAAATGTATAAGGAAAAGACTAAGTTGTGGCATGACAAGAAAATAAAATCTAAGGAGTTTGTCAAGGGTCGGAAAGTTTTGCTTTATAATTTTAGATTAAAATTGTTTCCTGGAAAATTAAAATCAAAATGGTCAGGACCGTTTATTGTGATTGAGGTTTTCCCCAATGGAGCAATTACTTTGCAGGATGAAAAAGATTGGAGAGTGTTCAAGGTAAATGGAAAACGTGTGAAGCATTATTGGGGTGAGGAGTTTCGGATGAAATATCCTTCCCTAAGGTTGGTTGATGATTGAGAGAGCAGGATATTTGCGGGAGCATTTCACAGAGCAAAATTTTGAGCTCCCAGGATTTGTAGTGATTTTATTTATTTAGTTGATTTGTTTTTAAGTCCGATTAGGTTAGGTTTTATTTTTGCATAGTTTATTAGATCTCAGTGTTTTTATTATTTTAGATCTTATTTCGTTTTGAATTTGATTTGATTTGATTTTCGGGTTATTTATATAAATTATCTTTTAATTATCTTTTAATTAGTTAGATTTTATTAGATTTTATCTCGATTTTATTTTCAGTTATTTGAATTCTAGTTTTAATTAATAGAGATTTTCTCTAATTTATTCGGCTTCTTTTGGGAATAACAGGTTAAGTTTGCTTTGATCGGTTTAATTTGTATTAAAAAGATTTGATTTGTCTATTTTGAAATTTGAATTCCGTATCTGAGATTCTTCAGGTTCAGCAGATTGTTGCGGCAAAGATATTGCTGGAGAAAAATATTCCGAGATAGAAGGGTTTCCGTTGGAATTTATTATTGTTACCGTTAGACTTAGCTTTAAATTCTCGCAGGTAAATGTGAGTGCATCATCTGATGAGGCCACGTGGCGCAGAGTAATTATCCAACGGCTTCAATGATGACAGAGCATTAATTTTTACCATGGCCGTTTGGAATTCGCAATTTTACCGCTGGTAATTTTTGAATTTCAGGTTTGCATTTTTAAATTTACAACGGTAATATTAGTTATGGCAGGGCAAATCTTTTCGGTTAGGATTCTTGTTTGCTGCAACCCTATTTATGCATAAACGCTGTTAAGCTTCTCCACTTCGTCTTCTTAAATCTTCGTGCGAGTGTTATTCTTTCTTTTCTCTGCATTCTCTGTCAAAACACTTTTACACCTTCAATGGCTAAAACAAGAGCTCGAAAAGAAAGGGAGAGTGAGGAGGAAGTGATACCCGTAACCCCCGAAGTTCAAAAAGGAAAAACCAGAAAGAAAAGAACGCCAGAAGAGAAGGAGGCTAAGCGAAGAAGAAGACAACAGAGAGTTAAAGAACAAGAAAGAGCGAGAGAGGAGGAGGTTGTTGCAGAAGAAGACGAAGACCCAAAAGAATCTGACAAACCGAATCAAGAAGAGGATGGACAGGAAGTGGCGACTATAGACGAGGCTCGAGAGGAAATTCAGACGAAACAGAGTGAGGTTATGCAGGAAGAGAAAACACTAGAGCCGGTGCAGGAGGCTCATGTTGAAATCATTATGCCTGAACCGCCCAAGCGCCGCCGCATCAAGAGGAAGGCAGGTCGCGTGAGGGTGGTTCGAAACACTCCATCACCTTCGACGTCGGACTCTGAGGAAGAAAGAAGGGAAGCTGAGAATAAGGAAAAAGAAGAAGAGGCGAGACAGGCAGAGGAAGAGCGTTTGCGTGTCCAGAGAGAAAGCAGGGGCAAAGGAATTGTCGAAGCATCAGGAGAAATTGAGGAGCCGAGGACGCCATTCATTCGCTTCGTCAATGATCTTGCTCGAGCAAAATACCAGGAGGTGCTGAAACGGGACTTCTTGTTCGAACGAGGATTTGGCAGTGATTTGCCCAGGTTCTTGGAGTCTGGAATAGTGAACCTCGGATGGAGGCAATTTTGTGCGAAACCAGAACTTGTCAATGCCAACATTGTTCGAGAATTTTATTCCAATCTTGACGTTAAGAATGATTTTGAGGTTATCGTTCGAGGAGTGCCTGTATAATGGAGTCTTGAGGCCATTAATGAACTGTTCGATCTCCAAGATTTTCCGCATGCCGTTTTTAATGAGATGGTGGCTGCACCATCTAGTGATCAACTGAGTGCGGCTGTCCGGGAGGTAGGCATTGAGGGGGCTCAATGGAGGGTGTCGCAGACGCGGAAGCATACGTTTCAAGCTGCTTATTTGAAGAGTGAAGCCAACACTTGGATGGGTTTCATCAGGCTATGCTTGCTGCCGACAACACACGACTCCACAGTATCTTGGGACAGGGTATTGCTTGCTTTTGCCATTCTTTGCTCGATGAGTATTGATGTAGGAAAAATTATTTCTTCTGAGATTGTTGATTGCTAGAAAACGAAGGTGGGGAAGCTGTTCTTTTCGAACACGATTACGATGTTATGCAGCAGGACAGGAGTGCCCATGGTTCCAGAAGATATGATCATGACTGATAAGGGAATCATTGACACACCTAATCTGGCGCGACTTCAGCGTATGCAAGAGGTTCGCCAGGGTGGGCTTGTGTATGGCATTAATCAGATCCTAGAGCAACTGTCAGTGTTGGCCAGTCGGTTAGAATTTGCTGAAAGGCAAGCTCAGACCTACTGGACTTATGCTAAAAGGAGAGACGATGCGCTCAGGGGGGCCTTGCAAACAAATTTCTCAACACCGTATCCGGCCTTTCCAGTGTTTCCCGATGATTTGTTTAATCTTTGGATACCACCCCCGCCTGTTGAACGAGAAGAGAATGATGATGAAGACCAGGGTCAGGAAGATTGGTGGATGGAATGATCTTCAGCGAGCATTATTTTTGTCTTGTCATTTTGTTTGCTCGCGCATATCTGACCCCATTTTGCTAAATATGTTTGATTGTCTTTCTTTTTAATTTTTTCTGCGTTAAAAATATCTCTGCTTTGTAATGTTTTTTTTATGATTTTAATGAAATTTCTGGATGTTTCTATTCTATGAGCACTGACTAACTCTAACTTAACTAATTTTCTTCTGAATTTTTGAAGCTTGGACTGATTACGCTTAATTAGATCAAGGTATTCTGATCTCCAGAAACCTTTTGCTTGAGCATTTCTTCTAGCCTGGACTGTTGCTGCGGCAAGAAGATTTTTGACGGTAGTATTGACTTATATGATCCACTTTAAGCTTAATCCTAGTCCCATGTTTAGTTTAAAAATTCAGATAGAAAAATTTAAGTTTGGGGGTATAATTGTTTAATTATTGATTCATTGGGGACAATGAATAATTCAAGTTTGGGGGACTTTTCGCTACTCCAATTATTTTGCTCGAGCATTCCTCTCCTTCAAAATTAGAACTTGTTAGGTTATTGAGTAACCGGGGACATTTGTGATACCCACAGTTTGTCTTCGCGTCAAAAGATGATCTAGGAAATGTGAAAAAATAAGAAAAATTATTTTCTAAAAAGATTATTTGTTGAAGATTTTGCTGAAAAAATTGACAGAGCAAAAGTTTTGAGGGATGAATGATGATCCAACAGTTTTCTGTCTCCCATAACTTAGGTGAGCTTCATCATAAAATGTCGCCATTCTGAGGGGCAAGAGATGGAATAACTAAGGATTTTTTAGCTTAATAATGAGTATTGAGTCTAGTTGGTGATGAGCTTGAGGCAGGGGTATACTGCACCATAAAGTGGGTCATCCCATGCTTAAGAGCTTATGACTATAAGGCTGCTTTAAGTCTGATAAATAAGGATATAAACCCCCTTTAAAAATATGTTTTGAAATGTCTGATAATAGAGCTAGGCTGTGGTGAGTTCTTAGAATTAAGTGAAAAGTGGTGATTATTTCCTGCTGAAGGAATCATTTTGCTGCAGCAGAGCTTGGTTTTGCAGAGTGCTCAGGTAAAGGTTAAAGGTAGTGTTGGACTGTCTGGTTTGATTAAGCTAATTCTTTGTCTAATGTTTTGAAATTCTAAAAGGAAGGTTGGTTAGTATTACTCGGGACGCGCAATAGTTCAAGTTTGGGGGTATGATAACTGCCCAAAAGGTAGTTATTTAGGCCTCATTTATATAAGGATTTGTGTGTCTTTTATGCTTATTAGGGTTGGTTTTAGAGAGATATTACATGATTTAACCCATTTGGAAGAATGGAAGCTTTGGAAATCACTTTGTGCAGATTATGCTGCTGAGCGACTGGAAGGAGCAAATTTTATGCTGCAGCAAAACTGGGAGCAGAAACTGCCACATCACGGCTCGTTAGCCAACTTCATGAACCGACTTCTGTTGAGTTATTTTCGTGATAAAGGATCAAGGAGAGCCTTACACGTGTCCTAGTTGACCTAATTCGAGCCTCCCATCCTTCTATAAAAGGAAGTAGCCGTCAAAGTCAAATTCACTCCATGTTTTCCCTTGGAAGCCGAATAGTTAGGGAGATTGAAGACTATCAAGAACACCATCAACCGCAAGTTGATTAGGGAGTTTACCTTCTTTATTAACTTGTAGTTATGGACATGCATACTCAGATTGTAATTCATATTCCTATGCCTATTATGAACTAAGTAGCTTAAGGTGTTGGTTAGGAATAATGTGATTACTGTGCTTCATCTCTAATAATAAATTGACTATTGCATTTTGGTTAATTGTTGTGCTTATTCTTATTTTATGCTCGTCTGGCCAACCGGTACGGATAGCTCTCTCTAGTTTCAGGGATGATTTAGAGAGTGTGTGGCAATTCTCCACACTACGATCATTGTGTATTGGTGAACGCCAGTGACTGAGCTAGGGATAGCCAGTTGCCTAGTGCTTGATTGGTCGCTCTTCATTGGGTTTGAAACATATCCCAAAAGATCGGAAGTTCCGGGAGGAATCCGCTAATAATACTGCGAGAAATGCATGATCAATAATATTGCTAGAGTATATCTTAGAACAATCACTAAAGCCTAACCAGCGCCTGTCTTTAATCTGTATGTCTATTTGTTTACTCGGTGTTCTGTCATTTATTTTGCTTCAGCATAATTCCGATAAAACCCAATCATCTTATTATCTTTGAAACCATTAGAAAGTTATACAAAATAGATAAAGTGGAAACTCATTCAGACCTTGGATTGATAATATTACTTGCTGCAGACTGTGTATACTTGCACAAGAATTCTAGAGTATTTCATATCATATTTTTACTCACTCTAGGAACCCAAAACCTATCTAAGTTTATTAATCATGCAAGGCAATGAGATCTTTTAACCAATTCTAAAATTAATCTAAAACCGTCACGAAATAGAAACTAAACTTTAGTCATGCCATCTTGAGTAAGTCTAAATCAAATCCCCTCTCCCGAGCTAGATTCGAAACTTAAATCATCCAACTAATGGCCAATTAATTGAAAGCATTAAATCAAGATTACAAACATAATAACATTGCACAACTTAAACCATAAATCAATCCATAAACACAATCAACTACATCACTCACTAAGCTTACAAGTTTAGCTACTCATGATCAAAATTACAAGCTCAACTAAACATGTAAAAGCCATAAAAATCTAACTAAAGTGAGGGAAAGAAGAATTAAACTCGTTGTCGGCCGAGACCGAACGTCCCCGTCACGATCCCCACGAACAATGGGTTGATTTCCGAATTTTCCCCTTTGCTTCAGCCTTGAATTCCTCTGATTTTGCTCTATTTACGGCTCCAAGAAGTCCCAAAATTGGTTCCCCCAAAAACCTAGCCGAAAAGAACTATTTATTCTGAAATTTCATCGTAGCGTCGAGACGCTGTCAAGACAGCGTCGCAACGCTACCTCTAAACACGCGCGTTCTGGAAAGGAAATTCTGGTAGCATCGAGACGCTAAGGTCGCAGCATCGAGACGCTAAGGTCGCAGCGTCTCGACGCTGCGACGATTTTGCACCTATTCGAATAAGGAATGCTAGCGTCGAGATGCCTAAGGGCTAGCATCTCGACGCTATTCACCTTTTGACCGAATTTTGACATTTTTCCTTTTTGATTCTTTTCCTTCCTTTGCATCTTTTCGCGTCTCGAGCACCCGATTAACTCCACTATTGCATTTTAGCTCCAATCAACCTTTTCCTACAAAATAAACATTAAAGCACAATAAAATGGCCCAAAAATCATAAAAGACTAGCTAAATTAAATAATTAAAGATAGCTAGCTATGCTCGCTATCAATAAGCAATGCTCTGATGGTATTATTCATAGGTGTGTTTCAGGTACTGAAGCAAAGGAAATCCTGGAGCAATGTCACTCTTCGCCGTATGGAGGTCATTTCAGCGGTCAGAGGATAGCTATGAGGATTTTACATTGTGGATTTTTCTGGCCCACCTTATTCAAGGATGCTCATTGGTTCCACAAGCATTGTGATGCTTGCCAAAGGAGAGGAAACTTGGGGCCTAGAGATGAAATGCCTCTTACTTATGTTTTAGAAGTGGAATTATTCGATGTATGGTGTATTGATTTTATGGGGCCATTTCCCCCTTCTAATGGCAATGTTTTTATCTTATTGGCAGTTGATTACGTGTCCAAGTGGGTGGAGGCCATTGCATGCCATCAGAGTGATGCCAAGACAGTTGCAAGGTTTCTTCAATCGCACATCTTTGCGCGATTTGGGACACCTAGAGCTCTAGTGAGTGATGAGGGTACACATTTTGTTAATAATATTTTAACTAAGTTGTTAGCTAAGTATGGGATTAAGCATAGGATGGCTACTCCTTATCACCCACAAACAAATGGTCAAGCTGAAATTAGTAATAGGGAAATAAAATCGATTCTAGAAAAAGTAGTTCATCCATCGAGGAAGGATTGGTCTTTTAGGTTGGATGAGGCTCTTTGGGCTTATAGGACAGCCTATAAGACTCCTCTAGGTATGTCTCCCTATAGGTTAGTATATGGGAAAACTTGCCATTTACCACTAGAGTTTGAGCATAAAACGTTTAGGGCTTTGAAAAAGTTAAATTTTGATCTAAGTCGTGTAGGAGCAATCAGAATGCTGCAGCTTAATGAATTGGAGGAATTTCGCCAGTTTTCTTATGAAAATGCGAAAATGTATAAAGAAAAGACTAAGTTGTGGCATGACAAGAAAATAAAATCTAAAGAGTTTGCCAAGGGTCAGAAAGTCTTGCTTTATAATTCTAGATTGAAGTTATTTCCTGTGAAACTAAAATCTAAATGGTCAGGACCATTTACTGTGGTTGAAGTTTTCCCCCATGGAGCAATTACTTTGCAGGATGAAAAAGATGGGAGAGTGTTCAAGGTGAATAGACAGCGTGTGAAGCATTATTAGGGTGAGGAGTTTCAGTCGAAATATCCTTCCCTAAAGTTGGTTGATGATTGATAGAGCAAGATTGTTGCGGGAGCATTTCACAGAGCAAAATTTTGAGCTCCCAGTGTTTGTATTGATTTTATTTTTCGCTTATTTGTTTTTAATTTTGATAGGTTAGATTTAATTTTGCATGATTTATTAGATTTTATCTTTAAGTATTTTTATTATTTTTGGTAGTTCAGATTTTATATATTTTGTTTTGAATTTGATTTGATTTTCAGGTTATTTTTTTGGATTATCTTTGAATGATCTGTGAATTAATTAAATTATTAGATTTTATTAGATTTTATTTATTTGAATTTTGTTTCGTTAATAGAGATTTTCTCTAAGTTAATTCGGCTTCAAGAAAGATTTGATTTGATTTGATTGATTATTTTTTAATTTAGAAGATTTGGTTTCTATTTTGAAATTTGAATTATGTATCCAAGATTCTTCAGGTTCAGAAGATTGTTGCGGCAAAGGTCTAGCTGGAGCATTTCGTCCGAGAAAAAAAAAGATTTTATTGTGAGTTAATTATTTTTACCGTTGGGATTTTTTTTAATTTCTATGAGCAGGTAAATTTCCGGGATGCTGCCATGATAGTGAGCAAAGCTAGCTATCGTTACTTATTTAATTTAGCTAGTCTTTTATATTTAATTGGCCAAAATTATGCATTTTTATGTTCTTTTTGTAGGAATCGTGTTTTAGAGTTAAATCGAGAAATTGGAGCTAAATACGTGTTCGGGACATGAAAATTGGCTAAAGAACGGAAAAGATTCAACCAAGAAGAAGTCAAAAGAGAGCCATCCGCAGGCCAGCGTCGGGACGCTACTCTTGGAGCGTCTCGACGCTGTGACAGCGTTGCGACGCTACCCGCAGATTTTCTATAAATTCCTCTTTTCAGCTACGGATTTGGGGAGCCTAATTGGTTAGATTTTAGCCCAAATTTCGACTAGAGACCTTTGGTGGGAGCTAAAGAAAGGCCAAGGAGTGGGAATAGAGCGAGAAGACGTGGAGATCGTGACGGGGACGTGTCGATTTCGACGGATTCGAGTTTTCCTTTCTTTTTCCCTTACCTTTTGTAGCTTTTATGGCTTTTCTTTCAATTAGTGTTTGTAGTTTAAAGACTATGAGTTGCTAGTTGTTTGTCTTAGGGATTGATGTAGGTCTTTTTGTTTGTTGGATTGATTTGTGGTATGAATATGCATTTATTTTACCTATGCAATTATGGTTAAATGCTTTCAATTACTTGATCACTAGTTGAATGATTTGAGTGTTTGAATCTTGCTCGGGAGAGAGGATTTGGCCTAAGACTTACTTTATTTAATTGCATGACTAAAGTAGAAATTCTAAGTTTGTGACGGGATTTGGAATAACTTTAGAAGTTGCTTGAAGAACTAAACTCAAAGCCTTGCATGTTAATGAACTTAGATAGGGATATCAAGTTGGTTGCATGCATGAGAATCAATTATGCTCGGGAGAGATAGTTGTGGTAAAAGGTTCCTAGACTTGGTAGAATAATTGCATGTTAAATTCATCCCATTAATTTATCCTCAATCTCAACAATGAAATCAATTCCCTAAGAGTCTTTCCATTTGAGTCTCCACTTTTATTTTATGCTTTTTGTCTTTAGATTTATCTTTATCATTGAGTTTTGCTCCCTAATAAAATTGAACAAAAGTATTCACGATACTTAATTTGCTAGAAAACCAATCCAGAGGACGACACTCGTTTATACGAACTCTTTATTATTACTTGACCCGTGCGCTTGCGGTTAGGAAAAGTCCACATCATGCCACATGTCACGCATGGATTATCCAATGGTTTAGCCGTTGACAGCGTGCAGTTATTTACCATGGTTAATTAAAATTCAAAGATTTTACCGTTGGGAATTTGATTTGAAAATTAAAAGTGAACAGTAAACCCATTTAATACGGAGCAAAATCTTTTAGTTATGATTTGATTTGCTGCAGCTATTTATTCAAGAACCTTCGATAAGTTCTTCCCACTTCATCTTCTTGATTCATCCCTTGCCATATGCATTTTTCTTTCGTTCTCTGTGTGCGCTATAGAATTCCATCTGAAACTCTTCGATGGCTAAGACAAGAGCGAGAAAAGAGAGAGATAACGAGGAAGAGGAGGTACCCGCTACCCCCGAGGTTCAGAAAGCGAAAACAAAAAAGAAGAGGACGCCGGAGGAAAAAGAAGCGAAGAGAAGAAGGAGGCAGCAAAGGGCTGCGGATCAAGAAGAGGTCCAGGAGGCAGCAGATGAGGTTGCTGCCACAGTAGTTGAAGAAGACCCGAAAGTGTTGGGTTATATGCCCTAAAACTCGTAGATAGTAAATGTACATTTGACCGAACATTAATAAAGTGATGTATTATTCAGTGTTTGTATTATATCTTGTCTTATTAACCCTAATCCAATAAACTAAACATCCAAGGCTAATAGAATGAGGCTTGAACTAGTATGTAGGGACATACGGGGATCAATGTTCAAGTTTTAGCCTAAAGGGTCTGTAGTATAGGGATAAGGCTGGGTACCTTATCCTCGTGACACTATGGATACGACCCGCTTTGTATATTGATACAAACGTACTTATCCAACGCGTTCATATAGTTGACATGCGAGTGGGGGTATCCTGTGCAATGAGTTTGCACAAAGACCGGACCACGAAATAGTTAACCACTAACTGTAACACCGTTAGTTAGCTCGGTTTCTATTTCACTAGGATGACCTAGGCAACTTGGCCTTAATCCTGAGTGGATTATGGACTCCTGTCCATGAGGGATTGTCCTTTGATTTGTACGGGTGAGAGTGGCCTGTTCGCCGACTCAATAAGCCTACCATTTTGGGGACAAGACCGAATGGGGAGCTGGGAACGTAGTCTTACAAGATGGAATTCACTCCTTCCCGATATTAGGGTAAGTAGAGGTGTGTTCCCTTAAGTGGTGTCTCCGGGTCTTGAACAATGGGCCTTACCCTCTTTATGGCACGAGAGGGGTTTCTGTTTGTTGGTTGGACCACAAACAGGTTGATCATTAGAGGAGCACGGGTACTTAAGGACCAAGAGGTAGCCCAGGGGTAAAACGGTAATTTGACCTAGCTAGGGTACGAACACACATGAAGGGCTAACTTGCTGTTGACGGTCGTTATCCGTGGACACAAAAATATATCTGCAGTGAGAAGAGTGCAGCTGTGGTTCTTTAGTGGAGTGAACCACAGTTAACAAATATTGATTAACTTGGTTAATGAGTTTAGCCAACTAATCTCATATCGTTGGAGCTTCTGATCTGTAGGTCCATCAGGTCCCACCGGTAGCTCTATAAGGGCGTTGAGGTAAATTTCTAAGGTTGAGATAAGTATTCGAAGGAGTTCGAATATTAAACTAAAATATGAATTTGATTCATATTAAAAAACTATAGGTTATAATTAATGTGCATTGGATGTATATTAATACTATAGTTTTGTGAGAGAGAATAATAATAATTGAATATATGATGTTCAATTTTATTATTTTAAAATTAATTAATTTTGAATTAGTTAATTGTTTTAGTTTAATTAAATTTGATTTAATTAAACTATAAGATAAGAGGGATATTAATTAAAATTAGATTTAAATTAATGTTATTTTAATTAATATTGATTAATTAAAATTTAGTTAATTATAATTTAAAATTATGATTTTAAATTAATAATTAATTAAAAATATCAGGTAACTGATATTTCAGTTACCTGATATTATGCGTGAGGTTAATACCGAAGGGGTGATACTGAAGGAGTGGTGCCCTAATTTGTTGGTCCGGTTCGTGAGTTTTGGGTTAGCTGGGACCGGTTTGGTCCGGTTTAACCCGGTTTGGGCGCGGTTCGAGTTTTTCAAGCCTGGTTCGAAGTGGTTCGGGTCGGTTCGTGGATCCTAGACCAATTTTGGAGCTGTACTTTATGTAATAGGATAGTTTAAAGCTTTAATTAGTGTAATTTTTGCTTTATTTATCCTAGGGGCCAATTAAACCGGTTTATTCGCTATTTAAATGCTTTGTGGATGGCATTTAAATTTTAATCCCACCTTAGGATATAAAGCATGCTCATGCATTATGTATGTTATAATGTGATTATAATATTTGATGATAATGCATGGATTTTCATGATTTATTTTATATATAGTTGAGTTATATTAAATTCATGAAAATGGAATAGTATGATGCATGCAATTACTTAGTTTTAATATAAGAGTTATATTAAAAATAGTTTGTTTGCAGCATGCTAAGGTGATTTTCCATTTTTTGGCTATAATAAAATTGTTTATTTATTAAAAATGGAAATCAAGTTGCATTGAGCATGATACATCCACAGGTTAATATAAAAGTTATATTAATTATCATGCAATGCAAAATTCTATAGTTTTAATTTCATTAACTTGAATATGATTGTTAATTGTTTTTAAAACTATAGTATGCATGATTATAGGGCTAATCATTAAAATTTTGAAATAGTTTAAAATTTATTATTAGATACCGTCAATCTATAATCAAGATATGCATGCTCACATAGGATCTTAGGTTAAAATGAATTAATTTTAATGAGTTAAAATTAATTAGACCTAAGATCATTTTCTAATAGGATTAGAAATTCTTACTTAGTTTTAAAATAGTTTTAATGAACTAAGTAGGACAAACATTCCTGAGATTATAAGGGAACTCTACCAGTGAAGTTCTGTCTAAGGATTGGAGGTATTTAAGTTGACGGTATACGGAACACCTCCTACCTGGGAACTGATCTGGAACACCGGAGTTGAATTAATCACAGGTTAATGTTAGAATAATGTCGCTAGGTAAATTAAATTGGTTTAATAAACCTAGACATTAGGTCTTATTATAATAGTTATAATAGGGCTAGACTTAGATAAATGACTTAGCAAGATTTATCTAGGTTTAATCAAACCCTAAATTACCCGATAGGTTACTTTAGTGGGAGGAAAATTACAAAACTTAATTTAAATTGAGTTTTGCTCCTACGTCCCCGTGACGTTCACACTGTGAGATCCATGCTCGGCTTTGTGTCGTTTTAGCGCAGCCTCCCTTCGGAGAGTGTTTGCATGGGTCAATACCAAGGTGAATGGGGAAAGTGACTATAGTAAGTGGGAGCGGGACACGTGTCAATGTATCCTTCGGTCTCCACCCCTAGGTCACAACGTGAGATTCCTATGATCCGCCTGCGTGTTGTCTCGGCGCAACCACCCCTTCGGAGGGCCTGATCATAGGATTCGGAACACCGTGAACTCCTGAAAAGGATAGGGTCGCTTAGGCTAATTACCAACAGTTGTCTTTCCTAACGGTAGCCTGTTGGTCCGTGCCTTTGAGATCTGAAAGTGGGAGGGTTACACTTACGGGGAGGAGTTAATTTGTTAACAAATCCTTGACCGAACAACGGTGGTTAATATCTAATGGAATATGAGTTATTCTGGTATTAGAAATTGACTGAGAATAGTCTCATTTTAGAGAGGAACAACTGATCACCCTTCGGTGGTTGTTCTTCTAAACCTCTAGAGCATCGTTGCGAAACACAATCATAGTTTTATTAGGGTTCTTTGATTGGTTGTTTGCAAAATTGATTGGATGTATGCAATTGTTTGTATTGCTTGTGTGATTAAGGCAAAGATAACTAAATACGGTCACTTGTTTGTTTTTCAGCAATGTCTTCCTCTATTATTTCCTTGCTTAAAAACGAACAAGTTACTGGCGAAAATTTTCCACAATGGAAATCCAATCTCAACACTATACTCGTGGTAGAAGATTTAAGGTTCGTCTTAACGGAGGAATGTCCTCCCGTTCCCCCTCGCACTGCCGCTCAGGCAGTAAAAGACGCCTACGAACGCTGGACTAAGGCCAACGAGAAGGTCAAAGTCTACATACTGGTCAGCTTATCTGAAGTATTGGCCAAGCGTTATGAAAACGTGGAAACTACCAGGGAGATTATGAATTTCCTGCAGGAGATGTTTCGACTTTCGTCCTACCAGCTCCACCACGACGCCTTGAAGAACGTCTTCAATGCCAAGATGCTGGAAGGTCAATCTGTTCGAGAACACGTCTTGGACATGATTAACCAGTTTAACATAGCTGAGGCAAATGGCAGGGTTGTCTGCGAGCGCAGTCAGGTTGCGTTCATCCTTCACTCGCTCCCGGCGAGTTATCTGTCTTTCAGGACGAACGCGAGCATGAATAAGATTCAGTTCAACCTGACTACCCTCCTCTCGGAGTTACAGATTTATGAGTCCTTGCAAAAGAGCAAGGGCAAAAATGTGGTTAAATGAGAGGCCAACGTGGCCCATTCCAAGAAGAAGTTCCTGAAGGGTTCATCCTCAGGGACTAAATCTGTACCCCAAGCTTCTTCATCGAAGCAGATCCAAAAAAGGAAGGGAGACAAGGGGAAGGCTCCTGCACAGGCTGTGCAAGGGAAGGGGAAGGCCAAGGTCGTGGCGGACAAAGGCAGGTGCTTCCACTGCAACGTAGATGGTCATTGGAAGCGGAACTGTCCCCACTACCTTGCTAAGAAGAGAAGAGAAAAGGAAGGTAAATTTGATTTACTTGTATTAGAGACTTGTCTCGTAGAACATGATGAGTTCGCCTGGATACTGGATTCGGGAGCCACTAATCATGTTTGCTCTTCTTTTCAGGGAAATGGTTTCCAGCAGCTGGCAGACGGTGAAATGACGCTCAAGGTTGGAACAGGAGACGTCGTTTCAGCTCGTGCAGTGGGAGCTGCGAAATTATTCTTTAGAAATAAGTTTTTAATTTTGGAGAACTTGTTTTTGGTTCCTCGAATTAAAAGGAACCTTATTTTTGTTTCCTCTTTGTTAGAACAAGAATACTCTGTTTCCTTTCAGCTTAATGAAGCAATTATTTCAAGGAATGGTATTTATATATGTTCTGCTCTGCGTGAGAATAATTTATTTGTGTTAAGACCAACTGATGCTAAGGCTATTTTAAGTCATGAAATGTTTAAAACGGCCGAAACGCAAAGCAAAAGGCAAAGAGTTTCTCCTTTAAATAACAACACGTATCTTTGGCACCTTCTTCTTGGTCATATTAACATCGATCGGATCGATCGTTTGGTTAAAAATGGACTTTTGACTGATGTAGAAGATACATCTTTACCACCCTGTGAATCGTGTCTCGAGGGTAAAATGACCAAGAGGCCTTTTACTGGAAAATGTTACAGGGCCAAAGAACCACTTGAACTAATACATTCGGATCTCTGTGGTCCAATGAATGTAAAGGCTCGAGGTGGTTTTGAATACTTCATCTCTTTCATAGATGATTATTCACGATACGATTACTTGTACCTAATGGGCCATAAGTCTGAGGCTCTTGAAAAGTTCAAAGAGTTTAAGGCTGAGGTAGAAAACCTATTAGGTAAAACAATTAAGATGCTTCGATCAGATCGAGGTGGAGAGTATTTGGATCAAAGATTCCAGGACGATATGATAGAACATGGAATCCAATCACAACTCTCAGCACCTGGTACACCTCAGCAGAATGGTGTATCAGAAAGGAGAAACAGAACCTTGTTAGACATGGTTTGATCTATGATGAGCTATGCTCAGTTGCCTAGCTTGTTTTGGGGGTATGCAGTAGAGACTGCAGTACATATTCTTAACAGTGTTCCCTCAAAAAGTGTTTATGAAACTCCTTTTGAGTTATGGAGGGGGCGTAAACCTAGTTTACGTTACTTTCGAATCTGGGGTTGTCCTACACATGTGTTAGTGACAAATCCTAAGAAATTGGAACCACGTACGAGAATATGCCAATTTGTTGGGTACCCGAAAGAAACGAGAGGTGGTCTTTTCTACGACCCTCAAGATAATAAAGTATTTGTATCGACAAATGCAACTTTCTTGGAGGAAGACCACATTCGAGATCATCGACCACGAAGTAAGTTAGTATTAGGAGAAGCTACAGAAAGATCAATAAGGGTTGTTGATGAACCTGGTCCTTCAACAAGAGTTGTTGGAGAATCCAGTTCTTCTCGTCAATCTAGTCCTCCTCACGTAGTGGGAGAGCTTCGACGCAGTGGGAGGATTGTGATACAACGTAACCGCTACTTGGGTTTAACAGAAACACAAGTAGTCATACCTGATGACGGCGTAGAAGATCCATTGTCTTATCGTCAGGCAATGAATGACGTACACTACAAGAAAAATCACATACGATAGCATTAAAAACACGCTATCGAAAGGCAACGATAGCGTTTTATGAAACGATGTCGTAGCCCATGTTATTGAAAGTCCTACTTTTAATAGCGTTTTTTTCCCGCTATCGAAATCGCTGTAAAAAGTCTATATTTATTACGTTATTCTAATGTTATGGAAACCTTTCATAGCGTTGGAAAAAATGCTATGATTTCTCTTTAATAGCGTTTTCTATAGCTGTACAAAAACGCTATAAAAGACATATCATAGCGTTTTTACCACGTTGTTGTAGCCGATGTTATTAAAAGTCTCTAACTTTGTATAGCGTTTTTTTTACGCTATTGAAAATGCTATAAAAAGTTTATTTTTATTGTGTTACTTTAACGTTATGGAAATTTGTCATAACGTTGGAAAAATGCTATGATTTCTCTTTAATAGCATTTTTTATAGCCGTAAAAAAACGCTATAAAAGACATATTTTAGCGTTTTTATCATGTTATTGTAATCAATGTTATTGAAAGTCTCTAACTTTTCATTGCGTATATTCGATGCTATTGAAAATGCTATAAAACGTCTATTTTTTATTGCATAATTATAATGTTATGAAAAAATTTCACGTTACGAAAAAAACTATGATTGGTCTTTAATAACATTTTTTATAGCAGTGAAATCATAGTATAAAAAATATAGCATAACATTTTTAATCTTGCTATGATAGACACACTAATTGACTTTTAATAGTTTTATAGCAGTGAAATAATGTTATATTATGTTGTTGTGTTTACATTTATATTTTTGTTTCAAATGTTTTTATATTGAAAAATCAACAAAATTTGTTTACAATGTATTTAAATACATTTTCAAAACTAAAAACATATATATCTATCGAAGTCGTTTGTCTCATCATGTATGTCAACTAAAAAAATGCAAATCTTCAAATTTCTCATAAAGATACACAAAATCTTTAAATTCCTAGCCCAAAAAATTAAGTACTACATTAATAAAATAAAAGGTTTGTTATAACAAATAAATTAAAGTACTTACATATAACGAAGGTGCAAATTCATAATCCAAATAACTAAAATAACTACATATATAGTCCCAAAAAAGTTCATACACTAAAAAAACAGTTATGAGAGTTGATGAAATGGTTGTGTACTAACAATTATTCCCCCACGAATATGCAGCTACATGTGTGTTATCCTTTCATTCACCTGATAAATTAACAAACCAAAATATCTTTTATAAATCATGATTTAAATTCTAACCCATGAACCAATATAACAAATAAACATTAAAACCTCCTAAAAAAAATAAATAAACATTAAAACTCATAATCAGTTTTACACATTAGAATTGCAACATTATAAAACACTAGCTCATGCAAAAATCAACAAGCAATTAAACCTTGCAACAAACAATATCAACAAAAAGACCAAAAATGATTGAATGTGTAACGTCTTAGGTTTCTATACTTAACCTAGCGACATTCCTAAAACCCCTATCTTAATTCGAACTTGATACTCCGAAAAATTTCAGCAGCATAACGATATACATAAGACTAACCCAATTTTTTTTAAACCTGTTAAATAATATAAACACGCTTCTATATGGAAAGCCGCCCAACTACAACCCCGCACCACTTCAGATTCACAACAAGACTCCAAATATCCTCAAACTAAGTGAGTCAGGTCTCGCATCAAATACTAATCAAAACCTAATCCAAGAATTATAGAAATTTAATTTAAACGTAGGGACTCAATTACAAACTCTAATTTTCAAATTTGAATTCAAACCAAGTAATGAATTGTAAACATGCTTAAGTCTTAAAACAAGCCATACTTGTTTCCAAAAGTCATAAGAAAACTTTTAGAATCACAAACCAAGCCACTGCAAATACTATAGCTAGCCACATCACTAATCTAAACTACCATTGCAACCTATAATTTAAGCTAGAATCTCAAGCTATTAAATCAAAATCTCAAAACTAACCAACCTTAGTCAAAATTATAAAACATGGTCACACTCAAAACTAACAAACCTGGACTGGCAAAACTTGTTGATGGTAATTGTGGTCCATATGACGGTGTTGAAAGTGATGGTTCTCCTTGTGAAGTAGATGACAACTATGGTTGGTTGGAGGGTTGCATTTTGATGTACATGGGCATGAAGAACTTGGAGAACTTGTTGATGGTACTGGCATAATGTCACGACCCTAAAACTTGGACACTCGAGGGGTGGAGCGGTCCTTGAACCACCCAAGTCGAGGAGTGTGCGTGGGCGGCACACAGGTGAAGCGCAAGGTAGGCGGAGTGGGATCAAACGTGCCAAGGCACTCATGACAACATGCTCGGCAGGCATGAGGGGCAGGAGGGCCACTGATGGCATAGGGTGGCTGCTAAGGGGCGAAGTGGGCGTTGCTTGCTGCCCACGCCCAGCAGACACGCCCAGCACGCGCAGGTGGCGCGCAGCTGGGCGCACTGGCGCACAGAGGGGCGCCAAACGCTGCCCAGCGCCAGGCAGGCGCAAGGCCGCACGCACGCACACGGCAGGCAGGGGCGCGCGCGCGGGCGGCAGGCAGCGTGCGCAAGGGGCGCACGCACGGACGTCTGGAAGCGCGCGCAGGCTGGCGCGCAGAAGGACAGGGCGCGCGCGCGGGTCACGAGCGGCGCGCGCGCGTAGGGCTGGCGGCAAGCGCCCTGCGCGCCATTTGGCAGGAAACGTTGTTTTGGCGGGAAACGCGCGGGAAGCTCTTTTTGGCTACGAATTGGGTTCTTCTGATTCGTCCAAGCATGGGGATGACTTTGCAATTCGAAGGATCAACTCTACTCCAAATAAAGAAGGTTGGGAGATGCATTTTGTGAGGCCAATTGTGGTTGAAGAACACCTAAGAAGGCGCATTGACCAAACACTTGTCTTTCAGTATGGGTCGTATGAATTTCTGGTTATGCCGTTCGGGTTGACTAATGCCCCGGCAACCTTCTGTAATCTGATGAACGACGTTCTTTATGAATATTTAGACGACTTTGTTGTTGTGTATCTCGACGATATTGTGATCTACAGTCCCTGTCTAAATACTCATTTGAAACATCTGACGAAAGTGTTCACCAAATTACGTGACAACCAGTTATTTGTCAAGAAAGAAAAGTGCGAGTTTTGCCGTGAAGAGGTGATGTTTCTGGGTCACTGGGTTAGTAGAGGCAGAATCAGGATGGATGAGAGGAAGGTCAAAGCAGTTGTAGATTGGCAGCCTCCAACCAAGGTCGCTGACTTGAGATCGTTTCTTGGACTTGCTAATTACTATAGGCGGTTCATTGAGGGATACTCAAGGAAAGTGAGCCCACTTACAGACTTATTGAAGAAGGATGTGAAATGGGAATGGACGGAGAAGTGTCAAGAAGCGTTTGAGAATGTCAAAGCTGCATTAGCCTCAGAGCCTATTCTGAGACTACCTGACTTCAATCTACCATTCGAAGTTCAGACTGATGCATCTGATCGTGCTATTTGTGGGGTCCTAGTCCAAGAAGGACATCCCATCGCATTTGAGAGTCGAAAACTCAAGGATGTGGAGCAACGATACACGACGCATGAGAAGGAGATGACCGCAGTGATACATTGTTTGGATGTGTGGAGACACTATCTCTTGGGGACTAAGTTTGTGATCGTGACTGATAATGTGGCTAATACATACTTTACGACACAACCTAAGTTGACCCCTAAGCAGGCAAGATGGCAAGAGTTCCTAGTCGAATTTGACTTCACCTGGATGCACAAGCCAGGAAAACAGAACTCTGTTGCCGACGCACTCAGTCGAAAGGAAGTCAGTGCGTATGTTGCTGCACTAACCTCTATTGAGACTACCTTTCTTGACAGGTTGCGAGATCAAGCCAAAGTAGACGTGGCGTACCTAAAACTTCGCAAGGAGATCGAGGAGGGTGTCGTGCGAAGGTATTGGCTTGATGACAACCTCATACATGCCAAGGGCGACCGATTGTATGTCCCCTGCGGAGGAGGACTACGGAGGGAGTTGATGAGGGAAACTCACGACCCTCAGTGGGCAGGACATCCAGGAGTGGAACGCATGATGGCCCTCTTATCACGTTCCTACTACTGGCCCAAAATGTACGAAGATGTGGAGGTGTACGTCAAAACATGTCTAGTATGCCAACTAGACAAGACGGAACGGAAGAAGGCGGCTGGCTTGTTGCAGCCTCTCCCGATTGCAGAGAAACCGTGGATATCGGTTTCCATGGACTTCATTGTTGGCTTACCGAAGGTGGAAGGTTTTGCCTCTATTCTTGTTGTGGTTGACAGGTTCTCAAAGTACGCCGTGTTCATCGCAGCCCCGCATGCATTTCCTGTCGATGTGGCAGCGGAGCTCTTTTTCAAACACGTTGTGAAGTACTTTGGACTTCCTAGAGATGTCATCAGTGACAGGGATGCCCGATTCACGGGGAAATTTTGGACCAATTTATTCAACACACTTGGTTCCGAGTTAAAATTCTCCACGGCGAATCACCCTCAAACTGATGGACAAACAGAACGCACAAATGCTTTATTGGAAGAATACCTGAGGCACTACGTCACGGAAAGTCAAAGGAATTGGGTTAGTTTACTTGATGTTGCCCAATTCTGTTACAATGTGCAGAAGTCCACATCAATTATTACAAACATAAACAACTCAATTTAACCAAGTTTGGTAAGTAGCCAATGGTTAAGAAACAGAACACTTACCTACATAGAAATCAACTCACCCCTCAAAATACGAACATAAACAAGTAAGTCAACTTTCATACTCCTCTACATCTTTTAGCACTCACCCACCCTACCCCCTACACTCAAAACAATTAAAACCACTAAACTTAACTAAATTATCCAAATGTTTAGGCTCAAAAGTTATCCTATTCGCAATTAAAAAACAATCACAACTTTATAAGCATAACATTAAAATTTATAAGTAACTTCTCAAAAAATAAAGTTACAGTACATAATAGATTTAACTAAACAAACGACCATAACATCAAAACAAATAACTAAGTTCATAACAATAAAACTTAAACTAACTTATCTAAACTTAATGAACATAACATCAAAACTAAATTTAACTAAACATAAACTTATGAACATAACAAATAAAGAAGCACACCGCGTGTACTCAAATCAATCTTGAAGTACTAACCACCACCCTGTACTCAAATCATTGGCTACCATAACTGTAGGATAACCATACAATGAGTTGAAGAATACCAAAAAGAGACCAAGTTTGTGCATTGATCTCTTGATATATTTGTCTGGCTTGTGTTGTAAGCATTCACCATTGTTGCTCCATTCATAAAGGAAAAGGAAAAGGAAAATGGTTGTCCAACCATTAAATAATCCCATTCTCTCAAGGATTCATCCATATATAACTTAAGAAATAATAAGACAAAATAATGCAAATTTGATAATGAGAGACAAGACCATTTCTTAGTAAATCAATTAATTCCCCATCACATTTTCCATACATTCAGTGACACTAAAGTTTGAGGCTTATTTATTTATGTAACAAAATTAAACTAACCTATATGTTTGGTAAATACATAAACAAACTTAGAACATATCAAAATAAAAGATAACAAGCAATCTTTCCAAATAAAATTGATTGACAACATCTAACAAACAAGCCTCTGAGTTCCAAAAGGGTGATTCAAGAAGCACTTTGTAATCTAACGCAGGATGTCAACATATATAACATATTTCAAATATAAATAATCATTAAGAAATATCACTTTCACTAAGCTCATCCTAGTTGCTGCAATCAAGGCAACTTAACCCTTTGAGGGGTAAAATTTGACTTTTTTTTTCCTAAAGTTAAAAGGTTAGCATCTTCATCATCTGCCTTTCCTAGTTTGAACAATGATTCAAGACTTGGGGATATTCCCAGATTCTAAGTACTTACCCTTAGAGCCTCCCCTTGGAAAAAAAAAACATACATTTTTTATCAAAAGAAAAAAAAAACGAGGAAATTCTGCTCATTTTAGATGTTCCTACACAACTACACTAACTGAACTTTGTGCAGGCATCTTTCTCAGGCCTATTTTGCTCATCATATGTCTCACTTTCTCTGCATTTTTCCATCTCCCAATCTCCCAACTATGGGATAAATATTTGCAAGCAATATATAATTTCCTATCTTTTCTGGCTCAAGCTCAACAAGTCGCTCCGCCGCCACCTCTCCTAGTTCAACATTCTACTGTATCGAGCATGCAACAGAGCCCCCCAAATAGAATGGTTATGCTTGAACGACATTGATCTAATCAGATCATATGCTTCATCCAATCGACCTGCATGACCAAGAAGATCGACAATGCAAGTGTAGCGATTGGGGCAAGGACTCGATGGATGGTTTTCGATCATATACCTGAACAATGCCAAACCAACATCTACCAAGCCTCTATGGTTGCAAGCATGTAAAACAGAAGTGAAGGTGATCTCATTTGGCTTTTACCCCAGATTGAACACAACAGTCTCACCATGCCCATGCATTCCATAACCAGCTATCACAACACTCCACACAATATAATATCCTTAACTTTGTTTGGAATTTCGTCAAAAATCTTATGGGCATAGTCTAAACTTCCACATTTCGAGTATATATCTATCAAACCAGTGATAACTGCAATTCTTGATATAAAACTAGATCTCACCAAGTAAGAATGTAAATTCATCACTTACTTTAAATCTGCTAGAATGGCATAAGCTAGGATGACGCTATTGAAAGTTGCTTGGTTTGCTTCTACTTCTTCCAATGCATACTTTTAAAGAGTCCCACTGCATCTCTTGCAAGTCCACTGTGAATGAGCCCTGAGAGGAGTGCATTCCAAGGCACTCTAATACATCCTGACTTAACCACAAATCAAGGCAAATCAATTATTTTCTTTTGGTTTCTCATATGCACATCCTATTGTGATGATAGATCAATCATTCAAAGCAATTGGAAGCCCATAACAAAGTGAAAATTTAACAGTTCCTTCCATTCAAGAGTTTCATCAAACATTAAATACACTCAACCGAAAATGAGGTTTGACAATTACAATTAAAGCAAAGAATCACAATTACATTTCATTCAATCAACCAATGGAGAGAAAAACAAACAAATCTACACCAAAGCAGCGCCACATAAATTAATTAATACACATCCAACAATAGGTAACTTACGTATAAACAGTAAACAAATTAGGACATCTTTTTTTAGTGGCTTGGTCAGGTGTCAAAGTACAACAATGAAACAACTAAACTTATCAACCAAAACTACTAAACTTGTTAATACAACTAAATGCAACAATGTAGTGATTCTCTATTACTTCTCTTTTGGCTATGGATTTTTATAAACTTATTTAGTAAAACAAGCTACAAGAGAATGTAAAGTGACAAAAAAAAGGGATCTTCTCATAGTCCCTTGTGTGTTTATTCTCACAGTTTTTGCCCCTTGTGTTTACACTCAATTTTTCATTGTCACTCCTCAAAATATGACTAGATAAGCAAATATATTTTGCAATTCATGTAATAGGTAGCATATACCAGTGAGAAAAGTTGACCTTTATGAAAGATTCAAAATTAAATCACAAACTGAGAAAAAAATGGATAGATTGCAACATTGAAAATGAATTAAATGGAAGATATATAATTTTGTCAAATTGAATGCTACAAAGTATGGTGTTGAAGGTGTGACTTATTGCACGTAAATATCCAACTGCTAAGGTGGTAAATAAGATCAGTTACGATCAGAAAGAGAATTGTGACCTCCATAATTAACTCCTATGGACAGTGGTGCTATGAATGCAAATTGTAACTGATAGACCATAAATTGAAATAGGTCATTCCATGATATATGATTTCTTTTCAAGTTTACTTTTACATGGTTTCTTTTCAAGTTTACTTTTCATTATAACATTCCAATGATAATAAAATGTCATGTTGAATTCATGGTTAACAAAAAGAAAAAGAAAAATTGAATGTCAAGTGCAAATAACCAAAAGATACTAGAATAGGAAGAACTCTGCTTTATGTTTGTAAAGATAGGAATGGAAGTTGCATTAAGATGTTTCATGCTCTAGTTTTCTTTTTTGAATGAAAAATGACAACACATGTAACTAGTTCAGACAAGACTAAATAGAAAGAGCCTAACAAGGGATCAAAATAGCTATTCAAAATGTAAATAGAAGTTTAAATAGACGAGTAGACCACGTCAGGATTAAATGTTAGTACAAGGTAAGTTATTTACTAAAATTATAATTTTAGAAAAGGTTTTGGTTAATTAGCGTAATATCACCATGCATACACAACACGATGCAACACTTTTCTTCCTAAAATCCTTGCAAAAATTAGTCATATGTCATTTTTCCTTTAAATGTTTAAACAATCAAATAAAAAACCTCAAAATTTCCCAAACTAAAGCCCTCAAATACCCAATATATATATATATATATATGCTTCACAACAAGCAAAAACAGAAACACATCTTCAAAGTACATCAATAGCAAAAATCTATACAAGCTTAACAAGCCACAGAAAGTGAATCAAGAGCTCAGTGAAACAACAATACTAAACTTACAAACTTGTCAAAGATATATGATTCATAATATGTAAATAGGAAAAAAAATGAGAAACCAACGAAAGACAAACATGAGTGTTACCTTATAATTTTGCCACTCTTTCCTTACTTTGACCATCGCTCTCGAAAATGGCTAAATAAAGATTAATAAACCACAATATCTATGGTAGAAGGCAACACAACATAGTATTACTATAGCATAGCATGAGAGGAACATTCTACCTATCAAAACTTACAATGTTATTTAAAAGGGAATTTTCTCAATCTTTATTAGATAGAATAACAACATCATATCAACAAAGAAAAGAACAAAAAAAGAGACTCGAAAGAACGTAGTAGGGCGGATACCGAGGTTTCAAGGGCAGAGGTGGAAGTCGAGAGAGAGAGGGCTAGACGGTGTCGGTGGCATGGTCGAGAATCAATTTACCATTTTCTTTGTCAATGAGACCAAAACCCTGCAGGGAGAGCTCGGATTAGAGGAAGAGGGAGATTATTTTGAGTATCTCTCATAAAGTGTGGTCGTGCGCTTTGTTTCTTCTACTTTTTATCATTCCCACTTTTTTCCCTTTATTTTTTCATAGCTTTTTATATAAAATTCTATCCTAAAATGCTATAAAAGGTGATATTTTTTGTAGTAAAAGAATGAAATCAAATTACACAATCAATCGATTTTATCCTTTCTTTTCCCCTAGCAGTAAGAGCAACATCCAAGCATCAAATTGATATACTGTTTAATCAGTTCATAGTGAAACAATAGGTAAATCATCTTTTACCTCTTTGTAAGTCTAGTTAAATGAATCACATAATCTAAGAAATTATAAAAGGCTAAATTTTAGAGAGTTTAAAGAGTTTGAAAGACGTAACTGTAAAGCTTGTAAATCCTCCGAGAAACCATTATACATATGCTCCTTATAATGCATGTAGTCACAATTCATACATAGGAAGAGTTCTAGTATATAAGGTTTTCACTTTCTTCTTATTCTTTTTTTTTTTTTTTTTTTTTGGTAGTTGGTCAAACTATTAAGTAATAACTATTCTATTCTCTCCAATACTTAGTCACATAACAAAAAAAAAAAAAACAAAATAAAACAACAAAAAACAAAAAACAAAAAAACAAAAAAAAAACAAAAAAACAAAAAAAAAACAAATCTGAACATTGAAAATAAGAAAATAAGATTGGAAATCGCCGACAAGGCATCACATACCATCCAAAAGCACATAAATAAGAACAAAATTTTTTCGAATTGCATCTTCAACAAAAGCCTCACCAAAATAAGATTTGAAGAGTGCAACGACCTGTTGGCAAAACTCAATCATAAGTTCCATAAAAATCAATTTATGTTTCCTTCATCATTGGGCAAAAATTGATTTCATAGGAATTTGGCTACTGGAGCAAAATAGTCTTCATAATTTATATTCTAAAGGACGAAGCTAAATACAAACTCCAAAATAATTGATTAAGCAAACATCAAAGTTAACTTATAAAGGAAAAGAACCACCAAAATATACAACCAAATCAACAAAGTTACCTCTTTAAAAAACTAATGGAAACATCAAAGTTACCTCTTTCAAAAACTAACGGAAGCTTCACAAAGATAAATTTGGAGTCTACAGGTTACGAGGATTTTCAAGTTGTAAATAGCAAGTAGCTTTCTACTTTAATTTTTAGCTAAATCAAGATAGAGCGAGCTGAGGTTATATAATTATGGTTTGGTAAAAGAACACCTTAGCACAAATATTCATATAAGAAAGCATGGAAAAAGAACAAAAACTTTACAAAATAGGAAAAACCTGGAAACTAAAATAGCTCAAGTAAAAAGTGCAGTGTAGAGAGTTGTATTTTGAACAAACAAACATTGTATCCAAAGTGAATAAAGATCTGTCGTTTGGCGCAAAAAATTTAGCTAGAGTTGGATTTAATAGAAGACTATGGACCATAGAAATCCATTATTATTCTTTTCACCTATGAAGCACGGACACGTCAAAATGGACGAAGGATCTGTGTCGGACACGTGTCGAACACGGATTCGTTCGGACACGCTCCGGACACGTGTCGGACATGCAATTTTGCGTGTCCGAAATTTTTTTTTTTTTTTTTGAATTTCGGACACGCCGGGACACGTCCCGGACACGCCCACATCAAATTTTTTAATTTTGGGTCGGCTGAATAAAAGCCCAATTCTCTGGGCACTGGGCAGGCTATATTTAATTTTTTTAAAAAAAAGATAAATAGAATAAGTTGTTTGTTTCATGATTCTTTCTCCATCACGCCTAGGGCTTCTTCACGCAAGAAAACACAGCCACACAAAGGTATTCGATTCTTCTTCTACCCATTTCTTCTCTCTTCTTCACCGCCGGCGCCGTCCGTCTTCACCACCACCGCCGTTTGCTGCCATTTCCGCCGCCAGCACCATTTTCCGACCAAGTACACATTTTTTCTTTCCTTTCAGTTTCTCACGTTTTCAACTTACTTTCTTTTCTTTTTTTTTTTTTTTCACTAAGCTTAAGCTAAGGTTAAAGTCTAAAGAGTTGCAACTGATCATTGGAATGGAAATGTTTTTTTTTTCTTAATCGAGGGGTAGGCCGTAGGGAATGATTTAGGAGTTAAATTAAATATTGCCCAAGTCTTATGCTCCATAAGTCAAATTTAAAACTTTACAATTTTTTTTCACATTTAGTTAATTTAGATTATTGTTCATTGTTCAATTAAGTCAAATTAAATTTATTTTTTTTTTATTAGGATGTCAATGTCATCTTCTAGCCATTGTGAATCATCAAATCCTTCCATAAGCTCAACCTCCACTAATGTTGAAGATGATTCAAAACCCTTGTGGCAATATGTGACTAAAATTGAAAAATTGAGTGGTGGGGGTGGAAATTTTTTATGGCAATGCAATTTTTGTCATGTCTTTAAGAAGAGCTCTTACACAAGAGTTAGGGCTCATTTGTTGAAGATAAGTAATCAAGGAATTGGAGTATGTTTGAAGGTGACTCCTAAAGATATTGCCGAAATGGAAGAATTGGAAGATGAGGCCAAAGCTCGAATGGAAAGAAAGGCTCCAAAAAATATTCCTTTACCACCTACGCCTTCAGTGATAAATATTGGTGGTGTTAATGTTAGTAATTCCCCTATTACAAGTGAGCAAAAGAAAAGAAAAGGTAGCGGACCTAGTGGTAGTATAAGTGCACTTGAAAAATCATTCAACAAGACATCACGAGACCAATTACATGCACTTATTGCTCGAATGTTTTACTCTGCTGGCTTGCCTTTTCATTTAGCAAGGAATCCACATTTTATAGGTGCCTTTACTTATGCTGCAAACCATATGTTGAGTGGATATGTGCCTCCAGGATATAACTTGTTGAGGACAAGTCTTCTCCAGCAAGAGAAAACAAATATTGAAAGATTATTGATTCCGATTAGAAATGAATGGATTTCAAAGGGGGTGAGTATTGTGAGTGATGGATGGAGTGACTCACAAAGAAGACCTTTGATTAATTTCATGGCAATTTCTGATGGAAAACCAATGTTTCTCAAGGCAGTGGATTGTTCTGGTGAAACCAAAGATAAGTATTTCATAGCAAATTTGATGAAGGAAGTGATTAACGAAGTTGGTCATGAAAATGTGATTCAGGTGATAACAGATAATGCTCCTAATTGCAAAGGTGCAGGGAAAATTATTGAAGCACAATTTCCAAAGATTACATGGACACCTTGTGTAGTGCATACTCTAAATCTTGCCTTGAAGAACATATGTGCTGCCAAGAATGTTGAGAACAACCAACTAGTATATGAGGAATGTAGTTGGATATCTGATATTGCTGGTGATGTTATGGTAGTGAAAAATTTTATTATGAATCATTCCATGAGGCTTGCCATGTTTAATGAATTTGTATCTTTCAAATTGCTTTCTATAGCTGAAACACGTTTTGCATCCGTCATCATTATGTTGAAGAGGTTTAAACTTATTAAGGGTGGTTTACAAGCTATGGTCATCAGTGAGGAATGGGCAAGTTATAGAGAAGATGATGTGGGAAAGGCAAGACATGTAAAGGAGTTGGTGCTTGATGACATATGGTGGGACAAGATTGGTTATATTATTTCCTTCACTTCACCTATATATGACATGATTAGGGCTTGTGATACAGACACACCTTGTCTACATTTGGTGTATGATATGTGGGATACAATGATTGAAAAGGTGAAGTCAGCCATTTATAGACATGAAGGATTGCAACCAAGTGAACAATCTTCTTTCTACGATGTGGTGCATAACATTCTCATTGATCGTTGGAACAAGAATAATACTCCACTTCATTGTTTAGCACATTCTTTGAATCCAAGGTACTTAATTTCTATCAAATCTTCATTCAAAATGTTATAGTTATAGTTTATTTTTTTTTTAAGAGTTTAATACTTTTTTAAAACTTATATTTAGGTACTATAGTCAAGAATGGCTTTCTCAGGATCCTAATCGAGTGGCTCCACATCAAGATGTAGAACTAACTCGAGAGAGAATGAAGTGTCTTAAGAAATATTTTAGTAATCCTGAAGATCGTGCCAAAGTGAACATTGAATTTGCTCAGTTTTCAATGAGAACGGGAGATTTTGCTGAATATGACTCCATTGCAGAGCGGTATACTATCGATCCTGTAAGTTGGTGGGCAACTCATGGTGTCTATGCACCAATGCTTCAATCAATTGCTTTTAAAGTACTTAAGCAACCTTCCTCCTCTTCGTGTTGTGAGAGAAATTGGAGTACATATTCTTTTATTAACTCCATCAAAAGGAACAAAATGACACCTCGACGTGCAGAAGATCTGGTATTTATCCACAGTAATCTTCGTCTTTTGTCAAGAAGAACTCCAGAGTATTTAAAAGGGGAGACTAAGTTATGGGATATTGCTGGAGATGCTTTTGATTCTTTTGAAGATATTGGCATGCTTGAAGTTGCTAATCTATCTTTGGATGAACCAGATTTGGAGGCTGGGGTTTTTGATGAAGATGGTGGTAATAAAGATGATGATGTAATGGAGATTTGAGACTTGAGAGGATGACTTTAGTAGTTTTTTCTATGGAACTTTGTTTTTCATTTCTTTGTTTGTATTTGAAACTTTGTGTTTGTAACTTGGTTGAATCAAGAATGTTGGTTAACTTAATGTATTTTGTGTTATTCTCAAATCTTAATTGATTTGATATTTGATGTTTCATGTTTTTAGTGGTATACTTTTAGTATTCTTATGTTAAATTTATATATATACTAAAAAAAAAAAAAAAAACAACGTATCCTCAACGTATCCGTATCTTCGTTTTTTAGAAATTGGCGTATCGCCGTGTCCTGTCGTATCCGTGTCCGTGTCCGTGCTTCTTAGCTTTTCACTACCTACATCCAAACATATCAACAGTCATTTCCTCATTCATTTTCTTGTCTCTGTTTAGTTCCAAGTAAAACGAGAGAAAAAAGTTGCAAAAGGACATTCCAATTTTGACTGTCTAATTTCATTGAAAACACTTCCACAGAATGTTTTCCTCTTCGTTTTTTTCTTAGCAACCAAATACTCTAAAGTTAAAATTATAATGCTATTAAGAAATTACAAGAATCAATCTCGACGAACAAAGATATATCTAACCTTAAGACACTTTCTTCAGTGCCACAAGATATATAAGCAGAGATATTGCCACTAATACCACCATCATTATTCTCGTTCCGAACTGAGTCCCTACCACGAAACACACAATGTTGGAAACCCATTGGTACAGAGGGAAGAAGAAAGAGAAATTAAAGAATAAGGAAAAAGAAATTTATTGAGTTCACAATAGAGAAGGTGATGGAGGTTTTTTTAGCATATTCAAGTCTGATACGGTGATACCGTACAAGAATATAAAAATAACATGATCAAAACAAAGTCTGCAATTTCTTCCCAATAAAAAGAAACAAGGAACTGCATCATCAATTACCCTTTCTCATGAAAAACTGCCCCTCGGTGAGTCTCACAATGTTGAAGCACGACAGTTTGAGAGTGGCTGAAGACAGTGGTAATATTGAAGCATCCCTGGCACTTGACGTCCATGGAGGAGTTAGGCGATTGCACAAGGCACTTGAGCTTGTGCTTCCTCTACTGTAGCTTAGCACGAGGATTCAGCGAATTAATATCGTTTTGGAGAACCTATTAGGGAAAAAACAACACATTTAAACAACTCCAGAGATAAGAATCTGAAACTGTAGATTATTTCAATTTTAAATTTATGTTTTTCCTTATTTAGATTAGATTTTATTCTATCTTTATAGTTTCCTTTTATGTTTTTTTTATAATGTATATATCTTGTATTTTGGGTGATGAAAGAAATGAAAATAATTTTTCTCCCAAAACCACATGGTATCAGAGCAACCCTCAAATTAAAACCCTAACCCTAACCCTAAAAATAAAACCCTAGCCGTCAGACTTCACCGACGAGCTCTCCTTCCGGCAACCCTTCGGCGATCTCTTTCTTCTCCGACGATCTCTCTTTCTTCTCCGGCGAGCTCGTTCCGTTTGCTCGTCGCTTGTCGCCCGTTCGCAGCTCGTCGCTCGCCCTCTTCCACCGCTCGTCGCTCGCCCTCGTCCAACGTCTTCTCCACCGTCTAGCCCCTGCAGCAGCACGAACCATGCAGCCCGAATCCCAGCCGCGAGCGCCGCCTCCTCTCACGGTGCTCTCTCTATCTCCGCTGCCCAGATCCGGCCACGCCGCACCTCCCGCCGTGGTCGCTGTTCTCTTTCTCTCTTCTTCAGGGCCGATTTTTCTTAGTTTTGTTGCTCGGTTTTTGGTCTGCTTGTTTTTTCAGATTTGGCTATTTGGTTGTTCGAGGCCTTCAGCGATTTCAAATGGCGAAACATTGGTTAGCAAGTGTCAGTTATGAAAACTCCTCTCAATCTCACGATTCCTCTCCTCAAATTGTGACTAATCATAAACTTCAAGGTCACAATTTTCTTCAATGGAATCAATCAGTCTTCATATATATCTGTGGTCGTGGTAAAGATGGTCATCTAACTGGTGATACCCCTGCACCGGATGCTAAAGACCCGAAGTTTCGATCGTGGAAAACTGATGATCATTTGGTCATGTCTTGGCTACTAAACTCTATGACTCCAGAGGTTGGAGAGAACTTTCTATTGTTCAAAACAGCAAAAGAGATATGGGATGCAGCCCGTGACACCTATTCTAGCTCAGAGAATTCATCTGCTCTATTGGCTATTGAAACCCGGTTGTATGATTTACGTCAAGGAGACCTTAATGTTACTCAGTACTTTAATCTTCTTGTTCGAAACTTGCAACATTTGGATATGTATGAAACATACGAATGGAAGTGTGGAGAAGACATGACTCTTTACAAAAAGATAGTTGAGAAAAAGAGAATATTGAGGTTCCTTCTAGGACTTAATAAAGAGCTAGATGACGTAAGGGGAAGAATTATGGGAGCAAAAGATCTTCCCTCTCTTAGGGAAGCTTTTGCTGAAGTACGACGTGAGGAAAGTAGAAAACACTTGATGATGCCTGAGATTGGGTCCTCTACTGGACCAGAGGTTTCAGCCATGTTGACACACAATTCATCTCAAGATTACAAATCTAAGAAAGGCAATCGTCCTTGGTGTGATCATTGTAAGAGAGTGGGACATGTTCGAGATACTTGTTGGAAAATTCATGGCAAACCAGCAGATTGGAAACCAACGAGGAAAGGGACAATCGAAAATCATGCTCATGTTGTTACTTCTCCTTCTCCACATCCAACTTCTGCTGTGTTTTCGAAGGAACAATTAGACGTGTTACAACAAATGATTGGCCATCTTTCATTATCGACATCCACTCCCACAGCCTCAGTTGAGAAACCTTCTAACAATCTTGCTTATCAAGGTACTGGTCTTTCTTGTTTTTCTGTGCAGCATAACAAGTCTAAACCTTGGATTGTGGATTCTGGAGCATCAGACCATATGACCGGTGACATTTCCTTATTCCACCAGTTCAAATTCCAACCTGGCTATTCGTCAGTTCGAATAGCTGATGGATCTCTCTCTGAAGTTACAGGGACAGGGTCAATAAAGTTGACAAATGATCTCGTTCTCTCTAAAGTGCTTATTGTTCCTAAGTTGAACTTCAATTTGATTTCAGTTAGCAAACTTACTGGTGATTCGAATTGCATTTCTAATTTTTACTCAAACTTGTGTGAATTTCAGGAGGTGGATTCGAGGAAGGTGATTGGCAGTGCTAAGCAACATGGTGGCCTCTATCTTCTTCAAGAAAAGTGGCCTTCAAGTTCCGTCTTCAGTTCTAGTTCTAAGTTTTCTTCTCAGTTTGTTAGTTTTGTCTCCAAGTCAGAGTCCTTGTTAATTGAAAGTCAAGTCATGTTATGGCATTTACGCCTGGGTCATCCAAATTTCATGTACCTTGAAAAGTTGTTTCCTGATTTATTTATCAATAAAAAGTCGTGCTTCTTCCAGTGTGAAACTTGTCAATTATCTAAACACACAAGAAATGTTTATCCTAGTGTGCCCTATAAATCTTCAAAACCGTTTTCTCTTATTCATAGTGATATTTGGGGACCTTCTAGAGTGAAAAATATATCAGGAGCACGATGGTTCCTCACCTTTATTGATGACCATACTAGGATGACTTGGACATTTCTAATGAAGGACAAATCTGAAACACCAAATCTTTTCCGTTCTTTTCATGCTATGATCTCTACTCAGTTTGAAAGTAAAATTCAAGTTCTCCGAACAGACAATGCTCGAGACTATTTCAATTCGATTCTTGGTACATATCTCTCATCTCATGGTATTGTTCATACTAGTTCATGTGTGGACACTCCACAACAAAATGGGATTGCTGAACGGAAAAATAGACATCTTCTTGAGGTAGCTCGTTCTCTCATGTTTTCTACTAATGTTCCTACCCATTTTTGGGGGGAAGCCATTCTCACTGCAACCTTTCTTATCAATCGGTTGCCTAGTCGTGTTCTCGCTTTTAAATCCCCTCGAGATGTCCTCCAAATTCACCCTCAATTCTGAAACCTTTCCTCAAATTTACCCCTTCGGGTGTTTGGTTGTTCTTCCTTCGTTCATAATCATTCTCCTCACAAGTCCAAACTTGATCCAAAATCCATCAAGTGCATTTTTCTAGGTTATGCATCCCATAAAAAGGGGTACAAATGTTATTCACCTATCACTAGAAAAACGTACACGTCCATGGATGTTACATTCTTTGAAAATCATCCTTTCTTTACCAAGTCTCAAATTCAGGGGGAGAATATACAAGAATTTGAGTTTTTGGTTGCTGAGCCTTATTCTGTCATCCCTACTATTCCCATCATAAATGAGGTCTTAACCCCTACCATAAGCGAGCCACCTATTTCTGAGTCTAGTATTTTTGAAGTCGAAGTCCCACAAACTCGCACACCTATTGTTTATACAAGAAGAAAAGAGGCTACCATGCAAAACCAAGAATGCCAACCACCTGAACCAGATTCATCATCACTGAATTCCACTGACGAGAACATCACTGTTATGGCACCTGTAACTGATGATCTGACCCTACCAATTGCTTAGAGAAAAGGTGTTAGAAGTTGCACTAGTCATCCCATTGAAAAATATGTTGCATATGGCAAATTGCTTCCTGCTTATAAAGCTTTTGTGACTCAGTTAGACAATATTCACATTCCACAAACCATTCAGGATGCGGTCAAAGATCCGAAATGGAAAAAGGCAGTGGATGAAGAAATCAAAGCTCTTGAAAGCAATGGAACATGGACTCTTACAAAACTTCCTCATGGAAAGAATCCAGTTGGTTGCAAGTGGATTTTCACGGTCAAATACAAATGTGATGGCAGCGTGGAACGGTTTAAAGCTAGGCTTGTTGCGAAGGGTTTTACTCAGTCATACGGTATAGATTACCAAGAAACCTTTGCCCCTGTTGCGAAACTGAATACTGTACGTGTTCTATTGTCTCTAGTTGTGAACCAAGATTGGCCCCTTCACCAACTTGATGTCAAAATTGCATTCTTGAATGGTGATCTCGAAGAAGAAGTTTACATGCAAGTTCCCCCCGGAATGGAAGACAAGTCTAATAGCAACTTGGTGTGTAAGTTTAAAAAGTCTCTATATGGATTAAAACAATCTCCACGTGCTTGGTTTGACAGATTCACTAAAACACTGATTAAAAGTGGTTATTATCAATGTCAAGTTGATCATACCTTGTTTGTGAAATCCTCAAATAACAAAACTGCAATTTTGATTGTATATGTAGATGACATCATCATTACAGGGAATGATTTAGAGGAGATCCTCAACCTGAAAAAGATGCTTGCAACTGAGTTTGAAATCAAAGATCTGGGAAACTTGAGATATTTTCTAGGCATGGAAGTGGCACGATCCAATAATGGTATTGTAATTTCTCAGAGAAAGTACATCATAGACTTATTAAAGGAGACAGGAAATCTTGGGTGTAGACCTGCAGAAACACCCATGGATCCAAATCTAGTTTTACAAAGTGAAGATGTTGTCCCAGTTGACAAGGGCATGTATCACAGACTTGTGGGAAAGTTAACTTATCTATCACATACCAGACCAGACATAGCATACTTCGTTAGCGTTGTTAGCCAGTATATGAACAATCCAAATGAACGTCATCTTGGAGCTGTGAATAGAATTCTGAAATACTTGAAAGGCACTCCAGGTCATGGTTTATTGTTCAAAAAATCTTCAAACAGACTTGTAGAACTCTACACTGATGCTAGTTGGGCTGGAGAATTAACTGACCGAAAATCTATGACGGGCTATTGCTCATATGTTTGGGGTAACTTGGTCACTTGGAGAAGTAAAAAACAAGTTGTTGTAGCAAGAAGCAGTGCAGAAGCTGAATACAGAGCGCTTGCTTTGGGAATATGTGAAGGAATATGGATTCAGAAACTTTTGACAGAGTTGAAAATTGATACTCAGAACTCAGTAAAATTGTTTTGTGATAGTCAAACAACCCTCAGTATTGCAAAGAATCTTGTTCAACATGACAGAACAAAGCATATAGAGATAGATCGACATTTCATATTTGAGAAGGTCAACAGTAGAATAGTGGAACTAAACTATGTTCCATCTCGTCATCAAGTTGCCGACATTCTCACCAAAGCATTACCAAGAACAAGCTTTGAAGGATTCAACTCCAAGCTTGGCTTGTATACTATATACAATCCAGCTTGAGGGGGAGTGTAGATTATTTCAATTTTAAATTTATGTTTTTCCTTATTTAGATTAGATTTTATTCTATCTTTATAGTTTCATTTTATGTTTTTTTTTATGATGTATATATCTTCTTGTATTTTGGGTGATGAAAGAAATGAAAATAATTTTTCTCCCAAAACCACAGAAACAACTTTTTTAGACCAAAACATTGCAACAAGGAAAAATTAAAGGAATTGAATATACAAGAAACGAGGTACAACAAGTCAACAAAATCAGCAATACATTAGGAAGCATGGACACTATTTAGAGTATTGCATTGGTTTTTGCAGTTCTTAGATATCAACATGCTCGAAGATTTTGAATGACTTCAGTATTTAACTTTGTGTTTTTTTCTAAAAAAAAAAAGAAATCAAACAGGTTAAGGACTGATAACTGCCCAAAAGGTAGTTATTTAGGCTTCATTTATATAAGGATTTGTGTGTCTTTAATGCTTAATAGGGTTGGTTTTAGAGAGATATTACATGATTTAACCCATTTGGAAGAATGGAAGCTTTGGAAATCACTTTATGTAGATTATGCTGCTGAGCGACTGGAGGGAGCAAATTCTATGCTGCAGCAAAACTGAGAGTAGAAACTGCCACATCACAGCTCGTTAGCCAACTTCATGAACCGACTTCTATTGAGATATTTTCGGGATAAAGGATCAAGGAGAGCCTTACACGTGTCCTAGTTGACCTAATTCAAGCCTCCCATCCTTCTATAAAAGGAAGTAGCCGTCAAAGTCAAAGGCATTCCATGTTTTCTCTTGGAAGCCGAATAGTATAGGGATTGAAGATCATCAAGAACACCATCAACCGCAAGCTGATTAGGGAGTTTACCTTCTTTATTAACTTGTAGGTATGGACATGCATACTCAGATTGTAATTCGTATTCCTATGCCTATTATGAACTAAGTAGCTTAAGGTCTTGGTTAGGAATAATGTGATTACTGTGCTTCATCTCTAGTAATAAATTAACTATAGCATTTTGGTTAATTGTTGTGCTTATTCTTATTTTATGCCCGCCTGGCCAGCCGGTATGGATAGCTCTCTCTAGTTTCAGGGATGATTTAGAGAGTGTGTGGCAATTATCCACACTACGATCATTGTGTATTGGTGAACGCTAGTGACTGAGCTAGGGATAGCCAGTTGCCTAGTGCCTGATCGGTCGCACTTCATTGGGGTTGAAACACATCCCAAAAGATTCGGAGTTCTGGGAGGAATCCGCTAATAATACTGCGGGAAATGCATGATCAATAATATTGCTAGAGAATATTTTATAACAATCACTAAAGCCTAACCAGCGCCTGTCTTTAATCTGTCTATCTATTTGTTTACTTGTTGTTCTGTCATTTATTTTGCTTCAGCATAATTCCGATAAAACCCAATCATTTTTATTATCTTTGAAAACATTAGAAATTTATACAAAATAGATAAAGTGGAAACGCATTCAGACCTTGATTTGATAATATTACTTGTTGCAGACTGTGTATACTTGCACAGGAATTCTAGAGTATTTCATATCATATTTTTACTCACTCTAGGAACCCAACAAGGACACATGAGACACGTTTAAATAACTCAAAGGCATATGAATAAACAATGTTTAAAAAATTATACAAAAAAAAGTTTCTTCATCATAAAGTACGAATATTTGTGCAATGTTTGTATCCATTTCATGACACTAGATAAAAATAAAACAGTGGCAAGTTGGAAAAAAGGAAAACAATAAAAGACTCTTATAAATAAATGCAGGGCATCAGAAAAAAAAAATAAGGCCCACTGCAAATTGGTAAACAAAACATCAAAGACTCTTCCAAGTAACTTCAGGGCATCAGAAATAATCCATATTTTCAATGTTTTGTCTAAGAGTCGGGGAATAAAAATATTTCATCACTCTACATATATTCCTTTTCGATCTCAACCCATGTTATAAAATATTTTTTTCATCAATCATTTGTGAACGAAAAAATCTCTCTCTCAATCATCAAACCAGGAAAGGAAAAGAAAATAGTAGAAAGAAAATCACAATTTTTCTCTGAAACAGAGGTTTCAGATTTATCAATTCTTCCTATCCTCTTCCTACAAACATGAATTCATACACTTGAAAGTATTCAAATAAAAAGTACAGGGCATAAAATAAACCTAAATACATACAACTTTGCAGCAATAGATCGAAAGCGAAAGCCGAAATGTTGCAAAACAGTAAATCTGAGTAGTAGAGGAATGAGAACTCATCATCTTGGAAAAATCTCGAAAGAAAGCCGGTGGAAGAAGGAAATCCTGTGAAGACTATCGAGAGCACCATATGACTGCAACAGAGGGATGAAGCGAGAAGATGATGGAGTTGGAGTTGCTTGAACGATATCAGACGATGTAGTAGCTCGAATGGAATGATAGAAAAGAAGAATGTTAGGAGGAGATTGAGGATGGAGTTGAAATTATCAGAGAAGTAATGGCGGGTTGAATGAATGGGGGAGTTGCTCGAACGAAAGAGGAAAGGATAGAGGGAGAAGTCAAATGGCGGTAGAGAGAAAAAGCGTAACGTTGGGATCTTTTAGCATTGTGACCGTGCGCCCTAATTTTAATTCCCGCTTATTTTTTTTGTTTCATTTTAATAGCTTTTTATGTGAAAAGCTATCATAAAATGCTATTAAAAGGGATATTTGTTGTAGTGGTAGATAAAGACGAGTGGGCCAAAGCCATGGACCTTGAGATGGAGTCTATGTACTTCAATCAAGTTTGGGAACTTGTGGATCCACCTGAAGGGGTCAAACCCATTGGGTGTAAATGGATCTACAAGAGAAAAAGAGATGTTGCTGGGAAAGTACAGACTTTCAAAGCAAGACTTGTAGCAAAGGGTTATACCCAACGAGAAGGGGTGGACTATGAAGAAACTTTTTCTCCAGTTGCTATGCTAAAGTCCATAAGAATTCTCTTATCTATTGCCACATTTTATGATTATGAAATTTGGCAAATGGATGTCAAGACAGCTTTTCTGAATGGCAACCTTGACGAGAGTATTTTTATGTCTCAACCCTAAGGGTTCATAACCCAAGGTCAGGAGCAAAAGGTTTGCAAACTGAATCGATCCATTTACGGGTTGAAACAGGCCTCCCGATCTTGGAATATTAGATTTGATACTGCGATCAAATCTTATGGTTTTGACCAGAATGTTGATGAACCTTGTGTATACAAGAATATCAACAAGAATAAAGTAGCTTTCCTCGTACTTTATGTTGACGACATCCTTTTCATGGGAAATGATGTAGGGTATCTGTCTGACGTAAAAGAATGGCTAGCAGCTCAATTCCAAATGAAAGATTAGGGTGAGGCCCAGTATGTTCTTGGCATCCAGATTATTCGGGATAGAAAGAACAAATCGCTAGCTTTGTCTCAAGCAACGTATATCGACAAGATGTTGGCTCGATATTCGATGCAGAACTCCAAGAAGGGCTTGTTGCCTTTCAGGCATGGGGTTCACTTGTCTAAGGAACAGTCTCCTAAGACACCTCAAGAAGTTGAGGATATGAGACGGATTCCCTACGTCTCTGCAGTGGGTAGTTTAATGTATGTCATGCTATGCACGAGGCCTGACATTTGTTATGCTGTAGGGATTGTCAGCAGATATCAGTCGAATCCAGGGTTAGACCACTGGACCGCTGTTAAAGGAATCCTCAAGTATCTTAGGAGAACGAGAGATTACATGTTGGTGTATGGGGCTAAGGAGTTAGTTCTCACGGGTTACACCGACTCTGACTTCCAAATTGACAAGGATTCTAGGAAATCTACGTTAGGGTCAGTTTTCACCCTTAATGGTGGAGCTGTAGTTTGGAGGAGTATAAAGCAAGGATGCATAGCAGACTCCACGATGGAGGCTGAGTATGTAGCTGCTTGTGAAGCAGCCAAGGAAGCTGTTTGGCTAAGGAAGTTCTTGACAGATTTGGAAGTTGTTCCAAATATGAACTTGCCCATTACGTTATACTGTGACAACAGTGGGGCTGTAGCCAATTCAAAGGAACCTCGCAGCCACAAAAGAGGTAAACACATTGAAAGGAAGTATCATCTGATTCGAGAGATTGTGCAAAGAGGAGATGTGGTCGTGACCAAGATCACTTCCAAGCACAACATTGTTGATTCGTTTACGAAGGCCCTCTCGGCTAAAGTGTTTGAAGGTCATCTAGAAAGTCTAGGTCTGTGAGATATGTATATAGCGTAATCTAGGGCAAGTGGGAGATGTGTAATGGGTGTAAGGATGCCCTAGTTTATTGTATTTTGTATATTTACCTTTTATGTAATCTACAACATACATGTACCATTTCCAGCTTTGGATTAAATTGTATATACTTTCCCTGTAACTTGAGTTTTAGTTCAAGTGGGAGTTTGTTGGGTTTTATGCCCTAAAACTCGTAGATAGTAAATGTACATTTGACTGAACATTAATAAAGTGATGTATTATTCAGTGTTTGTATTATATCTTGTCTTATTAACCCTAATCCAATAAACTAAACATCCAAGGCTAATAGAATGAGGCTTGAACTAGTATGTAGGGACATACGGGGATCAATGTTCAAGTTTTAGCCTAAAGGGTCTATAGTATAGGGATAAGGCTGGGTACCTTATCCTGGTGACACTATGGATACGACCCGCTTTGTATATTGATACAAACGTACTGATCCAACGCGTTCATGTAGTTGACATGCGAGTGGGGGTATCCTGTGCAATGAGTTTGCACAAAGACCGGACCGCGAAATAGTTAACCACTAACTGTAACACCGTTAGTTAGCTCGGTTTCTATTTCACTAGGATGACCTAGGCAACTTGGCCTTAATCCTTAGTGGATTATGGACTCCTGTCCATGAGGGATTGTCCTTTGATTTGTACGGGTGAGAGTGGCCTATTCGGCGACTCAAGATGGAATTCACTCCTTCCCGATATTAGGGTAAGTAGAGGTGTGTTCCCTTAAGTGGTGTCTCCGGGTCTTGAACAATGGGCCCTACCCTCTTTATGGCACGAGAGGGATTTCTGTTTGCTGGTTGGACCACAAACAGGTTGTTCATTAAAGGAGCACTGGTACTTAAGGACCAAGAGGTAGCCCAGGGGTAAAACGGTAATTTGACCTAGCTGGGGTACGAACACACGTGAAGGGCTAACGTGCTATTGACGGTCGATATCCGTGGACACAGAAATATATCTGCAGTGAGAAGAGTGCAGCTGTGGTTCTTTAGTGGAGTGAACCACAGTTAACGAATTTTGATTAACTTGGTTAATGAGTTTAGCCAACTAATCTCATATCGTTGGAGCTTCTGATCTGTAGGTCCATCAGGTCCCATCGGTAGCTCTATAAGGGCGTTGAGGTAAATTTCTAAGGTTGAGATAAGTATTCGAAGGAGTTTGAATATTAAATTAAAATATGAATTTGATTCATATTAAAAAACTATAGGTTATAATTAATGTGCATTGGATGTATATTAATACTATAGTTTTGTGAGAGAGAATAATAATAATTGAATATATGATGTTCAATTTTATTATTTTAAAATTAATTAATTTTGAATTAGTTAATTGTTTTAGTTTAATTAAATTTGATTTAATTAAACTATAAGATAAGAGGGATATTAATTTAAATTAGATTTAAATTAAAGTTATTTTAATTAATATTGATTAATTATAATTTAGTTAATTATAATTTAAAATTATGATTTTAAATTAATAATTAATTAAAAATATCAGGTAACTAATATTTCAGTTACCTGATATTATGCGTGAGGTTAATACTGAAGGGGTGATATTCAGTTTCAGATTAATCGCTCCCCAATTCTCACGCCTCTCTCCCTCTCTCTCGCCCTCTCTCTCGTTTCCCACTCCCTCTGTGAATACAGAATATTATTCCAGAGAAAAATCCTTAGAGACCTTGCTCCCACAAGCTTCTCAACACACATTCCCTAAGAGGATACCGGTGCAATTGTGGTGGTGGTGTTCGTGATCATTTTCCAACAAAGAAGAGGAGTTCTTGGCTGCTGTTTTTCCTGTGGAAACGAAGGATTTTGGTGAAATCTCGTCAAGAAAACTACAAAGGTAATTATTTCTTGGCCTAGGATCAATAGGATCCAAATTTATAGATTAGTGATGTGCAAATTGCGTACCGCAAGTGTACGGGTCAAGTAATAATATAGTGATTTTACAATCGAATGTCGTCCTCTGGATTGGTGTCTAGCCAAATTTTAATTACCGAAAATACTCTTGGCCGATTTTATTTAGGGAATCAAAATGAATGAGAATATAATTGAATCAAACACAAAACTAAAGCAAAAAGTGACAACCTAATGGGAAGAATTGGTCTTAGGGATTTGATTTCACCAATTGGAGTTATGGATTAATAAACGGATTAACACATGCTATGATTCATAAATCTTGGCAACTAAAATCACACGTATCTCTCCCGAGCATACATGATTCTCTCATATGCAATTAAACCCGATATCCCTATCTAAATCCAATAAACATACAAGGCAATAAGGCTAACCTTTATAACAATTTCTAGAATTAACCTTAATCTCCTGATTTTTAGCTAAATCCTAGTTATGCATACGGAATACTAATTTAAATCCTCTCTCCCGAGTTAGATTCAAATATAAACATCAATCAATTTATGGCCAGTAAATCGAAAGCATTAAGGATACAACATATGCATAAATGAAATCAATAGCATAAACACCGTAAATCAATCCAAAACGTGCCCAACGGCTACATCAATCCCTAAGAACTAAAGCCTAGCTACTCATACACAACGTTACAATATAGCAAGAGTCTAAAACAACCATCAAAATTATCTAAGATAAGGGAAAAGAGAAATAAACTCGTTGTAGGCCGAGACCGAACGTCCCCGTCACGATCCCCACGAACAATGGGTTGATTTCCACCTTGCTCCCTTTGTTTCAGCCTCCCAAGCCTCTGTTTTTCCTCTATTGTCGGCTCCAAAACGTCCCAAAACGAAAGTCCCCCCAAACCTAGCCGAAAAGAAGCTTATATAGAAGATTTTTCGTCTTAGCGTCGAGACGCTGCCTTCAAAACGCGCGTTTCAGTAAGCGAGATAACACAGCGTCGAGACGCTAAGGTCGCAGCGTCGAGACGCTGTGACCTTTACGCGCCTAATCAGATATGGAATGTGAGTGTCGAGACGCTCAAGAGCTAGCGTCTCGACGCTAGCCTGCTGTTGACCGAAATTTGACTTTTTTCCTCTTTAACTCTTTTCATTCCTTTGCATCTTTTCACGTCCCGAGCACCCGATTAATTCTAATATTGCACTATAGCTCCAATCAACCATTTCCTACAAAATAAACAATAAAGCACAATAAAATGGACCAAACATCATAAAAGACTAGCTAAATTAAATAAGTAAAAGTAGCTAGCTATGCTCGCTATCAAATACCCCCAAACTTAAGCTTTTGCTAGTCCTCGAGCAAACTACAAATCAAACATACAATGGAAGAATGGATGCACCAATCATAACTCAATCTTCAAGGCCCAAAAGTCAATAGTCAAGCAAGCAAGAGACATGCACACAAGGACCAATGAGGGAGACAAATTAAAATTTTTCCAAAATTAACTTGCACAAGCGAGATCTAACTCAACAAGATCAGACTCTACTAGCCCAGGATTGGATTATTAAACTCTCAACTCATCTTCCCTCTACACTGGCACTAAGGTTTCACTAATGAGTTAATGGAACAAATTAGTTTGTTTTCCTCCAAACTTAGGTGCTTATAATTAACAATTAAATTAAGCATGTATATGTGGCACTAGCTTTCACACACCCATTGCAGGGACCCTTAACCTGAGTTTTCTCTGGTTGGCCTAACTGATCACAACAGGGGTAGCTCTTTTTTCCTTAATCTTTATTAACCATTGCATATTGTGCACAAGCCATGACATTATTATCTTTTTTTTTTTTTAACAGTAACAACAAGAATGATTTTTCGTTATGAACATGATAAGCAGATATTCTTTTCTTTTCTCCTAAGCAAGATCAAACATGCTAATTTGCAAAAAACTAACTCTTTAGCTCTACCCTACACCTATCGAGGTGACAACAAGCATATGAACCCAATAATTCGCTCCTAAGCATTCAAATCCAAATCTAGCCAAGACAAATACTCTACTCATGCAAGCCTTCTCCTAGAAAAATTTTAAAAAGTCTCCCTTTTTGGGCACTTATGCTTACAACTCATCACAAGCTTGAAAATTGACAAGAAAGCCTATCTTAGGACATCATAATCATGCAAAAGTAGCATCCAGAAAACAACCATATGCATAATTCAAAGAAAGCTCAAAACTATAGCCCGAACTCAGATGCTCAAGGGCTCCACAAACATGCTAATCCACCCCCAAACTTAAAATATGCATTGTCCTCAATGTATAAAGAAAATAAGGCATAAACAAGCATGAGAACAATATAAGAATGACAGGAGTGAACAATACTGGCCTGGAATGATGATGAATTCTTGACTGAATGCTTGGAATCTTGACAGCTTGAAAGCAAAGGAGAGAAAGAAAACAAGACCTACAAAACAGACACAAACAATAAATAAAACTCAAAAGAAAGAAATAACTAACTCACTTGGGTTGCCTCCCATAAGCGCTTGTTTAACGTCATTAGCTCGACGTGTTGACCAACTATGCATCAGGGTGGTCTCCTGTCAGATTTTCCATCACTGGTGCTCTTCCTAGCACCTCTCCTGTAGCCCACCATTATTGTATCTGATGTGTTCTTGGGGTCCTCAAAAGCTTTTAAAACTTCCTTCTCCTGTTGGACTCTTATGATTAGCTCCCTGCGTTCAATATCAATTATAACCCTCCCTGTAGCAAGGAATGGTCTCCCTAATATGATAGGCATAGCAGGGTTCTCTTTAATATCTAGCACAAAGAAATCAACAGGAAGGAAAAATCTACCTACTTTAATCAGAATATTCTCAACAATCCCATATGGACTAACCACAGACTGGTCAGCCAACTGAAGTCTAACAGAAGTAGATTTTATGTCTCATATGTTAAGCTTTTTACATAATGATAGAGGAATTATATTTATGCTAGCCCCCAGATCACATAGTGCTCTACATGAAAAAGTACCAAAATTACAAGGAATGGTAAAACTCCCTGGGTCAGACAATTTCTCCGGTACTCCCTGTTGGACACGAGCACTGCACGTCGATGCAAGATATACAGTCTCCAACTGCTTTTCCTTTTTCTTCTTGTTGAGCCATTCCTTCATGAATTTTCTGTAGTGAGGCATCTGCTCCAGAGCATCTAAAAAAGGAATATTAACATGCAAACCCATAAAAGCATCTAAAAACTTGTCAAACTTAACCTTAGAATTTTTCTTTTTCTTTGATTTATGGACTAAAACAGTAGGAGAAGGGATAAAAGGCTCAGGATTAAGCTTTTCAGCTTCGTTTGAGGTGGTGCCTTCTTCAACTCCTCCTGTGAGTTCCTCTGGTTTAGTAGTTTTCTCCTCTTCAGCTAATTTAGTCTCCTCCTCATAATGCACCGATACGGCCTTACAGTACTCCAAAGAAGATTTCTCCTATTCAACTGGGGCTTTACCTTTATTCATAGAGTTGACAACACTTACCAGTTGTCCCAGCTGAGTCTCTATATTCTTGATTGCTGCAGAATGACCATTTACAGTAGTGTTTATTGCAATCATGGCTTCCTCAAGCTTATTTGACCTGTTACTTGATTCTGCAATAAAAGCTCCAACAAGGTCTTCTAAAGATTTCTTATTTTCTTGACTTTGAGGAGTGAAGCCAGGAGGATTCAAAACATTCTTATTATTAGCATAGGAAAAATTCTCATGATTTCTATTGCTAGGGTGATAATGTGTAGGTGTGGAATTATTATTATACCCCCTAGAATTATAATTCGAAACATACTGAACCTGCTCGAGATTTTCCCCCTGAGTTTGGGATGCAAGGGCAGCTGCAGACTCAATTGATTGAGCATTCCCTGAACCTGAAAACTTTAAAAATGCCTTAGCCAAGGAAGACATCTGCGCCTGAAGTGCACTTACGTTGTCAACCTCGAATACTCCAGCAGCAATCTTTTTGGGTCCCGACCGCTCAGATGGCCACTGATAGCTGTTGGTGGCCATATCCTCTAACAAAGTCCTAGCACTCTCAACAGTCTTGGACAACAGAGTCCCACCTGCAGCTGCATCAACAATAGTTTTCGTGCTAGGAGTTGATCCATTGTAAAATAATTGAACCTGTAGCCAGTCAGGGTATCCGTGCTGAGGGCACTTCCTTAGCAGCTCTTTAAATCTCTCCCAAGCCTCGAACAGCTGTTCATCGAATTGTTGCTAGAATGTCCCAATTTCGGTCCTCAGCTTGACCGTCTTGGCAAGAGGAAAGAACTTCTTTAAGAATGCCTGTACCAAAGCATCCCAAGTGGTAATGCTCCCAGGTGGAATAGATTGTAACCAGTCCCTCGCTTTGTCCTCCAACGAAAAAGGAAATAACCGTAAGTGAATGACATCTTCAGAAACACCATTTAACTTTACCGTCCCACAGATGTCTAGGAAGGATTTCAGATGAGAATTTGGATCGTCCATGGGCGATCCCCTGTAGGCACAGTCTCGAGCCATCTGAATGAGACCTGTTTTCAACTCAAAATTATTAGCATTAATTGGGGCATAGACAATCCCCGACTGTTGCTCTTGAAAGATCGGCTGAAAATAGTCCCTGATGGGCTTAGGTTCTTCAGGATTAGGATTGGCCATTTGGATGTTTTCTAGATTTTCCCTTCGAAGTCTATTGAATGTTCTTTCTATTTTTGGATCCAAGGGAACTAAGGCCAATTCCCTAACCTTTCGCATACACCAACTACACTAACCTAAAAAGACAAAGAAAAGGGAATAAAATAAATTAGGAAAGAAACAAGAAAAGGAAAATAACTAAATCTAAAAAAAGAAAAACTAATCAAAAAAGGAAAAACTAAAAATCTAGCAATGGGAAATTCAAACAAATAAGGAAAACTCTAAATATGGAAAAATTTAAGAATGGAAAAGAAAACAATAAAGGAAAAAAAATGCAATTTACCTAAAACAAAAAAAAAACACAAAAATAACAAAAAATAGAATACACCCTAAACTAAGACCGGACAATTTTTCTACGATATCAAAATTGACTAAATATGCCAATCCCCGGCAACGGCGCAAAAAACTTGATGTGCAAATTGCGTACCGCAAGTGTACAGGTCAAGTAATAATATAGTGATTTTACAATCAAATGCCGTCCTCTGGATTGGTGTCTAGCTAAATTTTAATTACCGAAAATACTCTTGGCCGATTTTATTTAGGGAATCAAAATGAATGAGAATATAATTGAATCAAACACAAAACTAAAGCAAAAAGTGACAACCTAATGGGAAGAATTGGTCTTAGGGATTTGATTTCACCAATTGGAGTTATGGATTAATAAACGGATTAACACATGCTATGATTCATAAATCTTGGCAACTAAAATCACACGTATCTCTCCCGAGCATACATGATTCTCTCATATGCAATTAAACCCGATATCCCTATCTAAATCCAATAAACATACAAGGCAATAAGGCTAACCTTTATAACAATTTCTAGAATTAACCTTAATCTCCTGATTTTTAGCTAAATCCTAGTTATGCATACGGAATACTAATTTAAATCCTCTCTCCCGAGTTAGATTCAAATATAAACATCAATCAATTTATGGCCAGTAAATCGAAAGCATTAAGGATACAACATATGCATAAATGAAATCAATAGCATAAACACCGTAAATCAATCCAAAACGTGCCCAACGGCTACATCAATCCCTAAGAACTAAAGCCTAGCTACTCATACACAACGTTACAATATAGCAAGAGTCTAAAACAACCATCAAAATTATCTAAGATAAGGGAAAAGAGAAATAAACTCGTTGTAGGCCGAGACCGAACGTCCCCGTCACGATCCCCACGAACAATGGGTTGATTTCCACCTTGCTCCCTTTGTTTCAGCCTCCCAAGCCTCTGTTTTTCCTCTATTGTCGACTCCAAAACGTCCCAAAACGAAAGTCCCCCCAAACCTAGCCGAAAAGAAGCTTATATAGCAGATTTTTCGTCTTAGCGTCGAGACGCTGCCTTCAAAACACGCGTTTCAGTAAGCGAGATAACACAGCGTCGAGACGCTAAGGTCGCAGCGTCGAGACGCTAAGGTCGCAGCGTCGAGACGCTAAGGTCGCAGCGTCGAGACGCTAAGGTCGCAGCGTCGAGACGCTAAGGTCGCAGCGTCGAGACGCTAAGGTCGCAGCGTCGAGACGCTGTGACCTTTACGCGCCTAATCAGATATGGAATGTGAGCGTCGAGATGCTCAAGAGCTAGCGTCTCGACGCTAGCCTGTTGTTGACTGAAATTTGACTTTTTTCCTCTTTAACTCTTTTCATTCCTTTGCATCTTTTCACATCCCGATCACCCGATTAACTCTAATATTGCACTATAGCTCCAATCAACCATTTCCTACAAAATAAACAATAAAGCACAATAAAATGGCCCAAACATCATAAAAGACTAGCTAAATTAAATAAGTAAAAGTAGCTAGCTATGCTCACTATCAATTAGATCTATTGATTTTAGGGTTGTTTAAGCATGATTTATATCTGTTTTACAGCATGTTTTTGTTCATCTTGCTTGCTGTAATATATATATCTTTTTGTCGTCGTATTGGTATCCCAATCGACATTTTCATTCGAAAAAGTCTCTAACGTCTTCCGTTGCGTAGGGTTATTTATCCCTTCAGAAAGAACCAGAAGAACAGAACCCAGAACAGGCTGAGCAGAGAGTTGCGGGTACCGAGGAAGTTCGAGAGGAGATTCAAGAAAAACAGAATGAGGATGTGCAGACAGAGGTTGCGACTGAGAATGAGCCAGTTCAGGAGGCTCGAGTGGAGGTGATCATGCCGGAGGTACCTAAGCGTCGCCGCATTGAGCGAAAAGCCGGTCGTATTCAGGTAGTACGAACTGATACCCCCTCGCCTCCAACTATTGACTCTGAAAAAGACAATACAGAGAGAGAGGAACAATAGAAGAAGGAAGCTGAAGAGAAGACGAGAGAAGAAGAAGCAAAAAGGGCTGAGGAAGAGATTCTGCCCAAGCGAAGAGAAGACAAGGGCAAAGGAATTGCTGAGGCATCGGGTGAGACTGGCGAGATTCTGGAACCAAGGTTGCCTTTTATTCGCTTTGTCAACGACCTTGCTCGAGCAAAATACCAGGAGGTGCTGAAACGTGACTTCTTTTTCGAACGAGGATTTGACAGTGATTTGCCCTTCTTAGAGTCTGGAATAGCAAACCTTGGGTGGAGGCAGTTTTGTGCGAAACCAGAACCTTTCTATTCCAACATTGCTCGAGAATTTTACGCTAATCTTGACGTTAAGGATGAATTTGAGGTTATAGTTCGAGGAGTGCCTGTACAGTGGAGCCTAGAAGCCATTAATAATTTGTTTAATCTCCAAGATTTTCCGCATGCAGTTTTTAATGAAATGATGGTTGCACCATCGAGCGACCAATTAAGTGCGGTTGTCCAAGAGGTAGGCATTGAGGGGGCTCAATGGAGGGTGTCGCAGACGCGGAAGCCCACGTTTCAAGCTGCTTATTTGAAGAGTGAAGCCAACACTTGGATGGGTTTCATTAGGCTACGCTTACTGCCGACAACACACGACTCCACAGTATCTCGGGACAGGGTATTGCTTGCCTTTGCCATTCTTCGCTCGATGAGTATTGGTGTAGGAAAAATAATTTCTTCTGAGATTGTTGACTGCTAGAAAAAGAAGGTGGGGAAGTTGTTCTTCCCAAATACAATTACTATGTTGTGCAGAAACGCAGGGGTTCTAGTGGATGAGAATGATGTAATTTTATTTGATAAGGGAATCATTGATACGCCCAATTTGGCGCGACTCCAGCATACGCAGGAGATACGACAAGGAAGACTAATCTACGACATGAATACGATTCTAGAACAACTACCACTGTTGGCCAACAGGCAGGAGTTTGCTGACAGGCAAACTTTAACCTTCTGGACCTATGTTAAGAATCGTGATGCTGGTTTGAAGAGGGCGCTGCAAGAAAATTTGTCAAAGCCATATCCAGCCCTCCCTACATTCCCCGAAGACTTACTGAACCCCTGGATTCCACCGCCGCCTGCTGAGAAGGAAGATGAAGAAGAAGATTTGGGTCAGGAAGATTGAAAGAGGATTTGAGCGCGCAATATTTTTGCTGACATATTTTGTTTGCTGGCGCATTCCTGACCATATCTTCTTATATAATTGCTTGTCTGTTTCTTTTTAATTTTTTCTGATGCTAAAGAAAATCTATCTGCTTTGTAATGTTTTTCTTAAATGTTTTTAATGAAATTTCTAAATATTTCCATTCCATGAGCACTGACTAACTCTAACTTAACTATTTTCTTCTAAATTTTTGAAGCTTGGACTGGTTAAGCTTAATTAGATCAAGGTATTCTGATCTCCAGAAACCTTTTGCTTGAGCATTTCTTCTAGCCTGGACTATTGTTGCGACAAAGAAGATTTTTGAGGTAGTATTGACTTATATGATCCACTTTAAGCTTAGTTCTAGTCCCACACTTAGTTTAAAATTCAGAAAGAAAAAATTAAGTTTGGGGGTATAATTTGCAAAATTAATGATTCATTGGGGACAATGAATAATTCAAGTTTGGGGGACTTTTTTCTACTCCAATTGTTTTGTTCGAGCCTTCCTCTCCTTCAAGTAAAAATTTGCTAGGTTGTTGAGTAACCGGGGACATTTGTGATACCCACAGTTTGTCTTCGCGTCAAAAGGTAACCTAGGAAATGTGAAAAAAATGAGAAAAAATTATTTGCTGAAAAAAATTATTTGTTGAAGATTTTGTTGAAAAAAATTGATGGAGCAAAAGTTTTGAAGGATGAATGATGATCCAGCAGTTTTTCTGTCTCCAAGAACTTAGGTGAGCTTCATCATAAAATGTCGCCAATCTGAGGGGCAAGAGATGGAATAACTAAGGATTCTTGAGCTTTATAAAGAGTATTGAGCCTAGTTGGTGATGAGTTTGAGGCAAGGGTATACTGCACCATAAAGTGGGTCATCCCATGCATAAGAACTTATGACTGTAAGGCTACTTTAAGTCTGAAAAAATAAAATAAACTCCTTGAAAATATGTTTTAAGATGTCTGATAATAGAGCTAGGTTGTGGTAAGTTCTTAGAATTACACGTGCCCTAGTTGACCTAATTCAAGCCTCCCATCCTTTTATAAAAGGAAGTAGCCGTCAAAGCCAAAAGCATTCCATCTTTGTTTGGAAGCCGAGTAGTATAGAGAGATTAGAGATTACCAAGAACACCATCATTCACAAGTTGATTAAGGAGATTATTATTTTCTTTATTGTCTTGTGATTATGGACATGCCTACTCAGATTGTAATTCATGTTTCCATGTTTATTATGAACTAAGTAGCTTAAGGTGTTGGTTAGGAACATGTAGTTGTTGTGCTTAAACTTTAGTAATATATTGATTATTGCATCTTGGTTAATTGTTGTGCCTATTTACATTTTATGCCCGCCTGGCCAGCCGGTGTGAATATCTCTCTCTAGTTTCAGGGATGATTTAAAGAGTGTGTGGCAATTATCCACACTACGATCATTGTGTATTGGTGAACGCCAGTGACTGAGCTAGGGATAGCCAGTTGCCTAGTGCTTGATCGGTCACACTTCATTGGGGTTGAAACACATTTCAAAAGATCCGGAGTTCCGGGAGGAATCCGCTAATAATATTGCGAGAGTTGCATGATCAATAATATTGCTAGAGCATTTTTTTAAACAACTATTAAGCCTAACCAGCGTCTGTCTTTAATCTGTCTGTCTATTTGTTTATTCTTTGTTCTATCTTTTACTTTGCTCCAACATAATTCTTATAAAACCAAATCCTTGTTACCATCTTTGAAACCATTAGAAAGTTACACAAAATAGATAAAGTGGAAGCTAATTCAGGGCTCGGATTGATAATATTACTTGCTGCAGACTGTGTATACTTGCACAGGAATTCTAGAGTCTTTTTATACCATATTTTACTCACTCTAGGAACCCAACAGTAGCCTACAAAGAAAATGAAAAAAAAAGAAGAAAAAAAAAGAGAATGCTCCACTTTCTTGGGAGCGTTAGTAACTAGGGGCATTCATGACACCCATCGTTTGCCTTTGCATGAAAGCGCTGGAAAGAAATGAGCATGCCTCGGCATCCTGAAAGATGAGGCGCTCGTAGTTGGATGCTTTCATCACCAATGTTGGCAAGCCAAAGCGAAGGCGCTACATCTAAAAGGATTCTCATTAAAAAAATGCAAGTTTCAGGGAGGCATACCCTGTTGTTTCAGGCACCTTAGTGGGATATTGCTTTCTTGATTGTTGGGAAGCTGGATAATTAGAGCTTAGGGCCAGTGTAGGGGGAAGATGAACTGAGGATTGTATAAACCTTTTCTAGGCTAGTACAGACCTAATAAGGAGGCTCGCACACACACACGCAAGGGATGAAGAGTTTAGATTTAAATTTCGTGATGAATGATTATGTTTTAATATTTCCTTTAATTGTTATAGTTCATTATTTTGATCATTGAGCTTAGAGTCATGCATTTGTAATAGTTGATTCATATATATGGTTTTAGCTTTGCTCGGGACTAGCAAAGATTTAAGTTTGGGGGTGTGATGACATGCCAAAAATGTCATCATTTTCCTATTAATTTTAGCTAGTTTTGTGCATGAATTGTGTGCTTTAATGCAATCTTATGTTTAAATTTTAGAAAACTGAGTCAAAGAAGAAAAATCGGATTTTTGAGAGAATTTGGATGATTTTGGAGACTTTTTGAGCAATTTGGAGAATTACATTGAAGACCCAAATCCAAAAAGCCAAGAAGAATAAGTTAGAAGCCAAAATTCATGAATTCCAAGTCTTAAATTACCAAGTTGGGTCAAGAAAAGTGCCCAAAATCCATTACAAGAAGCATTTGGGCCAAAAGAAAGTGGGAGGCCCAAAAATGGAGTCAAAATCGGGCCATTATTGAAGATTCAGGGCCTAGCGTCGCTAAGTCTTGAGCGTCCCGACGCTAGGCAGCTATGCAGAAAAATCTGGAATCGCGGTAGCGTCGCGACGCTGCGACGTCTTGGAGCCTAAGAAAAGATGACGTCAGAGCGTCGCGACGCTACGCCTGCTGGGAGCCCATAAAAGGAGCCTTTTGCATCCATATTTGTGTGCCAATTTGTGGGTTTTCACCCCATTCTAGAATCCACACTAAAATTGGGGATTTTTGGAAGGGTTTTGGAGCTTTCTTGAAGATCTTTGGAGCTCGGGATCGATGGAGGTCGGCGCGGGATCGAGGAGATCGACACTTTTATGAGCATTTCTCTTCCCTTTTCCTTTATGTTTTAGTTTCTAGAATTGTTGTGATTAGGAATTATTGAATTTTAGTGATTATGAGTAGTGAATTCATAAATTCTTGAGTTGATTTGGATATTGAACCTTTGCTTGATTAATGAATTGGTGTGGTTTAATTGTCATTATTGTTCATTTGTGCATTTTGTTCGTAATGCACAAATGAACACTGATTAAATGAATCGTTACTAAGTGGAAACTCAACGGAGAGAAGCTTAGACAAGAACTGAATGCATGACTAACGGTTATTGATAACTGCCCAAAAGGTAGTTATTTAGGCCTCATTTATATAAGGATTTGTGTATCTTTTGTGCTTAATAGGGTTGGTTTTAGATAGATATTACATGTTTTAAGCCATTTGGAAAAATGGAAGCTTTGGAAATCATTTTGTGCAGAATCTGTTGCTGGGCGACTTGATGGAGCAAATTCTGTGATAAGTGCCCACTTGCTTGTAAGATGCAAAGCTAGAGGTCCTTCTAGGATCCTTGCAAACACTCACAAAGAAAGCTAACTTAGAATCTATGAAGGTCACTCATAAATCCTAAGACAACTCACTCCAGAATTAGCTTGATCAAGACTAATCCAATGAATTGATTTTAACATCAAATCTAAAACAAGATTTGAAAGAAAAGACAACACCAAAGGGGTTGAATAAGCACAAGATTTTTAATATTGATAATCTGAGTTTTTCAAGGGTATTACAAGCCATTTGAAGGCCAAATGGTCGTGGATAGACCAAGGAACTCAAAAGTCATTCAACTACACTTAATTGCAAATTGTAGAAAATAAAACCTAGGAACTTAAAACTTGATTGCACATCAAACGAGCAGCCATATCTCAAAACTAAAAAGATAGAATTGCTTTAAATTGTCTTAAATATGTGCTATGGAATCCGCTCCTCATAATGGCAACGTTTGACAAGGTTTGACATCACGTTTTCCCATGCAGTGCACACTTGACAACATTTTCTTCACAAAATCTGCACATTTTTTTTTATCACCGTGTCATCTTCTAAACTATTGGACTTTTCCCGTGTCATCTTCATGCCATTATCTTCTTGACTCATTGAACTAACATTATATAAAAATTTGGCCTCAAAATCATCCGTCGGGTCTTGTGAATTTGCTAGTTTTTGAAGATGTAGTGTGAATGCCTCTTGAATCTTCTTTGCCTTGCTTCTTGTAATTGGTCCTTCACGTACATGCAATGGATTATTGATTGAATCCATATCATTCCCCCTTTCTTTAAAAGGATTTGTCCTCAAATCAAGGTCTTCATTTCCTACATCAAAAGGAGTCAAGTCAGCCACATTAAAAGTAGAACTTACATTGTACTCACCTCGTAGATCTAATTTGTATGCATTGTTATTGATCCATTCAAGCACTTGAAAAGGACCATCTCCCCTTGGTTGAAGTTTTGACTTCCTTTGATCTGAAAACCTTTCCTTTCTTAGATGAACCCAAACCCAATCACTCGGTTTAAAAATCAATTCCTTTCCTCCCTGGTTCTTGCGAGTGACTAGCTTTTGATTCTTCTTTTCAATCATTTATTTGATTTCTTTGTGCAAAGTTTTGATGTATTCGACCCTAGAAGAAGCTGCATCACTAGTAAACATATTAGGTGGCAAATGTGATAAATCTAGAGGAGTCAAAGGATTAAAGCCGTACACAACCTCAAAAGGTGAACAATCAATTGTGCTATGAATCGCCCTATTGTATGCAAACTCCACAAAAGGTAGAGTCTCTTCCCAAGACTTAAGATTTTTAGAAATTAGTGACCTAAGCAAGGCCCCCAATGTTCTATTAACCACCTCAGTTTGCCCATCCCTTTGTGGGTGACAAGTTGTAGAAAATAGAAGCTTAGTTCCCAATTTTCCCCATAAAACTTTCCAAAAATGACTTAAAAATTTAACATCCCTATCACTAACAATAGTTTTGGGAATGCCATGCAATCTAACCACTTCCCTAAAGAAAAGATTAGCTATGTTGGTACCATCATCAGTTTTGTTACATGGAATGAAATGCGCCAACTTACTAAACCTATCAACCACCACAAAAATACTATCATGATTTCTTCTAGTCTTTGGTAATCCTAGAACAAAATCCATGCTAATGTCTACCCATGGTTCACTAGGAACATCTAAATGTGTGTAAAGGCCATGTGGTTGTGTCTTAGACTTAGCCTCCTTACACTTGAAACATTGCTTGCACACTTTGTTCACATCTTTCCTCATTTTAAGCCAATAAAAATGTTCACACAACATGCTATATGTTTTAACACTACTACAAAAATAGCTTTTAATGACGGATGATAAAAAATTCGCGGACGTTTTAATGACGGACGAAAAACGCGCGACCTTTTAATGTTGAACGCGTGTTTTTGAAAATTTTCGGACTTTTAATCACGGGCATTGCCCGTGATTAAAAGTGTGAAGACTGAAAACCCACGCAAGTTGCACAAAATTGAAAAAAAAAAATTAGCCCTATAATGACGGACAAATTGTTTTTGGCTTAAAATAGAATTCCCTTCCTCTGTCTCCCAGTTGTTTATTTTTCGTTCACATACGCATTCTCTCTCCCTCAATAGAAGCCCTAACTCTCTCCCCACAGGCGTCACGATTTCTTCATGCGATTCGCCTCCGCTTCAACCTCCAGCAAGTCGTCCATGGACCTCGACAAGGATGGGACGTTCTTCATTTGTCTCCAGTGCGGCGACGTAATAGATGGATGGATAAATCGTGCGGCTCTAGATTCTTTGTGTGCTTGGTTGCCTCTCGTCACAATGGTCATTGGAGGAGGAGAGAAGGGATTAATATATTGACATCTCATTGATTCGCTTAGAGAAGCTTTGAATTTCAGTGAGTTTCAAATCCTTAACGTATGTCCTCTTCTCTTTTAGGGCTTTTATATTGCGTCAAAATTGACAGTGTTTTAGGTTTGTTGCTCTAAAATGTTCTTGATGTGTAGTATTAGGGTTTCAGATGCCTCTGTGCTAATTTTGTGCATTTTCTTTTTGGCTTTTGAGTGATTTTAGTGCATTTTGTTTTTTCGAAGCTGTTTTTGTTCATGAATTTTAGCTCTATGTGTGTGAGTGCATGTATTCCTACTGATCTATAATGAAATTATGAATGAATTCTTTGTGTTGATTTTATTTTGTTTTTTCTCAAACTCGAATGGAGACCTTTTCTTTTCTGGATTGAATTTCATGTATTCCTCTTCCCTTGAAAATTTAATACGGTCTTCATATAATTATTAAAAGGTACTGAACATTTAAAAGTTGGAAAAGTTTGATGGTCTTGATATAATTACTAAAGTTTAATCTAGAATCTAGTGATTGACAGCTTTCTTGTTTTGTGTTTCTTATGTGAGGGATAGACATTGTTCTAGCTAGCTACAGAGTAAAATTTCCACCATATGCATGGAATTTAATTATCTCTTGGTGGAAAGTAGAAATTATAGTCCATATTGGAATTCCAGTGCCATTGTCTACTATGCTATGAGAGAGTCCTACTTTTAGTTTTTCATATTTGTATTTCTTCACATTATGTTATTGCTTATGTTCACGTTCTTTTGGCAGGTTAAATTGGAGCCAACAACTTCATGGGCTTTGGTTCAAAGAAGTTTATCCGGACCATCAAAGTGCACTGACATGTTCCAAGCAACAAAGGCTATTTTTAGAGAGGAAGGCTTATCAGTATGTTTATGCTTGTTTAAGAATTATGTTATATGTATTCTCCAATCAACATTGATTATGAGTCTCCTTCAGGGAAAGATATAATGTAGGGAAGATTGCAATTGACACTTTCATGTTTACATCCTTGCATTATGTCAGTCTTCTTGATGCAAGGAAGAAGGTAGTAGTACTGCATTTGGAAAGAAATGTGAGGTATTTTTGGTAGAAAGAGATTCTTTAAGGAAAATTAAGTCGCTTCTTTAATAATTGTGATAATGGAGTCATAGGGATTGAGAACAAGGAAAATGAGAGTTTATGTATTTTCAAGCATCATATACTTGCTAGATTTTTTTCCAACAATAAAATCCTTAAAATGTATTTCTTGTTTCTGTAATTCATTCAGAGTTGCCTATTGCAGGGTTTTTGGCATGGTAATGTTCTTGCTCTGCTCATGTTTATGCCATATACAAGTATACAATTTACTGTGTTGCATAGACTAAAAACATATGTTGATGCTTCTTCTAAGACGGGTATTATTTATTTAGAACATACATCCTATGGATTTCTTCATTGTTGTATTTTTTGTCATAAAGAAAATGAATGAAGAATAATAGGTGTCAACAAACAGATGCAAACAACTCTAACATTCCAGCACACATAGCACCTTGCTTTAGGGTGAAAGAAGGAGACCATGTTATCATTGGCCAGTGCAGGTTTATACATATACTTCATATGCCTCTGCTGCTTATACTATTTTGCCTTTGTTTTTAGTCAATTCTTAATGGACGGTTATCTTTGCAGGCCATTGTTGAAGACAGTGAGGTTTAATGTATTGAAAGTGATTCTTGTTGGTTCATCCGCAGGTGGTAAGAAGGATTTCATAGGAATTTAAGTCCAAAAATTTCAAGTCCCGTATTTGTTTATGTCAACGTTGCAAAATGCAGGAGAATCAGTGACTTGAATGGAGGTACGTAATCCTTATCCAGTGATACAAGACTCGGATTTATCACTTTATTGAATGTTTTGTGGCATTGAAGAACTCAAGGGTCATATTTTAGTCTTATTTCGGGCTTCCTTCATCTTGTATCTGACTCGCATTTTATGGAGGACTTTGCTTAAGATTTATTCTTTGAACAAAGGTTGTTTTGTGCAGGTTCCATGTGGACAAGATGTCATCTGTCCGTGTTTATGTGATATTGCAAAAAGGGTAGACCATTGATGATATTAGTGGAGGGTTGCTGGAGAATTGTGCTCAACTTGTCAAAGCAAATTCCATTCAAGGTAGAATTTGAACAGTCTATTTCTAGAAAATAGAAAAAGGATTGACTTTGGTGTGGTTAAAATTTAGTGAACTACGGTTGTCTTTATGTTCCTTCACAAATGAAATCTTTGAAATGCACGTGCGTGTTTCTACGGATGACGGTGGAATTGAATCACGAGTTAAGAGCTTTTAACTATTTGATATCCCCTGAAAAGCTGGGAGCCAAGACACTCAAATCACTACTCTGCTTCAGGTTTGTTTTGCGTTTATACTATCCCTATGTTTTGTAACCTTTACTTGTTTTGAAACAGATTGTGTTAGAAGCTGATGGTTATCAACAATATTTGATATCCCCTAAAAAGGGTTTGCGATCTCTAATAAAAGGTGTTTTAGAGCTTGCAAAAGAACCATCACGTCTCTGTCTCAATGAGGTAAACCTTGCTGGGTTTTTCTTCATTTCGTTGGTCTTTTTCCCTCTTCAGAAGAAGTTCAATTCTCATGTATAGTTCAAAATTTAAGATAATTTGCATGTTAAAAGTTTGTATCACTGTCAACTTTTTTTCACTTTCATTGTCTATATGAGGGATTGAATTGCTCACTCGATAGCCAGACTTTTTCTTTGAAAAAAAAAATGTACAAGTCTGTTCTTGTTTACCTTGCCAAATATGAAAAAAGCCACCTACTCATTTTTATGCAGTTTATCTTTTAGTTTATTTATTCTGCTACTTATGGAGTTCTTGCTTGGCTGATAAAAAAGGTCCATCGTGTTCTAGTGGATATAGTTTCTATTGCTGCAAATTCTACACCAGGTCTTGGAAGATACCTGCCTTTCAAGAGAGGTATGACAAACAACTTTCTCTAGTTTCTAATGTCATAGTGCTCCCTATCTCTCTAGAAGACAAAATGGTATACACATATAGCATGATCAAGACTGTCATTTCTCTGTGGCCTAGAGCCTCTAAAAATTAAAAATATTATCAACTTTCTTGAAGATTGTGGCCATCGCAAGTGCTGCATTAGATGGATTTAAGAATGAAGAGAAGAAAATGGTAGTTGCACTTGTTGACATGGAGCGAGCTTTTGTGCCTCCACAACATTTTATACGATTGGTTCAAAGAATGTACTTCTAATATGTTCTTTTGCTTGTATATTAATTTCTTCAACTAGTAAACGGTAATCTTGTTGAAGATAGAAGGAGTGGATAACTATAACCAACTTTTCCGTAGTTTTTTCTTGATCCAAATAATTAAAGTCTATGGTTGAAATTTCATTTTATTGCATTTATTTTCCTTATAACATTTTCCAAGTGTATTTTGTATGAGTTAGGATGGAGAGGTGGTGTCGAGAGGAGGAGGTGAAATACAAATCATCAAAGAAAGGTCAAGAGGCAAAGCAAGCAATATTAAACAGGGTATCTATTCTCTTATGATTCAAGTTACAGAAAATTAATATAATATTTGATTTTCTATCACTTTTCCACGCTGTGCTTACCATAATTATCTTCTTCTCTCTTTTCCCCTTTTCTTTTCCTCGGTATCATTTTATTCTTTATTTTTTATCTTCAATATTTTTTTTAAGCTTTCGTGGTATCATTAATGGGCTAAACTACCCCATCTCATGGTATATTACCTCACATTGGGAACTTCTATAACTTTGGAGGATGGGTAGAAAATTGATATTATTCTAGTCATTTTTTGAGGCCAAAAGACAACTATGCTCTTTTGTGGAGGTACAAGCCTCCTCGATATGTGGTATAAACTTTCAAGCAAAAAATTTGAGCATCATTTAAAGACGAGTATCAGGTTGTTAGCCTTAAAAGCTCTTTTTAAAACCTTGACTATATAACTTCTCACTAGAATGGTGTCTGTCAGATAATCATGTACTTCTCATGTCAATAGTTCCTGCCAGATAATCATTTGTTTGGACTTTGGATAAACATTTCATTCCTTTTATTGTAAGGCTAAATTCAAAATCTGTACAATGGATTGGATGTTGGAGGCTAACATTTTTGGCGAAGGTCTGTTTTGTTTACTATGATCATACCAGTTAACTTTGAAACTTTCAAATATTTTAGCTTTTCTGTTAAAGAAAAGCGCTAAAACAAATGGATGGAGTAAAAGATGGTTTGTTCTGAATGAGAAGACGGGAAAGGTATGTGTAATTTTGTTCTATAATTTCCATTAGTATTATTTGCAAAAGAATGTTCATGGTAGATTTCTCTTTTCCATCATTCTGTTTGACATGTACATAATTTAAATTTGATTCATGAGTCATGATACTGACGTTGCTATATCAAGGATTCTTTTTATCATGCCACCTTCTATTATTCAAAAAAAAAAAAAAATTGTGCGTGCAGTAGTGGTTTATGGAATCTTATCAACAAGTACTAGTTAAATCATATCAATATAAAGTTCCAATAACAATTTCCATTTTGTTATGTTATGCAGTAGCTGCACATGTTCAGGTGATAATATTTTGATTTATCTGCAAAGGAATTTTATGATATTATGATAAGATGTGCTAGTACTGTGTTAGCTTCTCATCTTCTACCTGTATGTCTCATCCTGTTGCTTTATGTCTTGAGAAATCTTATGGATACTCAACCACTTTGGAATTGCGTTGAAGATTCAAGATGTATTTGATGCTGTAGCTGTATTGTATCATAAGTTTTAAGATTTTTGGGTTAGTCATATATATGTCGTTATGCTGTCAAAATTTTTAGAGCAATCGATTAGAATTAGGATAGATGATTTAGTAATGTCTCTAGGTTAAGTATAGAAACCTAGTGCATTATAGGTTCTCTGAAGGGGTTAAACTTGATATCTTGAAGTTTGTAAGCTTTTGGAGTTTATTGAGTTTTCTAACAATTTTTTTCGATACTCATCGAGATTAGTTTTTTTTTTTTTTTTTTTTTTTTGTGTATTTTGTTGTTAACTAAATTTGTTTTTCTTAGGTTCTTCAAGTTGTTGAACATATGTTTGTTATGTGAGTTATTGTTTTGGCGTTGTATCGAACCTAATTACAATATTTGTTTTTCTTAGGTTCTTCAAGTTTGATGTACGAGCAAGATTATAGTGACAGGAATGAAAGCGGCATGTACGAGAATTTTTGTTTGTTAGTGTAGGTGTAGACTTTAAATCATACGTGTTTAGTAATTTTGAGGCTTTTAAGTGTAAGTGTTTGCAATTTTATTTTTATATCAAACTTATATGAATAAAAATTGTATGAACAAATTTGGTTCATTGGCTTATTGGAATGAAATTTGACAAATATTTGATTTCTATACAATTTTTCACATTTAAAATTAAGATTTTCTTTACAGGTTGACAAATGAAGAAAATATTGTTGGTTTGCCACCGGGCAACCAACAATTTTTTTTTTATTAAATTATGAACAAAATAATGACGGGGAATGCCTGTCATAAAAAAATACACTTAATGATGGACTTTTAATGACGAACATTTTGTTTGCAAAAACCCTTTTAATGACGGACTTTTCATGACGAATGTCTTTTAATGACGGGCATTTCCCGTCATTAAAGATCTGGTGGTTGGAAAATACCCTTTAATGACTGACTTTTCATGACGAACGACTTTTAATGATGGGCAATGGCCGTCATTAAAGATTTGTTGGTTGGAAAATACCCTTTAATGACGGCTTTTGATGACGAGCAGCTTTTCATGACGGGCATTGACCGTCATGAAAAACGTCTGTCATTGTAACTTGTTATGACGAACAACTTTTAATGACAGGCATTGCCCCTCATTAAAAGTCGCCCGTCATAAAAAGTTACGGCGACACTCGTATAGACGACGGACGCTGCCCGTCATGAAAAGTCTTTAATGACGGGCATTGCCCGTCATTAAAAGTGAATTTTGTATTAGTGTAAATTCTCCAAAATGTCCCATAAGTCCTCCCCCATGAGCTTCCTTCACAAGTAACTCTCTAATGGAACACATGAATACAAGGCTTACCTTTCCTAAGAAGCATCCCATCAAACACAATATAATCTTGTACATTCTTCCCTTCTAAACATTGTGCATACACATCATAAAATTTAGATTTCTCAACTTTGTACAACTCAATCATGTGTTTAAAACCAAGAACTTTTGCACTAAGGGAGGAGAATAAAACATACCTTCTTGGTAATGCATCAGCCACTACATTGTCCTTACCCTTTTTTGTAATGAATGACATAAGGAAATGTTTCAATGAATTCAACCCATTTAGCATGTCTCTTGTTAAGCTTCGTTTGACCTTTGAGGTGCTTCAAGCTTTCATGATCCGTGTGGATAACAAACTCTTTTGGCTATAGGTAATGTTATAGGTGCATTGGTCAATTTTTCTTTTAACTCATTGAATGCATTCTCTTGCTTTTCTTTCCATTCAAATTTCACATGCCTTTTCACAAGTTCAGTTAATGGTGAGGCTATGCTACTAAAATCTTTAATAAATCTCCTATAGAAACTAGCCAAACCATGAAAGGATCTTACCTCAGATGCATTGGTAGGGGTTGGCCATTCTCGGATAGCCTTTACCTTTTCTTCATCAACTTTAACTCCATCTTTTCCAACAATGAACCCTACGAAATTTACTTGTTCTAGACAAAAACTACACTTTTTGAAGTTGGCATAAAGCTTCTCTTCTCTAAGTTTAAGTAAAATTGTCTTAACATGCAAAATATGATCATTCAAGCCCTTTGAGTAAACAAGGATATCATCAAAATATACAACCACAAATTTTCCAATGTATTCCCTCAAAACATGATTCATGAGCCTCATAAAAGTACTTGGTGCATTAGTAAGGCCAAATGGCATAACAAGCCACTCATAAAGCCCAAACTTTGTTTTGAAAGCCGTTTTCCATTCATCTCCTACATGCATACGAATTTGATGATAACCACTTTTAAGATCTATTTTTGAAAACAGATTAGCACCATGTAATTCATCTAACATGTCATCTAATCGAGGAATAGGATGTCGATACTTTACCATTATTTTGTTGATAGCTCGACAATCAACACACATCCTCCATGTACCATCTTTCTTGGGTACTAAAATCACCGAAACTGAGCAAGGACTCATGCTTTCTCGAACATAACCTCTATCCATGAGTGCTTCCACTTGCCTTTGAATTTCCTTGGCCTCGGTTGGGTTGGTCCTATAGGCCGCCATATTTGGAAGAGTCGCCTCGGGTATGAAGTCAATTTTGTGCTCAATCCCTCTTAAAGGAGGTAGACCCGTAGGTGCATCTTCATGTGGAAACATGTCATTCAATTCCTGCAAAAGAGATTTAAAAGCACTAGGCAAACCATCATTAGAGTTAGGTTCAGTTACTAAACACTTTCCTTTGCACATAAGTACAAAGTTTGGTGCTTCGAGTGAAAACATATTTCTTACTTCCCCCTTTCTCATAACCAAACTCACATTCTTTCTTTTTTCCTCAAAATCACTTTTTTCTCTCTCTTGATTTTCACTCACCTTTTGCCCCTCACTTTCCTCTCTTTCTTCGCTCTTCTCTTTTAACTTACTTTCTTCTCTCCTCTCTTGATCCTCAAATTCTTTTCTTTTCTTTTCTTATTTCATTTGATCACATTGTACTTCATATGGAGACAAATGCAGCAAAGTAAACTTCTTTCCATTTAAAGTAAATGTGTACTTGTTCAACAATCCATCATATGTAACTTCTCTATCATATTGCCAAGGTCGACCCAATAACATATCACCCGCATGCATAGGTACTACATCGCAAAGAACTTCATCCTTATATCTTCCTAAAGTAAAAGAAATAAGAACTTGGGAGTTTACCTTCAATTCTCCTTTTTTTGTCAACCATTGAAGTTTATATGGTTTTGGATGTGGACGAGTAGTGAGTTGGAGTCTTTTAACAAGAAAACTACTTACCACATTTGTGCAACTTCGACTATCAATCACCAAGCTACATGGTGTTCCTTCAATCAAGCATCTTGTGTGAAATAAGTTCTCCCTTTGATCTTCAACTTTTTCCTCCTTGATCTGCACATTAAGTACTCTTCTTGCAACTAAAGATATGGAGTTACCTTCTTCGATGCACTCCTCATCATATGCTTCGAATTCTTCCTCTAGTAGCGCATCTTGTTCATCACATTCATCCTCTGAATCTAATATTCCATTTCTTATCACCATGACCTTTTTATTGACACATTCCTTGCTCATGTGTCCAAACCCCTTGCACTTCCAGCATTGAATAGAACTAGACTTCTCCTTCATTTCCTTTGAAGCTTCACTTTTTTTAGTATTGGAGCTCCTAGCCTCCACTCTTTTGGCAGCCACAAACTTCCCTTTTGCTTCACTCCTATTCACAAAACCATCCTTGTTCCAAACATTAGAATTTGAAAAGGTATTAGTTTTTTAATTATACCTCTTGGAATGCTCCTTTTCTTCTCTCAATTGTTCTTCAATTTTGATTGCATAATGATACATATCTTCCAAGTAAAGTTGTGGATACCTATCAACGGGATGAGCAATTTCTCGATTTAAACCTCCAAGGAATCTAGACATGGTGTCTTCTTCTTCTTCTCGAATGTTTGCTCTTTCCTTCAAAGTTTCCATCTCTTGATAATATTCAGCCACACTTTTTGTTCCCTGCCTCAACGCTTGCAATTTAGTTTTCAAATCTCTTTCATAATGTTTTGGAACGTACCTCTTTCTCATGGCATCTTTAAGTTCTTCCCAAGTTAAAATGGGATCCTCCTCTTTCCTCCTCCTCTCGGATTTGAGATGTTGATACCAATTTCCAGCATGGTTAGTGAATTCGGTAATGGCAAGTCGCATCTTCTTATTTTCACTAAATGTGTTGCAATCAAACACATGTTCTATCTTCCTTTCCCATTCCAAGTATGCCTCCACATCCGCCGTTCCACTAAATGGTGGAATTTTGAGCTTGACTCCGCTATCCCTATCTTCATGGATTCTTTCTCCTCTTCTAGGTTACATAAAATTATTTCTTCCTCTTCCTCTCATGTTTCCTCTTCCTCCAACTTCTCTTCCTTGTTCAACTAAATCAATCACTTCTTCATCTTCTTGTAAGACTTGTTCTTCTCTTTGTTGTTGTGCCCTCCTTTCTAACCTTTCTTCCCTCATCATTTCCATCATGCCTTGAATGGCTTGAAGAATAGCCATATTAGTATCTTGTACTTGTGGTACTCCATCGCCCTGTGAAATTTTAAAGTTAGAAATAAAAGGACCTCACCACACTTCTCACCAATTTCACTCAAGGACACTCGTGTTTATCACTCAAGGGTAGGCTTTTGGTACTAGGTCAAAGATGTAAGGGTTGACTTATTATTATTATTTTGGTGCAATCTCACTAAAGTTTGATGAAAACCAATTCAAAATGATCAACTCTCACAAACTAAGACTAGAGTAACTCAAACATAGGATTGTAGTATCTGATTTTTTTTTTTTTTGCTGCTGATTTCTTTTTCTCTTTTTTTTTTTCTTTTGCTACTTTTCTTTCTTTCTTTCTTTCTTTTCTTTTTTTTTTTTATGATCCAATAGCAGATTTCAAGACAAGTTGTAGTATGTCTTGTATTACAAGATGTAAGCAATTACTTTGGAGAAAAAGAAAGAATTGAAACGAAAATAAATTGAAATAAAGTAAAGATAAAACCTCTAGAGTCGGCCAAGAACGATGACCAAATGCTCTGATACCAAATGATAAGTGCCCACTTGCTTGTAAGATGCAAAGCTAGAGGTCCTTCTAGGATCCTTGCAAACACTCACAAAGAAAGCTAACTTAGAATCTATGATGGTCACTCATAAATCCTAAGACAACTCACTCCAGAATTAGCTTGATCAAGACTAATCCAATGAATTGATTTTAACATCAAATCTAAAACAAGATTTGAAAGAAAAGACAACACCAAAGGGGTTGAATAAGCACAAGTTTTTTAATATTGATAATCTGAGTTTTTCAAGGGTATTACAAGCCATTTGAAGGCCAAATGGTCGTGGATAGACCAAGGAACTCAAAAGTCATTCAACTACACTTAATTGCAAATTGTAGAAAATAAAACCTAGGAACTTAAAACTTGATTGCACATCAAACGAGCAGCCATATCTCAAAACTAAAAAGATAGAATTGCTTTAAATTGTCTTAAATATGTGCTATGGAATCCGCTCCTCATAATGGCAATGTTTGACAAGGTTTGACATCACGTTTTCCCATGCAGTGCACACTTGACAGCATTTTCTTCACAAAATCTGCATAATCTTTTTGATCACCGTGTCATCTTCTAAACTATTGGACTTTTCCCGTGTCATCTTCATGCCATTATCTTCTTGACTCATTGAACTAACATTATATAAAAATTTGGCCTCAAAATCATCCGTCGGGTCTTGTGAATTTGCTAGTTTTTGAAGATGTAGTGTGAATGGCTCTTGAATCTTCTTTGCCTTGCTTCTTCTAATTGGTCCTTGAGGTACATGCAAAAGATTATTGATTGAATCCATATCATTCTGTGCTGCAGCAAAACTGGGAACAGAACTGCCACATCACAGCTCGTTAGCCAACTTCATGAACCGACTTCTGTTGAGTTATTTTCGGGATAAAGTAGCAAAGAGAGCCCTACACGTGTCCAAGTTGACCTAATTCAAGCCTCCTATCCTTCTATAAAAGGAAGTTGCCGTCCAAGTCAAAAGTATTCCAACTTTCCTTGGGAGCCGAGTAGTATAGAGAGATTAGAGATTACCAAGAACACCATTGTCTTGTGATTATGGACATGTCTACTCAGATTGTAATTTGTGTTTCCATGCCTATTATGAACTAAGTAGCTTAGGTGTTGGTTAGGAATAATGTGATTGTTGTGCTTCATCTTTAGTAATATATTGACTATCGCATTTTGGTTAATTGTTGTGCTTATTTCCATTTTATGCTTGCCTGGCCAGCCGGTGTGAATACCTCTCTCTAGTTTCAGGGATGATTTAGAGAGTGTGTGGCAATTATCCACACTACGATCATTGTGTATTGGTGAACGTCAGTGACTGAGCTAGGGATAGCCAGTTGCCTAGTGCTCGATCGGTCGTACTTCATTGGGGTTGAAACACATCCCAAAAGATCTGGAGTTTCGGGAGGAATCCGCTAATAATACTGCGAGAAATGCATGATCAATAATATTGCTAGAGCATCTTTTAAAACGATCACTAAATCCTAACCAGCGCCTGCCTTTAATCTGTCTATCTATTTGTTTATTCTTTGTTCTGTCATTTACTTTGCTCCAACATAATTCTTATAAAACCAAATTATTGTTACCATCTTTGAAACCATTAGAAAGTTACACAAAATAGATAAAGTGGAAGCTAATTCAGGACTCGGATTGATAATATTACTTGTTGTAGAATGTGTATACTTGCACAGGAATTCTAGAGTCTTTTAGATCAAATTTTACTCACTCTAGGAACCCAACAAGTTTTTGGCGCCGTTGTCGGGGAATTGAATAAGTTTTTATCTGATTTGTTTCGTGTATGTGTTTTAGTGGTTTGGTGCTAGAACTTTTTGATTGTTTCTTTTGTTTTTGTAGGTGTGAGATTGGTGCACGAGTGATCCGGCTGGGGTAAGGTTCGAGCTTGATCCAGAAATCGAGAGGACATTCAGGATCAGAAGAAGAGAGCAGCGCAGGAACCAGAACCAGATGGAGAACGTGTCGCGCCCTCCGGAGGGTCTTGAAGGTCCAGCAGACCCCCAGAATCGTTTGCTGCAGCAAAACCCGCTGTTTGAACAAAATGAGCAGCAAAATAATCAGGCTGAGAATCCTATCTTGATAGTGAACGATAGGACCAGAGCCATTCGAGTGTATGTTGTCCCAATGTTTAATGAGTTGAATCCAGGGATTGCACGTCCCCAAATTCAAGCGGCGAATTTTGAAATGAAACCGGTAATGTTTAAGATGTTGCAAACTGTGGGGCAATTCCATGGTTTGTCATCTGAAGACCCTCATTTACATCTTAAGTCTTTTCTAGGAGTTAGTGATTCTTTTGTAATTCAAGGAGTGCCTAGAGATGCTCTTAGATTAACTTTGTTCCCGTATTCTCTTAGAGATGGAGTGAAGACATGGTTAAATTCTTTTGCTCCAGGGTCAATTAGGACATGGGATGAGTTAGCTGAAAATTTTTTGAGTAAATATTTCCCACCTAATAGAAATGCTAAATTAAGGAGTGAAATAGTAGGGTTTAGGCAACTTGAGGATGAGACTTTTAGTGAGGCTTGGGAAAGGTTTAAGGAGCTTTTGCGAAAGTGTCCCCACCATGGTTTACCTCATTGTATTGAAATGGAAACATTTTACAATGGTTTAAATGGAGTAACCCAAGGTATGGTCGATGCTTCGGCTAGAGGGGCCCTTTTGGCAAAGACTTTTGATGAAGCTTATGAGATTTTAGAAAGAATATCGATTAATAGTTGTCAGTGTTCGGATGTTAGAGACACAAATAAAAAGGTTAAGAGTGTATTAGAGGTTGATGGTGTGTCTACCATTAGGGCTGATCTTGCTATGATTGCTAATGCTCTTAAGAATGTGACAGTGATTGGTCATCAGCAGCCACCAGCTATGGAGCCTACTGCAGTGGTGAACCAAGTGGTAGAGGAAGCATGTGTCTATTGTGGTGAAAATCACAACTACGAGTTTTGCCCCAGCAATCCAGCTTCTGTGTTTTTTGTAGGTAATCAGAGGAATAACCCTTACTCTAACTTCTATAATCCAGGTTGGCGCAATGATAACTGCCCGAAAGGTAGTTATTTAGGCCTCATTTATATAAGGATTTGTGTGTCTTTAATGCTTAATAGGGTTGGTTTTAGAGAGATATTACATGATTTAACCCATTTGGAAGAATGGAAGCTTTGGAAATCACTTTGTGCAGATTATGCTGCTGAGCGACTAGAAGGAGCAAATTCTATGCTGCAGCAAAAACTGGGAGCAGAAACTGCCACATCACAGCTCGTTAGCCAACTTCATGAACCGACTTCGATTGAGATATTTTCGTGATAAAGGATCAAGGAGAGCCTTACACTTGTCCTAGTTGACCTAATTCAAGCCTCCCATCCTTCTATAAAAAGGAAGTAGCCGTCAAAGTCAAAGTAATTTCATGTTTTCCCTTGGAAGCCGAATAGTGTAGAGATTGAAGATCATCAAGAACACCATCACCCGCAAGCTGATTAGGGAGTTTATTTTCCTTCTTAATTTGTGGTTATGGACATGCATACTCAGATTGTAATTCGTATTCCTATGCTTATTATGAACTAAGTAGCTTAAGGTGTTGGTTAGGAATAATGTGATTACTGTGCTTCATCTCTAGTAATAAATTAACTATAGCATTTTGGTTAATTGTTGTGCTTATTCTTATTTTATGCCCGCCTGGCCAGCCGGTATGGATAACTCTCTCTAGTTTCAGGGATGATTTAGAGAGTGTGTGGCAATTCTCCACATTACGATCATTGTGTATTGGTGAACGCTAGTGACTGAGCTAGGGATAGCCAGTTGCCTAGTGCCTGATCGGTCGCACTTCATTGGGGTTGAAACACATCCCAAAAGATTCGGAGTTCCGGGAGAAATCCGCTAATAATACTGCGGGAAATGCATGATCAATAATATTGCTAGAGCATATTTTATAACAATCACTAAAACCTAACCAGCGCCTGTCTTTAATCTGTCTATCTATTTGTTTACTCATTGTTCTGTCATTTATTTTGCTTCAGCATAATTCCGATAAAACCCAACATTTCTATTATCTTTGAAACCATTAGAAAGTTATACAAAATAGGTAAAGTGGAAACTCATTCAGACCTTGGATTGATAATATTACTTGCTGCAGACTGTGTATACTTGCACAGAAATTCTAGAGTATTTCATATCATATTTTTACTCACTCTAGGAACCCAACAAGTTTTTGGAGCCGTTGCCGGGGACTTGAATAAGTTTTTATCTGATCTGTTTTGTGTATGTTTTAGTGGTTTGGTGCTAAAACTTTTTGATTGTTTCTTTTGTTCTTGCAGGTGTGATTTTGGTGCATGAGCGATCCGCCTGGGGTACGGTTTGAGCTTGACCCAGAAATTGAAAGGACATTTAGGAACAGAAGGAGGGAGCAGCGCAGAAACCAGATGGAGAACGTGCCGCAACTACTGCATGTTCCTAAAGGTCCAGTAGCAGTGAACCCCCAGCAGAATCCGTTGCTGCAGCAAAACCCACTGTTTGAGCAAAATGAGCAGCAAAATAATCAGGCTGAGAATCCTATCTTGATAGCGAACGATAGGACCAGAGCCATTCGAGCATATGCTGTCCCGATGTTTAATGAGTTGAATCCAGGGATTGCACGTCCCCAAATCCAAGCGGCAAGTTTTGAAATGAAACCGGTAATGTTTCAGATGTTGCAAACCATGGGGCAATTCCATGGTTTTTCATCTGAAGACCCTCATTTACATCTTAAGTCTTTTCTAGGAGTTAGTGATTCTTTTGTAATTCAGGGAGTGCCGAGAGATGCTCTTAGATTAACTTTGTTCCCATATTCTCTTAGAGATGGAGCAAAGTCATTGTTAAACTCTTTTGCTCCAGGATCAATTAGGACATGGGATGAGTTAGCTGAAAAATTTTTTAGTAAATATTTCCCACCTAATAGAAATGCTAAATTAAGGAGAGAAATAGTAGGGTTTAGGCAACTTGAAGATGAGACTTTTAGTGAAGCTTGGGAGAGGTTTAAGGAGCTTTTGCGAAAGTGTCCCCACCATGGGTTACCTCATTGTATTCAAATGGAAACATTTTACAATGGTTTGAATGGAGTAACCCAAGGTATGGTCGATGCTTCGGCTGGAGGGGCCCTTTTGGCAAAAACTTTTGATGAAGCCTATGAAATTTTAGAAAGAATATCTATTAATAGTTGTCAATGGTCGGATGTTAGAGGCACAAATAAAAAGGTTAAGAGTGTGCTAGAGGTTGATGGTGTGTCCACCATTAGGCCCGATCTTGCTATGATTGCTAACGCTCTTAAAAATGTGACAGTGATTAGTCATCAGCAGCCACCAGCTATGGAGCCTGCAGCAGTGGTGAACCAAGTCACGGACGAAACATGTGTCTATTGCGGTGAAGATCACAACTATGAGTTTTGCCCCAGCAATCCAGCTTCTGTGTTTTTTGTAGGTAATCAGAGGAACAACCCTTATTCTAACTTCTATAATCCAGGTTGGCGCAACCACCCCAACTTCTCATGGGGAGGTCAAGGAAATAACATGCAGACGCAACAGAAGATGAACCAGCCAGGATTTGCTAAAGCGCAGGTAATGCCCCAGCAAAATAAGCCGGCTTTGCCCCAGCAAAATTCGGGAAATTCTCTCGAGGCAATGATGAAAGAATTTATGGCTCGCACAGACGCCGCAATTCAAAGTAATCAAGCTTCGATGAGGGCCCTAGAATTGCAAGTGGGTCAGCTAGCTAATGAGCTAAAGGCGAGGCCTCAAGGGAAACTTCCTTCGGATACTGAACACCCTCGAAGGGAAGGTAAGGAGCAGGTAAAGGCAGTAACTCTTAGGAGTGGTAAGCCATTAGAAGAGTCTAGAAAGACCCAGGATTTAAATAGTAATAGTGATAATAATATTGTTGTTGAGAAAGAGTTGGAGTCTGGTCAGGGTGCTGGAGGCAGCAAAGAGAATGCTGGAGCATCTTGTTCTGTGCCAGATGTAGAACCACCATATGTGCCGCCCCCACCTTATGTACCACCTCTACCGTTTCCACAAAGGCAAAAGCCTAAGAACCAGGATGGTCAATTTAAAGAGTTTTTAGAGATTCTTAAGCAGTTGCATATAAATATCCCTTTAGTAGAAGCTATTGAGCAAATGCCTAATTATGCTAAATTTCTTAAGGATATTTTGACTAAAAAAAAAAGGTTAGGTGAGTTTGAAACTGTATCTCTTACTGAGGAGTGTAGTGCTATTCTTAAGAATGGGCTACCCCCCAAGGCTAAAGATCCAGGGTCATTTACCATACCGGTGTCTATAGGTGGAAAGGAATTAGGTAGAGCACTTTGTGATTTAGGTGCAATCATTAACCTTATGCCTCTTTCGGTCTATCGGAAGTTAGGTATTCGTGAAGCTAGACCTACCACAGTTACACTCCAATTAGCTGATAGGTCTATCACATATCCAGAGGGTAAGATTGAGGATGTCTTAGTAAAAGTGGATAAATTCATATTTCCTGTTGATTTTATTATTTTAGACTATGAGGCTGATAAAGATGTCCCGATTATTCTAGGTCGTCCATTTTTGGCTACTGGTAGGGCATTAATAGATGTTCAAAAAGGAGAATTAACAATGAGAGTCTGTAATGAGGAAGTGAAATTTAATGTGTTTAAAGCCATGAAATATCCAGATGAAATGGAGGAGTGCTCCTTCATTAGGATTCTGGAGAGCACCGTTATTGAGACAGCAATACGGGATTCAGGTGATAAGCATTCAGAAAAGCATGGAGAGGTTGGTATAGAAGATTTTGAGTTTTGTTCTTTAGATAGAAAAAATGAAAAAGAATTGTTTAGGTGTGAGGATGTATTTGAGTCTTTAGATTTAGATCAAAGAAAGGCTCCCCCAATTAAGCCATCCCTAATTGAGGCACCCACTTTAGATTTGAAACCTTTACCGGATCATCTAAAGTATGTGTATCTTGGGGAAAGTGAGACGTTGCCCATTATTGTTGCATCAGATTTAATGTCGGAGCATGAGGAGGCCTTAATAAAATTTCTGCAGCAATACCGCAAAGCTATAGGTTGGACATTGGCTGATATTCAGGGAATTAGCCCATCTTTTTGTATGCACAAAATCACTCTAGAGGAGGGATCCTTTAGGAGTATTGAGCAACAAAGAAGGCTTAACCCTGCAGTGAAACAGGTTGTTAAAAAGGAGGTAATTAAATGGTTGGATGCTGGGATCATTTATCCAATTGCCGATAGCAATTGGGTAAGCCCTGTCCAATGCGTTCCTAAGAAAGGAGGTTTCACTGTGGTGAGCAATAAAGATAATGAGTTGATTCCCGCAAGGACAGTAACTGGCTGGAGGGTTTGTATGGATTACAGAAGGCTTAATAAAGCCACCCGAAAGGATCATTTCCCTCTACCATTTATCGACCAGATGTTGGATCGATTGGCTGGTCAGGCTTATTACTGTTTCTTGGATGGTTATTCTGGGTATAACTAGATTACTATTGCTCCTGAAGATCAGGAGAAAACCACTTTCACCTGCCCTTATGGGACATTCGCTTTTAGGAGAATGCCTTTTGGCCTTTGCAATGCTCCAACAACATTTCAGCGGTGTATTTTTTCTGATATGATTGAGTCCACTGTTGAAGTCTTTATGGATGATTTTTCAGTGTTTGGAGGGTCTTTTCAGAGTTGTTTAGATAATTTAGGAAAGGTATTAAAAAGATGTGAGGATACCCATCTAGTACTTAATTGGGAGAAGTGCCACTTCATGGTGAAGGAGGGCATAGTGTTAGGTCATAGGATTTCTAAAAATGGTCTAGAAGTTGATAGAGCAAAAGTTGAGGTTATCGAAAGACTAGAGCCACCGAATTCAGTGAAGGGAATTCAAAGTTTTTTAGGACATGCTGGATTTTATAGGAGGTTCATAAAGGATTTTTCCAAAATCAGTAAACCTCTTTGTAACTTATTGTGCACTGATCATGTTTTTGACTTTAATGCAGATTGTAGGAAGGCTTTTGAAACATTAAAAGCTGCTTTAATCTCAGCACCCATTCTCTACGCGCCTAATTGGAATTTGCCATTCGAGGTAATGTGTGATGCGAGTGATGCTGCGGTAGGTGCGATGCTGGGGCAAAAGCATGACAAATTTATTCATCCTATATATTATGCAAACAAGGTTTTAAATGAAGCACAGGTCAACTACACAACTACTGAAAAGGAGTTGTTAGCTGTTGTGTTTGCTTTTGAGAAATTTCGGCCATATTTGGTTGGCTCTAAAGTCACGGTGTTCACGGATCATGCAGCAATAAGGTATTTAATGTCTAAGAAAGATGCAAAGCCTAGATTAATTCGTTGGATTTTATTACTGCAGGAATTCGACTTGGAGATAAAAGACAAGAAGGGATCAGAGAATGTGATTGCAGATCATTTATCTCGTCTTGATCCATCATCATCTTTGCTGGAGCAATCTGCCATTTCCGATTCTTTTCCAGATGAGCAGCTTTTTGTTGTTCGGGTAAAGGTAGTCAGGGATGTCCCTTGGTATGATGATATTGCCAACTTTTTAGTAAAGGGAGTCACCCCTATTGACATGGATTGGAGGCAAAAGAAAAAGTTTAAACATGATGCGAAATTTTTCTTTTGGGATGAGCCATTTATGTATAAGCAATGCTCTGACGGTATTATTCGTAGGTGTGTTTCACGTGCTGAAGCAAAAGAAATCCTGGAGCAATGTCACTCTTCGCCGTATGGAGGTCATTTCAGCGGACAGAGGACGACTATGAGGATTTTGCATTGCGGATTTTTCTGGCCTACGTTATTTAAGGATGCCCATTGGTTCTACAAGCAATGTGACGCTTGCCAAAGGAGAGGAAATTTGGGGCCTAGAGATGAAATGCCTCTTACTTACATTTTAGAAGTTGAATTATTCGATGTTTGGGGTATTGACTTTATGGGGCCATTTCCCCCTTCTAATGGCAATGTTTTTATCTTATTGGCAGTTGATTATGTGTCCAAGTGGGTGGAGGCCATCGCATGTCATCAGAGTGATGCCAAGACAGTAGCAAGGTTTCTTCAATCACACATCTTTGCGCGGTTTGGGACGTCTAGGGCTCTAGTGAGTGATGAGGGTACACATTTTGTTAATAATATATTAACTAAGCTTTTAGCTAAGTATGGGATTAAGCATAGGATAGCTACCCCTTATCACCCACAAGCAAATGGTCAAGCTGAAATTAGTAATAGGGAAATTAAAGCTATTTTAGAGAAAGTAGTCCATCCATCTAGAAAGGATTGGTCCTTTAGGTTGGATGAGGCTCTTTGGGCATATAGGACAGCTTATAAGACTCCTCTAGGTATGTCTCCCTATAGGTTAGTATATGGGAAAGCTTGCCATTTACCATTAGAGCTAGAGCATAAGACGTTTTGGGCTTTGAAAAAGTTAAATTTTGATCTGAGTCGTGCAGGAGCAATAAGAATGCTGCAGCTTAATGAGTTAGAAGAATTTCGTCAATTTTCTTACGAAAATGCGAAAAATGTATAAGGAAAAGACTAAGCTGTGGCATGACAAAAAAATTAAATCTAAGGAGTTTGTCAAGGGTCAAAAAGTTTTGCTTTATAATTCTAGATTAAAATTATTTCCTGGAAAATTAAAATCTAAATGGTCAGGACCGTTTATTGTGATTGAGGTTTTCTCCAATGGAGCAACTACTTTGCAGGATGGAAAAGATGGGAGAGTATTCAAGGTGAATGGACAGCGTGTGAAGCATTATTGGGATGAGGAATTTCAGTCGAAATATCCTTCCCTACGTTTGGTTGATGATTGAGAGAGCAGGACTTTTGCGGGAGCATTTCACAAAGCAAAATTTTGAGCTCCCAGGATTTGTATTGATTTTATTTTCCGTTAATTTGATTTTATTTTTCGGTTAGGTTAGATTTAATTTTGCATGAGTTATTAGATTTTATCTTTTAAACATTTTTGTTGGTAGATTAGATTTGAGTTATTTTTTATTTGATTTTATTTTATTTTCGGGTTCTTTATTTAAATTTTCTTTGGATTATCTTTTAGTTAGTTAGATTTTATTTTATCTAGATTTTATTTTCAGTTATTTGAATTCTAGTTTTAATTAATAGAGATTTTCTCTAATATATTCGGCTTCTTTTGAAAATAAGAGATTGGGATGTTTGGTTAAATTTAATTTAAAGAAAAGATCTTTGATTTTTTTTTTTTTGTTTTTTTTGAAATTTGACTTTCGTATCTAAGATTCTTCAGGACCAGCAGATTGTTGCGACAAAGATTTTGCTGGAGCAAAATATTCCGAGTTAAAAGGGTTTCCGTTGGAATTTATTATTGTTACCATTAGATTTAGCTTTGAATTCTTGCAGGTAAATGTGCGTGCATCGTCTGATGAGGCCACGTGTCCCAGAGCAATTATCCGAAGACTTCAATGATGACAGCACGTCGATTTTACCATGGGCGTTTGGAATCCGAAATTTTACCGTTGGTAATTTTTGACTTTCAGGTTTGCATTTTTAAATTTACAACGGTAATATTAGTTATGGCAGGGCAAATCTTTTCGGTTAGGATTCTTGTTTGTTGGAGCCTTATTTATTCGCAAACGCCGGTAAGCTTCTCCCACTTCGTCTTCTTGATCAAATCTTCGTGTGAGTGTTATTCTTTCTTTCTTCGCATTCTCTGTCAAAACCCTTTTACACTTCCAATGGCTAAAACAAGAGCTCGAAAAGAGAGAGAAAGTGAAGAGGAGGAGGTGCCGGTTACACCGGAAGTGCAGAAAGGAAAAATGAAGTAAAAGAGAACGCCGGAGGAAAAAGAGGCTAAACGAAGAAGGAGGCAGCATAGGGCTGCGGAGCAAGAAACGATTCAAGAAGAGACGGTGAATGTCGCGGATACAAAGGGAACTACACATCCTGAGACAGGACCGATAATTTCTGTTGCGGTTCAAGAAGGGAATGTCGAGAAAAATCAAGAAACAGAGGGTGAAGAGCAGGTGGAAGGTGAGCCTGGCGAGGAGAAAACACCGGAGCAGGAGGCTCATGTTGAAATCATTATGCCTGAACCACCAAAGCGCCGCCGCATCAAGAGGAAGGCGGGTCGCGTGAAGGTGGTTCGGAACACGCCATCGCCTCCGGCATCGGACTTTGAGGAAGAAAAAAGGGAAGCTGAGAATAAGGAAAAAGAAGAAGAGGCAAGAAAGGCGGAAGAAGAACGTTTGCACGAACAGAGAGAAAGCAAGGGCAAAGGAATTGCCGAAGCATCGGGCGAACTTGAGGAACCGAGCGCACCATTCATTCGCTTCGTCAACGAACTTGCCAGAGCAAAATATCAAGAAGTACTGAAGCGTGATTTCTTATTCGAGCGAGGATTTGGCACTGATTTGCCTAGGTTCTTGGAGTCCGGAATAGCGAGCCTTGGGTGGAGACAGTTTTGTGCGAAGCCTGATCCTGTCAATGCCAATATCGTTCGGGAATTTTATGCTAATCTTGATGTGAAGGATGATTTTGAGGTCATAGTGCGAGGAGTGCCTGTCCAATGGAGCCCAGAGGCCATTAATAATTTGTTTGATCTTCAGGACTTTCCACACGCAGTTTTCAATTAATTGGTGGTTGCCCCATCTAGTGACCAACTGAGTGCGGCTGTCCGGGAGGTAGGCATTGAGGGGGCACAATGGAGGGTGTCGCAGACGCGGAAGCATACGTTTCAAGCTGCTTATTTGAAGAGTGAAGCCAACACTTGGATGGGCTTCATTAGGCTCCGTTTGCTGCCAACAACGCATGACTCCACAGTGTCTCGGGACAGGGTATTGCTTGCCTTTGCTATTCTTCGCTCGATGAGTATTGATATAGGAAAAAATATTTCTTCTGAGATTGTTGATTGCTGGAAAAAGAAGGTGGGGAAGCTGTTCTTTCCGAACACGATTACGATGTTATGCAACAGGGCAGGAGTGCCCACGGTTCCAGAAGATATGATCATGACTGATAAGGGAATCATTGACACACCTAATCTGGCGCGGCTTCAGCGTATGCAAGAGGTTCGCCAGGGAGGGCTGGTGTATGGCGTTAATCAAATCCTAGAGCAACTGACAGTGTTGACTAGTAGGTTAGAATTTGCTGAAAGGCAAGCTCAGACCTATTGGACTTATGCTAAAAGGAGAGATGATGCGCTAAGGGGGGCCTTGCAAAGCAATTTCTCATTTTTGTTTGCTCGCGCATAATTGACCCTGCTCATTGTTATAACTGCTTGTCTTTCTTTTTAATTTTCTGCTTCTTTGACAAAAATATATATCTGCTTTGTAATATTTTTCTATGATTTTAATGAAATTTCTAGATGTTTCTATTCCATGAGCACTGACTGACTCTAACTTAACTATTTTCTTCTGAATTTTTGAAGCTTGGACTGATTACGCTTAGTTAGATCAAGGTATTCTGATCTCCAGAAACCTTTTGCTTGAGCATTTCTTCTAGCCTGGACTGTTGGTGCGGCAAGAAGATTTTTGACGGTAGTATTGACTTATATGATCCACTTTAAGCTTAATCTAAGTCCCATGTTTAGTTTAAAAATTAAGATAGAAAAATTTAAGTTTGGGGGTATAATTGCTTAATTAATGATTCATTGGGGACAATGAATAATTTAAGTTTGGGGGACTTTTTGCTGCTCTAATTATTTTGCTTGAGCATTCCTCTCCTTCAAAATTAAAATTTTCTAGGTTATTGAGTAACTGGGGACATTTGTGATACCCACAGTTTGTCTTCGCGTCAAAAGATGACCTAGGAAATATGAAAAAATGAGAAATAGTAAGAAAAATTATTTGCTGAAAAAAAAATTATTATTATTTGTTGAAGATTTTGCTGAAAAAAATTGACAGAGCAAAAGTTTTGAGGGATGAATGATGATCCAGCAGTTTTTTCTGTCTCCCAGAACTTAGGTGAGCTTCATCACAAAATGTCGCCATTATGAGGGGCAAGAGATAGAATAACTAAGGATTTTTTAGCTTTATAATGAGTATTGAGCCTAGTTGGTGATGAGCTTGAGGCAAGGGTATACTGCACCATAAAGTGGGTCATCCCGTGCTTAAGAGCTTATGACTATAAGGCTGCTTTAAGTCTGATAAATAATGTTATAAACCCCTTTAAAAATATGTTTTGAAATGTCTGATAATAGAGCTAGGCTGTGGTGAGTTCTTAGAATTAAGTTGGAAAGTGATGATTATTTGTCCCTGCTGAAGGAATCATTTTGCTGCAGCAGAGCTGGGTTTTGCAGAGTGCTCAGGTAAAGGTTAAGGGTAGTGTTGGACTGTCTGGTTTGATTAAACTAATTCTCTGTCTAATGTTTTGAAATTCTTAAGGGAAGGTGAGTTAGTATTGCTTTGGACGCGCAATAGTTCAAGTTTGGGGGTATGATAACTGCCCGAAAGGTAGTTATTTAGGCCTCATTTATATAAGGATTTGTGTGTCTTTAATGCTTAATAGGGTTGGTTTTAGAGAGATATTACATGATTTAACCCATTTGGAAGAATGGAAGCTTTGGAAATCACTTTGTGCAGATTATGCTGCTGAGCGACTGGAAGGAGCAAATTCTATGCTGCAGCAAAAACTGGGAGCAGAAACTGCCACATCACAGCTCGTTAGCCAACTTCATGAACCGACTTCTATTGAGATATTTTCATGATAAAGGATCAAGGAGAGCCTTACACGTGTCCTAGTTGACCTAATTCAAGCCTCCCATCCTTCTATAAAAAGGAAGTAGCCGTCAAAGTCAAAGTAATTCCATGTTTTCCCTTGGAAGCCGAATAGTGTAGAGATTTAAGATCATCAAGAACACCATCACCCGCAAGCTGATTAGGGAGTTTATTTTCCTTCTTAATTTGTGGTTATGGACATGCATACTCAGATTGTAATTCGTATTCCTATGCTTATTATGAACTAAGTAGCTTAAGGTGTTGGTTAGGAATAATGTGATTACTGTGCTTCATCTCTAGTAATAAATTAACTATAGCATTTTGGTTAATTGTTGTGCTTATTCTTATTTTATGCCCGCCTGGCCAGCCGGTATGGATAGCTCTCTCTAGTTTCAGGGATGATTTAGAGAGTGTGTGGCAATTCTCCACATTACGATCATTGTGTATTGGTGAACGCCAGTGACTGAGCTAGGGATAGCCAGTTGCCTAGTGCCTGATCGGTCGCACTTCATTGGGGTTGAAACACATCCCAAAAGATCCGGAGTTCCGGGAGGAATCCGCTAATAATACTGCGGGAAATGCATGATCAATAATATTGCTAGAGCATATTTTATAACAATCACTAAAACCTAACCAACGCCTGTCTTTAATCTGTCTATCTATTTGTTTACTCATTGTTCTGTCATTTATTTTGCTTCAGCATAATTCCGATAAAACCCAACATTTCTATTATCTTTGAAACCATTAGAAAGTTATACAAAATAGGTAAAGTGGAAACTCATTCAGACCTTGGATTGATAATATTACTTGCTGCAGATTGTGTATACTTTGAAGGTGTACATATTACACATGCGGAAGCAATTGAAGATCGAAAGCACTTAAGACGTTCAATTTTACTCCTAAAGCATGCATGTTCTAGAAAAGACAGAATAGAGAGTTTAGAAAACACCAACCTTTGTAGCTCACTTATGTTGAACTCCTTGTGGTGTTTGCCTCTCCTATGCTCCTTGGACAACCTCTAGAGTCTTCCCTACTATACTCCGGGCCAAGAACGACTTGTGGGAGTCTATATAAGATAGGGAATGGGAAGGGAATGCTAGAAGCATCAAACAATGGAGAAGAATGATAGATGAGAGAACTTTGAGTCCAAATTCCAGCAGCATAACATTAAGGAAATGGCTCTCCTGTGTTTGAATATGATTCAAACTCCTTTTAAAGACATTCTCCATGCAAAGCCAAGCCTCAAGACACAAGACACATGGTGTATTTGCAAGCTCAAGTGGATTCTAGGTGTACATTACACAAGACATGCAACAATGCATGAGTGAGTTGTCTTTCCACTTTGAATGATCATGCATTAAGTGGATTTCCAACTAAATCCACTAAATTCAAATTGAAATCAAATTTCAAGCTTGCAAATTACCCCCAATTTCAATTCTAAATTGAAATTGATTGCTTGGTAATTAATTTGAAAATTTTCAAATTAATTTTGATATGATTAATCTAATTAATCTTTGTTATCTTGTGCAATTCCATATATATGATTCCTAATACATATATATAGTATTCAAAACACTTTTAAATACTTCATCTCTCATTTTCTAATTTAATTCATAATTAAATTATTGTGTCAAACACATTTACGATAATTCCTTTTTTCCCGATTTTGAACGATTCAAAGCTTCCTATCTTTTGTTCTAGGCTTAATTCTGATATGAGCTAGTAGGGGGACCTAATGGACCTATAGATCATGGGCTCCAACGATTCGAGGCTAACCGACTAATCTCATTGTCCAAGCTAGCCAACATTCGTTAACTATTGGGACACTCCACTATAGCCCGATAGTTGCACTCCCCTCACTATAGATATATTTCTGTCCACTCGATTTAACCATGATTAGTAAGTCGATCCTTCATAGGTTGTTCGTAGCTATAGCTAGGTCAATAAGCCGTTTTACCCCTATAGTACTTCTAGTTCCTTAAGTCCCACTGATCCTCTAATGAACAATTGGTTTATGGTCCAACCAATAAACCGAGTCCCTCTCGGGCCAATGAGAGGGCGGGATCCCTTTGTTCAAGCCCCGGAGTCAGCACTTAAGGTAACAACCTCTCTACTATCCCTTATTTGGGTAGGAGTGAATTCCTTCTTGCATGACTATGTCCCCAGCTATCTACCCGTTCCTATCCCTGAAATGGGAGGCTTATTGAGTCGGCGATACTGAGCCACTCTCACCTATGCAGATCTAAGGATAAGCTCGAATAAACAGGAGTTCATAGTTAGCTCAGGATTAAGATCGAGTTACCTAGGTCATCACATGAAATAGTAAGTCTCGTCAGTAAACGGTGTTATAAAGCGAGAGCGACTTATTTCTCGGTCCTGGTCTTATGCAAACTCATTGCATAGGACACCCCCACTCGCATGTCTCTACATGGATGATTTAGGATCACATCATCTATACCATCTATAAAGTGGGCCGCGTCTCATAGTGTCTCCAGAATAAGGTACCCAACCCTATTCCTATACTATAGACCGTTTTGGCTATTACTCAAGCTTGATCCACTTTTATGTCTCTACATAAAGCTCAAGTGTTCATCCTATAGCCATGGATCTTAGTTTATTGGATTTGGGTTATTATATGTGCAATTTAATTTATTCAGTAATGACTTTTACTGAATCAATCTCGATAACACCTTTATCGAATAAGTATATAATTCGTTTAACATTCACTATCTACGAGTTTTAGGGCACGAATCCCAACATACTTGCACAGGAATTCTAGAGTATTTCATATCATATTTTTACTCACTCTAGGAACCCAACACGCAACCACCCCAACTTCTCATGGGGAGGACAAGGAAGCGCAACAAAAGGTGAACCAGTCGGGATTTGCTAAAGCGCAGGTATTGGCCCAACAAAATAAGCAGGCTTTCCCCAGCAAAATTCAGGAAGTTCTCTCGAGGCGATGATGAAAGAATTTATGGCTCGTACAGATGCCGCAATTCAAAGTAATCAAGCTTCGATGAGGGCCCTGGAATTGCAAGTGGGTCAGCTAGCTAATGAGCTGAAAGCAAGGCCTCTAGGGAAACTTCCCTCGGATACTGAACACCCTCGAATGGAAGTAAGGAGCGGGTAAAGGCAGTAACTCTTAGGAGTGGTAAGCCATTAGAAGAGCCTAGTAAAACCCAGGTTATAGATAAAAATGGTGATAAAAATAATGTTGTTGTTGAGAAAGAGTTGGAGTCTGGTAAGGGTGCTGGAGGCAGCAATAAAGATGCTGGAGCATCTGGTTCTGTTCCAGATGTGGAACCACCTTATGTGCCACCCCCACCTTATGTACCACCTCTACCTTTTCCACAAAGGCAAAAGCCTAAGAATCAGGATGCTCAATTTAAAAAGTTTTTAGAGATTCTTAAGCAATTGTACATAAATATCCCTTTAGTAGAAGCTATTGAGCAAATGCCTAATTATGCTAAATTTCTTAAGGATATTTTAACTAAAAAGAACAGGTTAGGTGAGTTTGAAACTGTATCTCTTACTGAGGAGTGTAGCGCTATTCTTAAGAATGGGCTACCACCCAAGGCTAAGGATCCAGGGTCATTTACTATACCTATGTCTATAGGTGGAAAAGAGTTAAGTAGAGCACTTTGTGATTTAGGTGCGAGCATTAACCTTATGCCTCTTTCGGTTTATCGAAAGCTTAGCATTGGTGAAGCTAGGCCTACCACAGTCACACTCCAACTAGCTGATAGGTCTATCACATATCTAGAGGGTAAAATTGAGGATGTCTTAGTAAAAGTGGATAAATTCATATTTCCTGTTGATTTTATTATTTTAGACTATGAGACTGATAAAGATGTCCCAATCATTCTAGGTTGTCCATTTTTGGCTACTGGTAGGGCGTTAATAGGTGTTCAAAAAGGGGAATTAACAATGAGAGTCTGTAATGAGGAAGTAAAATTTAATGTGTTTAAAGCCATGAAATATCCAGACGAAATAGAAGATTGCTCTTTCATTCGGATTCTGGAGAGCACAGTTATTGAGACAACAATACAGGATTCAGCTAGTAAGCATTCGGAGGAGCATGGGGAGGTTAGTGTAGAAGATTTAGAAGTTTGTTTGTTAGAAAGAAAGAATGAAAAAGAGTTGTTTAAGTGTGAGGATGTTTTTGAGTCTTTAGATTTAGATCAAAGGAAAGCTCCTCCTATTAAGCCATCCCTGATTGAGGCACCTACTTTAGATTTGAAGCCCTTGTCGGATCATCTAAAGTATGTATATCTCGGGGAAGGTAAGACGTTGCCCATTATTGTTGCATCAGTTTTAATGCCAGAACATGAGGAGGCCTTAATAAAATTGCTGCAGCAATACCGCAAGGCTATAGGTTGGACGTTGGCTGACATTCAGGGAATTAGCCCATCTTTTTGTATGCACAAAATCACTCTAGAGGAGGGATCATTTAGGAGTATTGAGCAACAAAGAAGGCTTAACCCTGCAATGAAAGAGGTTGTTAAAAAGGAGGTAATTAAATGGTTGGATGCTGGGATCATTTATCCAATTGCCGATAGCAATTGGGTAAGCCCTGTCCAATATGTTCCTAAAAAAGGAGGTGTCACTGTGGTAAGTAATAAAGACAATGAGTTGATTCCAACCAAGACAGTAACTGGCTGGAGGGTTTGCATGGACTACAGGAGGCTTAATAAGGCCACCCGTAAGGACCATTTCCCTCTACCATTTATTGACCAGATGTTGGATAGATTGGCTGGTCAGGCCTATTACTGTTTCTTAGATGGTTATTCTGAGTATAACCAGATTACTATTGCTCCTGAGGATCAGGAGAAAACCACTTTCACCTGTCCTTATGGGACGTTTGCTTTTAGGTGAATGCCTTTTGGCCTTTGCAATGCTCCAGCAACATTTCAGCGTTGTATGTTAGAAAATTTTTTCTGATATGATTGAGTCCACTGTTGAGGTATTTATGGATGATTTTTCAGTTTTTGGAGGGTCTTTTCAGAATTGTTTAGATAATTTAGGCAAGGTATTAAAGAGATGTGAGGATACCCATCTAGTTCTTAATTGGGAAAAATGCCACTTCATGGTGAAGGAAAGCATAGTGCTAGGTCATAGGATTTCTATGGTCTAGAAGTTGATAGAGCAAAAATTGAGGTGAGTGAGAGATTAAAACCACCGAATTTAGTGAAGGGAATTCGGAGTTTTTTAGGACATGCTGGATTTTATAGGAGGTTCATAAAAGATTTTTCCAAAATCAGTAAACCTCTTTGTAACTTATTGTGCACTGATCATGTTTTTGACTTTAATGCAGATTGTAGGAAGGCTTTTGAGACTTTAAAGGCTGCTTTAATCTCAGCATCCATTATGTGTGCACCTAATTTGGATTATCTTTGAATTATCTTTTAATTGATTAGATTTTATTAGATTTTATCTAGATTATATTTTTAGTTATTTTAAATTAATAAAGATTTTCTCTAATTTATTCGGCTTCTCTTGAAAATAAAAAGATTGAGTTTGATTTGATCGGTTAAATTTAAATTTGAATTTTAAAGATTTGATTTTTCTTGCTTTGAAATTCGAATTTCGTATCCAAGATTCTTCAGGTTCAGAAGGTTGTTGCGGCAAAGTTAAGGCTGAAGCAAATTTTCCGTCCGAATAGGAAGGGATTCTTTGTCATTTAATTTCTTTTACCGTTGGGATTTAAATTTTCGGTGAGCAGGTTTAAACGGTAAAAGATATTATTGGGGGAAGATTTTTCACGGATTATTTTTCTGAAGCCCCATTTAAACCCCACTCAGGTTTGTTTCTTCTTCCATTCGTTTTTCCTTCTGTTTCCTTCCATTCTTTGAGTGAAAAAAATTCTTCAAGTCTATAATGGAGAAAACGAGAAGTCGCAAGGAAGGGGATGTAGAGGAAGTTGAACCTACTACACCTGATGCTCCGAAAAAAAAAAGCTAAAATGAATAGAACCCCAGTTTTTGTTTTCTGTTTCTAGGCGACAAAAATATCTGCTGATGTATATTTTTCTCTGTTCTTAATAAAATTTCCAGAGTTGTTTCTATTCCATGAGCACTGAGTTTCTCTGACTTAACTTTTTATTCTTAATTTTTGAAGCTTGGACTGATTACGCTTAATTAGATCAAAGTATTCTGATCTCCAGAAACCTTTTGCTTGAGCATTTCTTCTAGCCTAGACTGTTGCTGCGACAAAGAAGATTTTGGAGGCAGTGTTGACTTTTATGATCCACCTTAAGCTTAGTTCTAGTCCCACGCTTACTTTAAAATTCAGATAGAAAAATTTAAGTTTGGGGGTATAATTGCAATAATTAATGATTCATTGGAGACAATGAATAATTCAAGTTTGGGAGACTTTTTGCTACTCCAATTGTTTTGCTCGAGCGTTCCTCTCCTTCAAGTTAAAATTTGCTAGGTTGTTGAGTAACCGGAGACATTTGTGATACCCACAGTTTGTCTTCGCGTCAAAAGATGACCTAGGAAATATGAAAAAATGAGAAAAAATTATTTGCTGAGAAAAAAGATTATTTGTTAAAAAATTTGCTGAGAAAATTCATGGAGCAAAAGTTTTGAAGGATGAATGATGATCCAGGAATTTTTCTGTCTCCCAGAACTTAGGTGAGCTTCATCATAAAATGTCGCCATTCTGAGGGGCAAGAGATGGAATAACTAAGGATTTTTTTAGCTTTATAAAGAGTATTGAGCCTAGTTGGTGATGAGTTTGAGGCAAGGGTATACTGCACCATAAAGTAGGTCATCCCATGCTTAAGAGCTTATGACTGTAGGGCTGCTTTAAGTCTGAAAAACAAAAATAAACCTATTGAAAATCTGTTTTAAGATGTCTGGTAATAAAGCTAAGCTGTGGCAAAGTTCTTAGAATTAAGTTAAAAGTGGTGATTATTTGTCCATGCCGGAGGAATCATTCTGCTGCAGTAGAGCTCGGTTTTGCAGAGTGCTCAAGTAAAGGTCTAAGGTAGTGTTGGACTGTCTGGTTGGATTAAGCTATTCTTTGTCTAATGTTTTGAATTCTTGAAGGAAGGTTGGTTAGTATTGCTCAGGACGCGCAATAGTTCAAGTTTGGGGGTGTGATAACTGCCCAAAAGGTATTATTTAGGCCTCATTTATATAAGGATTTGTGTGTCTTTTGTGCTTAATAGGGATGGTTCTAGATAGATATTACATGTTTTAACCCATTTGGAAGAATGGAAGCTTTGGAAATCATATTGTGCAGAATCTGTTGCTGGGCGATTTGATGGAGCAAATTCTGTGCTGCAGCAAAACTGGGAACAGAACTGCCACATCACAGCTCGTTAGCCAACTTCATGAACCGATTTCTGTTGAGTTATTTTCGGGATAAAGGAGCAAGGAGAGCCCTACACGTGTCCAAGTTGACCTAATTCAAGCCTCCTATCCTTCTATAAAAGGAAGTAGCCGTCCAAGTCAAAAGTATTCCAACTTTCCTTGGGAGCCGAGTAGTATAGAGAGATTAGAGATTACCAAGAACACCATTGTTCACAAGCTGGTTGAGGAGATTATTATTTCCTTTATTGTCTTGTGATTATGGACATGTCTACTCAGATTGTAATTTGCGTTTCCATGCCTTTTATGAACTAAGTAGCTTAGGTGTTGGTTAGGAATAATGTGATTGTTGTGCTTCATCTTTAGTAATATATTGACTATCGCATTTTGGTTAATTGTTGTGCTTATTTCCATTTTATGCCCGCCTGGCCAGCCGGTGTGAATACCTCTCTTTGGTTTCAGGGATGATTTCGAGAGTGTGTGGCAATTATTCACACTACGACCATTGTGTATAGGTGAACGCCAGTGACTGAGCTAGGGATAGCAGGTTGCCTAGTGCTCGATCGGTCGTACTTCATTGGGGTTGAAACACATCCCAAAAGATCCGGAGTTCCGGGAGGAATCCGCTAATAATACTGCGAGAAATGCATGATCAATAATATTGCTAGAGCATCTTTTAAAACGATCACTAAATCCTAACCAGCGCATGCCTTTAATCTGTCTATCTATTTGTTTATTCTTTGTTCTGTCATTTACTTTGCTCCAGCATAATTCTTATAAAACCAACTCATTGTTACCATCTTTGAAACCAGTAGAAAGTTACACAAAATAGATAAAGTGGAAGCTAATTCAGGACTCGGATTGATAATATTACTCGCTGCACACTTTGTATACTTGCACAGTAATTCTAGAGTCTTTTAGATCATATTTTACTCACTTTAGGAACCCAACAGTTATTTACCCGGGTGACACGGGATTGACTAAATAACGTTAGAGGTTGTACTGAAGGGTCGTAATGCCATGCTAAGTAAATAAAGATGAGACTGAAAGGAGATTCTTTATTGAAAGGTATGAGATAGGAGGAGACCGACAGGAGAATCTTTGTCATTAGGCTTCTAGACTTATGAATCAAATGATTAGTTAAACCATATTAGTTAATTAATTAAGCATTAAAGGTCCAATTGATGAAATCAACCACTCTAGAATTATCCCTCCAAATTGTGTCTCCATTTATCTTTTACTTTCTAGATTAGCTTTTTATTATTCTTTTCGGCATTAGATTTTGTTCTCTAAATAAAGTTAAGCAAGATTATTCGTGGTAATTAATTAAATAAATCAAATCCCTGTGGAGACGATACTCTATACTCAAAATCATTATATTACTTGTGACAACCCGTACGCTTGCGGTGATCAGAAAATCGTGCAACAGATACCCCCACCTGCATGTCTCCTACATGGATGCTTTGGATCATTGCATCTGTATCGAATACAAGGTGGACCATATCACATAGTGTCACCAGGATAACGTACCTAGCCTTATCCCTATACTATAGACCTTTTAGGTTGTTACTTGGACACCGATCCCCGCATGTCCCCACATACTAGTCCAAGTTTCATTTAAACAACCTTGGATCTTAGTTTATTGGATTTAGGGTTTATTAATGCAAACTCGATTATTGAATAACCAAATTACTGAATCACTCAAATAACGTTTTATTGAGATCGATTAATTTGTTTCATTTACTATCTATGAGTTTTAGGGGATGAAACCCAACAGCTCTGTTATTTGCTATAGCAACCGGCCGCTCTGTAGATGTAGGGAAAGTTAACCTTGCTTCCATGCACCAGAGTCGTAGAGGAGCCACCACCGTACGGGTAGGACACCCTTCCTTCATCACAGCACTCTGCAAGAATGTTGGGGTCGAGTGGGGCCTCCAAGAAGAGATTAGTCACCATGCATGTTTGATTGATGGGAACTTTATCATGACTAGACTTAGGGAGCCTAGGCCTAGGGCAGCCCACCCACCACCACCGCCACAACTGGAGAAGCCAGTAGATGAGCCCCTGGAACAGGAAGAGCAACCCCACGTCGAGCATCCACCTCTCATGCTTGAGGCATTGGAGGAGAGGATGGATTAGATGAGACTCGGATAGCTATGCTAATACGAGAGCCAGCAGCGTAGGGAGGCTAGGCACTTCAGACGATCTGAGGCATAGTTCGCTTACAATCAGCGGTACATAGTTGCCTCAGCGTTTGGATAGCCTCTTCTACTGCCACTGCCGCCTTATGAGTCTCCTAAGGATGATGAGTGATGCGCCTTCATATGAAGCTCATTCGTTGTTTTTTCTATCCTTTTCCTTTTTTTATTTCTTAGCTTGTTATGCTTTTATTTTTCCCGTTTTATTTGTTTTCTTTTTTGTAGGTTTCGGCAAAATATAAATGAGAGTATTCATTTTTTATCCAGACAGCTCCTGACCATATATTCAGGGAGGTTTTCTGTTCCCTATTTTAATTGTCCCTTATTCTTTCTACTTCATATACATTGAGGACAATGTAGAATTTAGGTTGGGGGTGGGATGCTTCACGTGCTTTGCTTTACTTCCATATGCTTTTTTTGAGTTTTGATGCATCTGAGCGTCAGACTTCTTTATTATGCATGCAATATTTTATTGCTTTGGTTTGATTGGAATGAGGCCATACACTTGAGCATTGGACCTACTTTTAAGAAAATTTTAAAAATTTGAGTGCTTCTGTGTGGATGACACTGTTACTTTTCTTAAACTATGAAAATCCATGACGTGCCATTTATGCCCATCTCATTGCTTTTATTGAATTGTAAGCATGTTGCCCAGAAATTGAGCCTTTTTAAATTTGTTCTAGTACTTAACTTGCAAAAGTAAACCTTAGCATGCCAAGAATTAGTGATAGGAGCTAAATAGTCCTATTTTATCACCTCTAATCTAAGCTTGTTAGAGGAATTTTATGCTTTACTTGTCCTATTTGCAGGATCTTTGAGCTTAGGCAATGTCGGGAGTCATTCATGCTTAATTAGTGTTAATTCAAGCCAATTACGATGTTTTGAATTCATCTCGGTGTCTTGGACGACGAGAAGGTGAAAAGACCCAAGTGTACTGAAGCGGGCCTGAAGATCGACACCAAGAGCCGAAGATTGAAGCCCCATATCGAGATGTAACGAGACAAGACCGAGAAATAAAACAACATGCTCGGATGAGGGATGGCGTCGAGACGCTGCCCCTAGCGTCTCGACGGCGACCCAAATTTGAAACGGAGTGTAAAGTTCGTGGCGTCGAGACGCCGAGCCTGGCATCTCGACACTATGACGTTTTCTATAAATATTAGGTCTCGGTTTAGTCCGCCGCTAGGTTAGATTTTTGGTCTCTTTTAGATTATTTTCGTTTCTTTACTTTTCCAGCTACTGTGTAGACCTTTTTAGGTCGTATTCCATGTATTCTTTCATGCTTATTCATGGTTTTACTTTTTTTTATGAGTAGCTAAGCATCTTTGAATCGTTGGATTGGGATTATGCCTTGATTGTTATTGAATTTGGTTGAGTTTTTTGGTGTTTCAATTATGTTCTTGTTGTGTTTTTATTGAGTTTTGCATGTTATCCCGTTTAAACCAATACATGAGACTAGTATCTTAGGCTTGACGACCCTAGGAGATTACCGCTTGTGTATTCTATCAGTTATTTTTTGATAGCCAATAGGCTGAGGCAAACCACTCTCTACGTGAGACGACCCTTGATAGGCCTAGGATGCATGTTAAAGGTTGTATGAATTAGATTTAAATTGAGTTTAAATTTAGTTAATACAATTTCGGACCCATGATCCCAAAGCGGCTAGTTTAAGTAGGTGATTGCAAAATTGCTTATTCTAGATTAGTTAGATATAACTTAGTGACCGTTGTGAGGTCTTGGATGGTTGCTACTTTATGTATGAGCGGTGGCGAACGATAAAGATAAAAATTGATTAATCTTGTTAATTGGAGAATTCACGATTAACAGGATAGTTAAACACAGGTTAGTGTAGGGGGGGTCCTCCGAGTAACCAAGAAGCCAACCCGACTAATAAAGATTGGCTTAGAATCATTTTTAGAGAAAACTAGGAAGCCAAGTAAAATAAAATTCAGGCATAAGAAATCCCAATCCAGCGATCCATCTTTATGATATTGATTTTTTTTTTATTTATTTTTCCACTGCATACTTTATTCTGTCTCCTTTACATTCATCATTTATTTTTGCTTTGCACTGCTTTCCAAAACCCCCCTGTTTTATAAGCACAAATTTCTGCATCTGCTAGATCCTCTTCCCTGTGTTCAACCCGACCACTATTTCTACAAAATAGTTTTAGTGTCGTGGATTATAAATTTATTTGACTCGAGCCCTACGATAGGCTTCGTCAATTAGTTTGAAGGCTTAGGAGCGAATTATAGAATCCATATGCTTGTTGTCACCTCGATAGGTGTAGGAATGAGCTATAGAGTCAAATGCCTAGTGCCTAGGAGAAAAGAAAAAAAAAATATATGCCAAAGAAAAAGAAAAAGAAAGAAAAGAAAGAAAAGAAAAATGAACGCAAGCTTAAAAGAAAATCATATGCTCGTCTATTTTTATTTTTGAAGAAAAAGCATGCTACGCAAAGTTAATGAGCGATAAAGGGTAAAAAGAGCTATCTACGGTGTGATCAGTTAGGCCAACCAAGGGTTAAACTCGAGTTATGGGTCCTTGCATCCTAGTGTGAGAGCTAGTGCCCCGCCTTAAAAGAATGCAAAAAGAAAATGTCTTTTATTTTTCAGGCACCTAGGTAATGAGAAAAGCAGTCTAATTTGTTTTGTTTGCTCCTTGGTTAGTTCCTAGTGCCAGTGTAGAGGGAAGATAGGTTGAAGGTTATATAATCCAATCCAGGGTCAGTAAAATTAGTCCTAAGTAGACTGAGTGTGAGCTTTAGCGAGAAACTTCATGAAAAATTTTAATGTCTCTTTAACGGGCAATATGTGCATGATTCTTAATTGCAATGATTTTAGCATTTTTAGCATTGAGATTTGAGTTTAAGAACTACAACTTTTGAATCCTATACTTTTGTTTTATATGTTTGCTCGAGGACTAGCAAGGTTTAGGTTAGGGGTATTTGATAGGACCAAATTAGTCTTATTTATTTGTTATTAATCTAAATCTGTTAGAGTGCACTTTACACTTTATTTGTCTCTTTTGTACGATATTTGTGCATTAAGGGCAAGAGGGACAAACTACACAAATTGGAGCTAATTCGAGCGATTTAGAGAGTTTTCAAGCTAACTTGAAGTCTATGGATCTCGAGAAGGTGAGAAGACCGTGAGGATCATGACGAGCCTAAAGAACGGTTCCAAGGAGTCAAAGGTTCGAGTCTCAAGTCGAGCGAGCAACAAAGAACAAATAAAAGAATTAGGCACGCTGGAAAAAGGCCAAGCGTCGAAACGCCGAGGCTAGCGTCGAGACGTTGGCCCATTCCCGAACCCCAGGCCCATACGACATGGCGTCTCGACGCCATGCTAATTTTTCTATCTAAACCCTCATTTTATTCTGTCGTTTAGGTTAGATTTTGGTTGTAAATTTTGGTCCCTTAAACGGTTTCTCTCTGTCTTTCACAACCAAACCTCTGTAGTGTATGTTTCGTTACCAATTTCTCTTGTATTTCTTTATTGTTGTAGCATAGGGTCGCGGGTTGATTGCGAGCAGAAATGTCGCTCTTTTAGTCCCAATTTATTAGGCTTTTATGTGCTTTAATTGTGTTTTTATTGAAAATATATAATGTAATTTGTCATTTGGTCTTTAGGAGCAAAGTTGTGGATTTTGGGGGAAAAGTGCCCATAATGAAGCCATTCAAGCCCAAATTCCATGCTTGGATCAGAAGGGGAGCCAAAAGAGATCAATCATGTAAAAAAGGCCCAAAAGAAATGAAGTGGAGGCCCAAAAAGAAGCCCAAACCGCAGCTGGAAAATCTGGAAAACGCACAGCGTCTCGATTCTGTCCATTTCTTTGGTGCCAAGCTGATGTCGTCACAGCGTCGCGACGCTGTGCCAATCAGCGTCGCGACGCTACCTCCTGTCCAGACCTATAAAAGGCGCCCCTTGGTGCCTCATTTTACCATCAATCACCATTTCCTCCATTTTTTCCTTCCTTCCTTTGGCTCCTTTGAAGCCTCTCTCAAGGCTTTCTAGCCTTTTTGAGAGATTTTTCTTTAGTGGGAAAATTTTGGGGAATTTTGGGGAGCATCCTAGGAGGCTCAAGGAGTGTTCGGCGGAACTCCGAGCGTCAGCGAAGGGGTTTTTCGACGGTCAATTCCTTTCCTTTTATTATGCTCTTAACTATGCTTTCTATTGTAAATTTTGTGGATATTTTAGCTATGTATAGCTAAACCCCAATTTGGGGTCTTGAAATGAAATTATAGTCAAAATGTTGTTATAATTACCTGTCTCTTGCCCTTTTTCCTAATTATTTGTATGGATGTGCTTAATGCTTTATGCAATCTGGACAATTGTGTGATGATTCGATTCTTAATGGAAACTCGACGAAGAGAAGTTCGGATAGATCGTAATCCATGCAACTAGTTTAATTGCCCGTCGTGACAACGAGATTAGTTGATTAAACTTAGATTCCTAATAGGAATCAGAGCGAATAATTAATGATTTTTAATGGCGCTAAGGACACTTAGGTTGTTAAAATGAATTAATTACAATTAGGGGAAACCGACCGGAGAACCTATGTGATTAACGGAGATTTTAGGATTATAATTAGTAGGGCAATGAGATAGGATAATTATAAAAACTCTTTCTCCACATTTTATTTTTCTCGATTGATCGAATTTTCTCTTTAATTGCTTTGATTTTTAAATTTCTTTGATTGCATGATCCGGTCCCTAAATATTTTTTCACCTAAGTACTTTTAGTGCTCAAGGAATCTTTGCTTGCTTAATTTTCGCTTCGCCTCCCTGTGGATTTGATACTCGGTATTACCTATCGTTTTATATTACTTGTGACGATCCGTGCACTTGCGATGAGCAACAAGCTTTTGGCGCCGTTTTCGGGGAGCCTTGATTTTTAAGCAAATCAATTTTTCTTGACATCGAAAAGAAAGGGATAAATAGTAATTTAGGTGTAAATATTTTTCTTTCATTAATTTGTGAATATCAATTTATTTTTGTTTTTGTTTGGTTGCTTTGATTAGTTGGGAGTATTGTATGCGAAGCAACAAGGTGGTTAATTTGTTTCCGCTAGATCTTGAAATTGACAGGACTCTTAGAACCATTCGTAGAGAGAAAAGATTAGCAGGAGCAATGGCCCATCAAGATGAAGCTCCCAAGGCAATCAGTGACTTTTTACAGCCAGTTCTTCCCACCGAGAATTCTGGAATTGTTTACGCCCCGATCCAAGCTACCAATTTTGAGTTAAAGACATGATTGATTCAGATGGCGCGTGATAACTCTTTTAAGGGACATCCTTCTGAGGACCCACACTCACATCTGCGATCATTCTTGGAAATATGTGGGACGGTAAAGATGAACGGAGTTCCGATCGACGCTATAAGATTAAGGTTGTTCCCATTTTCTCTACAAGGCAAGACAAAAGATTGGCTCGAATCAGTCGAGACGGGAAGTATTAGTACATGGGACGGGCTTGCCCATGCTTTTCTGACAAAATTTTTCCGGCCTGCCAAGACTACCAAGCTCCATACTGAGATCGAAACATTTAGGCAGCTTAACGAGGAGCAATTGTACGAGGCATGGGAGAGATACAAGGAGATGATTAGGTGGTGCCCCCAACATGGATATCCAGATTGGCTCCAAGTGCAGTTGTTTTACAATGGATTGAATCCCTCCACCAAGACAGTTCTAGACACATCAGCGGGAGGAAGTTTTCTTTCCAAGACAGTAACGGAGCCAAAGATCTGCTTGAGGAAATGGCGGCAACTAGTTACCAGTGGCCGACCGAGAAGGGAGCAATTTCTAAGAAGGCTGGAATTTATGAATTAGATGAGTCGAGTTCATTGAAGGCACAGATGACATCTCTGACCAACGCCCTGAACAAGTTAACTTCATCTGAGGTGGTCAAATCCATTTCCACCTTAGCTGAAGGTTATTCAAAGAAGGAAGGTCAAGATGTGGAAGACGTCCATTATATAGGAAACAAACCATTCACTCAAGGAGTACCAAACTTCTACCACCCCAATCTGCGCAATCATGAGAACTTCTCGTACTCGAACACGAAGAATGTCTTACAGCCACCGCCAGGTTTTGCATCATCCAGTGCGCTTGAAAAGAAGAGTAACTTGGAGGAGATGGTGGCTCTGTTTATTAAAGAACAGAAAGTGTTGAACGTAAATCTCTAGACGACAGTTAATAACCACGACACAACTCTGAAAAATATGGAAGTTCAAATAGGACAGATCGCTTCAGCGATGAATGCCCTCCAGAAGGGAAAATTTCCAAGCGACATTGAACCTAACCCAAGAGAGCAGTGTAAGATGGTGACACTAAGAAGTGGTAGGAAGCTGGAGAACAATTAAGAAAAGAAGAAGGAAGAAGAAAAGAGCAAGGATGAAGATGAAAGGGCTAAGGCACAAAAAGCCTCTTCTGAAAGGTCCCAACATCCTCCTAACTCTATTGATTTTAATTGTGGATTTTCTAACAATTTTGCAGGAAGAAAAGAAGATGAAAAGCAAGATGTGAGGCATAAAGAGAAACTGAATGAGGAAGAAGTGATTCCATGCAACCATCATGACAGAGGCTCGCACATTAGCCCGCTGATTGGTTATCAGTATAGTTGGTAGAATAGTCGTAGATTTAAATCAATCAAAGTATAAACTGATTAAATCAAGTAGTACCTGATGAGTTCAGGGTCGAATCCACAGGGAAATGGGACAAAAATTATATATTCACTGATTTAATTTCTCCACATGCTAGGCAAGTAAAGAAAATTGAGTGGTGTAGTTTGAATAATAGATGTATTGCGGGAAGAAAATAATATAAATTGAGGAAAATGACTTAATGCGAAAAATATCAAGGCTATTGCGGTAGCAACCTCATGCGTTTATAAGAGACTTGTAGCGCTAATTCTTGATTAATTGATCCATCAATGCCTAAGTGAGAAAAAATCATTAAGTTTTCCTTCCGGTACTCCTTATGCGTTTTAGCAATAAACTAGCAAATGACTCTTTGCCTAGTTTATGCGTGAAGTTCAGTTCTCGTAATACTTACAAGGGATTGCGTTAGTCACAATGCAATCGAAGCTCAAGCATGCACTATCTTTTAGTGGTAATAATTAAATGCTACCAAGACTACATGACATGCGCTAGCTTGTTCTACTTAGAGAGATCCATATGCATTACCTGTCAAGGATTTATCATACTGATACCGCATCCGGCTGGCCAAGCGGGACTTAGCAATGAAAAGACTAACACAACTAAGTAGAAAGCAAACAATGTTTCAATTAAACCAAAAATATGCTTACAAGTGGCACTTATCGTCGCATGAGGTGCTTGCGCTAAGCCTTGAAGAGAAGATTTAGCTCATGAAAGCAAAACAGATATACATGAAATGATACATTACACAAGTGTACTCTCAGCTGCAGATTTCTGCAGCTCCTTTGGGAAGTTCTTCTTTTCTCCTTCAACGGTCTCCTCCTCCTTTGAACAGGTGACTTCTATTTATAGGTGAGGGAAGCATACTTCTTCAAGTCACCAACGGCCAACTTGCAAGTCCACTTGCGTTAGTTGTGTCAGCGCTTAATCATCATTAGGCCACTTGCGCCTTTTTTTAATCTCCTTTTTCGCCTACTTGCTCTGGCTGCGCCGGCGCTTGTCTTTTCACCCATCTTTTTCTGTCTTTTGATCATCTTGAAAAGTGTGCCTGCGCTAAAAAGATACTTAAAATGTCCAGATTAGTTGCGTTAGCGCTTTGTATTTATAATTTCTTATCGCATACATGAATATAGTCTGCCGCTTATATCAAAGCACTTTCCCTTTTCTTTATGCGCTAAGATAACGCATTGGAGGTTCTTTTTGCCTTCTTTTAGCCTAAATTTAGAGGGTAAATAGCTTGCATTTCGCAAGCAATCAAACCCCCAAACTTAAACTATTGCTTGTCCCAAACAATGCCTATTATCTACTTTGCGAGAATTACTTAACTCTCTATTGCTTGCGATCTTGGCATCCTTCTACCTCTTTTTCTTGTAAGCATTACTCCAATAGATTTGACTTTTGTCAACTTTTCTTCATTGCTTAAAGAAGGTTCCTTGCGCTTAGATTCTTCCTTGCTATAACTCAACCACTCTTTGCTTGTCCTGGGCGCATACGTTCAACCGTTTTGTTTTTTGTTTTTTTTTTTTTTTAGAAAGCAAACAATTGGACATAAAATGGACATCAAAACATATACTTTCGTTTTGGCTTACCCACATTTGTGATGAAAGGCATCCAACTACAAGTATTACATTTTTTTACTGCCCTTAACGCTCATAGGATGCGTTTGTCTTCGCGCAGTGGCAAACTATGGGTGTCATAAATGCCCCTGGCTAGAAACATGCCGCATTCCTAGAGGAACGCATTCGTTATTTATATTTAATACTTATGCGCCTACTCCCCTAAACTTAAGATGGACAATGTCCCCATTGTCCCCCAAACTTACTTTGGAGCGCATGGACAAAGGAAAATAGAAGTTGAGTTGCGGCAAGGTGAAACTGCGAAGGAATTTGCTTTATGTTCTGAGGAAAATGAAGAAAAAGGTTAAATCAAGTGAGGTAATGCGGACAAGAAAAATTAGAAGTCAAATGCGTTGATTAAGACAAAAGGAGTTAACGCAAAGACTTTAAGAGATAAAGAGACATTATTAAGGCAGAGAAAAGTGATAAGAAATATGCAGGGAGATATATTTATGTAATTCGATAATGGAATTATAAACACGACGCATACATGAAGGTAAAACAAAAGAAATAAAAAGATAATTTTATTCCTGCGGTGGTGGAGGTGGCGGTCTAGGGAACCTAGGAACCGGCGGAATGTTTTGTGGTCGCATCTGAGAAGGCCCTGGGCCAGCTGGTCTTTGTGTGAAAAGGTTCGGTGCGATAGGCAGGCGGTGGAAAGAATTTGTCCAATGTGTTAAGAAGAGGAGCAAGGCATTGACCCTTTGCGACAGCTCCTCTTGCTGCCTTTGCAGTGATGCCTGCTGCTGACAGAGCCTTTCTTGTTGCAGACGCAAAGGTTCCGTGACTTCTTGGAACATCTGCCGCAGCTCTAAGAAGATGAGGGCTGTGTCAACATCAAGTGGTCTGGCAGATGCGCCTTCGCTTGATGTTGCGGCTTCAGGAGTTTGTTCAAGGATGTCATTGACGTGAGGAGGACTGGCCTGGGGTTCTTCTTCAGCAACTTCTTCAGCACGAGTTTCAGAGCGGGGAGGTGAGTGCTGCTCAGGCGGAGGTGGCGGTGGCGCATTTTGAAGCTCATCGCAGACAATGTTTTCCTGCACTGGGGATTTTTGTTGATGGCCTTGCGCCGTTGAGCGAGGGTATCGCCCTTCGGTGACCTTGCGCCTTTTCGTCTTCTGCTTTTCAGGCGCTGGTGCAATAGATTCTGCTGCGGGGGCTAAAGGTCTGCGGTTGACACCTTGCAGACGCCTGTCTCGCGTGCCCGTTACACGTGTCCACCATTGCTCGTCAAAATCCTTCCGCATTGTTCTTACTTCTTCATCAACTTCGGGAAGGAGATTTGATGCGCGACATAAAGAGGTGACGAGGCCAGGGCAAAATAGCGCACCTCTGGGCTTAGTGGCAGTGTGGCGCAGGGTTTCAACAAGGACTTTCCCCAAGTCAATTGGCGTGCCCTTCATGATGCAGTAGACGAGGATCACGCGTTGAAGGCTTAGGGTTGCGTCGTGCGTTGTAGGCATGATACGGTTCTTGATCCAGTGCATCCACAGGGTTGCCTCGAAATCCAACAACTGTGATTTCAGGGTCCTCTTTGCGCAATGCCCATCCCATTTGGCCCCAGGACTGGCTACCGCGAGAAGGACTACGTTGAGGAAGTCTTCATCCAAGTAGTCGAGCAGCCTATTCCCTTCTGTGTTGGGGATGTCCTGCAGCTCATAGACGCTGTTTATGTGCGCTGAGGAGAATGCGATGGCGTGGCCGCGTACAATGACTTCGTCAATTTCATCTCGCCATTGTGCGTGGAAGAACTCGTGGACCAGCGCAGGAGCGCAAGTTCCCGGGTTCTCGCAGACTGTTTCCCATTTGCGTTGGGAAATCTGGTCAGTCATTGTCTGCGGTAGGGGGCAACTGAATCCCCTTTCCTCCTGAAATTTGCCCCAGTCCTTAGCTTCGGCCTCTGCGCCTACTTTTTGTTTCCCTTTGTCTTTGGCTGCGGTAGGTGCTTTTCGCTTCTTGCTTTGGGTCGCCGCAAGTTCCTCGCTTGGTTCTCTGATGACGACCCCTGTGGGTTGGATGTTGCGGCGACGTGTGAGGGGGATTTCATCCTCCGAGTCAGACATTTCCATAGCTACTGCGATAGTCGCCAGGTTATGCGCTGCGATGGCTGCTGCTTCCGCACTGCTCAGTCCTTCGCCTCTATTTTCTGCGGTAGACTCTGCGGCAGCACGTTCTCATTCTTCTCTGTGGCGAATTTCATCGCCTTCCTCGCCAAGTTCTTGCAGCAAGTCATTCCATGCAGCGACTTGCTGCTCTGAGAAGTGTGGAGGTGAGGAAGTAGAAGAAGGAAGAGGTGAGGAAGTGGTGTTAGTTGGGAAACAGGAAGGTGAAGGCTCAATGGTGTGGGCTACGGTAGATGGAGGGTTTGCGGCTAGAAGGAGGGGAATCGATGGGAATGGAGAGGAAAAAGGAGTGAAGTTTCGAGGGGTGGGAATGCTTGAAGCTGGCTGTAAAGTGATAGGTTGGATGGAGAAGGTGGATGTATCTAGTGGGGCGATGTTGAGTACTTCATCGCCACCGGAGGTTGAAGGCGCGGCAGGGAGTTGGGCATTTGGGCAGGTTTGGGGAGGTTCTCCATCCACAACTTCCAGTTCTTCTTCTTCCATTTGTGCGAGGTTTTGGCTGCCATCTTCTTCATCCGAGGAAATGATCACATCTCTGTTTGGTCCTTCGACTTCCGGCGAAGAGATGGCATCATCCGCATAACCGGCGATGGAGAGGTTTTGTGAGTCCGACATGGCTTCTTCGGGAAACGGGAGGAGAAGATTAAAAAAAAAATGGTTTAGGGTTTCTGGTACGAAGGAGGCGCAGAAATGAGGAAGAAGCCAGCAGAGGCTTTTCTTTCTTATAGTTAACGCAAGGCATGCGTCCCTAGGTACTGACAACCTTTCGCATCCCACTAGAGTGGGAAATCATGATTATTTTGGAGGAATGTGAGCGGTTGCCTTGGGTAATGTGAGAAAAACAGGGATTAGTGCGCCTCATTAAATGCTAATATGATTATTATCGTGTGAGGTGGAGATGCGGATGTGAGTTGGGAAGTGGTGGGATTTCCTTCTAGACACAAAAATTTTCTTAACGCAACGATTTTTACTTAAACCAAAAACACATGTGATGAGATTATCTCCCTAAAGCTCAACCTATCAAAAGAACTGAATTATGCGGAAAGGAAATATTTACAACTTCTGACCCGTTAGTGCTCTATGCGCTAGGTCCTGGCACATTTCAGAGCACTTATTTTTTGGACCTATCTTGTGTGGTTTCTTCAAGGTGGATCTTTCGGAAGGATTAACTCAACTTCTTTATTCAAAGTTCCTTCGATATATGGTTTTACTCTTTGCCCGTTGACTTTGAAAATTCTCTTTCCATCTGTAGAATGCAGGTCTATTGCCCCATATGGATAAACTTTATGAATTATGTAGGGTCCTGACCATCTGGATTTCAGTTTACCTGGAAAGAGTCGTAAACGTGAGTTAAACAATAACACTTTCATACCTGCCTTGAGATCCTTTTTGAGTATTCTACGGTCGTGCCATAGCTTTTGTTTTTCCTTATTTATCTTGGTATTCTCGTATGCATTTCTTCTAAATTCTTCCAATTCTTCCAGTTGACGCAATCGTTCTTGTCATGCAGCCTCTAAGTCAAAATTTAGGCGCTTCATTGCCCAATGCGCCTTGTGTTCCAACTCCAATGGTAGATGACATGCTTTTCCATATACCAGCGCATATGGAGATGCACCTATGGGTGTTTTGAATGTAGTGCGATATGCTCATAGTGCATCATCTAGGTTATGCGCCCAATCTTTTTTGCTGATATTTACAACCTTCTCAAGAATTCTTTTTATCTCTCTATTTGAGACTTCCGCCTGACCATTGCTCTGCGGGTGGTAAGCTGTTGCGATGTGGTGTTTGACATTGTATTTTCGCAATAACTTCTCCATAATTCTGTTTATGAAGTGGGTCCCTTCATCACTAATCAACCTGCGCGGCACTCCAAATCTTGTGAAAATATTCCTTTTTAGGAATTTGGTCACAATTATCGCATCGTTTCTAACGCAGGCGATTGCTTCTATCCATTTTGTCACATAATCCACTGCAAGGAAAATGTATTGGTTCCCTTGCGATGATGGGAAAGGTCCCCTGAAATCAATGCCCCAGACATCGAATGGCTCTATTTCTATTATGTAATTTTGAGGCATTTCATTTCTGGCGCTGATGTTTCCAGTGCGCTGACATCTATCACAACCTTCGACGTGTTTTCTAGCGTCATGAAACAAAGTGGGCCACCAATATCCACTTTGAAGAACTTTGGCCGCAGTGCGTTGTCCTCCGAAATGGCCTCCATATGGTGCTTCGTGACTGTCTTTCAATATTTTCAACGCATCTCTATGCCCAACGCACCTTCTGAGAATATGGTCGGGTCCTCTGCGATAGAGACAAGGATCATCCCATAAATAAAATTTTAATTCGTGAAAGAATTTCTTACGGTGCTGCGCTGAGTATTCTTCTGGCAAGATTCCTACGGCAAGGTAGTTTGCAATGTCTGCAAACCATGGTTCTTCCTCGTTGATTACGAACAGCTTTTCGTCCAGAAATTCTTCTGCGATAGGGACCCTTGGCGCATCATCTTTCCCATTGTCTTCCAATCGCGACAAGTGGTCAGCAATTAAATTTTCACTCCCCTTCTTGTCTTTGATCTCTAGATCAAATTCTTGCGGCAATAGAATCCATCTAATCAGCCTAGGCTTTGCATCCTTCTTTGAGATAAGGTATTTTATTGCCGCATGGTCTGTGAAAACTATGACTTTTGAGCCAATCAGATAAGCACGAAATTTATCAAACGCATACACAACCGCCAATAATTCCTTCTCAGTTGTTGTGTAGTTTGTCTGTGCTTCATTTAATGTCCGAATGGCATAATAAATGGGGTGAAGATTCCTTTCCTTTTTCTGTGCCAACACTGCACCTACCGCCACGTCACTAGCATCACACATCACGACAAAGGGCTCTTTCCAATTTGGGGTTGCCAGGATAGGTGCACTTACTAATGCATGCTTTAGATTCTCAAATGCTTCAACGCATTCGTTGGAAAATTCAAATTTCCTATTAGCTTCCAGCAATGTGCAGAGTGGTTTCGAGATTTGTGAGAAGTTTCTGATGAATCTGCGATAGAAACCCGCATGTCCAAGGAAACTGCGAACTCCCTTAACAGATGTAGGCGGTGGTAAATTCTTAATAACATCAATTTTTGCCTTATCCACTTCAATACCTGTGCTTGATATGTGGTGGCCTAAGACAATTCCTTCTTCTACCATAAAATGGCATTTTTCCCAATTCAGCACCAGATGTGTCTCTTTGCATTTTTCGAATACTTGCTCTAGTTGCTTCAGACAGTCTGCGAAAGACTTCCCATATACTGAGAAGTCATCCATGAAAACTTCTACGGATTTTTCTAGAAGTTCGGAAAAAATCGCCATCATACACCTCTGGAACGTTCCAGGTGCATTACACAGTCCAAAAGGCATCCTTCTAAATGCAAAGGTGTCGTATGGGCAAGTGAATGTTGTCTTCTCTTGGTCTTCTGGCGCAATGGTGATTTGATTATATCCTGAGTATCCATCTAGAAAACAGTAGTAAGCTTGTCCTGCAAGTCGGTCTAACATTTTATCGATGAATGGAAGAGGAAAATGGTTCTTTTTGGTGATCGCATTCAGCTTGCGATAGTCCATGCAGATGCGCCAACCTGTAGTGGTGCGGGATGGAATTAGCTCGTTGTTTGCGTTTGCCACCACTGTCATGCCTCCCTTCTTCGGCACGCACTGGATTGGGCTCACCTATTTGCTATCTGCGATGGGGTATATCACACCTGCGTCGAGCCATTTAATTATCTCCTTTCGCACTACTTCCATCATTGCGGGATTTAGCCTTCTTTGTCTCTCAATGAATTCATTGGATTCATCTATCAAACGAATTTTGTGCATGCAATAAGAAGGACTGATACCTTTTATGTCTGCTAAACTCCATCCAATGGCCTCCTTGTGTCTTGCGAGAACTTCCATCAGTAGATGTTCTTGCGATGAGTCAAGCTTCGATGAGATTATGACTGGGGGTGATTCTTTTTCCCCCAAGAATTTATACTTCAAATGCGTTGGCAAGGGTTTAAGCTCTAGCGCAGGAGGTTGCATTATGGAAGGCAAGGCGGGAACTCTTCCTTCCATGTCTAATATGTGGGTCACTTCCTCATGTTGTGACAAGATGCGGGTTCCTCTTTCTTGATCTTCCTTGGCTCCTTTTTCTGTGGAACTGGCCGCATTTGAAAGTAATTCTTGCGGAGAGCATATATCCATGTGGGCTATCATGTTGCATTCCTTAGGATCATCAGGATATTTTAGGGAAGAGAGAACATTAAAGACAACCTTCTGATCATTCATGTGCATAGTCAGTTATCCCTTTTGTACGTCAATCAGAGTCTGTCCTATGGCAAGGAACGGTCTTCCCAAAATAATGGGAATCTCTTTGTCAGCTTCATAGTCCAAAATGATGAAATCTGTAGGAAAATTAAATTTGTCAACTTTGACTAATACGTCTTCGATCTTTCCCTCAGGGTGGACTACAGATCTATCTGCTAACTGAAGTGTAATGGTGGTTGGTCTTGCTTCTCCGATCCCTAGGCGTTTGTAGACAGATAATGGCATTAGATTGATGCTTGCGCCTAGATCACATAATGTTTTGCCGACATCGATTCCTCCTATCGAGCAAGGAATTGTGAAACTGCCAGGATCCTTCAATTTTGGGGGAAGCTTGTTGGCAAGTATCGCGCTACATTCACTGGTTAACGTAACCGTTTCAAACTCCTTCCATGGCCTTTTGTTCATCAAAATGTCTTTCAAGAATTTAGCATAGCTTGGCATCTTTTCTAATGCCTCCACAAGTGGGACATTGATATGCAATTCTCGCAAAACATTCAAAAATTTCTTAAATTGAGCCTCATCATTCTTCTTTCGCAACCTTTGCGGGAAAGGTAGCGTGGGCTTATATGCGTCAGGCTCTTCTTCTACGTGCGCTTTCTTCTTTTCGGATTCTTCTTCTTGCGTCATTTTTTCTTCTTTCGGCTGGTCGTGCCCTTCTGTGGTTGCGCTTTTGCATGGGTCATCTTGTGTTGGTAGAGGTTCATTCATCTGTAATTGTCTTCCACTTCGTAGAGTCACCGCATGGCAGTGCTCTTTCCCTTTTGGATCCTTTGTATTGCTGGGCAATGTTCCTGCAGGCCTGTTTCTTAATTCTGACGCAAGCTGTCCAACTTGAATCTCTAGACTGCGGAGAGATGCGGCTTGGCTCTGAACTACTGCGTCATTCTTGGCCATATATTCTTTCTGACTGGTCATGAATTCCCTCATCATGCTTTCTAATGCGTTTGAGGCTGATGCTCTGGTGCTTCCTCCTCCATCCATGTTGCGCTGGAAATGTTCCTGCACAGATTGGCCATTGTTAGAATTGAATAATCTTGGCGCATGATTTATATTACCTTGTTGTTGTTTATTCGCGTTTCCATTCCATGAGAAATTTGGGTGATTTCTCCATCCTGGGTTATATGTGCTTGAATATGGGTTGTTGCGCGTCACTCCTTGCGCTCCCACATATAGAACTGATTCTGGGTTTGAAGGACATTGGTCATGCGTGTGTCCTTCACCGCAAATTCCGCATCCAACTGCGTTGAGTTGTGGGATCAAGGGTGCGGTGCTTGCTGTGAGCGCATCCATTTTTAAGGTCAACGCTTCAATTTTTGCGTTTACTGATGTCATAGGCTCTACTTCAAAACTTCCTGAATTAGCCTTAAATGGTCTTCGTCGCCTATCTTCCGCAGATCCCCACTCATAGTTATTCCGTGCAATTCGATCTAGAATTTCATGGGCTTCATCATATGTTTTTCTGAGTAGTGCACCATTTGCGGATGAGTCTACCAAGATTTGTGAATTCTTGTTAAGACCAACGTAGAAAGTTTCTAGCTGAATGCACAGTGGTAAACCATGATGCGGGCATCTTTGTAGCAGGCTCTTGAATCGTTCCCAAGCTTCACTCAATGTTTCATCATCTTGGTGCGCGAATGTCATTATTTCCTTTCTTAATCTTGAGTTTGCGGTAGGTGGAAAGTATTTTTCTAGGAATTTTTCTGCCAAAACGTTCCATGTTGCGATGGAGTTTGCTGGCTGTTGATATAACCATACTTTCGCCGCATCTCTCAGAGAGTAAGGAAATAATATGACCTGAAGTTGTTCTGGTGTAACTGATAACTGCCCAAAAGGTAGTTATTTAGGCTTCATTTATATAAGGATTTGTGTGTCTTTAATGCTTAATAGGGTTGGTTTTAGAGAGATATTACATGATTTAACCCATTTGGAAGAATGGAAGCTTTGGAAATCACTTTATGTAGATTATGCTGCTGAGCGACTGGAGGGAGCAAATTCTATGCTGCAACAAAACTGAGAGCAGAAACTGCCACATCACAGCTCGTTAGCCAACTTCATGAACCGACTTCTATTGAGATATTTTCAGGATAAAGGATCAAGGAGAGCCTTACACGTGTCCTAGTTGACCTAATTCAAGCCTCCCATCCTTCTATAAAAGGAAGTAGCCGTCAAAGTCAAAGGCATTCCATGTTTTCTCTTGGAAGTCGAATAGTATAGGGATTGAAGATCATCAAGAACACCATCATCCGCAAGCTGATTAGGGAGTTTATTTTCCTTCTTAATTTGTGGTTATGGACATGCATACTCAGATTGTAATTCGTATTCCTATGCCTGTTATGAACTAAGTAGCTTAGGGTGTTGGTTAGGAATAATGTGATTACTGTGCTTCATCTCTAGTAATAAATTGACTATAGCATTTTCGTTAATTGTTGTGCTTATTCTTATTTGATGCCCGCCTGGCCAGCCGGTATGGATAGCTCTCTCTAGTTTCAGGGATGATTTAGAGAGTGTGTGGCAATTATCCACACTACGATCATTGTGTATTGGTGAACGCCAGTGACTGAGCTAGGGATAGCCAGTTGCCTAGTGCCTGATCGGTCGCACTTCATTGGGGTTGAAACACATCCCAAAAGATTCGGAGTTCCGGGAGGAATCCGCTAATAATACTGCGGGAAATGCATGATCAATAATATTGCTAGAGAATATTTTATAACAATCACTAAAGCCTAACCAGCGCCTGTCTTTAATCTGTCTATCTATTTGTTTACTCGTTGTTCTGTCATTTATTTTGCTTCAACATAATTCCGATAAAACCCAATCATTTTTATTATCTTTGAAACCATTAGAAATTTATACAAAATAGATAAAGTGGAAACGCATTCAGACCTTGAATTGATAATATTACTTGCTGCAGACTGTGTATACTTGCACAGGAATTCTAGAGTATTTCATATCATATTTTTACTCACTCTAGGAACCCAACAGTAACCCCTGGAATGATAAACTTCTTGCAAATGTCAAGGAATGACTTGAGGTGAGAGTGAGGATCTTCTGATGGACTTCCTCCGAATTGTCCTGCAGCTGTCAACATTTGAAACATAACCGGTTTTAGTTCGAACCTCTCTGTTTCTAGAGTGGGTTGAATTATCCCTGGGTTGAAATTGCAATTTGCAGGTGCTGCGTAATCTCTAATTCCTCTGGCCCTATCATCGGCCATTTGGATGGGGTTTAATGGTCTATTTGTTTGGTTTGGTGCTGCCATTTCCCTTGTTTGTCTTCGGGGTCTTCGATTCCTTCTTCTTCTGTGGTATGTTCTATCAATTTCAGGATCTACCTCGAATTCAATTCGTCGGCCGGCACGCATGCACTATTTTTGTTCCTGGAGAAAATGACTCAACAGGAGGCACTGTGAGTATTAATTCAGTGAAAGCTGGAATAAACTTTTGTTGCTAGTTCCCCGGAAACGGCGCCAAAAACTTGATTGGTTATCAGTATAGTTGGTAGAATAGTCGCAGATTTAAATCAATCCAAGTATAAACTGATTAAATCAAGTAGTACCTGATGAGTTCAGGGTCGAATCCACAGGGAAATGGAACAAAAATTATATATTCACTGATTTAATTTCTCCACATGCTAGGTAAGTAAAGAAAATTGAGTAGTGTAGTTTGAATAATAGATGTATTGCGGGAAGAAAATAATATAAATTGAGGAAAAGGACTTAATGCGAAAAATATCAAGGCTATTGCGGTAGCAACCTCATGCGTTTATAAGAGACTTTTAGCGCTAATTCTTGATTAATTGATCCATTAATGCCTAAGTGAGAAAAAATCATTAAGTTTTCCTTCCGGTACTCCTTATGCGTTTTAGCAATAAACTAGCAAATGACTCTTTGCCTAGTTTATGCGTGAAGTTCAGTTCTCGTAATACTTACAAGGGATTGCGTTAGTCACAATGCAATCGAAGCTCAAGCATGCACTATCTTTTAGTGGTAATAATTAAATGCTACCAAGACTACATGACATGCGCTAGCTTGTTCTACTTAGAGAGATCCATATGCATTACCTATCAAGGATTTATCATACTGATACCGCATCCGACTGGCCAAGCGGGACTTAGCAATGAAAAGACTAACACAACTAAGTAGAAAGCAAACAATGTTTCAATTAAACCAAAAATACGCTTACAAGTGGCACTTATCGCCGCATGAAGTGCTTGCGCTAAGCCTTGAAGAGAAGATTTAGCTCATGAAAGCAAAACAAATATACATGAAATGATACATTACACAAGTGTACTCTCAGCTGCAGATTTCTGCAGCTCCTTTGGGAAGTTCTTCTTTTCTCCTTCAACGGCCTCCTCCTCCTTTGAACAGGTGACTTCTATTTATAGGTGAGGGAAGCAAACTTCTTCAAGTCACCAACGGCCAACTTGCAAGTGCACTTGCGTTAGTTGTGTCAGCGCTTAATCATCATTAGGCCACTTGCGCCTTTTTTTAATCTCCTTTTTCGCCTACTTGCTCTGGTTGCGCCGGCGCTTGTCTTTTCACCCATCTTTTTATGTCTTTTGATCATCTTGGAAAGTGTGCCTGCGCTGAAAAGATACTTAAAATGTCCAGATTAGTTGCGTTAGCGCTTTGTATTTATAATTTCTTATCGCATACATGAATATATCCTGCCGCTTATATCAAAGCACTTTCCCTTTTCTTTATGCGCTAAGATAACGCATTGGAGGTTCTTTTTGCCTTCTTTTAGCCTAAATTTAGAGGGTAAATAGCTTGCATTTCGCAAGCAATCACCCGCCCAAGCGAAGGGGAGAATGTCCAACCTTTGACTACAGGGAGCTACCTTTTCCTCAACGCTTTAAAAATTTTAAATTAGATGAGCAGTTTCAGAAATTCCTAGAAATGTTTAAGAAATTGTCTGTGAATATTCCCTTAGTAGATGTCTTGTATAACATGCCTAATTATGAGAAATTCATGAAAGAAATGCTTTCTAGGAAGAAAAGTTTGAAAAAATAAGTTTTTAAATTGGCTAAAAGTAGTAGTACCATCATTTCTGGAAAGATGTCTTCTAAACAGAAAGACCCAGGGAGTTTTACTATTCCCTGCATCATAGGAGAAGTATCTTTCAATAGGGCCTTATGTGATTTAGGTGCTAGTATAAATTTAATGCCATATTCTGTTCACAGGAAGATTGGTTTAATAGGAATGAAGGATACCGACGTCACTCTCCAGCTTGCTGATAGATCGATTAGCCACCCGATGGGTGTTGTGGAGGACATGCTGGTGAAAGTCAACAAATTTATCTTCCCCGTAGACTTTGTGGTACTAGATATGCAGGAGGACAGAGAGGTGCCCATTATTCTAGGTAGACCCTTCTTAGCGACTGGTAAGGCTGAGATTAGTGTGCATACAGGTAAGCTTACCTTGAACATTGATGATGAAAAAGTCGTGTTTAGTATTTTTGGCCAAGATGAGTCTGTATGTAGTTTGCATACATGTTTTTCTATTGGTCCTGAATACTTGACTGACGATGATGAAGAGGTAGAGTATAATCTTGGCCTAGGCTTAGGAGAAGAGCTTATGGATGATGGGGATTTTGATCATAATGCTTTATTAGATTACCCTCTGTTTGAGAATGAGCTTAATGATTTAGAATTGCCTTACTTTGAAAATGAATTAGACCTGCCTGCTTATGAGCACGAAATATCTGCAGTTGATGATTTACCTTCTTTTGAGAATGAATTGGATTAGCCTGAAATCGAGGATTTCGATGATGATATTGATTTGTCTGACATTGAGGATGAGCATGAATTGCATCAAAAAGATTACTTGATAGATAATTTTGAGTTTGATTATGATAACACTGAATTTATCGAGTCTGATCTTGATATTCCTGAATGCATGGACCCTGATAATGTTAATAACTTTGATTCGTGTCCTAATGATGTAGATAGCATAGAATCTGACCCAGAGGAACTCGAATATGTGCATAGTATAGAATCTGATCCATAAATTCTTGAATCCTTTAATTATTCTAATAGTGAGTCATATGATAGCCTAGTTGAATCATTTTTTAATTCTGAGTCTGAGGAATCTACTGAGCATGAAGATATTGAATCTGATGAATGGACTGGCATGATTGATAAGCCACCTTTAGATCCCAGACCGGTAGATATCATAACGCTTGATGACTCTGTTAACAATTATTTTGTGAATAAAGATCTAGAAAAGAGATTTGATGCGGCTACATATTTTCTGGAATATTATTATAACAATCTCTTTGGGAGATTTGCACAAATAGAAAAAACCGGCAAAAGTATGGCAAAAATAGCAAAAAAAATAAAATTATTTGCGAAAATAGCAAAAAATACGTTAAATTACGAAAATATCCTTAGTATCTCCAGTAGTCTATCAGTCTCTATTATTGATAGTCACTGATAGACTTCGATTAATCAGAGTATATCAGTGATAAATACTGATAGACTTTAATGATAAACTTCAATTAATCGGAGTCTATTAGTGATAGACTCTGATAGACTTTGATTAATCGGAGTCTATCAGTGTGTATCACTGTTAGACTATGATAATCATAATATATCAGTTTTTATCGTGTTTAATTCAAGTCTATCAGTGATAGCCACCGATAGAAAACAATTTAATTCAAGGCTATCAGTTTCTATCCATCAGTTTAATTTAAGTCTATTAGTGATAATCACTAATAGAAAACCATTTAATTTAAGGTTATCAGTTTCTATCACTGATAGAAATCATTTTAATTCAAGACTATTAGTTTCTATCACTGATAAAAACCAATTTAATTGAAGTTTATCAGTTTCTATCAGAAATCAATTTAATTGAAGTCTATTGACTTGTATCACTGATAGAAATTAGTTTAATTCAAATCTATCATTTTCTATCGATGATAGAAATCAGTTCATTGAAGTCTATCAGTTTATATCCCTAATAGAAATCAGTTAATTATCAATTAATTGAAGTCTACCAATGATTGTTATTGATAGAAATTAATTTAATTGAAATCTATCAGTAAAGCAATCATATCGGTAATTAGAAACTCATCCAAAATTATTATACTACAATCATAAATTGAACAAGAAATTTAAGTCTCTTATGGTAATTAGAACATAAAATCCAAAAATAACCATTATGAACAAGCGACTCTCAACCAACAATATAATTTTTAAAGCCTAGCACACAAAAACAGGTATGATTTGCAAATTGAAAAGCAGGTTGATGAATGGATGCAAGAACTACAATTTAGAAGATGTGGTATGATCGAAAAATTGATAATGATAAACTATATATTGATCTATTTGTATTACGTAAAATAGGTTATTACTTCATCATCACTAATACAAATTAAAGCGTGACTCTAGATTACAAATTAAATCACAATGTCAGATATATACAACCTCCAATCTCGGGTTCATCTCTGATTAAATGATCCACAACTCGTCTTCTCCAATTGATACCATCCAATCGCACCCAAGAAACTGAAATTCGAGCATTCATCAAAGTTTTAGTAATTATGTTTCAGTCGATCATAAAAATTGAGACTAAAATCACAGATAAATCCTAGAGAAAGGAAAAGAGGACAAATGAAATTTCTTAGACTACCGCCCTTCCGAAGTGAAATTTGATCCAATAGATCAAGTGATAGAACATCTAGAAGCAAAAGTTAAAGCTAAAGACATGATACCTCACTTTTTTTTTAAATCATAAATGACATTAGTTCTTGACAGCTAAAACGATTAACGAAGAAGCGCAAGCTTTGGCTATAGTGTAGAGCTTCAACGAACTGGAATAAGATGAAGAAGAAAAGCAAAATCAAAATAGAGGAATGAAAAATTAAGAATAAAGAAAAAGATGAAGAAGAAAAGAAAAATAAAAAAAATAGGAATGAAAAATTAAGAAGAAAGAAAAATATGAAGAAGAAAAGAAAAATAAAAAAAGAGGAATGAAAAATTAAGAAGAAAAAAAAAAAGCTAAAGAAGAAAAGCAAAATCAAAGAGAAAGAAAAACTCAAGAAGAAAGTAACGCACAACAATTTAGAAATAGGGGTAAAAACAGAATAAAAAACTTCATTTAGAAAAATTGCTATATTTGCAATTCTTTTTACCTTGTGCTAAATTTGCAATTATAGATATTTAATTTGTCACCCACTGCAATTACTCAATCTCTTTAGTGATGATGGGCCAGGGGAATGTTTTTTTCTCCCCTGTTTGCAGTGTGCAATTCGGTGCGTGATTTCTTGCAGGGCCCAGAGGATGATGAAAACTTTTATTTCGAGCCTCCGTAAGCGTGCCGAGCCTCGTCTAGCTAAAGACGTTAAAGAAAGTGATGCTTGGGAGGCAACCCAAGGATTAAAGTTTAGATGGTTGTTTTTGCGGTAAATAATTTTCTTTGCTCCATGATCCAATTTTGTTTTGCAGGATCACCCTAGCAAATCCCAAAATTCAAAAAATCCCATTTTTCTGGATCCAAAGGAGGAGGATGAAGCGCTCCTAGCTCAGGGAAGTCTCAGTATCCCTCTTTATGCTTTACTGTTTTTAAAACATTGGGGACAATGTTTAGTTTAAGTTTGGGGGGGAGGCTTTCACTGTGTTGAGCATATTTAAATTCTGTTGGATGCATGAATATATAGCTATGATACCCAAGGATGTGATTTTAGAAGTTTTGGGAGAAAATGGTTTATATGTTGTGGAATCTGGGAGCACGGTAGAAATTTGTTAAATTTTAAATTTTTTTTGATACTTAGTTTTGATGTCTAAAGCAAGCAATAGTCTTATCTAATGACGTCTTTGAAAATCTAGATTCTTATTATGATTCTTAAAGTTTGTTGTCACCCCGATAGGCTAAGTTGCTAATATTAGGAAGTTCATGCTTGATTGTTCGAAAGAGTTAGGTAGGGAAAAAAATGCTATGTCTGCTGAGAGAAAAGCAAAAGCAACAAAAGAAAATGAGAAAAGAAAAATTTGTTGCAAAAGAAAATTTTTGCTTGCATAAAAGAAAAAGCCTAGGGGTAAAAAGAGCTACCTACGGTGTGATCAGTTAGGTCAACCAAAGAATAAAATTAGGGTTAAGGGTCCCTGCACCGTAGTGTGAAAGCTAGTACCATTAGATATCAAAATGCAAGTTTGGAGGATTAGCAAAAGAAAAAGAAAAAAAAATCGCTGGTGAGTTTTGCTCCCCCATGAAAAAGAAAAATACCAGGCACCCTAGTATTTTTTTTTTTTGTATGATAGAAGAACTTCGACCTATTAGGGGCTCTTAGCCAGTGTAGAGGGAAAACAAATGGAGAAAGTCATAAGACTAATCAAGGTTAGTAAAAGAATCAATAGATAAGTCTTGAGCATGCTATTCATTAATCTTAAGTTCAAACTAGTTTAAGATTTCTTCAAGAGTATGCGGTGCTAGCTTATTCCACTTGCATGTTTTCCATTCTATCTTAAAAATTCCAAAATCATTGAGGCTTGAACGATTCTATTTCATGCATCTTTAGAATTTATTTTGCTCGGGACTAGCAAAAGCTTAAGTTTGGGGGTGTGATAGCGAGCAGAAATGTCGCTATTTTAGTCCCAATTTATTAGGCTTTTCTGTGCTTTAATTGTGTTTTTATTGAAAATATTTAATGTAATTTGTCATTTGGTCTTTAGGAGCAAAGTTGTGGATTTTGGGGAAAAAGTGCCCATAATGAAGCCATTCAAGCCCAAATTACATGCTTGGATCAAAAGGGGAGTCAAAAGAGATCAATCATGTGAAAAAGACCCAAATAAAATGAAGTGGAGGCCCAAAAAGAAGCCCAAACCGCAGCTGGAAAATATGGAAAATGCACAGCGTCGAGACGCTGTCCATTTCTTGGGCGCGAAGCTGATGTCGTCACAGCATCGCGACGCTGTGCCAATCAGCGTCGCGACGCTACCCCCTGTCCAGGCCTATAAAAGGCGCCCCTTGGTGCCTCATTTTACCATCAATCACCATTTCCTCCATTCTTTCCTTCCTTCCTTTGGCTCCTTTGGAGCCTCTCTCAAGGCTTTCTAGCCTTTTTTAGAGCTTTTTCTTTAGTGGGAAAATTTTGGAGAATTTTGGGGAGCATCCTAGGAGGCTCAAGGAGTGTTCGGCGGGACTCCGAGCGTCAGCGAAGGGATTTTTTGACGGTTTCCTTTCCTTTTATTATGCTCTTAATTATGCTTTCTATTGTAAATTTTGTGGATATTTTAGCTATGTATAGCTAAACCCCAATTTGGGGTCTTGAAATGAAATTATAGTCAAAATGTTGTTATAATTACCTGTCTCTTTCCCTTTTTCCTAATTATTTGTATGGATGTGCTTAATGCTTTATGCAATCTGGCCAATTGTGTGATAATTCGATTCTTAATGGAAACTCGTCAGAGAGAAGTTAGGATAGATCGTAATCGATTCAACTAGTTTAATTGTTCGTCGTGACAACGGAATTAGTTGATTAAACTTAGATTCCTAAAATGAATCAGAGCGTAGTAATTAATGATTGTAATGGCGCTAAGGACACTTAGGTTGTTAAAATGAATTAATTACAATTGGGGGAAACCGACAGGAGAACGTATGTGATTAACGGAGATTCTAAGATTATAATTAGTTGGGCAATGAGAAAGGATAATTATAATAAATGTTTAGCTAATAATTTATTTTCAAGACCCCTCTTCCCATTAAAAACTCTTTCTCCACATTTTATTTTTCTCGATTGATTAAATTTTCTCTTTAATTGCTTTGATTTTTAAATTTATTTGATTGCATGATCCGGTCCCTAAATATTATTTCGCCTAAGTACTTTTAGTGCTCAAGGAATCTTTGCTTGCTTAATTTTCCCTTCGCCTCTCTGTGGATTTGATACTCGGTATTACCTACCATTTTATATTACTTGTGACGACCCGTGCACTTGTGGTGAGCAACACGGGTTTTAGTCGGCTTTACCGCCATCTAAACACGTTGACGCTGATTGGATAATTCTTTGTTATAGAATGTGTTTCTTTGTGAGTTTCGTCTTCTGATTGCTTCTTATTTTATATTGCTATAGTATTTTGGATTTGGTTTGTATCATTAGCATGCGCAGTAGGTTAGATTGACGCCCTAACTTGCACCTCGTATGTTAATAATATGCTAAAGAATTGATTTCCAAGTAGCTAATGGATAATTAATTCAATAGTTAGCACATAGACCGATTCGCGGGCACGGGTCCCAAGAGCAATTCTCTGACTTTGTTGCTTGACACGATAGGTATAGGATCCAAAATAGCATTAGAAGTAATATAGGCCTAATTACTTCTAATGTCCTAATCAATCCACTAGACTCAAAGAAATTGGTTAATTGTTTGATTTGATGGTTTGATCGGATTAATTAGTTAACCAATTAGAGTCTAATTCGATGGACGGTGTATTATCGGGTTAGATGGCTTAGGTGGTCTTAGGGCCTTTTCTAGGTTCAGATTAGATCGATTGGGCAATTAAGCAAAATTAGTTAGTGATAACTGCCCAAAAGGTAGTTATTGAGGCCTCATTTATATAAGGATTTGTGTGTCTTTTGTGCTTAATAGGGTTGGTTCTAGATAGATATTACATGTTTTAACCCATTTGGAAGAATGGAAGCTTTGGAAATCATTTTGTGCAGAATCTGTTGTTGGGCGACTTGATGGAGCAAATTCTGTGCTGCAGCAAAACTGGGAACAGAACTGCCACATCACAACTCGTTAGCTAACTTCATGAACCGACTTCTGTTGAGTTATTTTCGAGATAAAGGAGCAAGGAGAGCCCTACACGTGTCCAAGTTGACCTAATTCAAGCCTCCTATCCTTCTATAAAAGAAAGTAACCGTCCAAGTCAAAGCCATTCCAACTTTCCTTGGAAGCCGAGTAGTATAGAGAGATTAGAGATTACCAAGAACACAATTGTTCACTAGCTGGTTGAGGAGATTATTATTTTCTTTATTATCTTGGGACTATGGACATGCCTACTCAGATTGTAATTCATGTTTCCATGTTTATTATGAACTAATTAGCTTTAGATGTTGGTTAGGAACATGTAGTTGTCGTGCTTAAACTTTAGTAATATATTGATTATTGCATCTTGGTCAATTGTTGTGCCTATTTCCATTTTATGCCCGTCTGGCCAGCCGGTGTGAATACCTCTCTCTAGTTTCAGGGATGATTTAGAGAGTGTGTGGCAATTATCCACACTACGATCATTGTGTATTGGTGAACGCCAGTGGCTGAGCTAGGGATAGCCAGTTGCCTAGTGCTTGATCGGTCGCACTTCATTGGGGTTGAAACACATTCCAAAAGATCCGGAGTTCCGGGAGGAATCCGCTAATAATACTGCGAGAGTTGTATGATCAATAATATTGCTAGAGCATCTTTCTAAACAATTACTAAGCCTAACCAGCGTCTGTCTTTAATCTGTCTATCTATTTGTTTATTCTTTGTTCTGTCATTTACTTTGCTCCAGCATAATTCTTATAAAACCAAATCATTGTTACCATCTTTGAAACCATTAGAAAGTTACACAAAATAGATAAAGTGGAAGCTAATTCAGGACTCGGATTGATAATATTACTTGTTGCATATTGTGTATACTTGCACAGGAATTCTAGAGTCTTTTAAATCATATTTTACTCACTCTAGGAACCCAACAAGTTTTTGGCGCCGTTGCCGGGGACTTGAATAAGTTTTTATCTGATTTGTTTTGTGTATGTGTTTTAGTGGTTTGGTGTTAGAACTTTTTTATTGTGTCTTTTTGTTTTTGCAGGTGTGAGCTTGGTGCATGAGCGATCCGCCTGGGGTAAAGTTCGGGCATGATCCAGAAATCGAGAGGACATTCAGGATCAGAAGAAGAGAGCAGCGCAGGAACCAGAACCAGATGGAGAACGTTCCACGCCCTTTGGAGGGTCCTGAAGGTCCAACAGACCCCCAGAATCGTTTGCTACAGCAAAACCCGCTGTTTGAACAAAATGAGCAGCAAAATAATCAGGTTGAGAATCCTATCTTGATAGCGAACGATAGGACCAGAGCCATTCGAGCGTATGCTGTCCCAATGTTTAATGAGTTGAATCCAGGGATTGCACGTCCCCAAATCCAAGCGGCGAATTTTGAAATGAGATCGGTAATGTTTCTGAAGGTGTTCATATAACACATGAGGAAGCAATTGAAGATCAAAAGCACTTAAGACATTCAATTTTACTCCTAAAGCATGCATGTTCTAGAAAGGGTAGAAAAGAGAGTAAATGAGTACCAACCTCTTTGATGCTCACTTGTAAGGAACTCCTTGTGATATTATCTTTCTCCAACTTCTCTTGGACAACCTTTAGTGTCTTCCCTACTATTCTCTTGAGCCTAGAAAGACTTGTGAGAGTCTATAGAAGAAAGAAATAGGAAGGGAATGTTTGGTGGTACAAGCTTTTGGAAGGAGATGAAATGAGAGAGAATTTGAGGGAGAAAATTTGCAGCATAACACTAAATGAAAGCTTGTTTCTCTTGAATCTAATTCAAGCCCCTTTTATAGACCTCTCCCATGCAAAGACAAGCTTCATGACACTTAGCCACATGGTCAAGATGCAACTCAAAGTGGATTCTAGGTGTCTACTTCACAACACATGCATCTAATGCATGTTTGTGTTGTTTTCCACTATGTATCATTATGCAAGAGTGGAAAAACCACTAAATCCACTATGAATTGAATCCTAATTGTGAATTTTCAGCTTTCAATTCATTTCAAATTCAATTCAAAATTGAAATTGATTTCTAGGCAATTAATTAGGACATTTCCAAGTAATTTTGATATGATTGATCCAATCAATCTTTATCACCTAATGCAATGAATTATATATGATTCCTAATACATATATATGGTATTTAAAACACTTTTAAATACCTCATCTCTCAATTCCTAATTTAATTCATAATTAAATCATTGTGTCGAACATGTTTTACGATAAAACCCTATTTCCCGTTTTTGAACGATTCAAAGTTTCCTATCAAAATATTCTAAGCTTTATTCCGATATGAGCTAGTAGAGGGACCTAATGGACCTATAGATCATGGGCTCCAATGATTCGAGGCTAACCGACTAATCTCATTATCAAAGTTATCCAACATTCGTTAACTACCGGGACACTCCACTATAGCTCGATAGTTGCACTCCCCTCACTATAGATATATTTCCGTCCACTTGATTTAACCATGTTTAGTACGTCGTTCCTTCACAAGTTTTTCGTAGCTATAGCTAGGTCAAATAACCGTTACACCCCTATAGTACTTCTTGTTCCTTAAGTTCCACTAATCCTCTAATGAACAATCGGTTTGCGGTCCAACCATCAAACCTAAGTTCCTCTTGATCCAACGAGAGGGTGGGGCCCCTTGTTCAAGTCTTGGAGTTAGTACTTAAGAGAACAAACTCTCTGCTATCCCTGAAATGGGTAGGAGTGAATTCCGTCTTGCGAAACTATGTCCCCAGCTATCTATTCGATCTTATCCCCAAAATGGTAGGCTTGTCAAGTCGGCGATGCTAGCCACTCTCACCCATGCAGATCAAAGGATAATCTCGCATAAACAGGAGTTCATAGACAGCTCAGGATTAAGAACGAGTTACCTAGGTCATCTATGAGAAATAGTCAGTTTCTTCAGTAAACGACGTTATAAAGAGAAAGTGACTTATTTCGTGGTCCAGTCTTATGCAAACTCATTGCATAGGACGCCCCCACTCGCATGTCACCACATGAACGATTTAGGATCTCATCGTTTGTACTTAATACAAAGTGGGTCGCGTCCATAGTGTCTCCAGGATAAGGTACCCAACCTTATCCTTATACTATAGACTATTTTGACTATAAACTTGAACTTGATCCAATGATATGTCCCTACATATAGTTCAAGTATTCATTTTATAGCCAAGGATCTTAGTTTATTGGATTTAGGTTAATCATTCGCAATTTACATATTCAATAACATCTTTTACTGAATAACCTCAATAACGTCTTTATTGGAAATAGAATATGTTTAATGATTTACAAACTACGAGTTTATAGGACATTAAACCCAACAGTTTCAGATGTTGCAAACCGTGGGGCAATTCCATGCTTTGTCATCTGAAGACCCTCATTTACATCTTAAGTCTTTTCTAGGAGTTAGCGATTCTTTTGTAATTCAAGGAGTGCCTAGAGATGCTCTTAGATTAACTTTGTTCCCCGTATTCTCTTAGAGATGGAGCGAAGGCATGGTTAAATTCTTTTGCTCTAGGGTCAATTAGGATATGGGATGAGTTAGCTGAAAATTTTTTGAGTAAATATTTCTCACCTAATAGAAATGCTAAATTAAGGAGTGAAATAGTAGGGTTTAGGCAACTTGAATATGAGACTTTTAGTGAGGCTTGGGAAAAGTTTAAGGAGCTTTTGCGAAAGTGTCCCCACCATGGCTTACCTCATTGTATTCAAATGGAAACATTTTACAATGGTTTAAATGGAGTAACCCAAGGTATGGTCGATGCTTCGACTGGAGGGGCCCTTTTGGCAAAAACTTTTGATGAAGCCTATGAAAATTTAGAAAGAATATCTATTAATAGTTGTCAGTGGTCAGATGTTAGAAGTGTTGGGTTTTATGCCCTAAAACTCGTAGATAGTGAATGTAACCGTTGACCGGATATTAATGAAATAATATTGATATATTTTTCCATTAATTGTTATTAGTTATTTTATATATGTCTTTGCCTAATAATAACCCTAATCCAATAAACTAGACATCCAAGGCTGTAATATGAGTCTTGAACTATATGTAGCGACATATGGGATCATTGTTCAAGAAACAGCCTAAAGGGTCTATAGTATAGGGATAAGACTGGGTGCCTTATCCTGGTGACACTATGGATACGGCCCACTTTGTATTTGATACAAACGCTGCGATCCAACGCGTTCGTGTAGGAGACATGCGAGTGGGGGTATCCTATGCAATGAGTTTGCATAAGACCGGACCGCGAAATAGTAACCACTGGTTATAACACGGTTAACTAGTTGGTTTTCTATTTCACTAGGACGACCTAGACAACTTAGTCTTAATCCTGAGTTGATTATGGACTCCTGCTCATGAGAGATTGTCCTTTGATTTGTATGGGTGAGAGTGGCCAATATGCCGACTCAATAAGCCTACCACTTTGGGGACAAGACCGAATGGGGAGCTGGGAACATAATCGTACAAGATGGAATTCACTCCTTCCCGACTTTAGGGAAGCAGATGAGTGTTCCCTTAAGTGGTTACTCCGAGTCTTGAACAAAGGGCCCTACCCTCTCAATGGCACGAGAGGGTTTTCTGTTTGATGGTTGGACCACAAACAGGTTGTTCATTAGAGGAGAATTGGTACTTAAGGAAATAGAGGTAACCCAGGGGTAAAACGGTAATTTGACCCAGCTGGTGTTACGGACACTCGTGAAGGACTAACTAGTCGATATTGGTCTAGATCCGTGGACACAGAAAATATGTCTGCAGTGAGAAGAGTGCAACTGTGAGTCTATAGTGGAATGTACACACAGTTAACGAATATTGATTAATGTGGTTAATGAGTTTGACCAATTAATCTCACATCGTTGGAGCTTCTGATCTGCAGGTCCATTAGGTTCCACTGGTAGCTCGTAAAGTAATTTGAGGCAACTAAGTAATAAAAGTAAATTGAAAATGTTCAATTTATTAAGGGAAACAAATATAATATATATTGATATATTATTATGAGAGAAATTAATATTTGAAAAGTTCAAATATAAATTTATGGAAGTTTGAAAGAGTTCAAAATAATGAATGAATTAATTTAAGGCCTAAAATGTGTTTGGGCAAATTAATTAATTCTAGGCCGGGAATTAAATATGTGATATTTAATTGGTGGTTAATTAATTAAAGAATTCATTAACCGAGAATTAATCAATTATGGAAATAATTAATCACTTAAGGAAGTGATTAATCATTTATGGAAATGATCTAATCACTTATGGAAGTAATTAGTCATTTGTGGAAAAGATTAATCAATTATGGAATTGATTGATCATGATTGATTAATTAAGGAATAAGATTGAATCAATTATGGAAAAGATTGATTTAATTGAATATTTTATTCATGGCCTTTCTTCTATAAATAGAACACTAGACCTAATTGGTCATGACACTTGACACTCTTGAAAGACAAGACCTAGAATTCTCTCTAACCTCCCTCTTAGAGAAAGACTCCCACAAGTCTTTAGCCTCCTAGACTCAGAGACATACCGGTGTAACCTCTGTGGTGATTGTGTCAATCAAAGAAGAAATTTCCAGCGAAGAAAAGCAAAGGCGGCTGCTGCGTTTTCGTTCGTGGAGCGTCATTGGCGAAGAACGGTCAAGTCTTCAACGAAGGTTTGTAACGGTTCTTCCTCTTTTCTTTAGAAAAGTTATAAAAATAAATTTAGATTTATTTTAGCATGTTTAAACCAATTTTACAGCAGCTTTAAAGGTTGTTTAAAGTTTTGTTTGAGTTATCGTAACGGTATTTTAATGTTAATTAATATACGGCGTAAGGTCCAATCGATGCGCTTCCGCTGCGTGGGGACTTTTATTCCCTTCAATCGGCATCAGAGCCATCGCTGTCCCTATTAATTAATTTTAAAAAGTTGTGATAGGCTCTAATAGGTGGGATTTATGCATAATGTACGTTCGATTTGCATTGAACTGTTTGGGTTAATTTTATGGCCATAGATTTTTTTTAGGGAAAAATACACTTTTGGTCCCTGAGGTTTGGGTTAAGTTACACTTTAGTCCCTGAGTTTTCAAACTTAACAAAAATACCCTTGAGGTTTGAGATAAGCAGCATTTTGGTCCCTGCCGTTCAGTTTGCCGTTAAAGGGTAACAGAATGCTGACGTGGAAACATTTTTTTAATTAAAAAATTCTTTTTTTTTTTTATTTTAAAATAAAAAGAAATAAAAACAATAAAATATTATTATTTTCATTATTTTTAAATCTCTCTCTCCTCCCACTCATCTTCTACCAACATCTTCCTCCCTTTTCAAATCTCCGGCGGCCTAAGTCTGCGGTGGCCGGCCGCCGCCGACTCCTGGCGAACGGCGGCGACCACCAAACTTTTTTTTTTCTTTTCTTCTTTTTCTCTTCTTCATCCTCTTCTTCTTCTCTCTTTCTCTCTTTCATTTCTTCTTTCACTTATTTTATTTATTAAAAAACATAACTGGTTCGCCGGCGTCTGAAGAAACGCCAGATCTCGTTGTCATAGCTGGTTCGCCGGCGTGGTTCCAGATCTCGCTTTCATAGCTACTAATCGCCGTAAAATGCGAGAAAGGAAGGAGAACGACCTGGTTCGCTGTCGTCTGAAGAAACGAAAAACACAGATCCCGCCGTTTATTTGAAGAACATGTTCGCCGTCGTCGTCGAGCTTAAAAATCCGTCTCCGATTGCAGTTGTCTGAAGAACATGGAACCTCCGTTGAGCTTGAAACCCATCTTCGCCATCTTCTGAAGAACATGGAACTGCTCGAAACCCATCTCCGATCGCAACCGTCTGGAAAAACGCCCTCTTCATCTCCACCACTCGAAACCCATCTTCGATCTTCGTCCGACCTCCAGATCTGAAACGCCTTCGTCGTCCCAGACAGTCTTCACCGTTGGATCTGAAAGTGGATTCGCCCGACCTCTAGATCTGACTCGCCACTCTGGTTCAGATCGGTGCTCCGACGCTTCCAGATCTGATTTTCAGTCCTTAATTTTTTTTAAAAAAAACATAAAGACAAGAAGGAGGAAGGAAGAAGAATAAAAGAAGGATACGAAAAAAAATAAAAAAATCTTGCGGCTGCCGGCCGCCGGCAGCTGTCGTCGGCCGGCGGAGTTATGTGGTGGTGAAGATTTAGGGTTGAAGAAGAAGGAGGAGGATTAGGTTGAAGGAGAAGAAATGAAGGAGAGAGAAATTACAAATATTAAAAAAGTAATATATTTTAATTATTGTAATTATTTTAATAGATTTTTATTTTAAAAAATCAGAAAATAAATTTTTTTAATAAAAATAGATGCCACGTCAGCAACTGTTAAAGATTTAACAGAAAAATTAACGGCAGGGACCAAAGTGCTCCTTATCTCAAACCTCAGGGGTATTTTTGTTGAGTTTGAAAACTCAGGGACCAAAGTGTAACTTAACTCAAAACTCAGGGACCAAAAGTGTATTTTTCCCCTTTTTTTATGTGATTTTGATCATGTAAGGTCCGGTGTTTTGGGTATTTTATGTAAAATCGAGTCCTATGTAAGTCCGGGTCTAGAATAGGATTTTATGAGATGAAAATCGGAGCAATCGCCGCTGAAATCGGGGCCAAAATCGGAGAATCGATGCTGCTGCCGCCCACATTCTGCCTCCAGACGCAATAGCGTCAGGACGCTACTTCAACAGCGTCTCGACGCTGTCTCGATACCGAAGGCGCTCGGTAAGGAAAGCACACAGCGTCGGGACGCTACCTCAACAGCGTCTCGACGCTGTCTCGATTACGCAGGCGCCAGATAAGGAAAACGCACAGCGTCGGGACGCTATCATCCCAGCGTCTCGACGCTGTCACGATGGAGGCGCGACCTAGGGTTTCAACAGGCGCGGTTCAAGGCGTGGCTGGTCCGGTTCGGCTGGGCTGGGACCTATTTTGTCTGGTTCAGCCAATTTCTGCATGGTTCGTGATTTTGAAGGCCGGTTCGAGGTGGTTCGGGGCGGTTCGTGCTGTCTAGACCAATTCCGGAGCTGTACATGGATTTTTAGGATAGAATTTAGCTAAATTAATGTAATTTAATGCTTTATTTTATCATAGGGGCCAAAATTAACCGGTTCAATTGTTATTTATATGCTTTATGGATGTCATATAGAATATTTAATCCCACCTTAGGTTATAAACATGCTCATGCATTTTTTATATATTATAAATTGTTATAATGTATGTTTAAATGCATGGTTTTTGTTTTCATATTTTTAATATAAGTGTATATTAATTATATGAAAAATTGGAAAGCATGAAGCATGTCATTACTTAAATTAAATATAAATAGTTATGTTTAATGTGATGAATGAAGCATGCTTGATTGATTTTCTTGATTGGCTTATAATTGTTATAATAAAAGAAAATCAAAAATTGCATGAAGCATGAAACATCCATAGTTAATAATATAATTGTTATATTATTCATGCAATTAGTGTGGTTTAATTATTTAATTTGAATGAGATTGTTGAATGAATTAAACCCTAGATTCTTGATTATAGGATTAATCATTAAAATTTGAAATAGATCTTTAATATTAATGATTAGAAACCGTTAATCTATAATCAAGATTTGCATGCAAACATAAGATCATAGGATGAATTGGATTAATTTTAAATTGTTTAAAATTAATTAGACCTAGATCAGTTTCTAATAGGATTAGAATCTTTTCTTACTTAGTATTTAAAAATAGTTTTAATTGACTAAGTAGGAAAAACATTGCTATGATTATAAGGGAACTCCACCGGTAAGGTAAGGAACAGGTAAAGGCAGTAACTCTAAGGAGTGGTAAGCCATTAGAAGAAAAAAATGAGCCTAGTAAGACCCAAGATATAAATAAAAATGGTGATAAAAATGTTGTTGTTGAGAAAGAGTTGGAGTCTGGTCAGGGTGCTGGAGGTAGCAATAAAAATGCTAGAGCATCTGGTTCTGTTCTAGATGTAGAACCACCTTATGTGCCGCCCCCACCTTATGTACCACCTCTACCTTTTCCACAAAGGCAAAAGCCTAAGAGTCAGGACGGTCAATTTAAAAAGTTTTTAGAGATTCTTAAGCAATTGCATATAAATATCCCTTTAGTAGAAGCTATAGAGCAAATGCCTAATTATGCTAAATTTCTTAAGGATATTTTAACTAAAAAGAAGAGGTTAGGTGAGTTTGAAATTGTATCTCTTACTGAGGAATGTAGTGCTATTCTTAAGAATGGAGGATTGCGATTTAGGTGCGATTTAGGTGAGTTTGAAATTGTATCTCTTACCCAAGGCTAAGGATCCAGGGTCATTTACTATACCTTTGTCTATAGGTGAAAAAGTGTTAGGTAGAGCACTTTGTGATTTAGGTGCGAGCATTAACCTTATGCCTTTTTCGGTCTTTCGGAAGCTTGGCATTGGTGAAGCTAGGCCTATCACAGTCACACTCCAACTAGCTAATAGGTCTATCACATATCCAGAGGGTAAAATTGAGGATGTCTTAGTAAAAGTAGATAAATTCATCTTTCCTGTTGATTTTATTATTTTAGACTATCAGGTTGATAAAGATGTCCCAATCATTATAGGTCGTCCATTTTTGGCTACTGGTAGGGCGTTAATAGATGTTCAAAAAGGGAAATTAATAATGAAGTCTGTAATGAGGAAGTAAAATTTAATGTGTTTAAAGCCATGAAATATCCAGACGAAATGGAGGATTGCTCCTTCATTTGGATTCTGGAGAGCATAGTTATTGAGACAGCAGTACAGGATTCAGCTAGTAAGCATTCGGAAGAGCATGGAGAGGTTAGTATAGAAGATTTAGAAGTTTGTTTGTTTGAAAGAAAGAATGAAAAAGAGTTGTTTAAGTGTGAGGATGTTTTTTAGTCTTTAGATTTAGATCAAAGGAAGGCTCCTCCTATTAAGCCATCCCTGATTGAGGCACCTACTTTAGATTTGAAGCCCTTCCCGGATCATCTAAAGTATGTGTATCTTGGGGAAGGTGAGACGTTGCCCATTATTATTGCATCAAATTTAATGCCAGAGCATGAAGAGGCCTTAATAAAATTGTTGCAGCAATACTACAAGGCTATAGGTTGAACATTGGCTGACATTTAGGGAATTAACCCATCTTTTTGTATGCACAAAATCACCCTAGAGGAGGGATCCTTTAGGAGTATTGAGCAACAAAGAAGGCTTAACCCTGCAATGAAAGAGGTTGTTAAAAAGGAGGTGATTAAATGGTTGGATGCTGGGATCATTTATCCAATTGCCTATAGCAATTGGGTAAGCCCTGTCCAATGTGTTCCTAAGAAAGGAGGTGTCACTGTGGTAAGTAATAAAGAAAATGAGTTGATTCCAACCAGGACAGTAACTGGCTGGAGGGTTTGTATGGACTACATGAGGCTTAATAAGGCCACCCGTAAGGACCATTTCCATCTACCATTTATTGACCAGATGTTGGATAGATTGGCTGGTCAGGCCTACTACCGTTTCTTAGATGGTTACTCTAGGTATAACCAGATTACTATTGCTCCTGAGGATCAGGAGAAAACCACTTTCACCTGTCCTTATGGGACGTTTGCTTTTAGGCGAATGCCTTTTGGCCTTTGCAATGCTCCAGCAACATTTCAGCGGTGTATGTTAGCAATTTTTTCTGATATGATTGAGTCCACTGTTGAGGTATTTATGGACGATTTTTCAGTTTTTGGAGGGTCTTTTCATAATTGTTTAGATAATTTAGGCAAGGTATTAAAGAGATGTGAGGATACCCATCTAGTTCTTAATCGGGAAAAATGCCACTTCATGGTGAGGGAAGGCAAAGTGTTAGGTCATAGGATTTCTAGGAATGGTCTAGAAGTTGATAGAGCAAAAATTGAGGTGATTGAGAGATTAGAACCACCGAATTTAGTGGAGGGAATTCGAATTTTTTTAGGACATGTTGGATTTTATAGGAGGTTTATAAAAGATTTTTCCAAAATCAGTAAACATCTTTGTAACTTATTGGGCATTGATCATGTTTTTGACTTTAATGCAGATTGTAGGAAGGCTTTTGAGACTTTAAAGGCTGCTTTAATCTCAGCACCCATTCTGTGTGCACCTAATTGGAATTTACCATTTGAGGTAATGTGTGATGCGAGTGATGCTGCGGTAGGTGTTATGCTGGGGCAAAATCAAGGCAAATTTGTCCATCCTATATATTATGCAAGCAAGGTTTTAAATGAAGCACAAGTTAACTATACAACTACTGAATAGGAGTTGTTAGCTGTTGTGTTTGCTTTTGAGAAGTTCCGACCATATTTGGTTGGATCCAAAGTCACAGTGTTCACGGATCATGCAACAATAAGGTATTTAATGTCTAAGAAAGATGCAAAGCCTAGACTAATTCGTTGGGTTTTATTATTACAGGAGTTCGACTTGGAGTTAAAGGACAAGAAGGGATCAGAAAATGTTATTGTAGATCATTTATCTCGTCTTGATCCATCAACATCTTTGCTGGAGCAATCTGCCATTTTCGATTCTTTTCCAGATGAACAGCTTTTTGCTGTTGAGGTAAAGGTAGTCAGGGATGTCCCTTGGTATGCTGATATTGCCAACTTTTTGGTAAAGGGAGTCACTCCTATTGACATGGATTGGAGGCAGAAGAAAAAGTTTAAGCATGATGCAAAATTTTTCTATTGGGATGAGCCATTTATGTATAAGCAATGCTCTGATGGTATTATTCGCAGGTGTGTTCCAGGTGCTGAAGCAAAGGAAATCTTGGAGCAATGTCACTCTTCGCCGTATGGAGGTTATTTCAGCGGTCAGAGGACAGCTATGAGTATTTTACATTGTGGATTTTTCTGGCCCACCTTATTCAAGGATGCCCATTGGTTCTACAAGCATTGTGATGCTTGCCAAAGGAGAGGAAACTTGGGGCCTAGAGATGAAATGCCTCTTACTTATGTTTTAGAAGTTCAATTGTTCGATGTATGGGGTATTGACTTTATGGGGCCATTTCCCCCTTCTAATGGCAATGTTTTTATCTTATTGGCAGTTGATTACATGTCCAAATGGGTGGAGGCAATTGCATGCCATCAGAGTGATGCCAAGACAGTTGCAAGGTTTCTTCAATCGCACATCTTTGCGTGGTTTGGGACACTTAGAGCTCTAGTGAGTGATGAGGGTACACATTTTGTTAATAATATCTTAACTAAGCTGTTAGCTAAGTATGAGATTAAGCATAGGATAGCTACCCTTTATCACCCACAAGCAAATGGTCAAGCTGAAATTAGTAATAGGGAAATAAAAGCGATTCTAGAGAAAGTAGTCCATCCATCTAGGAGGGATTGGTCTTTTAGGTTTGATGAGGCTCTTTGGGCTTATAGGACAGCCTATAAGACTCCTCTAGGTATGTCTCCCTATAGGTTAGTATATGGGAAAGCTTGCCATCTACCATTGGAGCTAGAGCATAAAACGTTTTGGGCGTTGAAAAAGTTAAATTTTGATCTGGGTCATGCAGGAGCAATAAGAATGCTGCAGCTTAATGAATTAGAGGAATTTCATCAATTTTCTTATGAGAATGCGAAAATCTATAAAGAAAAGACTAAGCTGTGGCATGACAAGAAAATAAAATCTAAAGAGTTTGTAAAGGGTCAGAAAGTCTTGCTTTATAATTCTAGATTGAAGTTATTTCCTGGGAAACTAAAATCTAAATTGTCAGGACAATTTACTGTGGTTGATTTTTTCCCCCATGGAGCAATTACTTTGCAGGATGAAAAAGATGGGAGAGTGTTCAAGGTGAATGGACAGCGTGTGAAACATTATTGGGGTGAGGAGTTTCAGTCGAAATATCCTTCCCTAAGGTTGGTCAATGTTTGAGAGAGCAGGATTTTTGCGGGAGCATTTCACAGAGCAAAATTTTGAGCTCCCAGTGTTTGTATTTGTTTTATATTTTGCTGATTTATTTTCGAATATGTTAGATTTGATTTTGCGTGGTTTATTAGATTTTATCTTTAAGTATTTGTTTAGATTTTATCTATTACGTTTTGAATTTGATTTAATTTTTGGATTATTTATTTGGATTATCTTTGAATTATATTTGAATTAATTAGATTTTATTAGATTAAGATCTAGATTTTATTTTCAGTTATTTTAATTCTGTTTAGTTTGAGTTAATAAAGATTTTCTCTAAATTAATTCGGCTTCAAGAAAGATTAAAGTTGATTTGATTGGTTATTTTTAAATTTAGAAGATTTGGTTTTCTATTTTTAAATTTGAATCCCATATCCAAGATTCCTCAGGTTCAGAAGATTGTTGCGGCAAAGGTCTGGCTAGAGCATTTCGTCCGAGAAAAAAAAGATTTTATTGTGAGTTAATTATTTTTACCGTTGGGATTTTTGAATTTCTGTGAGTAGGTAAATTTCCGGAATGCTGCCACATGTCACACAGGGATTATCCAACGGTTTAGCCGTTGACAGCGTGCAGTTATTTACCATGGTTAATTGAAATTCAAAGATTTTACTGTTGGGAATTTGATTTGCAAATTGAATGTGAACGGTAAACCCATTTAATAAGGAGCAAAATCTTTTAGTTATGATTTGATTTGCTGCAGCTATTTATTCAAGAACCTTCGGTAAGTTCTTCCCACTTCATCTTCTTGATCCATCCCTTACCATTTTCATTTTTCTTTCGTTCTCTGTGTGCGCTATAGAATTCCTTTTCAAAATCTTCGATGGCTAAAACGAGAGCGAGAAAAGTGAGAGATAATGAGGGAGAAGAGATACCCGTTACCCCCGAGGTTCAGAAAGCAAAAACGAAAAAGAAGAGGACGCCGAAGGAAAAAGAAGCGAAGAGAAGGAGAAGGCAGTAAATGGCTGCGGAACAAGAAGAGGTCTAGGAGGCAGAAGATGAGGTTGCTGCCACAGTAGTTGAAGAAGACCCGAAAGAACCAGAAGAACAGAACCCAGAACAGGCTGAGCAGAGAGTTGCGGATACAGAGGAAGTTCGAGTGGAAATTCAAGAAAAACAGAATGAGGATGTGCAGACAGAGGTTGCGACTGAGAATGAGCCAGTTCAAGAGGCTCGAACGGAGGTGATCATGCCGGAGGTACCTAAGCGTCGCCGCATTAAGTGGAAAACCAGTCGTATTCAGGTAGTTCGAACTGATACCCCCTCGCCTCCAACTACTGACTCTGAAAAAGACAATACAGAGAGAGAGGAACAAGAGAAGAAGGAGGCTGAAGACAAGACGAGATAAGAAGAAGCAAAAAAGGCTTAGGAAGAGATTCTGCCCAAACAAAGAGAAGACAAGGGCAAATGGATTCATGAGGCATCGGGTGAGGCTGATGAGATTGAGGAACCAAGAATACCTTTTATTCGCTTTGTCAACAACCTTGCTCGAGCAAAATATCAGGAGATGTTGAAACGGGACTTCCTCTTCGGACGAGGATTTGGCGATGATGTGCCACGATTCTTGGAGTCTGGAATAGCGAACCTTGGTTGGAGGCAGTTTTGTGCAAAACCAGAGCCTGTTAATTCCAATATTGTTCGGGAATTTTACGCCAATCTTGACGTTCAGGACGAATTTGAGGTTATAGTTCGAGGAGTGTCCGTACAGTGGAGCCCAGAAGCCATTAATGATTTGTTCAATCTCCAGGATTTTTCGCATGCAGTTTTTAATGAGATGATGGTTGCAGCATCTAGCGACCAATTAAGTGCGGTTGTCCGAGAGGTAGGCATTGAGGGGGCCCAATGGAGGTTGTCGCAGACGCGAAAGCACACATTTCAAGCTGCTTACTTGAAGAGTGAAGGCAACACCTGGATGGGTTTCATTAGGCTACGCTTACTGCCGACAACTCACGACTCCACAGTATCTCGGGACAGGGTACTGTTTGCCTTTGCCATTCTTCGCTCGATGAGTATTGATGTAGGAAAAATAATTTCTTCTGAGATTGTTGACTGCTTGCGGAAAAAGGTAGGGAAACTGTTCTTACCAAACACAATAACGATACTATACAGAAGAGCAGGGGTTCCAGTGGAAGAGGGGGATGTGATTCTGTTTGACAAGGGAATTATAGACACGCCCAATTTGGCACGGCTCCAGCGCATGCAGGAGGTACGTCAAGGTGGGCTTATCCACGACATGAACTCGACTCTAGAACAACTGGCACTTTCGACCAGTCGGCAAGAGTTTGCTGAGAGGCAGACTTTAACCTTCTGGAACTATGTTAAGAATCGGGATGCCAACTTAAGAAGGGCGCTGCAAGAGAATTTTTCCAAACTGTATCCAGCCCTTCCTGCATTCTCTGAAGATCTATTGAACCCCTGGATCCCGTCGCCGCCTGTGGAAAGAGAAGGTGATGAAGAAGAAGAGCATGGTCAGGAAGATTGAAGGAGGAGAATTTGAGCGCGCAGTCATTTTGTTGAAATATTTTGTTTGCTCCCGCATTCCTGACCGCATCTTCTTCTATATTTTCTTGTTATGATTGTTTCTTTTTAACTTTTCTGCTTTAAAAATATATCTCTGCTATGTAATTTCTTTTCTTATGTTTTTAATGAAATTTCTAGATGTTTCTGTTCTATGAGCACTGAGTAACTCTAACTTAACTAATTTTCTTCTGAATTTTTGAAGCTTGGACTGATTACGCTTAATTAGATCAAGGTATTCTAATCTCCAAAAACCTATTGCTTGAGCATTTCTTCTAGCCTAGACTGTTGCTGCGGCAAAGAAGATTTTGGAGGTAGTTTTGACTCATATGATACACTTTAAGCTTAGTTCTACCCCCACACTTAGTTTAAAATTCAGATAGAAAAATTTAAGTTAGGGGGTATAATTTGCAAAATTAATGATTCATTGGGGACAATGAATAATTCAAGTTTGGGGGACTTTTTGCTACTCCAATTGTTTTGCTCGAGCATTCCTCTCCTTCAAGTAAAAATTTGCTAGGTTGTTGAGTAACCGGGGACATTTGTGATACCCACAGTTTGTCTTCGCATCAAAAGATGACCTAGGAAATATGAAAAAAATGAGAAAAAATTATTTGCTGAAAAAAAGATTATTTGTTGAAAATTTTGCTGAGAAAATTCATGGACCAAAAGTTTTGAGGGATGAATGATGGTCCAGCAGTTTTTTTGTCTCCCAGAACTTAGGTGAGCTTCATCATAAAATGTCTTCATTCTGAGGGGCAAGAGATGGAATAACTAAGGATTCTTGAGCTTTATAAAGAGAATTGAGCCTAGTTGGTGATGAGTTTGAGGCAAGGGTATACTGCACCATAAAGTGGGTCATCCCATGCTTAAGAGCTTATGACTGTAGGGCTACTTAAAGTTTAAAAATAAAAATATAAACCCCATGAAAATATGTTTTGAATGTCTGATAATAGAGCTAGGCTTTGGTGAGTTCTTAGAATTGAGTTGAAAGTGGTAATTATTTGTCCCTGCTGGAGGAATCATTTTTCTGTGGCAGAGCTCGGTTTTGCAGAGTGCTCAGGTAAAGGTTAAAGGCAGTATTGGGTTGTCTAATTTGATTAAGCTAATTCTTTGTCTAATGTTTTAAATTCTTAAGGGAAGGTGAGTTAGTATTGCTCGGGACGGGCAATAGTTTAAGTTTGGGGGTGTGATAACTGCCCAAAAGGTAGTTATTGAGGCCTCATTTATATAAGGATTTGTGTGTCTTTTGTGCTTAATAGGGTTGGTTCTAGATAGATATTACATGTTTTAACCCATTTGGAAGAATGGAAGCTTTGGAAATCATTTTGTGCAGAATCTGTTGCTGGGCGACTTGATGCAACAAATTCTGTGCTGCAGCAAAACTGGGAACAGAACTGCCACATCACAGCTCGTTAGCCAACTTCATGAACCGACTTCTGTTGAGTTATTTTCGGGATAAAGGAGCAAGGAGAGCCCTACACATGTCCAAGTTGACCTAATTCAAGCCTCTTATCCTTCTATAAAAGGAAGTAGTCGTCCAAGTCAAAGGCATTCCAACTTTCCTTGGAAGTCGAGTAGTATAGAGAAATTAGAGATTACCAAGAACACCATTGTTCACAAGCTGGTTGAGGAGATTATTAATTTCTTTATTACCTTGTGACTATGGACATGCCTACTCAGATTGTAATTCATGTTTCCATGTTTATTATGAACTAAGTAGCTTTAGGTGTTGGTTAGGAACATGTAGTTGTCGTGCTTAAACTTTAGTAATATATTGATTATTGCATCTTGGTCAATTGTTGTGCCTATTTCCATTTTATGCCCGCCTGGCCAGCCGGTGTGAATACCTCTCTCTAGTTTCAGGGATGATTTAGAGAGTGTGTGGCAATTATCTGCACTTCATTGGGGTTGAAACACATTCCAAAAGATCCGGAGTTCCGGGAGGAATCCGCTAATAATACTGCGAGAGTTGTATGATCAATAATATTGCTAGAGCATCTTTCTAAACAATTACTAAGCCTAACCAGCGTCTGTCTTTAATCTGTCTATCTATTTGTTTATTCTTTGTTCTGTCATTTACTTTGCTCCAGCATAATTCTTATAAAACCAAATCATTGTTACCATCTTTGAAACCATTAGAAAGTTACACAAAATAGATAAAGTGGAAGCTAATTCAGGACTCAGATTGATAATATTACTTGCTGCAGACTGTGTATACTTGCACAAGAATTCTAGAGTCTTTTAGATCATATTTTACTCACTCTAGGAACCCAACAGTTAGCCTTAAAATAGGTAGGAAGACAATGATCAAAGTAAACCATTCAACCCCAAGAATCTCCCCAATCGGTGTCGTTAGTTTAATTGATTTCTTTGCTAATTTATGTTTCTTGCAATTTAGTTTATCGTCTATAAATTTTATTCTATTTAAATTCCTGGCATGTTAAATTCACTTATAAGCAAATCCCCTTTTTACTACTTTTCAAACACAAAGTAAATAGGAAATAAATAACCAAACGCCACTTCCTGTGATCGACCCCGACCACTAGTACTGAAAGTAGTTTAGTGATCGATGATTATAAATTTTCTTTGACACGAGCCCAACGACAAGCTCCGTCACTACTCTTCCTCTGAATTATGACAATCTCAACCAAACCCTAACACCAGAATAACTCATATTACGTTTGTTTTAGTTATCGTTGTTCGGTCAAGGATTCGTTAATACATTTATCTCATCCCCAAATTGTAACTTTTCCACTTTCAGATCCCAGAGGTACGCACCAACAGGCTACCGAAAGAAAAGACAACTGTTGGTAATTAACCTAAGTGACTCTATCCATTTCTGGAGTTTGTGGTATTTCGAAACCTATGATCAGGCCCTCCGAAGGGATGGTCACTCAGGACGACACGCAAGCGGAACATAAGAATCTCATGGTGCGACCTAGGAGTGGAGACAGTAGGATACGTTGACACGCGTCCTGCTCCCACTTACAATAGACATTTTTCTCATTCACCTTGTTATTAACCCATGCAAACACTTTCCGAAGGGAGGTCGTGCCCATGGCAACACAAAGCCAAGCATGGATCTCACGGCGTGAACACAGGGGACGTGAGAGTAAAAACTTGATATGAAAATCTCAATTTTTATATTTTCCCTCCCACTGAAATGTCCTCGTTGGGTTCTATGCCCTAAAACTCGTAGATAGTAAATGTAGCATTTAACGACTGTATAAATAAAGAGTTATTTTCATTCAATAAAGAGTTATTGATTTTGAGTGATTAGTATTGCCTAAATAACCACAAATCCAATAAACTAGTAACCCCGTGCTATGTTATGAAAACTTGAACTTTATGTAGTGACATAAAAGTGGATCAAGTTCAGGTAATAGCCTAAACGGTCTATATTATAGGGATAGGACTGGGTACCTTATTCTAGGAAAACTATGTAACACGACCCACTTTGTATACAATGCAAACAATGTGATCCTAAATCGTTCATGTAGAGACATGCGAGTGGGGGCGTCCTATGCAAATAAGTTTGCATAAGACTAGGACCGAGAAATAAGTCACTCTTGCTTTATAACATTATTTACTGACAAAACTGACTATTTTAGAGCGATGACCTAGATAACTCGATCTTAATCCTGAGCTAACTATGAACTCCTGTTTATTCGGGATTATCCTTTAATCTTCATGGGTGAGAGTGGCTCATCATCGCCGACTCAATAAACCTACCATTTTGGGATAAGACCGAGTAGATAGCTGGGGACATAGTCCTGCATGACGGAATTCACTCCTACCCAATCTAGGGATAGTAGAGAGGTCGTTCCCTTAAGTGCTGACTCCGGAACGTAAACAAAGGGATCCCGCCCTCTCATTGGCCCGAGAGGTTTTAGGTTTAGTGGTCGGACCACAAACCAATTGTTCATTATCGACTTAGTGGAGACTTAAGGAAACAAATGTAACTTCAGGGGTAAAACGAACTTTTGACCCAACTGTAGTTACGAACAACCTGTGAAGGGTCGACTTACTAATCATGGTTATATCGAGTGGACGAAAATATATCTACAGTGAGGGGAGTTAAACTATTGGACTATAATGTAGTGTCCCAGTAGTTAACGAATGTTGGTTAACCGAGTTAAAAGAGTTAAATCAGTTAGTCTCGGATCGTTGGAGCTCATGATATGTAGGTTCATTAAGTCCCCCAACTAGCTCATATGGAGTAAACCTTAGAACAAGTGTGATGAAGAGTTTGAAGCGTTCAAATTCACATTAGGGAGTAATCCTTAAATCATGGTTGATATATTTGACGTTAAAAGTTTAATTACCAATTAAAATGTATGAGAGAGAGTTGGGAATATTTAAATAGGATTTAAATATTATAATATGTATTTGATGCATATTTCAGTTTAAATTTGAATAGTGTTTCAAATTCAAAAACCGATATCAATAATGATCAGGATTGGTGCAAAACGCTTAATTTAATATTTGATATTAAATATAAATTATTAATTATATTGTTTAATTAATTAAAATTAATTATTATAATTAATTTTTTAATTAAAATTAGTTTTGAATTTATTGAAAAATATGTTCTCAAATTCCTCACATCTAGAGTCCCACAACTCGTTTTATGGCCGGAGAATAACAGGGAAGGCTTCGGTGGGTGTCCATGCTTCGATCATACTCGAAATTACACCAAGGAACTCACTGATTTCGCACCAAAAGGCTGGTCTCGATAATCCTCTGTTTTTGGTTTGGTTTTAGCATGTTTTCTATAGCAAAATTAATGAAATTGAAAGGTTCTAGATCCAAATTGCTTCTGCTAGTGTCTTGTGCACTCCTTCAGTACTACTGTATTTTAGGGTTCTTTTAACTTAGATAAACTCGACTAAGTCAATCTATCTAAGTCTCTACCTATTACAACTTTTATAATTAGGTCTTTTACACTAATGCCTAGGTCAATTAAACCCTTTTAATTACCTAGTGACATTGCATGCTAATAAGACAGTGGTTAATTCAACTCTGTTACCGGGTTAGTTCCCAGGTAGGAGGTGTTCCGTAAACCGTCAACTTAAATGCCTCCAGCTTAGACAGAACCTCACCGAGCGAGTTCTTTTATAACCAAAGTCCTATATGTCCTACTTACCATATCTTAAAACTATTAGAATACAAATTAAGACAAAACTTCTAATCCTATTAGAATTGTGATCTTAGGTTTAATTAAGTTTAAACAAATTTAAAATTAATCCATTTTTCCTAAGATCTTATGTTTGCATGCAACTCTTTGTTGTAGGTTATGGTTTCTATTCATTAATTTTTATAACACTTATAAATTTTTATGAATTAACCCTATAACATGCTACTATGGTGAATTAATTAATAATTAAATTCTTTTTTTTACAACAATTAATAATTAAATTCTAATTAATCTATAACAATACAATAACACTCATGACATACAATAATATAAAAATTATATTAAACTAAGGTAATTTCATGCTCAATGTATTTTAATTTTCATTTAATTAATCTAACTCTTAAATTAATTAACCAAGAAAATTAAAACATGCATTCCAATTTTCATACATTAACATAACTCTTATATTAATTGCTCGTGAAAATTAATTAAGCATATAAATTACATTCATAAATATATATAACTCTTATATTTTTAACTACAGTAATGTCATGCTAGTGAGAGATATTTCGATATAGAGGTTCTTCGTTTCTCTCTATGAGCAGTGAAAAGAGGCGGCTTTTCTTGCCGATTGGAGCAGTTTAATCTGTTGTTGTGTGTGCTTTGTTCATTTTAGGTGGATTTGTGGTTTTTTTGAGGTGTTGGGATGGCAACGATCAATTAAGAGGAGGTCTTAATGTTGGGTTTTATGCCCTAAAACTCGTAGATAGTGAATGTAAACAAATTATATACTTGTATTTAATAAAGTGTTATTTAGTTTCTACAATAAAATGTTATTGTTAAATATTGCACTATTTGACCCTAATCCAATAAACTAGACATCCAAGGCTGTAATATGAGTCTTGAACTATATGTAGCGACATATGGGATCATTGTTCAAGAAACAGCCTAAAGGGTCTATAGTATAGGGATAAGACTGGGTGCCTTATCCTGGTGACACTATGGATACGGCCCACTTTGTATTTGATACAAACGCTGCGATCCAACGCGTTCGTGTAGGAGACATGCGAGTGGGGGTATCCTATGCAATGAGTTTGCATAAGACCGGACCGCGAAATAGTAACCACTAGTTATAACACCGTTAACTAGTTGGTTTTCTATTTCACTAGGACGACCGAGACAACTTAGTCTTAATCCTGAGTTGATTATGGACTCCTGCTCATGAGAGACTGTCCTTTGATTTGCATGGGTAAGAGTGGCCAATACGCCGACTCAATAAGCCTACCACTTTGGGGACAAGATCGAATGGGGAGCTGGGAACATAATCGTACAAGATGGAATTCACTCCTTCCCGACTTTAGGGAAGCAGATGAGTGTTCCCTTAAGTGGTTACTCCGAGTCTTGAACAAAGGGCCCTACCCTCTCAATGGCACGAGAGGGTTTTCTGTTTAATGGTTGGACCATAAACAGATTGTTCATTAGAGGAGAATTGGTACTTAAGGAAATAGAGGTGACCCAGGGGTAAAACGGTAATTTGACCCAGCTGGTGTTACGACACTCGTGAAGGACTAACTAGTCGATATTGTTCTAAGTTCCGTGGACACAGAAAATATGTCTGCAGTGAGAAGAGTGCAACTGTGAGTCTATAGTGGAATGTACACACAGTTAACGAATATTGATTATTGTGGTTAATGAGTTTAACCAATTAATCTCACATCGTTGGAGCTTCTGATCTGCAGGTCCATAAGGTCCCACTGGTAGCTCGTAAAGTAATTTGAGGCAACTAAGTAATTAAATTGAAAATGTTCAATTTACTAAGGGAAATAAATATAATATATATTGATATATTATTATGAGAGAAATTAATATTTGAAAAGTTCAAATATAAATTTATGGAAGATTGAAAAGAATTAATTTAAGTCCTAAAAGTGTTTGGGCAAAATTAATTAATTCAAGGCCGGTAATTAAATATGTGATATTTAATTTGGTGGTTAATTAATTAAAGAATTCATTAACCATGAATTAATCAATTATGTAAATAATTAATCACTTAAGGAAGTGATTAATCATTTATGGGAATGATCTAATTACTTATGGAAGAAATTAGTCATTTATGGAAAAGATTAATCAATTGGGAATTGATTGATCATGATTGATTAATTAAGGAATAAAGATTGAATCAATTTTGGAAAAGATTGATTTAATTGAATATTTTATTCATGGCCTCTCTTCTATAAATAGAACACTAGACCTAATTGGTCATGACACTTGACACTCTTGAAAGACAAGACCTAGAATTCTCTCTAGCCTCCCTCTTAGAGAAAGACTCCCACAAGTCTTTGGCCTCATAGACTTAGAGACATACCGGTGTAACCTCTGTGGTTATTGTGTCAATCAAAGAAGAATTTCCAGCGAAGAATACCTTGAAGCGGCTGCTGCGTTTTCGTTCGTGGAGCTTCGTTGGCGAAGAACGGTCAAGTCTACAACGGAGGTTTGTAACGGTTCTTCCTCTTTTCTTTAGAAAAGTTTTAAAAATAAATTTAGATTTATTTTAGCATGTTTAAACCGATTTTTCAGCGGCTTTAAAGTTAGTTTAAAGCTTTGTTTGAGTTTTCGTAACGGTTTTTAATGTTAATTAATATACGGCGTAAGGTCCAATCGATGCGCTTCCGCTGCGTGGGGACTTTTATTCCCTTCACTTAATCCAACAATTGACTGATTTGAAGGTTACTACAGAAGAGAAAGCAAGTGTTTTCCATCTGCAAACAGAGGCAATAGAGGTTACTGAGAAGAAGTTGGCTAATGCAGTTCTTTGTAAGATATTTACAAAGAGGAAAATCAATCCGGAAATCTTCAAATCAATGATGCCAAAAATATGGAATCAAGAGCATACTATCATCGATTATCGAGGTTTCAATCTTTTCCTGTGTAAATTAAAAAATGCAAGAGTTAAAGGGCACATCCTGGAATCGGAACCTTGGTTTTATGATAGAGTTATGCTTCTATTAGAAGAACCAAAAGGCAATTGTAGCGGCGAGGAATTGGCTTTCAGGTACGTGTCTTTTTGGGTTCATTTTCACAAACTTCCATTTGCTTGTTTTACTTGGTCCGCGGCGATGGAGATTGGGAGTCTGATAGGTACAATGGAGCAAGTGGACCTTCAAGAAGAGTTAGACGAAGTTTGGGGAAGTTCTTTACGTATAAAAATTTAGGTTGATGTGTCAAAGCCTTTGAAAAGCGGTGTTTTTTTGTTAGATCTAATAAAAATGGAGCTGAAAAATGGATTGCGGTCACATACGAAAAACTCCCTGATTTTTTCTATGGATGTGGAAGGCTAGGCCATATTATCAAGGAATGTGAAGAGTATAGCAGGTCAAGTGCTGATGATATCCCTTATGGTCCTTGGCTTAGAGAGCCGATTATGTTAAAAAGTCCAGATCTGGTAGATGTTTTGGGGCTAGAGGTTAAACATAGGGGAGGTTCTTGGGGTTTATGTCCTAGAACTCAAGTTTTGTTATCCTTTATAAAGATATTATTCAGTGAAATTTTTTATTTATATCTTATAATCCAATAGAAACATCCATGGTTATAACATGAGATACTCGAACTATATCATAAATATGGGCAGAGATCAAGTTCGAGTTGAAGGGGATAAAAGCCCCTACGCAGTGGAAGCGCATCGATTGAACCTTACGCCATATATTAATTAACATTAAAACACTGTTACGAAAAACACAAATAAACTTTAAACATAATTTAAAGTTGCTGAAAATTGGTGTAAACATGCTGAAAAATCAATCTAAATTTATTTTCATGCTTCTCTAAAGAAAAGGGAAAGAACCGTTACAAACCTTCGTTGTAGACTTGACCGTTCTTCGCCAACGACGCTCCAACGGAGAAAAACGCAGCAACCCTCTTGTCTTTTAATCTCTGAAATTTCTTCTTGAATGACACAATAACCATAGAGGTTACACCGGTATGTCTCTAAGTCTAGGAGGCAAAAGACTTGTGGGAGTCTTTCTCTAAGAGGGAGGCTAGAGAGAATTCTAGGTCTTGTCTTGTGAGTCTAAGAGCAAGAGAAGAGTGTCCTGAACCAATTAGTGAAGGATTGGAATTCCCAATTCCGTTACAGCGAAAGCAATTGGACCGTTCGTAAATTAATTTTGTTCTACAAAAATACCAATACATTGGCAAAAGGTTAAGCGATGAGAAACATACCTCCATTGACGACTCTGAATACTTCAACGAATGATTCTTGATTGCTCTGCAACAACGAAGAACACCACCATTTGATCTTCCCCACTATAACTCTGAGATTAGGAACGTAGTTGTGGGACTACCTAATCTTGAATGGGAAAAACTCTAGAGAGAAAATTCTCCCTAGAGTTCTTGAGTTGAGAGAATATGAGAAGGCCTTATGATGGCCATATGTTGTGTTACCTAAACCCTAGTGTTAATGTTCTATTTATAGGAGAAAGGCCATGAATAAAATATTCATTTAAAATCAATTATTTCCATAACTGATTTAATCTTTTCCATTAATCAATTCCATGACCAATCAATTCCATAATTGATTAATCTTTTCCATAAATGATTGATCACTTCCATAATTGATTAATTTTCAATTAATTAATTCTCACCAATTAAATATCATATATTTAATTTCAGACCTTCTATTAGTTAATTAATTAATTACCCAATTAAATATCATATATTTAATTTCAAGCCATCAATTAATTAATTCTATAATATGAATCAAATTCATATTAAAATTTGAACTCCTTCAAATTCTCTTATATCCTATAAATTTAATATGAATCAAATTCATATTAATATTTGAACTTCTTCAAATATTTATTTCTCTCATAGACTATAGTTTAATTAAGTCTCATTTAATTTAAACTAAATTGATTAATTAATTAATTCATCTTCTAATTAAATACCCTATATTTAATTAGACATATATTTGAACTCTTTCAAATATATCAATCTCTCAATTTAATAAAGTTTAATCTCAAATTAGACTTTATATTTTAATGCATCATTATACATTATATTAATTTGTATCTCATACAATTAACTTAATTCCCAATATGAATTTGAACTATTCAAATTCTCTCAAGATATATTTGTTCCTAATTACTCTTTACGAGCTAGCAGGGGGACCTAATGGACCTACAGATCAGAAGCTCCAATGATATGAGGTTAATAGATTAAACTCATTAATCAGGTTAACCAATATTCATTAACTGTGGGTCATTCCACTAAAGACCCACAGCTGAACTCTTCTCACTGTAGAACATTTTTGTGTCCATGGATGTAGACCTATACCGGTAAGTCAATCCTTCACGAGTGTTCGTAATCACGGCTGGGTCAAATTACTGTTTTACCCTTGTGTTACATCTGTCTCCTTAAGTACCAACGCTCCTCTAATGAACAACCTGTTTATGGTCCAACCATTAAACAGAAAGTTCCTCTCGGGCTAGTGAGAGGACGGGATCCCTTTGTTCAAGTCCCGGAACACTCATCTACTTCTCCTAGAAGTGGGAAGGAGTGAATTCCTTCTTGTGTTGTCATGTCCCCAGCCTCCCACTCAGTCTTGTCCCCAAAAAGGAAGGCATATTGAGTCGGCGTATTGGCCACTCTCACCCATGCTAATCAAAGGACAATCCCTCATGAGAAGGAGTTCATGACACACTCAGGATTAAGACTGAGTTACCTAGGTCATCGTATTGAAACAGTAACCTAACTAGTTAACGGTGTTACATCTAGTGGTTTACTATTTCGTGGTCCGGTCTTATGCAAACTCATTGCATAGGATACCCCTGCTTGCATGTCTCCTACATGGACGCCTTGGATTAATACGTTTGTATCGAATACAATGCGGGCCGTATCACATAGTGTTACCAGGATAAGGTACCCAGCCTTATCCTTGTACTATAGACCTTTTAGGTTGTTACTTGAACACCAATCCCCGTATGTCCCCACATACTAGTTCAAGTCACATGTAAACAACCTTGGATCTTAGTTTATTGGATTTGGGTCAAATTGTGCAATATTTAACAACAACACTTTATTGTAGAAACTCAATTACACTTTATTGAAACAAGTATACAATTTGTTTACATTCACTATCTACGAGTTTTAGGGCATAAAACCCAACAAACTCCCACTTGAACTAAAACTCTAGTTTAGTGGGATGTACAATAATCTATACAGCAGTGGGTGTATAAATACATGTATAAAACATATACAATGTACAAATACAATAAACTAGGGCATCACTATACCCATTACATAATGGTATCACTATACCCATTACATTTCTCCAACTTGCCCTAGATTACATCTTTGTACATATCTCGTAGATCTAGACCTTCTAGATGACCCTCAAACACTTTAGCCGAGAGAGTCTTTGTAAATGAATCAGCAATATTTCATTCAATGTAATGTGTCTACTTGTCTTAGGTTGCAATGTTCTTTTGAATTTGCCACAACACCACTATATCACTATAAAGTGTGATGGGCAAGTTCACATTTGGAACACATTCCAAATCAATCAAGAACTTTCTAAGACAAACAGTCTCTATCGCTGCTTCACAAACAGCTAATTTTTCGGCCTATACGGTCAAGACTGTAACTATGTCATACTATAGCTCCATTGTAAAGAGTGACCACAAATACTGATGTAGATTTCCTCAAATTCTTATCAGTCTTAAAATCTGTGTTAGTGTATTCTGTAAGGATCAAATCCTTAGTCCCATACACGAGCATATAGTTCCTCGGTTCTCTTCGAATACTTGAGGATATTCTTAACGGTTTTCCAATGATTAAATCTTGGATTAGATTGATACTTACTGACAATCCCTACTGCATAGGGCATTCGTCTCATGCCTTCAACCTCTTGAGGTGTCTTAGGAAAACATTTTCTTAGACAAAAGAATTCCATGTCTGAAAGGTAGTGAACCCTTATTGGAATTCTGCATCTTATATCTAACTAACATCTTGTAGATATAAGACACCTGAGGCAAGGCTAGCCTTTTGTTCTTACGGTTCCTAAACAATTTGGATCCCAAGAACAAACTCAGCTTCTCCAAAATTTCCATTTGGAATTGAGCTGCTAGCTCCTTTAATGTCAGTAAGATAACCTACATCATTCCCAATGATTAGGGTATCAAACATATACAATACTAAGTAAGCTACTGAACTATTGATGATTACTTGTAAACACAAGACTCATTAATGTTCTAATTAAAGTCAAAAGATTTGGTCTCTATATCAAATCTTATATTTCAAGATCGAAATGCTTAGGTTAATCCATGAATGGATCACTTAAGCTTGCAAATTTTTTTGCCTTCGATCTTGCTCTATGAACCTTTCTGGTCAAGACCTTTAATGTCTCGTTTTCTCTTGTAAATCCACTTGTAACTAATAGGTGTTACCCATCAAACAGGTCTACAAGATCCCAGATGGAAGTGAAATACAAAAGACTTCATTTCCAGGTCCAAGACTTTAATCCATTGGTCATTGTCAACATCATTCATTTTCTTTCTAAAAGATAATGAACCCACTATGCCATCATCAGGTATGATGACCTAGGCTTCAAACAAGCCCATGTAACGTTCAGGTTATCAAACAACCCTCCCACTACATTGAGGCAATCTCAACTATTGAGATGGATGTGACTGACTAGATGCACTGATCCATCAACAACTTTTGTTGAACAGCCAACCTCATCAACAACTCTTGTGGATGTTACTGTAGCTTCATTAGTTAACTTACTTAAATCGACTTTACTCTTGTGGTTTATGATTTTTGATGTGAACTTCTTCTGAGAATTTAGCACTTGTCGATACAAATTCTTTATTCTCTTGTGAATTGAAGAAGTATCCACTTCTCGTTTCCTTTGGGGTTGCCTACTACGGTATGCAATGCAGTCAACACTGCATGATCCCAAAACGAACCAGACAATTGAGCATAGCTTAACATGGAATGAACCATATCCAATAGGGTTCTATTTCTCCTAAATGAGATTTAGGGTGTGATCCCATGTACTATCAAATAGTTCTGGAATCTCAAATCCCTATACTCAACACTTTGATCAGATCGAAGTGTTTTTATTATCTCACCTAACAAGTTTTCAACTTCAGTCTTGCCCCTTCGAATATCTCAAGAGCTATAGACTTAAGTTGCATTAGGTAAAGATACCCATACCTTTGAATAATCATCCAAAAGAGATGAAATATTCATGCCCTCCCACTGCTTTAACATATTGAACCACAAGGATCCAAATGTACAAGCTCCAAGGGCTCTTTGGCTCTTAGATCTTTTCCAGTAAAAGATCTATCAATCATATTGCCCACAAGGCATGACTTACAAGATAGTAGAGGGTCATTTTCTAACTTGCTTAGAAGTTCACTCTTGACCAATCTCCCAATCAAATTGAGATTAATATGGTCTACCTTAGAACCAAAGAAATGTATTTTCCTTTAGGAGAAATCATTTGCCTCTTTTCACATTGAGTAGTAGCAGTCTTAAACAACCCAGTGTTCATGACTGCTTTACTCTTGATTAGTCTTAAAACATTTAGGTTACTTTCCAGTAAAGCTAAACAAATGTCAACTCCCTTTCTTGAAACAAAACTGCGTTAGCAGAGAAAGGTAAAGAGTAACATTGTTCCAGCAAATAAGACACAGAAATCAAATTTCTTTTGATCTTAGGAATTACATACACATTATCTAATAATATGTATTTTCTCCCACTGAGAAAAATAACTTAATGTTCCCCACTGATATAGCTAAAATAACCTCTCTAATTCTAACTTTGAGAGTTATTACACAAGCAGCAAGCTCTTGCCAGGAACTTATTCCTTTAAAAGAAGAACACACGTGATTTGTGGCCCTTGAATCAAGTATTCAGGGAGAATCACTATTCTTCACTAATCACGTTTTCAAGACAGGTAAATGAAAATTACGGTCTTGAACAAGTTTTCTTTTTGCTAAGCAGAGTTCTATGTCATATTCACCAAGAACAATTCTTAATGAATTAAACATATGGGGCATGAGGACATTCCTCAGTTAAGAATAATCCTAGACTTATTTACCACAATTTGTCGTTTAAGCTTGTTGTATTACCGTTATTTATAAAATGACGTAAGACAATACATAAAATTATTATATTATTGCTGAAGTAACAAATTACTTGTATTATTAATTGCACTAACCCATTACAAATAATCCAATCAAATTCTGCAAAAACAAATAAGCAATCAAAGAAACCCTATAAAACTATTGATTTAGTTTTTGCAACGATACTTCAAAGGTTTAGAACAACAGCCACCGAAGGGTGGTCAGCTACTCCTCCTCTAAATCGAGACAATCTCAACCAAATTCCAACACCAGAATAACTCATATTCCGTTAGCGTTTAGTTACCGTTGTTCGGTCAAGGATTAGTTAACACATTTAACTCATTCCCGTAAGTGTAACCCTCCCACTTTCAGATCTCAGAGGCACGCACCAACAGGCTACCGAAGGGAAAGACAACTGTTGGTGATTAGCCTAAGTGACCTTATCCTATTCAGGAGTTCACGGTGTTCTGAATCCTATGATCAGGCCCTCCGAAGGGATGGTTGCGCCAAGACAACCTGCAGGCGGATCATAGGACTCTCACGGTGTGAACTAGGGGTGGAGACCGAGGGATACATTGACACGTGTCCCGCTCCCACCTACTCTAGACATTTTTCCCATTCACCTTGTTATTGATCCATGCAAACACTTTCCGAAGGGAGGCCGCTCCTAGGGCGACTCGAAGCCGAGCATGAACCTCACGTTATGAATATAGGGACATAGGAGCAAAACTTGATTTAAATCTTGTTTTGTAATTTTTCTCCCACTTAAAATGTCTTAAGGTTAATTTAGGGTTGTTTAACTTAGATAAAATTCGGCTAAGTCAATCTATCTAAGTCTGATCCTATTATAACAATTATGGAAAGGATTCAACCACAATGTTTTAGGTGAATTAAACTTCTTTTAATAAACCCAACATTGCAAGTCAACATTACTATGGTTAATTCAACTCAAGTTTCGGGTCAGTTCCCAGGTAGGAGGTGTTCCGTAAACCGTCAACTTAAATACCCCCAACCTTAGACAGAACTTCATCGAGAGAGTTCCCTTATAACCACAGTAATGTAAGGTCTTTACTCTAAAGATCTAGGTGCATTAAACACTTTTAACAAACCTAGTGACATTGCAAGCTAACATTTAGCTATGATTAATTCAACTCCGGTATTCCAGGTCAGTTCCCAGGTAGGAGGTGTTCCGTAAACCGTCAGCTTAAATACCCCCAGCCTTAGACAGAACTTTACCGGTGGAGTTCCCTTATAATCATAGCAATGTTTTTCCTACTTAGTCAATTAAAACTAATTTTAATTCTAAGTAAGAATAATTCTAATCCTATTAGAAATATGATCTTAGGTCTAATTAATTTTAAACATTTTAAAATTAATTCATTTATCCTAAGATCCTATGTTTGCATGCAATTCTTTGTTATAGGTTGACGGTTTCTATTCATTAATTTTATAACTATTATAAATTTTAATGAATTAACCCTATAACATGCTATTATGGTGAATAAATTAACAATCAAATTTTAATTAATTTATAAAACCATACATTAGCATACATGACATACCAAAAATATAACAATTATATTAATCTAAGGTAATGTCATGCTCAATGCAATTTAATTTCCTTTTAATTAACCTAATTCTTAAATAAATTATACAAGAAAATTAAAATTAAGCATTGCCATTTTCATACATTAACATAACAATTTATATTAATAGCTCATGAAAATTAATTAAGCATGTTAATTACTTATATAAATATAACTCTTATATTTTTAAACTAAAGTAATTTCATGCTCAATTCAAATTAATTTTCTTCAATTAATCCAACTCTTAAAATAATTACCCAAGAAAATTAAAATAAGCATTCACATTTTCATACATTAACATAACACTTTATATTAATGGCTCATGAAAATAAATAAGCATATAAATTACTTTCATAAATATAACTTTTTATATACTAAAGTAATTTCATGCTTAATGCTTCTCAATTTTTATCCATTTAATTATAACAATTTATATTAAATACCCATGAAAATTAAATTCATGCATAATACTTATATTATAACAATTATAATTTAAAAATGCATGAATATGCTTAACCTATGGTGGGATTTTAAATACTATATGACATTCATAAAGCAATTAAATAGCTAAGTAGACGGGTTTTGGCATCCTATGACAAAATAAATTAGAAAAATTACAATAATTAATCTAAAAATGCCCTATCTAGCCGTGAACTGCCTCGAAACAGCCTCAAAATAGCTTGAATCGCCTGAAACGTCCTGAACCAGCTTCAAAATACACTTGAACCGGCCTAAAACCCTTTGAACCGATCAATTTTGATGCTGAACCGAGCCAAAATACGTCCAGACCACTCGAACCAGCTCCAAAACTGCTTGAACCGGTCAAATTTAGAAGGAATCGTTGAAAACCGTCCAAACCGGTCAAGAACCGGTCATAGACAGCTGGAAACCGGTTCATCTCACGCGAAAAAATCAAACTAATAAAATAAACCGCTCAATGAAATAAAAAACCGTTCATTGCTCAATTGGTAGTTTGCTTTCATGTTCTGCACGCGTTCTGCTTCTCCCGCTTGTGTTCGAGCTCAGTTGGACGCAGTTTCAAAATTTTGTTTTGTTTTTTTTTTTTTTTTCACGCAAAAATAACGAAAAAACTACTCACTGTCAAGCTCGAACCTCCGCCCTCAAAGTATCAAATGCGCGCGCGCCAAAATGCCTGATGCACGCGAGTTCGAGCCATCCTAAACGAAAATTTCTTTTATTTTATTTTCCACCAGCGCGCGTTTTCATCCGTTTTCTGGGTTATTTTGACAGCGTCGGGACGCCTGTGACCAGCGTCTCGACGCTTTCTCTCGGCTTTACAAAATTCCTTCGATTCCAGCATCTTTTTCCATCCGTTTTAGCCCCAAATTGTGTCGAAATTCATCAAATTTGATACATTATCAAAGACACGGACTTACAAGGATAAATTTGCAACAAATCGCCCATAACAAAGGGCCCTTACATGATCAAATCAAGAAAATTTTGCAAATTCTAATGCCAAAAACCCTAACCATCTACTAGCAATCAATCATACATCCAATGCATAATTTAACCCCACCAACAACCAATGCAAATTTTGTTAAACAAAATTGAAATTACGATCGTCTCTGATACCAATTGAAGGATTGGAATTCCCAATTCCGTTACAGCGGAAGCAATTGGACCGTTCGTAAATTAATTTTGTTCTAAAAAAATACCAATACATTGGCAAAAGGTTAAGCGATGAGAAACATACCTCCATTGACGACTCTGAATACTTCAACGAATGATTCTTGATTGCTCTGCAACAACGAAGAACACCACCATTTGATCTTCCCCGCTATAACTCTGAGATTAGAAACGTAGTTGTGGGACTACCTAATCTTGAATGGGAAAAACTCTAGAGAGAAAATTCTCCCTAGAGTTCTTGAGTTGAGAGAATATGAGAAGGCCTTATGGTGGCCATATGTTGTGTTACCTAAACCCTAGGGTTAATGTTCTATTTATAGGAGAAAGGCCATGAATAAAATATTCATTTAAAATCAATTATTTCCATAATTGATTTAATCTTTTCCATTAATCAATTCCATGACCAATCAATTCCATAATTGATTAATCTTTTCCATAAATGATTGATCACTTCCATAAGTGATTAATCATTTCCATAATTGATTAATTTTCAATTAATTAATTCTCACCAATTAAATATCATATATTTAATTTCAGACCTTCTATTAGTTAATTAATTAATTACCCAATTAAATATCATATATTTAATTTCAGGCCTTCAATTAATTAATTCTATAATATGAATCAAATTCATATTAAAATGTGAACTCCTTCAAATTCTCTTATATCCTATAAATTTAATATGAATCAAATTCATATTAATATTTGAACTTCTTCAAATATTTATTTCTCTCATAGACTATAGTTTAATTAAGTCTCATTTAATTTAAACTAAATTGATTAATTAATTAATTCATAATTAATTAATTCATCTTCTAATTAAATACCATATATTTAATTAGACATATATTTGAACTCTTTCAAATATATCAATCTCTCAATTTAATAAAGTTTAATCTCAAATTAGACTTTATATTTTAATGCATCATTATACATTATATTAATTTGTATCTCATACAATTAACTTAATTCTCAATATGAATTTGAACTATTCAAATTCTCTCAAGATATATTTGTTCCTAATTACTCTTTACGAGCTAGCAGGGGGACCTAATGGACCTACAGATCAGAAGCTCCAATGATATGAGGTTAATAGATTAAACTCATTAATCAGGTTAACCAATATTCATTAATTGTGGGTCATTCCACTAAACACCCACAGCTGAACTCTTCTCACTGTAGAACATTTCTGTGTCCATGGATGTAGACCTATACCGGTAAGTCAATCCTTCACGAGTGTTCGTAATCACGGCTGGGTCAAATTACTGTTTTACCCCTGTGTTACATCTGTCTCCTTAAGTACCAACGCTCCTCTAATGAACAACCTGTTTATGGTCCAACCATTAAACAGAAAGTTCCTCTCGGGCTAGTGAGAGGACGGGATCCCTTTGTTCAATTCCTGGAGTCACCTCTTAAGGGAACACTCATCTACTTCTCCTAGAAGTGGGAAGGAGTGAATTCCTTCTTGTGTTGTCATGTCCCCAGCCTCCCACTCAGTCTTGTCCCCAAAAAGGAAGGCATATTGAGTCGGCGTATTGGCCACTCTCACCCATGCTAATCAAAGGACAATCCCTCATGAGAAGGAGTTCATGACACACTCAGGATTAAGACTGAGTTGCCTAGGTCATCGTATTGAAACAGTAACCTAACTAGTTAACGGTGTTACATCTAGTGGTTTACTATTTCGTGGTCCGGTCTTATGCAAACTCATTGCATAGGATACCCCTGCTTGCATGTCTCCTACATGGACGCCTTGGATTAATACGTCTGTATCGAATACAAAGCGGGTCGTATCACATAGTGTTACCAGGATAAGGTACCCAGCCTTATCCTTGTACTATAGACCTTTTAGGTTGTTACTTGAACACCAATCCCCGTATGTCCCCACATACTAGTTCAAGTCACATGTAAACAACCTTGGATCTTAGTTTATTGGATTTGGGTCAAATTGTGCAATATTTAACAACAACACTTTATTGTAGAAACTCAATTACACTTTATTGAAACAAGTATACAATTTTTTTACATTCACTATCTACGAGTTTTAGGGCATAAAACCCAACAATTAGGTCTAGTGTTCTATTTATAGAAGCGAGGCCATGAATAAAATATTCAATTAAATCAATCTTTTTAGAAATTGATTCAATCTTATTCCTTATTTAATCAATCCATGATCAATCAATTCCATAATTGATTAATCTTTTCCACAAATGACTAATTACTTCCATAAGTGATTAGATCATTTCCATAAATGATTAATTCTCGGTTAATGAATTCTTTAATTAATTAACCACCAATTAAATATCACATATTTAATTTTCGGCCTTGAATTAATTAATTTGCCCTAATAGATTTTAGGCCTTAAAATTAATTAATTCATTATTTGAACTCTTTCAAACTTCCATAAATTTAATGTGACTCAAATTTATATTAATATTTGAATTTCTTCAAATATTAATTTCTCTCATAATAATATATCAATATATATTATATTGTTTCCCTTAGTAAATTGAACATTTTCAATTTACATTTATTACTTAGTTGCCTCAAATTACTTTATGAGCTACCAGTGGGACCTAATGGACCTGCAAATTAGAAGCTCCAACGATGTGAGATTAATTGGTCAAACTCATTAACCACATTAATCAATATTCGTTAACTGTGTGTACATTCCACTATAGACTCACAGTTGCACTCTTCTCACTACAGACATATTTTCTGTGTCCAAGGATCTAGACCAATATCGACTAGTTAGTCCTTCACGAGTGTCCGTAACACCAACTGGGTCAAATTACCGTTTTACCCCTAGGTTACTTTTGTTTCCTTAAGTACCAGTTTTCCTCTAATGAACTACCAGTTTTGTGGTCCAACCATCAAACAGAAAACTCTCTCGTGCCATTGAGAGGGTAGGGCCCTTTGTTCAAGACTCGGAGTAACCACTTAAGGGAACACTCATCTGCTTCCCTAAAGTCGGGAATGAGTGAATTCCATCTTGTACGATTATGTTCCCAGCTCCCCATTCGGTCTTGTCCCTAAAATGGTAGGCTTATTGAGTTGGCGTATTGGTCACTCTCACCCATGCAAATCAAAGGACAATCTCTCATGAGCAGGAGTCCATAATCAACTCAGGATTAAGACTAAGTTGTCTAGGTCATCCTAGTGAAATAGAAAACCAACTAGTTAACGGTGTTATTGAAGGATTGGAATTCCCAATTCCGATACAGCGGAAGCAATTGGACCGTTTCGTAGTTAATTTTGTTCTACAAAATATCAATACATTGGTAAAAGGTTAAGCGATGAGAAACATACCTTCGTTGACGACTCTGAATACTTCAAATTCTTGATTGCTCTGCAACAACGAAGAACAACACCATTTGATCTTCCCCGCTATAACTCTGAGATTAGGAACGTAGTTGTGGGACTACCTAATCTTGAATGGGAAAAACTCTAGAGAGAAAATTCTCCCTAGAGTTCTTGAGTTGAGAGAATATGAGAGGGCCTTATGGTGGCCATATGTTGTCGTACCTAAACCTTAGGGTTAGTGTTCTATTTATAGGAGAAAGGCCATGAATAAAATATTCATTTAAAATCAATTATTTCCATAACTGATTTAATCTTTTCCATAATCAATCAATTCCATAATTGATTAATCTTTTCCATAAATGATTGATCACTTCCATAAGTGATTAATCATTTCCATAATTGATTAATTACCAATTCATTAATTCTTTAATTAATTAATCACCAATTAAATATCATATATTTAATTTCAGACCTTCTATTAGCTAATTAAATATCATATATTTAATTTCAGGCCTTCAATTAATTAATTCCATAATATGAATCAAATTCATATTAAAATTTGAACTCCTTCAAATTCTCTTATATCCTATAATTTTTTTGTTTTTTTTGAATACATCAACATTTGGGGGTGGGGGGATTCGAACCTCTGAACTCAGGGTCGAGAGTACATGCCAATTACCACTGAGCTAAGCTCGCTTTGGCCTTATATCCTATAAATTTAATATGAATCAAATTCATATTAATATTTGAACTTCTTCAAATATTTATTTCTCTCATAGACTATAGTTTAATTAAATCTCATTTAATTTAAACTAAATTGAATAATTAATTAATTCATCTTCTAATTAAATACCATATATTTAATTAGACATATATTTGAACTCTTTCAAATATATCAATCTCTCAATATAATAAAGTTTAATCTCAAATTAGACTTTATATTTTAATGCATCACTATACATTATATTAATTTGTATCTCATACAATTAACTTAATTCCCAATATGAATTTGAACTATTCAAATTCTCTCAAGATATATTTGTTCCTAATTACTCTTTACGAGCTAGCAGGGGGACCTAATGGACCTACAGATCAGAAGCTCCAATGATATGAGGTTAATAGATTAAACTCATTAATCAGGTTAACCAATATTCATTAACTGTGGGTCATTCCACTAAAGACCCACAGCTGAACTCTTCTCACTGTAGAACATTTCTGTGTCCATGGATGTAGACCTATACCGGTAAGTCAATCCTTCACGAGTGTTCGTAATCACGGCTGGGTCAAATTATCGTTTTACCCCTGTGTTACATTTGTCTCCTTAAGTACCAGCGCTCCTCTAATGAACAACCTGTTTATGGTTCAACCATTAAACAGAAAGTTCCTCTCGGGCCAGTGAGAGGACGGGATCCCTTTGTTCAAGTCCCGGAGTCACCTCTTAAGGGAACACTCATCTACTTCTCCTAGAAGTGGGAAGGAGTGAATTCCTTCTTGTGTTGTCATGTCCCCAGCCTCCCACTCAGTCTTGTCCCCAAAAAGGAAGGCATATTGAGTCGGCGTATTGGCCACTCTCACCCATGCTAATCAAAGGACAATCCCTCATGAGAAGGAGTTCATGACACACTCAGGATTAAGACTGAGTTACCTAGGTCATCGTATTGAAACAGTAACCTAACTAGTTAATGGTGTTACATCTAGTGGTTTACTATTTTGTGGTCCGGTCTTATGCAAACTCATTGCATAGGATACCTCCGCTTGCATGTCTCCTACATGGACGCCTTGGATTAATACGTCTGTATCGAATACAAAGCGGGCCGTATCACATTGTGTTACCAGGATAAGGTACCCAGCCTTATCCTTGTACTATAGACCTTTTAGGTTGTTACTTGAACACCAATCCCCGTATGTCCCCACATACTAGTTCAAGTCACATGTAAACAACCTTGGATCTTAGTTTATTGGATTTGGGTCAAATTGTGCAATATTTAACAACAACACTTTATTGTAGAAACTCAATTACACTTTATTGAAACAAGTATACAATTTGTTCACATTCACTATCTACGAGTTTTAGGGCATAAAACCCAACAGTTATAACTAGTGGTTACTATTTCGCGGTCCGGTCTTATGTAAACTCATTGCATAGGAGACCCCCACTCGCATGTCTCCTACACGAACGCGTTGGATCATAGTGTTTGTATCAAATACAAAGTGGGTCGTATCCATAGTGTCGCCAGGATAAGACACCCAGTCTTATCCCTATACCATAGACCCTTTAGGCTATTTCTTGAAGAATGATCCCATATGTCGCTACATATAGTTCAAGACTCATATTACAGCCTAGGATGTCTAGTTTATTGGATTAGGGTTATTTTTAGGCAAAGACAAATATAAAATAACTAATAACATTTAATGGAAAAATATATCAATATTATTTCATTAATATCCGATCAACTATTACATTCACTATCTACGAGTTTTAGGGCATAAAACCCAACAAACTCCCACTTGAACTAAAACACTAGTTAGTGGGATGTAAATGCAATAATCTAAAGCTGGAAATGTCATGTATATTAAAATAATACAATGAACTAAGGCATCCTTATACCCATTATACATTTCTCCCACTTGCCCTAGATTAGATGGCATACATATCTCGTAGACCTAGACCTTCTAGATGACCCTCAAACACTTTAGCCGTGAGAGCCTTCGTAAATGGATCGGCGATGTTGTGCTCTGAAGTGATCTTAGTGACGATCACATCTCCTCATTGCACAATCTCCCGTATCAGGTGATACGTCCTCTCGATGTGTTTACCTCGTTTGTGGCTTTGAGGTTCTTTTGAGTTGGCTACAGTCCCACTGTTGTCACATATAGTGTTATGGGCACGTTCATATTTGGAACTACTTCCAAATCAGTCAAGAACTTTCTAAGACATACTGCCTCCTTAGCAGCTTCTCAAGCTGCTAGATACTCAGCCTCCATTGTTGAGTCTGCTATGCATCCTTGTTTGATGCTTCTCCAAACTACTACTCCTCCATTGAGAGTGAATATTGACCCTGATGTGGATTTCCTTGAATCAAATCCTTAGCTCCATACACAAGCATGTAGTCCCTCGTTCTTCGAAGATACTTGAGGATATTCTTAACAGCTCCCCAGTGGTCCAACCCTGGATTAGACTGATACCTACTGACTGCTCCCACTGCATAACATGTGTCAGGCCTAGTGCAAAGCATAGCATACATTAAGCTGCCCACAACTGAGGCGTAGGGAATGTGTCTCATGTTCTCAATTTCTTAAGGTGTCTTAGGAGACTGTTCTTTAGGCAGGTGTACCCCATGTCTGAAGGGTAGTAGTCCCTTCTTGGAGTTTTGCATCGAATATCGAGACAACATTTTGTCAATATACATTGCTTGAGACAGTGCTAGCGTTTTGTTCTTACGATCCCTAATGATTTGGATTCCCAGAACATATTGAGCCTCTCCCAGATCTTTCATTTGGAATTGGGCTACTAGCCATTTCTTAATGTAAGTGAGGTATCCTATATCATTCCTAATGAGTAGGATATCGTCTACATAAAGTATTAGAAAAGCTACTTTCCTTTTGTTGACTTTCTTATGCACACAAGGCTCATCAACGTTTTGGTCAAAACCAAAAGATTTGATTGCAGTATCAAATCAAATGTTCCAAGATCTGGACGCTTGTTTCAATCCATAAATGGATCGATTGAGCTTACAAACCTTTTGTTCCTGACCTTGGGCTATGAACCCTTCAGGTTGAGACATGAAGATATTATCTTCAAGATTACCATTCAGAAAGGCAGTCTTGCCATCCATTTGCCATATTTCATAGTCATAATATGTGGTTATGGATAAGAGAATTCTTATGGACTTTAACATGGCTACAAGAGAAAAGGTTTCCTCATAGTCAACCCCTTCCTTTTGGGTATAACCCTTTGCCACTAGTCGAGCTTTGAAGGTCTGTACCTTTCCAGCTGCATCTCTTTTTCTCTTATAGATCCATTTGCACCCTATGGATTTTACCCCATCTGGTAGATCTGCGAGTTCCCATACAAAATTGGAGTGCATTGACTCTATTTCCAGGTTCATGGCTTTGACCCATTCATCTTTATCTTCGTCATTCATTGCCTGTCAATAGGACAATGGATCCTCAATGCCATCATTAGGTATGACAACCTGAGTTTCAGTTAAACCCAAGTAGTGATCAAGTTGTAATACAATCCTCCCACTGCGTCGAGGCATTCTCAACGTTTGAGATGGACGGGATGGATCTGAAGAATTAGTTCCTTTATCAACCCTTGTTGAAGGTCCAACTTCGTCAACAACTCTTGGTGATTCTTCAGTAGCTTCTCCTAATATTATTTTGCTGCGTGGTTTATGATCTCTCATGTGGTCTTCCTCCAGGAAGGTGGCGTTTGTCGATACAATCACCTTATTTTCATGTGGGTCGTAGAAATAACCACCTATCATTTCTTTAGGGTAACCAACAAACTGGCACAGTTTTGAACGAGGTTCCAATTGTTGGGTTTTATGTCCTAAAACTCGTAGATAGTGAATGATTAACGGATTATACACTTGTATCAGTAAAGTTTTATTGAGGTTTATGCAATAAAGTGTTATTGTCATATTAAGTCTAGAATTGCACAATATGACCCAAATCCAATAAACTAAGATCCAAGGTTGTTGATATGTAACTTGAACTAGTATGTGGGGACATACGGGGATCAGTGTTCAAGTAACAACCTAAACGGTCTATAGTACAGGGATAAGGCTGGGTACCTAATCCTGGTAACACTATGTGATACGGCCCGCTTTGTATTCGATACAGACGTATTGATCCAAGGCGTCCATGTAGGAGACATGTGAGCGGGGGTATCCTATGCAATGAGTTTGCATAAGACCGGACCACGAAATAGTAAACCACTAGATGTAACACCGTTAACTAGTTAGGTTACTGTTTCAATAGGATGACCTAGGTAACTCAGTCTTAATCCTAAGTGTGTCATGAACTCATTCTCATGAGGGATTATCCTTTGATTAGTACGGGTGAGAGTGGCCTGCACGCCGACTCAACAAGCCTACCTTCTTGGGGACAAGACCGAGTGGGGGCTGGGGACATGACAACACAATATGGAATTCACTCATTCCCGCTTCTAGGAGAAGTAGATGAGTGTTCCCTTAAGTGGTGACTCCGGGTCTTAAACAAAGGGATCCCGCCCTCTCATTGGCCCGAAAGGGACTTTCTGTTTACTGGTTGGACCATAAACAGGTTGTTCATTAGAGGAGCACTGATACTTAAGGAGCCAGAGGTAACTCAGGGGTAAAACGGTAATTTGACCCAACTGAAGTTACAAACACTCGTGAAGGATTGACTTACCGTTATTGGTCAATATCCGTGGACACAGAAATATTCTACAGTGAGAAGAGTGCAACTGTGGGTCTTTAGTGGAGTGACCCACAGTTAATGACTATTGGTTAACTCGATTAATGAGTTTAGTCAGTTAACCTCATATCATTGGAGCTTCTGATCGGTAGGTCCATTAGGTCCCCCTGCTAGCTCGTAAAGAGTAATTGGGAACAATTTATCTTGAAAGAATTTGCAGAGTTTAAATTCAATTTTGGGAATCAAGTTAATTGTATAAGATACAATTAATATAATGTATGGTGATACATTATAATATAAAGTTTAATATATGTGATTAAACTTTATTAAATGAGAGAATAATATATATTTGAAAGAGTTCAAATATATATATATTTAATTAAATATATGATATTTAATAAATTAATTAATTAATTAATTGTGAATTAATTAATTATTCATTTTAGTTTGAATTAAATTTGATTTAATAAAACTATAGGTTATAACAGAGATGCACATTTGAATATGGTTCAAATGTTTGATTAATTAAATATGTGATATTTAATTGGTCAAAGAATTAATTAATTCTGTAGTTTAATTAATTTAATTAAATGTGATTTAATTAATTTTAATTAAAACTATATATTATGTGAGGGCAATGTATTTAAATATGATTTGAATGCGAGTATGCTTAATTAATTAATATGATTAATTTATTAGCATATAATTAATTAATTAAATCTATTTTTTATTAATTTATTTTAATTAATAGTTTTGATTAATTAAATTGGTTATTTGATAACCAATTCCTAACTCACGTAAGATAGATTTGGAGGGGTCTTGGCAGGATTAAACATAAGCTGTCATTTTGACTCTCTGACACGACCTCTTAGTCTCGAATAACTATCTCATTCTCTCTCAATAAGAAACACAGAGAAGAAGTTTTTCTTTTCTCTGTTACTTCCCAAATTCTAGAAAGATGAGATCCCACAATCTCGTTTCCAAACTCAGAGGATAGCAGGGTAATCTTGTGGTGGTGTCCCAAGATTTCATTTTTGGTCCCAAGAAGGCGTTCTTGAAGAATTCGGAGTCGTTAGACGACGGTGAGTTTGCTTAACCTTAGTTTTGTAGAATTATGAATTCGTAATTGCCAATGTACCGGTATTTTGTAGAACGAAATTAAATTGCGAATCGGTCCAATTGCTTCCGCTGTAACGGAATTGGGAATTCCAATCCTTCACTAATTTCTTAGGATTTGTCACAAGCACGTGTGCTGGACAACCCCAGATGCGAAAGTGATGCAAACTAGGTTTACGCCCCTTCCATAATTCAAAAGGCGTTTCCGAAACACTTTTCGAGGGAACATTGTTCAAGATGTGTACTGCAGTCTCTACTGCATACCCCCAAAATGAGCTAGGCAAATGAGCATAGCTGATCATTGATCGAACCATGTCTAACAAGGTTCTATTTCTCCTTTCTGATACACCATTCTGCTGAGGTGTACCAGGGGCTGAGAGTTGAGATTGGATTCCATGTTCTATCATATAATCCTGGAATCTTTGATCCATATACTCCCCTCCTCGATCAGATCGAAGTACTTTAATAGATTTACCTAATAGGTTTTCAACTTCAGCCTTAAACTCCTTAAACTTTTCAAAGGCTTCAGACTTATGTCCCATTAGGTACAAGTAACCATATCTTGAATAATCATCTATAAATGAGATGAAATATTTGTACCCTCCTCGAGCTTTTACATTCATTGGACCACATAGATCCGAATGTATTAATTCTAAGGGTTCTTTGGCTCTGTAACCTTTGCTAGTAAAGGGTCTTTTGGTCATTTTTCCCTCGAGACATGATTCACAAGGTGATAGTGCTTCTAACTTGCTTAGAAGTCTATTCTTGACCAAACGACCGATTCTAACAATGTTTATATGACTAAGTCTAAGATGCCAAAGATGAGTATTGTTAGTTGTTGGAGAAATCTTTTGCCTTTTTCTTTGAGTTTCAACAGTTTTAAATAATTCGTGATTTAAAAGTGCTTTGTTTTCGGTTGGTCTTAATACATACAAGTTATTTTCTAATTTGGTTGAACAAATAAGTACACCATTCTTATAAATGAACGCTTCATTCATATCAAAAGTAATTGTATACGATTGTTCAATCAAACATGAAATAGAAATTAAGTTACTCTTAATCTTGGGAACAATTAACAAACTTTCTAAAAGTAAGAATCTATTTCTAATAAATAACTTTGCAGCTCGCACTGCTTTAGCTGAAATGACTTCTCCAGTTCCGACCCTGAGTGTCATTTCTCCATCGCTCAACTGCCGAAAGGAATCATTTTCCTGAAAAGAAGAGCAAACATGATTAGTTACTCCTGAATCAAGTATCCAAGTAAACTCATCGTGTTCTACTAGGCATGTTTCTAAAACTAGTAAATCAAATTTACCTTCCTTTTCCTTCTTTTTCTCAGCAAGGTACTTTGGGCAGTTTTTCTTCCAGTGTCCATCTACATTGCAGTGGAAACACTTGCCCTTGTCTGTCACAGCTTTGGTTTTTCCCTTGCTTTTAGCAGCAGTACCGGGAGCTTTCCCCATGTTCCCTTTCTTCTTCTGAGTTTTCTTTGAAGAAGTGGCTACAAATTTAATATTAGAGGATGAACCCTTCTCGAACTATCTTTTAGAGTGAACAACGTTTGCCTCTCCTTCTATCTGCCCCTTGTTCTTAAGAAGAGACTGATAGAGTTGTAGCTCATTCAGGAGGCTAGTCAGGTTGAATGTTATTTTATTCATCATTGCATTGCTTCGAAACTATAGAAAACTCTTCGGCAGAGATTCTAAGATGAATGCAACCTGACTACGCTCATCTATGACCGCCTCGTTTGCTTCTGCCACGTTGAATTGGACCATCATATCCAAGACATGCTCCCGAACAGATGTTCCCTCTTTCATGCGGCAGCTATAAACGTATTTGAGAGCATCATGGTGGAGTTGGTAGGACGGTTGTCCAAACATCTCCTAGAGAGAGTTCATAATCTCCCTTCCCGTTACCATACCCTCATGCCTTTTAGCCAAAACTTTAGGTAAGCTGGCTAGGATATGGACGTGAGTCTTATCATTGGCCTTTGTTCAGCGGTCATAAGCATCCTTAACTGCTTGGGATGCATTACGAGCAGGGGCTAGAGGACAATCCTCCGTTAAGACGAATAGTAGATCATAAACAACAAGAATCGTATTCAGGTTCGACTTCCACGTAGCGTAATTTTCGCCGGTTAATTTCTCCTTTTTAAGCGAGAGACAATTGAGGAAGACATTGCTGAAATTTAAACAAACAATGACCGTATTAGTTATCTTTGCCTTAACCCATCATACGAACAAACAATTGCACACAATCCAATCAATTTAGCAAAACAGACAATCATAGAACCCTAAAACTATTGATTTAATTTTGCAACGATGTTTTAGAGGTTTAGAATTTCAGCCACCGAAGGGTGATCAGACACTCCTCCTCTGAAGTGAGACATTTCTCAGCTAATTCTAATTCCAGAATAACTCATATTCATATAGACATTAGCCACTGTTGTTCGGTCAAGGATTTGTTAACATTTTTAACTCATCCTCGTAAGTGTAACCCTCCCACTTTCAGATCTCAGAGGCATGCACCAACAGGCTACTGAAGGGAAAGACAACTGTTGGTAATTAGCCTAAGAGTTCCTATCCTGTTCAGGAGTTCACGGTGTTCCGAATCCTATGATCAGGCCCTTCGAAGGGATGGTTGCGCCAAGACAACCTGCAGGCGGATCATAGGACTCTCACTGTGTGAACTAGGGGCGGAGACCGAGGGATACATTGACACGTGTCCCGCTCCCACTTACTCTAGACATTTTTCCCATCCACCTTGTTATTGATTCATGCAAACACTTTCCGAAGGGAGGGCGCTCCTAAGGCGACTCGAAGCCGAGAATGAACCTCACGTTGTGAATATAGGGACGTGGGAGCAAAACTTGATTTAAATCTCGTTTTGAAATTTTCCTCCCACTTAAAATGTTCTAAGGTTAATTTAGGGTTGTTTATCTTAGATAGAATTCGACTAAGTCAATCTATCTAAGTCTGATCCTATTATAACAATTATGGAAAGGATTCAACTGCAATGTTTTAGGTGAATTAAACTTCTTTTAATAAACCCAACATTACAAGTCAACACTACTATGGTTAATTCAACTCAATGTTCAGGTCAATTCCCAGGTAGGAGGTGTTCCATAAACCGTCAACTTAAATACCTCCAACCTTAGACAAAACTTTACCGAGAGAGTTCCCTTATAACCTTAGTAATGTAAGGTATTTACTCTAAACATCTAGGTGCATTAAACACTTTTAATAAACCTAGTGACATTGAATGTTAACATTTAACTATGATTCATTCAACTTCGGTATTCCGGGTTAGTTCCCAGGTAGGAGGTGTTCCGTAAACCGTCAACTTAAATACCCCCAACCTTAGACAGAACTTTACCAGTGGAGTTCCCTTATAATCATAGCAATATTTTTCCTACTTAGTCAATTAAAACTATTTTTAATTCTAAGTAATAAATAATTCTAATCCTATTAGAAACTGATCTATGTCTAATTAATTTTAAACAATTTAAAATTAATCCAATTTATCCTATGATCTTATGTTTGCATGCAAATCTTGATTATAGATTGACGGTTTCTAATCATTAATATTAAAGAACTATTTCGAATTTTAATGATTAATTCTATAATCAAGAATCTAGGGTTTAATTCATTCAACAATCTTATTCAAATTAAATTATTAAACCATACTAATTGCATGAATAATATAACAATTATATTATTAACTATGGATGTTTCATGCTTCATGCAATATTGATTTTCTTTTAACATAACAATTATAAGCCAATCAAGAAAATCAATCAAACATGCTTCATTCATCACATTAAACATAACTATTTATATTTAATTTAAGTAATGACATGCTTCAGGCTTTCCAATTTTTCATATAACTAATATACATTTATATTAAAAATTGTGAAAACAATTCCATGCATTTAAAACATATATTATAACAATTTATAATATATAAATAAATGCATGAGCATGCTTATAACCTAAGGTGGGATTAAAAATCTATATGACATCCATAAAGCATATAAATAGCAATTGAATCGGTTAATTTTGGCCCCTAGGATAAAATAAAGCATTAAATTACATTAATTTTAGCTAAATTCTATCCTAAAATCCTTCTGCAGCTCCAAAAATTGGTCTAGATAGCTCGAACCGCCCCGAACAACCTCGAACTGGTCTTCAAAATCATGAACCAAGCTAAAATTCAGCTGAACCGGACAAAATTGGTCCCAGCCCAAACCCTAAACCGGATGAACCGAACCACCCTCCTTTTGAACCGCGCCTGTTGAAGCCCTAATTCGCGCCGACATGGTGACAGCGTCGAGACGCTATCATTGCAGCGTCCTGACGCTGTGCACTTTCCTTACCTGAGCACCTACGTCGAGAAGCTTTTGGAGTAGCGTCCCGACGCTGTTGCGTCTGGAGGGAGAATCTAGGCAGTAGCAGCACGATTTCTTCGGTTTTGAGCCCGATTTCAGCGGCGATTTCTCCGTTTTTCATCTCATAAAAACCTATTCTAGACCCAAACTTACATAGGACTCGATTTTACATAAAATACCCGAAACACCGGGCCTTACATGATCAAAATCACATAAAAATAAAATCTATGGCCATAAAATTGACCTAAACAGTTCAATGCAAACCGAACATACATTATGCATAAATCCCACCTATTAGAGTCTATTGCAAATTTTAATGTCAATTAATAGGGACGGCGATGGCTCTGATGTCGATTGAAGGGGATAAAAGCCCCTATGCAGCGGAAGCGCATCGATTCGACCTTACGCCGTATATTAATTAACATTAAAACACCGTTACGAAAAACTCAAATAAACTTTAAACATACTTTCTTGCTTTTCTAAAGAAAAGGGAAAGAACCGTTACAAACCTTCGTTGTAGACTTGACTGTTCTTCGCCAACGATGCTCCAACGGAGAAAAACGTAGCAACCCTCTTGTCTTTTAATCGCTGGAAATTTCTTCTTGAAAGACACAATAACCACAAAGGTTACACATATGTCTCTAAGTCTAGGAGGCAAAAGACTTGTGGGAGTTTTTTTTCTAAGAGGGAGGCTAGAGAGAATTCTAGGTCTTGTCTTGTGAGTCTAAGAGCAAGAGGAGAGTGTCCTGAACAAATTAGGTCTAGGGTTCTATTTATAAAAGAGATGTCATGAATAAAATAATCAATTAAATCAATATTTTCCAAAATTGATTTAATCTTATTCCTTATTTAATCAATCCATGATCAATCAATTCCATAATTGATTAATCTTTTCCACAAATGACTAATTCTTTCCATAAGTGATTAGATCATTTCCATAAATGATTAATCACTTCCTTAAGTGATTAATTATTTCCATAATTGATTAATTCCCGGTTAATAAATTCTTTAATTAATTAAACACCAATTAAATATCACATATTTAATTTCCGGCCTTGAATTAATTAATTTGCTCAAATAGATTTTATGCCTTAAAATTAATTAATTCATTATTTGAACTCTTTCAAACTTCCATAAATTTAATGTGACTCAAATTTATATTAATATTTGAATTTCTTCAAATATTAATTTCTCTCATAATAATATATCAATATATATTATATTGTTTCCCTTAGTAAATTGAACATTTTCAATTTACATTTATTACTTAGTTGCCTCAAATTACTTTATGAGCTACCAATGAGACCTAATGGACCTGCAGATCAGAAGCTCCAACGATGTGAGATTAATTGGTCAAACTCATTAACCACATTAATCAATATTCGTTAACTATGTGTACATTCCACTATAGACTCATAGTTGCACTCTTCTCACTGCAGACATATTTTATGTGTCCACGGATCTAGACCAATATCGACTAGTTAGTCCTTCACGAGTGTCCGTAACACCAGTTGGGTCAAATTACCATTTTACCTCTGGGTTACTTCTGTTTCCTTAAGTACCGGTTCTCCTCTAATGAACAACCTGTTTTGTGGTCCAACCATCAAACAGAAAACCCTCTCGTGCCATTGAGAGGGTAGGACCCTTTGTTCAAGACTTGGCGTAACCACTTAAGGGAACACTCATCTGCTTCCCTAAAGTCGAGAAGGAGTGAATTCCATCTTGTACGATTATGTTCCCAGCTCCCCATTCGGTCTTGTCCCCAAAATTGTAGGCTTATTGAGTCGGCGTATTGGCCACTCTCACCCATGCAAATCAAAGGACAATCTCTCATGAGCAGGAGTCCATAATCAATTCAGGATTAAGACTAAGTTTTCTAGGTCATCCTAGTGAAATAGAAAACCAACTAGTTAACGGTGTTATAACCAGTGGTTACTATTTCGCGGTCTGGTCTTATGCAAACTCATTGCATAGGATACCCCCACTCGCATGTCTCCTACACGAACGCATTGGATCATAGCGTTTGTATCAAATACAAAGTGGGTCGTATCCATAGTGTCGCCCGGATAAGGCACCCAGTCTTATCCCTATAGTATAGACCCTTTAGGCTGTTTCTTGAACAATGATCCCATATGTCGCTACATATAGTTCAAGACTCATATTACAACCTAGGATGCCTAGTTGATTGGATTAGGGTTATTTTTAGGCAAAGACAAATATAAAATAACTAATAACATTTAATGGAAAAATATATCAATATTATTTCATTAATATCTGGTCAACGATTACATTCACTATCTACGAGTTTTAGGGCATAAAACCCAACACGAGTATATAGCCTAAATTGTCTATTGTAAATGGATAAGGTTGGGTACCTTGTTCTGGTAACACTATGGATGCAACCTACTTTGGGAATAAGGCAAACGACGTGATCCTATATCGTTCATGTAAAGACATGCGAGTAGAGGCTTCCTGTGTAAAAGATGTTTACACAAGACAGGACTGAGAAATAAGTCACTCTTTGTAACACCGTTTACTGTTAAGACTGACTATTTCATACGATGACCTAGGTAACTCGATCTTAACCATGAGCTTGCTATGAACTCATGTTCGTTTAGGGTTATTGATGTGCAATATGCTAACCGCAAGTGTACGGGTCAAGTAATAATATAGTGTTTTCGTGATTAAACGAGTGTCGTCCTCTGGATTGGATTTTTAAGCTAAATCAAGTATTGCAAATGATCTTGCTCAATTTTATTTAGGGAACACAATGAAGTGAAAGATTAATAGAAAACTAAATCAAACAAGAAAACAGTGGATATGCAATTGAGAAAACACTTAGGGAATTGATTTCGCCAATTTAGTCTAGGATTAATTTTAAGGAATAAGTTATTATGCACAGTGGAATTATGAGCCTAAGAACCTTTAATCACAATTCCCTCTCCCGAGTATAATTGATTTTCATGCAAATTAACCAACTTGATATCCCTATCTAAGTTTATTAACAAGCAAGGCAATGAGTTCTTTTGACCAATTCTAAAGTTAATCTAAAAACTGTCACGAAATTAGAAAATAAACTTTAGTCATGCAATCTTGAGTATGTCTATGCTAAATCCCCTCTCCCGAGCAAGAATCAACACTTAAATCATCCAACTAATGGCCAATTAATTGAAAGCATTAAATTAAGATTACAAACATAATAACCATTGCACAACTTAAACCATAAATTCAATCATTAAACTTAATCAACTACATCAATCCCTAAGCTACAAGTTTAGCTACTCATGAATAGAATTACAAGCTCAACTAAACATGTAAAAGACATAAATCTAGCTAAAGAAAGGAAAAGGGAAAAGAAGACTCAATGTAATCCGAGATCGAACATCCCCGTCACGATCCCCACGAACGATGGGTTGATTTCAGCTTTTCTCCCTCTTGTTCAGCCTCAATCCTCTGTTGTCTCCTCTATTTTACGGCTCCAAAAAGTCCCAAAAGAGTTCCCCCAAAAACCTAGCCAAAAGGAAGCTTATATTCTGATTTTTCGTCGTAGCGTCGAGACGCTATCAAGACAGCGTCTCGACGCTGCCTCTAAAACATGCGCGTTTGGAATGGAAATAACGGTAGCGTCGAGACGCTATCGTCACAGCGCCGAGACGCTGTGACGCTGCCGCCTCTTCTAATCAAGGAAAACCAGCGTCGATACCCTCCAAGAGTGGCGTCTCGACGCTGATGGGTAGAATGCCCTCTCTTGGCTCCTTGTTGCTTGAAATTTCCGGTTTTTTGGCATATTTTCACGTCCCGAACACCCGATTAACTCCAATTCCACGTTTTAGCTCTAATCATCGCTTTCCTACAAAATAAACAATAAAGCACAATAAAATGGCCCAAAAATCATAAACGACTAGCTAAATTAAATAAGTAAAGATAGCTAGCTATGCTTGCTATCAGTTATCCTTTGATCTGCATGGGTGAGAGTGGTCATAAAATTCCGTTCAATAATCCTACCATTTTGGGGATAACACTAGATGGATGGCTGGGGACATAGTTGATGCACGATTTGCTAACCGCAAGTGTACGGGCCAAGTTATAATATAATGAAAATTAATTCGAATGTCGTCCTCTGTATTGGGTTTCTAATCAATTCAATTACCGAAAACACTCTTGTCCAAATTTATCTAAGGAATAAACTTTAGTGACAAAAAAAAACAAATCTAACAAAAAGAATAAAAAGTGAGACAATCAATTGATGGCAAAAGTCTTAGGGAGTATATTTCACCTATTGGGATTATGGATTGATTAATGGATAATTAACATGCTATGATTCATAAATCAAGGAAACTACGATCATACATATCTCTCCCGAGCATACATAATCCTCTCACATGCAATGAACCCAATATCCCTATTTAAATTCATTAAACATGCAAGACATTAAGGTTAGTCCTTTTTACCGATTTCTAGAATTATTTATTATCTTTCGATCTCAAGATTAATCCTAGTTATGCATAACGATTTCTAAGCTAAATCCGCTCTCCCGAGTAAGATTCAAACCTAAACATCAATCAATTTATGGTTGGTAAATTGAAATAATTACAAACACATTATGCATAAATGAAATCAAAACAATAATCCATACATCAATTCAAAATTGCCCAACGGCTACATCAATTCCTAAGATTAAAGACTTAGCTAATCATACAACGTGTTACGATATAACAAGAGTCTAAAACAACCATTAAAACTACTAAAGTAAAGGGGAAAGAGGATTAAACGCTAGGTAGGTCAAGACCGCACGTCCCCGTCACGATCTCCACAACAAAGCCTTGAATCCCGCTCCTCTCTACTTGCTTCAGCCTCCACAGCAGATTATTTGGTGAGTTTTCGGCCACAATTTCATCAAAAGAAGTCCCCTTATCAGCCCTAATCGTATTGTATTTATATGAAGAAAAATCGACACAGCGTCGCGACGCTATAGGGGCAGCGTCGCGGCGCTGTCGCCTTATCGCAATTTCTGTAAAGGAAGTTAACCGAGAGCGTCGAGATGCTGCGGTCACAGTGTCACAATGCTGTGACATTTTGCAGCCTGTTTTAATTAAGGAAAGGCCAGCGTCGAGATGCCCAAAACCAAGGATCTCGATGCTGGTCTGCGGATTGCACAAAGCACCAATCTTCCACTTTGATCCAACTTCGTTTCTTTGCCCTTTTTTCACGTCCCGAACACTCGATCAATCTCAATTTCTCAATTTAGCTCCAAAACATATTTCCTACAAATAAAACACAAAATACATAATTTTGGCCAATTAATTATCAAAGACTAGCTAAATAAATTAGGGAAAATAGCTAGCTATCGCTATCAATAGTAAAGCAAGACGTAATTCACTCCTATCCTATTCAAGGATAGTAGAAAGGTTGTTCCCTTAAGTGTTGAATCCAAGGCTTGAACAAGGGGCCCCACCCTCTCATTGTCCCGAGAGGGATCTTGTTTAATGGTTGGACCATAAACAAATTGTTCATTAGAGGACCAATGGACTTAAGGAACTAAGATGTGTGATAACTGTCCGAAAGGTAGTTATTTAGGTCCTAATTCTATAAGGATTTGTGTGTCTTTTGTGCTTAATAGGGTTGCTTTTAGATGAATATTATATGTTTTAATCCATTTGGAAGAATGAAGGCTTTGAAAGTGATTTTGTGCAGAAAATATTGCTGAGCGACTGGAGGGAGCAAATTCTGTGCTGCAGCAAAACTGCCACGTCACAGCTCATTAGCCAAGTTGACAAACCGACTTTTTTTGAGTTATTTTCGAGATAAAGGAGCAAGGAGAGCCAGCCATGTGTCCAATTTAACCTAATTCTCATCTTATAAAAGGAGGAGCCGTCAAAGATAAATTCATTCACGATTTGGAGACCGAATCAATCGGCCGGAGGCCGAATTGACGGCGGAATGGAGATCTAAGAAGACCATTTGCGATTCCACTCAAGGAGACGAATTTCTTCCATGTTCTTGGTGGTTTGGAGCAGCCGTTTCATCCCCATTTGCTGAAAAGGATTAGTACTTCTTGTTTATTTCGCTTTATGGATGTGCTTATCGAGATTGTAACGTATTTTATGTCTTCAATCATGAACTAATTGCTTTGTAGGCATAGGTTAGGAATTATGTGATTGTTATATTTATAAATCTGGAAATTCTATTTGATCATGATCATCTTGAATTATTGTTGATCTTTATTTTCATTATGTGCCCGCCTAGCTAGCCGGTATGTATAGCTTCTCCTAGTTTCAGGGATGATTTAGGAGTTGTGTGGCGATAATTCACGCTAGATCATTGTGTATTGGTGAACGCCAGTGACTGAGTTAGGGATAGCCAGTTGCCTAGTGCTTGATCGGTAGAGCTTCATTGGTTTTGAAACATATTCCAAAAAATCCGGAGTTCCGGGAGGATCCCGCTGATAATACTGCAGGAGATTGACGGATCAAAAGAATTGCTGGAGCATCTTTATAACAATTACAGAAGTCTTAATCTGTGTCTGTTTCCATTCTGTTTTCTCTAGTCGTAATCACTTACTGCTTCCGCATATCTGTGTATATCCTTAAGAAATTTAGCATAATTAGGCATTTGCTCTATAGCTTCTACTAAAGAAATATTTATATGCAATTGTTTAAGAATCTCTAAAAACTTCTTAAATTGACCATCTTGATTCTTAGGCTTCTGCCTTTGTGGAAAAGGTAAGGGTGGGTTATAGGGTGGGGGCGGTACATAAGGTAGTTCCACATCTGGAACAAAACCAGATGCTCTAGCATCATTATTGCCGCCTCCAGCACCCTGACCAGTCTCCAATTCTTTCTCAACAACAATATTTTTATCACAATTATTTTCTACTTCCTGGGGTTTACTAGGCTCTTTTCTCTCCTCTAGTGGCTTACCACTCCTTAAAGTCACTGCCTGCACCTGCTTCTTACCTTCCCTTATAGGGTGTTCAATATTTGAAGGAATGTTACCTCGAGATCGTGCCTTCAGCTCATTAGCTAGTTGACCCACTTGCAACTCTAGGACTCTTAATGAAGCCTGCTGACTTTGGATTATGACATCATTACGAGCCATATAATCCTTCATCATTGACTCAAGAGAATTACCCGAATTTTGCTGGGGCAAAACCTGCTTATTTTACTGGGGCAATGCCTGTGATTTAGCAAATCCGAACTGGTTCACCACCTTTTGCTGTGCTTGGGGGACTTGCGAATTGCTTCCTTGTCCTTCCCATGCAAAGTTGGGATGGTCGCGCCAACCTGAATTATAAAAGTTAGAATAAAGGTTATTCCTTTGATTACCTACAAAAAACACAGAAGCTGGATTGCTAGGACAAAACTCATAATTATGCTCTTCACCACAATAAACACATGATTCTTCTGTAACTTGGTTTACCACTGGCGGCTGCTGGACATGACTAACCACTGTTACATTTTTAAGAGCGTTAGCTAATTCTACAATATCGACCCTAATGGTAGACACACCATCAACTTCTAACACACTCTTAACTTTTTTATTAGAGCCTCTGACATCTGTCCATTGACAACTGTAGGTTGATATTCTCTCTAAAATCTCATAAGCTTCATTAAAAGATTTTTCCAAAAGAGCCCCTCCCGCAGAAGCATCCACCATACACTGGGTTGCTATGTTTAACCCATTGTAAAATATTTCCATTTGAATACAATCTGGCAAACAGTGGTGGGGACACTTTCGCAAAAGCTCCTTAAACCTTTCCCAAGCCTCACTTAAAGTTTCTTCCTCATTCTGCCTAAATCCCACTATTTCACTCCTTAACTTGACACTCCTAATTGGTGGAAAATACTTACTAAGAAATTTCTCTACTAGCTCATTCCACGTACTTATCGATGCTGGAGCAAAAGAATTCAACCACACCTTTGCTCCATCTCTAAGGGAATAAGGAAATAGGGTTAATCTAAAGGCATCTCTCGACACTCCCTCGAAAGCAAATGAATCACTAACTCCTAGAAAAGACTTAAGATGTAAATGGGGGTCCTCGGATGGTAAACCATGGAATTGGCCAACCATCTCTAACATGTGAAACATGACCGGTTTCAATTCAAAATTTGATGCCTCAATAACTGGACACACTATCACTGGATTTAACTCGTCAATAATTGGAAAAACATACGCTCTAATGACTCTGTCCCTATCATTTTCTACAAGGATAGGATACATAGCCTGATTATTTTGCTGTCCATTTTGCTCCAGCGGCGGATTTTGCTGCATCGCACAGTTCCTCTTCGAAATTCACTTGAAATTTTGTTTTTTTTTTTGAAAATCTAATCCGAAGGGGATCGCTCACACACCAAAGTCACACCTACAAAAGAAAAAGAAACAGTCAAAAAGTTCACACACCAAATCACTAAAAATACACAAAAAAAAATCAATCAAATAAAACAATTTCAAGTCCCCGACAACGGCGCCAAAAACTTGTTGCAATTCTGGAGTGGTTAAAAATATGAGATAAATTGACTCCAAAATACTGTGCAAGTATACACAATCTAGCAGCAAGTGATAAGTATTTATCGTATACACAGGGTCTTGAAATGCCTACCTCTATTGATTTAATTTGCCTCCTGGTTTATCAAAAGAACAAATGAAAGAATTTTTCCATGAGGTAAAGTTTTATTTATCAAATGATGCATCTATGGTTAGACAATGTGTTGATGATGGCTGTGAGTCTAAAATAAATTTGATTTCTGTTTAGATTTAATTTCAGTTTGAACTTTTAATTTCTCTTTAGATTAGATTTTTAATAATATATCTTCCTGATTTAATTCTGAAGTATTCTTCTTTGAAGTTGCTGGCAGATTTAGGGAGCGCAGATTTTGAGGGAGCAAAATTTCAGCATTCTAATCAGAAGCTCCCATTACTGGATTACGTTTTTTTATTTATTTATTTTTTGTTTTGTTATTATTTTGATTTTATATGATTCTGATTTGATTAGATTATTTATTTATTATTTATTATTTCTTTTATTTTTATTTTGTTGGTTAGTTTAGATTTTATTTTGAAGATTTAAATCGAAGATTTTTCCAGATTGAAAATAATATATCTAGTGGATGTTATTTAAAAAAAAAAAGATTTGATTTCATTGTTTTGTTGAGAAGATCAGAGATTTTATTCGGTTAAGATTTTTTGTGAGATAAGATTCTAATTTTATCATTGAGATTTTATTGTTGTTAGCAGGATAATAAAGTGGGCATGCAGTTAATTAACAAAAATGTCATGTGTTGAGCAGAAGGAAGATGGCGTTATGGTTGTTGCACACAGAGGGAGCACAGTAAATGGAAGATCTTACCGTTTGAAAGATAATAAAAGTTTTCCATGGAACCATGAAGTTAAAATGGTAACTTCAATTAATTAGGAAATAATTAGGGGCTAATTATTTGTTGAAGATCTTTGAGTTAGTTCCCTATTATACGATCTCCCATTAGGTACGTTTCTCACTCTTATCTTTTATTACTACTGATGTGATTTTTTTCTCTGTGTGTATTATTATTGTGAGGGAAAAAAGCACGAGCAAGGACAGAAAGAGAGATGAAGGATGAAGATATGGTGGAAGAGAGGGTTGGCGAGACTTTATAGAGACCAAAGAAAAGAAGAAAGGGTCTATGAGAGAAAAAAAAGGGTTCATTAATGATGAGGCAAGACAAAAATATCAAGAATTCCTGAAGCGAGATGTTCTTATGGAGCGCGGCTTCGATGGTGGCAAAGAGCTCACAAATTTTCCTTGAGCAAGCATCACTAATAACGTTTGGGAACGGTTGTGCGCAAAGCCGGATCCCACTATTGATCAACTAGATTGGGAGTTCTATGCCAACATTGATGAAAATGAAGGATTCTTGGTTATTGTTTGAAGAGTTGCTGTCGAATGGAGCCCTGGACTGATTAATTCTCTATTTTTTTTGTAAGACTTCCCCCACGTTGTTTTCAATGAAATATTAGTTGCTTCCTTAAATGAGCAACTAAATAGCCAGTGGAGGTTGTCTAGGATGAGGGCAAGAACATTCCAGTCAGCATACCTAAAGTGTGAGGCTAACACTTGGCTCAGCTTTATCAAGCAAAGATTATTGCCTACAACGTACGCCTTCACTATCCCCCGTGATCGAGTGGCACTTGAAGGTTCAAAATCCCAAAGAGTTCCAATGATATAAACTTGTCTGATAAGGGGATTATTGACACTGCCAATCTGGCTAGACTTCAGAGAGGTGAGGTGTGCTAAGGGTGGTTTGTTGTGCGATGTCCATAGAGTGCTGAAGCAACTTGAGATGGTTCTCAGTAGGCTAAAATTCACTAAGAGACAACTTCAAACCTACTAGAGCTATGATTGTTGAAGGGACATCACACTAAGGAGGGCTATGCAAGTGAATTTTTCTAAGTCATATCAAGCCTTCCTAATTTTCATTGATGATCTTGTGAACCTATGCATTCCATCCCCACCCATCATTTGACAGGAAGAAGAAAACCCAAAGCCTAAACATGAAGAAAAATTAAAGGGAAGTTTTAGTTTCTGCGAGCAAATATTTTGATGAATGATTTTATGTGCTCGTCTTGCTTGTGTTTTGTTCTTTTTGCTTATGTTATGTTATGTTTCTTTGTTTTTATCTGTTGCTTTAAAATCTATCTCTGACATGATTATGTTGATCTGTGATCTTGATCTTTAAAGAAATCAAATATTGTTTTGTTTGGCACATCTGAGTATCTAACTTAATTTTCTTCTGAATTTTTGAAGTTTGGACTAGTTAGCTTAATTAGACCAAGATGTTCTGATCTCCAGAAACCTTTTGCTTGAGCATTCCTTCTAGGCTGGTCATGACTGCAGCAAAAGTTCTGAGGTAGCATTGTCTTATTTGATCCACCTTAAGCTTAATCTTAGTCCCACGCTTAGTTTAAAATTCAGATAGAAAAAATTAAGTTTGGGGTTATACTTATCATGTTGCTAATTCATTGAGGACAATGAATAATTTAAGTTTGGGGGACTTTTAGCTTCTCCACTTGTTTTGCTCAAGCATTCCTCTCCTTCATGATACTTTTTCTAGGTTGTTGAGTAACCAGGGACATTTGTGACACCCACAGTTTGTCTTTGCGTCAAAAGATGACCTAGGAGAATATATAAAAAAAAATGATAAAAATAATTGCTGAAAAGAAAAATTTTGGAAAATTTTGCTGAGAAAATTCATAGAGCAAAAGTTTTGAAGGATGAATGATAATCTAGCAGTTTTCTGTCTCTCAGGACTTAGGTGAGCTTCATCATAAAATGTTGCCATTCTGAGGAACAAGAGATAGGATAACTAAGGATTTTTTAGCAAACAATGAGTATTTAGCCTAGTTGGTGATGAGTTTGAGGCAAGGGTATACTGCACCATAAAGTGGGTCATCCCATGCTTAAGAGCTTATGACTGCATGGCTGCTTTAAGTCTGAAAAACACAAATATAAACCCCTTAAAAATGTGTTTAAATATGTCTGATAATAGAGCTAGGCTGTGGCAAGTTCTTAGGATTGAGTTAAAGGTGGTGATTATTTGTTCAATGCTGAAAGAATTATTTTGCTGCAGCAGTGCTTGGTTTTGCAGGATGCTCAGGTAAAGGTTGAAGGTAGTGTTAGATTATCTGTTTTGATTAAGCTATTCTTTGTCTAACGTTTTGAATTCTTAAGGGAAGGTTGGTTAGTATTGCTCGGGACGCGCAATAGTTCAAGTTTGGGGGTATGATAACTGTCCAAAAGGTAGTTATTTAGGTCTTAATTCTATAGGGATTTGTGTGTCTTTTGTGCTTAATAGGGTTGCTTTTAGATGAATATTATATGTTTTAATCCATTTGGAAGAATGGAGGCTTTGAAAGTGATTTTGTGCAAAAAATATTGCTGAGCGACTGGAGGGAGCAAATTCTGTGCTGCAGCAAAACTGCCACGTCACAGCTCGTTAGCCAAGTTGACAAACCGACTTTTGTTGAGTTATTTTCGAGATAAAGGAGCAAGGAGAGCCTGCCATGTGTCCAATTTAACCTAATTCTCATCTTATAAAAGGAGGAGCCGTCAAAGATAAATTCATTCACGATTTGGAGACCGAATCAATCGGCCGGAGGCCGAATTGACGGCGGAATGGAGATCTAAGAAGACCATTTGCGATTCCACTCAAGGAGACGAAGTTCTTCCATGTTCTTGGTGGTTTGGAGCAGCCGTTTCATCCCCATTTGCTGAAAAGGATTAGTACTTCTTGTTTATTTCGCTTTATGGATGTGCTTATCGAGATTGTAACGTATTTTATGTCTTCAATCATGAACTAATTGCTTTGTAGGCATAGGTTAGGAATTATGTGATTGTTATATTTATAAATCTGGAAATTCTATTTGATCATGATCATCTTGAATTATTGTTGATCTTTATTTTCATTATGTGCCCGCCTAGCTAGTCGGTATGTATAGCTTCTCCTAGTTTCAGGGATGATTTAGGAGTTGTGTGGCGATAATTCACGCTAGATCATTGTGTATTGGTGAACGCCAGTGACTGAGTTAGGGATAGCCAGTTGCCTAGTGCTTGATCGGTAGAGCTTCATTGGTTTTGAAACATATTCCAAAAAATTCGGAGTTCCGGGAGGATCCCGCTGATAATACTACAGGAGATTGACGGATCAAAAGAATTGCTGGAGCATCTTTATAACAATTACAGAAGTCTTAATCTGTGTCTGTTTCCATTCTGTTTTCTCTAGTCGTAATCACTTACTGCTTGCGCATATCTTTTGTTTCAGCATTTTAAAAACCCAATCAATTTAACCAACCATTTGAAATCACTAAAAAGGCAAATTAAATCAATAGAGGTAGGCATTTCAAGACCCTGTGGATACGATAAATACTTATCACTTGCTGCTAGATTGTGTATACTTGCACAGTATTTTGGAGTCAATTTATCTCATATTTTTAACCACTCCAGAATTGCAACAATGTGCTATAGGGGTAAAACAGACTTTTGACCTATCTATAGTAACGAAACCTGTGAATGATTGACCTACTAACCATGGTTATATGGAGTGGATGGAAATATATCTACAGTGAGGGGAGTTCAACTACTAGGCTATAGTGGAGTGTCCTAGTAGCTAACGGATGTTGGTTATAGCTAGGTTAAAAGAGTTTGGCCAGTTTAACCTCGTACCGTTGGAGCCCATGATCTATAGGTCCATTAGGTCCCCTTGCTAGCTCGAGACTAACCTTTGAAACAATATGATGGATAAAATATGAATTGTTTTATGTTCTTGTTAAAGGAAATAGATAAAGATGATAGATGTTATCGATACGTCGAATTTATGAAAACCGGATTTGAGTAATTTAATATTTAAATATGATTTAAATAACGTGGACATGAATAGGGATTCATGATGAGAAAATAACATTTCGGAAATGATCGGGAATAGTGGAAAATATTAATTTAATATTAGATATTAAATTAATAATTAATTTTAGTTTCATTTACTATCTACGAGTTTTAGGGCAATCAAACAGATCCTTCGCAGGTTATTCGTAACTACAGCTAGGTCAAATGTCTGTTTTACCCCTAAAGTTACCTCTTGTTCCTTAAGTCCCACTGATCCACTAATGAACAATTGGTTTGTGGTCCAACCACCAAACTGGGTCCCTCTTGGGCCAATGAGAGGGTGGGATCCCTTTGTTCAAGCCCTGGTGTCAGTACTTAAGGTAACAACCTCTATACTATCCCAAAATCAGGTAGGAGTGAATTTCGTCTTGCGAGACTATGTCCCCAACTATCTACCTGGTCTTATCCCCAAAATGGTAGGCTTATTGAGTTGGCGATGCTGAGGTACTCTCACCCATATAATTTAAAGGATAATCTCGAATAAACAGGACTTCATAGTTAGCTCAGGATTAAGATCAAGTTACCTAGGTCATCGTATGAAATTAGCCAGTTTCAACAGTAAACGGTGTTATAAATTGAAAGTGACTTATTTCTCGATCTTGGTCTTATCCAAACTCATTGCATAAGACACCCCCACTCGCATGTCTCCACATGAACGATTTAGGATCACATCGTTTGTACTAAATACAAAGTGATTCACGTCTCATAGTGTCCCCAAGATAAGGTACCCAACCTCATCTCTATACTATAGACCATTTTGGCTATTACTCAAGCTTGATCCACTTTTACGTCACCACATAAAGCTCAAGTATACATATTATAGTCACTGATCTTAGTTTATTGAATTTGGGTTACTTAATGTGCATTTCACTTATTTAACAACTTAAGTGAACAAACCTTAATAACGACTTTATTGAACAAATATACAATTTGGTTACATTCACTATCTACGAGTTTTAGGGCATCTGAAGGAGTGAAGAACACTCGTGCGAAAGCGATTGAAAATCTTAGGCACCAATTTTCATTAATTTCGTTTATGTAAGCATGATAAAAACAAGAACAAAAACAGAGCAAACCAAGAGCTAACCTTTTGGAGCTTAATCCGTGGATCTCTTCGGTTGCTTCCCCACCCGAACTCGACATGGACTACCGCTAAAGTCTTCCCCGCTATCCTCATGATTTTACCTAAATAGTCCTATTTATCTCCTCTAATCTAAGCTTGTTAGAGTCATTTTCTGCTTTACATGTCCTATTTACAGGTTAATTGAGCTTAGTTCGTGTCGGGAGCCAATCACGCTAATTGGTGTTAATTCGGGCCAATTACGGAGTTTTTGGAGCCATCTCGATGTCTTGGACGGCGAGGAGGTGAAGAGACCCAATTGTGCTGAAGCGGGCCTGAATTGTGACACCGAAACCCAAAGATTGAAGCCCCGAACCGAGAAGAAGCTAGACCAACTGATAAAGCAGGAAGTCGAGTCATGAGGATGGCGTCGAGACGTCGATCTTGGGGGTCCTTTGAGTAACCCAGAAACCGACTAGACTAATGAAATCCGTTTAGAATGATTATTAGAGAAAACTGGGAAGCCAATGAATTAGAATCAAGCATAATAAATCCCAATCCAACGATCCCCTTTTTATGTTATTGATCCCGTCTTATTTCCATTCTGCATGCTTAGCTTCATATCTTTTAAAATTCTGCATTTATATTATTTAATTTTTACTTGTCCTTCAATCACAAAAATTCCCCCTGTTTTCATAAGCACGAAATTCTACATTTACTAGATCCCTCTTCCCTGTGTTCGACCCTGGCCCCTATTGCTACAAAATTAGTAGTAGTGTCGTAGATTATAGACTTTATTTGACGACTTATGGAGAATTCGACACCCTCCTCGCGGTCCCGTCAAGTTGGCGTCGTTGCTGGGGAAGGGCGTTTTTCTAGTATTTTTAGGATTTTGTGTTTTTAATTCTTGTTTGCATGGTTTATGATCACACGTACTTCAAAGGGAAGCGATCTTAGAAGAATGGATGCTTTGGAAGTTATTTTAATTCTTGTTTGCAAGTGTTGCCTTCTAGAGTGGGGTAAAAATATGGTAAAAATAAGCTCTAGAATACTGTGCAAGCATACACAATCCGCATCAAGTGATAAGTAATTTATCGTATCCACTCTACCTATTTTATGTAACTTTTTAATGGTTTCAAGATGTTGAAATGATTGATTTTGATAAAATGCTGAAGCAAAAGAAATAACAGAGCAGAAAGTAACCGGATAAAGCAGACAGATTGGAAACAGGCGTTGGTTAGGATTTTTTGTAATTGTTTTAAAAGATGCTCTAGCAATAATATTGATTAGGCAATTCTCTTGCATATCAGCAGGATCCTCCCGAAACTCTGGTTTTTTTGGAATGTGTTTCAACTCCAATGACGTTCTACCAATCAAGCACTAGGTGACTGGTTATCCCTAACTCAGTTACTGGCGTCCACCAACACATAATGGTTTAGTGTGATTAATTGTCACACACCTCTCAAATCATCCCTAAAACTAAGAGGTGATATTCATACCGGTTGGCCAGGCGACCACAAAATAGAAATAGATACAACAAATTATTAAGATGCTCAAATAAACATATATTGCATAGAGAATGAAGCCCGACAATTACATAGAGCATATCCAAGACCTAAGTAAATTTAATTCATGGAGTACAAGGTACACACGGTACAATCTGAGTATGTGCATCCATAACTACAAAAAATTACAAGAAAATATTAATTTCCTTGAAGAAATCCGTAGCTAATGGTCTTCTTGAGGTCTCCAATCATTTCTCCTTTATTCGACTCCCAAATATGGAAAGTAAGCCTCCACGAAAGGAAATAGACTTTCCTTTCTTGAATTTGGAATGTTTTTGACTTGAGACGGCTCCTTCCTTTTATAGAGTGGAGTCAACCCTAATTAGGTCAAGCTTTACACGTGGAGGACTCTCCAAGCTTCCTAGATCCGAGATTAATTCAGCTAACGCCACCTCATTTAATGAATCACGTGCAGCTCACGTGGCAATTTTGCTCACTGTTTTGCTGAATCACGGATTTTGCTCCCTCAAGTCGTTCAGCATTATTTTCTGCACAAAATAAATTCCAAAGCATCTATTATTCTAAATGGGTTAAAACATATAATATTCATCTAAAAGCAACCCTATTTAACAAAAATGACACACAAATCACTATAGAAAGAAGGCCTAAATAACTCCCTTTTGGAGAGTTATCATACCCCCAAACTTGAACTATTGTGTCTCCTGAGCAATACTAAATAACCTTTCCTTGAGAATTCAAAGCATTAGTCATAGCATAACTCAATCAAAACAGATATTCCAACACTACCTTCAACCTTTACATAAGCATTCTGCAAAACCAAGCACTGCTGCAACAAAATAATTCTTTTAGCATTGAACAAATAAACCACCTTTAACTCAATCCTAAGAACTTACCACGACTTAACCTTATTATCAGACAAACTTAAACACATTTTTAAGGGGTTTTATTTTTTTTTTCTTCAGACTTAAAGCAGCCCTACAGTCATAAGCTCTTAAGCATGAGATGACCCACTTTATGGTGCAGTATACCCTTGCCTCAAACTCATCACCAACTAGGCTAAATACTCATTGCTAAGCTAAAAAATCCTTAGTTATTCTATCCCTTGCTTCTCAGAATGACGACATTTTATGATGAAGCTCACCTAAGCCCTGGGAGACAGAAAACTGCTAGATTATCATTCATCCTTCAAAACTTTTGCTCCATGAATTTTCTCGGCAAAATATTCAAAAACAAATTTCAGCAAATAATTTTTATCATTTTTTTCAATATTCTTTAAGTCATCTTTTGATGCAAAGAAAAACTGTGGGTGTCACAAATTTCCCTGGTTACTCAACAACCTAGAAAAATAATTATGAAGGAGAGGAATGCGCGAGCAAAACAAGCGGAGTAGCTAAAAGTCCCCCAAACTTAAATTATTCATTGTTCCCAATGAATCAACAAAATAATTATACCCCCAAACTTAATTCTTTTTCTATCTGAATTTTAAACTAAGTTTGGGACTAAGATTAAGCTTAAGGTGGATCAAATAAGTCAATACTACCTCAGAATCTTCTTGCCGCAACGATGACCAGGCTAGAAGAAATGCTCAAGCAAAAGGTTTCTGGAGATCATAACACCTTGATCTAATTAAGCTAACTAGTCCAAGCTTCAGAAATTTAGAAGAAAATGGTTAATTTAGGAATGCTGAGTGCTATAGAACAGAAACAACTTCGGGAATTTCATTAAAAATAACAGAAAATGATTACAATATCAGATAAAAAGATCAACAGAAAAATAAAAACAAATAAGCAGAAATATCAAAAGCAGATAAATTTTTTCTTGGTCAGGGAAAATGCGCAAGAAACAAAAAATGCTCTGTCGAAATAAAAGCTCGCTCAGGCTGTCTTCTTCTAATCCTCCTGACCAACGTCCTCCTCCTCATCTCCTTCTCTTTCTATCGGCGGTGGTGGGATCTAGAGGTTTAATAGATCATTAGGGAATACAAGGAAGGCTTGATAAGGATTGGAAAAATTGGATTGCAAAGCCCTCCTCAGTGCGGCATCCATCCGTTTAACATAATTCCAGAAGGTTTGGAATTGCCTTTCGACAAACTCCATTCGACTAGAATGCATTTGCAGCTGTTCTTGAATTTGGTGGATGCCACACACCAAATCGCCTTGGCGTGCTTCCTGAGTCCTTTGAAGCCTTGTCAGGTTCGGTGTGTCTATTATTCCTCCATCAATCAGAATAACATCTTTTGCACTTGTGGGAACCCCAGCTCTTTGACACAGCATAGTTATTGTGTTCGGGAAAAAGAGCTTACCCACCTTCTTCTTCCAACATGAATGAATCTCACTGGAGATAATTTTGCCGACATCTATACTTAATGACCTCAGAATAGAAAATACCAGAAGAACACGATCACGGGAGACAATAGAGTCGTGGGTTGTTGGCAGTAGGCGCAGTTTGATGAATCCCAACCAAGTGATCGCCTCACTCTTCAGATAAGTCGCTTGGAAGGTTCTCTTCTCCATCTTTGACAAACGCCATTGAGCACCCTCAACTTCCACCTCTGGAACAGTTGCATTCAACTGCTCATTGGATGGCACTGTCGCCATCCCATTATATCCAACATGTGCAAAATCTTGAAGGTTAAATAGAGAATTTACTGCACTTGGGCTCTAGTTTACTGCTACCCCACAGACAATTGCTTGAAACCCTTCTTTTTCATCTATGTTCGCGTAGAATTCTCCAACAAAATTCGAATTCACAGCCTCTGGTTTCGTGCAGAACTAATCCCATCCGTGATTTGTAATTCCACCTCGTAAGAAATGTGGTAGGTCATCACTGAATCTGATGTGGAATTTTCCTTACCGCAAGTGTACGAGTCAAGTAATAATATAGTGTTTTCGTGTAAAACGAGTGTCGTCCTCTGGATTGGTTTTCTAGCAAATTAAGTATCGCGAATACTTTTGTTCAATTTTATTTAGGGAGCAAAACTCAATGATAAAGATAAATCTAAAGACAAAAAGCATAAAATAAAAGTGGAGACTCAAATGGAAAGATTCTTAGGGAATTGATTTCATTGATTAAGATTGAGGATTAATTAATGGGATGAATTTAGCATGCAATTATTCTACCAAGTCTAGGAACCTTTTATCACAACTATCTCTCCCGAGCATAATTGATTCTCATTCATGCAACCAACTTGATATCCCTATCTAAGTTCATTAACATGCAAGGCTTTGAGTTTAGTTCTTCAAGCAACTTCTAAAGTTATTCCAAATCCCGTCCCAAACTTAGAATTTCTACTTTAGTCATGCAATTAAATAAAGTAAGTCTTAGGCCAAATCCCCTCTCCCAAGCAAGATTCAACACTCAAATCATTCAACTAGTGATCAAGTAATTGAAAGCATTTAACCATAATTGCATAGGTAAAATAATTGCATATTCATACCACAAATCAATCCAACAAACTAAAAAACCTACATCAATCCCTAAGAAAAACAACTAGTAATTCATAGTCTTTAAACTAAAAACACTAATTGAAAGAAAAGCCATAAAAACTACAAAAGGTAAGGGAAAGAGAAAGGAAAACTCGAATCTGTCGAAACCGGCACGTCCCCGTCACGATCTCCACGTCTTTTCGCTTGATTCCCGCTCCTTGGCCTTGCTTTAGCTCCCACCAAAGGTCTAGTCGAAATTAGGGCTAAAATATAACCAATTGGGCTCTCCTTGGCCGTAGCATGAAAAGAAGATTATATAGAAAATCTGCCGATAGCGTCGAGACGCTACAGACAGCGTCGCGACACTGTCGCGTTCCGCAATTTTGAAAAATTTGTCGATAGCGTCGCGACGCTGGTCCTAGCGTCGCGACGCTATGATTTTTTTTTTTTTAGTTTTTAGATTGAAGACTCCATTTGACTCCAATTGCTGAATTAAGCTTCAAACATATACTTCCTACAAATAAACCATAAAAATGCATAAATTTGGGCAAATAATTGTAAAAGACTAGCTTAATTAATCAGAGAAAAATAGCTAGCTATGCTCGCTATCAGAATCCTTTCTCAAACAGAAAATCCCTCTTCGGCATTTCTAAGTATTTTGCTCAGGTAAAATTGTTGACGAAGCGTTCATACGGCAGTCTCGGTTCCTCAGTTTCAACCTCATCTGTCTCTGTCGGTGCTTCCGCAACTTCTTTGCCCTTATCCTCTTGTTGCTTTGTCAGGGCCTCTTCTTCCTCTTTCTTCTCAGTCTCTTCTTTCTCTTGATCTTCCTTCTTAGAATTTTCCTTCTCAGATTCCGTGGTTGATAGATATGAAGTGTCTGTCCTAATTACCTTAATTAGTCCAACCTTTTGCTTGAGGCGGCGACGACGTGGTACCTCCGACACAACTTCTTGAGTCTGTTGTTCTTGACTATTTCCTTGCCCTTGCACATCTTCTGCTCGCTTTTCTTGTCCCTTTTGCTGAGTTTTGGCTATCTGTTCTCCTTGTTCAGAATCTTTCTTTTCTTTAGGGTCTTTTGGTTGTTCTTCCCCAACCACTTCTTTAACAAAATCTTTGATCACTTTCCTTACCACGTCCATGACCTCAGCTCGCTAATGCCTTCTTCTTCTCTTGGCCTCTCTTTCTTCTAGTGTCTTCCTTCTCTTCGTTCTTGTCTTCGGTGCCTCAGGTGTAATAGGCACTTCCTCCTCCTCAGCATCTCTTTCTCTTTGCCCTCTTGTCTTAGCCATCTCAGACTTAGAATATTTCACAGTAACAGAAGCAAGGCGGAGAGAAATAAAAAACAAGGAATGAAGGCAAGAAGATGAAGTGAAACGAAAACGTACCGTGGGTCTTGAATAAATAGGGCTCCAACACTTTAAATCCTAACCGAAAAAATCTGCCCCAATTAAATAAAAATTACCGTTTAATTTGCATGTTATCATGGAAAATTAAATTCCAAAAATGGTAAAATTTGCCCCGTGGTAAATATCCTCTATGCTGGATAACGAATAGATCATTGGATCAACACTGCGTGACACGTGGAAGCGTCAGATGCTTCACGTGGTTTACCTGCCCACGGAAAAATTAAATTCCAAACAGTAAAAATATTTAATTCACAACCAATTCCCCTAGAATCTGGCGAAATATTTGATCCTATCAACATATTGCAAAATCAAACTGATCAGCAAGGATTTTCTTCTAGAAGAATCTTTTATACGGAACATTTCAATTTGAAATTTAAACCGCCAAAATCAAATCTCACATTAGCCGAAAACTCAAGAGATATATTATTAAAAACCTAATCTAAATAGAAATTTAAATAACGAAAATACAACTAAATCAAGAACAAATCCGATTAAAATTAAATCGGCCAGATAAAGAAAAATCAATAAATAAACCAAAAATAAAATCTACGAAAATTGAAAATACCAACGAATTAAAATAAATCTGATAAGATTGAAATCAATAAAATCTAATTCGAATTAATTCAAACCAGAATAAAATAAAAACCACAAAATAAAATAAAATCGCAATAAACACTGGGAGCTAAAAATATTGCAATATGAAATGCTCCCGCAAAACTCTTGCTCGCTCATTCATCGACCAATTTTTGGGAAGGATACTTCGAACGGAATTTCTCACCCTAATAATGCTTCACTCACTGTCCATTAACCTTAAACACTCGCCCATCTTTCTCATCCCTTAAAGTAATTGCTCCATGAGGAAAAACTTCAATCACAATAAACGGTCCATACCATTTAGATTTTAATTTTCCAGGAAATAATTTCAACCTAGAGTTGTAAAGCAAGACTCTCTAACCCTTAAAAAATTCTTTAGGTTTTATTTTCTTATCATGCCACCGCTTTGTCTTGATCTCTTTATACATTTTTGCATTTTCATAAGAAAACTGATGAAACTCTTCTAACTCATTAAGCTGCAGCATTCTTATTCCCCTGCACGACTCATATCAACATTTAATTTCTTTAAAGCCCAAAACATTTTATTCTAAAGCTCTAACGATAAATGGCAAGTCTTTCCATACACTAACCTATAGGGAGACATACCTAGAGGAGTCTTATAGGTTGTCCTATAAGCCCAAAGACCCTCATCTAACCGAAAAGATCAATCCTCCCTAGATGGATGGACTTCTTTCTCTAGTATAGATTTAATTTCCCTATTACTAACTTCATCTTGACTATTTTCTTGCGGGTGATAAGGGGTAGCAATCCTATGCTTAATTCCATACTTAGCTAAAAGCTTAGTTAAAACATTATTCACAAAGTGTGTACCCTCATGGCTCACAAGAGCTCTAGGTGTCCCAAACCGCACAAAAATGTGCGATTGAAGAAACCTTGATACCGTCTTGGCATCATTCTGATGGAATGCAATGGCCTCCACCCACTAGGACAAGTAATCAACTGCCAATAAGATAAAAACATTACCATTAGAAGGGGGAAATGGCCTCATAAAATCAATACCCCATACGTCGAATAATTCTAATTCCAAGATATAAGTAAGAGGCATTTCATCTCTATGTCCTAAATTTCCTCTCCTTTGGCAAGCATCACATTGCTTGTAGAACCAATGGGCATCCTTAAATAAAGAAGGCCAGAAGAATCCACATTGCAAAATCCTCATAACTGTCCTCTGTCCGCTAAAATGACCTCCATACGAGGAAGAGTGACATTGCTCCAGGATTTCCTTTGCTTCATCACCTGAAACACATCTTCGAATAATGCCATCAGAACATTGCTTATACATAAATGGCTCATTCCAATAAAAAAATTTTGCATCATGCTTAAACCTTTGCACCTGCCTCCAATCCATATCAATAGGAGTTACTCCCTTCACCAAAAAATTGGCTATATCAGCATACCAAGGAGTATTATTCACTACCTTTACCTCAACAACAAAAAACTGCTCATTTGGAAATGAATCTAAAATGTCAGATTGCTCTAGCATAGATGATGTTGGATCAAGACGAGACAAATGATCTGCAATAACATTCTCCGATCCTTCTTATCCTTTATCTCCAAGTCGAATTCCTGCAATAACAAAACCCGACGAATCAATCTAGGCTTTTCATCTTTTTTAGACATTAAGTACCTTATTGTTGCATGATCTGTGAAAACCGTGACTTTGGACCCAACTAAATGTGGGCGGAATTTATCGAAGGCAAACACAATCGCTAACAACTCCTTTTAAGTAGTTGTATAGTTGATTTTTGCTTCATTCAAAACCCTGCTTGCGTAATAAGCAGGATGGATAAATTTGCCCTGCTTTTGCCCCAGCATTGCACTGATAACTTGCGAAAAGCAAGTTATTTATCCTCTAAACTCAGGATAAAAGAAGGCTGAAAGAACCTCAGATGCGTTATCTTAGCGCATAAAGAAGAGAAAAAGTGTTTTGTTATAAGCGGCAAACTATATTTGTGTATGCGATAGGAAATTATAAAATACAGAGCACTAACGCAGCTAATCTAGTTGTTTTATGTATCTTTTCAGCGCAGGCACACATTCCACGATGATCAAGAGACATAAAAAGATAGATGAAAAGACAGCGCCAGCGCAATCAGAGCAAGTGGGCGAAAAATGGGATTAAAAAGGCGCGAGTTGCCTAATGATGATCAAACAAGTTGCTATTACTTGATGAAGTTATCTTCCTCGCCTATAAATAGAGGCATAAAGAGAGAAAAAAGGGAGAGGAGAAGAACGAAGAAGGAGATCACAAAGGAACTACAGGGATCTGCAAATGGGAGCAAACTTGTGTGTGATATTTTATTTCATAATGTCTTGTTTTGCTCACATGAGCTAACTCTCCTCTTCAAGGCTTAGCGCAAGCGCCTCATGCGGTGATAAGTACAACTTGTAAGCGCATATTTTGGTTTAAATAAAACATTGATTGCTTTCTGCTTAGTTGCGTTAATTTTTTCATTGCTAATTCCCGCTTGGCCAGCCGGATGCGGTAACAGTATGATAAATCCCTGACAGGTAATGCATATGGATCTCTCTAAGTAGAACAAGTTAGTGCATGTCATGTAGTCTTTGTAGCATTAAATTATTACCGCTAAAAGATATTGCATGCTTGAGCTTTGATTGCGTTGTGACTAACTCAATCCCTTGTAAGTATTAAGAGAACTAAACTTCACGCATAAACTAGTCAAATAATCAATTCATAGTTTATTGCCAAACGCATAAGGAATACTGGAAGGGAAACTTGATGATTTTTTCTCACTTAGGCATTAATGGATCAATTAACCAAAGTTAGCGCTACAAGACTCTTATAAACACATGAGGTTGCAACCGCAAAAGCCTTGATACTTTTCGCATTGAACACGTTTTCCTCAGCTTTCATTATTCATTCTCTTTCATGCAATTAATTATTGTTTAAACTATACCAAACCCTTTTTTATTCCTTGAAATTAATATCGCACGTTTAGAGATTAAATCAGTAAATATTATTGACCACTTTTGTTTCATTTCCTTGTGGATTCGACCCTGGACTCATCAGGTACTACTTCATTTAGTCAGTTTATACTTGGATTGATTTAAATCTACGACTACCAAACCAATCACTCTGACGTCCAATCATGCACCTACTGCAACATCACTGGCATCACACATTACCTTAAATGGTAAACTCCAGTTGGGTGCACAAAGAGTGGGGGCTGAGATTAAAGTAGCCTTTTCAGTCTCAAAAGCCTTCCTACAATCTGCATTAAAGTACAAAACACTATCTGCACACAACAAGTTACAAAGAGGTTTACTAATTTTGGAAAAATTCTTTTATGAACTTTCTCTAAAATCCAGAATGACCTAAAAAACTTCGAATCCCTTTAACTGAATTTGGTGGTTCTAATCTCTCAATAACCTCTATTTTTGCTCTATCAACTTCTAGACCTTTCTTTGAAATCTTTTGACCTAATACAATGTCCTCCTTCACCATGAAGTGGCATTTCTCCCAATTAAGAACTACATGGGTACCCTCACATCTTTTTAACACCTTACCTAAATTATTGAAACAATGTTTAAAACGCCCTCCAAAAACTGAAAAATCGTCCATAAATACCTCAACAGTGGACTCATCATAAAAAATTGCCAACATACACCACTGAAATGTTGCTCGAGCATTGCAAAGGCCAAAAGTCATTCGCCTAAAAGCAAACGTCCCATAAGGGCAGGTGAAATTGGTTTTTTCCTGATCCTCAGGAGTAATGGTAATTTGGTTATACCCTGAATAACCATCTAAGAAACAATAGTAAGCCTGGCCATCCAATCTATCCAACATCTGGTAAATAAATGGTAGAAGGAAATGGTCCTTACGGGTGGCTTTGTTAAGCCTCTTGTAATCCATGCAAACCCTCCAGCCAATTACTGTCCTGGTTGGGATCAACTCATTGTCTTTATTAGTCACTACCGTAACACCTCCTTTCTTAGGAACACATTGGACAGGGCTTACCCAGTTGCTATCTGCAATTGGATAAATAATCACGACATCCAACCATTTGATCACCTCCTTCTTAACGACCTCTTTCATTGCAGGGTTAAGCCTTCTCTGTTGCTCAATACTCCTAAAGGATCCCTCCTCTAGAGTAATTTGGTGCATACAGAAGGATGGGCTAATTCCCTGAATGTCAGCCAATGTCCAACCTATTGCTTTGTGATATTGTTGCATCAACTTTATTAAGGTCTCTTCATCCTCCGACATTAAATCTGATGCAACAATAATGGGCAACGTCTCACCTTTCCCAAGATACACATACTTTAAATGATGCGGCAGGGGCTTCAAATCTAAAGTGGGTGCCTCAATCAGGGATCGCTTAATAGGAGGAGCTTTCCTTTCATCCAAATCTAAAGACTCAAAAACATCCTCACACCTAGAAACTTCTTTTTTAATTTTTCTTTCTAAAGAACAAATTAAACCTCTAAATCCTCTACACTAATCTCTCCATGATCTTCCAAATGTTTTTTTGTTAAATCCTCCATTGTTGTCTCAACAATTGTGTTCTCCAGAATCCTAATGAAAGAACAATCTTCCACTTCATCTGGATACTTCATGGCCTTAAAGACATTAAATTTCACTTCCTCATTATAAACCTTCATTATTAATTCCCCTTTATGAACATCTATCAACGCTCTACCAGTAGCCAAGAATGGACGACCAAGACTAATTGGGACATCTTTGTCTGCCTCATAATCTAAGATAATAAAATCAACAGGAAATATGAATTTATCTACTTTCACTAAGACATCCTCAATTTTACCCTCTGGATATGTGATAGACCTATCAACTAGTTGGAGTGTGACTGTGGTAGGTGGTGCAGCAGAGGCTGAATGGATGGATGTGAGATAAGATGACAAATATTAATAAAGATAAATTCAGCCAACCTTTAGTGCCAGTATACACTGTCGCACGTAGTAATAAAAAACCTTAGAAGTACTCCAAGGGTATCGATCCCACGAGGACTAAATTGGAAATTCAGATTTGAAGAAGAAACTGCTCAAATGATTGCTTTTGAAAAAGGTAACCAAAGAAAATAAGTTGATTGGTTTGGTTTTTGAAAAGATAAACAAAATAAGCAAATAAATAAAAGAATAAAAATAAGAAATAAACGAGGTATTCAACATGGATTCATCCCTAAGGTAATAACTTTAATCATTAAATATTTAATCTTAAAGTTATTCAATGCATTGGGTCAGATTTAACTTCTATTTGGTCTTGCTCCCAAGAACCGTTAGAAGGCTAAGCGAGTACCGTTATGCACATTTCTGTGACTCGACTCCGACATAGATAATTCACGAATGCAACCTATAACCCTATAGTCGATATAGGGTGCCTTAGACAACTTGCCCTATACTGCTGAACAATCTCTTTCGAGCTTTTTCTCCTATATCACCTTTATGAGAACCGATATCGTTTGTCCCTTTCGAGATCAAACTCTCATAGCATGCAATGTCTAAGTGATCAAGTTAAACTCAGCAAGATTAGAGTGATAATCAATAAATAATGACATGCATTGAACAGAACTAAAGCAAATAAAACACTTTTAAGCCATTAAACCATAAGTGAATTCACCATATTGAACCCCTCAACGGAATTTAGCTACTCATGGTGAGATAAAGAGAAAATGAATACATTTCCATTGAAATAAGAATGTAAATAATACAGAATAATGAAAAGTATCACAAGCTGGAAATAAAGGAGATAACTAAATATTATGGGTTTTCTATTTACTCAATCCTTCTAGAGTTTGCTAAGACACTCCACTCTCACGCTTTTACAAGTGGGAATGGGTGAAAATCCCTACAAACCCTAAGGTTTAATGTCTAACACAAGTTAGAATTCAGTCATCTAAGAAGGACCTCGAGCATCTCTACTCATAGGCGTCAACTAGGGTTCTGTCACCACCCTCTTCTTCCAAATGAGTTCTACTTGAATTTGACTTCGAATCTTGAGCTTATATAGTGTGGAAAATGGTTGAGGAGCTGTGAAATATGTGCTGGAAGGTAGCCCAGTCAGTTTCGGGCTCAAAACAACCGGTTAGGTGCGAAGAAGACTCGTCAACAACGACCCGCGGATGACTCAGAACGACTTCAGTTTTTCCAAAAATGCAGTCACATTTCATTTTTGCCTTTCCAGAAATGTGGTCGCATTTTTGGGAAATTCCAACTTTTCTTCTATTTTCCTGCACAGCAACAAACTAAGTCAAATTCTCTTAAAATCAAGTCTTTTTAAGCACAAATGAGTACAATTTGACAAAAGTTATTTTCAACACCCTAACTTAACAACTTAAGCATATTTTGAGCTTAGAAACAGTAAATTGATCACAACATACAACATTTGGCCAAGAAATGAGCTAAATATATGGGTAAAATAGGTATATTTTTTACCCTTATCAGTAGGCCTAGCTTCACCAATACATAGCTTTCGATAGACCGAAAGAGGCATAAGGTTAATGCTCAACCCAACTCTTTTCCACCTATTGAGACGGGAATAGTAAATGACCTTGGATCTTTAGCCTTGGTTGGTAGCTCATTCTTAAGAATAGCACTACATTCCTCAATAAGAGATACAGTTTCAAACTCACCTAACCTCTTCTTTTTAGTCAAAATATCCTTAAGAAATTTAGCATAATTTGGCATCTGCTCTATAGCTTCTACTAAAGGAATATTTATATGCAATTGATTAAGAACTTCTAAAAACTTCTTAAATTGACCATCCTGATTCTTAGGTTTCTGCCTTTGTGGAAAAGGTAAAGGTGGTACATAAGGTGGGGGCGGTACAAAAGGTGGTTCCACATTTGGAATAGAACCAGATGCCCCAACATTATTATTCTTGCCTCCATCACTCTTACCAGACTCCAGCTCTTTCTCAACAGCAACATTTTTATCATTATTCTTCTCTACATCCTGGGGTTTACTAGGCACTTTTCTCTCTTCTAGTGGCTTACCATTCCTCAGAGTCAGGCTTGTACCTACTCCTTACCTTCCCTTCTAGGGTGTTCAATATCTGCAAGAAGTTTCTCTTGAGGTCTTGCCTTCAACTCATTAGCTAGATAACCCATTTGCAAGTTCAAGGCTCTCATTGAAGCCTGATTACTTTGAATTGTGGCATCTGTATGAGTCATATATTCTTTCATCATTGCCTCAAGAGAACTCTCGAAATTTTGTTGGGGCAATGCCTACGATTTAGCATATCCTGGCTGGTTCACTTTTTGTTGTGCTTGAGAATTGCTTCCTTGCCCTCCCCATGCAAAGTTGGGGTGGTTGCACCAACCTGGATTATAAAAGTTAGAATAAGGGTTATTCCTTTGATTACCTACGAAAAACACAGAAGCTGGATTGCTTGGGCAAAACTCATAGTTGTGCTCTTCACCACAATAAACACATGATTCTTCTGTAACTTGGTTCACCACTGCAATAGGCTCCACCACTAGCGGGTGCTGATGAGTAACCACTGTTGCATTTTTAAGAGCGTTAGCTAACATTGCAATATCAACCCTAATGGTAGACACATCATCAACTTCTCTAACACACTCTTAACTTTTTTATTTGAGCCTCTAACATCCGACCACTGACAACTATTGGTTGATATTCTTTCTAAAATTTCATGGGCTTCATTAAAGGTTTTTGCCAAAAGGGCCCCTCCTGCAGAGGCATCGACCATACTTTGGGTTGTCATGTTTAGCCCATTGTAAAATGTTTCCATTTGGATACAATGAGGTAAACCATGATGGGGACACTTTCACAAAAGCTCTTTAAACCTCTCCCAAGCCTCACTAAAAGTTTCATCTTCGAGTTGCCTAAATCCTACTATCTCACTCCTTAACTTGACATTTCTAGTTGGTGGAAAATACTTACTAAGAATTTTTTTCGTTAACTCATTCCATGTCCTAATTGATCCTGAAGAAAAAGAATTTAACCATGTCTTTGCTCCATCTGTAAGAGAATACGGGAATAAAGTTAATCTAAGGGCATCCCTAGACACTCCTTGAATTACAAACGAAACACTAACTCCTAGAAAATACTTAAGATGTAAATGGGGGTCTTCAGATGAAAAACCATGGAATTGACCCACGGTTTGTAACATCTGAAACATTACCGGTTTCATTTCAAAATTTGTTGCCTCAATTTGAGGACGCGCAATTCCTGGATTCAACTCATCAAACATCGGAAAAGCATACGCTCGAATGGCTATGGCCCTATCATTCTCCACCAAGATAGGGTTCTCAGTCGGATTATTTTGCTGTCCATTTTGCTCCAACGGTGGATTAGGCTGCAGCACAGATTCTGCTGGGGATTAACTTGATCTTCTGGAACCTCTTAAAGACGCGACACTTTATCCATTGGATTTTGATTTCTTCGTTGCTCTCTCTTTCTTCTCCTGAATGTTCTTTCAATTTCTGGATCAAGCTCGAATCTCACCCCAGGCAGATCGCTCATGCACCAATCCCACACCTGCAAAAACAAAAGAAACAATCAAAAAGTTCTCGCACCAAACCACTAAAATACATACACAAAACAGATCAGATAAAAACTTATTCAAGTCCTCTGCAATGGCGCCAAAAATTTGTTGCCTTCTAGAGTGGGGTAAAAGATTGGTAAAAATAAGCTCTAGAATACTATGTAACCATACACAATCCGCAGTAAGTGATAAGTAATTTATCGTATCCCCAAGGTTTTGAATAGCTTTCACTCTACCTATTTTATGTAACTTTTTAATGCTTTCAAGATTGTTGAAATGATTGATTTTGATAAAATGTTGAAGCAAAAGAAATAACAAAGCAGAAAGTAAACGGATAAAGCAAACAGATTGGAAACAGGCGTTGGTCAGGATTTTTGTAATTGTTTTAAAAGATGCTCTAGCAATAATATTGATTAGGCAATTCTCTTGCAGTCTTATCAGCAGGATCCTCCTGGAACTCTGGATTTTTTGGAATGTGTTTCAACTCCAATGACATTATACCGATCAAGCACTAGGTGACTGATTATCCCTAACTCAGTTACTGGCGTCCACCAACACATAATGGTCTAGTGTGATTAAGTGTCACATACCTCTCAAATCATCCCTGAAACTAAGACGTGATATTCATACCAGTTGGCCAGGCGGGCAAAAAATAGAAATAGACACAACAAATAATCAAGATGCTCATATCAACATATATTGCATAGAGAATGAAGCACGACAATTACATAGATCCTAACCAACACCTAAGTAAATTTAGTTCATGGAGTACAAGGTAACACACGCTACAATCTGAGTATATGCATCCATAACTACAAGAAATTACAAGAAAAGATTAATTCCCTTGAAGAAATCTGGAGCTAATGGTCTTCTTGAGGTCTCCAATCGTTTCTCCTTTATTCGACTCCCAAAGATGGAAAGTAAGCCTCCACGAATGGAAATAGACTTTCCTTTCTTGAATTTGGAATGTTTTTTACTTGAGACAACTCCTTCCTTTTATAGAGTGGAGTCAACCTTAATTAGGTCAAGCTTTACACGTGGAGGGTTCTCCAAGCTTCCTAGATCCGAGATTAATTCAGCTAACACCACCTCATTTAATGAATCATGTGCAGCTCACGTGGCAGTTTTGCTCCCTACTTGGCTGGATCACAGATTTTGCTCCCTGATGTGCAATTTGCTTACCGCAACTGTACGAGTCAAGTAATAATATAGTGTTTTCGTGTAAAACGAGTGTCGTCCTCTTGATTGGTTTTCTAGCAAATTAAGTATCGTGAATACTTTTGTTCAATTTTATTTAGGGAGCAAAACTCAATGATAAAGATAAATCTAAAGACAAAAAGCATAAAATAAAAGTGGAGACTCAAATGGAAAGATTCTTAGGGAATTGATTTCATTGATTAAGATTGAGGATTAATTAATGGGATGAATTTAGCATGCAATTATTCTACCAAGTCTAGAAACCTTTTATCACAACTATCTCTCCCGAGCATAATTGATTCTCATGCATGCAACCAACTTAATATCTCTATCTAAGTTCATTAACATGCAAGGCTTTGAGTTTAGTTCTTCAAGCAACTTCTAAAGTTATTCCAAATCCCGTCACAAACTTAGAATTTCTACTTTAGTCATGCAATTAAATAAAGTAAGTCTTAGGCCAAATCCCCTCTCCCGAGCAAGATTCAACACTCAAATCATTCAACTAGTGATCAAGTAATTGAAAGCATTTAACCATAATTGCATAGGTAAAATAAATGCATATTCATACCACAAATCAATCCAACAAACTAAAACAACTACATCAATCCCTAAGACAAACAACTAGTAACTCATAGTCTTTAAACTACAAACACTAATTGAAAGAAAAGCCATAAAAACTACAAAAGGTAAGGGAAAGAGAAAGGAAAACTCGAATCTGTCGAAACCGGCACGTCCCCGTCACGATCTCCACGACTTCTCTCTTGATTCCCGCTCCTTGGCCTTGCTTTAGCTCCCACCAAAGGTCTCTAGTCGAAATTAGGGCTAAAATCTAACCAATTGGGCTCCCCTTGGCCATAGCTGAAAAGAGGAATTTATAGAAAATCTGCGGATAGCGTCGCGACGCTGTCAGAGCGTCGAGACGCTAAGGAGACAGCGTCGAGACGCTCAAAGAGCAGCGTCCCGACGCTGGCCTGCGGATGGCTCTCTTTTGACTTCTTCTTGGTTGAATCTTTTCTGTTCTTTAGCCAATTTTCATGTCCCGAACACGTATTTAGCTCCAATTTCTCGATTTAACTCTGAAACACGATTCCTACAAAAAGAATATAAAAATGCATAATTTTGGCCAATTAAATATAAAAGACTAGCTTAATTAATTAGGGAAATATAGCTAGCTATGCTCGCTATCACTCCCTCAAGTCGCTCAGCATTATTTTCTACACAAAATAACTTCCAAAACATCCATTCTTTTGAATGGGTTAATACATATAATATTCATCTAAAAGAAACCCTATTTAACACAAAGGACACACAAATCACTATAGAAATAAGGCCTAAATAACTCCCTTTTGGAGAGTTATCGGCAATCAAGAAGGAGAAGAGTTAATAATCTCAGTGAGGTTGAAGCACCAACCATGGCTGAAAGAACATTAAGGCAGCTGGCAGCTCCAGATCTGAACCAGCAACCACTTTGTATTACCTACGCCGAGATGGCAGGTACTTTTGAATTAAAGTCAGGTTTGATACACTTACTTCCTATTTTTCGTGGTAGTGCAGGAGAGGATCCGCACAAACATTTACAGGAATTTCACATCGTATGTTCTGGTATGAGACCTCATGGAATGACAGTGAAAGCGTTGAACCTAAGGGCATTCCCCTTTTCGCTGAAGGATTCAGCGAAAGATTGGCTTTATTACCTTCCCTCCGGCTCTATCAGTACATGGAACGAGATGAAGAAGCAATTCCTGGAGAAATTCTTCCTCGCCAGTAGACCTGCAAACTTCATAAAGGAGATTTATGGAATTTCGCAGATCACTGTGGAGACACTCCACAAATATTGGGAGAGATTCATGAAAGGATTTGGAATTCCCAATTCCGTTACAGCGGAAGCAATTGGACCATTCGTAGTTAATTTTGTTTCTACTAAAATACCCATACATTGGCAAAAGGTTAAGCGGTGAAAAACATACCTCCGTTGATGACTCTGAATACTTCAACACCTTTCTTGATTTTGGATCGAGCGTCAACAATCGGGACACCACCAATTGATCTTCTCCGCTATAACTCTGAGATTAGGAACGTAGTTGTGGGACTACCTAATCTTGAATGGGAAAAACGCTAGAGAGAAAATTCTCCTAGAGTTCTTGAGTTGAGAGAATATGAGAGGGCCTAATGGTGGCCATATATTGTAGTACCTAAACCCTAGGTTTAGTGTTCTATTTATAGGAGAAAGGTCATGAATAAAATATTCATTTAAAATCAATTATTTCCATAACTGATTTAATCTTTTTCATAATTAATCAATTCCATGACCAACCAATTCCATGACCAATCAATTCCATAATTGATTAATCTTTTCCATAAATGATTGATCACTTCCATAAGTGATTAAATCATTTCCATAAATGATTAATTACTTTCATAAGTGATTAATCATTTTCATAATTGATTAATTTCCAATTAATTAATCACCAATTAAATATCATATATTTAATTTCAGACCTTTTATTAGTTAATTAATTAATTACCCAATTAAATATCATATATTTAATTTGAGGCCTTCAATTAATTAATTCTATAATATGAATCAAATTCATATTAAAATTTGAACTCCTTCAAATTCTTATATCCTATAAATTTAATATGAATCAAATTCATATTAATATTTGAACTTCTTCACATATTTATTTCTCTCATAGACTATAGTTTAATTAAATCTCATTTAATTTAAACTAAATTGAATAATTAATTAATCCATAATTAATTAATTCATATTCTAATTAAATACCATATATTTAATTAGACATATATTTGAACTCTTTCAAATATATTAATCTCTCAATATTATAAAGTTTAATCTCAAATTAGACTTTATATTTTAATGCATCACTATACATTATATTAATTTGTATCTCGTACAATAACTTAATTCCCAATATGAATTTGAACTATTCAAATTCTCTCAAGATATATTTGTTCCTAATTACTCTTTACGAGCTAGTAGGGGGACCTAATGGACCTACAAATCAGAAGCTCCAATGATATGAGGTTAATAGATTAAACTCATTAATCAGGTTAACCAATATTCATTAACTGTGGGTCATTCCACTAAAGATCCACAGCTGAACTCTTCTCACTGTAGAACATTTCTGTGTCTGTGGATGTAGACCTATGCCGGTAAGTCAATCCTTCACGAGTGTCCGTAATCACAGCTGGGTCAAATTACCGTTTTACCCCTATGTTACATCTGTCTCCTTAAGTACCAGCGCTCCTCTAATGAACAACCTGTTTATGGTCCAACCATTAAACAGAAAGTCCCTCTCGGGCCAGTGAGAGGGCGGGATCCCTTTGTTCAAGTCCCGGAGTCACCACTTAAGGGAACACTCATCTACTTCTCCTAGAAGTGGGAAGGAGTGAATTCCTTCTTGTGTTGTTATGTCCCCAGCCTCCCACTCGGTCTTGTCCCCAAAAAGGAAGGCATATTGAGTCGGCGTATTGGCCACTCTCACCCATGCTAATCAAAGGACAATCCCTCATGAGAAGGAGTTCATGACACACTCAGGATTAAGACTGAGTTACCTAGGTCATCCTATTGAAACAGTAACCTAATTAGTTAACGGTGTTATAACTAATGGTTGACTATTTCGTGGTCTGGTCTTATGCAAACTCATTGCATAGGATACCCCCACTTACATGTCTACTACGTGGACGTTTTGGATCAATACGTATGTATCAAATACAAAGCGGATCCCGCCCTTGTATTTGATACAGACGTACCCAACCTTATAGTGTTACCAGGATAAGGTACACAACCTTATCCTTGTACTATAGACCTTTTAGGTTGTTACTTGAACATCGATCCTCGTATGTCCCCACATACTAGTTCAAGTTACATACAAACAACCTTGGATCTTAGTTTATTGGATTTGGGTCAAATTGTGCAATATTTAACAATAATACTTTATTGTAGAAACTCAATTACACTTTATTGAAACAAGTATACAATTTGTTTACATTCACTATCTACGAGTTTTAGGGCATAAAACCCAACAATTCAAGCGTTTGTGCACCAGTTTTCCACATCATCAGATCTCAAATCAGTTGTTGATTCAGCACTTTTACGAAGGGCTACTTCCTATGGATCGTAGTATGGTAGATGCAGCTAGTGGATGATCACTAGTCAACAAGACCCCTGTCGAGGCTAGACAACTAATTTCAAGTATCGATGAAAAACTCTCGGCAATTCAAGACTAGAGGACCACCTGTAGTTGTACAAGCCGCCACAAAAAGTGAGGTAAGCGAAATGCGCTCTGAAATGAGTGAATTAACTAAACTTGTTCGCTCTTTGTGTTCAGGACAGGTACAAGCGAAAGCCTGTGGACTTTGCTCAATGACTACCCCCACTACTGATGCATGCCTTAAGATACAAGACAATGGAGAGGTGAATGCCATTGGTGGATTCAATGGAAATCAAAGGCAGTACAACCCATACAGCAACACTTACAATCCACGATGGAGAGACCATCCATATTTAAGTTATGGGAACCAACAGAAGTCGAACATCAGGCTTCCACCTCAACTTCAGGCACATCCTTCGATGAGGCACTTAAGAAACTTACTGACAGCTCTTTACAGTTCCAACAAGAGACCAGGAATGCCATTCAGAATTTGGGAAACCAAATCACTCAACTGGCAACCCAAGTCAGTAAGATGAACAATAAAAGCTCTGGTAAACTACCAGCTGGTGTGGCAGAGGCTGAAATGTGGATGTGAGAAACAGATGATGAATAATAATAATGATAAATCAGCTAACCTTAGTGCAAGTATACACTATCGCACGTAGTAATAAAAAACCTTAGAAGTATTCTAAGGGTATCGATCCCACGATGACTAAATTGGAAACACAGATTTGAAGAAGTGTTGGGTTTTATGCCCTAAAACTCGTAGATAGTAAATGTACATTTGACCGAACATTAATAAAAGTGATATATTATTCAATGTTTGTATTATATCTTGTCTTATCAACCCTAATCCAATAAACTAAACATCCAAGGCTAATAGAATGAGGCTTGAACTAGTATGTAGGGACATACGGGGATCAATGTTCAAGTTTTAGCCTAAAGGGTCTGTAGTATATGGATAACGCTGGGTACCTTATCCTGGTGACACTATGGATACGGCCCGCTTTGTATATTGATACAAACGTAATGATCCAACGCGTTCGTGTAGTTGACATGCGAGTGGGGGTATCCTGTGCAATGAGTTTGCATAAAGACCGGACCGTGAAATAGTTAACCACTAACTGTAACACCGTTAGTTAGCTCGGTTTCTATTTCACAAGGATGACCTAGGAAACTTGGCCTTAATCCTGAGTGGATTATGGACTCCTTTCCATGAGGGATTGTCTTTTGATTTGTACGGGTGAGAGTGGTTGTCTGCTGACTCAATAAGCCTACCATTTTGGGGACAAGACCGAGTGGGGAGCTGGGAACATAGTCTTACAAGATGGAATTCACTCCTTCCCAATATTAGGGTAAGTAGAGGTGTGTTCCCTTAAGTGGTGTCTCCGGGTCTTGAACAATGGGCCCTACCCTCTTTATGGCACGAGAGGGATTTCTGTTTGTTGGTTGGACCTCAAACAGGTTGTTCATTAGAGGAGTGTTGGGTTCCTAGAGTGAGTAGAATATGGTATAAAAAGACTCTAGAATTCCTGTGCAAGTATACACAGTCTGCAGCAAGTAATATTATCAATCTGAGCCCTGAATTAGCTTCCACTTTATCTATTTTGTGTAACTTTCTAATGGTTTCAAAGATGGTAACAACGATTTGGTTTTATGAGAATTATGCTGGAGCAAAGTAAAAGACAGAACAAAGAATAAACGAATAGACAGACAGATTAAATACAGGCGCTGGTTAGGCTTAATAGTTGTTTAAAAAGATGCTCTAGCAATATTATTGATCATGCAACTCTCGTAGTATTATTAGCGGATTCCTTCCGGAACTCCGGATCTTTTGTAATGTGTTTCAACCCCAATGAAGTGCGACCGATCAAGCACTAGGCAACTGGCTATCCCTAGCTCAGTCACTGGCGTTCACCAATACACAATGATCGTAGTGTGGATAATTGCCACACACTCTCTAAATCATCCCTGAAACTAGAGAGAGATATTCACACCGGCTGGGCAGGCGGGCATAAAATGTAAATAGGCACAACAATTAACCAAGATGCAATAATCAATATATAACTAAAGTTTAAGCACAACAACTACATATTCCTAACCAACACCTTAAGCTACTTAGTTCATAATAAACATGGAAACATGAATTACAATATGAGTAGGCATGTCCATAATCACAAGACAATAAAGAAAATAATAATCTCCTTAATCAACTTGCGAATGATGGTGTTCTTGGTAATCTCTAATCTCTCTATACTACTCGGCTTCCAAACAAAGATGGAATGCTTTTGACTTGGACGGCTACTTCCTTTTATAGAAGGATAGGAGGCTTGAATTAGGTCAACTTGGACACGTGTAGGGCTCTCCTTGCTCCTTTATCCCGAAAATAACTCAACAGAAGTCGGTTCATGAAGTTGGCTGACGAGCTGTGATGTGGCAGTTCTGTTCCCAGTTTTGTTGTAGCCAACTTCATGAATCGACTTCTGTTGAGTTATTTTCGGGATAAAGGAGCAAGGAGAGCCCTACACGTGTCCAAGTTGACCTAATTCAAGCCTCCTATCCTTCTATAAAAGGAAGTAGCCGCCCAAGTAAAAGGGATTCCATTTTTCCTTGGAAGCCGAATAGTATAGAGAGATTTGAGACCACTAGAAGACCATCATCCGCGAGCTGATTAAGGAGATTGTTATTTTCTTTATTATCTTGTGATTATGGACATGCCTACTCAGATTGTAATTCGTGTCTCCATGCTTATTATGAACTAAGTAGCTTTAGGCGTTGGTTAAAGAATATGTAGTTGTCGTGCTTCATCTCTAATAATATTTATTGATTATTGCATCTTGGTTAATTGTTGTGCCTATTTCTATTTTATGCCCGCCTGGCCAGCCGGTGTGAATACCTCTCTCTAGTTTCAGGGATGATTTAGAGAGTGTGTGGCAATTAACCACACTACGATCATTGTGTATTGGTGAACGCCAGTGACTCAGCTAGGGATAGCCAGTTGCCTAGTGCTTGATCGGTCGTACTTCATTGGGGTTGAAACACATTCCAAAAGATCCGGAGTTCCGGGAGGAATCCGCTAATAATACTGCAAGAGTTTGCATGATCAATAATATTGCTAGAGCATCTTTTAAAACAATTACTAAACCTAACCAGTGCCTGTCTCTAATCTGTCTGCCTATTGGTTTACTTGTTGTTCTGTCATTTACTTTGCTTCAGCATAATTCTTATAAAACCCAATCATTTTTATTACCTTGAAACCATTAAAAGATTCATACAAAATAGATAGAGTGGAAGCTAATTCAGGCCTTGGATTGGCAAATACTTATTACTTGTTGTGGACTGTGTATACTTGCACATGAATTCTAGAGTCTTTTTAGATCATAATTTTACTCACTCTAGGAACCCAACAAGTTTTTGGCATCGTTGCCGGGGACTTGAATAAATTTTTATCTGATTTATTTTGTGTATGTGTTTTAGTGGTTTGGTTCTAGAACTTTTTGATTGTTTCTTTTGTTTTTGCAGGTGTGAGCTTGGTGTATGAGCGATCCGCCTGGGGTGATGTTCGAGCTTGATCCAGAAATCGAGAGGACATTCAGGATAAGAAGGAGAGAGCAGCGCAGAAACCAGAAGCAGAACGTGTCGTGACTCCCACAGGTTCCTGAAGATCCAGTGAACAACCCCCAGCAGAATCTGTTGCTGCAGCAAAATCCACCGCTGGAGCAAAACGAGCAGCAAAATAATCAGGCTGAGAATCCTATCTTGGTAGCGAACGATAGGCCAGAGCCATTCGAGCGTATGCTGTCCCAATGTTTGATGAGTTGAATCCAGGGATTGCACGTCCCCAAATCCAAGCGGCAAATTTTGAAATGAAACCGGTAATGTTTCAGATGTTGCAAACCGTGGGGCAATTCCATGGTTTGTCTTCTGAAGATCCTCATTTACATCTTAAGTCTTTTATAGGAGTTAGTGATTCTTTTGTAATTCAAGGAGTGCCTAGAGATTCCCTTAGATTAACTTTGTTCCCGTATTCTCTTAGAGATTGAGCAAAGGTGTGGTTAAATTCTTTTGCTCCAGGATCAATTAGGACATGGAATGAGTTAGTTGAAAAATTTTTGAGTAAATATTTTCCACCAAATAGAAATGCTAAACTAAGAAGTGAAATAGTAGGGTTTAGGCAACTTGAGGATGAGACTTTTAGTGAGGCTTGGGAAAGGTTTAAGGAGCTTTTTCGAAAGTGTCCCCACCATGGGTTACCACATTGTGTTCAAATGGAAACATTTTACAATGGGTTAAATGGAGTAACCCAGGGTATGGTTGATGTTTCGACTGGAGGGGCCCTTTTGGCAAAAACTTTTAATGAAGCCTATGAAATTTTAGAAAGAATATCTACTAATAGTTGTCAGTGGTCGGATGTTAGAGGCACAAATAAAAAGGTTAAGAGTGTGTTAGAGGTTAATGGTGTGTCCACCATTAGGGCTGATCTTGCAATGATTGCTAACGCTCTTAATAATGTGACAGTGATTAGTCATCAGCAGCCACCAGCTATGGAGCCTGCTGCAGTGGTGAAATAAGTCACAGAGGAAGCATGTGTCTATTGTGGAGAAGATCACAACTACGAGTTTTGCCCCAGCAATCCAGCTTCTGTGTTTTTTGTAGGTAATCAAAGGAATAACCCTTATTCTAACTTTTATAATCCAGGTTGGCGTAACCACCCCAACTTTGCATGGGGAGGACAAGGAAGCAGTACGCAAGCACAACAAAAGGGGAACCAGCCAGGATTTGCTAAGGCGAAGGTAATGCCCCAGCAAAATAAGCAGGCTTTGCCCCAACATAATTCAGGGAATTCTCTTGAGGCAATGATGAAAGAATTTATGGCTCGTACAGATGCCGCAATTCAAAGTAATCTAGTTCTGTTCCAGATGTGGAACCACCTTATGTGCCGCCCCCACCTTATTTACCACCTCTACCTTTTCCACAAAGGCAAAAGCCTAAGAATCAGGATGATCAATTTAAAAAGTTTTTAGAGATTCTTAAGCAATTGCATATAAATATCCCGTTAGTAGAAGCTATTGAGCAAATGCCTAATTATGCTAAATTTCTTAAGGATATTTTAACTAAAAAGAAGTGGTTAGGTGAGTTTGAAACTGTATCTCTTACTGAGGAGTGTAGTGCTATTCTTAAGAATGGGCTACCACCCAAGGCTAAGGATCCAGGGTCATTTACCATACCTGTGTCTATAGGTGGAAAAGAGTTAGGTAGAGCACTCTGTGATTTAGGTGCAAGCATTAACCTTATGCCTCTTTCGGTCTATCGAAAGCTAGGTATTGGTGAAGCTAGGCCTACCACAGTCACACTCCAATTAGCTGATAGGTCTATCACATATACAGAGGGTAAAATTGAGGATGTCTTAGTGAAAGTGGATAAATTTATATTTCCTGTTGATTTTATTATTTTGGACTATGAGGCTGATAAAGATGTCCCGATTATTTTAGGTCGTCCATTTTTGGCTACTAGTAGGGCGTTAATAGATTTTCAAAAGGGGGAATTAACAATGAGAGTTTGTAATGAGGAAGTAAAATTTAATGTGTTTAAAGCCATGAAATATCCAGACGAAATGGAGGATTGCTCCTTCATTAGGATTCTAGAGAGCATAGTTATTGAGACAGCAATACAGGATTCGGCAAGAAGGCATTCGGAAGAGCATGGGGAGGTTAGTGTAGAGGATTTGCAGGTTTGTTTGTTAGAAAGAAAAAATGAAAAAGAGTTGTTTAGGTGTGAGGATGTTTTTGAGTCTTTAGATTTAGATCAAAGGAAAACTCCTCCTATTAAGCCATCCCTGATTGAGACACCTACTTTAGATTTGAAACCCTTACCGGATCATCTAAAGTATGTGTATCTTGGGGAAGGTGAGACGTTGCCCATTATGGTTGCATCAGATTTAATGCCAGAGCATGAAGAGGCCTTAATAAAGTTGCTGCAGAAATACCGCAAGGCTATAGGTTGGACATTGGCTGACATTCAGGGAATAAGCCCATCTTTTTGTATGCACAAAATCACTCTAGAGGAGGGATCCTTTAGGAGTGTTGAGCAACAAAGAAGGCTTAACCCTGCAATGAAAGAAGTGGTTAAAAATGAGGTGATTAAATGGTTGGATGTTGGGATCATTTATCCAATTGCCGATAGTAATTGGGTAAGCCTTGTCCAATGTGTTCCTAAGAAAGGAGGTGTCACTGTGGTGAGCAATAAAGACAATGAGTTGATCCCAACCAGGACAATAACTGGCTGGAGGGTTTGCATGGACTACAGGAGGCTTAATAAAGCCACCCGTAAGGACCATTTCCCTCTACCATTTATTGACCACATGTTGGATAGATTGGCTGGTAAGGCCTACTACTGTTTCTTAGATGGTTATTCTGGGTATAATCAGATTACTATTGCTTATGAGGATCAGGAAAAAACCACTTTCACCAACCCTTATCGGATGTTTGCTTTTAGGCGACTGCCTTTTGGCCTTTGCAATGCTCCAGCAACATTTCAGCGGTGTATGTTAGCAATTTTTTCTGATATGATTGAGTCTACTGTTGAGGTATTTATGGACGATTTTTCAGTGTTTGGTGGGTCTTTTCAGAGTTGTTTAGATAATTTAGGAAAGGTATTAAAGAGGTGTGAGGATACCCATCTAGTTTTTAATTGGGAAAAATGCCACTTCATGGTGAAGGAGGGCATAGTGTTAGGTCATAGGATTTCTAAGAATGGTCTAGAAGTTAATAAAGCAAAAATAGAGGTTATTGAGAGACTAGAACCACCGAATTCAGTGAAGGGAATTCAGAGTTTTTTGGGACATGCTGGATTTTATAGGAGGTTCATAAAGGATTTTTCCAAAATCAGTAAACCTCTTTGTAACTTATTGTGTACTGGTCATGTTTTTGACTTTAATGCAGATTGTAGGAAGGCTTTTGAGACTTTAAAGGCTGCTTTAATCTCAGCACCCATTCTTTGTGTACCTAATTGGAATTTACCATTTAAGGTAATGTGTGATGCGAGTGATGCTACGGTAGGTGCTATGCTAGGGCAAAAGTAGGGCAAATTTATCCATCCTATATATTATGCAAGCAAGGTTTTAAATGAAGCACAAGTCAACTACACAACTACTGAAAAGGAGTTGTTAGCTGTTGTGTTTGCTTTTGAAAAATTCCGGCCATATTTGGTTGGATCCAAAGTCACGGTGTTCACGGATCATGCAGCAATAAGGTATTTAATGACTAAGAAAGATGCAAAGCCTAGACTAATTCGTTGGGTTTTATTATTGCACGAGTTTGACTTAGAGATAAAGGATAAGAAGGGATCAGAAAATGTCATTGCAGATCATTTGTCTCGTCTTGATCCATCATCATCTTTGTTGAAGAAAACTGCCATTTCAGATGCTTTTCCATATGAACAACTTTTTGTTGTTGAGGTAAAGGTAGTCAGGGATGTCCCTTGGTATGCTGATATTGCCAACTTTTTGGTAAAAGGAGTCACTCCTATTGATATGGACTGGAGGCAGAAGAAAAAGTTTAAACATGATGCAAAATTTTTCTATTGGGATGAGTCATTTATGTATAAGCAATGCTCTGACGGTGTTATTCGTAGGTGTGTTTCAGGTGATGAAGCAAAGGAAATCCTGGAGCAATGTCACTCTTCGCCGAATGGAGGTCACTTCAGCGGTCAGAGGACAGCTATGAGGATTCTGCATTGTGGATTTTTCTTGCCTACCTTATTTAAGGATGCCCATTGGTTTTACAAGCAATGTGTTGCTTGCCAAAGGAGAGGAAATTTGTGACCTAGAGATGAAATGCCTCTTACTTATATTTTAGAAGTTGAATTATTCGATGTATGGGGTATTGATTTTATGGGGCCATTTCCCCCTTCTGATGGCAATGTTTTTATCTTATTGGCAGTTGATTATGTGTCCAAGTGGGTGGAGGCCATCGCATGTCATCAGAGTGATGCCAAGACGGTAGCAAGGTTTCTTCAATCGCACATCTTTGCGCGGTTTGGGACACCTAGAGCTCTAGTGAGTGATGAGGGTACACATTTTGTTAATAATATCTTAACTAAGCTTTTAGCTAAGTATGAGATTAAGCATAGGATAGCTACCCCTTATCACCCACAAGCAAATGGTCAGACTAAAATTAGTAATAGGGAAATAAAATCGATTTTAGAGAAAGTAGTCCATCCATCTAGAAAGGATTGGTCTTTTAGGTTGGATGAGGCTCTTTGGACCTATAGGACAGCCTATAAGACTCCTCTAGGTATGTCTCCCTATAGGTTAGTATATGAGAAAGCTTGTCATTTACCATTAGAGCTAGAGCATAAAACGTTTTGGGCTTTGAAAAAGTTGAATTTTGATCTGAGTCGTGCAAGAGCAATAAGAATGTTGCAGCTTAATGAATTGGAAGAATTTCGCCAATTTTCTTATGAGAATGTGAAAAATGTATAAAGAAAAGACTAAGCTGTGGCATGACAAGAAAATAAAATCTAAAGAGTTTGTCAAGGGTCAAAAGGTCTTGCTATATAATTCTAGATTAAAATTATTTCCTAGGAAGCTAAAATCTAAATGGTCAGGACCGTTTATTGTGATTGAGGTTTTCCCCCATGGAGCAATTACTTTGCAGGATGAAAAAGATGGGAGAGTGTTCAAGGTGAATGGACAGCGTGTGAAGCACTATTGGGGTGAGGAGTTTCAATCGAAATATCATTCCCTAAGGTTGGTTGATGATTGAGAGAGCAGGATTTTTGCGGGAGCATTTCACAGAGCAAAATTTTGAGCTCCCAGTGTTTGTATTGATTTTATGTTTCGCTGATTTGTTTTTAATTTAGATTAGGTTCGATTTGATTTTGCATGGTGTATTAGATTTTATCTTTAAGTATTTGTTTTATTTTTGGTAGTTTAGATTTTATCTATTTCGTTTTGAATTTGATTTAATTTTATTTTCGGGTCATTTATTTGGATTATCTTTGAATTATCTTTGAATTAATTAGATTTTATTAGATCTAGATTTCATTTTCAGTTATTTGAATTCTGTTTAGTTTAAATTAATAAAGATTTTCTCTAATTTATTCGACTTCTCTTGAAAATAAAAGATTGGGTTTGAGTTGATCGGTTAAATTTAAATTTGAATTTTAGAAATTTGATTTTTCTTGCTTTGAAATTCGAATTTCGTATCCAAGATTCTTCAGGTTCAGAGGTTGTTGTGGCAGAGTTGTGGTTGGAGCAAAATCATCTGAATTAGAAGGGATTTCGTTGAAAATTTATTATTTTTACCGTTGGGATTTTCTTTGAATTTTTGCAGGTAAATTTGCATGCGTCATCTGATGAGGCCACGTGTCAAACAACAATCATCCAAGGGGTCTGATTAGTTGACAGTGCATAATGCTTTACCATGGGCGATTAAAATTCACCTTTCTACCGTTGATGGTTTAAAATAGACGATAATATAATTTAATGGGAGCAAATCTTTTCGATTAAGATTTCAAGTTGCTGGAGCCCTATTTATTAACAGCCTCTGGTAGGTAAGTTTCACTTCATCTTCTTGATTCGAATCTTTGTTGTATGCATTCTTCTTTCTTTGTTGTTATTCTCTGTCAACCCCTTGCATCTTCAATGGCCAAAACGAGAGCTAGAAAAGAGAGGGAGAGTGAGGAGGAAGAGGTATCTGTTACACCGGAAGTTCAGAAAGTAAAAACGAAGAAGAACAGAACAGCGGAGGAGAAAGAAGCTAAAAGAAGAAGACGACAACAGAGGGCTGAAGAACAAGAAAAGGCAACAGAGGATGAAGCTGTTGTAATAGACAAAGGAGACCCAAAAGAATCTGATGTACAGAATCCAAAAGAGGATGAGCCGAGGATGGAGGCTACAGAAGAAGTTCGAGAAGAAATTCAAGAGAAACAGAGTGAGGATGTGCAGGCAGAGATTGAATTGAAAGAGAGCCAGTACAGGAGGCTCGGGTGGAGGTGATCTTGCCGGAGGTGCCCAGACGTCGCCGTATTAAGCGGAAGGCTGGGCGCATCCAAGTGCTTAGGACTGATACCCCGTCACCACCATCATCAGATTCTGAGAGAGAGAATGCGGAGCAAGAGGAACGAGAGAAAAAAGAAACTGAGGAAAAAGTGCGAGAAGAAGCAGAGAAAAGAGCTGTGGAATAATAGTTGCTCAAGCGAAAAGCGGAAAAGGGCAAAAATGTTGCTGAAGCATCGAAGGATCACGATGAAATAGAAGAACAGCGATTGTCGTATGGTCGCTTCGTCAACAATTTTGCCATACCAAAATATGTTGAGCTTCTGAAACGGGATTTCTTATTTGAGCGAGGATTCAGCGGTGATCTTCTGCAATTTCTGAGGACCAGTATTGCAGACCACGGCTGGGAGCTGTTTTGTGCGAAGTCTGAGTCTGTAAACGCACAGGTGGTGCGTGAATTTTATGCTAAGATTGACAAAGAAGATGGTTTCCAGGTAATTGTCAGAGGAGTCGAGGTAGATTGGAGTCCTAGTGCTATCAACGCACTGTACAATCTTCAGAACTTCCCCCATGCGGCATATAATGACATGGTTGTAGCGCCATCTAATGAGCAGTTAAGTGATGCTGTGAGGGAGGTAGGCATTGAAGGAGCACAGTGGCAGATATCCAAGACTCAGAAGAGGACATTCCAGTCGGCTTATTTGAAAAGGGAAGCGAACACGTGGATGGGATTTATCCGACAGAGATTGCTTCCAATGACACACGACTCGACAATCTCCAGGGAACGAGTTCTTCTAGCTTTTGCAATTTTGCGGTCGCTCAGCATTGACGTCGGGAGGATCATTGTTAGTGAAATTTCTGGATGTTGGAAAAAGAAAGTGGGGAAACTGTTCTTTCCGAACACAATCACGTTGCTTTGCAGAAGAGCAGGGGTTCCAGTGGATGAGGGAGATGTGATTATGTTTGACAAGGGAATCATAGACACGCACAATTTGGCACGGCTCCAGCGCATGCAGGAGGTACGTTAAGGTGTGCTTATCTACGGCATCAACTCGATTCTAGAACAACTGGCACTTTCGGCCAGCAGGCAGGAGTTTACTGAGAGGCAAACTTTAACATTCTGGAACTACTTTAAGAATCGGGATGCCAACTTAAAGAGGGCGCTGCAAGAGAATTTTTCAAAACCATACCCAGCCCTTCCCGTATTCCCTGACGATCTGTTGAACCCCTGGATTCTGCCCCCACCTGTTGAAAGAGGAGAAGAGAATGATGATGAAGAGCAGGGTCAGGAAGAGTGATGGATGAGATGATCTTCAGCGAGCATTATTTTTGTTCCTATAATTTTGATTGCTCGCTCATATCTGACCCCGCTTGCTAAAATGTTTCTTGTTTCTTTTTAATTTTTTTTTCTGCTGCTGAAAAATATATATGCTTTGTAATTTTTTCTTTATGTTTTTAATGGAATTTCTAGATGTTTCCATTCTATGAGCAGTGAGTAACTCTAACTTAACTAATTTTCTTCTGAATTTTTGAAGCATGGACTGATTACGCTTAATTAGATCAAGGTATTCTGATCTCCAGAAACCTTTTGCTTGAGCATTTCTTCTGGCCTGGACTGTTGCTGCGGCAAAGAAGATTTTGGAGGTAGTGTTGACTTATATGATCCACTTTAAGCTTAGTGCTAGTCCCACGTTTAGTTAAAAAATTCAGATAGGAAAAATTTAAGTTCGGAGGTATAATTGCTAAAATTAATGATGCATTGGGGACAATGAATAATTTAAGTTTGGGGGACTTTTTGCTACTCCAATTGTTTTGCTCGAGCATTCTTCTCCTTCAAGTAAAAATTTGTTAGGTTATTGAGTAACCGGGGACATTTGTGATACCCACAGTTTGTCTTCGCGTCAAAAGATGACCTAGGAAATAAGAAAAATGAGAAAAAAATTATTTGATGGAAAAATTGATTGTTGAAAATTTTGCTGAAAAAATTCATGGAGCAAAAGTTTTGAGGGATGAATGGTGATCCAACAGTTTTTCTGTCTCCTAGAACTTAGGTGAGCTTCATCATAAAATGTCGCCATTCTGAGGGGCAAGAGATGGAATAACTAAGGATTTTTTAGCTTTATAAAGAGTATTGAGCCTAGTTGGTGATGAGTTTGAGGCTAGGGTATACTACACCATAAAGTGGGTCATCCCATGCTTAAGAGCTTATGACTGTAGGGCTGCTTAAAGTCTGAAAAACGAAAATAAAAACCCCCTTGAAAATGTGTTTTGAATGTTTGATAATAGAGCTAGGTTGTGGTAAGTTCTTAGAATTAAGTTAAAAGTGGTGATTATTTGTCCATGCCGGATGAATCATTTTGCTGCAGCAGAGCTCGGTTTTGCAGAGTGCTTAGGTAAAGGTCTAAGGTAGTGTTGGACTGTCTGGTTGGATTAAGCTATTCGTTGTCTAATGTTTTAAATTTGTGAAGGAAGGTTGGTTAGCATTGCTTGGGACGCGCAATAGTTCAAGTTTGGGGGTGTGATAACTGCCCAAAAGGTAGTTATTTAGGCCTCATTTATATAGGGATTTGTGTGTCTTTTGTGTTAAATAGGGTTGGTTGTAGATAGATATTACATGTTTTAACCCATTTTGTAGAATGGAAGCTTTGGAAATCATTTTGTGCAGATTATGCTGCTGGGCGACTGGAGGAAGCAAATTTTGTGTTGCAGCAAAACTGGGAGCAGAATTGCCACATCACAGCTCGTTAGCCAACTTCATGAACCGACTTCTGTTGCGTTATTTTCGGGATAAAGGAGAAAGGAGAGCCCTACACGTGTCCAAGTTGACCTAATTCAAGCCTCCTATCCTTCTATAAAAGGAAGTAGCCGCCCAAGTCAAAGGGATTCCATTTTTCCTTGGAAGCCGAATAGTATAGAGAGATTGGAGACCACTAGAAGACCATCATCCGCGAGCTGATTAAGGAGATTGTTATTTTCTTTATTATCTTGTGATTATGGACATGCCTACTGATAACTGCCCAAAAGGTAGTTGTTTAGGCCTCATTTATATAGGGATTTGTGTGTCTTTTGTGCTTAATAGGGTTGGTTTTAGATAGATATTATATGTTTTAACCCATTTGGAAGAATGAAAGCCTTGGAAATCATTTTGTGCAGAATCTGTTGTTGGGCGACTGGAGGGAGCAAATCCTGTGTTGCAGCAAAACTGGGAGCAGAACTGCCACATCACAGCTCGTTAGCCAACTTCATGAACCGACTTCTGTTGAGCTATTTTCGGGATAAAGGAGCAAGGAGAGCCCTACACGTGTCCAAGTTGACCTAATTCAAGCCTCATATCCTTCTATAAAATGAAGTAGTCGTCCAAGTCAAAACCATTCCATGTTTCCTTGGAAGCCGAGTAGTATAGAGAGGTTGGAGACCACTAGAAGACCATCATCCGCAAGCTGATTAAGGAGATTATTATTTTCTTTATTATCTTGTGATTATGGACATGCCTACTCAGATTGTAATTCGTGTTTCCATGCCTATTATGAACTAAGTAGCTTAGGTGTTGGTTAGGAATAATGTGATTGTTGTGCTTCATCTTTAGTAATATATTGACTATCGCATTTTGGTTAATTGTTGTCCTTATTCCATTTTATGCCTGCCTGGCCAGCTGGTGTGAATCCTCTCTCTAGTTTCAGGGATGATTTAGAGAGTGTGTGGCAATTATCCACACTACGATCATTGTGTATTGGTGAACGCCAGTGACTGAGCTAGGGATAGCCAGTTGCCTACTGCTTGATCGGTCGTACTTCATTGGGGTTGAAACACATCCCAAAAGATCCGGAGTTCCGGGAGGAATCCGCTAATAATACTGCGAGAAATGCATGATCAATAATTTTGCTAGAGCATCTTTTAAAACAATCACTAAATCCTAGCCAACGCCTGTCTCTAATTTGTTTGCCTATTTGTTTACTTGTTGTTCTGTTATTTACTTTGCTTCAACATAATTCTTATAAAACCCAATCATTTTTATTACCTTGAAACCATTAAAAGATTCATACAAAATAGATAAAGTGGACGATAATTAAGGACTCGGATTGATAATATTACTTGTTGCAGACTGTGTATGCTTGCACAAGAATTCTAGAGTTTTTTTATACCATATTTCTACTCACTCTAGGAGCCCAACACCTACTCAGATTGTAATTCGTGTCTCCATGCTTATTATGAACTAAGTAGCTTTAGGCGTTGGTTAAGGAATATGTAGCTGTCGTGCTTCATCTCTAATAATATTTATTGATTATTGCAACTTGGTTAATTGTTGTGCCTATTTCTATTTTATGCCCGCCTGGTCAGCCAGTGTGAATACCTCTCTCTAGTTTCAGGGATGATTTAGAGAGTGTGTGGCAATTGACCACACTACGATCATTATGTATTGGTGAACGCCAGTGACTGAGCTAGGGATAGCCAGTTGCCTAGTGCTTGATCGGTCGCACTTCATTGGGGTTGAAACACATTCCAAAAGATCCGGAGTTCCGGGAGGAATCCGCTAATAATACTGCAAGAGTTTGCATGATCAATAATATTGCTAGAGCATCTTTTAAAACAATTACTAAACCTAACCAGCATCTGTCTCTAATCTATCTGCCTATTTGTTTACTTGTTCTTCTGTCATTTACTTTGCTTCAGCATAATACTTATAAAACCCAATCATTTTTATTACCTTGAAACCATTAAAAGATTCATACAAAATAGATAGAGTGGAAGCTAATTCAGGCCTTGGATTGACAAATACTTATTTCTTGCTGCGGACTGTGTATACTTGCACAGGAATTCTAGAGTCTTTTTAGATCATAATTTTACTCACTCTAGGAACCCAACAACCACAGTTAACGAATATTGATTAACTTGTTTAATGAGTTTAGCCAACTAATCTCATATCGTTGGAGCTTCTGATCTGTATGTCCATCAAGTCCCATCGGTAACTCTATAAGGGCGTTGAGGTAAATTTCTAAGGGTGAATTGAGTATTCGAACGGGTTCGAATATTAAATTGAAAAATATGATGTATATTAATTTGATTCATATTAAAAACTATAGGTTATAATTAATACACATATGATGTATATTAATTCTATAGTGAATTTGAGAGATATAAATATATAATTAAATATATGATATTCAATTATGATGTTAATTAATTGGTGAATTAATTAATATTTTGGTTTTAATTTTAATTAAATTTGATTTAATTAAGCTATATTAAAACTATAGGATAAATGGAGTTTATTTTGTATAAATATGTTTATACAAATGACATTTAATTAAATTAATAGTTAATTTAATTAAAGGTTTAATTAATATTATTAATTAAATTATTTCCCATCAGTTAATTAATAGTTAGGGTAACTGATGGGAACGTGTGCTCTCTTTTTCCTCAGTCTTGCGTGAATGGGAGGGTTTTAAGGAGGTAGTTGTGCATTTTACGGTAAGCTCTCCATCATTCAGTTAGGCTCTCTCTGAAATCTCACGCAGAACTCTCTCAACCTCTCCCAATTCTAAGAAAGCTTTCTACAATTCTCTCCCAAAAAGAATACAGAGAAATTTTTTCCATAGAACCCTTAGAGATTGTGCTCCCACAAGCCCCTAACGCGCAACCTTCAAGAGAATACCGGTGGATCTTTGGTGGTGGTGTTCGTGACTATTTTACAGCGAAATCAAGGTCTCCTTGCTGCTAGTTTTTGGCAAGTTACTAGGAGTTTTGGTGAAGTCAATCGAGAATTTCTACAAAGGTATGTTTTTCCTTGATCTAGGATCAATAGGATCCAAATTAGATGAGATCTAGTTTATATTTTTCGGATTATAGCATGTTTTATATCAATATTACAGCATGTTATATTTATTTTCTGCTGTAAATTGGTTTGTCGTCGTATTGGTATCCCAATCGGCGTTTTTATTCGAAAAAGTCTCTGACGTCTTCCTCTGCCTAGGGTTTTTTATCCCTACAAGAAGACACTGCTCAAAGATTGCTTGGATAAGGTAACCAAAGAAATAGTTGATGATAATTTTTGGAAGATAAATAACACAAATAAATAAAGAAATAACAATAATAAATAAAACGAGGCATTCAATATAGTTTCATCCCAAAGGCAAATAACTTTAATCATAGATTATTCAACTTAAGCCTAATCAATGCATTGGGTCAGATTTAACTTCTATTTGGCCTTGCTCCCAAGAACCGTTAGAAGGCTAAGCGAGTACCGTTATGCACATTTTTGTGCTTCGACTCCAACATAGATAATTCACGGATGCAATCTATAACCCTATAGTTGTTATAGGGTGCCTTAGGCAGCTTGCCCTATAACATCGTACAATCTCTTTCAAGCTTTTTCTCCTATATCACCTTTATGAGAACCGATATCGTCTATCCCTTTTGAGATCAAACTCACATAGCATGCAAAGTCTAAGTGATCAATTTAAACTCAGCAAGATCAGAATGATAATCAATAAAGAATGACATGCATCGAATAGAAACTTCAGCAAATAAACATTTTCAAGCTATTGAACCATAAGGGAATTCACCATATTGAACCCCTCAACAGAATTTAGCTAAGCATGGTAGGATAGAGTGCAAATAAACAAATTTCCATTGGAAATAAATTGTAAAGAATACAAATGAATGAAAAGTGACAAGTGCTGGAAATAATGGCAGTAGTTAAATACTAGGGTTTTTTCTTTTATCCAATCCTTCTAGAGTTCGCTCGACACTCCAATCTCTCGCTATTACAATTGGGAATGGGTGAAAATCCCTACAAACCCTAAGGTTTGATGTCTAACTAAGGTTAGAATTCAGTCTTCTAAGAAGGACCTCGGGCATCCCTACTCATGGGCGTCTACTAGGGTTTTTCACCACCCTCTTCTTCCCAATGAGTTATGCTTGAATTTGACTTCGAATCACAAGTTTATATAGTGTGGGGAGTGCTTGAGGAGCCACGAATTAGGTTCTGGTAGGTAGCCCAACCATTTTCGGGGTCAAAACAGCCAGTCAGGTGCGCAAAAGTCTCATTCAAAATGACCCGCTACGGACTCAGAACGACCTCTATTTTTCCAGAAATGCAGTCGCATTTGATTTTAGCCTTCCCAGAAATGCAGTCGCATTTTTTTGGGTAAATTCCAACTTTCCTCTATTTTCCTGCACAACACCAAATTGAGTCAAATTCCTATCAAATTGAGTCTTTTTAAGCACAAATAAGCATAATTTGACAAATGTGACTCTCAACTCCTTAATTCATCGACTTTAATATATTTTGAGCTCGGGAATAGTAAAATTGATCTAAACCTGCAACTTTTGACAAGGAAATGAGCTAAATATAAGGGTTAAATAGGTATATTTTTTTACCCTTATCGCCTGCCCAACCTGAGGTAAATCCTAAGGCAAATGTGAATGCAATGTGGAGTGAAGTGGCCACACCTGACTGTCCCCTTGGATTCCCTGCTGTCTCTGATAAGTTTTCTATTCCTTCTGGCAAATTTTCTTCTTTAAATTTAAATGATAAAAATTCTTTTTATACTTCACCTTTGAACTTCATTGACCCTGCTACTCCAAGTGTGCAGGATTATTTAGATGTTTTTAGAAAAGTTAAGGTGAATATTCCATTGCTTGAGGCAATCCTGAAAATCCCAGCCCATGTTGAGTTCTTAAAGACTTGGTATGAAGGTAAGGAAAAATCCTCAGGTAAAGAAGACATTAGTGAAAATGTAAGTGCTCTACTCTCTGAAAACTTACCTGTTAAATGTTTTGATCCTGGCATGTTTACTTTACCATGTATCATCGGAGATTGCAAGATAAAATATGCCATGTTAGATCTAGAAGCATCGATTAATGTTATGTTTGTGTCCGTTTATAAAAGATTGAATTTAACTGATATTAAAACATCTGGCATAGTCATTCAGCTAGCAGATAAGTCTTGCATCAAACCTCTAGGAATAGTTGAAAACGTTTTAGTTCGGGTGGAGGATTTGGTTTTTCATGCTGATTTCTATGTTTTAGATACCCCTAATCCTGATTACAATCCATTTTATGCTACGATACTTCTTGGTCGTCTCTTCATGAAGACTGTTGTTCGGTTCCTAGAGTGAGTAAAAATATGATATGAAATACTCTAGAATTCCTGTGCAAGTATACACAGTCTGCAGCAAGTAATATTATCAATCCAAGGTCTGAATGAGTTTCCACTTTATCTATTTTGTATAACTTTCTAATGGTTTCGAAGATAATAAAAATGTTGGGTTTTATAAGAATTATGCTGAAGCAAAATAAATGACAGAACAACGAGTAAACAAATAGACAGACAGATTAAAGACAGGCGCTGGTTAGGCTTTAGTGATTATTCTAAGATATGCTCTAGCAATATTATTGATCATGCATTTCTCGCAGTATTATTATCGGATTCCTCCCGGAACTCCGGATCTTTTGGGATATGTTTCAAACCCAATGAAGAGCGACTGATCAAGCACTAGGCAACTGGCTATCCCTAACTCAGTCACTGGCGTTCACCAATACACAATGATCGTAGTGTGGAGAATTACCACACACTCTCTAAATCATCCCTGAAACTAGAGAGAGCTATCCATACCGGCTGGCCAGGCGGGCATAAAATAAGAATAAGCACAACAATTAACCAAAATGCAATAGTCAATTTATTACTAGAGATGAAGCACAGTAATCACATTATTCCTAACCAACACGTTAAGCTACTTAGTTCATAATAGGCATAGGAATACGAATTACAATCTGAGTTTGCATGTCCATAACTACAAGTTAATAAAGAAGGTAAACTCCCTAATCAGCTTGTGGTTGATGGTGTTCTTGATAGTCTTCAATCTCCCTATACTATTCGGCTTCCAAGGGAAAACATGGAATGAATTTGACTTGGACGGCTACTTCCATTTATAGAAGGATGGGAGGCTTGAATTAGGTCAACTAGGACACGAGTAAGGCTCTCCTTGATCCTTTATCACGAAAATAACTCAACAGAAGTCGGTTCATGAAGTTGGCTAACGAGCTGTGATGTGGCAGCTTTTGTTCCCAGTTTTGCTGCAGCATAGAATTTGCTCCTTCCAGTCGCTCAGCAGCATAATCTGCACAAAGTGATTTCCAAAGCTTCCATTCTTGCAAATGGGTTAAATCATGTAATATCTCTCTAAAACCAACCCTAATAAGCATAAAGGACACACAAATCCCTATATAATTGAGGCCTAAATAACTACCTTTTGGGCAGTTATCATACCCCCAAACTTGAACTATTGCGCGTCCCGAGCAATACTAACCAACCTTCCTTCAAGAATCTCAAAACATTAGACAAAGAATTAGCTTAATCAAACCAGACAGTCCAACACTACTTTTTACCTTTACCTGAGCACTCTGCAAAACCAAGCTCTGCTGCAGCAAAATGATTCCTTCAGCAGGGACAAATAATCACCACTTTTCAACTTAATTCTAAGAACTCACCACAGCCTAGCTCTATTATCAGACATTTCAAAACATATTTTTAAAGGGGTTTATATCCTTGTTTATCAGACTTAAAGCAGCCTTACAGTCATAAGCTCTTAAGCATGGGATGACCCACTTTATGGTGCAGTATACCCTTGCCTCAAGCTCATCACCAATTAGGCTCAATACTCATTATAAAGCTAAAAAATCCTTAGTTATTCAATCTCTTGCCCCTCAGAATGGCGACATTTTGTGATGAAGCTCACCTAAGTTATGGGAGACAGAAAAACTGTTGGATCATCATTCATCCTTCAAAACTTTTGCTCCATCAATTTTTTCAGCAAAATCTTCAACAAATAATTTTTCAGCAAATAATTTTTCATTTTTTCATATTCCCTAGGTCATCTTTTGACGCGAAGACAAACTGTGGGTATCACAAATGTCCCCGGTTACTCAATAACCTAACAAATTTTAATTTTGAAGGAGAGGAATGCTCGAGCAAAATAATTGGAGTAGCAAAAAGCCCCTCAAACTTGAATTATTCATTGTCCCCAATGAATCATTAATTAAGTAATTATACCCCCAAACTTAAATTTTTCTATCTGAATTTTTAAACTAAACATGGGACTAGGATTAAGCTTAAAGTGGATCATATAAGTCAATACTACCGTCAAAATCTTCTTGCCGCAGCAACAGTCCAGGCTAGAAGAAATGCTCAAGCAAAAGGTTTCTGGAGATCAGAATACCTTGATCTAATTAAGCGTAATCAGTCCAAGCTTCAAAAATTCAGAAGAAAATTAGTTAAGTTAGAGTTACTCAGTGCTCATAGAATAGAAACATTTAGAAATTTCATTTAAAAAACACAAGAAAAGAAATTACATAGCAGAGATATATTCTTAAAGCAGAAAAATTAAAAAGGAACAAGCAAACATATTTAGCAAACGGGGTCAGATATGCGCGAGCAAACAAAATGATAAGAACAAAAATAAAGCTCGTTGAAGATCATTTCATCCATCAATCTTCCTGACCCTGCTCTTCATCATCATTCTCCTCTTCTCTTTCAACAGGTGGTGGCGGAATCCAGGGGTTCAACAGATCTTCAGGGAATGTAGGAAGGGCTGGATACGACTTGGAAAAATTCTCTTGCAGTGCCCTTCTTAAGCTAGCATCTCGATTCTTAACATAGTTCCAGAAGGTTAAAGTTTGTCTTTCAGCAAACTCCTGCCTACTGGCCGAAAGTGCCAGTTGTTCTAGAATCGAGTTGATGCCATGTATAAGCCGACCTTGACGCACCTCCTGCATGCGATGGAGCCGTGCCAAATTGGGTGTGTCTATGATCCCCTTATCAAACAGGATCACATCTCCCTCATCCACCGGAACTCCTGCTCTTCTGCACAGCATCGTGATTGTGTTCGGAAAGAATAGTTTCCCCACATTTTTCTTCCAGCAGCAAGCAATTTCATTACAAATAATTTTTCCTACGTCAATATTGAGAGACCTCAAGATAGAAAAAGCCAAAAGAATTCGTTCCCTGGATACTGTCGAGTCGTGCGTTGTTGGAAGCAACCTCTGCCGGATGAAACCCATCCACGTGTTCGCTTCCTTGTTCAAGTAAGCCGATTGGAATGTCCTTTTCTGAGTCTTAGATAGTTGCCACTGTGCCCCCTCGATTCCTACCTCCCTCACAGCATTACTTAACTGCTCCTCAGATGGCGCGACTGCCATTTCATTAAATGCTGCATGGGGGAAGGTTTGAAGATGGTACAGTGCGTTGATCGCACTTGGACTCCAATCTATCTCGACTCCTCTGACAATTACCAGGAAACCCTCTTCTTTATCAATGTTGGCATAGAATTCTCGCACCACCTGTGCGTTCACAGCCTCTGGCTTAGCACAAAACAGCTCTCAGCCGTGGTCAGCTATGTCGGTCCTTAGAAATGGCGGAAGATCACCGCTAAAACCTCTTTCGAACAGAAAATCCCTTTTCAGGAGCTCAGTGTATTTTGCTCTAGAAAAATTATTGACGAAGCGATCGTATGGCACCTGTCGCTCTGCTATTTCATCGTGTTCCTCTGATGCTTCAGCAATCTTTTTGCCCTTCTCTTCTCTCCGCTTCAGCAACTGTTCCTCCTCTGCCTGTTTCTCTGCTTCTTCTCGCCTTCTTTCCTCAGCCTCTTTTTTCTCTCGTTCCTCTTGCTCGGCCTTCTCTCTCTCAGAATCTGATGATGGAGGCGATGGGTATCAGTCCTGATCACTGGAATGCGCCCAGCCTTCCGCTTAATGCGGCGTCATTTCGGAGGTTCAGGTATGATAACCTCCACCCGAGCCTCCTGAACTGGCTCTCTGTCTTCTTCCTCTACAGCCTCCGTCTGCATAACCTCACTCTGTTTCGTCTGAATTTCCTCTTGAGCCTCGTCTATAGTCGCCACTTCCTGTTCATCCTCTTCTTGATTCGATTTGTCAGATTCTTTTGGGTCTTCGTCTTCTTCGGCAACAACCTCCTCCTCTCTCGCTCTTTCTTGTTCTTCAACTCTCTGTTGTCTTTTCTTCACTTAGCCTCCTTCTCTTCTGGCGTTCTTTTCTTTCTGGTTTTTCCTTTTTGAACTTCGGGGGTCACGGGTATCTCTTCCTCCTCACTCTCCCTTTCTTTTAGAGCTCTTGTTTTAGCCATTGAAGGTGTAAAAGGGTTTTGACAGAGAATGTAGAGAAAGAAATAATAACACTCGCACGAAGATTTGATCAAGAAGATGAAGTGGAGAAGCTTACCAGCGTTTATGCATAAATAGGGCTGCAGCAAACAAGAATCCTAACCGAAAAGATTTGCCCTGCCATAACTAATATTACCGTTGTAAATTTAAAAATGCAAACCTGAAATTCAAAAATTACCAACGGTAAATTCGTGGCTTCTAAATGCCTATGGTAAAAATCAATGTGCTGTCATCATTGAAGCCTTTGGATAATTACTCTGCGACACGTGGCCTCATCAGATGATGCACGCACATTTACCTGCGAGAATTCAAAGCTAAATCTAACGGTAACAATAATAAATTCCAACGGAGACCCTTCTAATTCGAAATACTTTGCTCCAGCAATATCTTTGCCGCAACAATCTGCTGAACCTGAAGAATCTTAGATACGGAATTCGAATTTCAAAACAAGAAAAATCAAAGATTCAAATTAAATTTAAACCAATCATCCCAATCTTTTATTTTCAAAAGAAGCCGAATAAATTAGAGAAAATCTCTATGAATTAAAACTGAAAATAAAATCTAGAAAAAATAAAATCTAACTATCTAAAAGATAATTGCAAGATAATTTAAATAAATAACCCGAAAATCAAATCAAATAAAAAATAGATCAAATCTAACCTACCAAAAATAATAAAAATACTTAAAAGATAAAATCTAATAAATCATGCAAAATTAAATCTAACCTAACCGAAAAATAAAATCAATTCAAATCCTGGGAGCTCAAAATTTTGCTCTGTGAAATGCTCCCGCAAAAGTCCTGCTCTCTCAATCATCAACCAACCGTAGGGAAGGATATTTCGCCTGAAATTCCTCACCCCAATATTTTTTCACACGCCGTCCATTCACCTTGAATACTCTCCCATCTTTTTCATCCTACAAAGTAGTTGCTCCATTGGGAAAAACCTCAACCACAATAAACGGTCCTGACCATTTAGATTTCAATTTTCCAGGAAATAATTTTAATCTAGAATTATAAAGCAAAACTTTTTGACCCTTGACAAACTCCTTAGATTTAATTTTTTTGTCATGCCACAACTTAGTCTTTTCCTTATACATCTTCGCATTCTCATAAGAGAATTGGCGAAATTCTTCTAACTCATTAAGCTGTAGCATTCTGATTGCTCCTGCACGACTCAGATCAAAATTTAACTTTTTCAAAGCCCAAAACGTCTTATGCTCTAGCTCTAATGGTAAATGGCAAGCTTTCCCATATACTAACTTATAGGGAGACATACCTAGAGGAGTCTTATAAGTTGTCCTATAGGCCCAAAGAGCCTCATCTAACCTAAAGGACCAATCCTTTCTAGATGGATGGACTACTTTTTCTAAAATCGATTTAATTTTCCTATTACTAATTTCAGCTTGACCATTTGCTTGTGGGTGATAAGGGGTAGCTATCCAATGCTTAATCCCATACTTAGCTAAAAGCTTAGTTAAGATATTATTAACAAAATGTGTACCCTCATCACTCACTAGAGCCCTAGGTGTCCCAAACCGCGCAAAGATGTGCGATTGAAGAAACTTTGTAACTGTCTTGGCATCACTCTGATGGCATGCAATGGCCTCCACCCACTTGGACACATAATAAACTGCCAATAAGATAAAAACATTGCCATTAGAAGGGGGAAATGGCCCCATAAAATCAATACCTCATACATCAAATAATTCAACTTCTAAAATGTAAGTAAGAGGCATTTCATCTCTAGGTCCCAAATTTCCTCTCCTTTGGAAAGCATCACATCGCTTGTAAAACCAATGGGCATCCTTAAATAACGTAGGCAAGAAAAATCCGCAATGCAAAATTCTCATAGTTGTCCTCTGACCGCTGAAATGACCTCCATACGGCGAAGAGTGGCATTGCTCCAGGATTTCCTTTGCTTCATCACCTGAAACGCACCTACGAATAATACCGTCAGAGCATTACTTATACATAAATGGCTCATCCCAATAGAAAAATTTTGCATCATGCTTAAACTTTTTCTTCTGCCTCCAATCCATATCAATAGGGGTGACTCCCTTTACTAAAAAGTTGGCAATATCAGCATACCAAGGGACATCCCTGACTGCCTTTACCTGAACAGCAAAAAGTTGTTCATCCGGAAAAGAATCAGAAATGGCAGATTGCTCCAGCAAAGATGATGATGGATAAAGACGAGACAAATGATCTACAACGACATTCTCTGATCCCTTCTTTTCATTTATCTCCAAGTCAAATTCCAGCAGTAATAAAATCCAACGAATTAGTCTAGGCTTTGCATCCTTCTTAGTCATTAAATACCTTATTGTTGCATGATCCGTGAAAACCGTGACTTTGGATCCAACCAAATATGGCCGGAATTTCTCAAAAGCAAACACAACAGCTAACAACTCCTTTTCAGTAGTTGTGTAGTTGACATGTGCTTCATTTAAAACCTTGCTTGCATAATATATAGGATGAATAAATTTGCCCTGCTTTTGCCCCAGCATCGCTCCTACCGCAGCATCGCTCGCATCACACATTACCTCGAATGGCAAATTCCAATTAGGCGCGCAGAGAATGGGTGCTGAGATTAAAGCAGCCTTCAACCTTTCAAAATCCTTCCTACAATCTGCATTAAAGTCAAAAACATGATCAGTGCACAATAAGTTACAAAGAGGTTTACTGATTTTGGAAAAATCCTTTATGAACCTCCTATAAAATCCAGCATGCCCTAAGAAGCTCCGAATTCCCTTCACTGAATTCGGTGATTCTAATCTTTCAATAACCTCAACTTTTGCTCTATAAACTTCTAGACCATTCTTAGAAATCCTATGACCTAACACTATGCCCTCCTTCACCATGAAGTGGCACTTCTCCCAATTAAGAACTAGATGGGTATCCTCACATCTTTTTAATACCTTTCCTAAATTATCTAAACAACTCTGAAAAGACCCTCCAAAAACTGAAAAGTCGTCCATAAAGACTTCAACAGTGGACTCAATCATATCAGAAAAAATTGCTAACATACACCGCTGAAATGTTGTTGGAGCACTGCAAAGGCCAAAAGGCATTCTCCTAAAAGCGAATGTCCCATAAGGGCAGGTGAAAGTGGTTTTTTCCTGATCTTCAGGAGCAATAGTAATCTGGTTATACCCAGAATAACCATCCAAGAAACAGTAATAGGCCTGACCAGCCAATCGATCCAACATCTGGTCGATAAATGGTAGAGGGAAATGATCATTTCGGGTGGCTTTATTAAGCCTTCTGTAATCCATACAAACCCTCCAGCCAGTTACTGTCCTTGTGGGGATCAACTCATTATCTTTATTGCTCACCACAGTGACACCTCCTTTCTTAGGAACACATTGGACAGGGCTTACATCAGCAATTGGATAAATGATCCCAGCATCCAACCATTTAATTACCTCCTTTTTAATAACCTCTTTCATTGCAGGGTTAAGCCTTCTTTGTTGCTCAATACTCCTAAAGGATCCCTCCTCTAGAGTGATTTTGTGCATACAAAAAGATGGGCTAATTCCCTGAATATCAGCTAATGTCCAACCTATAGCTTTGCGGTATTGCTGCAACAATTTTATTAAGGCCTCCTCATGCTCCGACATTAAATCTGATGCAACAATAATGGACAACGTCTCATTTTCCCCAAGATACACATACTTTAGATGATTTGGTAAAGGCTTCAAATCTAAAGTAGGTGCCTCAATCAGGGATGGTTTAATTGGGGGAGCCTTTCTTTGATCTAAATCTAAAGACTCAAAAACATCCTCACACCTAAACAATTCTTTTTCATTTTTTCTATCTAAAGAACAAAATTCAAAATCTTCTACACTAACCTCTCCATGCTTTTCTGAATGCTTATCAGCTGAATCCTGTATTGCTGTCTCAATAACTGTGTTCTCCAGAATCCTAATGAAGGAGCAATCCTCCATTTCGTCTGGATATTTCATGGCTTTAAACACATTAAATTTCACTTCCTCATTATAGACTCTCATTGTTAATTCTCCTTTTTGAACATCTATTAATGCCCTACCAGTAGCCAAAAATGGACGACCTAGAATAATTGGGACATCTTTATCAGCCTCATAGTCTAAAATAATAAAATCAACAGGAAATATGAATTTATCAACCTTTACTAAGACATCCTCAATTTTACCCTCTGGATATGTGATAGACCTATCAGCTAGTTGGAGTGTAACTGTGGTAGGTCTAGCTTCACCAATACCTAACTTCCGATAGACCGAAAGAGGCATAAGGTTAATGCTTGCACCTAAATCACAGAGTGCTCTACCTAATTCCTTTCCACCTATAGACACATGTATGGTAAATGATCCTGGATCCTTAGCCTTGGGGGGTAGACCATTCTTGAGAATAGCACTACACTCCTCAGTAAGAGATACAGTTTCAAACTCACCTAACCTTTTCTTTTTAGTCAAAATATCCTTAAGAAATTTAGCATAATTAGGCATTTGCTCAATAGCTTCTACTAAAGGGATATTTATATGCAATTGCTTAAGAATCTCTAAAAACTTTTTAAATTGACCATCCTGATTCTTAGGCTTTTTCCTTTGTGGAAAAGGTAGAGGTGGTACATAAGGTGGGGGCGGCACATAAGGTGGTTCTACATCTGGCACAGAACCAGATGCTCCAGCATTTTCTTTGCTGCCTCCAGCACCCTGACCAGACTCCAACTCTTTCTCAACAACAACATTATTATCACTATTACTATTTAAATCCTGGGTCTTTCTAGACTCTTCTAGTGGCTTACCACTCCTAAGGGTTACTGCCTTTACCTGCTCCTTACCTTCCCTTCGAGGGTGTTCAGTATCCGAAGGAAGTTTCCCTTGAGGCCTCGCCTTGAGCTCATTAGCTAGCTGACCCACTTGCAATTCCAGGGCCCTCATCGAAGCTTGATTACTTTGAATTGCGGCGTCTGTGCGAGCCATAAATTCTTTCATCATTGCCTCGAGAGAATTTCCCGAATTTTTCTGGGGCAAAGCCGGCTTATTTTGCTGGGGCATTACCTGTGCTTTAGCAAATCTCGGCTGGTTCATCTTTTGTTGCGCTTGTACGTTATTTCCTTGACCTCCCCATGAGAAATTGGGGTGGTTGCGCCAACCTGGATTATAGAAGTTAGAATAAGGGTTGTTCCTCTGATTACCTACAAAAAACACAGAAGCTGGATTGCTGGGGCAAAACTCGTAGTTGTGGTCTTCACCGCAATAGACACATGCTTCGTCCGTGACTTGGTTCACCACTGCTGCAGGCTCCATAGCTGGTGGCTGCTGATGACTAATCACTGTCACATTCTTAAGAGCGTTAGCAATCATAGCAAGATCAGCCCTAATGGTGGACACACCATCAACCTCTAATACATTCTTAACCTTTTTATTTGTGCCTCTAACATCCGACCACTGACAACTATTAATAGATATTCTTTCTAAAATTTCATAGGCTTCATCAAAAGTTTTTGCCAAAAGGGCCCCTCCAGCCGAGGCATCGACCATACCTTGGGTTACTCCATTTAAACCATTGTAAAATGTTTCCATTTGAATACAATGAGGTAACCCATGGTGGGGACACTTTCGTAAAAGCTCCTTAAACCTCTCCCAAGCCTCGCTAAAAGTCTCATCCTCAAGTTGCCTAAACCCTACTATTTCACTCCTTAATTTAGCATTTCTATTAGGTGGGAAATATTTACTCAAAAATTTTTCAGCTAACTCATCCCACGTCCTAATTGATCCTGGAGCAAAAGAGTTTAACCATGACTTTGCTCCATCTCTAAGAGAATACGGGAACAAAGTTAATCTAAGAGCATCTCTAGGCACTCCTTGAATTACAAAAGAATCACTAACTCCTAGAAAAGACTTAAGATGTAAATGAGGGTCTTCAGATGACAAACCATGGAATTGCCCCACGGTTTGCAACATCTGAAACATTACCGGTTTCATTTCAAAATTTGCCGCTTGGATTTGGGGACGTGCAATCCCTGGATTCAACTCATTAAACATCGGGACAACATATGCTCGAATGGCTCTGGTCCTATCGTTCGCTATCAAGATAGGATTCTCAGCCTGATTATTTCGCTGCTCATTTTGCTCAAACAGTGGGTTTTGCTGCAGCAACGGATTCTGCTGGGGGTTTGCTGCTGCTGGACCTTCAGGAACCTGCGAAAGTTGCGGGGCGTTCTCCATCCGGTTTCTGCACTGCTCCCTCCTTCTGTTCCTAAATGTCCTTTCAATTTCTGGATCAAGCTCAAACCGTACCCCAGGCGGATCGCTCATGCACCAAAATCACACCTGCAAAAACAAAAGAAACAATCAAAAAGTTCTAGCACCAAACCACTAAAACACATACACAAAACAGATCAGATAAAAACTTATTCAAGTCCCCGGCAACGGCGCCAAAAACTTGTTGGGTTCCTAGAGTGAGTAAAAATATGATATGAAATACTCTAGAATTCCTGTGCAAGTATACACAGTCTGCAGCAAGTAATATTATCAGTCCAAGGTCTGAATGAGTTTCCACTTTATCTATTTTGTATAACTTTCTAATGGTTTCGAAGATAATAAAAATGTTGGGTTTTATAAGAATTATGCTGAAGCAAAATAAATGACAGAACAACGAGTAAACAAATAGACAGACAGATTAAAGACAGGCGCTGGTTAGGCTTTAGTGATTATTCTAAGATATGCTCTAGCAATATTATTGATCATGCATTTCTCGCAGTATTATTAGCGGATTCCTCCCGGAACTCCGGATCTTTTGGGATATGTTTCAAACCCAATGAAGAGCGACCGATCAAGCACTAGGCAACTGGCTATCCCTAACTCAGTCACTGGCGTTCACCAATACACAATGATCGTAGTGTGGAGAATTGCCACACACTTTCCAAATCATCCCTGAAACTAGAGAGAGCTATCCATACCGGCTGGCCAGGCGGGCATAAAATAAGAATAAGCACAACAATTAACCAAAATGCAATAGTCAATTTATTACTAGAGATGAAGCACAGTAATCACATTATTCCTAACCAACACCTTAAGCTACTTAGTTCATAATAGGCATAGGAATACGAATTACAATCTGAGTTTGCATGTCCATAACTACAAGTTAATAAAGAAGGTAAACTCCCTAATCAGCTTGCGGTTGATGGTGTTCTTGATAGTCTTCAATCTCCCTATACTATTCGGCATCCAAGGGAAAACATGGAATGAATTTGACTTGGACGGCTACTTCCTTTTATAGAAGGATGGGAGGCTTGAATTAGGTCAACTAGGACACGTGTAAGGCTCTCCTTGATCCTTTATCACGAAAATAACTCAACAGAAGTCGGTTCATGAAGTTGGCTAACGAGTTGTGATGTGGCAGCTTTTGTTCCCAGTTTTGCTGCAGCATAGAATTTGCTCCTTCCAGTCGCTCAGCAGCATAATCTGCACAAAGTGATTTCCAAAGCTTCCATTCTTCCAAATGGGTTAAATCATGTAATATCTCTCTAAAACCAACCCTAATAAGCATAAAGGACACACAAATCCCTATATAATTGAGGCCTAAATAACTACCTTTTGGACAGTTATCAACTGCCAAGACTGTTATTGATGTAGATGAAGGTGTTGTATCAGTAGGATTTCAGGATAAAACCTTATACTTTAAAATTTTTTATGACATTGAAAATCCTCATGCATCTTCTATTGAATACTATATGCTTGAACCTGACCCAGTGAATGATCGCACTTTAAATTCTAAATCATGCATGGTCACTAATAATGATATGCATTCTTCTGTTATTAGATGCCCTGACTTAGATGGAGAGCTAATTGATGTAGTTGATGAACACCAGATAACCCTTACTGATAAATCTGGTGGAGTCACCAAGTGTTCATCTTCTAGGATTAGGGCTGAGCACATTTTCTGTCAGCCCACCTCTGCTTCCGATTTTTTTTCTGCTTCTACTGATTCTTCCCTAAAGGCCCCAAAATTACGGAAACAAGAAATCTCTAAAAACAATGTATTCTGGACCTGTGGAGAGAAGCCTCCCTAAAATGGAATATGGGAGAGTGTGATCGAGCAAACGACCTTAAACAATTGCACCCTATAATTTTATTGCTTTTTGTTATTTCAATTCTTAGATAGGTTTATTTTTATCAGTTGCTTTTATGTTTGTTTCCTTTTTTTATTTTTATTTTTTTTGTTTGTTCTTTAGGATTGGCTGTACCAAATCGAAGTTTTACATTTATAGAAAGTGTGATTCACCACCCATGAGCGCAACATTCAGGGAAGTTCTATTCTTTCCCTTTGCATTGTCTTACTCTTCATGATTTATTACATTGAGGGCAATGTAAATTTTAGGTTGGGGTGGGGAATGTACTTTACATTCCTGTTGGGCCTTGAGCATCTGAGCGCCAGGCCAGCATTTGCGCTTAATGAAATGTCTTGCATGCTTGTTGTGTATATGCTTGTTTAAGTGATGATGATTTTCTACGATTGACTCAAATTTTTTTGAAAATTTATTGCTTTCGATCAGTTGTGACCGAGAGTGTTCAAAAAATGAGCCTTTTTAAAACTTTTCTTGGATATGTCTTACACCTCTTGAGGGTCTATTTTGCTTTAAAGTATGACTTGAATGCTTAGGAGCGAATTACTTAGTTCATATTTCTATTGTCACCTCGATAGGTGTAAGGTTAAACGAGAAAGTCTAATTTTTTTTTGCAAAATAGTGTGTGGAGTCTTGCTTAGGAGAGAAACAGAAAATATACCTGCAATAAAAAAAAAAAGAGTGGAAAAATAAGTTAGTGGTGGTGAGGCAAAAGAAAAGAAAAATCATATGCTCGCCATCTTTACTTTGAGAGAAGAAGAAAAAAAAAAGAGAGCATGCTTGCATTGAGCTGAAACACTTAGGGGTAAAAAGAGCTACCTGTAGTGTGATTAGTTAGGTCAACCAAGAGTAAAACTCGGGTTATGGGTCCTTACACTGTAGTGTGAAACCTAGTGCCCTATCCAAAAGAAATGCAAAAAGAGAAAAAAGAAAAGAAAAAAAAATAGAGAGAAGAAAAAGGAATTCCTTGATCAGGTGCCTAAGCAAGAGGAAGCAACCTAGTTTGTTCCATTTCGACCTTTTAGCAAGCCCTTAGTGTCAGTGTAGGGGGAAGATAGGATGAGAGTTGAGTAAGCCAATTTCGGGCTAGTAAAGTTGATTGGACGTCAGAGTGATTGGTTTGGTAGTCGTAGATTTAAATCAATCCAAGTATAAACTGACTAAATCAAGTAGTACCTGATGAGTCCAGGGTCGAATCCACAGGGAAATGAAACAAAAGTGGTCAATAATATTTATTGATTTAATCTCTAAACATGCGATATTAATTTCAAGGAATAAAAAAAAGGGTTTGGTATAGTTTAAACAATAATTAATTGCATGAAAGAGAATGACTAATGAAAGCTGAGGAAAAAGTGTTCAATGCGAAAAGTATCAAGGCTTTTGCGGTTGCAACCTCATGCGTTTATAAGAGTCTTGTAGCGCTAACTTTGGTTAATTGATCCATTAATGCCTAAGTGAGAAAAAATCATTAAGTTTCTCTTCTGGTATTCCTTATGCGTTTGGCAATAAACTATCAATTGATTATTTGACTAGTTTATGCGTGAAGTTTAGTTGTCTTAATACTTACAAGGGATTGAGTTAGTCACAATGCAATCAAAGCTCAAGCATGCAATATCTTTTAGCGGTAATAATTTAATGCTACCAAGACTACATGACATGCGCTAACTTGTTCTACTTAGAGAGATCCATATGCATTACCTGTTAGGGATTTATCATACTGTTATCGCATCCTGCTGGCCAAGCGGGAATTAGCAATGAAAAGATTAACGCAACTAAGCAGAAAAGCAATTAATGTTTCATTTAAACCAAAATATGCGCTTACAAGTTGTACTTATCACCGCATGAGACGCTTGCGCTAAGCCTTGAAGAGGAGAGTTAGCTCATGTGAGCAAAACAAGACATTATGAAATAAAATATCACACACAAGTTTGCTCCCATTTGCAGATCCCTGTAGTTCCTTTGTGATCTCCTTCTTCGTTCTCCCTTCCTCGTTCTTCGTTCTCCTTATGCCTTTATTTATAAGCGAGGAAGATAACTTCATCAAGTAATAGCAACTTGTTTGATCATCATTAGGCAACTTGCGCCTTTTTAATCCCCTTTTCACCCACTTGCTCTGATTGCGCCGACGCTGTCTTTTCATCTATGTTTTTCTGTCTCTTGATCATCTTGGAGTGTGTTCCTGCGCTGAGAAGATACTTAAAACAACTAGTTTAGCTGCGTTAGTGCTCTATATTTTATAATTTCCTATCGCATACACAAATATAGCTTGCTGCTTATAACAAAACACTTTTTCTCTTCTTTATGCGCTACGATAACGCATCTGAGGTTCTTTTAGCCTGAGTTTAGAAGATAAATAACTTGCTTTTCGCAAGTTATCAAAAGTCTTCTTTATGTGGGATGGAGCTCTCTTGTACAAGATAATCTTTGAAAAATTTTGATTTGTCTCCTCATTTGTCTCTCTTGCGAATGTCTCTTGATTGCTTTAGTTTTTGGAATGTTTGAGTCTTGAGGATTAAAACACTTTTCGATTATATGCACAACGCCTTTCTCTTTGTTTTGTGTGTGCCTTGCTCGAGGACTAGCAAGATTTAGGTTGTGGGTATTTGATAGGACCGAAATAGTCCTATTTTATCGCCTCTAATCTAAGCTTGTTAAAGTCATTTTATGCTTTACTTGTCCTATTTACAGGTTAATTGAGCTTAGGTCGTGTCGGGAGCCGATCACGCTAATTGGTGTTAATTCGGGCCAATTATGGAGTTTTTGGAGCCATCTCGATGTCTTGGATGATGAGGGGGTGAAGAGACCCAATTGTGCTGAAGCAGACCTGAATTGTGACACCAAAAGCCAAAGATTGAAGCCCCGAACCGAGAAGAAGCGAGACCAACCAAGAAATAAAGCAAGAAATCGAGTCATGAGGGTGGCGTCGAGACGCTGACGCGATTTCAAGACGAAGACAAATGTTCGCAACGTCTCGACATCGGCATGTTTTCTATATATATTTAGTCTCGGTTTAGTTCGTCGTTCGGTTAGAATTTTGTTCCCTTTTACGATTTTGTTGCCTCTTTTACATTCCAACACTCTTGTAGGCCATTGTTGGTCATATTCTATGGATTCTTTTATGTTATTTGTCGTTATTACTTCATCTATGCGTCGCTAAACTCATTTAGATCGTTGGATCGTTGGATTGGATTTATGTGTTGATTCTAAGTAATATTGGTTGAGTTTTATGGTTTATACTTGTTGTTCTTGCTGAGTTTTCATTGAGTTTTGCATGTTATCCCGTTTCAACAAATACATGAGGCTAGTCAATTAGGATTGACGCCCTATGCGATTACCGCTTGTGTATTCTATTAGTTATTTTTAGATAACCACTAGGTTGAGGCAAGCCACTCTCTATGCGAGACGACCCTTGATATGCCTAGGATGCATGTTAAAGGTTGTAGGCATTAGATTTAAATTGCATTTGAATTTAGTTCTTACGATTCCGGACCCACGATCCCAAAGCAGCTAGTTTTAATAGGTGGTTGCAAAATTGTTTGTTAATAAACTAGTTAGATATAAGTAGTAACTGTTGTGAGGTCTCGGATGGTTGCTACATTATGCATAAGGGGTGGCGAGCGATAGAGTCTATATTAATTAATCTTGTTAGTTGTCGAATTCATGATTAGCGAGTTGATTAGCACAGGTTAGTGTAGGGGGGTCCTCCGAGTAACCCAGAAGCCGACCGAACTAATGAAATCAGTTTAGAATGATTATTAGAGAAAACTAGGAAGCCAATGAATTAGAATCAAACATAATAAATCCCAATCCAACGATCACGTTTTTATGTTATTGATCCCGTCTTATTTCCATTTTGCATGCTTAGCTTCCTGTCTTTTAAAATTCTGCATTTATATTATTTAATTTTTTCTTGACCTTCAATCACAAAAATCCCCCCTGTTTTCATAAGCACGAAATTCTACACTTACTGGATCCCCCTTCCCTGTGTTCGACCCCGACCGCTATTGCTACAAAATTAGTAGTAGTGTCGTGGATTATAAATTTTATTTGATGACTTAGGGAGAATTCGACACCCTTCTGGCGGTCCCATCACCTCCGGCCTTAGAACGAGCTTGTGGGAACCTGAGCATTATGAATTTGGGAGGAAGAAAATGAGAAAGAGATGGGTTTCTTTGCCATTCTTGTTCACGGTTTTGGAGAGTATTTTCCAGCAAAAATGAACTCATATCACTCTACATTTTCTTCTCATCTTATGTATATATACTAAGCAATCATGCAATTCAAATGAAGCTTGACAAGACTCCAAATATGGAGAGGTGGGTGAGTCATAATATTGGTGGCATTACATGAGATTTTACCTCATGAATTTAAATGAATTCAAAATTCATTTAATTTAGTTTTCAATCATAAGTTAATCCTATTAATTTAAATGAAAACTAATTTTAACATTTCATTTAAATAAATCTAATTTATTTAATAATATCAAATTTAATATCTTATATTAAAATCAATAATGCACCAATATCATTCTCTCTCAAAACCGGTGAATGTGAATCACTATTCAAATTCAAAGCCGAACATGTATCGAATACATTTTCCAATATTTAAATCATATTTAAATAACTATAATTCTCTCATAATATGGTTTAATACACATTTAAACCAACAAGTTAGATTTTATCGAATATAATTAATGATATCTCCCAAAATCAAATTTGAACATTTTCAAACTCTTCATCACTCTGTTCTAAAGTTAATCGGTATGAGCTAGCAGGAGGACCTAATGGACCTACAGATCATGGGCTCCAACGATCCGAGATTAACCAGTTAAACTCTTTCAATCCTAGTTAACCAACATTCATTAACTAACGGGACACTCCACTATAGCCTGTAGCTATACTCCCCTCACTGTAGATAGATTTTTGTCCACCCGATATAATCGTGATCAATAAGTCAATCCTTCATAAGCTGTTCGTAACTATAGTAAGGTCAAAAGTCCGTTTTACTCCTATAGCACTTCTTGTTCTTTAAGCCTCCACTGAGTCCCTAATGAATAATTGGTTTGTGGTCCCACCACTAAACCTAAAACCTAACGGGCCAATGAGAGGGTGGCGCGCCTTTGTTCACGTCCCGGAGTCAACACTTAAGGGAACAGCATCTCTACTATCCCTAAAGACGGGTAGGAGTGAATTCCATCTTGCATGACTATGTCCCCAGCTATCTACCCGGTCTTATCCCCAAAGTGGTAGGTTGTTGAGCGGCACTTTTTGGCCACTCTCACCCATGCAAATCAAAGGATAATCCCGAATAAATAGGAGTTCATAGTTAGCTCAGGATTAAGAACGAGTTACCTAGGTCATCGCTTGAAATAGTCAATTTCACAGTAAACGACGTTATAAAGTGAAAGTGACTTATTTCGCGGTCTGGTCTTATACAAACTCTTTTGCATAAGACGCCCCCACTCGCATGTCTCTACATGAACGATTTAGGATCACATCGTTTGTACTAAAACAAAGTGGGCCGCGTCACATAGTTTTTCCTAGGATAAGGCACCTCGTCTTATCCCTATACTATAGACCATTTTAGGCTATCACTCGAACTTGATCCCCTTTTATGTCACTACATATAGTTCGAGTGTTTCATATGATAGCCATGGATTCTAGTTTATTGGATTTTGGTTAATAAATACATAGATAAACTAATCTTTCAACAACCAGAAAACAAACTATTCCAATAACGTTTTATGTATAACTTTGTTATATTTACTATCCACGAGTTTTAGGACATAAACTCCAACAGCATCAACCCCAACAATGTGAATATGTTCGAAATTCTAGATTCCTTCGGGATAACGCAAGGCATGCATGTGGGCAAGGTATTAGATCCAAATTCCACCATCTGCAAGTGCATGTTTGGGACAAGATGGTGACCTCAAATTGCTTCATCCGGTCATGTACTTCAATTTGAAATGATTGATATTATATATCTAAAATAGCCAACATAAAAAAAATAAAAAATTACACACATGGAAAGAGACTTTGAAGTTCTAATTTTTCGTAGTAAATAAATCCAAAACTCACATCCATAGTCCAACTTTGTTTGAGTGAAGTTCGAAGCAAATTTTCTGCCCATGGACATAAATCTGTGTGTTGAAAACTTGAAAAGGTTCGACGATCAAAGAACCATGTTTACATAAGTTTACATGCAACTTCTAGAAGATGGATAATAGAGAGTTCACGTGCATCCTTCAAGGTGAATTCATGCTCAATCATGTTGGTTGTGATTAATGAACACCTCTTCCTTACAAAGAATGTCCTTGCCCACCTAGCTTTCACTACCCCTTCTAACTCTATCCACGTCGGCAGAAGTGACCTTTGCCGACGCGCCTAGACGCCGTCGGTAGTGATTCATTCAAAATTTGGATCGTAAATTTTTTTCCCTCCAAACTTGGACTTCTGCCGACGCCATTTTCAAATGGTGTCGGAAGAAGTCACTTCTGTCGACGCAGTTAAAATGGTGTCGGCAGAGAGTCATTTAAAAATTCACAACCAAATTTTTTTCCTCCAAAGTTGGATTTCTGCCGACGCCGTTTTCATATGGCGTCGGCAGAAGTATAGCCTCTGCCGACGCCATTTTAACTATCGTCAGCAGAAACTCGTTAAAAGCCCTAATCAAATTTTCCCCTCATTTTAACCCCTCCCCTCTGCGTTTTCTTCTTCTTTTTCCATCACCAACTCTGTTTCTCTCCCTCGCCGCAACTTTCACTACTTGATTCCACCACTACCATTTCTTTCACCGTTGTATGGGTAGTCATCTCCCTCTCATTTAGTAAGTAATTTTTCCTTCCTTGTTTCTCTCTCTTTTTTTTTTGTTTTACATTTCTTTGATGGCTGTTTTTTTTTTTTTTTGTGTCGTTAGTTTTTTTTTCACTTCTTTGCATCTATATTTTCATTATTTTGTTCTCTCTAGATTGTGTTATTTATGGTTGTGTGCTATGTGCATAAGGGATTGTGAGTCAACAAAAGCTTGTTTGATGTTTGTTTATTTGGTGAAAAGTGGTGAGAAAAGAAAGTATAAATATGGGTGATTTTTTTTTTTTTTGTGTATTTTGAGCTTTTGGTTTTTGTTGATTAAAGTTAATGGTTTTGATGTAAAGTGTAAATATGGTTTTTGTTTTTGTGAATAAGGAAGATTAGTATATGTGTTTACTTGGTAAACTTGATTATTTTCGATAAATTTAGCGGTTATGTTTATAAATTTATGAAACTTGAGAAGTTCATTTTATACGTTATTATTGCATTTAGTTTGAATGTTTACAAATTTTTTTCATTGGGCTCGTAGATGTCATATTGATGTGTTTGAAGCAAGTGTGTGGAGAAGAATTAATAGAGTGTGAGAGAAGTAGTGAACTAAAGAAAAAAAACATGTGTTTGTTTGGCGATATTGACTTCTTTATTCGACGACAAAGGTACATCGGTGGAAAATTTTGAGGTATGTTTGTTTGAATTTTATTTTTAAAGTATTGTAGTTTGTTGTGAGAAAGTTGAAAAAAAAGAACTTACTTGATGTTTGCGAATTTCCCTCTCTGTAGGTTATCTTCCATCTAATAAAATGTCATATCGACGAGCTCATAGTGTCCTTGTGAGTTGTTTCTTCTCTTTATTTTAGTGTTTACTTATAAATTTGGTTTATAAATGTTGAGATTATAGTTGTTGATGGAGAAATTTTGACCAATCACGAATTGCCACGTCATTACATAAAATTAATGACGAAATTAAAGTTAATTAAATTTGGGACCAATTATAAATTGACATGTGTCCCAAATTTAATTTGAAAACAAAGTTGGCCAATTATAAATTTATAGAGCCAAATTTCTATTTGATCAATTAATTAAAATTAAATTATTTCAATCAAATTAATTAATTTGACCAATTAATTAAAAATAATAATTATTTGGATCAAATTTGGGTCTTTTAAATGTCTGGGTCATATGGTTTTGGGTCAAATATAAACCAAACCCAAGACTAAATGGTTCAGCCCAAGACCAATAAAACCCAAGCCCAGGTTGTTAGGCCCAAAAGTTACAAGGGCCCATCCTGCGAGAACTCTATAAATAGGGGGGTTCACCACCATTTCAGGGGTCAGAATTTTGGAAGCTCCAAGCCAGAGTCAGAGAATTCAGAGAAAACTTCATCAAGATTGAAGATTGAAGACTGAAGACTCCTTGAAATCCACAAGTTTCAAAGTGTTGAACACTTCTTGAAGATTGAAGACTCCTTCAAGATCGGAAGACTTCAAGATCCAAGAATCCATTAAAGCTTCAGACTCGAGATCAAGCGTTCCAGCCCTCGAGTGAGACACTTCCACACACAAGAGAGAGAATCAGAGGACAAACATTAGAGATTGTACATCCACACGCATACAAATATTAATACAAGTATATCGTTTATTCCACGTGTCTCCATCTCCGAAGTTACGTGTGAACAAATTGGCACGCCTGGTGGGACAGTCTCTACCTCTCATCTCTTTCTCTTGTTTAAAGATCCAACCAACGTGATGGCACCAAAGAAAGCTCCCGCGAAGGTTACCACATCAAGCGACTCTTACACTGGTCCTGTCACTCGTAGTCGCTCCCAAGGAATTGAGATCAAGGAAGATCATACTCCTCTAGCTGTTGCAAGCAAGATCTCAAAGCTGATTGAAGAATAGTCTAAGGATAAGGTTGCAGTCAAAGACAACCCAATGTTCGAATCTGTCGTTACAACATCTAAGCAGCCAAAGGATACGCTAAGTCCTAATGTGATGTCCGTCATGATGGCTGATGTAGATCAGGATGAAAGAATGGCAGAGATGGAAAGGAAACTCAATCTCTTAATGAAGGCAGTTGATGAGAGAGATCTTGAGATTTCCTATTTGAAGAACCAGCTGTAAAACCGAGAAACGGCTGAGTCTAGCCAGACCCCTGCTGCAGGAAAGAATGATAAGGGGAAAGCTGTCATCCGTGAGGACCAACCACAACACTCCGCATCAGTTGCCTCTTTGTCTGTCCAACAACTGCAGGACATGATCATGAATTCCATCAGGGCTCAGTATGGTGGACCGACTAAAAGTTCCCTCTTGTATTCTAAACCTTATACAAAGAGGATTGACAATCTCAGACTACCCACTGGGTTTCAGCCCCCCAAATTCCAGCAGTTTGACGGAAAGGGCAATCCAAAGCAACACATCGCCCACTTTGTTGAAACCTGTGAGAATGCCGGTACTCGGGGAGATTTGCTTGTTAAGCAATTTGTCCGAACACTGAAGGGAAACGCGTTCGATTGGTACACTGACCTGGAGCCTGATACAATTGACAGCTGGGAACAGATGGAGAGAGAGTTTCTGAATCGCTTCTACAGTACGAGGCGAACAGTTAGTATGACAGAACTCACGAGCACAAAGCAGCGAAAGGGTGAGCCAGTCATTGATTACATCAATCGTTGGAGAGCCTTGAGTCTTGACTGTAAAGATAGACTCTCTGAGGTGTCCTCTGTTGAAATGTGCACCCAAGGTATGCACTGGGGACTTCTTTACATCTTGCAGGGGATAAAACCCCGGACCTTTGAAGAATTGGCGACTCGCGCTCATGATATGGAGTTGAGCATCGCTAGTAGAGGGGGCAAAGATCCCGTAGTCCCAGACATGAGGAAAGAAAAGAAGGAAGTCAAGGGCACTGAGAAAGTTGCAAAGAGTGCCACGAAAGAATCCATGGTCGTCAACACGACCCCGTTGAAATTTTCCTCCAAAGGAAAAGAAAGTAAATCCAATAAGCAAATAGAGACAGGCGAGAGACGTCGCCTAACTTTAAAAGAAAGACAAGAAAAAGTGTATCTGTTTCCAGACTCCGACGTCTCAGATATGTTGGAACAATTGTTGGAAAAGCAATTAATTGAACTCCCCGAATGCAAACGACCGGAAGAGTTAGGGAAAGTCAATGATCCTAACTACTGCAGGTATCACCGAGTTGTTAGCCATCCAGTGGAGAAATGTTTTGTATTGAAGGAGCTAATCCTTAAGTTGGCTCGTGAAAAGAAAATTGAGTTGGACCTTGATGAGGTGGCTCAAACAAATCATGCAACCGTAATGGCAAATGTAGGGAATGAAAATCCTTTAATCTCCTCATGTGATTATGAAGAGAGGCTGATTCAATTTGGGACCCTTGATCCCATAATGGTTTGATTCCGAAAAGAAACCACAATGGAGGGGTCCCAAGGAAAATATAATTCCATTGAAGATGAGAACGAAGGCTGGACCCTTGTCGTTCGTCGCAAAAAGCAAAAGCAAAGTTACGCACGGAAAGAGTCCCGCCTATATCGAGATAGTAAAAGAAAAGTTAAGACTCAAAGGAAGAAAGAAAAAAAGAAGTCAAGGAGGTCAAAGCCTGTCGTGGAGGAAAGTGAAGATTTCTTTTGCCCTCCACAACCCATAACTTTGGCAGAATACTTCCCAAGGAGCTTTCTCGATGATAGTAAAGAGGAGGCACTTGAAACTGTCACGTGTCACGTTGTGGACGTGGTGGAAGATGTTGACGTCCTCGCTAGCTCTTCGGGAGTGGCGGCAGGTTCAGGAGACTTATCCTCTTTCAGCATAAAGGACTTACTATCACTTCCTCAGGAAGCTAAAAACATCCTTATTAACGCATTGATAGAGTCCGATGGTACAAAGATCCCAACCTCCGAGGCACGCACATGTGCTTCGTGTTGCGTGACTATAGGATTTTCCGATGAAGATTTGCTGCTAGGGTCAAAGCCTCACAATAGACCTTTATTCGTCTCGGGATACATCCGAGAACAGAGGGTAAGTCGGATCCTCATCGACGATGGATCAGCTGTCAATATAATGCCTAAGTCAACCATGAAGCAGTTAGGCATCTCGATGGAAGAATTATCAAACAGTAAATTGGTGATTCAAGGTTTCAATCAAGGCGGACAACGAGCGATTGGCATGATACGTCTCGAGCTCATCATTGGAGATTTGAAGGCCGATACTTTGTTTCATGTGATAGACTCCAAGACCACTTATAAGTTGCTATTAGGTCGTCCTTGGATCCACGGCAATGGAGTGATAACTTCTACATTGCACCAGTGTTTCAAATTCTATCAAGATGGCATTAAGAAAGTTGAAGCTGACACTAACCCATCTTCAGAAGCTGAATTCCATTTCGCTGATGCAAAATTTTATATGAAGAGCGACAACACAGGGGAAACTATACCTACAGAAATCCCATTGATAAAAAAGAATGATAAACTCGATTTAGAGCCACAAGCAGATGCAGGGAAGGAAGTTGTTGAGAATGTGAAGGCATCTAACCCGAAGAATGGTGAAGCATCTACAAGCCTTGAGAAATCTAAACTTGTAGAGGATGAGAAATGTTCACCTGTTCTACGATACATCCCTTTATCCCGACGTAAAAAGGGTGAATCACCTTTCACTGAATGTTCGAAAAGCATAAAGGTCGGTGACGTTGAAATTCTGAAGGAAGGTTTCACTATGCCTCTTACAAAGATCACAGAGCAAGAGATGAGGAAATCTGAGGATGACCAGATAAAAGCGATTTTGCCTGAAAAACGAACTAAAGACGAGTTCGACCCGAAGGCATACAAACTTCTAGCGAAAGCAGGTTATGACTTCACAGCTCACACTGAGTTTAAAAGTCTGAGGGTTTTTGATGGAAGATCTGAGCTCTCTGCAACACAGAAGAAGCTTCTAAAGGAAGGCTATAGTCTACCTACGACGAGAAAAGGACTTGGATATAAGTCGCCTGAACCGGTTCGCATAACAAGAAAAGGGAAGGCGAAAGTGGCAGACATAAATCATATAACAGCAGAGGAGGTCGATGACTCAAAAGAAGAAGAGAACGTCAACAAACGAGCTTCTGTTTTTAGGCGCATCAGGCCACCAGTTGCTCGTGCTTCAGTATTTCAAAGATTAATTGTGAATGAAACAGAAGAAGAAAGCGTACAACCTACCAATAACTCCAAGCGACCTTCAGCTTTTCGAAGGTTAAATATGTCTGTTGGGGAAGAAGAGAGTACACTTTCAATTCCGGATATCACACGACCTTCAGCTTTTAGAAGATTAAATATATCTGTTGCGGAAGAAGATGGCACATTTTCAAGTCCGGATGTGACTCGACCATCAGTTTTTCAGAGGTTAAGTGTTACCACGAGAAGAAACCAAAAAGAGCAGTCTGCTTCGTCAACTTCTCACCGACTTCAACATGAAGATGTGATGAAAATTGAAAAGATCACGAAGGCTAATGAAGAAATTCGAAGTGCAGTTCCTTCACGAATGAAAAGAAAAACCTTTGCTACTGTCGATACGGATGGTTCTTTAAAGGTAAAGAGACGTGATGTTGTCATCACCAATCCTTCAGAATAAGATAGTGACCAGGAAGAAGAACAAGCCTCTTGCCTTCACATCACGGTTGAAGAAGAAACAGAGGTCGAAATGTCTGAAGTAGATGAGGACGAAGCACCTTTATCACTTGAAGACGGTAGCGAGTCTACAGTTGATGGGCTTAAAGAAGTAAACTTGGGTACACCAGAAGAGCCACGCCCAACTTTTATAAGCACGTCACTAACTCCCGAAGAAGAAGGTGAATATATGAGTTTACTCGCTTCATATAGAGATATCTTCGCCTGGTCATATAAAGAGATGCCTGGACTTGACCCAAAAGTAGTTGTCCATCATCTCGCAATTAAAGAGGGGTATCGGCCGGTCAAACAGGCTCAACGATGCTTTCGTCCAGAACTTATCCCTCAAATCGAAATAGAGGTCAATAAATTGATAGAAGCAGGATTCATCCGTGAGGTAAAATACCCTACGTGGATACCCAACATCGTTCCTGTTAGAAAGAAGAATGGACAGCTTCGCGTTTGCGTTGACTTTCGTGATTTAAATAATGCATGTCCCAAAGACGATTTTCCATTGCCAATCACAGAAATCATGGTGGATGCCACCACAGGACATGAAGCTTTGTCTTTTATGGATGGGTCATCAGGCTATAACCAGATTCGAATGGCTCTTGCAGATGAAGAAATGACAGCCTTTCGAACTCCAAAAGGGATATACTGTTACAAAGTGATGCCCTTTGGATTAAAGAACGCTGGAGCTACTTATCAACGTGCTATGCAAAAGGTTTTCGATGATATGCTACATAAACATGTCGAGAGCTATGTCGATGATCTTGTTGTTAAGTCGAAGAGACGACAAGATCACTTGAAAGATCTAAAAGTGGTCTTTGATCGTTTGAGAAAGTATCAATTGAGGATGAACCCTCTCAAATGTGCATTCGGTGTTACTTCTGGGAAGTTCCTGGGGTTCGTCGTTAGACATCGAGGAATCGAAATAGATCAATCAAAAATTGACGCCATTCAAAAGATGCCAAGACCTAAAAACTTACATGAGTTGAGAAGCCTGCAAGGTCGTCTGGCCTACATTCGAAGATTCATCTCCAACTTAGCCGGTCGATGCCAACCTTTTCAAAGGCTAATGAGGAAAGGAGAAAAATTCGAGTGGGATGAAGCATGTCAAAACGCCTTTGAAAACATTAAGAAATATTTGTTTAACCCTCCTGTCTTAGGAGCCCCCATAGCTGGAAAGTCATTGATTCTGTACATCGCTGCTCAAGAAAGATCACTGGGAGCGTTATTGGCACAGGAAAGTGAAAAGGGAAAGGAACAAGCCCTTTATTACTTAAGCAGGACCTTAAATGGAGCTGAGATAAATTACTCACCTATTGAGAAAATGTGCCTTGCTCTTTTCTTCGCTATGGACAAGTTAAGGCATTACATGCAAGCTTTCACAGTGCACCTGGTCGCGAAAGCTGATCCTATCAAGTATGTTCTATCAAGGGCAGTTATTTCTGGACGCTTAGCTAAGTGGACCATCATACTTCAACAATATGATATCGTGTATGTACCTCAAAAGGCAGTCAAGGGGCAGGCGTTAGCCGACTTCCTGGCGAATCATCCAATTCCTTCAGATTGGAAGTTATGTGAAGATCTTCCTGATGAAGAAGTCTTCTATGTTGAAATTACGAAGCCCTGGATTATGCACTTTGATGGTGCAGCACGAAGAAGTGGCGCAGGGGCAGGAATTGTCTTTGTTTCGCCTGAGAAACACATGCTCCCCTATAGCTTTGTGCTTGGTGAATTGTGCTCAAACAATGTTGCTGAATATCAAGCGCTAATAATTGGCCTCCAAATGGCCTTGGAGATTGACATAAGATATATAGAGGCCTATGGTGATTCAAAATTGGTTGTTAGCCAACTTTTACTCCAGTATGAAGTGAAGCATAAAGACTTGAAGCCTTATTTCATCTATGCAAGAAAACTGCTAGAAAGGTTTGACAGTATAGTACTGGAGCATGTTCCAAGATCAGAAAATAAAAAGGCAGATGCTCTAGCAAATTTAGCCACTGCCCTAACAATTCCGGAAGATATGTCGATGAACATCTCACTTTGTCAGAGGTGGATCGTGCCGCCAATAGAAGACCAATGCCAAGAAGTAAATATGATTTCTGTCTTTGCAATTGAAGAAGAGGACTGGCGACAGCCCATTATAGATTATCTTCAACATGGAAGACTGCCCACAGATCCCAGGCGTAGGGCCGATATACGAAGAAGAGGTGCCCGATTTATCTACTACAAAGAGATCCTTTATCGTCGTTCTTATGAGGGACTCTTCATTCGATGCCTTGGAAAGGAAGAAGCAGCAAAGGCATTAAATGAGGCACATTCAGGTGTTTGTGGTGCCCATCAGTCGGGTCCAAAACTCCAGTTTCAATTAAAAAGGATGGGTTATTATTGACCTACAATGATTCAAGACTCAATGGAATATGCAAAGAAGTGTGAAGCCTGTCAATTCCATGCAAACTTCATACATCAGCCGCTGGAGCCTCTTCATCCGACTGTAGCTTCATGGCCTTTTGAAGCTTGGGGACTTGACCTTGTTGGCCCTATAACACCTAAGTCTTCAGCAGGACATTCTTACATTCTTGCAGGGACAGATTACTTCTCAAGATGGGCTGAAGCTGTCGCATTGAAAGAAGCCAAGAAAGAAAATGTTGTGGATTTCATTCGAACTCATATAATCTATCTGTACGGTATCCCTCATCGTATTGTGACAGATAATGGAAGACAATTCTCCAACGGCCTAATGGACAAGTTGTGTGAGAAGTTTAACTTCAAACAATACAAGTCCTCTATGTACAATGCTGCGGCAAATGGGTTGGCAGAAGCATTCAATAAGACGCTGTGTAACTTATTGAAGAAAGTAGTCTCCAAGACAAAGAGAGATTGGCAAGAAAAGATCGGTGAAGTGTTGTGGGCCTACCGAACTACTCATCGCACTCCTACAGGAGTCACACCTTATTCACTCGTCTATGGGGTAGAAGCTGTGCTCCCGTTAGAAAGAGAGATTCCTTCATTAAGGATGGCTGTCCAAAAAGGGTTGACAACAGAAGATAATGCTAGGTTGCGCCTTCAGGAGTTAGAAGCACTTGATGAAAGAAGGTTAGAGGCTCAACAAGCATTGGAATGCTACCAAGCACGGATGTCTAAAGCCTTTGACAAGAATGTGAAGCTTCGATCTTTTCAAGTTGGTGATCTTGTGCTAGCTGTTCGAAGACCCATCATCACGACATGACACACAGGGAACAAGTTCACACCTAAATGGGATGGACCCTACGTCGTCAATGAAGTCTACACAAATGGAGCGTACAAGATCGTGGATAAAGACGGATTAAGAATAGGCCCGATAAATGGCAAATTTCTTAAAAAGTTTTATGCGTGAAATGTAATGCTCCATATCGCATGAGCCTAAACTACATGATACTCCTGGCCCGCATGAATTAAAAAGGTGAATGGCCAAAACATAAAAAAAAAATCAAATTTGTATTCTGAACTACGTTATGACTTGATCCCGTTTATTAATGGGTACGTAGGCAACTTAAAGGAAACTTTAAGCTCAGTCCATAAAATAAAAAAAAATCATTATTCCAATATGCGAAACAAGTACGATAATGAATAAAAAATCTTGCCTATTACAAAAAAATGAAGATATTTTCGATAAAAAAAAATATGATGATAAAAAAAATGAAGTCTGATTATGGTATCCACTTGTAATTCTTCAGCTCTTCTTGTGCATCTTCCAACATTTCACGAAGTATCGTCAGAGTTTTAGCATCAACATCAGTAAGAACAGGGGCATCTTCAATGCTACTTATAGTTCCTCGCAGTTTGGAAGCCTCAAGTTGATTTTGTTTTAGAAGATCCTCCTTCTCAATAATCGATTTAGAAATCACGACTCGCTTAGCTTTCACAGTTTCAAGCCTAGCTTCCAATTCTTCTTCTTCTCGCAATGCTTGCAGATGTTGTTGCTGAAGCGAACCTTTCGCGGTGAGTAGTTCACTTTCACTATATAGTATCTTCTCCAAGCTAAACCTAGTCTCTCCCAGTTGGCGATTCTTACTCTCCAAAGTTAATTGAGAAGAAAATGATGACTGCAGCTGGTTATACTTCTCTACCTTCTTGAAATACGCACTTACAATTTCTTTAAGAGAATCCAAGCCGAGTACACGAATCTCAGAAATTGTATGAAGTATTTTGACTGCCTCTTGTTTAAGGCGAGGTATTTTGTCGAACGGAGTGCGTATGATCTTCTGGTGTATGCTCTCCCACAGGGCAAGGGAAGATTGTTTCCTATAGTTGGAAATAACATCGTCAGCAAAGTAATCAGAGATCTCAGACGCAGCTGCATGGGTCGTTGTCTTCTTTTGTTCAGGAACTTCATCAATTGCAGGATGACAAGATTGAATCGCGACTCTATCCGTTGGCGCTTTGGAATTGTCCACACGCGCAGCTACAGAGTCAAAGATGTCTGGACTCACAAAAGAAGAAGGACTATGATGCCCTTCGACTTCTATAAGGGGATCATTTAAGGGTGACTGCAAAGAAAAGGGGGAAGCAATGATGATAATAATAATAGTAAAATATTATAACGAAGGAAAAAAAAAACACACACACACACACATTTACCAGTGGTGTAGGGAGTTCAGGAAATTGTGATGAGCTAGGGACTCCATCAAAATATTCATCTTCACATACTGATGGTTGTTTGGACTTTTTAGACCTTTTCCAATGATGATCGTCGCTACTGCTCTGACTACCATCATTATCCTTGGAGCAAAATTCACCAGGTTCAAACATGCGAATCCTTTTGCCTCCGTTGTCATTACCAACCTTTTTAGGAAATTTTGGCTTAGAGGGAAGAGGAGAAGCGCTGTCCGCCAACTTTTGTATGCCTTCTTCAAGATAATTCCCATGCTTGGCTAACCACCAACTTCTGTAGCGTTGAGTAACCTGAGTGTGTGGTTTCGTTGCACGAGCATGAAGGTATACTTGGGATAATGTTCCTCTTTGAGTGCATATCCTCCAAAGACGAAACACATTCGCTAAATTTGCCTCAGGAATTTCTATACTCAAGTCATTCGGTATGTCTTGATAGAATCCAAATTGTCGACTAAATCGACAAGGACTATAAGCTTCAATAACCATCAACGATCCACAACGTGAAGACAAGAAACACAACCGAATGCTTATGAAGAATGAAGAAAGCCAAAACGATAATTTCCCGTCATCTTTCAAAAGCTCGTCTGTATTTCTGGCTTGAAGACTCGCATACCATGACACATATTTACCTTTGTGAATATGTACACGGGCTTCAAAATCGTTAAAGTACTTGGCCCCACCCTCGCCAGAAAACTCAACCATCATTGGGCCAATGACAGGTGCTGGGACTTTGTAATGCGTGTTAAAATAATAAGCCAGCCAAGCATGGACATAGTGCAAAGGAAAACAAGCCTTTGAAAATCCAGCAGAAGGAGATGCACTGTGAATCTGGCCGAGTCCATGATAAATATTGGCCAAAACAGGAACAGCAAGACTGAAAACGTAACCTTCAGCCATAAGACTGGCGACTTTAAAAACTTCTAGACGAAGAGAAACACGTTGGTCGGGAAATACAAATGCGCACAACCAACAAGAAAGAAAGGCAGCCAAGTATGTCTTATCTTTCAGTTCATCTTCTACGCCCAACATGCAAAATAAGTCCATTTCTTTTTCGGACCAGCTGTGACGCTTGGTAGGAGCCCCATTCGGATTATGGGTCTGACGTGGACGAGAAGTCTTCTTCGGCTTTCGGGGAGAAGGTTTTTCATATTTCGAATCTCCTTTAAACCAGAAAGAAATCCACGATTTGATAGGAATTTGAAGGCAATCGCGTTGTTGAGATGCAATGTGACAGTACGCAGCAAAAAGGTACTCACAAACTTTTGGGCAATCTTCATCCTTTCGATCAGGCGAACCTAATAATTCCTTACAACAAGGAACAACTTCATCATAAAACCTACCCTTGATGGAAAGGCCTCCTAATCTCCACATGTCCCATAGAGAGATAGATAACTCTCCTGATGATGTATGAAGTGTATTTGTGGATGGACACCATGCTTCACAAAAAGCTCGAACTATATCATTATTGCGGTCATAAGTGTATAAAGAAGCCATTACAGCATCAAACAAACAAGCCTTCTTCAGTATCGGCGTATTTAAAGAAATTACGACCTCTAACCATTCCCAATAATCAGGTATATAAAAGAATTCTCCATGAATTCTTATTGAATTACCCCAACGAACTTGTTCGTCTCCAATAATTCGACGACCTAAAGTTGATTCTGGATTTTCGCCCGGCACCTTGCTATGAATTGGAGACTCTAAAAACCACGCCTTCAATAAAGAGTCGTGACTCAAAAGTCTTTCTTCTGACCATCTAGACAAAGAGGTTGAATTATTCAGGCAATGTTGTGATCCCCTAAAATTACCGCATATTGTCACTCCTACAGGAAGTATAACGCCATTTTCAACAGGCTGATCTTTGTCCTTCAAGATGACTAAGCAGTTTTTCTTAGGATCAGGGTGCTCAGTAAAATACACCATGATGGAGATAAGTTTTTCTACACAAAAAAAAATGTCAATCTTATCCAAGAAGTTATGAAGGCAAGAAAGTGATGCATGAATAATCAATCATACAAAAAATATATATATAACCAACTCTATAAGACACTATAGTCATCAAAACGACTGGTCTAGCAGGAGTGCATCACTGTAGGCAAATCTGGTGACTACCCCTGCAGGTTACTCAAATCACCCAATAAGATGGGGACTGGGTCTAGCAGGAGTGCATGAAGGCGAATCTGGTGACTAGCCCTGCAGGTTACTCAGATCACCCAATAAAATGGAGACTGGTCTAGCAGGAGTGCATCACTGAAGGCGAGTCTGATGACTGCCCCTGCAGGTTACACAGATCACCCAATAAAATGGGGACTGGGTCTAGCAGGAGTGCATCGCTGTAGGCGAATCTGGTGACTACCCCTGCAGGTTACTCAGATCACCCAATAAAATGGGGACTGGTCTAGCAGGAGTGCATGAAGGCGAAACTGGTGACTACCCCTGCAGGTTACTCAGATCACCCAATAAAATGGGGAGTGCGTCTAGCAGGAGTGCATGAAGGCGAATCTATTGACTACCCCTGCAGGTTACTCAGATCACCCAATAAAATGGGGACTGGGTCTAGCAGGAGTGCATCGCTGTAGGCGAATCTGGTGACTACCCCTGCAGGTTACTCAGATCACCCAATAAAATTGGGACTGGTCTAGCAGGAGTGCATCACTGAAGGCGAGTTTGATGACTACCCCTGCAGGTTACTCAGATCACCCAATAAAATGGGGACTGGGTCTAGCAGGAATGTATCGCTGTAGGCGAATCTGGTGACTACCCCTGCAGGTTACTCAGATCACCCAATAAAATGGGGACTGGGTCTAGCAGGAGTGCATGAAGGCGAATCTGGTGACTACCCCTGCAGGTTACTCAGATCACCCAATAAAATGGGGACTGGGTCTAGCAGGAGTGCATCGTTGTAGGCGAATCTGGTGACTACCACTGTAGGTTACTCAGATCACCCAATAAAATGGGACTGGGTCTAGCAGGAGTGCATGAAGGCGAATCTGGTGACTACCCCTGCAGGTTACTCAGATCACCCAATAAAATTGGGACTGGGTCTAGCAAGAGTGCATGAAGGCGAATCTGGTGACTACCCCTGCAGGTTACTCAGATCACCCAATAAAATGGGGACTGGGTCTAGCAGGAGTGCATGAAGGCGAATCTGGTGACTACCCCTACAGGTTACTCAGATCACCCAATAAAATGGGGACTGGTCTAGCAGGAGTGCATCACTGAAGGCGAGTCTGATGACTACCCCTGCAGGTTACTCAGATCACCCAATAAAATGGGGACTGGGTCTAGCAGGAGTGTATCGCTGTAGGCGAATCTGGTGACTACCCCTGCAGGTTACTCAGATCACCCAATGAAATAGGGGACTGGTCTAGCAGGAGAGAGATCACTGCAAGTGAAGCTGGTGACGACCGTTGCACGAAGCTTACACATTCAAGCAAGAAAGAAACAAATTGCAATAATATGTGCAAAGAAAAAAATGGAAGCCAAAAGCTCTATAGTACAATCAAAGCAATTCATATGAGCGACATCCAATAAGGACATACATGGAATATATATGGAGATAAAAAAAACGAAAAGTAAAAAAAAAATATATATAAATAAAAACGAAAAATAAAAAAAATAAAAAAAGAGAAGAAAGTTTCCTACCTGGATCCCTTCTTGAATGCTCTCTGCAATTGATGTGTGCTCTCTCCTACTGAGGTTCAGTCTTATTTATAGGGGGGAGTTTTAAGTTCAAATCAAAGGTTTAGATAAAGATTTGATTCAAATGAAATCCTATCTCCGGTTCAAAATTTTATGAGATAATCTTTATCTTTATCTGAACCAACTTAATTAAATTAAAATTCCTAAAAGATTATTTCAATTCAAATCAATTTGGGAATTCAAATTTTATCTAAATAATTTTATTTGGGCATAATCCAAATTTTATCCCAAATGGACCGAAGTCCAAACCTCAAGTTATGTTCCATATTTTGATTAAATTGGCACACCAAATGGAGTCAAAGTCAAGAACAAATACCTTGCATTTTAATTCCAAAATATATTTTTCGAGATTCACTCACACATAATTTGTGCCTAAATCTCGAAAAGTGGGCATTTGTTGATGGAGAAATTTTGACCAATCACGAATTGCCACGTCATTACATAAAATTAATGACGAAATTAAAGTTAATTAAATTTGGGACCAATTATAAATTGACATGTGTCCCAAATTTAATTTGAAAACAAAGTTGGCCAATTATAAATTTATAGAGCCAAATTTCTATTTGATCAATTAATTAAAATTAAATTATTTCAATCAAATTAATTAATTTGACCAATTAATTAAAAATAATAATTATTTGGATCAAATTTGGGTCTTTTAAATGTCTGGGTCATATGGTTTTGGGTCAAATATAAACCAAACCCAAGACTAAATGGTTCAGCCCAAGACCAATAAAACCCAAGCCCAGGTTGTTAGGCCCAAAAGTTATCAGGGCCCATCCTGCGAGAACTCTATAAATAGGGGGGTTCACCACCATTTCAGGGGTCAGAATTTTGGAAGCTCCAAGCCAGAGTCAGAGAATTCAGAGAAAACTTCATCAAGATTGAAGACTGAAGACTGAAGACTCCTTGAAATCCACAAGTTTCAAAGTGCTGAACACTTCTTGAAGATTGAAGACTCCTTCAAGATCGGAAGACTTCAAGATCCAAGAATCCATTAAAGCTTCAGACTCGAGATCAAGCGTTCCAGCCCTCGAGTGAGACACTTCCACACACAAGAGAGAGAATCAGAGGACAAACATTAGAGATTGTACATCCACACGCATACAAATATTAATACAAGTATATCGTTTATTCCACGTGTCTCCATCTCCGAAGTTACGTGTGAACAATAGTTGTTTGTTGGAGTTTGGTGTTCGAGATTGAATTGATGCTTGTATGATATTGAGATTGTTTTTGTTGGAGGATGTGTGGTAAGAGATGTAGAAAAGTAAGAATTCATTTTCATGATGAGTAAAATAGTAAATCAAATTTGGAGGCTTAGGTGATTTTGAGTCTATTCATTTTCATGATTATTATATTTTATTTTTGAGTTTATTCTATGTTTAAAGTTTCATTTGAAGCTTGTTTGTATGATTGGAGTTTGTTTAATTGTGACATTTATAGGTTTTGATATGAGTAAATTTAGTTGTTATGTTTTAAAAATTTGATAACTTAGTTAATTAGTTGTGATGATGTTATATTAATTAGTTTTAGCATGGTTGATAATGAGTGATTGTTTGAGTATAGAGGTGAATGACAAATTCTTTGTTATGTTCTTAAGTTTTGAAAATTTGATAATTGGGTTATGTTTTCATATTATGTTCATTAAGTTGAAAATTTATTGACTTTGTTATAGTTTGATGAGTTTATTATTTGTTTACTTAGTATAGTTAGATTAATTTAGTTGTTTTGATTGTTTTAGTTCATTATGGTTCGAGGAGTTTAATATTTTTTACTTAGTAAATCATATTAATGTTTGTTGCTTTGAGCGTTTTAGTTCATTATGTTCATATGGATTGTGTAACTTTGGAAGTTAGTTTAAAGTTTTGATTGTTTTTGTTTTTGTTTTTTTATTTTTTATTTATTTTTTTTTTGTTAGGTTTCAATGAGTTTAATTGTGAACATGATATAACTTGTAAGTTTAAGGTTGGATTGTTTTAGTTCTTTATAATTTGTTATAAGTTAGATGATTTAGTTGGTATATATATACTTCATTAGTATTAGATGTCTATAAGTTAAATTTTTGGTAAATGTACATGTTTGTGTTTTACTTAATAAAGTTAGATCAACTTGCTTGTTTTTCTTTAATTTGGTGTTTTGTTTGTATAGTTTTGTAACTTCATTAGTTAAGATTTGGATTATTGTGTTATGCTAGATCCAACTCGCTTGTATTTGGAGATTGTGGTGTTGTCCAGGTGTTATGAGGGTTGTAGTTGGGTGTTTCTAGCTATATTGAAGTGCACTTCTCTTTTTTAGCAGGTCTAAAAAAATATGGGTTAGTCTTATCTATGTCGTTATGTTGTTGAATTTTTCGGAGCATCTAGTTAATAATTTAGACTTAGTTTCAAGAGTTGGGTTTAGTATTAGTGTAAACCTTAGTTTCAAGTTGTATTTAGTATATTAAGCATTGAGTATATGCTCAAAAGATTAACATAATCATTCCTTTTTAACTTAAGACTTTCGTTTCTAGCTTCTTTGGATGGTTTAAATTTCAACGAGTGTAAATTGATTTTCTTCCTTTGATTTTTTGTAGATGATTCGACTCAACCTTGATATGGAAGGACACATTTATATCGTTTGGAGGCCGCCACGAGGTTGTTAGATGCTTTTTGTAACTTAAGACTTTTGCTTCAACTTCTTATTAGAATTATGTGTAACAAACAATACTTTTAATTTTGTTAATTTTTTTTAGCACTTTAGTGTACTTCAATTTATAATGTATGGATTTTATATCTATCGAGTTTTAATATATATGTGTAATTAGCTTTTTGATGTATGACTTTATTTCTGATAATAAAATTGAATGCATTTTCATTTTTATATCTTCAGTGTGTTGATTTTAGACTTTCAAAACAGAAAAAAAAATAGCAAAACGAAAAAAATGATAAATAAAGGCTCTACCGACGCCATATGACAGGCGTCACCAGAGCCATCACGTGGGCTTTCTGCCAACGCGTAAGTCAACAATTGCTCCTCTCGACTTTCTGTCGATGCCTAAACTTACGCGTCGGGAGAGAACATCTTTGTCGATGCGTGCAAAAATACACGTCGATAGAGGCTCTACCGACTCGTTTTTTCCGACTGCTTGCTCGACGCCTACAAACGCGTCGGCAAAGCCTCTGCCGATGCGTTTTTCGATCTTTCCCGACACATAGGCCCGTCGGGAGAGACCTTAATTGTTGTAGTGCGAGACACATGAAGAAATAATTGAACCTGCCTTGATCATCAACATCAAATGCAGTGTATGTGCCTGTAATAATATAAGGTTACTCGATTGTACAAAATAGCAAAAATACAATGTATATGTTGTCCCTGAGCTATCTTTGAATAATGTATACAACATCAAACCTGGGTTCCCCCTGCAATGATATATGTTATTCGATTGTACATAATAGCAAATACATCATATATGTGAACGTTGACCTAACTTTGAATAATGTCTAAAACATCAAACCTAGGTTTTTCTCAATCAAGACAACCGAAAATGCTGGGATTAGTGCATATGACGCTTCGGGCGATCCTCTGATGGCTGTGAGTGCAAGTTCTCGCCCCCTCCATGCCTTGTCATAATTGATGTTAACACTATGTTTCCTCCTCATGTAGTCAACAACATCATGCAGGCGACACTGGATCTTGTCATTTATCATTTACTTTTAAAAATGACTTCATACATTCCCCCACAATCCAAGTTGTGGCTTGTCTGTGGTCATTTTTTATAATATCAAGGGGGCGTTCGTGTCTATCCACGAACTTATGAACCATCCACAAGCCCCCATCTAAATGACGAGATGCCTGGATGTACCAACAACATGAAATGTCCTTGCATCCAACAACAAAAGATTTCTGGTTTGATTTAATGGTTCGTAGCTGGAAACTATTTTTTAAAGCAAGCAGGTATATTTCTTTCCTCGATTGATCCTTGTCTTAAAAAACGTAATCTTCCATAACAGTATTGAATCTTCGACATCAACGTAGTCAATAATTGCGTAATTTTTTTTTTTTTTTGTTGATCTTGTGTTGCAACGTTGATCCGTGGTTTCCACCTTGTAAATACATTGTATTTGCCGCCTGTGGGTTTACTTCACAATAGTCAACCACAACACATATATCGCTCATCATCCCATCACCAATGTTGGACATGAACCATATAATATCCCTATCATCGGTGATCAGGATTATGTTCAATTTGTTGATACCATTCCTGTACATGGTTAACCGAGTGATCATGTGGTCGCCAGATGGAAACACCTTGCTCCGAATGCATTCAGTAAAGTCTTGTATTGTGCACCCCTCCGATATTGGCACACTAGCAGACTTGAAACCATGGTACCGATTGTTTTCATCCCACCTTCCATCGAATAGTACCACCACGTTTAGAAGACCCATTTGCGCTATGGAATGCATATGGTATAGAGTGAAACATTCAGTGAAAAAAAATCTAGAAGGGAATAAAGTACCTTGTATATAGTGAACAATAATGTACTCATCAATGGAAGAAAATAAATTTGTTTCTGTTATCTTCTGGTGAATTTTGGAAGAAAATATTTAATTATCTTAAAATTAATTTAAGATATGAAAGTTTGTTAATTTAAATTTGAAAAAGATTTGAAGAATCTACCAAATGAATTTTAGACTAAATATCTGGAGATTTTGTTGGATGGGAGGTTTAGATACATTGTACGTGATCGTAGGACCTCTTGGATGTTTGAAGTTGCGGTAGGGGTAAAACTGGTATATCGAAAGCTTGGTCACGCCTACCTCACGTGTGACCATCTTTCCGTTTTTTTTTTTCCTTTTGGCCATGTGTTTCAATTCCCCCCCCCCCAATTTGGCCATACGCCCAAATTTATCTTTTTTAAAAAACAATTATTCAATTGGTTAATATAATGGATTTTGTTTATATTTTGATTCGATTAGCCAAGATAACACTCTCTTAGGCTCCGTTTGATAACCATTTCATTTTTTGTTTTTGGTTTTTTAAATTTAAGCCTATAAGAGTACTTTTACCCACAAATTTCTTTGTTTTATCTACACCATTTCCTTGTTTTCAAAAACCAAGTCAAATTTTAAAAACTAAAAAAAAAAAGTAGTTTCCAAAAACTTGTTTTTGTTTTTAGAATTTGACTAAGAATTCAAATGTAGCCTTAACAAAGATGAAAACCATTGTAAAGAATTTGAAATGAAACAAGTCTAATTTTCAAAAACCAAAAACCAAAAGGAAATTGTGGTAAATGGCTAGGAAAAAACACCCATTTTGTTTTATGGCTAAGGTAGTTTAATATTTAGGGGGATGGCTACTGTGATTTTAGAAACTGCCAACCGATCTATTTTTTCTCATTTTACCCTGGTGTATTATTTACAACTCTGCCCAACCCAACTACCAATATTCAGTTTTTTTAAAAAAATCAACGTAAGATTTTTCTCAACCGAAAATCTTAAAGTCATGTGGATTTTCCTAAATATTTGTTAAAAAGAAAAACAAAACTAATTTTGTCCTATATTTTCTCAATCCCAATAAATTCTTTTCTACATTTTCACTCATCTCTTCACAATCAACGTTCCAATCTTTGCCTGAAATCCAGAAATAAAATTTCATCCCCACAAGCACCAACAGAATTTTTTCAATAATGGCTTCCCATTGATCGATCTAATACGATAGGGTCTGGGCACTGATTCTGTCACAGACCTTATTAGACTTGATGCTTGTAATTATGGAGTGGTTAAAAATATAAGATAATTTGACTCCAAAATCCTGTGCAAGTATACACAGTCTGCAGCAAGTAATATTATCAATCCAAGGTCTGAATGAGCTTCCACTTTATCTATTTTGCGTAACTTCCTAATGGTTTCAAAGGTAATAAAGATGTTGGGTTTTATAAGAATTATACTGAAGCAAAATAAATGACAGAACGACAGGTAAACAAATAGATAGACAGATTAAAGACAGGCGCTGGTTAGGTTTTAGTGATTGTTTTAAGATATGCTCTAGCAATATTATTGATCATGCATTTCTCGCAGTATTATTAGCGGATTCCTCCCGGAACTCCGGATCTTTTGGGATATGTTTCAACCCCAATGAAGTGCGACCGATCAAGCACTAGGCAACTGGCTATCCCTAGCTCAGTCAGTGGCGTTCACCAATACACAATGATCGTAGTGTGGATAATTTTCACACACTCTCTAAATCATCCCTGAAACTAGAGAGAGCTATTCACACCGGCTGGCCAGACGGGCATAAAATAAGAATAAGCACAACAATTAACCAAAATGTGATAGTCAATTTGTTACTAGAGATGAAGCACAGTAATCACATTATTCCTAACCAACACCCTAAGCTACTTAGTTCATAATAGGCATAGGAATACGATTTACAATCTGAGTATGCATGTCCATAACTACAAGTTATTAAAGAGAATAAACTCCCTAATCAGCTTGCGGTAGATGGTGTTCTTGATGATCTTCAATCCCCCTATACTATTCGGCTTCCAAGGGAAAACATGGAATATCTTTGACTTTGACGGCTACTTCCTTTTATAGAAGGATGGGAGGCTTGAATTAGGTCAACTAGGACACGTGTAAGGCTCTCCTTGATCCTTTATCACGAAAATAACTCAACAGAAGTCGGTTCATGAAGTTGGCTAACGAGCTGTGATGTGGCAGTTTCTGTTCCCAGTTTTGCTGCAGCATAGAATTTGCTCCCTCCAGTCGCTCAGCAGCATAATGATGTGGACTTTTCCTAACCGCAAGCGCACGGGTCAAGTAATAATAAAGTGTTCGTAAATACGAGTGTCGTCCTCTGGATTGAATTTTTAAGCAAATCAAGTATTGTGAATTATCTTGCCCAATTTTATTTAGGGATCAAAAAGTGATGAAAAGATGATAATAAAATCCAAATTAAAGCAAGTAAAAAGAATGGAAATTCAATTGGGAAAACTACTTAGGGAATTGATTTCGCCAATTTAGTTTAGGATTGATTTTAAGGAATAAGTTATTATGCACAATGAAATTATGAGCCAAAGACCCTTTAATCACAACTACCTCTCCCGAGTTTAATTGATTCTCATGCAAATTAACCAACTTGATATCCCTATCTAAGTTTATTAATCAAGCAAGGCAATGAGATCTTTCAACCAATTCTAAAGTTAATCTAAAACCGTCTTGAATTAGAAAGTAAACTTTATTCATGCAATCTTGAGCAAGTCTAAATCAAATCCCCTCTCCCGAGCTAGATTCGAAACTTAAATCATTCAACTAATGGCCAATTAATTGAAAGCATTAAATCAAGATTACAAACACAATAACATTGCACAACTTAAACCATAAATCAATCCATAAACTTAATCAACTACATCAATCCCTCAGCTACAAGTTTAGCTACTCATGAATGTAAATACAAGCTCAACTAAACATGTGAAAGCCATAAATCTAACTAAAGGAAGAAAAGGGAAAAGAAAACTCAATGTAGGTCGAGTCCGACGTCCCCGTCACGATCCCCACGAACAATGGGTTGATTTCCAAATCTCTCCCTTTGGTTTCAGCCTCCAAGTGCTCTGTTCTACCCTGTTTACAGCTCTCAAAGGTCTCAAATCGAACTCCCCTAAAACCTAGCCGAAAATAAGCCTTTATTCTGTTTTTTCGTCTTAGCGTCGAGACACTGTCAAGACAGCGTCGCGACGCTGCCTTCAAAACGCGCGTTCTGAATAAGGAAAAACGGTAGCGTCGAGACGCTTCCTATCACAGCGTCTCGACGCTGTGAGCTTTACGCGCCTAATCTGATATGGAATATGAGCGTCTCGACGCTCAAGAGCTAGCGTCTCGACGCTAGCCTGCTGCTGACCGAGATTTGACTTTTTTCCTTGATGTGGACTTTTCCTAACCGCAAGCGCACGGGTCAAGTAATAATAAAGTGTTCGTAAATACGAGTGTCGTCCTCTGGATTGGATTTTTAAGCAAATCAAGTATTGTGAATAATCTCGCTCAATTTTATTTAGGGATTAAAAAGTGATGAAAAGATGATAATAAAACCAAAGCAAGTAAAAAGAATGGAAATTCAATTGGGAAAACTACTTAGGGAATTGATTTCGCCGATTTCGTTTAGGATTGATTTTAAAGAATAAGTTATTATGCACAATGAAATTATGAGCCAAAGACCCTTTAATCACAACTATCTCTCCCGAGTATAATTGATTCTCATGCAAATTAACCAACTTGATATCCCTATCTAAGTCTATTAACATGCAAGGCAATGAGATCTTTTAACCAATTCTAAAGTTAATCTAAAACCGTCAAGAATTAGAAAGTAAACTTTATTCATGCAATCTTGAGTAAGTCTAAATCAAATCCCCTCTCCCGAGCTAGATTCGAAACTTAAATCATTCAACTAATGGCCAATTAATTGAAAGCATTAAATCAAGATTACAAACACAATAACATTGCACAACTTAAACCATAAATCAATCCATAAACTTAATCAACTACATCAATCCCTAAGCCACAAGTTTAGCTACTCATGAATGTAAATACAAGCTCAACTAAACATGTGTAAGCCATAAATCTAACTAAAGGAAGGAAAGGGAAAAGAAAACTCAATGTAGGCCGAATCCGACGTCCCCGTCACGATCCCCACGAACAATGGGTTGATTTCCAAGCCTCTCCCTTTGTTTTCATCCTCCAAATGCTCTATTTTGTCCTCTTTACGGCTCCAAAAGGTCCCAAATCGAACTCCCCTAAAACCTAGCCGAAGTGAAGCTTATATTGCAGATTTTTCGTCTTAGCGTCGAGACGCTGTCAAGACAGCGTCTCGACGCTGCCTCTTATACGCGCGTTCTGAATAAGGAAAAACGGTAGCGTCGGGACGCTTCCTATCACAGCGTCTCAACGCTGTGAGCTTTACGCGCCTAATCTGATATGGAATGTGAGCGTCGAGACGCTCAAGAGCTAGCGTCTCGACGCTAGCCTGCTGTTGACCGAGATTTGACTTTTTTCCTCTTTTAGTCTTTTCATTCCTTTGCATCTTTTCACGCCCCGAGCACCTGATTAACTAAATATGGCATTATAGCTCCAATCAACCATTTCCTACAAAATAAACGTTAAAGCACACTAAAATGGCCCAAAAATCATAAAAGACTAGCTAAATTAAATAAGTAAAGATAGCTAGCTATGCTCGCTATCAAATACCCCCAAACTTAAGCTTTTGCTAGTCCTCGAGCAAACTAAAAATCAAACATACAATGGAAGAATGGATGCAACAATCATATCTCAATCCTCAAGGCTCAAAAGTCAATAATCAAGCAAGCAAGAGACATGCACACAAGGACCAATGAGGGAGACAAATTAAAATTTTTCCAAAATTAACTTGCACAAGCGAGATCTAACTCAACAAGATCAGACTCTACTAGCCCGGGGTTGGATTATTAAACTCTCAGCTCATCTTCCCTCTACACTGGCACTAAGGCTTCACTAATGAGTTAATGCAACAAATTAGTTTGTTTATCTCCATACTTAGGTGCTTTTAATTAACAATTAAATTAAGCATGTATATGTTGCACTAGCTTTCATACACCTATTGCAGGGACCCTTAACCTGAGTTTTCTCTTGTTGGCCTAACTGATCACAACAGGGGTAGCTCTTTTTGCCTTAATCTTTATTAAACATTGCATATTGCGCGCATAAGTCATGACTTTTTTTTTTTCAACGATAACAACAAGAATGATTTTTCGTTATGAACATGATAAGCAGATATTCTTTTCTTTTCTCCTAAGCAAGATCAAACATGCTAATTTGCAAAAAATTAACTCTTTAGCTCTACCCTACACCTATCGAGGTGACAACAAGCATATGAACCCAATAATTCGCTCCTAAGCATTCAAATCCAAATCTAGCCAAGACAGATACTCTACTCATGCAAGCCATCTCCTAGAAAAATTTTAAAAAGTCTCCCTTTTTGGGCACTTATGCTTACATCTCATCACAAGCTTGAAAATTAACAAGAAAGCCTATCCTAGGACATCATAATCATGCAAAAGTAGCATCCAGAAAACAACCATATGCATAATTAAAAGAAAGCTCAAAACTATAGCCCGAACTCAGATGCTCAAGGGCTCCACAAACATGCTAATCCATCCCCAAACTTAAAATATGCATTGTCCTCAATGTATAAAGAAAATAAGGCATAAACAAGCATGAGAACAATAAAAGAATGACAGGAGTGAATAATACTGGCCTGGAATGATGATGACTTCTTGCTTGAGAGCTTGAAATCTTGAAAGCTTGAAAGCAAAGGAGAGAAAGAAAATAAGACCTACAAAACAAAAACAAACAATAAATCAAAAACAAAAAGAAAACACACTAAACTTACTTGGGTTGCCTCCCATAAGCGCTTGTTTAACGTCATTAGCTCTACGTTTTGCACGTGCTTCAAGGAGGCTTTTTTTCTGTGAATCCAACAGAGGTGCTCTTTCTTGCACCTTTCCTGTAGCCCATGTAAAGCACTTCATCTTTAGAGTCTTCAACTGCTTTAAAGATTTCTTTTTCGTTCTTGACTCTAATAGTGAGCTCCCTGCGCTCAATATCTATAATCACTCGCCCAGTAGCGAGGAATGGTCGTCCTAATATGACAGGCATTGAAGGATTTTCTATCATGTCCATAACATACAAGTCAATAGGGAGGAAAAATCTACCTACTCTGATTAACACATTCTCTATAATACCAACTGGTCTCACCACAGATTGATCAGCCAATTGGAGCTTTACAGGAGTAGATTTAATCTCACCTATGTCTAACTTCTTACACAAGGACAATGGGATAATATTAATGCTAGCACCTAAATCACATAATGCTCTAAAAGAGTAAGTACCAAAACTACAAGGAACAGAAAAACTCCCTGGATCTGCTACTTTTTCAGGTACTTTCTGTTGTACTCTGGTGCTGCATGTGGAAGCAAGATAAACAGTGTCAACTTTCTTTTCCTTTCGCTTCTTTGCTAGCCACTTCTTCATGAACCTGTTGTATTGGGGCATCTCTAATGCCTCTGCACAAGGAATATTAATATTCAGATTCATAAAAGCATTCATAAATTTATCAAACTGAACCTGATTATTCTTTTTCTTCTTTTTCTTTTTCCTTTCTTTGGGAACCAACAGTGTGGGAGAAGGAATAGGAGGCTCAAGGTTAGGCTTTTCAGCCTCATCAGATGATGTGTCCTCCTCAGCTTCCCCTGTAGGCGTTTCATAGTCCTTAGATTCAGGTTCCTCTTCAGATTCCTCCTGGTGCACAGTGATTGCCTTACAGTACTCCATCTGAGGTTTCTCTTGTTCAGCTGGGGCCTTACCTTTGTTCATTGTACTTACAACATTCACCAACTGTCCCAGCTGAGTCTCAATGTTCTTTATAGCTGCACTGTGGCCATTCACTGTTGAGTTGATGGCAATGACTGCCTCCTCTAATTTGGTTGTCCTGTTACTAGACTCTGCAATGAAAGCTCCAACAAGATCTTCTAACTTTTTATTATCTTGAGTTTGAGGGGCAAAACCAGGAGGATTAAGAACATTCTTAGTATTAGCATAAGAGAAATTTTCATGGTTCCTATTGTTAGGGTGATAATGTGTAGGTGTAGAACTATTATTATATCCCCTAGAATTAAAATTTGATACATACTGAACCTGCTCAATAGTCTCCTCCTGAGGTCTAGATGCTAAAGCAGCAGCTGATTCAATTGACTGTGCACTCCCTGTACCTGAAAATTTCATAAAAGCATTAGCGAGGGAGGTCATCTGGGCCTGGAGTGCACTTACTTTATCAACCTCAAACACTCCAGCATCAATCTTTTTAGGTGTAGACCGCTCAGATGGCCACTGATAGCTGTTGGTGGCCATATCCTCTAAAAGTGTGCGAGCGTTTTCCACGGTCTTGGACAACAGAGTCCCACCTGCAGCTGCATCAACAATTGTTTTTGTACTGGGAGTTAAACCATTATAAAACAACTGTACCTGAAGCCAATCGGGGTAACCATGCTGAGGAAACTTCCTCAGTAGCTCTTTGAATCGCTCCCAAGCTACGAACAGCTGCTCATCATATTGTTGTTGGACTGTCCCAATCTCGGTCCTCAGCTTGACCGTCTTTGCAGGAGGGAAAAAATTCTTTAAAAAGGCCTGGACCAAAGCATCCCAAGTGGTGATGCTCCCAGGGGTAATAGACTGCAACCAATCACGTGCTTTATCCTGCAAAGAAAAGGGAAATAAACGTAAGCGAATAGCATCCTCAGAGACACCATTAATCTTTACCGTCCCACAAATATCCAAGAATGATTTAAGATGAGAATTTGGATCCTCGGTGGACGATCCTCTATATGCACAGTCTCGAGCCATCTGAATGAGACCGGTCTTCAGCTCAAAGTTGTTGGCATTAATCGGTGCATAGACAATCCCCGACTGCTGTCCCTGAAACACAGGCTGAAAATAATCTCTAATAGGCCTAGGCTCCTCAAGTGGATTTTGATCTGCCATTTGAATAATTTCTCTATTTTCCCTTCGAAGCCTAAGAATTGTTCTTTCTATCTCGGGATCAAATGGTGCTACTTCTCTACTATTACGCATGCAAAAATCAGAACTACCCTAAAAAGAAAAGAAAAACAATTATGGAAATAAATAAAGAAAAGAAAACAACTAATTTAAGAATGGAAAGTATAATCTAGAAAAGAAAACAAAGTAACCTAATATGGAATGCAAAAAATAAATATGGCAAAATGCAATTAGGAAACTAATCTAGGAAAGGAAAAACAAGAACAAATAAGGAAAAGATTACACAACAAAAAGAAAACTAACCTAGAAAATCAAATATGGAAAGAAAAACAAATAAGGAAAAAAAATGCAATCAACCTAAAAAAGTACAATACACCCTAAATTAAGATCAAGCAATTTTTCCACAATATCAATCTAGCTAAATGTGCCAATCCCCGGCAACGGCGCCAAAAACTTGATGTGGACTTTTCCTAACCGCAAGCACACGGGTCAAGTAATAATAAAGTGTTCGTAAATACAAGTGTCGTCCTCTGGATTGGATTTTTAAGCAAATCAAGTATTGTGAATAATCTCGCTCAATTTTATTTAGGGATTAAAAAGTGATGAAAATATGATAATAAAACCAAAGCAAGTAAAAAGAATGGAATTTCAATTGGGAAAACTACTTAGGGAATTGATTTCGCCGATTTCGTTTAGGATTGATTTTAAAGAATAAGTTATTATGCACAATGAAATTATGAGCCAAAGACCCTTTAATCACAACTACCTCTCCCGAGTATAATTGATTCTCATGCAAATTAACCAACTTGATATCCCTATCTAAGTCTATTAACATGCAAGGCAATGAGATCTTTTAACCAATTCTAAAGTTAATCTAAAACCGTCAAGAATTAGAAAGTAAACTTTATTCACGCAATCTTGAGTAAGTCTAAATCAAATCCCCTCTCCCGAGCTAGATTCGAAACTTAAATCATTCAACTAATGGCCAATTAATTGAAAGCATTAAATCAAGATTACAAACACAATAACATTGCACAACTTAAACCATAAATCAATCCATAAACTTAATCAACTACATCAATCCCTAAGCCACAAGTTTAGCTACTCATGAATGTAAATACAAGCTCAACTAAACATGTGAAAGCCATAAATCTAACTAAAGGAAGGAAAGGGAAAAGAAAACTCAATGTAGGCCGAATCCGACGTCCCCGTCACGATCCCCACGAACAATGGGTTGATTTCCAAGCCTCTCCCTTTGTTTTCAGCCTCCAAATGCTCTATTCTGTCCTCTTTACGGCTCCAAAAGGTCCCAAATCGAACTCCCCTAAAACCTAGCCGAAGTGAAGCTTATATTGCAGATTTTTCGTCTTAGCATCGAGACGCTGTCAAGACAGCGTCGCGACGCTGCCTCTTATACGCGCGTTCTGAATAAGGAAAAACGGTAGCGTCGGGACGCTTCCTATCACAGCGTCTCGACGCTGTGAGCTTTACGCGCCTAATCTGATATGGAATGTGAGCGTCGAGACGCTCAAGAGCTAGCGTCTCGACGCTAGCCTGCTGTTGACCGAGATTTGACTTTTTTTCCTCTTTTAGTCTTTTCATTCCTTTGCATCTTTTCACGCCCCGAGCACCTGATTAACTCTAATATGGCATTATAGCTCCAATCAACCATTTCCTACAAAATAAACGTTAAAGCACACTAAAATGGCCCAAAAATCATAAAAGACTAGCTGAATTAAATAAGTAAAGATAGCTAGCTATGCTCGCTATCATTCCTCTTTTACTCTTTTCATTCCTTTGCATCTTTTCGCGTCTCGAACACCCAATTAACTCCACTATTGCATTTTGGCTTCAATCAACCTTTTCCTACAAAATAAACAATAAAGCACAATAAAATGGCCCAAACATCATAGAAGACTAGCTAAATTAAATAGGTAAAAGTAGCTAGCTATGCTCGCTATCAAATACCCCCAAACTTAAGCTTTTGCTAGTCCTCGAGAAAACTACAAATCAAACATACAATGGAAGAATGGATGCAACAATCATAACTCAATCCTCAAGGCTCAAAAGTCAATAGTCAAGCAAGCAAGAGTCATGCACACAAGGACCAATGAGGGAGACAAATTAAAATTTTTCCAAAATTAACTTGCACAAGCGAGATCTAACGCAACAAGATCAGACTCTACTAGCTCGGGATTGGATTATTAAACTCTCAGCTCATCTTCCCTCTACACTGGCACTAAGGCTTCACTAATGAGTTAATGCAACAAATTAGTTTGTTTATCTCCATACTTAGGTGCTTTTAATTAACAATTGAATTAAGCATTTAAATGTGGCACTAGCTTTCACACACCCATTGCAGGGACCCTTAACCTGAGTTTTCTCTGGTTGGCCTAACTGATCACAACAGGGGTAGCTCTTTTTGCCTAAACTTTATTATTCATTGCATATTGCGCGCATAAGTCATGACTTTTTTCTTTTTCAACAATAACAACAAGAATGATTTTTCGTTATGAACATAATAAGCAGATATTCTTTTCTTTTCTCCTAAGCAAGATCAAACATGCTAATTTGCAAAAAATTAACTCTTTAGCTCTACCCTACACCTATCGAGGTGACAACAAGCATATGAACCCAATAATTCGCTCCTAAGCATTCAAATCCAAATCTAGCCAAGACAGATACTCTACTCATGCAAGCCATCTCCTAGAGAAATTTTAAAAAGTCTCCCTTTTTGGGCACTTATGCTTACAACTCATCACAAGCTTGAAAATTGACCAGAAAGCCTATCCTATGACATCATAATCATGCAAAAGTAGCATCCAGAAAACAACCATATGCATAATTCAAAGAAAGCTCAAAACTATAGCCTGAACTCAGATGCTCAAGGGCTCCACAAACATGCTAATCCACCCCCAAACTTAAAATATGCATTGTCCTCAATGCATAAAGAAAATAAGGCATAAACAAACATGAGAGCAATAAAAGAATGACAGGAGTGAACAATACTGGCCTGGAACGATGATGACTTCTTGCTTAAGAGCTTGGAATCTTGAAAGCTTGAAAGCAAATGAAAGAAAGAAAACAAGACCTACAAAACAAAAACAAACAATAAATCAAAAACAAAAAGAAAACACACTAAACTTACTTGGGTTGCCTCCCATAAGTGCTTGTTTAACGTCATTAGCTCGACGTGTTAAACGTGCTTCAAGGAGGCTTTTGTTCTGTGAATCCAACAGAGGTGCTCTTTCTTGCACCTTTCCTGTAGCCCATGAAGAGCACTTCATCTTTAGAGTCTTCAACTGCTTTAAAGATCTCTTTTTCGTTCTTGACTCTAATAGTGAGCTCCCTGCGCTCAATATCTATAATCACTCACCCAGTAGCGAGGAATGGTCGTCCTAATATGACAGGCATTGAAGGATTTTCTATCATGTCCATAACATACAAGTCAATAGGGAGGAAAAATCTACCTACTCTGATTAACACATTTTCTACAATACCAACTGGTCTCACCACAGATTGATCAGCCAATTGGAGCTTTACAGGAGTAGACTTAATCTCACCTATATCTAACTTTTTACACAAAGATAGAGGAATGATATTAATGCTAGCACCTAAATCACATAATGCTCTAAAAGAGTAAGTACCAAAACTACAAGGAACAGAAAAACTCCCTGGATCTGCTACTTTTTCAGGTACTTTCTGTTGTACTCTGGTGCTGCATATGGAAGCAAGATAAACAGTGTCAACCTTCTTTTCCTTTCGCTTCTTTGCTAACCACTCCTTCATGAACCTATTCTGATTAACACATTTTCTACAATACCAACTGGTCTCACCACAGATTGATCAGCCAATTGGAGCTTTACAGGAGTAGACTTAATCTCACCTATATCTAACTTTTTACACAAAGATAGAGGAATGATATTAATGCTAGCACCTAAATCACATAATGCTCTAAAAGAGTAAGTACCAAAACTACAAGGAACAGAAAAACTCCCTGGATCTGCTACTTTTTCAGGTACTTTATGTTGTACTCTGGTGCTGCATATGGAAGCAAGATAAACAGTGTCAACCTTCTTTTCCTTTCGCTTCTTTGCTAACCACTCCTTCATGAACCTATTGTATTGGGGCATCTCTAATGCCTCTGCAAAAGGAATATTAATATTCAGATTCATAAAAGCATTCATAAATTTATCAAACTGAACCTGATTATTCTTTTACTTCTTTTTCTTTTTCTTTTCCTTGGGAACCATCAGTGTGGGAGAAGGAATAGGAGGCTCCAGTTTAGGTTTTTCAGCCTCATCTGCTGATGTGTCCTCCTCAGCTTCCCCTGTAGGCGTTTCATAGTCCTCAAATTCAGGTTCCTCTTCAGATTCCTCCTGGTGAACAGTGATTGCCTTATAATACTCCATCTGGGGTTTCTCTTGTTCAGCTGGGGCCTTACCTTTCTTCATGGTGCTTACAGCATTCACCAACTGTCCCAGCTGAGTCTCAATGTTCTTGATGGCAGCACTGTGGCCATTCACTGTGGTGTTGATGGCAATGACTGCCTCCTCTAACTTGGTTGTCCTGTTACTTGACTCTGCAATGAAAGCTCCAACAAGATCTTCTAACTTTTTATTATCTTGAGTTTGAGGGGCAAAACCAGGAGGATTAAGAACATTCTTAGTATTAGCATAAGAGAAATTTTCATGGTTCCTATTGTTAGGGTGATAATGTGTAGGTGTAGAACTATTATTATATCCCCTAGAATTAAAATTTGATACATACTGAACCTGCTCGATGGTCTCCTCCTGAGGTCTAGATGCTAAAGCAGCAGCTGATTCAATTGACTGTGCACTCACGGTACCTGAAAATTTCATAAAAGCATTAGCGAGGGAAGTCATCTGGGCCTGGAGTGCACTTACTTTATCAACCTCAAACACTCCAGCAGCAATCTTTTTAGGTGTAGACCGCTCAGATGGCCACTGATAGCTGTTGGTGGCCATATCCTCTAAAAGTGTGCGAGCGTTTTCCACGGTCTTGGACAACAGAATCCCACCTGCAGCTGCATCAACAATCGTTTTTGTACTAGGAGTTAAACCATTATAAAATAACTGTACCTGAAGCCAATCGAGGTAACCATGTTGAGGACACTTCCTCAGTAGCTCTTTGAATCGCTCCCAAGCTTCGAACAGCTGCTCATCATATTGTTGTTGGAATGTCCCAATCTCGGTCCTCAGCTTGACCGTCTTTGCAGGAGGGAAATTTTTCTTTAAAAAGGCCTGGACCAGAGCATCCCAGGTGGTGATGCTCCCAGGGGTAATAGACTGCAACCAATCTCGTGCTTTATCCTGCAAAGAAAAGGGAAATAAACGTAAGCGAATAGCATCCTCAGACACTCCATTAATCTTTACCGTCCCACAAATGTCCAAGAATGATTTAAGATGAGAATTTGGATCCTCGGTGGGCGATCCTCTATATGCACAGTCTCGAGCCATCTGAATGAGACCGGTCTTCAGCTCAAATTTGTTGGCATTAATCGGTGCATAGACAATCCCCGACTGTTGCCCCTGAAACACAGGTTGAAAATAATCTCTAATAGGCCTAGGCTCCTCAGGTGGATTTTGGTCAGCCATTTGAAAATTTTCTCTAGTTTCCCTTCGAAGCTTATGGATGGTTCTTTCTATCTCGGGATCCAAATGTGCTAAAATTAATTTTTTATCTCTACGCATAAACGAACAAAACTACCCTAAAAAGGAAAGAAAATAATTATGGAAAGCAACAAAGAAAAGAAAACAACTAATCTAAATATGGAAAATAAAATCTAGAAAAGGAAACAAAATAACCTAATATGGAATGCAAAAATAAATATGGCAAAATACAATAAGGAAACTAATCTAGAAAAGGAAAAACAAGAACAAATAAGGAAAAGATTACACTACTAAAAGAAAAACTAACCTAGAAAATCAAATATGGAAAGCAAAACAAATGAGAAAAAAAATGCAATCAACCAAAAAAAAATAAAAATACACCCTAAATTAAGATCAAGCAATTTTTTTCACAATATCAATCTAGCTAAATGTGCCAATCCCCGGCAATGGCGCCAAAAACTTGATGTGGACTTTTCTTAACCGCAAGCGCACGGGTCAAGTAATAATAAAGTGTTCGTAAATACGAGTCTCATCCTCTGGATTGGATTTTTAAGCAAATCAAGTATTGTGAATTATCTTGCCCAATTTTATTTAGGGATCAAAAAGTGATGAAAAGATGATAATAAAATCCAAATTAAAGCAAGTAAAAAGAATGGAAATTCAATTGGGAAAACTACTTAGGGAATTGCTTTCGCCGATTTAGTTTAGGATTGATTTTAAGGAATAAGTTATTATGCACAATGAAATTATGAGCCAAAGACCCTTTAATCACAACTACCTCTCCCGAGTTTAATTGATTCTCATGCAAATTAACCAACTTGATATCCCTATATAAGTTTATTAATCAAGCAAGGCAATGAGATCTTTCAACCAATTCTAAAGTTAATCTAAAACCGTCTTGAATTAGAAAGTAAACTTTATTCATGCAATCTTGAGCAAGTCTAAATCAAATCCCCTCTCCCGAGCTAGATTCGAAACTTAAATCATTCAACTAATGGCCAATTAATTGATAGCATTAAATCAAGATTACAAACACAATAGCATTGCACAACTTAAACCATAAATCAATCCATAAACTTAATCAACTACATCAATCCCTAAGCTACAAGTTTAGCTACTCATGAATGTAAATACAAGCTCAACTAAACATGTGAAAGCCATAAATCTAACTAAAGGAAGAAAAGAGAAAAGAAAACTCAATGTAGGCCGAGTCCGACGTCCCCGTCACGATCCCCACGAACAATGGGTTGATTTCCAAATCTCTCCCTTTGGTTTCAGCCTCCAAGTGCTCTGTTCTGCCCTGTTGACGGCTCTCAAAGGTCCCAAATCGAACTCCCCTAAAACCTAGCCAAAAATAAGCCTTTATTCGGTTTTTTCGTCTTAGCGTCGAGACGCTGTCAAGACAGCGTCGCGACGCTGCCTTCAAAACGCGCGTTCTGAATAAGGAAAAACGGTAGCGTCGGGACGCTTCCTATCACAGCGTCTCGACGCTGTGAGCTTTACGCGCCTAATCTGATATGGAATGTGAGCGTCGAGACGCTCAAGAGCTAGCGTCTCGACGCTAGCCTGCTGTTGACCGAGATTTGACTTTTTTCCTCTTTTACTCTTTTCATTCCTTTGCATTTTTTCACGTCCCGAACACCCGATTAACTCCACTATTGCATTTTGGCTTCAATCAACCTTTTCCTACAAAATAAACAATAAAGCACAATCAAATGGCCCAAACATCATAGAAGACTAGCTAAATTAAATAGGTAAAAGTAGCTAGCTATGCTCGCTATCACATAATCTGCACAAAGTGATTTCCAAAGCTTCCATTCTTCCAAATGGGTTAAATCATGTAATATCTCTCAAAAACCAACCCTATTAAGCATTAAAGACACGCAAATCCTTATATAAATGAGGCCTAAATAACTACCTTTTGGGCAGTTATCATACCCCCAAACCTGAACTATTGCGCGTCCCGAGCAATACTAACCAACCTTCCTTCAAGAATTTCAAAAATATTAGACAAAGAATTAGCTTAATCAAACCAGATAGTCCAACACTACCTTTTAACCTTTACCTGAGCACTCTGCAAAACCAAGCTCTGCTGCAGCAAAATGATTCCTCCGGCATGGACAAATAATCACCACTTTTCAACTTAATTCTAAGGACTCACCACAGCCTAGCTCTATTATCAGACATTTCAAAACATATTTTAAAAGGGGTTTATTTCATTATTTATCAGACTTAAAGCAGCCTTACAGTCATGAGCTCTTAAGCATGGGATGACCCACTTTATGGTGCAGTATACCCTTGCCTCAAGCTCATCACCAACTAGGCTCAATACTCATTATAAAGCTAAAAAATCCTTAGTTTATTCTATCTCTTGCCCCTTAGAATGGCGACATTTTGTGATGAAGCTCACCCAAGTTCTGGGAGACAGGAAAACTGCTGGATCATCATTCATCCCTCAAAACTTTTGCTCTGTCAATTTTTTTCAGCAAAATCTTCAACAAATAATCTTTTTTCGCAAATAATAATTTTTCTCATATTTTTCATTTTTTCACATTCCCTAGGTCATCTTTTGACGCGAAGACAAACTGTGGGTATCACAAATGTCCCCGGTTACTCAATAACCTAGCAAATTTTAATTTGAAGGAGAGGAATGCTCGAGCAGAATAATTGGAGTAGCAAAAAGTCCCCCAAACTTGAATTATTCATTGTCCTCAATGAATCATTAATTTTGCAAATTATACCCCCAAACTTAAATTTTTCTATATGAATTTTTAAACTAAACATGGGACTAGGATTAAGCTTAATAGTGGATCATATAAGTCAATACTACCGTCAAAATCTTCTTTGCCACAGCAACAGTCCAGGCTAGAAGAAATGCTCACACAAAAGGTTTCTGGAGATCAGAATACCTTGATCTAATTAAGCTTTATTCAGTCCAATCTTCAAAATTCAGAAGAAAATAGTTAAGTTAGAGTTAGTCAGTGCTCATGGAATAGAAACATTCAGAAATTTCATTAAAATCATAAGAAAAGAAATTACATAACAGAGATATATTTTTAAAGCAGAAAAAATTAAAAAGGGACAAGCAAACATATTTAGTAAACGGGGTCAGATATGCGCGAGCAAACAAAATGATAAGAACAAAAATAATGCTCGCTGAAGATCATTTCATCCATCAATCTTCCTGACCCTGCTCTTCATCATCATTCTCTTCTTCTCTTTCAACTGGTGGGGGCGGAATCCAGGGGTTCAACAGATCCTCAGGGAATGCAGGAAGGGCTGGATACGGCTTGGAAAAATTCTCTTGCAGTGCCCTTTTTAAGCTGGCATCCCTATTCTTAACATAGTTCCAGAAGGTTAAAGTTTGCCTTTCAGCAAACTCCTGCCTACTGGCCGAAAGTGCCAGTTGTTCTAGAATCGAGTTGATGCCATGTATAAGCCCACCTTGACGCACCTCCTGCATGCGCTGGAGTCGTGCCAAATTGGGCGTGTCTATGATCCCCTTATCAAACAGGATCACATCTCCCTCATCCACCGGAACCCCTGCTCTTCTGCACAGCATCGTGATTGTGTTCGGAAAGAATAGTTTCCCCACCTTTTTCTTCCAGCAGCAAGCAATTTCATTACAAACAATTTTTCCTACGTCAATACTGAGAGACCTTAAGATAGCAAAAGCCAAAAGAATTCGTTCCCTGGATACTGTCGAGTCGTGCGTTGTCGGAAGCAACCTCTGCCTGATGAAACCCATCCACGTGTTCGCTTCCTTTTTCAAATAAGCCGATTGGAATGTCCTTTTCTGAGTCTTAGATAATTGCCACTGTGCCCCCTTGATTCCTACCTCCCTCACAGAATTACTTAACTGTTCCTCAGATGGCACGACTGCCATCTCATTGAATGCCGCATGGGGGAAGTTTTGAAGATGGTACAGTGCGTTGATCGCACTTGGACTCCAATCTATCTCGACTCCTCTGACAATTACCAGGAAACCCTCTTCTTTATCAATGTTGGCATAGAATTCACGCACCACCTGTGCGTTCACAGCCTCTGGCTTAGCACAAAAAAGCTCCCAGCCGTGGTCAGCTATACCGGTCCTCAGAAATGGCGGGAGATCACCGCTGAAACCACTTTCGAACAGAAAATCCCTTTTCAGGAGCTTAGTGTATTTTGCTCTAGCAAAATTATTGACAAAGCGATCGTGTGGCACCTGTCGCTCTGCTATTTCATCGTGTTCCTCCGATGCTTCAGCAATATATTTGTCCTTTTCTTCTCTCCGCTTCAGCAACTGTTCCTCCTCCGCCTGTTTCTCTGCTTCTTCTTGCCTTCTTTCTTTAGCTTCTTTTCTCTCTCGTTCCTCTCGCTCTGCCTTGTCTCTCTCGGAATCTGATGATGGAGGCGATGGGGTATCAGTCCTGATCACTGGAATGCGCCCAGCCTTCCGCTTAATGCGGCGACGTTTCGGAGGTTCAGGTATGATAACCTCCACACGAGCCTCCTGAACTGGCTCTCTGCCTTCTTCCTCTACAGCCTCCGTCTGCACATCCTCACTCTGCTTCTCCTGAATATCCTCTCGAGCTTCTTCTGTAGTCTCAATTTCCTTTTCATCCTCTTCTTGATTCTGTCTGTCAGATTCTTTTGGGTCTCCTTCTTCTTCTGCAACAACCTCATCCTCTCTCGCTTTTTCTTGTTCTTCAACTCTCTGTTGTCGTTTTCTTCTTTTTGCTTCTTTCTCCTCTGGTGTCCTTCTCTTCTTGGTTTTTACTTTCTGAACTTCGGGGGTTACGGGTATCTCTTCTTCCTCACTCTCCCTCTCTTTTCGAGCTCTTGTTTTAGCCATTGAAGGTGTAATAGGGTTTTGACAGAGAATGCAAAGAAAGAAAGAATAATACACGCACGAAGATTTGATCAAGAAGACGAAGTGAAATGTGCTTACCAGAGATTGCGAATAAATAGGGCTGCAGCAAACAAGAATCCTAACCGAAAAGATTTGCCCTGCCATAACTAATATTACCGTTGTAATTTAAAAATGCAAACCTGAAATTCAAAAATTACCAACGGTAAAATTGCGGATTCCAAACGCCCATGGTAAAATTGGTGTACTGTCATCATTGAAGCCTTCGGATAATTGCTCTGCGACACGTGGCCTCATCAGATGATGCACGCACATTTACCTGCAAGAATTCAAAGCCAAATCCAACGGTAAAAATAATAAATTCCAACAGAAACCATTTTAATTCGAAACATTTTGCTCCAGCCATATCTTTGTCGCAACAATCTGCTGAACATGAAGAATCTTAGATACGGAATTCGAATTTCAAAAGAAAAATCAAAGATTTTTTTTCTTTAAATTCAAATTAAATTTTAACCAATCATCCCAATCTTTTATTTTTAAAAGAAGCCAAATAAATTAGAGAAAATCTCTATTAATTAAAACTAGAACTCAAATAACTGAAAATAAAATCTAGATAAAATCTAATAAAATCTAACTAATTAAAAGATAATTGAAAGATAATAACCCGAAAATAAAATCAAATCAAATTCAAAACGAAATAAAATCTAAAATAATAAAAATACTAAGATCTAATAAACTATGCAAAAATCAAACCTAATCTAATCGGAATTAAAAACAAATCAGAGAAACTTAAAATCAATACAAATCCTGGGAGCTCAAAATTTTGCTCTGTGAAATGCTCCCGCAAAAGTCCTGCTCTCTCAATCATCAACCAACCTTAGGGAAGGATATTTCGACTGAAACTCCTCACCCCAATAATGCTTCACACGCTGTCCATTCACTTTGAACAATCTCCCATCTTTTTCATCCTGCAAAGTAATTGCTCCATGGGGAAAAACTTCAATCACAATAAATGGTCCTGACCATTTAGATTTTAATTTTCCAGGAAATAATTTTAATCTAGAATTATAAAGCAAAACTTTTTGACCCTTGACAAACTCCTTAGATTTAATTTTTTTGTCATGCCACAGCTTAGTCTTTTCCTTATACATTTTCGCATTTTCGTAAGAAAATTGACGAAATTCTTCTAACTCATTAAGTTGCAGCATTCTTATTGCTCCTGCACGACTCAGATCAAAATTTAACTTTTTCAAAGCCAAAAATGTTTTATGCTCAAGCTCTAATGGTAAATGGCAAGCTTTCCCATATACTAACCTATAGGGAGACATACCTAGAGGAGTCTTATAAGTTGTCCTATAAGCCCAGAGAGCCTCATCCAACCTAAAGGACCAATCCTTTCGAGATGGATGGACTACTTTCTCTAAAATAGCTTTAATTTCCCTATTACTAATTTCAGTTTGACCATTTGCTTGTGGGTGATAAGGGGTAGCTATCCTATGCTTAATCCCATACTTAGCTAAAAGCTTAGTTAAGATATTATTAACAAAATGTGTACCCTCATCACTCACTAGAGCTCTAGGTGTCCCGAACCGCGCAAAGATGTGCGATTGGAGAAACCTTGAAACCGTCTTGGCATCACTCTGATGGCATGCAATGGCCTCCACCCACTTGGACACGTAATCCACTGCCAATAAGATAAAAACATTGCCATTAGAAGGGGGAAATGGCCCCATAAAATCAATACCTCATACATCGAATAGTTCAACTTCTAAAATGTAAGTAAGAGGCATTTCATCTCTAGGCCCCAAGTTTCCTCTCCTTTGACAAGCGTCACATTGCTTGTAGAACCAGTGGGCATCCTTAAACAAGGTAGGCCAGAAGAATCCACAATGCAAAATCCTCATAGCTGTCCTTTGACCGCTGAAATGACCTCCATACGACGAACAGTGACATTGCTCCAGGATTTCGGTTGCTTCATCACCTGAAACGCACCTACGAATAATACCGTCAGAGCATTGCTTATACATAAATGGCTCATCCCAATAGAAAAATTTTGCATCATGCTTAAACTTTTTCTTCTGCCTCCAATCCATATAAATAGGGGTGACTCACTTCACTAAAAAGTTGGCAATATCAGCATACCAAGGGACATCCCTGACTACCTTTACCTGAACAGAAAAAAGTTGTTCATCTGGAAAAGAATCGGAAATGGCAGATTGCTCCAGCAAAGATGATGATGGATCAAGACGAGACAAGTGATCTGCAATGACATTCTCTGATCCCTTCTTGTCCTTTATCTCCAAGTCGAATTCCTGCAGTAATAAAACCCAACGAATTAGTCTAGGCTTTGCATCTTTCTTTGACATTAAATACTTTATTGCTGCATGATCCGTAAACACCGTGACTTTGGATCCAACCAAATATGGCCGGAATTTCTCAAAAGCAAACACCACAGCTAACAACTCCTTTTCAGTAGTCGTGTAGTTGACCTGTGCCTCATTTAAAACCTTGCTTGCATAATATATAGGATGAATAAATTTGCTCTGCTTTTGCCCCAGCATCGCACCTACCGCAGCATCACTCGCATCACACATTACCTCGAATGGCAAATTCCAATTAGGTGCGCAGAGAATGGATGCTGAGATTAAAGCAACCTTCAATGTTTCAAAAGCCTTCCTACAATCTGCATTAAAGTCAAAAACATGATCAGTGCACAATAAGTTACAAAGAGGTTTACTGATTTTGGAAAAATCCTTTATGAACCTCCTATAAAATCCAGCATGTCCTAAAAAACTCCGAATTCCCTTCACTAACTCGGTGGCTCTAGTCTTTCGATAACCTCAACTTTTGCTCTATCAACTTCTAGACCATTCTTAGAAATCCTATGACCTAACATTATGCCCTCCTTCACCATGAAGTGGCACTTCTCCCAATTAAGAACTAGATGGGTATCCTCACATCTTTTTAACACCTTACCTAAATTATCTAAACAACTCTGAAAAGACCCTCCAAAAACTGAAAAATCGTCCATAAATACCTCAACAGTGGACTCAATCATATCAGAAAAAATTGCTAACATACACCGCTGAAATGTTGCTGGAGCATTGCAAAGGCCAAAAGGCATTCGCCTGAAAGCGAATGTCCCATAAGGGCAGGTGAAAGTGGTTTTCTCTTGATCTTCAGGAGCAATAGTAATCTGGTTATACCCAGAATAACCATCCAAGAAGCAGTAATAGGCCTGACCAGCCAATCGATCCAACATCTGGTCGATAAATGGCAGAGGGAAATGATCCTTTCGGGTAGCTTTATTAAGCCTTTTGTAATCCATACAAACCCTCCAGCCAGTTACTGTTCTTGTGGGGATCAACTCATTATCTTTATTGCTCACCACAGTGACACCTCCTTTCTTAGGAACACATTGGACATGGCTTACCCAATTGCTATCGGCAATTGGATAAATGATCCCAGCATCCAACCATTTAATTACCTCCTTTTTAACAACCTCTTTCATTGCAGGGTTAAGCCTTCTTTGTTGCTCAATACTCCTAAAGGATCCCTCCTCTAGAGTGATTTTGTGCATACAAAAAGATGGGCTAATTCCCTGAATATCAGCCAATGTCCAACCTATAGCTTTGCGGTATTGCTGCAGCAATTTTATTAAGGCCTCCTCATGCTCCGACATTAAATCTGATGCAACAATAATGGGCAACGTCTCACTTTCCCCAAGATACACATACTTTAGATGATCCGGTAAAGGTTTCAAATCTAAAGTGGGTGCCTCAATTAGAGATGGCTTAATTGGGGGAGCCTTTCTTTGATCTAAATCTAAAGACTAAAAAACATCCTCACACCTAAACAATTCTTTTTCATTTTTTCTATCTAAAGAACAAAATTCAAAATCATCTACACTAACCTCTCCATGCTTTTTCGAATGCTTATCAGCCGAATCCTGTATTGTTGTCTCAATAACTGTGCTCTCCAGGATCCTGATGAAGGAGCAATCCTCCATCTCGTCTGGATATTTCATGGCTTTAAAGACATTAAATTTCACTTCCTCATTACAGACTCTCATTGTTAATTCTCCTTTTTGAACATCTATTAATGCCCTACCAGTAGCCAAAAATGGACGACCTAAAATAATTGGGACATCTTTATCAGCCTCATAGTCTAAAATAATAAAATCAACAGGAAATATGAATTTATCCACTTTTACTAAGACATCCTCAATTTTACCCTTTGGATATGTGATAGACCTATCAGCTAGTTGGAGTGTGACTGTGGTAGGCCTAGCTTCACTAATACCTAACTTCCGATAGACCGAAAGAGGCATAAGGTTAATGCTTGCACCTAAATCACAGAGTGCTCTACCTAATTCCTTTCCACCTATAGACACAGGTATAGTAAATGACCCTGGATCCTTAGCCTTGGGGGGTAGACCATTCTTGAGAATAGCACTACACTCCTCAGTAAGAGATACAGTTTCAAACTCACCTAACCTTTTCTTTTTAGTCAAAATATCCTTAAGAAATTTAACATAATTAGACATTTGCTCTATAGCTTCTACTAAAGGGATATTTATATGCAACTGCTTAAGAATCTCTAAAAACTTTTTAAATTGACCATCCTGATTCTTAGGCTTTTGCCTTTGTGGAAAAGGTAGAGGTGGTACATAAGGTGGGGACGGCACATATGGTGGTTCTACATCTGGCACAGAACCAGATGCTCCAACATTCTCTTTGCTGCCTCCAGCACCCTGACCAGACTCCAACTCTTTCTCAACAACAACATTATTATCACTATTACTATTTAAATCCTGGGTCTTTCTAGACTCTTCTAGTGGCTTACCACTCCTAAGGGTTACTTCCTTTACCTGCTCCTTACCTCCCATTCTAGAGTGTTCAGTATCTGATGGAAGTTTCCCTTGAGGCTTCGCCTTGAGCTCATTAGCTAGCTGACCCACTTGCAATTCCAGGGCTCTCATTGAAGCTTGATTACTTTGAATTTCAGCGTCTGTGCGAGCCATAAATTCTTTCATCATCGCCTCGAGAGAATTTCCCGAATTTTGTTGGGGCAAAGCCGGCTTATTTTGCTGGGGCATTACCTGCGTTTTAGCAAATCCTGGCTGGTTCATCTTCTGTTGCGCTTGTACGTTATTTCCTTGACCTCCCCATGAGAAGTTCGGGTGGTTGCGCCAACCTGGATTATAGAAGTTAGAATAAGGGTTGTTCCTCTGATTACCTACAAAAAACACAGAAGCTGGATTGCTGGGGCAAAACTCGTAGTTGTGGTCTTCACCGCAATAGACACATGCTTCGTCCGTGACTTGGTTCACCACTGCTGCAGGCTCCATAGCCGGTGGCTGCGGATGACTAATCACTGTCACATTCTTAAGAGCGTTAGCAATCATAGCAAGATTGGCCCTAATGGTCGACACACCATCAACCTCTAATACACTCTTAATCTTTTTATTTGTGCCTCTAACATCCGACCACTGACAACTATTAATAGATATTCTTTCTAAAATTTCATAGGCTTCATCAAAAGTTTTTGCCAAAAGGGCCCCTCCAGCCGAAGCATCGACCATACCTTGGGTTACTCCATTTAAACCATTATAAAATGTTTCCATTTGAATACAATGAGGTAACCCATGGTGGGGACACTTTCGTAAAAGCTCCTTAAACCTCTCCCAAGCCTCACTAAAAGTCTCATCCTCAAGTTGCCTAAACCCTACTATTTCACTCCTTAATTTAGCATTTCTATTAGGTGGGAAATATTTACTCAAAAAATTTTCAGCTAACTCATCCCACGTCCTAATTGATCCTGGAGCAAAAGAGTTTAACCATGACTTTGCTCCATCTCTAAGAGAATACAGGAACAAAGTTAATCTAAGAGCATCTCTAAGCACTCCTTGAATTACAAAAGAATCACTAACTCCTAGGAAAGACTTAAGATGTAAATGAGGGTCTTCAGATGACAAACCATGGAATTGCCCCACGGTTTACAACATCTAAAACATTACCGGTTTCATTTCAAAATTCGCCGCTTGGATTTGGGGACGTGCAATCCCTGGATTCAACTCATTAAACATCGGGACAGCATACGCTCGAATGGCTCTGGTCCTATCGTTCGCTATCAAGATAGGATTCTCAGCTTGGTTATTTCGCTGCTCATTTTGCTGCAGCAACGGATTCTGCTGGGGGTTCACTGCTACTGGACCTTCAGGAACCTGCAGAAGTTGCGGGGCGTTCTCCATCTGGTTTCTGCGATGTTCCCTCCTTCTGTTCCTAAATGTCCTTTCCATTTCTAGATCAAGCTCAAACCGTACCCCAGGCGGATCGCTCATGCACCAAAATCACACCTGCAAAAACAAAAGAAACAATCAAAAAGTTCTAGCACCAAACCACTAAAACACATACACAAAACAGATCAGATAAAAACTTATTCAAGTCCCTGGCAACGGCGCCAAAAACTTGTTGTAATTCTGGAGTGGTTAAAAATATAAGATAATTTGACTCCAAAATCCTGTGCAAGTATACACAATCTGCAGCAAGTAATATTATCAATCCAAGGTCTGAATGAGCTTCCACTTTATCTATTTTGTGTAACTTCCTAATGGTTTCAAAGGTAATAAAGATGTTTGGTTTTATAAGAATTATACTGAAGCAAAATAAATGACAGAACGACAGGTAAACAAATAGATAGACAGATTAAAGACAGGTGCTGGTTAAGTTTTAGTGATTGTTTTAAGATATGCTCTAGCAATATTATTGATCATGCATTTCTCGCAGTATTATTAGCGGATTCCTCCCGAAACTCCAGATCTTTTGGGATATGTTTCAACCCCAATGAAGTGCGACCGATCAAGCACTAGGCAACTGGCTATCCCTAGCTCAGTCACTGGCGTTCACCAATACACAATGATCGTAGTGTGGATAATTGTCACACACTCTCTAAATCATCCCTGAAACTAGAGAGAGCTATTCACACCGGCTGGCAAGACGGGCATAAAATAAGAATAAGCACAACAATTAACCAAAATGCGATAGTCAATTTATTACTAGAGATGAAGCACAGTAATCACATTATTCCTAACCAACACCCTAAGCTACTTAGTTCATAATAGGCATAGGAATACGAATTACAATCTGAGTATGCATGTCCATAACTACAAGTTATTAAAGAGAATAAACTCCCTAATCAGCTTGCGGTAGATGGTGTTCTTGATGATCTTCAATCCCCCTATACTATTCGGCTTCCAAGGGAAAACATGGAATATCTTTGACTTTGACGACTACTTCCTTTTATAGAAGGATGGGAGGCTTGAATTAGGTCAACTAGGACACGTGTAAGGCTCTCCTTGATCCTTTATCACGAAAATAACTCAACAGAAGTCGGTTCATGAAGTTGGCTAACGAGCTGTGATGTGGCAGTTTCTGTTCCCAGTTTTGCTGCAGCATAGAATTTGCTCCCTCCAGTCGCTCAGCAGCATAATCTGCACAAAGTGATTTCCAAAGCCTCCATTCTTCCAAATGGGTTAAATCATGTAATATCTCTCTAAAACCAACTCTATTAAGCATTAAAGACACGCAAATCCTTATATAAATGAGGCCTAAATAACTACCTTTTGGGCAGTTATCAATGCTCAAAAGAAAATTTCACAAATCTACTAATGGTGAAAAAAAAGTTTCAAATTATAAGCTTTTCTGAGAACAAAGACCTTGTATGGATGCTCGCTGGGGTATATAACGGGTGTACCACAATTGTTGCCTTGTCGTATATGTTGAAGGTGTGGATACTAGTATCCATAGGGACAATGCAAGCATGAATTCAACGGAAAAAACAAACAACAGAGGAAGGATTTCATGTAAGTGTACATATCAACACAATACATTGATTGTGCTTTCAGTGTGGATGTTGAGCCTGTAGATACCGATATACACAGAGGCAGTGTTGGACCAAATCCACTGAGGAGAATGCAACTCGGAGAAGGATAATGTTGGTTTCCTTAATTCAGTGGTAAGTGATGTTTTTACACCAATAGATATGGTTAAATATAAGTTGTAGTTGAGTAATAGTCCTTACAATTTTGGATTGTGTCAACAAGGTCCTCAAAGACAAGGTTTTTAAAGCATTTTACATTGTCAAGGAAGATGACGAGAACCGAGTAATGTTTAATTATCGTATTAATTATATGTATATACTCTTATGTACATAGAGATTCTAGAGATATATACTCTTATCTATTTGCAAGCAATTGATAGGGTTATTGAGTATGATGCTTGTTGGTATATACACGTATATAAATATATATTGTTGTACTTATTGTGTTTTTTTACATAATTACTTATGTGCTTTTTGATAGCGAGCATAGCTAGCTATCTTTACTTATTTAATTTAGCTAGTCTTTTATGATTTTTGGGCCATTTTATTGTGCTTTAATGTTTATTTTGTAGGAAATGGTTGATTGGAGCTGTAGCGCAATATTGGAGTTAATCGGGTGCTCGGGACGCGAAAAGATACAAAGGAAGGAAAAAGAATCAAAATGGAAAAAAGTCAAAATTCGGTCAAAAGGTGACTAGCGTCGAGACGCTAGCCCTTAGGCGTCTCGACGCTAGCATTCCATATCAGAACAGGCACGTAAAGGTCACAGCGTCGAGACGCTGCGACCTGAGCGTCTCGACGATGTACAATTTCCTTTCCTGAAACGCACGTTTTGAAGGCAGCGTCTCGACGCTGTCTTGACAGCGTCTCGACGCTTCGACGAAAAAACAGAATAAAGGCTTATTTTCGGCTAGGTTTAGGGAGTTTGATTTGGGGGACCTTTGAGAGCCGTAAACAGGGCAGAACAGAGCACTTGGAGGCTGAAAACAAAGGGAGAGATTTGGAAATCAACCCATTGTTCGTGGGGATCGTGACGGGGACGTCGGACTCGGCCTACATTGAGTTTTCTTTTCCCTTTCCTTTCTTTAGTTAGATTTATGGCTTTCACATGTTTAGTTGAGCTTGTATTTATATTCATGAGTAGCTAAACTTGTAGCTTAGGGATTGATGTAGTTGATTAAGTTTATGGATTGATTTATGGTTTAAGTTGTGCAATGTTATTGTGTTTGTAATCTTGATTTAATGCTTTCAATTAATTGGCCATTAGTTGAATGATTTAAGTTTCGAATCTAGCTCGGGAGAGGGGATTTGATTTAGACTTACTCAAGATTGCATGAATAAAGTTTACTTTCTAATTCATGACGGTTTTAGATTAACTTTAGAATTGGTTAAAAGATCTCATTGCCTTGCATGATTAATAAACTTAGATAGGGATATCAAGTTGGTTAATTTGCATGAGAATCAATTATACTCGGGAGAGGTAGTTGTGATTAAAGGGTCTTTGGCTCATAATTTCATTGTGCATAATAACTTATTCCTTAAAATCAATCCTAAATCTAAATCGGCGAAATCAATTCCCTAAGTAGTTTTCCCAATTGAATTTCCATTCTTTTTACTTGCTTTATTTTGGATTTTATTATCGTCTTTTCATCACTTTTTGATCCCTAAATAAAATTGGGCAAAATAATTCACAATACTTGATTTGCTTAAAAATCCAATCCAGAGGACGACACTCGTATTTACAAACTCTTTATTATTACTTGACCCGTGCGCTTGCGGTTAGGAAAAGTCCACATCACTTCTATGTATGTGCTATCATACACACATAAGTATAGGGTGATTTTGTACGAAAAAATGTATATTGATAATTCAGCATAATTTTTTTCAGGATTAAGAATTTATATTTTTTGTTTAAATGATACTTAATTACTGTTTTAGATTTAAATGTCAAATTCGGTTTCTCCCTGTTAGCGAGCATAGCTAGCTATCTTTACTTATTTAATTTAGCTAGTCTTTTATGATTTTTGGGTCATTTTATTGTGCTTTAATGTTTATGTTGTAGGAAATGGTTGATTGGAGCTAAAACGCAATAGTGGAGTCAATCGGGTGCTCGGGACGCGAAAAGATGCAAAGGAATGAAAAAAGAGTAAAAAAGGAAAAAAGTCAAAATTCGGTCAAATGCAGACTAGCGTCGAGACGCTAGCCCTTGAGCATCTCGACGCTATCATTCCTTATTTGAATAGGTGTGAAACGGTCACAGCGTCTCGACGCTGTGTAATTTCCTTTCAAGAACACGCATGTTTAGAAGCAACGTCTCGACACTACGACGAAAAATAAGAATAAATGGTTCTTTTCGGCTAGGTTTTAGGGGATTCGATTTGGGGGACTTTTTGGAGCTGTAAACAGAGGAAAAACAGAGCATATTGGAGCTGAAGCAAAGGGAGCAAGTTGGAAATCAACCCATTGTTCGTGGGGATCGTGACGAGGACGTTCGGTCTTGGCCTACAACGAGTTTAATTCTTCTTTCCCTCACTTTAGTTAGATTTTTATGGCTTTTTCATGTTTAGTTGAGCTTGTAATACCAATCATGAGTAGCTAAACTTGTAGCTTAGGGATTGATGTAGTCAATTGAATTTATGGATTGATTTATGGTTTAAGTTGTGCAATGGTTATTATGTTTGTAATCTTGATTTAATGCTTTCAATTAATTGGCCATTAGTTGAATGATTTAAGTTTTGAATCTAGCTCGGGAGAGGAGATTTGATTTAGACTTACTCAAGATTGCATGACTAAAGTTTACTTTCTAATTTCGTGACGGTTTTTAGATTAACTTTGGAATTGGTCAAAAGATCTCATTGCCTTGCTTGTTAATAAACTTAGATAGGGATATCAAGTTGGTTAATTTGCATGAGAATCAATTATACTCGGGAGAGGTAGTTGTGATTAAAGGGTCTTAGGCTCATAATTCCATTGTGCATAATAACTTATTCCTTAAAATCATTCCTAGACTAAATTGGTGAAATCAATTCCCTAAGTGTTCTTCCAATTGAATTTCCACTTTTTATTTGTTTTCATTTAGTTTTCATATCATTTACTCATCACATTGTGTTTCCCTAAATAAAATTGAGCAAGATAATTCACAATACTTGATTTGCTTAAAAATCCAATCCAGAGGACGACACTCGTTTATACGAACACTTATTATTACTTGACCCGTGCGCTTGCCGTAAGGAAAATTCCACATCACTCCCCTCCTTAGAATACTCCATTATTTTTTTTTCTATTTGTTTCTCCCCTCCTTAAAATGCTCTCTCTTTTTTTTTTTTTTTTTGTTTTGATTTAGTTAGTTAGACTCTTATTAAAATTAGATTTTCTTTCCTCATTATGCTCCACAATGGTAGGTTGCATTTCTCTTGCTAAAAGGTGGTTAGGGAAAATTTCATCTATTTTAATTAGAAATTTATTAATTAAAATCACGTTTAATCACGTATTTAATTTCTAAACATGTTTAGCTATTTTTCAAATCTCCCTATTAAATCTAGCAATTTTTCTTGTTGCCCCAAAACCAAATTGTTATCAAACAAGGCCTTAATAATTTAAAATGTGTTTGATATAGCTTTTTAAGTAATTTTGGAGGACCAGAAGTGATTTTTCTTTCTTTCAATCTTAATCAATAAAAAAACATAGAAAATTAAATTAATTTAAAAGTAAATTTAAAAATAAAAAAAATAAAAAAAATAAAAAATAAAACTCAAAAATAGATTATCGAAAATTACTTTTAATAAACAGAATCTTCCAAAGATATAGTAAGAAAAAAATTACATATTTATAATTAATAGAATAAATCAAACAAAAATTTTATTTAAAGCGCTTACAAAAATGTAAGATATAAAAATATTTCTTTAAGCATTTCAAACACTCCCTTCATGGGAATCAAAACATGTAAATCCACAAAATAAAAAAGAAAAAGAAAGAAAGAAAAAAAAAAACCTTCGTTGACATTTCCTCAATTTAATTAATATTTAAAATTTATTTTAAGTTATAAATTAGAGAGAGAATATACATACATATATACACACCTCCCTCTCCTCCCTCATGGGGTTTGTTTCAAAAATGCCTCTATACTTTTAAAAAGCGTAAAAAAGATAAGTGGGAGAAAACAAAAAAAATATATATATATATATATATATATATATATATATTCTTTCCTTTTTGCTCTTTCTGTTTGTGTATGTTTGTGATAAGAAGTGTTTGTAAGACTATATGTTTGGTCTGTTTACAAGATTAATTAATCAAAAGTTTTATATATGATTTTGTTCTTATTAATATGTAAGAATTGTTAGAACCAGTATACAATAATAGTTTCATTTATTTTATTCATAAAATGAATATAGAGAAAGTTAATGGATAGTGGCTGGTATGGAAATAATATTGAAAATGCTACCAAGAAAATGAAGTCGAGCATATGTAGAATTTCAATAACAAAACAAAAGTCATCTTGAAGTTTCAACACAACTCTTGGAATGATGTGTTGAAAGAGAAGAAAAACTCATAGTCTGACAAATAAGTAAAGCTTATCATTAATTTTCACGGAGGAATAATTTATGGTGAGAGAAAGGAAAAAAAAAAAAAAGAATTTTCCAATAAAGGTATTTTTTAATTTTTTTTAAGTTCAAGAATATTAATGAAACTGAAACTTCAACAGTTTTCAGCCAAAAATTAACGGCAATGACATTTTTGGAACATTTTTTAAAATTCATGGGTATTTTTGAAATTTTTTAAAGTTCAAGAGCATATTTGAAACAAATCTCATAGTTCACACACATATATATATAAAAGGATAAATTAATCTCAAGTAATCCTTTTTTTTTCTTTTTTTTGTTGACAATAGTTGGGGTGGGGGATTCGAACCACAGACCTTGTGGTCATCCATACAACTTTAATACCAGTTGAGCTAAGTTCCTTCAATCGCCCGAGTATAGTTTCTACAAAAAGTTGTACAGGAGCAAGGACAGCACAGCGAGGACTCTTGATTTGCCTCTTAATGATATAAAAGTTGAGATTTTAAACTACTCCCTAATTTGTCCCTCTTAAGTTTTCAAAATTGAAAGAATATATAAATTAGAATTCAAAATTTTTCCCCTCCTTACGAAAACTTTTAGACGAATGGTGGCTTCCTCGAAAAAATGTCCAGAAGTAATTTCTCCCAACCAAAGAGAAGAGTGAAGTTACTATTAAAACCACCATCAGCGAGTCTGTGTATGAAGAAGAACGCAACTTCAAAGGCCTCCAAAAGGGCAGTGTTGATATCTCCATGCCAATCGAAGCAAATCCTTCTCGGGGCTGTCTTTTACTGGGAAAAAGAGAATCAAGAAGCAACTCATAAGGGCTTTAACACAAAAATTCAAGCCAAGCACACGATAACTAAACAACGTAATTATTTTAACAAAGGTATTTAACTGCGGCAAATTTCTAATACTTCGGTAGAAAATGGAGGCCATAAATATAAGAGTCTAACTTTAGCCAAATAATTGCCTCAACTAATTGTCTCAAAGCAGATCCCCTAGTCATCACCAATTTTCAAGTGGATCCCAATAAGGGCATAAGGAAATGACAATCAGCCAACAACATATGTAAGGTAGTTATTTAAACGAAGGTGTTTAGCTAGAGAACATTAATAGACATTAAACTACTTAAAACTCCTAACTTTTGGCGGAGAAGGCAACCATCTCAACCAATTTAAGCTGAAATAGATTAAGTGTTGTGGACCCAAATGTACTATTAATGTCCAAACACTCCAAATCTTAGCAAGGACCTTTTGGCATGCTTTTGATTTGGGTATCAACTTAAAATATTCAGACCGTTCAAGCCATGTCCTTTAGCTCAAAAGAGTTCACAGTTCAGCAAACCAAATCTGAAAATAGAATTAGCAGTAGCAGACTGCAAGTTACTTTCATGTTACAATATGGACACCAATAGAATGACACACTATTCTCCAAGTCAAAGGTTTAACTCCCGTGTTTGAAAATTTATGCAAAATGAACATAATAATCCAGAACGGAGAAAAACTCAACCCACTGAAGCCATGTCCTTGAGCCAAGTTTTTCAACTTCAACAATCCAAATCTGAACAGAATTAGCAATAGCAGACTGCAAGTTACTTTCATATTACGGTACGAGTCATCAACGGAAAAATTTCTAGAACTACGGTAGTACCTACTCCCTCCATTCAGCATTTGACACGTCATTTAATGAGCATTTAATGATATAATATTTTATTTTATGGGTCCCACATCATTCTTATTTCTTAAATACTTCTTACATGGCAAACAATAAATAATGAAAAATTTTCCATACTACCGTAGTACTAGAAATTTTCCCGTCATCAACAGAATGACATAATATTCTCACATCAAAGTTTGAATTTTCATGTTTAATGACCCAACATTACACTTCTAAAATTTTAATCAATTGTTGGAAACTTGAGCAAAATCAAACAGAGAACACATCCAACATATCAAGAGTAAAAACAAGATTGAACTCAAAAAAAAGAAAAAAAAAAGCTTAATTTTATATAAAAGATTTGAATAGAAATGCTCTTCACTGAATAATACCCAATGAAGTGGCTAATTGAAGACCAGAGTGATGTATTGCGCTTAATTGCCTGACTCGAAGCAAGATTTCCTTGGTTTTCCTGTGTGTATTTATCAAAGTTTTCTCGAAGCATCCCTACATCACATGAAAATTCCCATGAAATTAGTAACTATCTTTGGAAAATATTACAACATATTTAGGTTTAAATCACATTTTGGTGCCTAAAATTTGACACTTTTTTGTTTTGCTCCTTACACTTCAAAATATTCTCTTTCGGTCTTTGGACTTCCATAAAAATATATTTTGATCTTTGCCATTGAAATTTTTAATATTGCATGCAAGGTAAAGCACAGGCTATCTATCTTTGAATTAGATACTAAATCCAATTTATTTGACTTAAAACACAAGTTGATATGATAGACAGGTAAGATTTCTATTAAATGCATTACAAAATTCTAATGACAAAAGAAATGCAGTATAAAATTTAAGGACAAGAACCAAAAGGAATTTTTATGCAAAGTTCAAAAATCTAAATAGGATCACTAAAATAAAATAGGGAAAAATGCATTTTTGATCTCTAAGGTTTGGGTTAGGTTTCCTTTTGGTCTCTGAGTTTGAAAACTCGACATTTTTACCCCTGAATTTTGAATTTCGTTTCATTTTGGTCCCTCTGTCTAATTTTCTGTTAATTACTAAGGGATTGCTGACATGACACTTTTTTTTTTATTTCTTCTTTTCTCTCTTCTTCTCCTCCTCCTTCTCAACCATAACCCTTGCAGCCTTGCCGCCACTCACTGGCGACCTTTTTTTTTCTTTTTTTCTTTTCAATCTTTCTTTCTTTTTCTTCCTCTTCTTTTCTTTTTCTTCCTTTTTTTTAGGAGGAGGATATTTTTATTAATTTAATATTATTTTATTTTAAAAAAAACAAATTTTTAATTAAAAAATAGTGTCAGGTCAACAATCCGTTAGTAATTAACCGAAAATTGGACGGAGGGACCAAAATGAAACGAAATTCAAATCTCAGGACAAAAATGTTGAGTTTTGAAACTTAGGGACTAAAATGAAATCTAACCCAATCCTTAGGGACTAAAATTGTATTTTTTCCAATAAAATAATTATGAAAACTTAAGAACCTGCATAGGATTTAAATAAACATTTAACTAATTGACAAAAATGAAAATGATAACCAATGGTCCAGTACCATCAGTAGAAACCTCATCATTCTTACTAGACGCCTTGAGTGAAGCCAATTCTTTAATGATTGCACGTTCTGAATCACTGCATTTGCCATAACATGAAAAGCCCAGAGAAGAGACTAAATTATATTATTTGTAACTGAAGAAAGGAGGGAGGATCAATGAACAAATGTATTTGGAAGAAATTCTATATCTTTCAAATTTCAGCAGTGCACACCCTAAGTCACTATGATTACAATGACTTTGAAGTCCAAGGAAAGAACCAAATCAATGTGGATCGAACTGAATATAATCTGTCTGTTTAAAGAAGACATGGACATTCCCTGGACAAAAAAACTTAACCAGACTTTATACCCTAATAAAATTTCTGAACAAATATATATAAATATATATACACTGTAATAGTATAAATCCAGAGTTGAGGGTCAGTTGTAGAACAATATCATGTTTCAGCAAACTTGAAAAATCATATATTAAAAACAAATTTATCAATGTACATAAGAAATTATAATAAATTAGCCTACTATATTGAAGAATAGTAAAAAAAAAAATCAAATTAGTAATCCTTTCCTAAATAACCCAAGTGATGAGGAAGCTAATATCTCAATCTTCATGACTAAAATTCTTTTTTGAACAAGAAACAAAACTTTTCATTGAAATGAAAACAGACTAATGTTCAAAAGATACAAACTCAAGGGAGTGAAAAAGAAAAACAACAAAACAAAAAGAAATGTTAATGCTATCACGAGGAAGTAATGTTAATCATATCGATTAGGCCATTCAAATTTTGAGTATCTCAAACTATATTCTCGTATAATCAATAAATATCCTATTATTCCAAGTGAAATATAGTGATAATCTAAATATGTCCATACTTAATCTTCCCATGGCTTTATACATTTGATCTTTTCTCAATGTTATCTTGTGATGGTTCAGGGATCACCACAAAAATATATTATTTTAAAAAAATGTAACTGGTGCAAGATAACCATACTAGAATAAGTTAGATGTTCCTCACAAAAGAAAATTCCAAAATTACTATTTTCAAAACCTGTATGATATTGAAACTCAGATTCAACATTAGACGTTTAAGCATAGAAGATTTCTTGATTAACATTATTCTCAAAATGGATGCAAACTGTTTCAAAAGTCTAAGAAGTCTGCAAATTAACACCCCTTAAAAGGCCTCAAAAATCAATGTCTTTTAAAGAATGAAGCGCATTGAAAAGCAACAGTCCTCTAGGACTTAACCACAAAGCAAAAAGAAAAAAAGGCAAGAGAAGATGAGGTGCACAAAGAAAGTAAGTATTATGACTCTTCCAACAGCAAAGAGTCCACAAGATCACATTGCTAAGACTTAGAATTTACAACTCAACATCACTAAAATAGGTCCCCAGCCCATATTTTTCATCATTAGACATATTACGTATAGCCATCTATATCTTCCTCTTTAGCTTCATTTCCATGCTCCTCCGCATGAGAGCGCACCACATGTGATAAGGTCTAATGAAAGTAGATGAACCCATGAATTTTTTATTAAATTATTTAAAAAAAAAAAAAATTATGAATGGAGCTTTTTAGCTGTTAAATGTTGTTTCTCACATTCCTTTTATCCTTTTTAATCTTTATTGGCTTCTTTTTGGGTGGGGAGGGGATTCTGCAATTTGTAGTTCCTAGCACGTAACCCTCATTCTCTAGCCATGGATACAGATCAATATGTTGAGATAATAACAAGGATTCCAGTTGGGAGTTTCAGATTGGAATGCTATGTTCAAGAAAAAAAAACATAACCAAGTCAAGAATGGTAAAACACTGAACCTGATGCGTTTTGGAATCTGAACATTCACAATAAACAGATGATCACCACGAACAGAAGGTTCATTTATATCTGGAACCCCCATGCACGATAATCTAACTATGTCCCCTGGCTGAACTCCAGCAGGTATTTGAATATCTTTCAAGCCTTCAACAGTTTCAACCTGAAGTAATTTCACGTTATGGATGACAAAGAAGTACTTTTTGGTTTGTGTAGATGGCAACTGCAGTCCTCTAAAATATACTGCAGAGTTTTTGGCATTTTGAAAAGTGTGCTTATTAGAAGGATCAACATACACACACCAGGGAAGAGAGAGAAACTCAAGGTTAAAACTCAATTTAGTCCCTAAACTTTTAGGTTTGTTCCATTTTTAGTCCATAAACTTACAAAGTAAAAGACCATTTTGGTCCTTGAATCTTCAAACGGTCTATTCTAGTCCTTTAACTTTTAAAAGAGTAACTATTTTGGTCCTCGGAAATATATTCCTAATAATTGTTTATCTAATACTCATCTAAAATATATTTGGTTTAAATACGTATCCATGTTAATACATTAATATACATACTTGAAAGTTGAAACCATGTTGCATTTGTTAGAAGTGAAAATGTGAAATAATGAAAAGGGTCATGACTAAAATGGTTATTTTTTAAAAGTTTCATATAGTCGATGTAAGTTTATATTCTTTCTTGATGTTCAACAAGAAATTATAGGAAAGGAAAAAATAATGATTTCATTCAGACTCTTTTGACGTCCAACCCAACAACTATAACGTACCTTCAAAAGAGTACCTAATATTGCCTCTGTATAGTCAATGCTAATTTTGGAGTATAGGTGAATACCATCTCTCCAAATTCCATGCTTTTCATCTATCTGGAGCATGACATACATGTTACCAGTCATTCCCCTGCCAAAGAAAAGAACGGTTAGAAAAATCAGAAAATATTATGAAACTGATTCATAAGATTAAAACTTCGGACATAAAATATAATGGAAAACTCTTTTTTTTTTAAGAAAAATGAAACTTCAATTAGGAACGGGGAAACAAAAGAGAACAACCTAATGGCCAAGGGACAAGGATTCCCTTCCCCAACAGCTACTAATTACAAAACATCTTCCAATCCAAGTTAATGAAGAAAGTGGAGTAATTACTAAAGGACTTGTGTTGGCTACCCCAATTAGAGGTCATGAACTGTACAAGATTAAATAAACAAAAGAATTGGACTTACCTTAGAAAATTCTATCATTACTTTCTTTCCAAGTCAGCCACAAAATAGCTTTAACCATGTTAGACCACAACACCTTCGTCTTGCCTTTCAACCCCCAGCCCGTTAGTGCTTCCATCATCCACTCTTTAATGAGCCTTGGCTTACTCAAACTCAAACCAAACCTTCTCCCAAAGAAATCCCAGACTTTGCAGCAAAAACTACAATGAAGAAATAGATGAGATAAAGACTCTCCATTCAACCAGCATTGTGTAGTCCACGAAATTTCAGCCTTGTGCTCAAGCGCACAAGTCTGGATCTTGAATCAGATGATGAATTCTCTTCTAGAAAAGGAACTACAACCTATGACCACTAAAACCCATTGTCCTTATATCGCGCAATGCATATAGAAAGAAGGAATATACTATATTCCCAAAAAAAGGTTATACTAAGAGGGGGAAGGTGGATTGGTTTTGGTTAATCCTGGAATATCTTAGATTTTTGAAATTTTCTAGGAATCTTCCCAAAACGGCTTCTAGCAATTTAAATCAAAGTGTTGTGGGCTTTTTTCTCTCATCATTAAGTGTAAATCCGGATTTTCCTTTTTGGGCAATGGAGATTCAGGTCTGGCGGGGCCGATTGGTGATTCGGTAACCTTGGCGTTCAGACAGTGGTTTTCAATGTCGTGGATTTGAACGAGATTTTGGAAGCATAACAGACGATTAGATAAAACTTTTAGAGTTTCTTTTGACCTTGATTCGAGCTTCTGAGATGTTAATCCAACGCTCCATTTGGCTTTAGACTAACTCAAAACTTTCGCATGATTCCCCAATGACTCGGAAGATAGGCTATGTCCAAAGTGTTAACGAAAGATTTTTAATCCCTATCCGACCTCCATATGAAAAAGTCATACTATCTTGTAGATAAGATTGTGAAGTCAAGGAATAGAATTTTAGTCGATAGTTCCCAACCATAGTCCAGTCTGCAAGTTGAAGGAGGTCGTCGGATGTTGGCTGATCATAGACATGGAGTAAAGCTTTATCATCTTGGAAGGGACTAATGGAACATCTCTAGGCAAAGGATGCTAATGGCTTTTTGTTATACTTGGCTGATCATCTTTCCGTAGGCATCTCTGGATATAATAATCCCATTCCATTCTTCCTTTAGAGGAGCTTCTTCTATTGGCAGGGTAATAGAGGCAGAAGCAGGGGATTTGCGTTGAAAATTTTCTCTATGGGAGGTTGCTTTGCTTGTTGATTTGAATGATTCTGATGGGCTTCTTCGGGGTAGTCTGAAATCAAGGAGGAAAATGAAAATCATCCCTGTTTATTGGCTTATGATGGGATGAGTAGCCATTTATGTTCACCATTATGAAAGAGTTGAACAATCTCTGCAAAGTAGCCATGTTTATTGCTGAGTTTCTCTAGGCAAAGAACATAGTCATCTCATCACATCAGATTTCTGAGAAGAATTTGAAGGAGCAAGGATCTTTCATGATAGTATTAAAGGAAGAGGTTAGCCATTGGAGGGAGTTCCAGGTGAGATCTAGTGTGTGGGATGATTTTTTATTTCTCTCGGTAATTTTGGCTTTACTTCCATGAGAATGTTCATCAAAGGCCATGGTAAGGGTTTTCCAATCAATGTAGATTGATCGTGCAATACGATGTGAGAGGAATTCATTTCAAGCTAGATGATAATGGGAAGGTGGTCGGAGACCAGAGAGAAGAGGGGAGAGAAGAGAGAGCATGGAGGTGGAGTTCCTTGATTTGCTTCACAGCTTCTCTACTACTGTAATGGAATGTTTCGAGGTTTTAACCACCCCTCGTTCAAAACAAGATTAATTCTACCGTGCAGAGCCATAACCCAGAACTCGAGCTTTAATGTGAAATTCCCAATCACTGTCCATCCTCAGTTCTGAGCCACTATCCTCGCAAAATCTGTGTCAGGGCACTTTAAAAGGGCTTTATCTGGGTGAAATAGAGTTATAATCAAATCTTTCTGAAAAGCTTCACATAGAGCTTCATAAATCTTTATCCACTCATCATGGAAACATCGCCTTGTAAACACCAAGGTTTGGTTCCATAATATTCTTCGAAACTCTTGAAACTGCTAGGGGGGAGGGGCATTTCCTTCGATCTTTTGATTATACTCGTACCTTCTCTTATCTTTCTCTTTGGTCATGTTACTCTACCTCTCATATTTGAGGTTGTCGTCAGTATCCTTTTGTTTTACTGCTTTGCAAAAGATCTGGGTGGCATGAGTTGGACGTTTCTACCACTATGTTTAGCCTCTTTCTCATTGACAAAGTCATTTATCATCCCCATGTGAGATTATCAAATTCTCTCTTCTTCCATTCGCAACCACCTTTGTTACTTCAACAAAAAAAACCCATTTGTATGTCACCTTTTGCACCCAAATAAATCCATTCTCATAGGAAGTTGTGAGAGTACTAGTATGATATAATTGGGGAATAGTATTAGAAGGGTAGTAAGGGTATAATAGTAATTAGCTAGGGTGTCTTGGTTGTGCTTTGGTTATAAATAGTTAAGTTAGGGTCTTAGAAGGGTAGGGAGAATTTTGAGTGTAGTCTCGTAGTGAGGCTTCGGGAGAGAGTTAGCCCTCTCGAAAGGCTATTGGGTATATTGTAGCTTCGTTTTGATATTGCAATATATAGTATTTGGTGTTTTCTTGGTTTGGATACCAAACAGAAAAACTTGTGACTAAGTGGAGTGATTAGCAGTTTGCCAATTGAATCCACTAGCCAGACTACAATACAACTTTTAAGCACCACTCCAAACGTCAGGTTATGATTCTTCTTAGAGATCTTGAGGAGTCTTCTATTTTGTTCTTTACTAATCACAAACACTTTCTTCTCAACACTACACTTGTGGGCTGCCCTCGACATCATTTCTACTCTCTTCAAAGGACGATCTTCATGACGAGACTATAGTCGAAAGGGTTGGAGCAAGGATGCTTCATGAGAGGGAAGGGGAAAAGGATGGAGGAGCAAGAGCACCATTTCTCACAACCTTTCTACCCTCCAATTGCCAACTTTGAGCAAATTTAGGAACTTCCCTATTACCCTCTAACAAAGTGTTGTTTGAACTTCAATTCCCAATAAGGTATTATCGACGTATTACCCAATAAGGTATATTACCCTTATTGGCATATTGGATATGGGATATATGAACTTCCTTTCTCATCTTGAAGCCTTCAATCAAACCTTTATCTCTTCCTACCTTAACAAAATAACTAAATGCATCAGCCACTATAGTAAAAAGGAAAGGGGAGACGTGATTCCCTTGTCTGACACCTCTAGAAAGAATAAAAAATTTTGCCACATTTATCACGATGGAGATGTTTGAATGGGAGAGACAACCCCTTATCCAAGACTGCCACGTACCCCCAAAACCTTTGAACTCTAGAATATTGTCGAGAAAGGCCCAATCCACCTTATTGTATGCCTTCTCAAAATGAATCTTCATTATAACCCCAAATTTTGCTCTAGATACATAGTCAACAACAGATTCTGCCGCAATCAAAATGGCATCAAGCATATGTCTCCCTTCCAAAAAAGCCATTTGAGCATCATCAATAGTGGTAGGAAGGACTTTTCTCAACCTCTCAACTAGGACTTTAGCTATCACATTGTATAAAGAGGTCACTAAGCTTATCGGTCTAAAATCACTCACCTTCTAACTTCCTTTCTTCTTAGGAATCAACGTAATGTATGTCTCATTTGTCCTTTTATTTAAAATTTCATTACTAAAACACTCTTGGATAGTGTTCCAAGATTTTTTCAGAAATTCCCCATTAAAACCATCCAGACCCGGTGTTTTCTTATGCTCCAACTGATTTATAGCATACAAGACCTCCAATTCTTCAAACAGTCTTTCCACCCAACTAGAAACCTCTGAATTGATGGGCTACCAATCTGCTCCCTTTAAGATGAACCTTGTTTTCCCATCTGACTTATAAAGACAAGAAAAAAAAAATTCAAAATCTCTTCCTGTATCACCTATTCTAGATAGTAGTCTTCATTGTTTAAAATGGTACAAATGTAATTTCTACTAACACGATGAGAAGCCAATCTATGAAAAAATTTTGAGTTAACCCTTCTTTTAGTCATTTAATATTCATCTTTTGAAGCCACAATTGTTGCTCTTTCACTAACATTTCTGCTAAACATGCTTTGGAACTTGCCCTCCTCAGATTTTGCTCCTCACTCAAAGGGGCAGATTCTTCAAGCCTATCTAGGCTATCAATTACAGCTCTAATATTACTCTTTTCCTCAAAGATATTGCCAAACTCTTGCTTACCTAAATTGGATCTGTTCTATAGGTTGTACACAACTATGTTCTGGAGTGTTCTAAGAAGACAAGAAAAAAGTAAAACTCCTACTGGTTCCAGCTCTCGAGGTTAGTTTTCACAAAATTCAGCTTCTCCATAAAACAAAGGCTAGCCCAATTAGAGCTATTTTTCTCTTCCCATCACTTGTTTAAATTGCTGTAAAAGACGACTGGTCTAGCCAAATATTCTCAAATTTGAACGGACACAGGCACCTATCTAATTTAGTAAATTTAGGAACTTCCCTACCCACCAAGTGAAGAACACACCATTGAGTTAGAAGAGGGATCACCATTTAGTTAGTAACATCGAGAGAGAATATTAACAAATGGGTTTAGATCTTTTTTTAAGGAGAAACATAAATTTTTGTTGGTAAAATGAAAAATTACTACGATAGTTAGCGTTGAATTTTTCATTGAGAAAATGAAAAATTACGATGATGGTAAGGTAAGATCATCATTCTTGCAATTGCTGCTACTCTTTTACCACTGCTTTCAGAATTACAAGATTATTAGATCACCAAACAGCAGCTTCAATTTTAAAATCTGAAGAAAGGGGAAGAAAAGAAAGAATAGTTATTTACCTTTTCTTATCAAAACTACCCTCTCTTTGAATTTGCATTGTGGCTCCATCACTGACTCCAGGTGGGATTACTATATTCATTTTTCTAATTGATTGCACTTGACCACTGCCACCACAGCTTCGGCATAAGTCTGTTATTATCTTACCATCGCCACCACACACTGAACATGTGGACACCTAAGATGTCACGGAAAAATGCAAAATCTTAAGTTAATCTAGTAGGCTAAAGAGTTGGATTTCATAGGAATTTTCTCTAAAAACCAAAATTCATTAGAACACATGAAATTTGTAAGAAACCAATTGGGAAATTTTACAAGATTATTAAGTTCAAGCGGTACAATCAAGAATCAGTTTTTCGTTATCTTTCCTCTAACATCTACAATCGGTAATAGTGTGTATATCTGACAAACTATTAGAGTGAGAGGTCTTGCAATCGAACTCCATAATATTATTTCCCTTTCTAATTAATATTGACAGTCACATGTTAGGCCTATGCCTAGTCTAACCCATGAGTGAGTAAGTGTTAAGAATATGTAAAAATAATTAAACATACTCAATTCTATATCAACTTACGCTTTAGCATTTAGTGACAATTTAACAATAACAGTTTAAAATAATATCTTCAACTTATCATAGCGTCAATCATAGGAAGGTCAATGACAATCTTTCTTTCTCACGTGCCTACGCTCGTATACTTCCGTTATTTGGGGTTTATCAATAATGAACCTAACTTACAATCTTTAAAACAACATTAAAGAAAATTTAAAAGAGAAAAAACTGAAATGTTTAAATCTAACTTCAAAACAACAAATTTAAAACATTAAATTGAAAATTAAATGTAAAAAGAAAAAACTCATAAAACTTAACACTCCTCCTTGAGGTTTTTCTTTGTGACACCTAGCTTTCGACGTAGAAACGAAAATGGCCTATGTGGTAGAGCTTTTGTGAGAATATCGGCAAGTTGTTGCTCAGAACTGCAAAACTTGAGCTTGATTTCGCCTTCTTTCTCTGCTTCCCTCAACAAATGAAATTTAAATTTGATGTGTTTCGTTCTACCATGCTGTATAGGATTGGAGGCAATAGCAATAGCGGACTTGTTATCACAAAACAATTTTGTAGGTTCTTGAGGTTCAAATCCCAAATCACGAAGCAATTTGCGAAGCCATATTGCTTGATTTGCGGTTGATGCAGCTGAAATATATTCAGCTTTAGCAATTGATTGAGCCACAACTTCTTGCTTTCTTGAATTCCAAGAGAAAATCTCAGTGCCAAGAGAAAAAACATAAGGAAGTACTCTTAGAATCATCAACACAACCAGCCCAATCACTGTCAGAATATCCAGTCAATTCCAAATCACCTGTAAATTCGAACCAAATTCCAAAATCAAGAGTACCTTTTAAGTTTCTAAGCACTCTTTTAGCAATACCAAAATGAACTACACTAGGTGAATTCATATATCTTGAGAGAAAACTTGCAGCAAACATCAAATCTGGTCTAGATGCTGTCAAATACAAGAGACTTCCTACCAAACTTCTGTAGTTTGTAGGATTTGAAAGCTTCTCACCGTCATTCTTTGAGACTTTTAAATTTATCGCTAAAGGAGTAGAAATAGCTTTACATGTCTCCATGTTGAATTTCTTCAAAATTCTTTCAGCGTACTTTCTTTGGGTAATAAAAATACCCTTATCTTCTTGATGGATTTCCATACCAAGAAAATAATGCATGTAACCAAGATCCGACATCTCAAACATCTTTTCCATCTCAACTTTAAAATCTTGTAGCATTTGATAATCATTTCCAATTACAAGCATATCATCAACATAAAGAGAAAGAATGAGCTGCTTAGAGTTGTCACCAACCTTAACATAGAGAGTAGTTTCGCTCATACTCCTCCTGAAACCTTGAAGAAGCAAGTAAGAATCAATCTTACTATACCAAGCACAAGGTGCCTGCTTCAATCCATAAAGGGCTTTGTTCAGACGATATACTTTGTCTTCTTTGCCTTTGTCCACAAACCCTTCAGGTTGGTTTACATAAATCTTCTCCTCAAGATCACCATTCAAAAAAGCTTATTTGACATCTAGATGGAATATTTTCCACCCCAAGTGTGCAGCTAAAGCAATAATCAAGCGTATTGTGTCGTGTCGTGTCGTGCAACTGGAGCAAATGTATCTCCATAATCAATTCCGGGTTGTTGTGCATAACCCTTTGCCACTAACCTTGCTTTATATTTGTTGATTGAACCGTCAGAATTATACTTCACTCTGAACACCCATTTCACACCTAAGGCGTTCTTTCCTCGTGGTTGCTCCACAAACTCCCATGTATTATTTTTATTGATCATCTCCAATTCTTCTTTCATAGCGGCAATCCATTCAGCAGATTGTGAAGCCTCATAATAGTTATTTGGTTCAACAATAACAAGATTACAACTTTCATATACATCAGCAAGTGATCTTACCTTATAATTTGGATCATCACCAGTTGCATCAATAAGGTCATCATCATTTGATGGAGAATGTTGGTTATCTTGATCATTAGAATCAGTTGAATCAAAAGAAGATTCGTTTTGTTCTAAATTTTCAAGACTGATGGATGAGTCTCTCACAATTGCTTGCTCCTCAAAATCCCAATAAGCATCTTCATCAATAATAACATCACAACTCAAGATAACCTTTTCAGTGTTCAAGTCAAAAATTCTATACCCTTTTGAATCAGTAGCATAGCCAATAAATACTCCCTTAATTGCCTTCTCATCAAGTTTGGATCTCTTGATAGAAGGAACAAAAGAGTAACATACAGATCCAAAAATCTTCAAATTCTTAACATAAGGTTTTCTACCTTACCAAGCTTCACAAGGAGTCTTGCCCTCAACTACCCTTGTATGTAGTCTGTTGAGCAAGTAAACAGCAATACATACAGCTTCTGTCCAAAATTTCTTTGGTAATTTTTCCCAAAGATTAGACAGCTTGCCATCTCCATCACGGTTCTGTTTTTCCTTTCCGATACACCATTCTGTTGTGGTGTATAGGCAATGGACAGCTGGTGTTGGATTCTTGAGTCTTCACAAAACTTGTCAAATTGCTTGGAGGTATATTCCTTCCCGTTATCCGTTCTCAAAGTTTTGAGCTTACAACCATTTCGAGTTTCAACCAAATTTATGAACTTAAAAACTTCAAAAACTTGACTTCTCTCAACCAAAAAATATACCCATGTCATCCTCGTAAAATCATCAATAAACAGAATGAAATATTTATTATTGCCAATAGATTTGTTGCGCATGGGACCGCAAACATCACTATGCACCAATTCAAGCCTTTCTTTGGCTCTATAATTGCCACCTTTTGAAAGAGGCAGTCTGTGCATCTTTCCTTCTTGGCAACTTTCACAAATCTGATCAAAAGAGGTAAAATTAAAAAAATCATCAACCATATTAGAAGAATGCAAAATCTTCAAAGCTTTGTTGTTGTAGTGACCAAAGCGATGATACCACTTTTTGCTTTCTTCTACTTTGGCATTTAGTGCATGATGACATAGAGAGTCACCATTCAAAAAGAAAGCATTGTCAACCATGTTGACTCTTGCAACCTCTGCTCCTTGTGGATCATAAATAATACAAACTTGGTCCTTGAAAACCACAGAAAATTTGTTATGCAACAATTGAGCGGTACTAAGCAAATTTTGAGATAACCTCGAAACAAATAAAACGTTGGATATTTTCTTTTCACCTTGCTTAGAATGCATAGTGACAGTACCTTTACCTTCAACTAGCACTGTCTCGCCATGTCCAAGAACAACCTTAGACTTTATAGATCTATCCATTTGGCTAAAAAGATTTATATCTTTAGCCATATGAGTAGTACATCCACTGTCAATAAGCCAGGAGGTTGACTCTTTGTCATCAACATGAGAAGCCATAAACAAAAAGTTTGTTTCTTGACTATGATTGGCACAACTTGCTTGTTCCAAAGGATGTTGGGTTTGGTCCTTTTTGGCATAACAAAATTTCTCTGTATGACCATTTTTGTTGCAGTAATCACAATGATAGACTTTCTTGTTTTTGACCAACAATTTTTCTCAGCGTTATTGGTCTTTTTACAATAACAAGGAGGAAATTTAGGGTTTTCTGTTAGGACTCTTCCCCTTGTCAACTTGACAAGCATGATTGGTCTTTTTACAATAACAAGGAGAAAACCCCAAGTTGACAAGCATGATTGGTCTTTTTACAATAACAACAAGGAGCAGAGGTTGCAAGAGTCAACATGGTTGGTGTTGGTTTATGTGTTTTATATTTTCCTTAATTAGATATATTTGCTGTAATTATTTTGTAAATTCTTGTGTATGCTTTCCTTTAATGTATTAGGGTTTGTCCTCCCTCTATATAGAGTACCTTTGTATTTTTTTGTGGAAATTAAGAAATAGAGACATTAACTCTCATGGTATCAGAGCAAAACAAATTAAAACCCTAATTTTTTTTTCCAAAACCTAGCCACCAGCCGCCAGACTCCTACGAGTGCGCCGTGCGCCGTCGCCGTCATTGTCAGACGCCGCCGTCACAACCGTCGTCGCCGTCACAACCGCCGTCGCCGTCATCGTCCACCTGCGAGTGTACCGTCGTTTGACCTAACCCACGAAGAACTTTCGATTTGCGCCGATCCGCTGCTCGTTTCTGGTCTTCTTAGTGTGGTTTTTGGCCGTCGTTTGCTCGCAGTTTTTGGCCTTAGCGTCTGCAAGTTTTCATCTTCGCCAAACCTTCGTTTGTGACCCTCGTCTTCGCCGTTTCTTTTGGCCGTCGACTTCTTCGGTTTTTTGGGTTGTATTCCGTGTGTTTGTCCGCTCGTTTTCTTCAGTCTGGGCAGCGATTTTTTCCACATATTTCAGCTTGGACAGTGTGGTTCTTTGTGGTCTTTTGGTTGGAATTGCTTGATCAGTTTTTTTTTGTCTTACAGTATTAACCATGTCAGAAGACAAAACATTGATGACAAAGGTCTCTGACACACGTAATCATCCCACTGTCCAAATTACTACCATCCGACTTAATGGGGATAATTTTCTGCTTTGGTCTCAAAGTGTTCGGATGTATATTCGTGGACAAGGGAAGATTGGATATATCACTGGAGAGAAAAAAATTCCCAAGAAGGATGATCCTTTATTTGCTACATGGGATGCTGAGAACTCCATGGTTATGACATGGTTGGTAAACTCTATGGTTGAAAGGATAAGTCGGAACTATATGTGTTATTCGACTGCAAAAGAATTATGGACTAGTGTAACTGAGATGTATTCTGACTTGGGAAATCAATCACAAGTGTTTGAATTGAATCTTAAATTGAGAGACATTCGCCAAGGAGGAGATACAGTTACAGAATACATTCATTCCTTGAAAACAATTTGGCAAGACCTAGATCTTTTTGATACTTATGAATGGGAGTCAACTAAAGACCAGAGTCATTACAAGAAAGTTGTAGAGGATGGTCGTATTTACAAATTTCTTGCGGGTCTCAATGATGAATTTGATGAGGTTAGAAGTCGAGTGCTTGGTAAGAATCCTCTCCCAACTATTAATGAAGTTTTCTCTGAAGTTCGCAGGGAAGAGAGTCGTCGTAATGTTATGCTTGGTAAGAAAGTTGTTAGTACAGTTGAAACCTCCGCCATGGTGGTTGAGGCTTCTGCAAATAAGGCTTCGGCTCCACCCACCAAACCTCGAGTATGGTGTGACTACTGTAACAGACCTCGACACACCCGTGAGACATGCTGGAAAATCCATGGGAAGCCTGCAAATTGGAAGAGTACCAAGCAAAGTGATAAGAGTAATAATCAGTCTGCTTCCACTGCCAATGTTGTTGACTCTCACCCCTTCAATCAAGAGCAAATTGATCAACTCCTGAAACTGCTAAAGGCCACTTCGTCATCTGGTAATCCTAGTGTTTCCTTGGCACAAACAGGTAATTATCCTCTAGCTTTATCTTGCCTTAGTTCATCTCCGTGGATTATCGATTCTGGAGCATCAGACCATATGACTAGTTCCTCTTGTTTCTTTACATCCTACTCTCCCTTGTATTGCAATGAAAAAATTCGAATTGCCGATGGTAGTTTCACTTCTGTTGCAGGAAAAGGAACTATTTGTTTAACTACCAAAATTACCTTACACTTTGTCCTTCATGTCCCTAAATTAGCCTGTAATTTGTTATCTGTTAGTAAAATTTCTAATCCTAGTGTTTCCTTGGCACAAACAGGTAATTATCCTCTAGCTTTATCTTGCCTTAGTTCATCTCCGTGGATTATCGATTCTGGAGCATCAGACCATATGACTAGTTCCTCTTGTTTCTTTACATCCTACTCTCCCTTGTATTGCAATGAAAAAATTCGAATTGCCGATGATAATCAGTCTGCTTCCACTGCCAATGTTGTTGACTCTCACCCCTTCAATCAAGAGCAAATTGATCAACTCCTGAAACTGCTAAAGGCCACTTCGTCATCTGGTAATCCTAGTGTTTCCTTGGCACAAACAGGTAATTATCCTCTAGCTTTATCTTGCCTTAGTTCATCTCCGTGGATTATCGATTCTGGAGCATCAGACCATATGACTAGTTCCTCTTGTTTCTTTACATCCTACTCTCCCTTGTATTGCAATGAAAAAATTTGAATTGCCGATGGTAGTTTCACTTCTGTTGCAGGAAAAGGAACTATCTGTTTAACTACCAAAATTACCTTACACTTTGTCCTTCATGTCCCTAAATTAGCCTGTAATTTGTTATCTGTTAGTAAAATTTCTAAGGATGCTAACTGTCATGTCACTTTCTTTGAAACTCATTGCGTCTTTCAGGATCAGGACTCGGGGGAGATGATTGGGCGTGCTAGGATGCTTGATGGTCTCTACTATTTTGATGAATCTCCAACTAGTGATAAAAAAGCTCAGGGCTTGAGTAGTGTTAGTTCTTCTTCTGTTAAAGAAACGATAATGCTTTGGCATCGTAGGCTAGGACATCCTAGTTTTTTCTATTTGAAGTATTTGTTCCCAAACTTATTTAAAGGAATTGATTGTTCGAATTTTCATTGTGAAAGTTGTATCTTTGCCAAGAATCATCGTATCACATATTTGCCAAAACCTTACAAAGCTTCTAGACCTTTTTACTTAATGCATAGTGATGTTTGGGGTCCTTCTAAAGTTTTGACTCATAGTGGAAAACGTTGGTTGGTTACATTTATTGATGATCATACTCGTTTAACTTGGGTTTATTTGTTAACAAACAAGTCTGAGGTCAAAGATATTTTTATTCGCTTTTACAATATGATTGAAAATCAATTTCAAACAAAAATCAGTATTTTACATTCTGATAATGAGACTGAATACTTTAACGAATATTTAGAAGATTTTTTGAAGGATAAAGGTATTTCTCATCAGTCTACTTGTCGCAATACTCCACAACAAAATGGAATTGCTGAACGGAAAAATAGACATTTACTTGATGTTGCTCGTGCTATTATGTTTTATATGCATGTTCCTAACTATTTGTGGGGAGACGCAGTCCTTACAGCTGCCTATCTCATAAACCGAATGCCGTCTAAGATTTTGGCCTTTAAAACACCCCTGGATCGATTTAGGAATTTTTTTCCCACTGTTCGACTATATTCTGATTTACCGATCAAAATTTTTGGGTGTGTTGCATATGTTCATCTTCCTAGTCTTTCTCGATCTAAACTTGATCCTCGTGCTGTTAAATGTATTTTTCTGGGATATACTTCAAATAAAAAGGGTTATCGGTGTTTTGACCCGCTACAAAAAAAATATTTTGAAAGTATGGATGTTTTGTTTGTGGAGAATCAATCTTTTTTCAGTCAAAATTCTCTTCAGGGGGAGATATCTAACTTGGAAGAAAATTTTTGGGATACTTCTCTCCCTAGAATTATTTGTCCTGAGATTACTAGTCCTTCTATGCCAAACATTGAAAATTCTATTTCAGGGGGAGAAACACTACAAAATGATCTCATTGACCGAAATCCTGAACTTCAGGTTTATACTAGGAGGAAATTACATCAAAAGAACCAGGATCAGATAGTGGACTTGTCACAAAACCAATCTGATGCTCCGACAAATGATACTGAAGACTCAGGTAACCAATCTTTATCTGGTATATCTGACCTTGATATTCCAATAGCCCATAGGAAAGGTGTCCGTAATTGTACCAAATATCCTATTGCAAATTACCTTTCTTATCATAGACTGTCTGATAATCATAAAGCCTTCACCTCTAGGATAACCAACCTATTTATTCCAAGAAACATACAGGAAGCCCAAAATGATCCGAATTGGAATTTAGCAGTTATGGAAGAGATGAACGCATTGAAACAGAATTGTACATGGGATATAGTTGAACTACCAAAAGATAAGAAAACAGTAGGGTGCAAATGGGTATTCACGATAAAGTGCAAATCTGATGGTGACATTGAACGATACAAAGCCAGATTAGTCGCTAAAGGTTTCACACAGACCTATGGAATTGATTATCAAGAAACATTTGCCCCTGTTGCTAAGATTAATTCTATTAGGGTACTTTTATCTGTTGCTGTTAACTCAGATTGGCCTCTTTATCAACTTGATGTCAAAAATGCATTTCTCAATGGTGATCTTGAAGAGGAAGTATTTATGGATTTACCACCAGGTTTTGAAGTGGATCTTGGAGTTAACAAAGTTTGCAGGTTGAAGAAATCACTATATGGACTTAAACAGTCTCCGAGAGCGTGGTTTGAACGGTTTGGGAAAGCTGTTACTAGTTATGGTTTCCTTCAGAGTCAAGCAGATCATACTATGTTTTATAGACATACAGGAGATGACAAGATGGTTGTCTTAATAGTGTATGTTGATGATATCATTCTCACAGGTAACGATGAGGTTGAACTAAATACTTTGAAGAAAAAACTAGCCAATGAATTCCAGATTAAAGACTTGGGAATTTTGAAGTATTTCTTAGGGATGGAATTTGCCAGATCCAAAAAGGGCATCCTTGTAAATCAAAGGAAATATATCCTTGATTTGCTCGGAGAGACGGGCTTACTCGGTTGTAGGATAGCAGAAACTCCTATTGAACCAAATTTAAAATTGCAAGCTGCCACAGAGGAAGAGGTAAAAGATAAAGGAAAATACCATACACTTGTGGGAAGACTTATTTACTTATCTCATACTCGCGCTGATATTGCTTTTGCAGTTAGTATGGTAAGCCAATTCATGCATGCTCCAGGGCCAACTCACTTTGAAGCAGTTTATAGAATCCTAAGATATTTGAAAGGAACTCCAGGAAAAGGCATATTTTTTAAAAGGCATGACCACTTACATGTTGAAATTTACACTGATGCTGACTGGGCAGGTAGCACCATAGATAGAAGATCTGCTTCTGGTTATTGCTCTTTTGTTGGAGGGAATCTAGTTACTTGGCGAAGTAAGAAACAAAGTGTGGTAGCTAGGAGTAGTGCTGAAGCAGAGTTAAAAGCTTTAGCTCATGGCATTTGTGAAGGTATTTGGATAAAAAAATTACTGGAAGAATTGAAATTTGTTCAAATGAAACCTATGCGTGTTTACTGTGACAATAAAGCAGCTATCTCTATAGCTCACAATCCAGTCCTTCATGATAGGACAAAACATATTGAAGTTGATAAGCACTTTATAAAGGAGAAGATTGATACCGGAGTGATATGTATTCCCTATCTTCCTACAACAGAACAAATTGCTGATGTGTTAACTAAAGGGCTTCCAAAACTGCGATTTGACAAGTTGATTGACAAGCTGGCAATGGAAGACATCTTCAAACCAGCTTGAGGGGAGTGTTGGTTTATGTGTTTTATATCTTAATTTTGAGAGTTTAAAGTTATTCTCATACATCAAATATGTGCAATCTAGGTCCTCTTATATAGGAGAAAGACCTATTACAAATATGGAAAGTAATAAAAACCATAAAGACCAAATATTTTACAATAAAGATTTACACACAAATATTATAAATTCCAACACTCCCCCTCAAGCTGGTTTAAAGATGTCTTCCATAGCCAGCTTGTCAATCAACTTATCAAATTGCTTCTTTGGAAGGCCTTTAGTTAGTACATCTGCAATTTGTTCTGATGTAGGAAGATAAGGAATACATATTGTATTTGCTTCAATTTTCTCCTTGATAAAATGCTTATCAACCTCAATGTGTTTTGTTCTATCATGTAGAACTGGGTTATGAGCTATAGAGATGGCAGCTTTATTATCACAATAAATCCGTATAGGTGTGTTCAAAGGAACCTTTAATTCTTCAAGTATCCTTTTAATCCATATACCCTCACAAATTCCATGTGCTAACGCTCTAAATTCTGCTTCAGCACTGCTTCTAGCTACCACATTTTGTTTTTTACTTCTCCAAGTAACCAAGTTCCCTCCAACAAAGGAACAATAACCAGAGGTAGATCTTCTATCTGTAGTACTTCCTGCCCAGTCTGCATCAGTATAAACTTCTATCTGAAAGTGATTATGTCTTCCAAATAGAATGCCTTTCCCAGGAGTCCCTTTTAGATACTTCAAAATTCTGTAAACAGCTTCAAAATGAGTTGGTCCTGGTGCATGCATAAACTGACTAACCATGCTTACCGCATATGCAATATCAGGACGTGTATGAGATAGATAAATTAATCTTCCAACAAGTCTCTGATATCGTTCCTTGTCTTTTATTTCTTCTGCTTTTGCTACTTGTAACTTTAGATTGGGTTCAACTGGAGTTTCTGCAGCCTTGCAACCAAGTAGTCCAGTTTCCTCAAGTAAGTCGAGAACATACTTTCTCTGATTCACAAAGATGCCCTTCTTCGATCTTGCAAATTCCATCCCTAGAAAATATTTCAACGGTCCTAGGTCCTTGATTTGAAACTCTCTTGCAAGGTTTTTCTTGAGATCAGCTAGACCAACTTCATCGTCACCTGTGAGAATAATATCATCTACATAGACAATCAAAATTGAGATTTTATTATTCTCAGAGTGTTTATAAAAAATAGTATGATCTGCTTGACTCTGAATAAATCCATAGCTGGACACAACATTTCCAAATCGCTCAAACCAAGCTCTTGGTGACTGTTTCAAGCCATAGAGGGATTTTTTTAATTTACAAATTTTACTGCATCCGAGATCTCCTTCAAAACCTGGGGGTAAGTCCATAAAAACCTCTTCCTCGAGATCACCATTCAGAAATGCATTTTTTACGTCAAGTTGGTATAGTGGCCAATCTGAATTGACTGCAAGAGACAAAAGCACTCGAATAGAGTTAATTTTAGCAACTGGGGCAAACGTTTCCTGATAATCAATCCCATATGTTTGGGTGAAGCCTTTAGCTACTAGTCTGGCCTTATATCTCTCAATACTACCATCTGCATTGCATTTTATAGTGAACACCCATTTACAACCCACTGGTTTCTTATCTTTTGGCAACTCTACTATTTCCCAAGTCCCATTTTGTTTTAGAGCATTCATCTCCTCCATAACTGCTACTTTCCAATTTGGATCTTCTAAAGCCTCATGTATATTCTTTGGAACAAACAAATCATTTATCCTAGAGGTGAAGGCTTTATGACTGTTTGACAAATTTTGATATGACATGTAGTTTGCAATAGGATATTTGGTACAACTACGAGTACCTTTTCTAATGGCTATGGGCATATCAAGATCAGACACAACTGGCAAAGTATTTTGAATAGTTGAAGTAGGAATAGAAGAAGAATTACCAGATTTTCCAGTTTCAATCATCGAAGTCTCAGATTGGTTCTGTGAAGGATCAACTATTTGGTCTTGCTTCCTCTGATTGAATTTTCTTCTAGTATAAAACTTAAACTCAGGAGCTTGATCAGTGGGATCATTATGTAGTATTTCTCCCCCTGAATGAGAAGTTTCTATACTTGGCACCCAAGGATTAATATCATCAGGACCAATAAGGTTAGGAAGAGGAGTAGAAACATCCCAAAAGTCATCTTCCAAATTTGATTTCTCCCCCTGAAGAGAACTTTGGGTAAAATATGGTTGATTTTCTAAAAAAGACACATCCATGCTTACAAAACATTTTTTTGTCTGAGGATCAAAACATTTATAGCCTTTTTTATTTGAAGAATATCCCAAAAAGATGCATTTAACAGCTCTATGATCAAGTTTCGACCGAAAGTGACTAGGGATATGAACATAAGTAGTACACCCAAAAACTTTGAGAGGTAAATCAGAATATAAACGAGATTTTGGAAAAACATTTTTAAAGCAATCAGTGGGAGTTTTAAAATTCAAGATCTTACTAGGCATTCTATTTATTAGATAGGTAGCTGTGAGAATTGCTTCACCCCATAAATATTTTGGAACATGCATGGAAAACATTATAGCACGAGCTACCTCAAGTAAATGCCTATTTTTTCTTTCAGCAACACCATTCTGTTGAGGAGTATCTCGACAGGTAGACTGGTGAACTATACCTTTATCTCTTAAAAACTCACCAAAAGATTCATTAAAATATTCAGTTCCATTGTCAGAGTGTAAAATGCAAATTTTGGTTTGAAATTGAGTTTCGATCATATTGTAAAAATTTCTAAAAATGTCTTTCACCTCAGATTTCTTTTCCATTAAGTACACCCAAGATAAACGAGTATGGTCGTCAATAAAAGTAACAAACCATCTTTTCCCACTATGAGTCCTAATTTTAGAAGCACCCCAAACATCACTATGTATTAAATAAAAAGGTTTGGAAGCTTTGTAAGGTTTAGGTAAATAAGTGGAACGATGATTTTTTGCTAAAATGCAACTTTCACAATCAAATGAGGAACAATCAAATCCCTTGAATAAATTTGGAAATAAACGTTTGAGATAAGAAAAACTAGGATGTCCTAACCTAAGATGCCAAAGCATAATTTGTTCTTTACCAGAAAGAGAACTAATACTACTGAAACCCTGAGTTATTTTATTACTAAAAGAACCTTCATCAAAGTAGTAAAGGCCATCAAGCATCCTAGCACTCCCAATCATCGTCTCCGATTCCTGGTCCTGAAAAATACAGTGAGATTCGAAGAATACAACACGACAATTAGAATCCCGAGAAAGTTTGCTGACAGATAAAAGATTACAGGCTAATTTTGGAACATGTAAGACAGATTGTAAAGAAATTTTATCAGTCAATTTAATAGTTCCTTTTCCTGCAACTGAAGAAAAACTGCCATCTGCAATTCGAATTTTTTCATTAGAATAGGAAGGTGAGTACGAAGAAAAAAATTGAGAGGTACTGGTCATATGGTCAGAAGCTCCGGAATCGATAATCCACGGAGAAGAATTGCCACAAGAAAAGGCTCGAGGATAATGACCTGTTTGTGCCAATGAAACACAAGAATTATTAGATGAGAAATTGGTTGGTAGCAATTTTAGGATTTGATGAACTTGCTCCATATCAATAAATGAGTAAATGGGAAATAATAAAAACCAAATAAATTAATTGTCCAGCAAACCAGATCTTGAACCGAACCAAGTAGTAAATACCACTTAACCAAATGATTCAATAGGTGAACCGAACCGAACCAACCAGATTTGAACCGAACCGATGAACCAACCAGTGGACCAACCCCAAAATGTATTCTGAACCCTGGATGTTGATTGCACAGACTCAAAAAAAACTTCCTTCACCTGTGAACCCGAGCACTCAGACCGGAAGAAGAATGCGCCGTTTGAAGACGGCAGCGAGGGTTCCGATTGTCAGCAAGGGTTCCGATGGGGAGGTCGACGTCAACGGCACAAATGAATATGCAGAGAGAACTCAAGGTCTCGTGTGCAACCGCAAAAGATACAAAACGGACAGAACTGACCTCGACGAGGAGTTGATGGAGCGAACTGACCTATCGGCGCGAACTGATGAACCACGCGAGCTTGACAGACGGCGGCGACTTGCAGAGGTGACTCGAATGTTCGGGTCACAGTGCAAGTTTGCGGGTCGAGTGGTCGCGGGTTGCGTGGTTGCGGGCCGATTTATTCACAGACGGAATTCGTGGTCGTGGGTCATACTTGGAGCTTGGTCACATGAACGATGGTAATGGATGACGGCAGCGGCGGAGGATGTGGCGGCGGCGGCGGCAAAGGCTGGGAGCTAGGGTTCCGACGTCAGAAGTAGGATGCACCAATCAAGAATGGTGGCTAGGGTTCCGACGGCGGCGGTGGCTAGGGTTTCGAAAAGTATGGTATTTAGGGTTTTAGAGACGGCTAGGGTTTAACCTGCTCTGATACCATCTTAATTTTGAGAGTTTAAAGTTATTCTCATACATCAAATATGTGCAATCTAGGTCCTCTTATATAGGAGAAAGACCTATTACAAATATGGAAAGTAATAAAAACCATAAAGACCAAATATTTTACAATAAAGATTTACACACAAATATTATAAATTCCAACATTATATTTTCCTTAATTAGATATATTTGCTGTAATTATTTTGTAAATTCTTGTGTATGCTTTCCTTTAATGTATTAGGGTTTGTCCTCCCTCTATATAGAGGACCTTTGTATTTTTTTGTGGAAATTAAGAAATAGAGACATTAACTCTCAGTTGGCAATGCTTTCTTTTTGAATGGTGACTCTCTATGTCATCATGCACTAAATGCCAAAGTAGAAGAAAGCAAAAAGTGGCATCATCGCTTTGGTCACTACAACAACAAAGCTTTGAAGATTTTGCATTCTTCTAATATGGTTGATGATTTTTTCAATTTTACCTCCTTTGATCAGATTTGTGAAAGTTGCCAAGAAGGAAAGATGCACAGACTGCCTTTTTCAAAAGGTGGCAATTATAGAGCCAAAGAAAGGCTTGAATTGGTGCATAGTGATGTTTGTGGTCCCATGCGCAACATATCTATTGGCAATAATAAATATTTATTGTCTTTTTAGGGAAGAGTCCTAACAGAAAACCCTAAAAACACTGTGGCCTCAGCTATAAAAATAAAGTTTCTTTTTAGAGTTTTCTGTTAGGACTCTTCCCCTTGTCAACTTAGTTACACCTGTGAGAACAAAAGAAAAAATGCCCAACAAAAAACAAACACACAAGAGAGAATCATGACCCTTATCACTAAGAGTTCTTCAATGACTCAAGGAGGGAGTTATGCATTCAATAGGATATTCAAACACAAGGTTCAGAACAATACAAGTCCAATCAGAAAGAAAATATCATCAATGTTCGAGAGACTGATATTCTCCGGCTAGTTGGTCTAATCCCCAAAATTCCAGACAGACCTCCCAACCCAAAAACTTCATACAAAATACCTCCTACCACTGACAACCGTACCAACCATGTTTTCTATCCTCTAGTGGTCCCCACTTGAGCCAGTTTCTCCTTCTTTCCCAGTGTGCACTATAGGAGGTCTAACAATACCCCTGGTTTGCTGAAGCACCTTGTCCTCAAGGTGAAATTCTGGAAACTGTCGCTTAGTCGCCTCAGCTTCTTCCCAAGTGGCATCACAATGATGACAGTGTTGCCATTTCACTAACCATTCCTCGGTTTGGCACTCCTCATTCCATTTCGTCTCGAGCACTTCCTCTAGTTCTAGTTGCCATTTGAATTCTTCTGTTAACGTTGGTGCCACGGATTGGGAATGTTCCCGTTCACCGAGAACCTTCTTCAACTGCGATACGTGAAAAACGTTATGAATGGAAGACTCCGGAGGTAAGTCTAGCCTGTAGGCCACGGCACGAATCTTTTCCAGAATGGTACACGGCCCAAAGAACTTGGGGGACAACTTCTCACTCCGTTTCCTTGCTAAGGAGCGCTACCTATAGGGCCGAAGTTTCAAGAAAACTGTCACCCACCTCATATTCGACTTCTCGCCTCTTTTTATCTGCATACCTCTTCATCCTTTCTTGAGCTAAGTTCAGCAGCGTTGAAGGAAGGGCCTGAACACTCGATTCATGAGGGATTGGAAGGTCATTGGTCCATTGGTCAGCCCAAATGGCATTACCATGAACTCATCGTGTCCCTCGTGGGCACGAAAAGCAGACTTTGGCACATCTTCTTCCTTCATCCTAATTTGGTGATATCCGAATTTCAAATCCAACTTCGAATAAACCCTAGATCGGTGGAGCTCATCAAGTAACTCTTCGACTACCGATATGGGAAACTTGTCGGGAATTGTCGTTTGGTTCGGGGCCCTGTAATCCACGCAGAAACATCATCCACCATCTTTTTTCTTTACCAGCAACACTAGACTCGAGAAGGGGCTTGAGCTTGGTCGAATGATTCCAGATAACAACATTTCTTTGATCAATTTTTCAATCTTCGTTTTCTGCACATGAGCATACTTGTAGGGCCTTACATTAATCGGTCCTTGTCCTTCCTTTAACACAATCTGGTGATCCACTTCTCTTCTTGGTGGTAGTCCTGCAGGTAGATTAAACACATCTTTATATTCATCAAGGAGGTTCATTACCTCTCGTGGAATGGGAGTTTGGACCATGGTTCTCCTTCTGTTTCCCGTTGGTTTGGTTTGTTAAGCGATAGATCAAGCAGCTCCACGAGGAACCCTTGGTCAGCCTCTTGCCATGTCCTTGCCATCATCTTCAATGAGACCTCTGCCCTGGTCAAGGAAGAATCTCCCCTAATAGTCACCATACGGTCTCCTGCATCGAATGTCATGGTTAGGGCAGCCCAGTCGACCTTCATCGTGCCCATAGTCCTGAGCCACTGCATTCCAAGGATAATATCCACTGCCCCAAGCTCTCAAGGTAAGAAATTCGAGTTCCAGGAAGGTGATGGAGATTGATTTGCATACTCCTCTCCCCTTGGTTGCTACCCCATTGCCCATTATGATTCCATAATGGGAAGTTTCTACCACTGGTAACTTGAACTCTTCCACCAACTTATGAGAGATGAAGTTGTGGGTGGCTCCACAATCCACAAGCACAACTATGGTCTTCCCTTTAAGAAAACCCTTCACCTTCATCGTTCCCAGCGTAGAGAAATCGATGATAGATTTCAAATCTAGTTCAACCAAATCCCCTCTTTCTGGCACGGTGGTCTCGTCTTATTCCTCTGTCAGAGTCGCTTGAAAGACTTCTATCTCCTCAATCCCATTAACCAATAAGACCCTGAGCTCTCTGATTTCTTTCTTCTTGCAATGATGTGTTGGGTGTACTTTTCATCATAGTGGAAACAGAGGCCTTTTTCACGTTCACCTAAGAACTCAACGTCACAGAGCTTTTGTGTAGCGAAGTCTTTCCTTCCCACAATTCCTTTTTCTAATAGAGTGTTAGCTCGTAGGGGTACGGCATCTATCACTTTAGCACTGGTTTGTGTACCTGTTTTATTTCTCGCCTTGCCCGATTGGGTTAGGCCCATCTTGAGGGTTTCAGTGGCCACTCCTAGGCCCATTCCTTCTATAGCCATTTGAATCGCCAAATCCCTGTCCTCGATTAGTAGGGCCTCGGTCATGATTTCCTCCAGCCCATTGGGTCTATGACTAACCACGACAGCCTTCACAGTTGGTATCAGACCGTTGAGAAACGTGTTCTCTAACACCGTCTCCGACAGCTGTGGCAGCGGCGCTAAGTAAACTTCAAAGCGTTTGATATATTCTGCTACTGAATCCTCTTGCTTAATGGCCATGAAACGTGTGCATAAACTTCCTTCTTGGGAAGGTCTGAAGCATTCGAACATCCAACCTTTCAAGTCTTCCCATGACTTAATCCTTTTACGATTATGTGACCACTTATACCAATCTACAACGTACTCATCAAAACTGATAATGGTCGCAGTAATCTTTTCCCACTCCATCAGTTAGTTAATCTCAAAGTACCTCTCTGCAAGAAAAAGCCATGAGTCGGGATTGGTTCTAGAGAAAACTGGTATCTCTAGCCGCTTGAACTTGCTGCAGTCGGCTCCTGTCTTTGGAGGAAAAAACTCCCCTTCGCCCCTTTCCTTTTCGGTTGCTTCATTTGAGTTTTCCGTCGCCTGGCCCTGTTGACTGGAGCCTTCGGTTCCAAGGGTCATTTTGCCTTTTCCCACCATCAGGTCTGCCACCATCATAGTAAGGCGTTCTATGTTTTTTTTTCCGTTCGTTGTCCTGATTCTTTCAACTGGCTAATGTCTATTTCCATCACATCTACATGTTCCTTTACTTGTTGTTGTGCCATTCTACGTGTCCTCCCCAGGTTGATGTGCTCTGATACCAATTTGTTAAGACTCTTCCCCTCATCAACTTAGTTACACCTGTGAGAACAAAAGAAACAATGCCCAACAAACAACAAACACACGAGAGAGAATCCCAACAAACAACAAACACACAAGAGAGAATCCCGACCCTTGTCACTGAGAGTTCTTCAATGACTCAAGGAGGGAGTTATGCATTCAATAGGATATTCAAACACAAGGTTCAGAATAATACAAGTCCAAACAAAAAGAAAATATCCTCAGTGTTCGAGAGACTGATACTCTCTTGCTAGTTGGTCTAATCCCCAAAATTCTAGACAGACCTCCCAACCCAAAAACTCCCTACAAAATACCTCCTACCACTGACAACCGTGCCAACCACGTTCTCTGTCCTCTAGTGGTCCCCACTTGAGCCAGCTTCTCCTTCTTTCCCAACAGTGTTACCGTTTTTTTCCTTTCTTTAGTGGTCTAACATTTTCATTCTGTTACCTTTTCCTATTTCTCTTAATCCCTTTCCATTTTCGTGTAATTAGTAGGGGTGTTCAAAACTAGACCGAAAACCGATCTGACCGACCGAAACCAACTGAACCGACGTCGTTCGGTCGGTTTTCTATCACTTTTGGTCGGAGTCGGTTTTGCCTCTTGATAAAACCGATCGTCGGTCAATCGGTCCTCCCAAAAATAGAGAAAACCGACCGACCGACCGACCGACCGATTTTTATTTATTAATTGAAAAAAAAAAACATGTAGACCTTATTAATTAAGAAAACGTGTACTTCACTCAAAAAAAGTAAACTTACATTGCATGAGTACTTGTGCAATCTTTTCAAGATGTCATTTTCCAAAAAAATCATTATTACCTTCTTTTAATTTATTGGCTTTTTTATTCTTCTTTTTCCATCTTCTCACGTTTTCCCATTCTCTTTTCTTTTTTTTTTTTAATTTTCTTTTCAAGATGTCATTTAAATTATTCATGAGAAATAAGAGAAAGCCAATTTTGATAATTACTCGATTCAGGATTTTTAATTTTCCAACGAATTTTTCAGAATTCGCATTTGCTTTGGTTCGATAGGTTCGATTCAGCTCGTTTAAAGGCGTCGTCTTGGTGTTCTCTCTCTAAGAATTTCGATAATTACTCGATTCAGGATATTTATCTTAATTGGCTTGCTCTTATTTCTCATGAATAATTTTTATTTCTGTTTGTTTTGTTTCATTCCCTAGTGGAGTTTGTATCTTTTGAGCAATAGTCTCTTTTCATTTCATCAATGAAAAGTTTCGTTTCTTGTTTCAAAAAAAAAAAGATGTCATTTTCAAGAAAAATAATCATTATTTTTTTTAATTTATTGTTTTTTTATTCTTATCTCATCTTCTATCGTTTCTTTTCCCCTTCTTTCTTCTCTTCTTTTTCATTTTTCAGACACCTTCCCCACTCTTTCTTTTCTCCTTCCACCTTTCCTCTCTCTTTTCTCTTCCTCACCGCCTTCTTCACCATCTTCCTCGTCGTCTAACGTCGTCACAATCTTTCTTCATCTCTCTTCCTCACCAATCTTTTTGTCTCTCCCTTTTTACTTTTTTCTCTCTCTTTCCTTCTTCCTCACCGATCTCTCCTCTATCTCATATTTTCTTCTTCGCATTTTTTCCCATCCTCACCGTGCTTCAAACTCTCCAGAAAGAAAATCAAATTTCATCCATTAATATCGAAAAACCAACAAAACCAACCGATCGACCGTGTATTTGGTTGGTCAGTTTCATGAAGCATTCTAAAACTAACCACCATCGACCGACCGAAACCGATAGGTTGGTTTTCGTCTAAAACCGACTTCGACTGACCGACGAACACCCCTAGTAATTAGGGCTAGATTAGTGATTTTAGCTTAGTTTAGGCTTAGTTTGGATGGCTAATCGAGCCCCGACACCGTGTTCATGCACCCTGATGTCCGGCTAGGCATTATTCATGTAATCAGGAACTTGATTGTAAGTTTGGATTCAATTTTTATGAGATTTTAATTCCATGTTTATTGTTCTTTGTGTCGTTGATTCCTGTTTATATAATATTAGGATTGGTAGAGAGGCGTGACAAACCTCTAGCAACTGTTAATCCCTAAATTAGAAGCAATTGCATGTCATCCTAGGTTTGACACTTAATCAATGCATGATTCTGGCTTTTCCTAGTTGTGTGTTCAATTATTTAACTATCCTATGCTTAATGTGATCGTGAGTTAGTTAATTGTGCGGTTAATTAATAAACAGCTAGATAAATAGCTCCAATACATTGGTCAAGCCAGTTATATTAAAGATTGCATGGTTTTCTGGCTTTTCCAAGAGTACGTTAGGCTTAGATCAATAAATTCTGTCTGAAATGGTAATCAATGATTAAAAATTATCCAAACTCAACGTCTTGGTTGCATGAATCCGAGGTAAGATTGGCCATTCCCGTTTATTTTCCTGTTTTTTTATATTCCTGCAATTTAAAATGCTTTTCGCCTCCCCTCGTTCCGGTTACCTAAAGACTTAAAAGAAAATAGAAATAAATCGAGTTGTTCCCTCATATCAACCTAGCCACTATTGCTACAAGTTAGCTTTAGGAACTAGTAATATAAATTTAATTTGATCGAGCCCTTGACAAGCTCGCCATCAATATCCATGAGTATTCAAGCCAGCTTGTGTGCATCTCGAAAATTTCACAAGACAACCACCTAATCCTACTATATTTGGTTACCAAGAAACTTATAGGATATTAAATCCTAGGTAGGTGACCACCATGGCTTAAACCCATTCACACTAAGCTCTACTAACATCATATTTACAAATTCTAATTTTTTAACGTCCTATGTCCCATTCTGATTTTTTATGAAGGTGTATCAAAACATACAGGTGGCTTCTATCATTGTCGAAGTTTTTGAAACAAAACATCTGTCGTTTAAAATAAAAATAATGTGATGCTGATATACATATAGATATTAATTCATTTAATATATTTTTTCTCTAAACACCATAACATTAGTAGCAACTTACTACAGCCACGATTGTGTTGAACAAAGAGTGTCTTAAAATAAAAGTAATGAGCTTCAATTCCAAATACATCAACTTGGATCTTAGAGAAAAGAATCTTGAATCACACGTTCTTTTACAATGCAAAACATCAATTTTTACTATATAGATATTTAACTACCTGAGACATCATTCCAAATGGTGTTCTTTGAGTTCTGACCACTCCTCCTTTTCCATGACAGTTGGCACACAATTTTATGCAATTACTTGATTTAGCACCCGATCCATCGCAATTTTCACATGTCTCAAAACAAGAAAATTGAATTTCCTTCTCTCCTCCAAACACTGATTCTTCAAAGCTTAAGTGCAGGACATGACTGTAAGGTTAAAAGGAGAAAAAGAATGTACGACTCAGACTGTTTATAAGCACATATCATCAAATTTGCAAATATATGAGTATACACAAAATCAGTTCGAGAGACACTCCAGCACTCAAATTGGTTGGTAGCTTTTGTATGACCTTGGACTTTTTTAATTCATTATCGAATACTATTAAATCATCACTCAACCCAAAAGCTTGAGTTGATGGATGGGTCAGGTAAATTTAATCTTATATCAAAACTTTTAACCCTGAACCCCTCCCCCGCTCTGACACTATGTTAAATCATCACTCAACCCGAGTCTAAGCTGAAGGGTTATGGTAAATCTAATCTTATATCAATATTAAGATCATGCTAACTGATTATGGTAGTGTTGAAGTCAGATAAAACTTTTGGTATCTAGTAAGGATTTAACATAATATTAGAGGAGGAGGTGGAGTTTAAGAATATGAAATAAATGATTAAATATGCAATTAACTTATTCTAGTAGTGATTTAACAGGAGAGCGATCTCATACTGAATATCAAGATTATGGTTTCTTCCACTCCTCTTATTTAAATTGAAGCCTCCAATTCCACCTCTTTCTCCAAAAAGTCCATCTGATTCGCCAAAGAATCCATCAAAAATTTCAAAGGGATCAACCTAAAAGAATTCCATAAACGAAATGCTTAAAAATCATTCAACTGTCAGCTTTGAATGTCATTAATAGAACAAAAATCATTCAACTGTCTAAAAAATTAATTGAAGCAAATTGACAAGAGAATTTTCAAATAGATTTCAAAATAAAAATCTAATTTCAACAATGATACATATGCCTGTAAGCTTAAGTGCTAGTTGATCTTACCCTTGGTGGACCACTGCTCATAACGCCATATTCTCCCTGCAAACCTGCCACACCGTATTGATCATATAAAGATCTTTTCTCATCATCTGATAGGACCTGCGCAACTACTCCATTATCATATGATTGCAAAGAATTTGAAGGTATTAATCAATATTAATGCCACATATAGCTAATTTCATCCAATTTATCTTGAGGCTCAAACTCCATTCAAATAATTTCAAGGTATTAATCAAAATATCTAACATTGAATCATCAAAATCACAAAATAGAAGGGTATCATTTGCAAATTGCAAGATAGATACGAGTGTAGCATTAGATCCTACCTCAAAACCCTTATATAAACCTTGAGAGTTTATGAATTCAAAAGGCACACTAATAGAAAAGAAGATAAGGGATCACCTTATTTGAAACCTCTAACAGCTAGAATTCTTCACTTAGACGCCCATTAATAAAGAAAGCAAACTTGGTGCCCTCAATACAACCCTTCATCCATTGGATCCATTTAGAATTAAATCCTTTGAGCTTAAGAACTTCAAACAAAAAATTCCGATCCACACAGTCAAATGCCTTCTCTATATCAAGCTTGAGGATCCAACCTTTCTTCTTGTTGACTCTATAATCTTCCACCACCTCATTTGCAATCAAAATAGGATCATGGAATTTTTCTTCCAGCAATAAAGGCACTTTGAGATTCTGAAACTGTGGAGGAAATAATCTTCTTTAATCTTTCAGCAAGCACTTCTGCTAAAATTTTGTAAATTGAAGTGGTGAGGCTGATGGGGTGGAAATCTCTCACAGAATTGGCCATCTCTTTCTTTTGTATTAAGCAAATAAATTTCTCCTTAAGTAGGTTTTGAAATCCAATATTTCATATTCTGATTTAATTGTACAGTGGAAGCCACGTGACTTTTAGTTACTTTCTGTAACAGTATTAGGTGGTTATTTTTTACCTTTACTCTTTCATATCATTGTTAACTAGAAGCTGAGAGTTATAAAAGGATTCAAAAGAGAACAACAGTGTATTCCCTGTATTCCAGTGACTTGAGCTCCTGTGTTCAATGACCCTCAGTAATTGAATAAAGAATCTCTCTCAGGCTGTTTAGAAGTAGGTACCTTAGGTCGAACCACTATAATTGTGTGTATCTTTCTACTCTCTTCTTGGCTTTATTCTTTATGTTGTTTGTTTGATTAGTTTATAAATCTAAAAGCTCACATTTAGAAGCTCTATGTGAAACTATTTCTTGAGCTGAGAGACTACCATCTTCAGCCTTTTCATCATAAAATTCAATTGCTTACTCATCACCTCAAAATTTGAAAACCAGTTCTTTGGGAATGGAAATGAGATTTCTTAGCTTTGAAGATAGCACAAAACCAGCCCAACCAAAAGAAGAATCCTCAAGTAATGATTTCTTAATTGCTTGCCTCAACACAGTCTTTTTAAAAAGCCACGAATAGTAGAATCCTAAAGGAGATGGCCCCCAAATAAAATTACCTGCCTCCAGAAGAATTGGAAAATGATCTGAAAAACTTTTTACTTGTTTAGACACTCTGGAGTTTTCAAAGATAAGCTCCATCTTTTGAGATGAAGTATCGATCAAGCAAGGAATGAAACTCACCTCTGCGAGACCAAGTAAACTTGCCATTAGAAAGGGGAAGTTTTAATAAATGGACTTTGAAAGTTGTTGGGATGCTTCCTTATTTCCTTTGTGTTCTTTTATTATTCTCTTTGTACATCCGTATGGATTTTGTATCTCTTGTGCACTAATCTCTTAATTTTTTCAGAAAAAAGTTTCATTTTTTGTTTAAAAAACGGACTTTGAAAACAAGAAAAAAATGGAAGGCATAACTTTTTTCAATCATTCGGCTAAAACTTTTGCAAGGACTTTGTAAATTGAGGAAGTTAAACTAATCAGCCATAAATCTTTAACATAAGCAATCAAATCTTTCTTCTGAATTAGACAGATGAAGTTCTCTTTCAACACCGAGTTCACATGCCCATTATGATGGAACTCATTGAAAAGCCGAAGAAAATCATGTGAGACCTTCGACTACGTACAATATACACAGAGAGGTAAAAAGGGTAATGTAGGTCAGGAGAGGTAGCTATTTTGGGAGAGGGCCATCTGTGGGGAATATGTGGCAGTAGTCTGTTAGTATTACCTTTATGCTTTTTGTGAATTTGTGAATATTGTTGCTAGCTCAGAGGAGTGGGAGAGATTACCAACCCTCTCGAATTGGCCAAGAGTTTTGTATTTGCCCTAAGGGGTTCTTCTTCTCTGATTAACATCAATATAGTGAGGATACCTCACAAATCACTTTTCAAATGCTGCCAAAATTCCAGATAAAACTCTATAGTGAAGCTACTAGTGGATCTTTATTAGATAATGAAGAATATTAGTTGAACTGTTTTCTTCAATAACAAAAATGAGTTGAAAACATTCTTACATATTTACAAATCAGGAAGGAACAACTATACATCTATAAGGAAAAGAAAAAAGAAAAGAAAAAACATATTAGAATGGAACAATAAAATATCTATCTCCTATTTATCAGGGATGAGAAACTAAATATCTTTTTGAAAAGGAGACAATAAAATAGAAACCAAATATCCATCTCCTAAATATGAAGAAGAAGGAACATGATGAACAAGTTGAAAGATGAGACATGCAGCACTTATGGAGTCTTGAAAGACATCAGTTGGAGGATCCATGAAATGGTTAAAGAAGATGAAATGTACAAAATAGCACAAGAAACCGATGCTCAAATGGGAGTCTTGGTTCTCACCTCATATGCAGCACTTATCTGTTTGAACTTCTCTTCAGATCCAGGATTCTTGTTCATATCTGGATGGTACTGTTCAAAATAAAAACGACAAAAGGGGAAAATCATTTGGGACATTGTGCAATAGAGGTCATCTCAATAATCAAATACAAAGTAAATGCCCATGGCCCTACATCGAGAGTTCTTACGACTGAGGCAGAAAATAAAAAACTTCTTAATTTCAATTTTCTATACAATTGGAAAGAAAAGATCCTCCAAGGATGTAGCAAGACAAGAGAAGTATTGCTGCTATGAGTATTCCACTAGTTAGCGATGAGTTACCTACAGGTTGGTTGGGTAATTCAATACTGTCGATTTCTTTTAACTCACAGTTAGCTGGCAGTTATCAAAGTCCCGCCCAAAGAGGCCTTCTAATCATTAAGAATCAGAGAGAAATGGTAGTTACAAAAGAATTTGGGCTATGAAACCACTACAAAGCATTAAGTTGTACACAATCCCATTAAAAAAACAAAATAAGAAGGCTTATCTTCAAAAATCCTTCTAATCAAAGTCCCTATCAAATAACCATGTTTTCTGTAATCGGGGAATTCATCCTAGAATGAAGAAGATTTCTAATTTACTTTGTACTTATTGGTACCAGAGCAGCTTTTTCCAGGCAAGGAGATAGATCCCTATAAAGAAAAGTTTGCAACAAGTATAGTTCAAGGCAACCCCTACTGTTATATTTAACTGCTTATAGCGCCCTTAGTTTGGTATCAAAGACAAGTTAAAACTCTTTGTTTGGCCCAATTGCATTCATAGTTCCTCTCCCCTCAAGGAAAATACCAAACTACATATGTTCTGACTACTCCAACTCTCCATCTTTCTCACTTTATAGATCAAAGTATTGAATGAATGAAAGTCTAATCAATTGAAAAAAAAATATACATATATAAGAAACAGAGAGAACTTCATTCAAAAGAAAACAACCTAGGGGATAAAAGGGTAGGGCATCACTCTTACCAAACGAAGGATTACAAAAAGACCTTCCAATCTAAAGAGATGGTATGAATGGAATAGTTACAAAAGAACTTGTGTTGGGCACTCCAAGTAGAGGCAATATGTTGTACATAATCACAAAAGGGAGAAAAAAAAGACATCTTGTTTGAAAAAACTCTAGAATTCCTTTCCTTCCAAAGGAGCCCGGGGATATCTCTTGCAATATTCATCCATACACTAGCCTTGTATTTTTTAGGAACCATCCTAAGAGGACTTCCGACAACCAACTTCCCACCAGCTTTTGTTTACAGCCCTACTAACTAAAAATCTCATCCATACGCTTGCAACAAAATCACAATGGAGTAAAAGGTGGGAAATGGATTCCTTGCTTCTGAGACACAAGAAGCGTACATTGGGGGAGATGCATAAGCTGGGAAACCTCCTCTAAACTTTGTCCAACATGTTGATACTATTAAGGGACAAAGTCCATAAAAGAACTTCACTCTCTTTGGAATTTTACCATTCTAGATCTGAATGCGCATATCTTCCTCCAGCACCCTTCTATTCTCTTGGAGAGTTACTAAAGTTGATTAAACCAAGAACAAGCTTGTACCTTCCAACTTCCAGAGCAAGACATCCTCCCTTTACAACAATGTAGCCTCCTCCAAGAGCGCAAACAGATTGGACCACTCCTCCACTTCTCTATCAATACAGCCCATTCGCAATTGAAAGTTTCAAGAAGAACCATTCCACAGCTCCCTCACCGTCTTATCTCAAGCCAAGGAAACTCTAAACACACTAGGGAACAATTGTCACCCTTTCCCACTTTGAACTTGCTGTTATCCCAGAAAAAATGAGCCGCTTTTGCTATATCCTTTCAGGATCTACACAAACCTTCCTACTACTTATGCACTAGAAGTTCTTTAAGGAAAGAATCCCAAAATGATGTTGACCACCACTCTCCACAGCAGAAAGTTCTCCTTCTCAAAGCGCCAAAGCCACTTAGTTAGAAAAGCTAAGTTTTTTACCTTTAATTTATCTATCCCAAGCCCCCCAAGGATTGAGGAGTGGTTTCCAATTCACCAAGTGGCTACCTTTAAACAAATCTGCCCCCTTACAGAAGAAATTTCTAAAAACATTCGCCACTTTTTTGCATACCCCCACTAGCATTTTGAAAATAGAGAGAAAATAAGTAGGAACACTTAATAAAACAACTTTAATCAGGGTAATTCTACCTCCTTTAGAAATAGGAAAGCCCCTCCAAACGGCCCGTTTACTTCGAATCTTATCATACATAGGCTCCCAGAAGGATTCATTCCTATGCTTGCCTCCCACTGTGACCCCCAGATAGTTAAAGGGCAAACCTTCAGCTTACAACCAACTAGGTTCGCCATCTCGACCAACTTCTCCTTGTCAATATTCAAGCCTATAATGGTAGTCTTCTGTAAATTCATGGAAAGGCTCGAGCCTTCTTCAAAGAAATTTAGAAAGGTTTGTTAATGCTCCACCATTTGACGATTTCTTTCACTAAAGAAAAGATTGTCATCAGCAAATTGAATGTGAGTGACATTGACCTCCTTTTTACCAATCTTAAAACCACGAAGAAAACTTTTATCACGACATAAGTTAAAGCGACTAAACGCATATGCTACAATGGTAAATAGGAGAGACAACGGGTCCCTTGCCTTATCCCTCTAGAAGCCCACATTTTCCCCCTTGGTCTATCATTAATCATAATGGAAAAATCGGAATTGGAACAACAACCTCTAATCCACCTTCTCCACCTCTTCCCAACTTAAATTCCCAATGTCCCACCTAACCAAATGTGATCCTTTTCCCTCATCAACACCTTCCCATATGAAGCCTCTCATGATGTTCCCTAGACTTTACTCACATAAATTGGGATCCTAAACAAAGAGAGAAAGTAAGCAGAACAAGTTGGATAAAAGTCCATTTCTAGCCCCTTTCCAAAATTAAAGACAGTTGTACCATCTCTAAAACAAGGTTCCAAAAAGGCTTGCACTTTAAATTGTGAGCAAGGGGAAGCCCAAGGTAAGAGGAAGAAAGGTGAATCACCTTACACCCCACAAGAGAAGTCCAATTGATCAGTTTAGAAGGGTCACAATTAATGCCAATGGCATAGCTCTTTCTTCTGCCTTATCTTAAGGCCAGAATTGGAAGATATCACTTTGAGTCAAGATGAGGAAAAGCTACACTTTAAATTGTGAGCTAGGGGAAGCCCAAGGTAAGAGGAAGAAAGGTGAATCACCTAACACCCCACAAGAGAAGTCCAATTGATCAGTTTAGAAGGGTCACAATTAATGCCAATGGCATAGCTCTTTCTTCTGCCTTATCTTAAGGCCAGAATTGGAAGATATCACTTTGAGTCAAGATGAGGAAAAGCTTCTTTGGTCTCAAGATTCCACAAGAACCTTCACGTGTAGATCAACTACATTTCCTTCATCAATTCTATGGTTAGCTTATGAGGATATTAATACTCAAGGGTCAAGAAAAACTTCAAAGGAGGAATCCACATCACACCTTTCTCTCCCAAGTTTGCCTCAACCATTTCTGTTGATCCTTTCTGTGTAGGAAGTTCAGTATGAACCGATGCTTCCATAAGGACATAATTTTTGTGCGACCATAAATTATCTTGGCATGGTGGCTTAATGGAAAGGCTAAAGTTCTTTGGATAAATGCTTTCAGAGCTATTTTGTGGATGATTTGAATAGAAAGAAACAACATAACTTTTAACAGAAAATTTAGTGAGAATTTGGAAGAATGTACGGTTCTTTAATTCCTCCTGGTCAAAGTTTAACTTCTTATTGGAGGCCTCTTTCCAAGTCCCCTTTCTTGGTTTTCATTTAAAAAAAAAAAAAAAAAAAAAAGCTTTTTGGATTGATAGAATGAAAAGAGACTAATGCTCAAAAATACAATCACCACAAAGGAGAGAAAAAGAAACCGCCCAAAGAAAAACAAAACCACCAAAGAACTAAGAGAACCAGGAAAGAGAAAAAAAAAAGAAAAAGAAAGAAAGAAAGAAAGAAAAAGAAAAGAAAAAAAAAATCAAAACCACCAAGCAGCTGAAAAGACCCATACAAGAGGGGAAGCGAGGAAAATAAGGATTTTCAAAAGAGGAAAAAATAACCACTAATGAAAATTGCACCAAAGAAATTTGAGAAAAGTCCAACTTGAAGAGACTAAACCTGAGAGAAAATCAAAACTTAGCTAACGAGAAAAATACTAAAGAGCTTAACTGCACGTGACGGATAAGTAATGGATCAAAGCCAGCTAAACAATTTTGTTAGTACTAGATAAATGTTTGGTCAACCAGTTAGCTGAAACTTGATTTTTGGAGTCGGCTATAAAATAACAGCATTTCTTGTAATCGATTAACCTTCTACTAAACTTTAAATAAAAGGATAATTGTAATGGGTGGCAAAATTAGGGTAAATAATGGCAAATTTAGCAATTTTTTAAAATAATTGCAAATATGGCAAAAATTTTAAATGAATTTTTTATATTCCCAAATTGCCCCTGGCGCGCATCTTATTCATCCTCGTTGGTTTTTTTTTTTTTTTTTTACATATTGATAGAATCTATAGGTGATAGAAAAATTTTCTAATACTGATAGATTCTATCAGTAGTAGAAAAACTTTCTATCAGTGATAGAAAAAAAATTCTATCACCTTTCTAATCACTGATAGATTTTATCAGTGGTAAAAAAAACTTTCAATCAGTGATAGAAAAAATTTCTCTCACTGATAGAAATCTTTCCATCACTGATAGATTCTATCCGTGGTAGAAAAACTTTCTATCAGTGATAGAAATATTCTATCACTATTGAAACTTTTCTACCAGAAAACTAAACAACACGATTGAAAACCTTGTTTAAGTAAATTTCTTTATTTGGTTTATAATGTTCATCTTTCTATCACCGATAGAATTTCTTTCTATTACTGATAGAATCTATCAGTGATAGAAAACTTTCTATCAATGATAAAAAACGTTCTATCAGTGATAGAAAGTTTCTATAAGTGTTGGTGTTCTGATATCATATTGTTTTGTTAGTTGTTTGGTTATTGTTGTCATTCTATATAGTTTTGTAGTTGTTGTGTTCTATCATGACTTTTCTATCACTGATAGAAGCTAGTTGTGTCGTTATTGTATGTTGGATTTTTCTATCAGTGATAGAAAACTTTCTATCACTTATAGAAAGTTTTTCTATCAGTAATAGAACATTCTATCCGTGATAGAAACTTTTTTATCATTGATAGAAGATTTCTATCACTGATAGAAGTGATAGAAAATATTTCTATCAATGGTAGAAATTTTTTCTATCATTGATAGAAAAATACCTATCATTGATAGAAATCTTTTCTATCACTGATAGAATCTATCGGTGATAGAAAATTTCTATCACTGATAGAAAAACTTCTATCACTGATAGAATCTATCACTAATAGAAAAACTTTTAATCATTGATAGAAAATTTGGAGGAATATTTTGTAAATGCAACATGCAGACCATCAGATTTTGCCATTTTTGCAAATTTTTTTGTGGGTTGCTAGATTTGCAATTATTTTGGTCCATATTGCTATCCTTGCAACTGGCCCTTAATAAAATGAATGAATTCAGCATCTTAAAAACTAATTGCAAAATTATACAAACTTGTGGTCCTAAAATGTTTGTCCTCTTGAGAAGTTACGCCAGGCAATTTTTGCCACTTTTTTTAATTCCTAATTGGTAGAAGTTAATTGGGGTGGAGGTGGGAGTATCAAATGAATCTCTCAAGCAGAAGCACCGATGTACAGCCGCGAGTGCTAATTGCATAACATATACCATACACATGGCAATTGAAATTTCATTTATCTTTCACGTCTCTAGTTTTTCATTCTCTCTCCCACACCACAGTGCAGTTTCATTCAACCCTCCAATTCGGTTCATTGGCGACCAAGAAGCCCCGTAAAAATCAAGAATATAGTATCAGCGGAATTCAAAAAGAAAAATACCTTACGAGCGAGTTTCTTATATGAGTTTTTTATTTCCGGCAAAGTGGCATTTCGGCTAACATTCAACGTCGAATAGTGATCAGTAGCGGCGGCCCCTGTTGCTGCTGCTGCTGCACCACAGTGTACAAATGTTAAGCGACTTCTGGTTTGAAAATCCGTTCTCCTGAGTGGACCAACCACGCGGGACAATCCGGAATAGTTGGAGCTGGAACCAAAATTGATAGAAGGTGGGTTCGCAAAATTTAACACTTTAGGAACTGCAGAAAGAAAAACTAGTCGAAATTTAGAAGTTGGGTTAAGATGGGTATTGCAGCAGGGACTGCGAATACCGTTTAGTGGCATTATTCCTTGAGGTTGTGCTCAGGACTTCGCAAGAATCGGGGTTTTTGTATTAATAAAAACACGGATGTACTATAAAATAATGGGACAAATTATTGAAAATACATTTTACATTGAACTCAAAAAAGAGAAAATACCTTTTCAATTTATATTTCGTTTCAATAATAATATTTGAAATTTTTTGTCCAAAAAATATTGAAATTTAAAAAGTTTTAGGATAAAATACCTTTTTTATACCTCATTTCGGAGTTGTGTTCTCTGGATTTCATTATCGAACAATCCATAGATTTATAAAATAACATAATATTTTTTATATTATTATTAATTTATAAAAAAAAATTACATTTTTCACCTAACGTTTGGGTTAGGTTTCATTTTGGTCCCTAAGTTTTAAAACTCGACATTTTGGGTTCTAAGGTTTGAATTTGTTTCGTTTTAGTCATTCCATCTATTTTTTTAGATATTAATGGAATACTGACGTTTATTTTTTATTTAAAAAAATATTTTAAAAATTTGTAAAATAAAAATAATATTAAATTAATAAAAATATATTACTTTTTATTCTTGTGTGCCAGCCTACCGCCATCATCATCATCTTTATTTTCATAAATTTTAAAACTCTAACGTTAACCCTAAACTCTAAATCCTAAACCTTAAAATGGTCATCATCATCATTTATCACCATCATCTTCGTAATCGTCGTCATCATCATCATCTTTATTTTCATCTTAATCTCATCATCATCATCCTCGCCATCATCATCATTATCACGAAACCTTAAACGTTGAACCTCTAACCTCTAACTTTCAAACATTGATGCAAAAGTCTCTAATGTAGTTGCATGTGCATTAATCCAAATATAAATTATGCAACCAAGTAGTACCTAAAGTATTCCAGGATAAAAACACAAGAAAGGGACAAGTAGTGCTAACGCCCTAGACTATCTATTTCTCTAATGACATAGTGCAGGATGTAAATAAATTGATATGATATGCATTAAATTGGACTATTTTATGCAAACTTACAGCTTCGTTTGGGATTGTTGTAGTTTTTAAAATAATAATTGATGGTAGTTGTGCTTTTAGAAAAATCTGTTATACAAAGCATATTAGCGCTTGGTAAATTTCAATTTTAAACATAAAAAAACAGTTCAAAACATTTAGTAAATTCAAATGATATTGCTATGATTTAGTTATAATGACTAATGTCATTAGACATTATAATGACTAATGTCATTAGAGAAAATATCAAAAAAAAAAAAAAAAAAAATGTCATTAGAGAAAATATTACTTTAGTTATTAACCATTTAGAATTTTTATAGTTTAAATTACAAATTATATTTTCTTATTGCTTTAAATTTGATGTGGAAAATCCTTACTGCAAGTGTACGGGTCAAGTTTTAATATTGTGTTTTCGTTTAAAACGAGTGTCGTCCTCTAGATTGGTTTTTTAGTTGAATTAATTACCGTGAATAGTCTCATTCAATTTTATTTAGAGAGTAGAACGTAATGAGAAAGATCAAATTAAAGCAACAAAACTATTAAGTAGAAATTCAAATGGAGAAGATTCTTAGGGAGTTGATTTCATCAATTGAGATTGAGTATTAATTTATGGGGTATGATTCCCATCATGCAATTATCTTATAAGTCAAAGAAACTTAATTCACAACTATCTCTCCCGAACATAAATGATTCTCATGCATGCAATAAACCTGATATCCCTATCTAAATTCATTAGCATGCAAGACCTTAAGTCTAGTCCTTTTTACAACTTCTAAAGTTACTTTAAATCTCCCGATCTTAGAGTTTTACCTCAGTCATGCAATCAAGATCTAAGCTAAACCCCCTCTCCCGAGCAAGATTCAACACAACATCATTCAATCAATGGGCAGTCAATTGAAATCAGTAAGAGTATAATTGCATGAATAAAATAGAGGCACAATCATTCCATAAAGCAATCCAACAATCTAAAAGACTACATCAATCCCTAAGACATTCAAATTAGTTACTCATAGTTTTGGAACTACAAACACTAATTGAAAGAAAAATCATAACAACAACTAGATAAAAGGTTAAAAGGATAAAACTCAAATCGTTGAAGTCGCACGTCCCCATCACGATCTCCATGAGCTCTTGCCTTGAATCCCGCTCATTGTTCTTGCTCAAGCTCCCACAAGAGGACTCTAATCGAAATTAGGGCTAAAAACTATCCAAATGAACTCCCCTAGGCCATGCAAAATCGTTAAATATTTATAGGAAAAATCTAGGTAGCGTCGAGACGTTACCCCATTTGTCACATAGATTTAATAAGGAAAACATCACAGCGTCGAGACGCTCTAGCATCTCGACATTGTGTCCTCGGGAAAATTGCTTGGATCTTGCAACAACTTCAAGACGTTGAGGGCCAGCGTCGAGACGCTGAGCTCTCGGGTCTAATGGTTGCTGTAGGTCTCGGCTTGATTCTTATCTGCTTCCTTTGCCTCTTTTTGCATCCCAAACGCTCGATCAATTTCCTAAATCAACAATTTATCCAAGAATGCATTTCCTACAAAATAAACATCAAAGTGTATGATTTTGGTCAATTTAATCTCAAAAACTAACTAAAATATATATGGAAAAATAGCTCATCTTGTGAGCTATCAAACACCCCAAACATAAGCTTTTGCTTGTCCTCGAGCTAAAAATTATGCATAGGTTGTAAATGGATGTAAAAACACAACTCAGCCCTCAAGGTGAAGGATTGAAATTCTCAATTTCGCTAAAGCGGAAGCTCAATTGGACCGTTCGAAATTAATTTTGCTTACACCAAAATACCCATACATTGGCAACAAAAACAAAATTCACAATTCTACAGGCTAAGCAGTTAAATTTAGATCTAATCTAAAGAACGAGAAGCACAAACCTCCATTGGCGACTCTAAGAATCAAGAACGCTTCTTGATTGTGCCGCTACAACGAACACCACCATATAGTCATCCCCGCTATCTCTGAGATTGGATACGTGGTTGTGGGACCACGATCTTGTGTTTGGGAGAAAATTAACAAAGAAGAAAAACTCTTTGTATTGTGCTTGAGAGAGCATGAGAGAATGAGAGAGAGATTGAGGGAGAGATTGAATCTGCATAATGATACTGTCATCCATGACCCCTTGGGCGTGAGGCATGTGTGAGGGAGAGCAGATCAAATCTTGATTGTCCACTTCATCATATAGTTATCTCATAACTTCATTTAATATAATTAATTGATTAAATACAATTCGATTAATCAGTTAAACACTTATCAATTAATCATATTAATTAATTAAGCATATGTGCATTTAAATCATATTTAAATGCATTTCCCTCACATAAGTCTATAGTTTTAATTAAAATTAATCAAATCATATTTAATTAAGTTAACTAAACTGCACTATTAATTAATTCACAATTAATTAATTCTTTGATCAATTAAATATCACATATTTAATATGAATCAAAATTCAAATTAAAATTGATCTATAGATTTAATTTAATTAAATCACATTTAATTAAATTGATTAATTAATTCAAAATTAATTGATTTTATAATTAATTAAATATCATCCATGTTTAATTAAATACATATTAGAATCTCATTCTAATATTTCTCTCATATACTGTATAGTTTAATTAAATTACATTTAATTTAAACTAAATTGAACAATCAATTAATTCAGGATTAATTAATTTATTTATTAATTAAATATCATATATTTAATTAGATATATATTTGAACACTTTCAAATATATTATTCTCTCATTTAATAAAGTTTAACCTCATATTAAACTTTATATTATAATGTATCTGATGTAGGACATCTTGTCCTTTCTTGAAAGTTCTTGTCCTTTCTTGTGTAATTCTTGTGTAAATCCAAGAGGTCTTTATTTTTACCTTTCTTGGTTAGTTTTATCTTTTATTTTGGGCAAAGGGAAACCCCTTTTATTTTTTTACAGCTTATTAAAGCTGGTAGTTAGTTTAACTCTTCAAAGTTTCACCCTTGGTTAGTTTTTCAGCCTATATAAAGGGCTGGTTTTGTATTCATTCAGCATCTTTTCATCATTAATAAGAACCCACCAGCTTGTTTACATCAAGTGGTATCAGAGTTCCGATCCTAGCTTGAACTTAGTTCACAAGTGGATCTTTTGATTCAAACACCAATGGACGCGGTAGTTTCCTCCAACGATCGACGCTTGCAGTCGGTTGAAGCATCGATTGAGGTGCTGAAAAAAGGATTCAAAGACATCCAACGATCAATTGCGAATCTCACTCAACAAGTAGCTCGTTTAGATGTTAACCATGAACAAAGAAACCCTAGAGAAACTGCTGCAAATCAAAATGTTCAACCTCCTATCCGAGAAATCCAAGAAAGGCCTTTACAGCAAGATAATCCTATGTTACAACTTGGAAATCATCAAGTTGGTAGACTCCCTGGAAATCAAATGTCTGGATTTATGATGTATGATTCAGAATCTTCGGATGATGGCGAATTTCAGAACATAAGGCAGCTGTTCACACGTAACTTCGAAGATGGAGACACGTGGAATAAATAATATATTGTATTAATGTTGTATGCGTGTGGGTATACAATCTCTAACTTTAATCCTCTGATTCTCTCTCTTATGTGTGTGGGTGTGTTTCACTCGAGGGCTGGAACGCTTGATCTCGAGTCTGAAGCTTCAATGGATTCTTGGAGCTTGAAGTCTTCCAGTCTTGAAGGAGTCTTCAATCTTCAAGAAGTGTTGATGTCCTGAAGAGTCTTTGATCTTCAAGGAGTGTTGAAGTCTTGAAGAGTGTTGGGTCTTCAAGAAGTGTTGAAGTCTTGAGGAGTGTTTGGTCTTCAAGAAGTGTTCAACACTTGCACTTATGGATTGCAGAGAGTCTTCGGTCTTCCGACTTGGTGGAGTCTCTCTGAATTCTCTGGTTCTGCTTGAGAGCTTTGAAACTCTGAACTCTTGTCTTTGTGAGAGTGTAGAATCTCTGAACCCTTGAAATGGAGGAGAACCCCTCTATTTATAGAGTTCTCGCTGGATGGGCCCTGATGACTTTTGGGCCTAACAACTTGGGCTTGGGCTTTTATTGGGCTTGGGTCTGGTTTATATTTGATCCAAAACCATATGACCCAAACATTTAAAAGACCCAAATTTGATCCAATTAACTATTTTCTTTAATTAATTGGTCAAATCAATTAATCTGATCAAAATAATTTATTTTTAATTAATTGATCAAATGGACATTTGGCCCTAAAAATTTATAATTGGTCAACTTTGTCTTTAAATTAATTTTGGGACACATATCAATTTATAATTGGTCCCAAATTTAATTAATTATAATTTTGTCATTAATTTTAAATAATGACGTGGCAATTTGTCATTGGCCAAAATTTCTCCTCCAACAAATGCCCCCTTTTCGAGAGTTAGTCACAAGTTATGTGTGAGTGAATCTCGAAAAAGATATTTTGGGATCAAAATGCAAGATATTTGTTCTTGATTTTGACTCCATTTAGTGTTTCAATTTAATCAAAATATGAATTTTGGTCAAAATTTTGATTTTTTTTTTTCCATTTGGCAACAAACTTTGATTTGAAGTTTGGGCAAATTTTTGTTTATACCCAAATTTCGATTTGAGGTAAAATCCTACCCAATTTTAATTCATATTTGGAATAGAATTTGAGGTTTTGACTTTGGTTCATTTGGGATAAAATTTGGATTATGCCAAAAAATTAATTTAAGTAAATTTAAGGCTGCATCCAAAATTTGATGGGAATTTGGAATAAAATTTTCATATGGATTAGAAAATTTGATTTGGGATAAGAGTTTGATTTCACTCAAATTCAGTTGAATTCAATCCAAATCTATATAGGAGTTTATCAAATCAATTTGAATTTATCTCCAATTTGATTTAAATCAAATCTCATACTTTGGACTAAAATTTGAAACAAAATCTCCAAATTTTTATTTTTCAATTTGATTTAAATCAAATATCATATCTTTGGGTTAAAATTTGAACCATAGACTCTCGTTGGAGATAAGATTTATATTCGAACCCATCCCAAAATTGATGAAGATTTCCGTTGGAGATAAGATTTATATTTGAACTTATCCCAAAATTGATGAAGATTGTCGTTGGAGATAAGATCTATATTTGAACTCATCCAAGATTTCCGTTGGAGATAAGATTTATATTTGAACTTATCCCAAAATTGATGAAGATTGTCGTTGGAGATAAGATTTATATTTGAACTTATCCCAAAATTGATGAAGATTGTCGTTGGAGATAAGATCTATATTTGAACTCATCCCAAAATTGATAAAGATTGTCGTTGGAGACAAGATTTATCTATTTGAATCCTACTTTTCATTCTATAAATAAGGTTGAACCTCAGCCGGAGAGAGCACACATCAATTGAGGGGAGCATTCAAGAAAGGATTCAAGTAGGAAACTTTCTTCTGTTTTTTTTTTTTTTAATTTTCGTTTTTTTTTCCATTTTTTTTTCTTTTTTCGTTTTTTTTTTAATTTTCGATTTTTTCCTTTTTTTTTAATTTTCGTTTTTTTTTTTTTTTTTTTTTTTTTTTTTTTTTACCTTGCCTATATTTCAATTACAAGCACAGTGCCTTCATCCACCATAAAAAAGGTAAGTACGTAGGTAAGTGATTTTTTTTTTAGGCATACATATCCATGTTTTCAATTTGCAGGTACAATGTCTTTCAGCATGAGTGCAAGGACGTGTTCCTTGAGTTGGGACATGTTCCTTGGACTTGTGTCGTCGCCACGCCTTTCAGCACGAGTGCAAGGACGTGTTCCTTGAGTTGGGACATGTTCCATGGACTTGTGTCGCCGCCACGCCTTTCAGCACGAGTGCAAGGACGTGTTCCTTGAGTTGGGACATGTTCCATGGACTTGTGTCGCCGCCACGCCTTTCAGCACGAGTGCAAGGACGTGTTCCTTGAGTTGGGACATGTTCCATGGACTTGTGTCGCCGCCACGCCTTTCAGCACGAGTGCAAGGACATGTTCCTTGAGTTGGGACATGTTCCTTGGACTTGTGTCGCCGTCACGCCTTTCAGCACGAGTGCAAGGACGTGTTCCTTGAGTTGGGACATGTTCCTTGGACTTGTGTCGCCGCCACGCCTTTCAGCACGAGTGCACGGTCATGTTCCTTGAGTTGGGACATGTTCCTTGGACTTGTGTCGCCGCCACGCCTTTCAGCACGAGTTGCAAGGACGTGTTCCTTGAGTTGGGACATGTTCCTTGGACTTGTGTCGCCGCCACGCCTTTCAGCACGAGTGCAAGGACATGTTCCTTGAGTTGGGACATGTTCCTTGGACTTGTGTCGCCGCCACGCCTTTCAGCACGAGTGCAAGGACGTGTTCCTTGAGTTGGGACATGTTCCTTGGACTTGTGTCGCCGCCACGCCTTTCAGCACGAGTACAAGGACGTGTTCCTTGAGTTGGGACATGTTCCTTGGACTTGTGTCGCCGCCACGCCTTTCAGCACGAGTGCACGGACATGTTCCTTGAGTTGGGACATGTTCCTTGGACTTGTGCCGCCGCCGCGCCTTCCAGTACGAGTGCACGGACATGTTCCTTGAGTTGGGGCATGTTCCTTGGACTTGTGTCGCCGCCACGCCTTTCAGCACGAGTTGCAAGGACGTGTTCCTTGAGTTGGGACATGTTCCTTGGACTTGTGCCGCCGCCACGCCTTTCAGCACGAGTGCACGGACATGTTCCTTGAGTTGGGACATGTTCCTTGAGTTGGGACATGTTCCTTGAGTTGGGGCATGTTCCTTGGACTTGTGTCGCCGCCACGCCTTTCAGCACGAGTTGCAAGGACGTGTTCCTTGAGTTGGGACATGTTCCTTGGACTTGTGCCGCCGCCACGCCTTTCAGCACGAGTGCACGGACATGTTCCTTGAGTTGGGACATGTTCCTTGGACTTGTGTCGCCGCCATGCCCTTTTCAGCATGAGTGCAGGGACAATTGACGTCTTTGGACTTTAGGAAGTAGCGCAGCAATGTAGCCGAGCGTAGCATGAGGACCCTCGAACTTGGAGAAGGAAGCAGCGCAGCGTGAGGACAATTGACGTCTTTGGACTTTAGGAAGTAGCGCTGGAGTGCAGCGAAGCGCGTGAGAACCTTTGAACTTGGAGGAAGGAACTGCAGCGAAATGCGTGAGAACCTTCGAACTTGGGGGGAAGGAACTGCAGCGAAGCGCGTGAGAACCTTCGAATTTGGGGGGAAGGAACTGTAACGAAGCGCGTGAGAACCTTCGAATTTGGAGGAAGGAACTGCACGAAGCGCGTGAGAACCTTCGAACTTTGGGGAAGGAATTGCAGAGCGAAGCGCGTGAGAACCTTCGAACTTGGAGGAAGGAACTGCAGCGAAGCGCGTGAGAACCTTCGAATTTGGGGGGAAGGAAATGCAACGAAGCGCGTGAGAACCTTCGAATTTGGAGGAAGGAACTGCACGAAGCGCATGAGAACCTTCGAACTTGGGGAAGGAATTGCAGAGCGAAGCGCGTGAGAACCTTCGAACTTGGAGGAAGGATCGCAGCGAAGCGATGTGAGAACCTTCGAACTTGGAGGGAAGGAACTGCAGCGAAGCGCGTGAGAACCTTCGAACTTGGGGAAGGAATTGTAGAGCGAAGCGCGTGAGAACCTTCGAACTTGGAGGAAGGATCGCAGCGAAGCGATGTGAGAACCTTCAAACTTGGAGGAAGGAACTGCAGCGAAGCACATGAGCGCAGCGAAGCGACGTGAGAACCTTCGAACTTGGGGGGAAGGAACTACAGCGAAGCGCGTGAGAACCTTCGAATTGTGAGGAAGGAACTGCAACGAAGCGCGTGAGAACCTTCAAACTTGGAGAAAGGAACTGCAGCGAAGCGCGTGAGAACCTTCGAACTTGGGGGGAAGGAACTGCAGCGAAGCGCGTGAGAACCTTCGAACTTGGAGGAAAGAACTGCAACGAAGCGCGTGAGAACCTTTGAACTTTGAGGAAGGAACTGCAGCGTAGCGCGTGACAACCTTCGAACTTTGAGGAAGGAACTGCAGCGAAGCGCGTGAGAACCTTCGAATTTGGGGGGAAGGAAATGCAGCGAAACGCGTGAGAACCTTCGAATTTGGAGGAAGGAACTGCACGAAGCGCGTGAGAACCTTCGAACTTGGGGGAAGGAATTGCAGAGCGAAGCGTGTGAGAACCTTTGAACTTGGAGGAAGGAACGCAGCGAAGCGCGTGAGCGAAGCGAAGCGATGTGAGAACCTTCAAACTTGGAGGAAGGAACTCAGCGAAGCGACGTGAGAACCTTCGAACTTGGGGGGGAAGGAATTGCAGTGAAGCGCGTGAGAACCTTCGAACTGTGAGGAAAGAACTGCAGTGAAACGCGTGAGAACCTTCGAACTTGGAGGAAGGAACTGCAGCGAAGCGACGTGAGAACCTTCGAACTTGGAGGGAAGGAACTGCAGCGAAGCGCGTGAGAACCTTCGAACTTGGAGGGAAGGAACTGCAGCGAAGCGCGTGAGAACCTTCGAACTGTGAGGAAGGAACTGCAGCGAAGCGCGTGAGAACCTTCGAATTTGGGGGGAAGGAACTGCAGCGAAGCGCGTGGGAACCTTCGAATTTGGAAGAAGCAACTTCCATTCGCTGTGTTGCCCCCACTAGTGATGAATTTCCTCAATTTATATCGTCGTGCTTCAATATTTGTTGCACTTTCCTTTTTTTTTGTTTGCAGAGACTGAACTTAAAGTTTTCTTTAAGCTGCCTACGTACCCTTTGAAGAAAAGGGATCAAGTCATAACGTAGTTCAAGATTTTTTTTGCACTCACCTTTTAAGCTCGTGTGGGCTAGGAGCATCATGCAGTTTAGGCTCTTGCGACAAGGAGCTTTTACATTTTAAAAGCTCTTACCTTCATCATGGTCTTGATCAGGTCCTTGACTTGTAGGATTGGTCAAGATAATGAGATTTGGTTTCACCTTCAAGGAACCTTCTGTATTTATGAGAACAGAGAACTTCCTCTTCATACGTGACGGGATGCTACTTTGAAGCTTCTTGTCGTTGTTTACTTCATCGAAAAGTTTCACCTCCAAGTTATCCATCTTTCTTTTAGGTTGATCGCTTGTTACTTTGAGGCGATCAAAAACAGATGTCGAAGGTTGACTTTTCTTCGATGTGGAGACACTTAGCCTTTGGAAAGCTGAAGGTCGAGTGAAGGTGGACACCGAACATTGATTTTCTTCTTCTGTCGCGGCCATACTCATTCTTTGGAATACTGAAGGACGAGTAGTTGGAGGCTTGATGCGATCGAAGACGAAGATCTTTTGTTCACCCTTCTCAGAATTGTCAACTTCTTCTACGTCGATGCAGTACGAAGTCGCAAAGTTCTTTTTTTCCTTTTTGTGGAAATTTTTGGAGAAGGATTTATTCAACGTCACCAGTTGTTGAGGTTGAGGAAACTTTTTACTTCTCTTCCTCTTGGGTTGAAGTTTCTTAGGATCATTCTTTCTTTGATGTTTGTTATTTCCTTTGATTGTAGCAAGATTTGATTGGGCTACTTCATCAAGGTCGAGCTCGATTTTGCCTTCCTTAGCCAGCTTTAAAATCAAGTCCTTTAGGACGAAACATCTTTCCACTGGATGACCAATAACTCGATGATACTTGCAATACTTGGGATCATCGACTTTCTCCATCTCTTCTGGTCGTTTACACTTAGGAAGCTCTATCAGTTGCGCTTCCAATAGTTGTTCCAACATATCAGGGATGTCGGCATCAGGGAAATGATAGATTTTCTTCTGTCTTTCCTTTAAAGTTAAGTGATGCGCTCCATTAGTTTGTCGCTTTTCTTTCGAAGACGACTTGGGAAGGGTTGTGTTTACAACCATGGATTCTTCTATAGTCTCTTCATCGTTCCTTCCTTCTTTTCTCATGTTAGGGAGGAGAAGGTCTTGGTTTTCTTGACTAGCAATACTTAGCTCCATATCGTGGACGCGAGTTGCTAGTTCTTCAAAGGTGCGAGGCTTTATACCTTTAAGGATGTAGAGGAGTTCCCAGTGCATGCCTTGAATGCACATCTCGACGGAAGAGAGTTCAGTGAGACGATCTTTGCAATCTAGGCTCATGGCTCTCCAGCGATTTATATAGTTAACAACGAGTTCACCTTTTCGTTGTTTAGTGTTGGTGAGCTCGAACATGCTAACGGTTCGTCTAGTGCTGTAGAAGCGATTCAAAAACTCTCTTTCGAGTTCCTCCCAACTGTCTATTGACTCAGGTTCTAGATCAGTGTACCAGTCAAACGCATTTCCTTTAAGTGTTCGAACGAACTGTTTGACTAGTAGGTCCCCTCGAGTACCAGCGTTCTCACATGTCTCAACGAAGTGGGCAATATGTTGTTTAGGATTGCCCTTTCCATCAAACTGTTGAAATTTTGGTGGCTGATACCCGATTGGCGTTCTCAAGTTATCAATCCTCTTAGTATAAGGTTTGGAATACAAGAGGGATTCTTGAGTAGGTCCACCGTACTGAGCTCTGATACAGTTTGTGATCATATCTTGGAGCTGTTGGATGGATAGTGAAGCGATCGAAGCAGAACACTGTGGTTGATCATCTTGCACTATAGTCTTTCCTTTGTCGTGATTTTTTACGACTTGGGTTTGACTTGATTCGGCGATATGTTGGTTCTCAATTTGGCTCTTTAGTTGCTCGATTTGAGAATCTTTTTCTTCAATCGCCTTCATCAAGGTGTCGATATGCTCCTGCATCTCAGTCATTCTTTCTTCCATAGTTCTTGTCTCAGTCATCATGACAGTCACTACGTCAGAATCAGGTTCAAACAGAGGGTTATACTTAACAAGAAATTTGTCATTAGGATATGCCCCCTGCAAGGTTGTTTCTTGGCCTACAACGATAGAAGTTGTATCTTCTTGCAACGTCAGTTCGTTGAAGCAACAATGAGTAGTAGAACCTATGTAAGACTTGTTCATGACAGAGACCATTGAGGAAGTCTTGAACGACATGTTTACACTTGTGTTTTGAGATAAGAGAGAGAGAGATGAGAGGTAGAGATGGTCCCACTGGGCGTGCCAATTTGTTCACATGTAACTTCGAAGATGGAGACACGTGGAATAAATAATATATTGTATTAATGTTGTATGCGTGTGGGTATACAATCTCTAACTTTAATCCTCTGATTCTCTCTCTTATGTGTGTGGGTGTGTTTCACTCGAGGGCTGGAACGCTTGATCTCGAGTCTGAAGCTTCAATGGATTCTTGGAGCTTGAAGTCTTCCAGTCTTGAAGGAGTCTTCAATCTTCAAGAAGTGTTGATGTCCTGAAGAGTCTTTGATCTTCAAGGAGTGTTGAAGTCTTGAAGAGTGTTGGGTCTTCAAGAAGTGTTGAAGTCTTGAGGAGTGTTTGGTCTTCAAGAAGTGTTCAACACTTGCACTTATGGATTGCAGAGAGTCTTCGGTCTTCCGACTTGGTGGAGTCTCTCTGAATTCTCTGGTTCTGCTTGAGAGCTTTGAAACTCTGAACTCTTGTCTTTGTGAGAGTGTAGAATCTCTGAACCCTTGAAATGGAGGAGAACCCCTCTATTTATAGAGTTCTCGCTGGATGGGCCCTGATGACTTTTGGGCCTAACAACTTGGGCTTGGGCTTTTATTGGGCTTGGGTCTGGTTTATATTTGATCCAAAACCATATGACCCAAACATTTAAAAGACCCAAATTTGATCCAATTAACTATTTTCTTTAATTAATTGGTCAAATCAATTAATCTGATCAAAATAATTTATTTTTAATTAATTGATCAAATGGACATTTGGCCCTAAAAATTTATAATTGGCCAACTTTGTCTTTAAATTAATTTTGGGACACATGTCAATTTATAATTGGTCCCAAATTTAATTAATTATAATTTTGTCATTAATTTTAAATAATGACGTGGCAATTTGTCATTGGCCAAAATTTCTCCTCCAACAGCAGCATATACAAGGCGCAAGAATTCCAAGAAACCATCATTATGTTCACTATGGTCAAGAAAACCAAGAAATTAAGATGAAGGTGGATCTTCCTAGCTTTAGTGGGAGGATGGACGTCGAAAAATTCTTGGATTGGATCAAGAAAGTTGAGAGTTTTTTTGAGTATGCTAATACACCCGAAGACAAAAAGGTCAAATTGGTTGCATTCAAGTTGCAAAGTGGTGCATCGGCATGGTGGGATCAACTTCAAAATAATCGGCGGTACTATGGGAAGCAACCCATTAAAAAATGGCATAAGATGCTACGCCTAATAAAGAAATGTTTTCTGCCAATCAACTATGAACAAATCTTGTACAATCAATATCAACTATGTAAACAAGGTGGTCGATCGGTTCTTGATTACACTGAAGATTTTCACCGATTGGGGGCTAGAAACAACCTACCTGAGACCGAACAACAAAAAAATTCAAGATTTGTGAATGACCTTCATGATGATATCAAAGAGGTAGTCAATCTACATTCGCTAGCTTATCTTACTGATGTCATCTCTCTTGCAACAAAGATTGAGGAAAATGAAGAAGAGAAACAAATCAAGACATACCAAAGGAGAAGCAATTGGGCTAAACAAGAACAACAACCTTAAAAAAGAAACATGTTGGACACTACAAAGAACTTTCAACAAGGATCTTCATCCAATTCTTCAGCACAAGGCAAGAAGGATGAAATTCTGTCCAAGAACCATTCAGGCAAAGGTTTGGAAGGTAATTTTTCTAAAAAGACTACTAATCCATATAATCGCCCTACTCTTGGAAAATGTTTTAGATGTGGACAGCAAGGGCACTGATGTGCAATTTGCTAACCTCAAGTGTACGGGTCAAGTAATAATATAGTGAATATGAAATTCGAATGTCGTCCTCTGGATTGGTGTCTAGTCAATTTTAATTACCGGAAATACTCTTGGCCAATTTTATTTAGGGAAACTAATTTAGTGAGAATGCAAGTAAATCAACCACGAAATAATTCAAATAATGACAATCTAATGGAAAGCAATGGTCTTAGGGATTTGATTTCACCAATTGGGATTATGGATTAATTAACGGATTAGCACATGCTATGATTCATAAATCTTGGTAAACTAAAATCACACATATCTCTCCCGAGCATACATGATTCTCTCATATGCAATTGAAGCCGATATCCCTATCTAAATTCAATAAACATACAAGGCAATAAGGATAACCTTTTTAACAATTTCTAGAATTAACCATAATCTCCTGATTTCTAGCTAAATCCTAGTTATGCATATTGATTTCTAAATTAAATCCTCTCTCCCGAGTTAGATTCAAGCATAAACATCAATCAATTTTTGGCCGGTAAATTGAAAGCATTAAGGAAACAAATATGCATAAATGATATCAATAGCATAAAACCGTAAAATTAGTCCATAACGTGCCCAACGGCTACATCAATCCCTAAGAGTCAAGACCTAGCTAATCATACAACGCGTTACAATATAACTATGATCTAAAACAAACATAAACACTAACTAAAGTGAGGGAAAGAAGAATAGAACTCTATGTAGGCCGAGACCGAACGTCCCCGTCACGATCCTCACGAACAATGGGTTGATTTCCACTTTGCTCCACTTTGTTCCGCCTCAATCCTCTATTTTCTGCTCTGTTTTACGCCCCAAGGTGTCCAAAAAGAAGTCCCCATTCAGCCCTAATCATAAATTATTTATAGGAAAAATTTTGTGTCTTAGCGTCTCGACGCTGTCGCCTTATCGCAGATTCTGTAAAGGAAAATTCACACAGCGTCGAGATGCTATGTTCGCACCTAATCAGAAAAGGAATGCTAGCGTCGAGACGCTCAAGGGCTGGAGTCGCGACGCTAGCCTGCGGTTGACCATAAGTTGACTTTTTCTTCTTTGATTCTCTTCGGTTCTTTTGCATCTTTTCACGTCCCGAACACCCGATTGACTCAAATTCCACGCTTAAGCTCTAATCAATACTTTCCTACAAAATAAACAATTAAGTGCAATAAAATGGCCAATATATCATAAAAGACTAGCTAAATTGATTAGGGAAAACTAGCTAGCTATGCTCGCTATCAGGCACCTCTCAAATGAGTGTCCACAACGCCGAAACCTAACCATTTGCGAGGAGGACAATGAGGAAAACTCTAATGATTTCGAAGGTGGGAATGACTATGAATATGCCAATCCTGATTCGGAAGGAGATCAACTATCATGCATCATTCAAAAGATCCTCCTTACACCCAAGACCGAGATAAATCCTCAAAGAAACAAGCTGTTTCGCACAAGATGCACGGTCAATGGTAAGATTTGTCAAGTAATTATTGATAGTGGTAGTACTGAGAACTTAGTTTCTAAAAAACTTGTGCATGCTTTAAATCTAAAAACAGAACCCCACCCCAATCCCTACAAGGTAAGCTGGATCCAAAAAGGGGGTGAGAAACATATTTCATATATTTGTATTGTATCATTTTCCATAGGACAACATTATAAAGACCATATTGTGTGTGATGTGTTGGAAATGGATGCATGTCATATCTTATTAGGTAGACCTTGGCAGTTTGATAACCAAGCCCTACATAGAGGTCGTGATAATACCTACACTTTTGAATGGATGGGAAAACCAGTGGTCCTTTTACCTTTGGGAAACGTTGAGGATAAAAAAAAAAAGCACCATGAGGGAACATCTAAAAAACAACTTTTTACCATAACTTCTGGGAAAGATATTATGCCTAAACATAAAGAAAGTTTAGTTGTTTTTCTTGTTAAAGGAGAGGTTGAAAACCAAGAAACACAAAATCTGTCCACCCAAATCAGTGAGCTTTTAGCCAAATTTCCAGAAATTTCAACTTCCCCTTCTACCCTCCTACCCTTAAAGAACATCCAACACCAAATCAACCTTGTACCCGACAGCTCTCTACCAAATCTTCCACACTATCGCATGAGTCCTAAGGAATATCAAATATTACATGAACAAATCCAAGAATTACTTGACAAAGGCCACATTCAACCTAACTTAAGTCCTTGTGCCGTACCCACCCTTTTAGCTCCTAAGAAAGATGGTACTTGGCGGTTATGTGTTGATAGTAGAGCCATAAACAAAATAACCGTTAAATATCGCTTCCCCATTCCTCGTTTAACCGACCTTTTAGACCAACTTGGGGGAGCCTCTATATTTTCTAAAATAGATCTAAAAAGTGGCTACCACCAAATTAGAATTAAACCCGGGGATGAATGGAAAACGACTTTTGAAACAAATGAAGGCCTTTTTGAGTGGTTGGTAATGTCGTTTGGATTGTCTAATGCTCCAAGCACTTTCATGCGACTTATGAATCAAGTTCTATTACCTTACATGAATAAGTTTGTGGTGGTTTACTTTGATGATATACTTATTTATAGTCATTCTAAAGATGAACATCTTGATCACCTTCATCAAATATTCTCTGTTTTACACACTAATCAATTGTTTATTAACCTAAAGAAGTGCATTTTCATGTCCACAACAATTAATTTTTTAGGTTCTCAAGGGGTGGCAGTGGATCCTCGTAAAATTACAGCCATACAAAATTGGCCTACACCAAATAACATCAAAGCTTTACAATCTTTCCTAGGTCTAGCATCTTTTTACCGTAAATTTATAAGAGATTTCAGCACTGTGGCAACACCCCTAACTAATTGTTTGAAAAAAGGAAACTTTGCTTGGGAAAAAGAGCAAGACAGTAGCTTCACTAAACTTAAAACCCTTTTAGCCTCCACTCCGGTTCTAGCCCTCCCCAACTATCAAAAACCCTTTGAGGTCTCGGTGGATGCTTCGGGAGTTGGTATTGGAGCTGTCCTTAGTCAAGAAGGCCACCCTATTGAGTTGTTGAGTGAGAAATTGAGCCCTGCTCGCCAAAAGTGGAACACTTATGAGCAGGAATTATATTCTTTGGTTCATGCCCTTAAATAATGGGAGCATTATTTGTTAGCATTCTTTGGTTCATGCCCTTATTTCATTTCTTCAGGTAAGTTGTAGAGTGTTCGAAAATGAAGAATTTGATGTGTATTTCATTAATTTTGGTTAAGTATTGAGAAGGTTATGGGTGTTGGAAGTTAGGGTATAGAATCTGGAAAATCTGGGAAGTAGAATGTGAATGCCATTCTTAAGCCAATTGTTTACAAATTTATGAGCATGGAAAGAAAAAGCTATCTATGGTTCTAATGCTCGGTTTTGGTTATTTGACAGGCCAAGAGGAAATAGGTCGAGTCTACAAACCGGGGAACTAGATAAGACTGTGAGTGACAAAATGAATTTCGAAAATGTTCTTAAACGGTTGTTCATGATTATATGTTTTACATGCTTTTCTATGAATGATACATGGTTTTTGTGAACGGTTTCAAACATGAGTTTTGAGCTTAGATTTTCTAATAAGGTTTATATACGAGCACGTGGCTAATGGCTTTATGAAAAGTAGTTGAAACGATATCTTTTAAAGTAAAGCATGTGTTAGCAAATATTGTTTAATGATTTAAAGTTTTTCACGAGCAAGCTGAGTAAGCTTGAGTTTTACGAAAGATAACGATAAGCAGACATGTTTTAATGTTTTCATGTGATTTCTGAGATTTCTATTGACTACATGACTGAGATATTGAGCCCGAGGCTATATGGTACCGTGTGCACACAGGTTATGTTCCGTTGTTGACGTTGAGTGTACTCCGTGACAACGATGCTGTCGTGAGTGCTGGGCGGGCCCCACTACGACAAAGACGATGGGAGTGCTGAGCGGGCCCCACTACATCGTAGGACTAGTAACGTTGGTTGTACTAGGCGTGCCCTACACAACGTAGATCGGTCATGTTAGTTAAAACGTTTGATGTATTTGATATGCCTTGCTAGATTTTTATTGACGAACTTGCGAGATATTTTAGAAAACCTTTTCCATTACACGTTTATGTTAAACGCTTTGATTGAGCATATCTATACGTTTAAAGGTTTATCACGTGTTTTTTACTTCCGGATTTAGAGTTTTAAAGTTAGTCACTCACTGGGCTTCGTAGCTCATTCTTTCAAAATGTTTTTCCACTTTTCAGGTAGAGATCGAGCTCCCGGTGCCTGATACACTGCCAACGTCTGCTGAAAGTTCCCGATCAAGCTTCAGTACGTGGGTGGAGTTGTAAATTGAGTCTGTTCATATTGTAAATGTTTTGTAAGGATTGGATAATATAGTCCTAGAGGTCGTGGTTGTATAAATCCTAGTTGTACATGTCTTTGGTTATGATATCTATACCAGGTTATTTACAAACCGAGATATGTCATGGCGACACCTCGTGTATGTTGATATGTTTTCGGGGTTTCCGTTGTGTTGTGGTTCATATGGAATATTTTATGTCCATGATTAGTATGTTTATCAGGTTCAAAGTTTTAGTAGGGTCAACAGGGATCGTTAGAGGTGATGATGTCTGTTGGCTTCACGTCGTCTTTCGGGCTAAGCTAGAGGTGGTCCGGGAGGGGGTGTGACAGGTGTCCTATGCAAAGAGTTTGCATAGAGATCAGACTAGGAGATAAGTCAATTTCACTTTACAACACCGTTTACTGTTGAAACTGAACATCTCATACAATTAACCTAGGTAACTCGATCTTAATTATCCTGAGCTAACTATGAACTCCTGTTTATTTAGGATTATCCTTTGATTTGCATGGGTGAGAGTGGCCAAACATCGCCGACTCAACAAGCCTACCATTTTGGGGACAAGACTGAATGGATAGTTGGGGACATAGCTTTGCAAGATGGAATTCACTACTACCCGTTTTAGGGTTAGTAAAGGTTGTTCTCTTAAGTGCTGACTCCGAGTCTTGAATAAAGGGGCCCCACCCTCTCATAACCTTGAGAGGGACTTGGTTCAGTGATTGTATCGCGAACTAGTTGTTCATTAGAGGATGAGTGGAACTTAAGGAACAAGATGTAACTATTGGGGTAAAACGTACATTTGACCTATCTGTAGTTACGAACAACCGGTGAAGGGTCGACTTACTAATCATGGTTATCTAAAGTGGACAAGAAATATATCTACAGTGAGGGGAGTTCAGCTACGGGCCATAGTGGAGTGTCCCGGAAGCTAACGAACGATGAATGACTAGATTAATGAGATTAACCGATTATCATCATTTCGTTGGAGCCCATGATCTGTAGGTCCATTAGGTCCATTTACTAGTTCAATAATAGGAATAAAACTTGGAACAATATGATAGTTTAATATTTGAAACGTTCAAATTCGGAAAAGGATACAAAAGTCGCTTATATACGATATTTAACGACATATTAGTTTAATTAGGAATTAAACTTAAAATGAGAGTTGGATATATTTAAATATGATTTAAATATTAAACACATGAATAAAGATTCATGTTCGAGAAATTTCGTTGGGAGAAAAACCAAGATTGCACAAGTGGTATTAATTTAATATAAGATATTAAATTAAATGATTTTATTTTAAATTAAATAAGTTTTATTTATATTAAAATAAAATTATAATTAAGTGGGATTATTCAGATTTATGGTTTAAATTACAAATTTTGAATTTAAAAGAAATTAAAAAAAGTTGGTAATTTTTGGAGGTGGTGCTTAGTGACTAATCACCTTAGATTAGCCTTCTTGCACCACCTAATCCATGACTCAAATCACTCCCAAATTGCTGTCAATTTTTGGTGCAATTCTTGTGCATGATTTTCCTCTATATATAGAGGATGAGCAGATGAAAATGGGGGGAATTCTTCAACCTAAAATGCTGCCAAAATTCTCCCAAGAACTTCCATATTCATACTTTCAAGTTTACTTATACCCATAAGCTTTCCTTTCCAATTTCTATCAATTGAGGACCCCACAATCCGTTCCAAGGCCTGGGGATAGTAGAGAAGATCTAAGTGGTTGTCTAAAAGCGGTTTGTGTGAATTATAAAGCATCAGATTATACGAATTGGGAGCTATAAGAGGTAGGTACCGTATTACTCTATTTTTGTTCTTATGGACAACATGTCTTCTAGGATTAAATTGATCAAATTGTGTGCCTAAGATCCAAAATTGCTTCTGCATGTGTGATATTAACACCTTCAATTGGTACCAGAGCCTGGTTTGGGCACCCAAATTTGCATTAATTTGATCATGGTGGGTAGCATTTGCATATTGAATTTTTCTGGGTGTTAGAATGGATATATTACGGTTTTGGCAATTTAATTCTCTCAAATTTGTTGAAATAATTTTTAATTGCCTACATGTTTATGAGCATAAATGAGTTAGTATCGAGTTTGTAAAATTTGAGAGTCATTAGAGTCCATTTGGTACTGTAATTGCTCGAAAGAAGAAGAAAAACTCAAGCTGGCCAAAGAACAGCAGGCTGACCAGAGGGGCTGACCATTCGGGCTGACAGATGGTTGACTGGCTGACTGGTTGACCATTCGGTCTGACAAATGGTTGACTGGCTGACTAGCTGACCATTCGGGCTGACCAGACATTGATTTTTTAAGCAGTTTTTTTAATTATTAAATGCAATAATTTAGTTGTTTGCTTGCTTGAATTGCCAAAACCGGTCCATTTTAGTGTGATTTAGTTAATTATGCATGGATGGATGTATGTTTTAATTAAATAGCCAACAATATGCATAAAGCATGTCATTTAGATTTAAAATCCCACCATAGGAAGCATGTTACATGCATTAAATATATTATAATTAAGTTATAATATTAAGATGCATGTTTATGTTTCATGATAGATGCATGTTGAATGAAGTAATTTCGTTTAATCAATCAATAACGAACAAAGCATGCAACATGAAACTTCCTTAGCTCGATTTAAAGTGTTTCAATCGAATAAATGCATGTTATAGGTTAATGTCGTTTTAATTTTTTATAAAACCGACATAGACTTTTAAAATCTATAACTAATATAAAAACATGCTCACTTAGGGTTAAAAGGAACTCAAAGATCAATCGATGCAAAATAGTTTTAGGTTGATAACTTGTAAAGCTAAGGTTACAAGAGAACTCACCCGGTTAGATGCTGTTTAAGGCTGGAGATATTTAAGTTGACGATTTACAGAACACCTCCTACCTGGGCATCAAGCCGGTACTTGAGTTAAGTTAACCCGGTTTTATGAGCATGCGTGAGCGATGTAAGGTTATAATATGATTTTTCCACCTAGACATCGTAGGATAAATCCGTTTATGGACGTATCACTTAGACTTAGGTAATTTTTTAGCCGAATTCTATCTAAGTCAAAATTAAAACCGTAAAAATATAATAGGACACTTTAGTGAGAGGAAAAGTAATAAAAACGAGATATTTAAAATCAAGTTTTTACTCTCGCGTCCCCCTGTGTTCACACCATGAGATGCATGCTCGGCTTTGTGTCGCCCTAGGAGCGGCCTCCCTTCGGAGAGCATTAAGCATGCATCAATACCAAGGTGGATGGGGAAAGTGTTCATAGTAAGTGGGAGAAGGACGCGTGACAACGTATTGTCGACTACGACGAGCGATTACCGCAAGTGCACGAGCCGTCACAAGTAATATAAAACGGTAGGTAATACCGAGTATCGAATCCTCAGGGAGGCGAAACGAAATTTAAGCAAGCAATGATTCTTTGAGCACTAAAAATACTTAGGTGAAATAATATTTAGGGACTAGATCATGCAATCAAAGAAATTTAAAAATCAAAGCAATTAAAGAAAAAATTTGATCAATCGAACAAAAATAAAATATGGAGAAAAAGTTTTTTAAATGGGAAGAGGTGTCTTGAAAATCAATTATTAGCTAAACATTCATTATAATTATCCTATCTCATTGCCCAACTAATTATAATCCTAGAATCTCCGTTAATCACATAGGTTCTCCTATCGGTCACATAGGTTCTCCTGTCAGTCTCCCCTAATTGTAATTAATTCATTTTAACAACCTAAGTGTCCTTAGCGCCATTAAAATAATTAATTATTACACTCTGATTCATTTTAGGAATCTAAGTTTAATCAACTAATCCCGTTGTCACGACGGGCAATTAAACTAGTTGCATGGATTACGATCTATCCTAATTTCTCTCCGTCAAGTTTCCATTAAGAATCAGATCAATACACAATTGGCCAGATTGCCTAAAGCCTAAAACACATCCATACAAATAATTAGGAAAAAGGGCAAGAGACAGGTAATTACAACAACATTTTGACTATAATTTCATTTCAAGACCCCAAATTGGGGTTTAGCTACACATAGCTAAAATATCCACAAAATTTACAATGGAAAGCATAATTAAGAGCATAATAAAAGGAAAGGAATTGACCATCGAAAAACTCCTTCGCTGACGCTCGGAGTCCCACCGAACACTCCTTGAGCCTCCTAGGATGCTCCCCAAAATTCCCCAAAAATTTCCCACTAAAGAAACTCTCAAAAAGGCTGGGAAGCCTTGAGAGAGGCTCCCAAAGGAGCCAAGGAAGCAAGAAAGGAATGGAAGAATATGATGATTGATGGTGAAATGAGGCACCAAGGGGCGCCTTATATAGGCTCGGAAAGGGGGTAGCTTTGCGATGCTATTTGGCACAGCGTCGCGACGCTGTGACGTCATTGACTTGTTGGCCAAGAAATGGACAGCGTCACGACCCTGTCCTTACGGTGTCTCAACGCTAAGCGATTTCTAGAATTTCCTACTGCGATTTTGGGCCTCCACTTCATTTCCTTTGGGCCTTTTTCTTCATAGTTGACCTCTTTTGATTCCCCTTGACCCAAGCATGGAAATTGGGCTTGAATGACTTCATTTTGGGCACTTTTTCCACAAAATCCACAACTTTGCTCCTAAAGACCAAATGACAAAATACATTAAATATTTTCAATAAAAACACAATTAAAACACAAAAAAAGCCTAATAAATTGGGACTAAAATAACGACATTTCTGCTCGCTATCACACCCCCAAACTTAAGCTTTTGCTAGTCCCGAGCAAAATAAATTTTAAAGATGCATGAAATGGAATCGCTCAAGCCTCAATGATTTTGGAATTCTTAAGATAGAATGGAAAACATGCAAGTGGAATAAGCAAGCACCGCATACTCTTGAAGAAATCTTAAACTAGTTTGAACTTAAAATTAATGAATAGCATGCTCAAGACTTATCTATTGATTCTTTTACTAACCTAGATTAGTCTTATGGCTTTCTCCATTTGTTTTCCCCCTACACTGGCTAAGAGCCCATAATAGGTCGGAGTTCTTCTACCATGCAAAAAAAAGAAACTAGGGTGCCTGTCATTATTCTTTTTCATGGTGGAGCAAAACTCACAAATGATTTTTCTATTTCCTTTTTCCTTTTCTTTTGCTACTCCCCCAAACTTGCATTTTGATTTCTAATGGTACTAGCTTTCACACTACGGTGCAAGGACCCTTAACCCGAATTATATTCTCTGGTTGGCCTAACTGATCACACCGCATGTAGCTCTTTTTACCCCTAGGCTTTTTCTTTTGTGCAAGCAAAAATTTTCTTTTTCAACAAATTTTTCTTTTTTCTTTTTCTCTCATTTTCTTTTGTTGCTTTTGCTTTTCTCTCAGCAGGATAACATTTTTTTCTACCTAGCTCTTTAGAACAATCAAGCATGAACTTCCTAATATTAGAAACTAAGCCTATTGGGGTGACAACAAACTTTAAAAATCATAATAAGAATCTAGATTTTCAAAGACGTCATTAGATAAGGCTATTGCATGCTTTAGACATCAAAACTAAGTATAAAAAAATTTTAAAATTTCACAATTTCTGCCGTGCTCCCAGATTCCACAACATATAAACCATTTTCTCCCAAAACTTCTAAAATCACATCCTTGGCTATCATGGCTATCTACTCATGCATCCAACAGAATTTAAATATGCTCAACACAGAGAAAGCCTCCACCCCAAACTTAAACTACACATTGTCCCCAATGTTTTAAAAACAGTAAAGCATAAAGAGGGATACTGAGACTTCCCTGAGCTAGGAGCGCTTCAACTTCTTCCTTTGGATCCAGAAAAATGGGATTTTTGGAATTTTTGGATTTGCTAAGGTGATCCTGCAAAACAAAATTGGATCACGAATCAAAGAAAATTATTTACCGCAAAAACAACTACCTAAACTTTTAATCCTTGGGTTGCCTCCCAAGCAACATTTTCTTTAACGTCTTTAGCTAGACGAGGCTCGACACGCTTACGGAGGCTCGAAATAAAAGTTTTCATCATCCTCCGGGCCCTGCAAAAAATCACGCACCGAATTGCACACTGCAAACAGGGGAGAAAAAAAACTTTCCCCTGGCCCATCTTCACTAAAAAGATTGTTATAATAACATTCCAGAAAATAAGTAGCCACATCAAATCTCTTTTCTAAATCTCTATTCACAAAGCAATTGTTAACAGAGTCATCAAGCGTTATGATATCTACTGGTCTGGGATCTAAAGGTGGCCTATCAATCATGCCAGTCCATTCATCAGATTCAATATCTACATGCTCCGTAAATTCCTCAGACTCAGAATTAAAAAATGATTCAACTAAGCTGTCATATGACTCACTATCAGAAGAATTAAAGAATTCAAGTATTTCCGGATCAGATTCTATACTATGCACAGATTCGAGTTCCTCTGGGTCAGATTCTATGCTATCTACATCATTAGGACACAAATCAAAGTTATTCACATTTTCAGGGTCCATGCATTCAGGAATATCAAGATTAGACTCGAAAGATTTAGTATTATCATGATCAAACTCAAAATTATCTATCAGGTAATCTTTTCTTTGCAATTCATGCTCATCCTCAATGTCAGGCAAATCAATATCATCATCAAAATCATCGATTTCAGGCAAATCCAATTCATTCTCAAAAGAAGGTAAATCATCAACTGTAGATTTTTCATTCTCACAAGCAGGCAAGTCTAATTCATTTTCAAAGTCAGGAAATTCTAAATCATTCTCAAACAGAGGGTCATCAAAATATGCATTATGATCAAAATCCTCATCATCCATAAGCACTTCTCCTAAGCCTAGGCCAAGATTATACTCTACCTCTTCATCATCGTCAGTCAAGTATTCAGGACCAATAGAAAAACAAGTATGCAAACTACATACTGACTCATCTTGGCCAAAAATACTAAACATGACTTTTTCATCATCAATGTTCAGGGTAAGCTTACCTGTTTGCACACTAATCTCAGCCTTAGCAGTCGCTAAGAAGGGTCTGCCTAGAATAATGGGCACCTCTCTGTCCTCCTGGATGTCCAGTACCGCAAAGTCTATAGGGAAGATACATTTGTTGACTTTTACCAGTACGTCCTCCACAACACCCATCAAGTGGGTAATCGATCTATCAGCAAGCTGGAGAGTGACGTCGATGTCCTTCATTCCTGTTAAACCAATCTTCCTGTAAACAGAATTGGGCATTAAATTTATACTAGCGCCTAAATCACATAAGGCCCTATTGAAAGATACTTCTCCTATGATGCAGGGAATAGTAAAACTCCCTGGGTCCTTCTGTTTAGAAGGCATTTTTCCAGAAATGATGGTACTACTACTTTCAGACAATTTAAAAACTTCTTTTTTCAAACTTCTCTTCCTAGAAAGCATTTCCTTCATGAATTTCCCATAATTAGGCATGTTATACAAAACATCTACTAAGGGAATATTCACAGACAATTTCTTAAACATTTTTAGGAGTTTCTGAAACTGCTTATCTAATTTAACATTTTTAAAGCATTGAGGAAAAGGTAACTCCCTGTAGTCAAAGGTTGGACATTCGCCCCTCCGCTTAGGCGGGCTAATGTGCGAGCCTCTGTCATGATGGTTGCATGGAACCACTTCTTCCTCATTCAGTTTCTCTTTATGCCTGTCATCCTACTTTTCGTCTTCTTTTCTTCCTGCAAAATTGTTAGAAACACCACAATTAAAATCAATAGAGTTAGGAGGATGTTGGGACCTTTCAGAGGAGGCTTTTTGTGCCTCAGCCCTTTCATCTTCATCCTTGCTTTTTTCTTCTTCCTTCTTCTATTCTGAATTGATCTCCAGCTTCCTACCACTTCTTAGTGTCACCATCTTGCACTGCTCTCTTGGGTTATGTTCAGTGTTGCTTGGAAATTTTCCCTTCTGAAGGGCATTCACCGCTGAAGCGATCTGTCCTATTTGAACTTCCATATTTTTCAGAGCTGTGTCGTGGTTATTAACTACCGTCTGGAGATTAACGTTCAACACTTCCGTTCGTCTACAAAACATTCTTCGTGTTTGAGTAGGAGAAGTTCTCGTGATTGCGTAGACTGGGGTGATAGAAGTTCGGTACTCCTTGAGTAAATGGTCTGTTCCTACATACTGGACTTCTTCCACATCTTGACCTTCCTTCTTTGAATAACCTTCAGGTAAGGTGGAAATGGATGTGACTAGGGGTGTTCATCGGTCGGTCGAAGTCGGTTTTGGGCTAAAACCGACACCGACCACCGAAAAATCGGTCGGTCGATTTTCGTTGTTGTCGGTTTTCTAGAGGTTCATGACTCCGATCGACTGAACTCACGGTCGGTCGGTCGGTTTTTGTCAGTTTTGTAGTTCCGATGAAATTAAAAAAAAACGAAAATAAAGAAAAAAATGAGAGAAACATGAAGAAAAGAAAAGAAAAAAGGGGAAGGGAGAAGAAATCCAACAATGAGATGGAGAAGAGAAAGAATGAGAGAGAAGGAATAAGAAAAAAAAAAGAGATGTAGAAGAAAAACAAACTAAATTAAAAAACATGAGAAATTAAGAAAAAAAAAAGAAAAGAAATAGAGATGGAGAAGACGAAGATGGCGGACCGGCGGTGACGGTGGCGGTGCAGTAGCTGTAGACGACGGTGGGAGGTGGAAAGTTGAGAGAAGAGAAAAAATGAGAAGGAATGAAGAGAGGGGAAAGAAGAGAGAAGGAGATGATGCATTGGGAAGAGAAGAGAGAAGGACATGATGACATAGGGAAAAGAAGAGAGAAAGTGATGATGGCATTGGGAAGAGAAAACGTGGGAGGGAAGTGAAAGGAGAGAGATAAAGATAAAAAAATAATTCTTTTTTAAAACCAAGGTGGTTTTGAAAAAACCATGGGCACCAAAACCACCTATCATTAATGCAATCTGAAAATTTAATAACGAAAATTCGTTTTTTCCTTCCCTCCCATATATTTCGGTCGGTCGGTCGAAAATTTTGAATTTTTTTCTCCGATCGACCAACCGAACGGTTTTTTGAAATAAAAAACCGACTCTGACCGACATGCCCTCTAAACCGACCCACCGACGTCGGTTCGGTCGGTTTTGGGCGGTCGGGTCGGTTTTTGGGGTTATGTTGAACACCCCTAGATGTGACCACCTCAGACGAAGTCAGCTTGTTCAAGACGTTGGTCAAAGATGCCATCTGTGCCTTCAACGAACTCGACTCATCTAATTCATAAATTCCAGCCTTCTTAGAAATTGCTCCCCTCTCGGTCGGCCACTGATAACTGGTTGCCGCCATTTCCTCAAGCAGATCTTTGGCTTCTGTTACTGTCTTGGAAAGAAAACTTCCTCCAGCTGATGTGTCTAGAACTATCTTGGTGGAGGGATTCAATCCATTGTAAAACAACTGCACTTGGAGCCAATCCAGATATCCATGTTGGGGGCACCGCCTAAGCATCTCCTTGTATCTCTCACATGCCTCATACAACTGCTCCTCATCAAGCTGCCTAAACGTTCCAATTTCAATCCGGAGTTTGGTAGTCTTGGCAGGCGGGAAAAATTTCGTCAGAAAAGCCTGGGCAAGCTCGTCCCATGTACTAATACTGCCCCGTCTCGATTGCTTCGAGCCAATCCTTTGCCTTGTCTTGTAGAGAAAATGGGAACAACCTCAATCTTATAGCGTTGGTCGGAACTCCGTTCATTTTTACCGTCCCACATATTTCCAAGAATGATCGCAGATGTGAGTGTGGGTCCTCAGAAGGATGTCCCTTAAAAAAGTTATCATGCGCCATCTGAATCAATCCTGTCTTTAACTCAAAATTGGTAGCTTGGGTCGGGGCGTAAACAATTCCGAAATTTTCGGTGGGAAGAACTAGCTGTAGAAAGTCTCTCATTGCCTTGGGAGCTTCATCTTGATGGACCATTGCTTCTGCTAATCTTTTCTCTCTATGAATGGTTCAAAGAGTCCTGTCAATTTCAAGATCTAGTGAAAACAAATTAACCACCTTGTTGCTTCGCACACAATACTCCCAATCAATCAAAAGAACCAAACAAAAAAACAAATAAAATGATATTCACAATTTGATTCTAGAAAAATATTTACACCTAAATTACTATTTATCCATTTCTTTTCGATGTCAAGAAAAATTGATTTGCTTAAAAATCAAGCCTCCCCGGCAACGGCGCCAAAAACTTGTTATTGACTACGACGAGCGATTACCGCAAGTGCACAGGTCATCACAAGTAATATAAAACGGTAGGTAATACCTGTTGGGTTTTATGCCCTAAAACTCGTAGATAGTGAATGTAACCGTTGACCGGATATTAATGAAATAATATTGAAATATTTTTCCATTAATTGTTATTAGTTATTTTATATATGTCTTTGCCTAATAATAACCCTAATCCAATAAACTAGACATCCAAGGCTGTAATATGAGTCTTGAACTATATGTAGCGACATATGGGATCATTGTTCAAGAAACAGCCTAAAGGGTCTATAGTATAGGGATAAGACTGGGTGCCTTATCCTGGTGACACTATGGATACGACCCACTTTGTATTTGATACAAACGCTGCGATCCAACGCGTTCGTGTAGGAGACATGCGAGTGGGGGTATCCTATGCAATGAGTTTGCATAAGACCGGACCGCGAAATAGTAACCACTGGTTATAACACCGTTAACTAGTTGGTTTTCTATTTCACTAGGACGACCTAGACAACTTAGTCTTAATCCTGAGTTGATTATGGACTCCTGCTCATGAGAGATTGTCCTTTGATTTGTATGGGTGAGAGTGACCAATACGCTGACTCAATAAGCCTACCACTTTGGGGACAAGACCGAATGGGGAGCTGGGAACATAATCGTACAAGATGGAATTCAATCCTTCCCGACTTTAGGGAAGCAGATGAGTGTTCCCTTAAGTGGTTACTCCGAGTCTTGAACAAAGGGCCCTACCCTCTCAATGGCACGAGAGGGTTTTCTGTTTGATGGTTGGACCACAAACAGGTTGTTCATTAGAGGAGAATTGATACTTAAGGAAATAGAGGTAACCCAGGGGTAAAACGGTAATTTGACCCAGCTGGTGTTACGGACACTCGTGAAGGACTAACTAGTCGATATTGGTCTAGATCCGTGGACACAGAAAATATGTCTGTAGTGAGAAGAGTGCAACTGTGAGTCTATAGTGGAATGTACACACAGTTAACGAATATTGATTAATGTGGTTAATGAGTTTCGCCAATTAATCTCACATCGTTGGAGCTTCTGATATGCAGGTCCATTAGGTCCCACTGGTAGCTCGTAAAGTAATTTGAGGCAACTAAGAAATAAAAGTAAATTGAAAATGTTCAATTTATTAAGGGAAATAAATATAATATTTATTGATATATTATTATGAGAGAAATTAATATTTGAAAAGTTCAAATATAAATTTATGGAAGTTTGAAAGAGTTCAAAATAATGAATTAATTAATTTAAGGCCTAAAATGTGTTTGGGCAAATTAATTAATTCTAGGCCGGGAATTAAATATGTGATATTTAATTGGTGGTTAATTAATTAAAGAATTCATTAACCGGGAATTAATCAATTATGGAAATATTTAATCACTTAAGGAAGTGATTAATCATTTATGGAAATGGTCTAATCACTTATGGAAGTAATTAGTCATTTGTGGAAAAGATTAATAAATTATGGAATTGATTGATCATGATTGATTAATTAAGGAATAAGATTGAATCAATTATGGAAAAGATTGATTTAATTGAATATTTTATTCATGGCCTCTCTTCTATAAATAGAACACTAGACCTAATTGGTCATGACACTTGACACTCTTGAAAGACAAGACCTAGAATTCTCTCTAGCCTCCCTCTTAGAGAAAGACTCCCACAAGTATTTTGCCTCCTAGACTCAGAGACATACCGGTGTAACCTCTGTGGTGATTGTGTCAATCAAAGAAGAATTTCCAGCGAAGAAAACCTTAAAGCGGCTGCTGCGTTTTCGTTCGTGGAGCGTCGTTGGCGAAGAACGGTAAGTCTACAACGGAGGTTTGTAACGGTTCTTCCTCTTTTCTTTAGAAAAGTTTTAAAAATAAATTTAGATTTATTTTAGCATGTTTAAACCGATTTTACAGCGGCTTTAAAGTTTGTTTAAAGTTTTGTTTGAGTTATCGTAACGGTATTTTAATGTTAATTAATATACGGCGTAAGGTCCAATCGATGCGCTTCCGCTGCGTGGGGACTTTTATTCCCTTCAATCGGCATCAGAGCCATCGCTGTCCCTATTAATTAATTTTAAAAGTTGCGATAGGCTCTAATAGGTGGGATTTATGCATAATGTATGTTCGGTTTGCATTGAACTGTTTGGGTTAATTTTATGGCCATCGCTGTCCCTATTACGTGATTTTGATCACGTAAGGCCCGGTGTTTCGGGTATTTTATGTAAAATCGAGTCCTATGTAAGTCCGGGTCTAGAATAGGTTTTTATGAGATGAAAATCGGAGCAATCGCCGCTGAAATCGGGGCCAAAATCGGAGAATCGATGCTGCTGCCGCCCAGATTCTGCCTCCAGACGCAACAGCGTCGGACGCTTCTTCAACAGCGTCTCGACGCTGTCTCGATACCGAAGGCGCTCGGTAAGGAAAGCACACAGCGTCGGGACGCTACCTCAACAGCGTCTCGACGCTGTCTCGATTACGCAGGCGCCAGATAAGGAAAACGCACAACGTCGGGACGCTATCAACACAGCGTCTCGATGCTGTCACGATGGAGGCGCGACCTAGGGTTTCAACAGGCGCGGTTCAAGGCGTGACCGGTCCGGTTCGGACCGGTTCGGCTGGGCTGGGACCTATTTGGTCCGGTTCAGCCAATTTTTGGCATGGTTTGTGATTTTGGAGGCCGGTTCGAGGTGGTTCGGGGCGGTTCGTGCTGTCTAGACCAATTCCGGAGCTGTACATGGATTTTTTAGGATAGAATTTAGCTAAATTAATGTAATTTAATGCTTTATTTTATCCTAGGGGCCAAAATTAACCGGTTCAATTGCTATTTATATGCTTTATGGATGTCATATAGAATATTTAATCCCACCTTAGGTTATAAATATGCTCATGCATTTTTTATATATTATAAATTATTATAATGTATGTTTAAATGCATGAATTTGTTTTCATATTTTTTAATATAAGTATTAATTATATGAAAATTGGAAAGCATGAAGCATGTCATTACTTAAATTAAATATAAATAGTTATGTTTAAAGTGATGAATGAAGCATGCTTGATTGATTTTCTTGATTGGCTTATAATTGTTATAATAAAAGAAAATAAAAAATTGCATGAAACATGAAACATCCATAGTTAATAATATAATTGTTATATTATTCATGCAATTAGTGTGGTTTAATTATTTAATTTGAATGAGATTGTTGAATGAATTAAACCCTAGATTCTTGATTATAGGATTAATCATTAAAATTTGAAATAGTTCTTTAATATTAATGATTAGAAACCGTCAATCTATAATCAAGATTTGCATGCAAACATAAGATCATAGGATGAATTGGATTAATTTTAAATTGTTTAAAATTAATTAGACCTAGATAAGTTTCTAATAGGATTAGAATCTTTTCTTACTTAGTTTTTTAAAAATAGTTTTAATTGACTAAGTAGGAAAAACATTGCTATGATTATAAGGGAACTCCACCGGTAATGTTCTGTCTAAGGCTGGGGGTATTTAAGTTGACGGTTTACGGAACACCTCCTACCTGGGAACTGACCTGGAATACCGGAGTTGAATTAATCATAGTTAAATGTTAGCATGCAATGTCACTAGGTTTATTAAAAGTGTTTAATGCACCTAGATCTTTAGAGTAAAGACCTTACATTACTGAGGTTATAAGGGAACTCTCTCGGTAAAGTTCTGTCTAAGGCTGGGGGTATTTAAATTGACGGTTTACGGAACACCTCCTACCTGGGAACTGACCCGAACATTGAGTTGAATTAACCATAGTAATGTTGACTTGCAATATTGGGTTTATTAAAAGAAGTTTAATTCACCCAAAAGATTGTAGTTGAATCCTTTCCATAATTGTTATAATAGGATCAAACTTAGATAGATTTACTTAGCCGAATACTATCTAAGTTAAATAACCCTAAATTAACCTTAGGACATTTTCAGTGGGAGGAAAGTTACAAAACGAGATTTAAATCAAGTTTTGCTCCTACGTCCCTATATTCACAACGTGAGATTCATGCTCGACTTCGAGTCGCCTTAGGAGCGGCCTCCCTTTGGAAAGTGTTTGCATGGATCAATATCAAGGTGAATGGGAAAAATGTCTAGAGTAAGTGGGAGCGGGACACGTGTCAACGTATCCCTCGGTCTCCGCCCATAGTTCACACCGTGAGAGTCCTATGATCCGCTTGCAGGTTGTCCTGGCGCAACCATCCCTTCGGAGGGCCTGGTCATAGGATTCGGAACATCGTGAACTCCTGAAAGGGATAGGAGCTCTTAGGCTAATCACCAACAGTTGTCTTTCCCTTCGGTAGCCTGTTGGTGCGTGCCTCTGAGATCTGAAAGTGGGAGGGTTACACTTACGAGGATGAGTTAAAAGTGTTAACAAATCCTTGACCGAACAACGGTGGCTAATGTCTATAGGAATATGAGTTATTCTGGAATTAGAATTAGCTGAGAGGTGTCTCATTTCAAAGGAGGAGTGCCTGATCACCCTTCGGTGGCTGACATTCTAAACCTCTGAAGCGTCGTTGCAAAACTAAATCGATAGTTTTAGGGTTCTGTGATTATCTGTTTTGCTAAATTGATTGGATTGTGTGCAATTGTTTGCTTGTATGATGGGTTAAGGCAAAGATAACTAATACGGTCATTGTTTGTTTAAATTTCAGCAATGTCTTCCTCAATTGTCTCTCTGCTTAAAAATGAGAAATTAACCGGTGAAAATTATGCTACGTGGAAGTCGAACCTGAATACGATTCTTGTTGTCGATGATCTGCGGTTCGTCTTAACGGAGGATTGTCCTCCAGCCCCTGCTCGTAATGCATCCCAGGTAGTTAAGGATGCTTATGACCGCTGGACAAAGGCCAATGATAAGACTCGCGTCTATATCTTAGCCAGCTTATCTGAAGTTTTGGCTAAAAGGCATGAGAGCATGGTAACAGCGAGGGAGATTATGAACTCTCTCCAGGAGATGTTTGGACAACCGTCCTACCAACTCCACCATGACGCTCTCAAATACGTTTATAGCTGTCGCATGAAAGAGGGCACGTCTGTTCGGGAGCATGTCCTGGATATGATGGTCCAATTCAACGTGGCAGAGGCAAACGGGGCGGTCATAGATGAGCGTAGTCAGGTTGCATTCATCTTAGAATCTCTTCCGAAGAGTTTTCTACAGTTTCGAAGCAATGCAATGATGAATAAAATAACATTCAACCTGACTTGCCTCCTGAATGAGCTACAACTCTATCAGTCTCTTCTTAAGAACAAGGGACAGATAGAAGGAGAGGCAAACGTTGTCCACTCTAAAAGAAAGTTCGAGAAGGGTTCATCCTCTGGAACTAAATCTGTAGCCACTTTTTCAAAGAAAACTCAGAAGAAGAAAGGAAACATGGGGAAAGCTCCCAGCACTGCTGCTAAAAGCAAGGGAAAAGCCAAAGCTATGGCAGACAAGGGCAAGTGTTTCCACTGCAATGTAGATGGACATTGGAAGAGAAACTGCCCAAAGTACCTTGCTGAGAAAAAGAAGGAAAAGGAAGGTAAATTTGATTTACTTGTTTTAGAAACATGCCTGGTAGAACATGATGAGTTTACCTGGATACTTGATTCAGGAGCAACTAATCATGTTTGCTCTTCTTTTCAGGAAAATAGTTCCTTTCGGCAGTTGAACGATGGGGAAATGACACTCAGGGTCGGAACGGGAGAAGTCATTTCAGCTAAAGCAGTGGGAGCTGCAAAGTTATTTTTTAGAAATAGATTCTTACTTTTAGAAAGTTTGTTAATCGTTCCCAAGATTAAGAGGAACTTAATCTCTATTTCATGTTTGATTGAACAATCGTATACAGTTACTTTTGATATGAATGAAGCGTTCATTTATAAAAATGGTGTACTTATTTGTTCAGCCAAATTGGAAAATAACTTGTACGTTTTAAGACCAGCCGAAAACAAAGCACTTTTAAATCACAAATTATTTAAAACTGCTGAAACTCAAAGAAAAATGCAAAAGATTTCTCCATCAAGTAACAATACTCATCTTTGGCATCTTAGACTTGGTCATATAAACATCGATAGGATCGGTCGTTTGGTAAAGAATGGACTTCTAAGCAAGTTAGAAGATGATTCACTACCACCTTGTGAATCTTGTCTCGAGGGAAAAATGACCAAGAGACCCTTTACTGGAAAAGGTTACAGAGCCAAAGAACCCTTAGAGTTAATACATTCGAATCTGTGTGGTCCAATGAATGTAAAAGCTCGAGGAGGGTGCAAATATTTCATCTCATTTATAGATGATTATTCAAGATATGGTTACTTGTACCTAATGGGACATAAGTCTGAAGCCCTTGAAAAGTTTAAGGAGTTTAAGGCTGAAGTTGAAAACCTATTAGGTAAATCTATTAAAGTACTTCGATCTGATCGAGGAGGGGAGTATATGGATCAAAGATTCTAGGATTATATAATAGAATCCAATCTCAACTCTCAGCCCCTGGTACACCTCAGCAGAATGGTGTGTCAGAAAGGAGAAATAGAACCTTGTTAGACATGGTTCGATCAATGATGAGCTATGCTCAATTGCCTAGCTCGTTTTGGGGGTACGCAGTAGAGACTGCAGTATACATCTTGAACAATGTTCCCTCGAAAAGTGTTTTGAAACACCTTTCGAATTATGGAAGGGGCGTAAACCTAGTTTGCATCACTTTCGCATCTGGGGTTGTCCAGCACACGTGCTTGTGACAAATCCTAAGAAACTGGAACCTCGTTCAAAACTGTGCCAATTTGTTGGTTACCCTAAAGAAACGAGAGGTGGTTATTTCTATGACCCACAAGAAAATAAGGTGATTGTATCGACAAACGCCACTTTCTTAGAAGAAGACCACATGAGAGATCATAAACCACGCAGCAAAATAATATTAGGAGAAGCTACTGAAGAATCATCAAGAGTTGTTGATGAAGTTGGACCTTCAATAAGGGTTGATGAAGGAACTAGTTCTTCAGATCCATCCCGTCCATCTCAAATGTTGGGAATGCCTCGATGCAGTGGGAGGGTTGTATTACAACCTGACCGCTACTTGGGTTTAACTGAAACTCAGGTTGTCATACCTAATGATGGCATTGAGGATCCATTGTCCTATCGACAAGCAATGAATGACGAAGATAAGGATGAATGGGTCAAAGCCATGAACCTGGAAATGGAGTCAATGTACTCCAATTATGTATGGGAACTTACAGATCTACCAAATGGGGTAAAACTCATAGGGTGCAAATGGATCTATAAGAGAAAAAGAGATGCAGCTGGAAAGGTACAGACCTTCAAAGCTAGACTAGTGGCAAAGGGTTATACCCAAAAGGAAGGGGTTGACTTTGAGGAAACCTTTTCTCCTGTAGCCATGTTAAAGTCCATAGGAATTCTCTTATCCATAACCACATATTATGACTATGAAATATGGCAAATGGACGTCAAGACTGCCTTTCTGAATGGTAATCTTGAAGAGAATATCTTCATGTCTCAACCCGAAGGGTTCATAGGCCAAGGTCAGGAACAAAAGGTTTGTAAGCTCAATCGATCCATTTATGGATTGAAACAAGCATCCAGATCATGGAACATTAGATTTGATACTGCAATCAAATCTTTTGACTTTGACCAAAACGTTGATAAGCCTTGTGTGTACAAGAAAATCAACAAAAGGAAAGTAGCTTTTCTAATACTTTATGTAGACGATATCCTACTCACTGGGAATGATGTAGGATACCTCACTGACATTAAGAAATGACTAGCAACCCAATTCCAAATGAAAGATCTGGGAGAGGCTCAATATGTTCTGGGAATCCAAATCATTAGGGATCGTAAGAACAAAACGCTAGCTCTGTCTCAAGCAACGTATATTGACAAGATGTTGTCTCGATATTCGATGTAAAACTCCAAGAAGGGACTACTACCCTTCAGACATGGGGTACACCTGTCTAAGGAACAGTCTCCTAAGACACCTCAAGAAATTGAGAACATGAGACACATTCCCTACGCCTCAGCTGTGGGCAGCTTAATGTATGCTATGCTCTGCACTAGGCCTGACATATGTTATGCAGTGGGAGTAGTCAGTAGGTATCAGTCTAATCCAGGGTTGGACCACTGGGGAGCGGTTAAGAATATCCTCAAGTATCTTCGGAGAACGAGGGACTACATGCTTGTGTATGGAGCTAAGGATTTGATTCTTACTGGATACACTGACTCTGACTTTCAAGCTGATAAGGATTCAAGGAAATCCACATCAGGGTCAGTATTCACCCTCAATGGAGGAGCAGTAGTATGGAGAAGCATCAAACAAGGATGCATAGCAGACTCAACCATGGAGGCTGAGTATGTAGCAGCTTGCGAAGCAGCTAAGGAGGCAGTATGGCTCAGAAAGTTCTTGACTGATTTGGAAGTGGTTCCGAATATGAACGTGCCCATAACACTATACTATGACAATAGTGGGGCTGTAGCCAACTCAAAAGAACATCGAAGCCACAAACGAGGTAAACACATCGAGAGGAAGTATCACCTGATACGGGAGATTGTGCAACGAGGAGATGTGATCGTCACTAAGATCGCCTCGGAGCACAACATCGCTGATCCATTTACGAAGGCTCTCACGGCTAAAGTGTTTGAGGGTCATCTAGAAGGTCTAGGTCTACGAGATATGTATGCCATCTAATCTAGGGCAAGTGGGAGAAATGTATAATGGGTATAAGGATGCCCTAGTTCATTGTATTAATATACATGACATTTCCAGCTTTAGATTATTGCATTTACATCCCACTAACTAGTGTTTTAGTTCAAGTGGGAGTTTGTTGGGTTTTATGCCCTAAAACTCGTAGATAGTGAATGTAACCGTTGACCGGATATTAATGAAATAATATTGATATATTTTTCCATTAATTGTTATTAGTTATTTTATATATGTCTTTGCCTAATAATAACCCTAATCTAATAAACTAGACATCCAAGGCTGTAATATGAGTCTTGAACTATATGTAGCGACATATGGGATCATTGTTCAAGAAACAGCCTAAAGGGTCTATAGTATAGGGATAAGACTGGGTGCCTTATCCTGGTGACACTATGGATACGACCCACTTTGTATTTGATACAAACGCTGCGATCCAACGCGTTCGTGTAGGAGACATGCGAGTGGGGGTATCCTATGCAATGAGTTTGCATAAGACCGGACCGCGAAATAGTAACCACTGGTTATAACACCGTTAACTAGTTGGTTTTCTATTTCACTAGGACGACCTAGACAACTTAGTCTTAATCCTGAGTTGATTATGGACTCCTGCTCATGAGAGATTGTCCTTTGATTTGTATGGGTGAGAGTGGCCAATACGCCGACTCAATAAGCATACCACTTTGGGGACAAGACCGAATGGGGAGCTGGGAACATAATCGTACAAGATGGAATTCACTCCTTCCCGACTTTAGGGAAGCAGATGAGTGTTCCCTTAAGTGGTTACTCCGAGTCTTGAACAAAGGGCCCTACCCTTTCAATGGCACGAGAGGGTTTTCTGTTTGATGGTTGGACCACAAACAGGTTGTTCATTAGAGGAGAATTGGTACTTAAGGAAATAGAGGTAACCAAGGGGTAAAACGGTAATTTGACCCAGCTGGTGTTACGGACACTCGTGAAGGACTAACTAGTCGATATTGGTCTAGATCCGTGGACACAGAAAATATGTCTGCAGTGAGAAGAGTGCAACTGTGAGTCTATAGTCGAATGTACACACAGTTAACGAATATTGATTAATGTGGTTAATGAGTTTCGCCAATTAATCTCACATCGTTGGAGCTTCTGATATGCAGGTCCATTAGGTCCCACTGGTAGCTCGTAAAGTAATTTGAGGCAACTAAGAAATAAAAGTAAATTGAAAATGTTCAATTTATTAAGGGAAATAAATATAATATATATTGATACATTATTATGAGAGAAATTAATATTTGAAAAGTTCAAATATAAATTTATGGAAGTTTGAAAGAGTTCAAAATAATGAATTAATTAATTTAAGGCCTAAAATGTGTTTGGGCAAATTAATTAATTCTAGGCCGGGAATTAAATATGTGATATTTAATTGGTGGTTAATTAATTAAAGAATTCATTAACCGAGAATTAATCAATTATGGAAATATTTAATCACTTAAGGAAGTGATTAATCATTTATGGAAATGATCTAATCACTTATGGAAGTAATTAGTCATTTGTGGAAAAGATTAATCAATTATGGAATTGATTGATCATGATTGATTAATTAAGGAATAAGATTGAATCAATTATGGAAAAGATTGATTTAATTGAATATTTTATTCATGTCCTCTCTTCTATAAATAGAACACTAGACCTAATTGGTCATGACACTTGACACTCTTGAAAGACAAGACCTAGAATTCTCTCTAGCCTCCCTCTTAGAGAAAGACTCCCACAAGTATTTTGCCTCCTAGACTCAGAGACATACCGGTGTTACCTCTGTGGTGATTGTGTCAATCAAAGAAGAATTTCCAGCGAAGAAAACCTTAAAGCGGCTGCTGCGTTTTCGTTCGTGGAGCGTCGTTGGCGAAGAACGGTCAAGTCTACAACGGAGGTTTGTAACGGTTCTTCCTCTTTTCTTTAGAAAAGTTTTAAAAATAAATTTAGATTTATTTTAGCATGTTTAAACCGATTTTACAGCGGCTTTAAAGTTTGTTTAAAGTTTTGATTGAGTTATCGTAACGGTATTTTAATGTTAATTAATATACGGCGTAAGGTCCAATCGATGCGCTTCCGCTGCGTGGGGACTTTTATTCCCTTCAATACCGAGTATCGAATCCTCAGGGGAGCGAAGCGAAATTTAAGCAAGCAAAGATTCTTTGAGCACTAAAAATACTTATGCGAAATAATATTTAGGGGCTAGATCATGCAATCAAAGAAATTTAAAAATCAAAGCAATTAAAGAGAAAATTTGATCAATCGAACAAAAATAAAATATGGAGAAAGAATTTTTTTAAATGGGAAGAGGGGTCTTGAAAATCAATTATTAGCTAAACATTCATTATAATTATCCTATCTCATTGCCCAACTAATTATAATCATAGAATCTCCGTTAATCACATAGGTTCTCCTGTCAGTCTCCCATAATTGTAATTAATTCATTTTAACAACCTAAGTGTCCTTAGCGCCATTAAAAATCATTAATTATTACGCTCCGATTCATTTTAGGAATCTAAGTTTAATCAACTAATCTCGTTGTCACGACGGGCAATTAAACTAGTTGCATGGGTTACGATCTATCCTAATTTCTCTCCGTCGAGTTTCCATTAAGAATCAAACCAATACACAATTGGCCAGATTGCATAAAGCATTAAGTACATCCATACAAATAATTAGGAAAAGGGCAAGAGACAGGTAATTACAACAACATTTTGACTATAATTTCATTTCAAGACCCCAAATTGGGGTTTAGCTACACATAACTAAAATATCCACAAAATTTACAATGGAAAGCATAATTAAGAGCATAATAAAAGGAAAGGAATTGACCGTCAAAAAGCCCCTTCGCTGACGTTCGGAGTCCTGCCGAACACTCCTTGAGCCTCCTAGGATGCTCCTCAAAATTCCTTAAAAATTTCCCACTAAAGAAACTCTCAACAAGGCTAGGAAGCCTTGAGAGAGGCTCCCAAAGGAGCAAGGGAAGCAAGAAAGGAATGGAAGAATATGATGATTGATGATGAAATGAGGCACCAATGGGCACCTTATATAGGCTCGGAAAGGGGGTAGCGTCGCGACGCTATTTGGCACAATGTCGCGATGCTGTGAAGTCATCGACTTGTCGACCAAGAAATGGACAACGTCGCGACGGTGTCCTTACAACGTCTCGACGCTAAGCGATTTCCATAATTTCCTGCTGCGATTTTGGGCTTGATTTGTGGCATCCACTTCATTTCCTTTGGGCTTTTTTCTTCATAGTTGACCTCTTTTGATTCCCCTTGACCCAAGCATGGAAATTGGGCTTGAATGACTTCATTTTGGACACTTTTTCCACAAAATCCACAACTGTGCTCCTAAAGACCAAATGACAAAATACATTAAATATTTTCAATAAAAACACAATTAAAGCACAAAAAAAGCCTAATAAATTGAGACTAAAATAACGACATTTCTTCTTGCTATCACGTATCCTACGGTCTCCACCCTTAGGTTGCAACGTGAGATTCTTATGATCCGCCTGCATGTCGCCCTGGGAGCGACCATCCCTTCGGAGGGCCTGAACATACGATTCGGAACACCGCGAACTGCAGAAATGGATAGGATCACTTAGGTCAGTCACCAACAGTTGTCTTTTCCTAACGGTAGCCTGTTGGTGCATACCTCTGGAATCTGAAAGTGGGAGGGTCACACTTATAATAATGAATTCTTAACCAAACAAATGGTAGCTAATAAACTAAAAGAATATGAGATGTTCTGGTTTTAGATATTGGCTGAGATAAGTCTCAATTCAGTGGAGGAATAGCTGATCACCCTTCGGTGACTGTTATTCTAAACCTCTGAAGTATCGTTGCAAAACTATATCGATAGTTTATTAGGGTTACTTTGATAAAATAGTTTTGCAGAAATTGCTTGGATTGTTTAAATGGTTAAAGGCAAATACTAATATAGTCAGTTGTTTATTATTTTCAGCATGTCTTCCTCTATATTACAACTGCTTAAAAACGATAAGTTAACCGGTGCAAATTATGCAACGTGGAAATCTAACATGAACACAGTTTTGGTTATTGATGATCTCCGGTTTGTCCTGACAGAGGAATGTCCTCCAGTCCCTATTTGTACTGCATCTCAATCTGTTAAAGATGCATATGATCGCTAGATGAAGGCCAACGAAAAGGCCCGAGTCTATATTCTAGCTAGTTTATCTGAAATTTTAGCCAAGAAACATAAGGAAATGGTCTCAGCAAGAGAGATCATGAATTCACTTCATGAAATGTTTGGACAGCCGTCCTTTCAACTTCATCATGAAGCCCTCAAATACATTTACAGTTGTCGCATGAATGAAGGCCGACTTGTTCGAGAACATGTTCTTGATATGATGGTCCATTTCAATGTTGCTGAAGTAAAAGGAGCGATCATTGATGAACGTAGTCAAGTAGAATTTATAATGGAGTCACTTCCAAAAAGCTTCCAACAATTCCGAAGCAATGCTATAATGAATCAGATTCAATACAATTTGACTACGCTCCTAAATGAGTTACAGACACTTCAATCACTTATGAAAGGTAAGGAATTGAAAGAAGGAGAGGCAAATATAGCTCATTCCAAGAGAAAATTCCTGAAGGTTCATCCTTAGGAACAAAGTCTGCACCTCAAAATTCTGGATCTAAGAATATCCAAAAAAAGGAAGGAGTAAAGGGAAAGGCTCCCGCTACTGCTAATCGAGGAAAGAAGAAAGCAAAGAAGGCTAATAAAGGCAAATGCTTCCATTGCAACATTCAGGGGCAATGGAAGAGAAATTGCCCCAAATATCTCGCTGAAAATAAGAAAGAAAAAGAAGGTAAATTTGATTTACTCGTCTTAAAAACTTGTCTCTTAGAACATGATCAAGATGCCTGGATACTTGATTCCGGAGCTACTAATCATGTCTGTTCTTCTTTGCAGGAAAATAGTTCATTTCGACAGTTAAAGAAAGATGAAATGACGCTCAAGGTTGGAACATGAGACGTCATTTCAGCTTCTGAAGTGGGAGATGTCAAGTTGTTTGTAGGAGATAGGTTTTTACTTTTGGAAAATCTGTATATAGTTCCTAAAATACGTAGGAATCTTATATCTATCTCCTGTCTAATCGAACAAGGATATTCTGTAAATTTTGAAGTTAATGAAGAGTTCATCTCTCGAAAAGGAATGTTCGTCTGTTCAGTAAAATTAGAAAACAACTTGTATGTCATAAGACCAACCGTAACAAAAACAGTTTTAAATCACGAGTTATTTAGAACTGCTGATACTCAAAGAAAAAGGCAACACATTTCTCCAAATAGTAACGCTTATCTTTGGCATCTAAGGTTGGGCCACATTAGGATCAAAAGATTGGTAAAGAATGAACTTTTAAATGAGTTTGAAGACGATTCATTACCTCCATGTGAGTCTTGCCTAAAAGGAAAAATGACTAAAAGACCGTTTTCGACAAAAGGTTATAGAGCCAAAGAATCTTTAGAACTTATACATTCAGACCTTTGTGGTCCAATGAATGTAAAAGCTCAAGGAGGATACGAATATTTCATCTCTTTCGTAGATGATTATTCAAGATATGGTTACTTATACCTAATGACACACAAATCTGAAGCACTTGAAAAGTTCAAAGAATATAAAGCTAAAGTTGAAAACCAATTAGGAAAAACAATCAAAACTCTTTGATCTGATCGAGGAGGAAAGTATATGGATTTACAATTCCATGACTATATGATAGAACATGGAATCAAATCACAACTCTCAGCACCAGGAACACCACAACAGAACGGTGTATCCGAAAGGAGAAATAGAACATTGATGGAAATGGTTCGATCAATGATGAGCTACACTCAGTTTCCCAGCTCGTTTTGGGGACATGCAGTAGAGACTGCAATAGAAATTTTGAACAATGTTCCTTCAAAAAGTGTTTCCAAAACACCCTTCAAATTATGGAAAGGACGTAAACCTAATTTGTGCTATTTTCGAATCTAGGGATGTCCTGCCTATGTGTTAGTGAAGAATCCTAAGAAAATGGAACCACGTTCAAAATTATGCCAATTTATTGGATATCCAAAAGAAACAAGAGGTGGTATCTTCTATGACCCACAAGATAATAGAGTGTTTGTTTCTACAAACGCTACTTTCTTAGAAGAAGACTATTTGAGAGATCATAAACTACGAAGCAATTAGTATTAAAAGAAACTACTGAAGAAACGACAGAAGTTGTTGATCAAACTGGTTCACCTACTTTTGATAGTACTGGAGCTAATTCTTCTGGTCAATCTCGTCCTGCTCAATCGTTGAGTATGCCTCGATGCAGTGGGAGGGTTATAATACAGCCTGACCGCTACCTAGGTTTAACTGAAACACAGGTCGTCATACCGGATGACAGCATCGAGGATCCATTGACTTTTAAACATGCAATGGATGATGTTGATAAAGACCAATGGATCAAAGCAATGGACCTTGAAATAGAGCCAATGTACTTCAATTCAGTATGAGATCTTGTGGATCCACCGAACGGGATAAAACCCATAAGATGCAAGTGGATCTATAAGAGAAAGAGAGACGTAGCTGGAAACGTGCAAACGTTCAAAGCTAGGCTCGTAGTAAAAGGTTTTACCCAAAGGGAAGGAATTGACTATGTAGAACCTTTTTCCCCTGTTCCTATGCTTAAGTCCATTAGAATTCTCCTGTCCATTGTCGCATATTATGACTATGAAATATGGCAAACGATCGTCAAAGCTGCCTTTCTGAATGGCAACCTTGACGAGAATATCTATATGTCTCAACCCGAAGGGTTCATTTCCAAGAATGAAGAACAAAAAGTTTGTAAACTAAAACGATCCATTTATGGATAACAAGCTTCAAGGTCTTGGAATCTTCGATTTGATGCAACAATCAAATCATTTGGCTTTGACCAAAATCTTGATGAACCTTGTATTTACAAGAAAATCATCAAGAATAAAGTAGCTTTCTTAATACTATATATAGATGATATTCTGCTTATTGGGAATAATGTAGGATATCTTATCGACGTTAAAAACTGGCTAGAATCGCAATTCCAAATGAAGGATTTGGGAGAAGCACAATCTGTTCTTGGCATCCAGATCATTAGGGATCAAAGGAACAAAACCTTAGCCATGTCTCAGCAGCGTATATCGACAAAATGTTAGCTCGATATTCAATGCAGAACTCCAAGAAAGGATTATTACCTTTCAGGCACGGAGTTCATCTGTCTAAAGAACAATGTCCTAAGACACCTCAAGAAATTGAGGATATGAGACATATTCCCTACGCCTCAGCTGTCGGCAGCCTAATGTACGCTATGCTCTGCACTAGGCCAGACATTTGTTTTGAAGTGGGAATAGTTAGTCGGTACCAATCTAATCCAGGGTATGACCACTGGACTGCCGTTAAAAACATCCTCAAGTATCTCCGAAGAACGAGGAATTATATGTTGGTGTATGGTTCAAAGGATCTGATCCTTACTGGTTACACCGACTCTGACTTTCAAATTGACATAGATTCACGGAAATCTACATCAGGGTCAGTGTTTACTCTGAATGGAGGAGCAATAGTATGATGAAGCATTAAACAAGGATGCATCGCTGACTCCACCATGGAAGCAGAGTATGTTGCTGCATGTGAAGCAGCCAAAGAAGCAGTGTGGCTATGAAAGTTCCTAACAGACTTAGAAGTTGTTCCAAACATGAACTTGCCCATCACTTTATATTGTGCTAATAGCGGGGCAATAGCCAATTCTAAAGAGCCTCGCAATCACAAACGAGGGAAACACATCAAGAGGAAATATCACCTGATTCGGGAGATAGTGCAGCGCGGAGATGTGATCGTCACAAAGATCGCTTCAGAGCACAACATAGTTGACCCATTTACAAAGACTCTCCCGAATAAAGTGTTTGAGGGTCATTTATAGAACTTAGGTCTACGAGATATGTATATAGCATAATCTAGGGCAAGTGGGAGATGTAAAGTGTATAGTAGTGCCCTAGTTGATTGTATTTGTAACATTTCCTTGCTTTGGTATTATTAAATGCATATACATTTCCGCTCACTAGAGTTTTAGTGCAAGTGGGAGTTTGTTGGGTTTTATGCCCTAAAACTCGTAGATAGTAAATGTAACATTTGACTTGCTTCAATGAAGTATTATTTCTATATATTTGTTTTGCCTAAATATAACCACAAATCCAATAAACTAAGAACCCATTACTATATTATATATACTCGAAGTTTATGTGTGACATAAGTATGGATCAAGTTCAAGAAAATAGTCTAAACGATCTATAGTATATGGATAAGGTTGGGTACCTTAATCATGGGGACACTATTGGCACGACTCACTTTGTTCCTTAAAGATAGACGATGTGATCCTAATCGTTCATGTATAAGACATGTGAGTGAGGGCGTCCTACGCAAAGAGTTTGCATAGAGATCGGACCAGGAGATAAGTCAATTTCACTTTACAACACTATTTACTGTTGAAACTGAACATCTCATACATATAACCTAGGTAACTCGATCTTAATCCTGAGCTAACTATGAACTCCTGTTTATTTAGGATTATTTTTTGATTTGCATGGGTGAGAGTGGCCAAACATCGTCGACTCAATAAGCCTACAATTTTGGGGATAAGACTAAATGGATAGTTAGGGACATAGCTTTGCAAGATGAAATTCACTACTGCCCGTTTTAGGGTTAGTAAAGGTTGTTCTCTTAAGTGCTGACTCCGAGTCTTGAACAAAGGGGCCCCACCCTCTCATAACCTTGAGAGGGACTTGTTCAGTGATTGTATCGCGAACTAGTTATTCATTAGAGGATGAGTGGAACTTAAGGAACAAGATGTAACTATAGGGGTAAAACGAACATTTGACCTAGCTCTAGTTACGAACAACTAGTGAAGGGTCGACTTACTAATCATGGTTATCTAAAGTGGACAAGAAATATATCTACAGTGACGGGAGTTCAGCTACAGGCTATAGTGGAGTGTCCCAGAAGCTAACGAACGATGAATGACTAGATTAATGAGATTAACCGGTTATCATCATTTCGTTGGAGCCCATGATCTGTAGGTCCATTAGATCCCTCTACTAGCTCAATAGGAATAAAACTTGGAACAATATGATAGGTTAATATTTGAAACGTTCAAATTCGGAAAAGGATACAAAAGTCGCTTATATATGATATTTAACGACATATTAGTTTAATTAAGAATTAAACTTAAAATGAGAGTTGGATATATTTAAATATGATTTAAATATTAAACACGTGAATAAAGATTCATGTTCGAGAAATTTCGTTGAGAGAAAAACCAAGATTGCACAAGTGGTATTAATTTAATATAAGATATTAAATTAAATGATTTTATTTTAAATTAAATAAGTTTTATTTATATTAAAATAAAATTATAATTAAGTGGGATTATTCAGATTTATGGTTTAAATTACAAATTTAGAATTTAAAAAAAATTTAAAAAAAAATTGATAATTTTTGGAGGTGGTGCTTAGTGACTAATCACCTTAGATTAGCCTTCTTGCGCCACCTAATCCAGGACTCAAATCACTCCCAAATTGCTGTCAATTTTTGGTGCAATTTTTGTGCATGATTTTCCTCTATATATAGAGAATGAGCAGATGAAAATGGGGGGAATTCTTCAACCTAAAATGCTGCCAAAATTCTCCCAAGAACTTCCATATTCATACTTTCAAGTTTGCTTATATCCATAAGCTTTCCTTTCCAATTTCTATCAATTGAGGATCCCACAATCTGTTCCAAGGCCCGAGGATAGTAGAGAAGATCCAAGTGGTTGTCCAAAAGCTGTTCGTGTGAATTATAAAGCATCAGATTATACGAATTGGGAGCTACAAGAGGTAGTACCTTATTACTCTATTTTTGTTCTTATGGACAACATGTCTTCTAGGATTAAATTGATCAAATTGTGTGCCTAAGATCCAAAATTGCTTCCGCATGTGTGATATTAACACCTTCAATTAAGAAAGACGTTCTTGATATTTCAGAGACGGCAACGACGGTATGTTTGCTTCTCCCCTTTTTATTAGTTCTAAGGTTGTATGTTTAACCTTAATAAATTGATTTAGAATAGTTCTCTAAATCTTTGCTAATGTATTGGTATTTTGGTGGAAACAAAATTAACTATGAACGGTCTCAATTCGCTTCCGCTAACGAAATTAGGGAATTCCAATCCTTCAACTTGAACACTGATCCCCGTATGACCCTACACAAGTTACATGTAAACAACCTTGGATTTTAGTTTATTGGATTTGGGTCATATTTTGCAATTTTAGACTTAAAATGACAATAACACTTTATTGCTTAAACCTAAACAAGATTTTATTGATACAAATGTATAATTCGTTAACATTCCCTATCTACAAGTTTTAGGACATAAAACCCAACACAAGGCTCAAAAGTCAATAATCAAGCAATCAAGAGACATACACATAAGATCCAATTAAGGAGACAAATAAAAATTCTTCCAAAATTATCTTGCTCACGAGAGATCTAACTTACTTAGATTGGACTTACTAGCTCGGGATTGGATTAAAAATCTCTCAACTCATCTTCCTTCTACACTGACACTTAAGATTTACTAATGAACCACTAGAACAAATTAGATTGTTTTTATCCATACCTAGGTGCTTTAAATTTAAAATTGAATCAAGCATTTATATGTGACTCTAGCTTTCACACACCTATTGTAGGGATCCATAACTCGAGTTTAACCCTTGGTTGGCCTCCTAACTGATCACAACGGGGGTAGCTCTTTTTGCTGAAAACATTATTACACATTGTGTAGAGCTCATATGATGTCATAATTTTTTCTTTCAATTGTAGACAAAAAAGGATGTTTCTTTTAAGCATAATAAGCAAATATTCTTTTCTTTTCCTCCTAAGCAAGATTCAACATGCTAATTTGCAAAAAAAATTAACTCTTTAGCTCCTCCCTACACTTATCGAGGTGACAACAAGAATATGAACCTAATAATTTGCTCCTAAGCATTCAAATCTAACTCTAAATCAAGAAAAATACTCCACTAATGCAAGACATCTCCTAGAAATTTTTTTAAAAATCTTCCTTTTTGGGGTACTCATGCTTAAAACTCATCAAAAGCTCAAAAATTGACAAAAGAGTCTATCCTAAGAAGTCATATGATGCGCAATTTTGCTTATCGCAAGTGTACGAGCCAAGTAATAATATAATGTTTTCGTGTAAAATGGGTGTTGTCCTCTGGATTGGTTTTCTAGCAAAATAAGTACCGTGAATAATCTTGTCCAATTTTATTTAAGGATAAAAAAGGAGTGAAAAATTGAAATAAAAGGTAATACAAATTAAAGGTTGGAAAATTCGAAGAATTCTTAGGGAATTGATTTCATCAATTTAGATTAGGAATGATTAAGGGAATGGATTTTTAACGTGCAATTAATTTACAAGTCTAGGAACCGTAAATCACAACTATCTCTCCCGAGCATAATTGACTCTCATGCATACAACAAACTTGATATCCCTATCTAAGTTCATTAACATGCAAGACTTTGAGTTTAGTTCTTTAAACAACTTCTAAAGTTATTCTAAATCTCCCGATCTTAGAATTTCTACTTTAGTTATGCAATTAGTAAAGTCTAAGCTAAATCCCCTCTCCCAAGCAAGATTCAACACTCAAATCATTCAACTAGTGATCAAGTAATTGAAAGCATTTAATCTTTGCATAGATAAATTAAAAGCACAATACATCCCAATAATCAATCCATAATCATAAACGACTATATCAACCCCTAAGAAACACATCTAGCTACTCATACATGGCGTTATGATATAAACTAAACATGAAAAAGCCATAAAAACAAACTAGAGATAAGGTAAAGAAATGAAAACTCTTAAATCCATTGAAATCGACACGTCCCCATCACGATCTCCACGTCTTCAAGCTTGGTCCCACTCCTAGGCCTTGCTTCAGCTCTCATAGAAGGTCTCTAATCGAAATTAGGGCTAAAATCTCTCCAATTGAACTCCCCTTGGCCGTAGAACATAAGATTGTATTTATAGAAAACTGCCGACAGCGTCGAGACGCTATGGACAACGTCGCGACGCTGTCCCTTTGTAGCCCAAACACTTAAGGAAAATTCTTGGCTGCGTCGAGACGCTAGCTCTCGGGTTTGCCCACTTTTCTAAGCTTCCAACTTTGATATTTTTCGCGTCTTTTGCTCTTCTTTAAGTCCTGAGCACTCGATCAACTCCAAGTTCTCTATTTTATTTTCAAAACTCAATTTCCTACAAAATAAACATTAAAGTGCATAATTCGGCTAAATAATACTCAAAGACTACTAAAATTAACCGAAAAAAATAGCTCGCTATGCGCGTTATCATCATCATCATGCAAAAAAAAAAAAAAAAACATCCATAAACAATTATATGCCAAATTCAACAATAAGCTCAAAACATAGCCTGAACTCATATGCTTAAGGGCTCAACAAAGCAAAGAATTTCACCCCCAAACTTAAAGCATGCATTGTTCTCAATGTATAAAGGAACTAAAGCCTAAACATGCATGAGAACAAAAAGAAAAAGATAAATGGGGAACAATATTGTCTTGGAATGATAACCTCCTAATGATCACAAAGAGCACAGAGCCACGGAATAAAAAGACCCACAAAACAAAAACATCACTCAAATAAAAAACACAAAACAAAATAAACTAACTAACTTTGGTTGCCTCCCAAAAGCGCTTAGTTTAACGTCGTTAGCTTGACGTGTCGATTGTATATGTGTCATGGAGGTCGAATGTCAGGAGTTCCACTAGTGGTGCTCTTGCTTGTACCCTTTATACGACCAATTATCAATGCCTCCGAATGATCCTTAGAGTCCTCAAATGCACTAAGAACTTCTTTCTCCTGTTGAACTTTAATGATGAGTTCCTTGCGCTCAATATCAATGATTAGTCACCCAGTAGCGAGGAATGGTCTCCTAGAATAACAGGCATTAAAGGATTCTCTTTAACATCCATTACATAAAAATCAACAGGCAGAAAAAATTTACCTACTTTAATCAACACATTCTCCACAATTCCAATAGGATTAACAACAGATTGGTCAGCCAATTGCATTTTTACAACTGTAAGTTTAATTTCTCCTATTTCTAACTTCTTGCATAATGTTAAGGGAATCACATTAATGTTAGCCCTTAGGTCACGTAAAGCACGAAAAGAATGAGTACTAAAGCTGCAAGGAACAGAAAAACTCCCTGGATCAATTGGTTTTGTAGGTACCCTCTGCTAAAGTCTCGCACTACAAGTCTCTGTGAGGTACACCGTCTCTATTCTTTTCTCTTTCTTCTTTTTAGGGAGCCATTCTTTCATAAACTTGATGTAACTGAGCATCTGCCCCAAAGCCTCTGCAAAAGGTAGATTGATATTTAAACTCATAAAAACATCTTTAAATTGAGCTTCACAATTCTTTTTCTTCTTTTTCTTTTGCTTAGGAAATAAAATAGTAGGGGAAGGGGCAAAGAGAGTAGTAGTAAGCTTTTCAACATATTTTGAGGGTGACTTCTCTTCCACTTCTCTAGTGGTGATTGTTGGTTCAGTAGTCTGTTGTTCCTCAGCTACGTGGATTTCCTCCACTTGATGCACAGTGATGGCCTTGCAGTACTCCATCTGGGGCCTCTCCGACTCAGCTGGGACTTTACCTTTTTACATGATGTTCACAACATTCACCAACTGCTCCAACTGAGTCTCTATGTTTTTATTTGATGCACTATGACCCATCACTGGGGTATTTTCTGTTATGACTGCCTCATCGAGCTTGTTCATCCTGTTACTAGATTCTACAATAAAAGTTCCAACCATTCTTCAAGGGTGGTTTATTTTCATTCTTTTGAGAGGCAAATCCAAGAGGATTTACATATGAAACATTTTTGTTATTTGCATATGAAAAATTCTCATGATTTCTAACCCCAGAGTGTGGGTAAAGTGTTTTGGTGTCCCCTAAAGTTAGAATTCCTATCTACGTACTGAACATGCTCTATGGTGGTCTCCTCCTGAGACTGAGATGCTGCTGCAGCTGACTCAATAGATTGTGAGTTCCATGTACCTGAAAATTTAAGGAAAACATTAGCGAGGGAAGACATCTGGGCTTGAAGAGCACTTACGTTGTCAATCTCATAAATCCTAGCAACAATTTTCTTAGGGGCAGATTGCTCTGATGGCCACTGATAACTGTTTGTGGCCATATCCTCCAACAATGTGTGAGTGCTCTCCATAGTCTTGGACAACAAAGTCCCACATGCAACTGCATCAACAATGGTTTTAGTGTTGGGATTTAACCATTGTAAAACAACTGAATTTGCAACCAATCGAGGTATCCATATTGTGGACACTTCCTCAGAACTCCTTGAATCTCTTCCAAGCCTCAAACAATTGCAGAAAAGTCTAAATTTTGGTCCTCAGTTTGATCGTCTTTGCAGGACGGAAGAATTTCTTCAGAAACGCCTGGACCAAAGCATCCCAGGTGGTAATGCTCTTAAGTGGTATAGACGATAACCGATCCTTCGCTTTATCCTGCAAAGAAAATGGAAATAAACATAAGCGTATGACATCTTCAGTGACTCCATTTAACTTTATTGTCCCACAAACATCTAGAAAGGATTTCATATGAGAATTAGGGTCCTCAGTGGGCGATCCTCGGAATGCACAGTCTCGAGCCATCTGTATGAGACTGGTCTTCAACTCAAAATTATTAGCATTTATCGGGGCATAGACAATCCCTGACTGCTGCTCCTGAAATACGGGATGGAAAATAGTCCCTAATTGGCTTGGGCTCCTCAACTGAATTTGGGTTGGCCATTTGGACATGACTTTCCTTTTTCTCCCTCCTAAGTTTACTGATGGTTCTTTCAATTTCAGGATCCAAAGGTACTAAGGCCAACTCCCTATCCTTTCGCATACACAAATCTAACCTAAAAAAGGAAATAACAAAAAAAAAAAAAAGAAAACAAATAAAAAAAGAAAACAACAAAAAATAACCAACAAATAAGGAAAGCAATAAAATAGGAAACCACAACTAAGGAAACAAAAAAAAAAGATGCACCTACCTGAAATACAATAAAATACACTCTAAACTATGACCAAAAAAATTCTTCACGATATTAATTGAACTAAATATGTCAATCCCCGACAACGACGCAAAAAACTTGATATGAAAAATCCTTATCGCAAGTGTACGGGTCAAGTTTTAATATAGTTTTTTCGTTTAAAACGAATGTCGTCCTTTGGATTGGTTTTCTAGTTAAATTAATTACTGTGAATAGTCTTGTTTGATTTTATTTAGAGAGTAGAACGTAATGAGAAAGATCAAATTATAGCAACAAAACTATAAAGTGGAAATTCAAATGGAAAAGATTCTTAGGGAGTTAATTTCATCAATTGAGGTTGAGTATTAATTAATGGTGTATGATTCTCAACGTGCAATTATTTTATAAGTCAAGAAAACTTAATTCACAACTATCTCTCCCAAGTATAATTGATTCTCATGCATGTAATAAACCTGATATTCCTATCTAAATTCATTAACATATAAGACCTTAAGTCTAGTCCTTTTTACAACTTCTAAAGTTATTCTAAATCTCCCAGTCTTAGAGTTTTACTTCAGTCATGCAATCAGGATCTAAGCTAAACCCTTATTACGAGCAAGATTCAACACAACATCATTCAATCAATGGTCAGTCAATTGAAAGCAGTTAGAGTATAATTGCATGAATAAAATAGAGGCACAATCATTCCATAAATCAATCCAACAATCTAAAAGACTATATCAATCCCTAAGGCCCCGTTTGATAACCATTTGGTTTTTTGTTTTTGATTTTTGAAAATTAAGCTTACACACACCTAATTTCACATATAAATTTATTGGTTTTAGTATCTACCTTCTTCCTTGTTTTAAAAAACCATGTCAAATTTTGGAAACAAAAAAAGTAGTTTTCAAAAACTTGTTTTTGTTTTTGGAATTTGGCTAGGAATTCAAATGGATCATTAACAAAGGATGAAAACCATTGTAGGAAATTTGGAAGAAAACAAGCATAATTTTCAAAAACCAAAAACCAAAAGCCAAATGGTTATCAAACAGGGCCTAAGAGATTCAAATTAGCTACTCATAGTATTGAAACTACAAACACTAATTGAAAGAAAAGTCATAACAACAACTAGATAAAAGGGAAAAAAAGGATAAAACTCGAATTGTTGAAACCACACGTCCCCGTCACGATCTCCATGAGCTTTTGCTTAAAAGTGTAATTATATAAAGTTGTCCTTTATTGTCTTTTTACATTCTCCTACTTAGGTTAACCTTGTACACTTGTATATATATCTCTCTTATGTGAATGGAATAGAGTATTTTGATTCTCTCAAACCTTTAGAGTTTACAGTAACGTTATTGAGGGCTCGATAATCCACGCAAAATCTCCAACTTCCATCATTCTTCTTTACCAATATAACCGGGCTAGAATAAGGACTAACACTTGGTTGGATTATTCCTGAAAGCAACATGTCATTAACTAATTTTTCAATTTCATTTTTTTTGATGGTATGAATACCTGTAAGGACAAACATTGATGGGATTTTGACCCTCTTTCAGCTGTATTCTATGGCCAATCTTTCAATGAGGGGGAAGTCCTTTTGGAGCATCAAATACCTCTTTGTACTTGGATATCAACCTCTTCATTTTGTTTGGAAGGTTATTGTTCATCAGTTCCTTTAAGCCTTCGTCTTCTTCATTTTTTGCTACTAGTGCGCGTAACTCAATCAAGTATCCCTGATCACCTTCTTGCCATCCCTTGGATAAACGTTTGAATGTTATTTTTCCTTGGTCAACGATGGATCTCCATGTAGCAAAATTCGCTCTTTTTTCTGGAAAAAGGTCATGGTTAAAGTCCTCCAATTGACTTTCATTGAGCCCAAAGTGCGTAGCCACTGTATTCCTAACACGAGGTCCAATTCTCCTAATTCTATTGGCAAAAAATCCTCTGTGACTACCAATCCTTGTAACTGAATTCTGACTTGCTTACATATTCCCTTCCCTTTTAAAGCCACTCTTGATCCCATGACTACTCCATAATTTCCAATTTTTGAGGTTGGTATTTGAAGCTTGTCCACGAGTCTTTGCGATATGAAATTATGAGTAGCCCCACAATCTATTAGGATAATGCATTATGTTTTGCCAATAATCCCCTTGAGTTTCATCGTCCCTGGAGTTGAAAATCCTACCACGGTGTTGATTAACAATTCAACTATGTTTCCTTCTTCAATCCCTTGCATTGCGTCATTAGTTGGACAAATCTCATCTATTTACATATCGTCTAGGTCTTATTCATCATGAATTAACATAATCCTCAACTCTTTACTTTTGCATTTATGGCCCACCGTGTATTTTTCCTCACAATGGAAGCATAGTCCCTTCTCTCTTCTATTCTGAAACTAAGCATCAATCAATTTCTTGTAACTTGGGCCTTTGGGTGGGGCTGGAGCCTTTTCTGCAAGCACAATAGATCGTATTTTACCATGATCAAGAGTTTTGTAGTGTACCTTGGATTGGTTTGTGGAGTTCCTTTGGTCCTTGCAGGCTTCCCAAGTGGTATTTCGATCTTCGATCAGTTGGGTCGTCTTCATTATTTGTTCGAGGCCCAAAGGTTTTAAACATCTTACTTCAGCCTTAAGTAAGGGATCCAAACCATTTAAGAAAGTATTTTCTAAAACCTCCTCCTAGATTTGTGGAACTAGTGCGGCGAGCTCTTCAAATTCCTTGCGATATTCCATCATTGTGTTATGCTGTTTGCCCGCTAAGAACTTGGCGCAAGGGCTTCCTTCTTGTGCCAGCATGAATCTATCGAACATTCTTTCTCTTTGTTGGAATTTCTAGTTTATATAATTGTGTAAATATTATTTGTTAATATTTAGTCATTATTGCTTTTATTCTTTCCTTATATTGTAATGGGTCTTTCTCCTATATACGAAGACCTAGGTTGTCCATATTTGAATAAGAGACTATTACTCTTCTAAAATTAAGATGGTAGCAGAGCAAGGTTAAACCCTAGTCGTCTCTAAAACCCCTAAGAACCCTAGCCACTGCCGTCGTTGGAACCCTAGCCGCCATTCTTGATTGGTGCATCCTACTTCCGACGTCGGTGGTCTCGTGTTTTGCTTTGACCCATACACTTCCATATAACCCTAAAAATACCCAATCCTAACCCTAAAAATAACCCTACCTTCCAATCATTGTCACGCCGTCGCCTCCGTCAATTGTCGCCTCCCCGTGGTTTTTTCTTTTCGCTGCCAGCCATTTGGGTTTTTCTTCTTCCTTGCGGACGTTTCTTCTCCGACCAGTCTCCATCACCATTTTTCTCCTCGCGTCACCACCTCCCTCGCTCTCTCTCTCGTGTCGTTGACCCGCAAGCAGCAACAGCTCACACCATCATTTCTCCTTGCCGCAAGCCACCACAGTTACGTACCTTGTCCCTCTGGTTTCCGTCAAGCAAACCAACGCCTGTGGTTCGATTGTAGTTGATTCCGTGTTCACTCGGTATTTTTTCTACATGTTTGAGATTGCGTGGATTTGAAGAAGCTTTGGTTTGTTTCAAATTTGGTCTGGTTTGTTTACTGATTGGTTTGGTTTTGCCTTTGTTCGATCTACTACTTGGTTTGGTTTGGTTCACTATGGGTCTGGTTTAGTGTTTATGTCGTTTGGTTTATATTTTATTATTTCTCATTCTCTCATTACTTTATCATGTCTAAGGAGCAAGTTCATCAAATCTTAAAACTGCTACCAACCAATTTCTCATCTAATAATTCTTGTGTTTCATTGGCACAAATAGGTAATTATCCCCGAGCCTTTTCTTGTGGCACTTCTTCTCTGTGGATTATCGATTCCGGAGCTTCTAACCATATGACTAGTACCTCTCACTTTTTTAACTCATATTCTCCTTATTCTAGTGAAAAAATTCGAATTGTAGATGACAGTTTTTCTTCTGTTGCAGGAAAAGAAACTATTAAATTGAATGAAAATATTTCTTTACAGTCTGTCTTACATGTTCCAAAATTAGCCTGTAATCTCTTATCTGTCAATAAACTTTCTAGAGATTCTAATTGTCGTGTTATATTCTTTGAATCTCATTGTATTCTTCAGGATCAAGAATAGAGAAGATGATTGGGAGTGCTAGGATGTTTGATGGCCCTTACTACTTTGATGAAGGTTCTTTTAGTAATAAAGTAACTCAAGGTTTCAGTGTATTAGTTCTCTTTCTGGTAAGGAACAAATTATGTTTTGGTATCTTAGGTTAGGGCATCCTAGTTTTCCTTATCTCAAGAACAATTGTATTTAAGGGATTTGATTGCTCCTCATTTGCTTGTGAAAGTTGCATTTTAGCAAAAAAATCATTGTTCCACCTATTTACCTAAACCTTACAAAACTTCCAAACCTTTTTATTTAATTCATAGTGATGTTTGGGGTGCTTCTAAAATTAGGACTCATAGTGGGAAAAGATGGTTTGTTACTTTTATTGACGACCATACTTGTTTATCTTGGGTGTACTTAATGGAAAAGAAATCTGAAGTGAAAGACATTTTTAGAAATTTTTACAATATGATCGAAACCGAATTTCAAACCAAAATTTGCATTTTACACTCTGACAATGGAACTGAATATTTTAATGAATCTTTTGGTGAGTTTTTAAAAGATAAATATATAGTTCACTAGTCTACTTGTCGAGATACTCCTCAACAGAATGATGTTGCTGAAAGAAAAAATAGGCATATACTTGAAGCAACTTCTGCTATAATGTTTTCCATGCATGTTCCAAAATATTTATGGGGCGAAGCAATTTTCACAGCTACCTATCTAATAAATAGAATGCCTAGTGAGATCTTGAATTTTAAAACTCCCATTGATTGCTTTAAAAATGTGATAAGACCAATTTATTATACACTTAGAGTCTCCCAATTTGTTTATCTTAGTGTAATTCCTTGCGAAAAATGCTTTAAAATGAGTATAATATGTCTATAGGTCCTCACCAGAGCTTTGGAGGCAATTTGGGGCTTAAACGAGCGAAATCGGAGCGTAAAATGACAATTATGCCCCTGGAGCCTCATCAGCGTCGAGACGCTCGTCATACAGAGTCGAGACGCTACAACATCCAGACACTTGCTAAACAACGTCGTGACTCTAGGACAATAATCCTTATTTTGACTATAATTATTTTTTTCCTATTTTGACTGGAAACTTTCCTTCTTTGAAGACCCAATTCAACACCATTCCACCATGAATAGAAGGCCAATAATCCCTATAAATAGAGGCCTTTGGTGTAGGTTTAGAATCATCTCTCAATACATAATTCACTACAACATTGTAGTCCATCTCTCTCCCCCTTTCCACCATTCTTCTTAGTTTTTCTTGCTTTCCTTTATGTATCAAGCTTGTTCTTGCTCCATAAGAGGCTAGATTCTTCATTCATGTAACCGGGAAGTTAAGAGTAAGTTCATATTCTATTAATGAAATTTCTTGTTTGAATTATCAAAGTATGTTTATGTGATTTTAGTTCTTTTTCTATAAATTTAGTTTGTGGTAGGAAAGATTGACAACCTTGACCGCGCCCTCTCTAAATTTACTTGCTAATTCTTAGTAGCATATAGGTTAACGTTATGTCCATACACATGCGTCCCTAGAACTAAATGATTTAATCAATTGTAATTGTGGTTTGTTGCCCGTTGCATGTGAATTAACTCAGTTAGATCCCAATGCGGTTTAGATTAGTTAATTGGATAATTAATTAGTTTAAATTATAATCAAACTTAGCGTTTGCATGTTTGTGATAGTGGATCATGATTCTCGGTTTGTTGCCGGAATACGCCGGACTTAAACTTGTTTTGACTTATTAGTGAAATTGATGATTTAATTGAATTGAACTTACCATGACTATCCCGGTTGCATGACTTTTGAGGTATTGTTATTTCTTCTTTCTTTAATTCTCTTACTTTCCTTTTACAACATTTTCCATAATTAGTTTTCTTTCGTTGATTACTTTCTTTTCCAAATATAAAAACCCCCCATTAGTCCGATCATCACAATAAATCTAATGTAAACAAGTTATAATCGTGCTCCTTGTGTTCGACCCCGACCACTACTGCTACAAGTTAGCTTTAGAGGTTGTGGATTATAAATTTATTTGATAAGAGACTTCGACAATCTCTTCCATCAAAATGTTTTTCCAAAATTTCGCTTATATTCTGATTTACCTCTCAAAGTTTTTGCGTGTACTACTTATGTTCATCCCTAGTCACTTTCGGTCAAAACTTGATCATAGAGCCGTTAAATGCATTTTTGAGTTATTCTTCAAATAAAAAAGACTATAAATGTTTTGATACTCAGACAAAAAAAATGTTTTGTGAGCATGAATGTGTCTTTTTTTTAGAAAATCAACCATATTTTACCCAAAGTTCTCTTCAGGGGGAGAAACCAAATTTGGAAGATAACTTTTGGGATGTTTCTACTCCACTACCTAACCTTATTTGTCCTGATGATACTAGTCCTTTGGTGCCAAGTATAGAAACTTCTCAATCAGGGGGAGAAATACTACATAATGATCCTAATGATCAAGTTCCTAAGTTTAAGTTTTATACTAGAAGAAAATTCAATCAGAGGAACCAAGACCAAATAGTTGATCCTTCATAGAACCAATCTGAGACTCCGATGATTGAAACTGGAAAATCTGGTAATCCTTCTTCCATTCTTACTTCAACTATTCAAAATACTTTGCCAGTTGTTTCTGATCTTGATATTCTCATAACAATTAGAAAAGGTACTCGAAGTTGTACTAAATATCCTATTGCAAACTACATGTCATATCAAAATCTGTCAAATAGTCATAAAGTCTTCACCTCTAGGATAAATGATTTGTTTGTTCCAAAGAATACATGATGCTTTAGAAGATCCAAATTGGAAAGTAGTAGTTATGGAGGAGATGAATGCTCTAAAACAAAATGGGACTTGGGAAATAGTAGAGTTGCCAAAAGATAAGAAACCAGGGGGTTGTAAATGGGTGTTTACCATAAAATGCAATGCAGATGGTAGTATTGAGAGATATAAGGCCCGATTAATAGTTAAAGGCTTCACCCAAAAATATGAGATTGATTATCAGGAAACGTTTGCCCAGTTGCTAAAATTAACTCTATTCGAGTACTGTTGCCTCTTCCAGCTAATTTAGAGTGGTCTCTCTACCAACTTGATGTGAAAAATGCTTTTCTCAATGGCGACCTTGTGGAAGAAGTTTTTATGCATTTGCCACCAGGTTTTGAAAAGGAACTTGGAAGTAATAGAATTTGCAGGTTAAAGAAATCTCTATATGGCCTTAAAAAGTCTCCAAGAGTTTGGTTCGAACGATTTGGAAAAGTTGTGTCTGGTTATGGGTTTCTTCAAAGTCAAGCTAACCATACTATATTTTATAAACACTCTGAGAATAATAAAATCTCTATCTTGATTGTCTATGTTGATGATATTATTCTCACAAGTGATGATGAAGTAGGTCTAACTGATCTCAAGAAAAACCTTGCAACTGAGTTTCAAATCAAGGACTTGGGAACGTTAAAATATTTCCTTGGGATGGAATTTGCAAGATAAAGGAAATATATCTTTGTAAATCAAAGAAAATACGTCCTTGACTTACTTGAAGCAATAGGATTTCTTGGATGCAGAGTTGCTGAAACTCCTATTTAGCCCAATTTGAAATTAGAAGCAACAAAAGAAGAAGAAATAAAGGATAAAGAAAGATACCAGAGACTTGTGGGGAGACTAATTTATTTGTCTCATACTCGTCCAGACATTGCTTTTGTTGTAAGCATGGTAAGCCAGTTTATGCATGCACCGGGACTAACTCATTTTGAAGTTGGCTATAGGATTTTACGATATTTAAAAGGAGCTCCTGGAAAAGGTATTTTATTAAAAAAGAATAATCACTCCCAAGTAGAGGTTTATACAGATGCAAACTGGGCTGGAAGTACTACTGATAGAAAATCTACCTCAAGTTATTGTTCCTTTGTCAGAGGAAATCTAGTCACATGGCGAAGCAAAAAGCAAAATGTAGTGGCCAGAAGTAGCGCTGAAGCATAGTTTAGAGCCTTAGCCCATGGAATCTGTGAAGGCATTGTTGGGTTTTATGCCCTAAAACTCGTAGATAGTAAATGTACATTTGACCGAACATTAATAAAAGTGATGTATTATTCAATGTTTGTATTATATCTTGTCTTATTAACCCTAATCCAATAAACTAAACATCCAAGGCTAATAGAATGAGGCTTGAACTAGTATGTAGGGACATACAAGGATCAATGTTCAAGTTTTAGCCTAAAGGGTCTGTAGTATAGGGATAAGGTTGGGTACCTTATCCTGGTGACACTATGGATACGACCCACTTTGTATATTGATACAAACGCAATGATCCAACGTGTTCGTGTAGTTGACATGCGAGTGAGGGTATCCTGTGCAATGAGTTTGCACAAAGACCGGACCGCGAAATAGTTAACCACTAACTGTAACACCGTTAGTTAGCCCGGTTTCTATTTCACTAGGATGACCTAGGCAACTTGGCCTTAATCCTGAGTGGATTATGGACTCCCTGTCCATGAGGGATTGTCCTTTGATTTGTACGGGTGAGAGTGACCTGTTTGCCGACTCAATAAGCCTACCATTTTGGGGACAAGACCGAGTGGGGAGCTAGGAACATAGTCTTACAAGATGGAATTCACTCCTTCCCGATATTAGGGTAAGTAGAGGTGTGTTCCCTTAAGTGGTGTCTCCGGGTCTTGAACAATGGGCCCTACCCTCTTTATTGCACGAGAGGGACATCTGTTTGTTGGTTGGACCTCAAACAGGTTGTTCATTAGAGGAGCACTGGTACTTAAGGACCAAGAGGTAACCCAGGGGTAAAACAGTAATTTAACCTAGCTGGGTACGAACTCACGTGAAGGGCTAACTTGTTGTTGATGGTCGATATTCGTGGACACAGAAATATATTTGCAGTCAGAAGAGTGCAGCTGTGGTTCTTTAGTGGAGTGAACCACAGTTAACAAATATTGATTAACTTGGTTAATGAGTTTAGCCAATTAATCTCATATCGTTGGAGCTTCTGAACTGTAGGTCCATTAGTTCCCACCGGTAGCTCACTAAGGGCGTTGAGGTAAATTTCTAAGGAGAATTGTATATTCGAAGGTGTTCGAATATTAAATTAAAATATGAATTTGATTCATATTAAAACTATAGGTTATAACTAATGCACATTTGATGTACATTAATACTATAGTTTATATGAGAGAGATATGGTTAAATATATGATATTTAATTATAATATTAATTAATTGTTGAATTAATTAATATTTTATTTTAATTTAATTTAATTAAATTTGATTTAATTAAATTGCATTAAAACTATAGGTTATGTGGGAGTTTTATGTAAATATGATTTACATTAATAATAATTAGTTTAATTGTTAAATTTATTAATATTAATTGGTTTATTATTAATATTAATTTACAATCAGTTAAATTTAACTGATTGAATGCTTCCTTCCCACTAACCTAGCATCCACGTTTGGAGAGTCTTTTTAGGGATGGTGGGTTTATTCTTCCGTAAGTTAATGTGATTAGTTTGATAACCATCCCTTCATTCTCTCACGCGCAAGCTCTCTCTCGTACTCTGGAGTTCTCTGTTTTTGTTCTTTCTCCAAGAAACACAAAACAAAAATCCCTCCAAAAAATCCCTTAGAATTTTTGGTTCCCACAAGCCGCTCAACACTTATCCTAAGGAGAATACCGGTGTAACTCCGTGGTGGTGTTCATAGGAGATTTGCAGCATCAAAAGAAGAGTACTTGTTGCTGTAATTTTCTGTCAAACCGAGGTTTTGGTGAAGCGGATCAAGAACGTCTTCAAAGGTATGGTGTTCTTGACTTAGGATCGATAGGGTGCAATTCTAGATTAGATCTAGATTTTTTTTAGAGCTCTAGCATGATTTATATCCATGTTACAACATGTTTTATTTGTTTTCTTGTTGTAAATTTGTTTTGCCGTCGTATTGGTATCCCAATCGGCATTTAAATCGAAAACGGTCTCTGACGTCTTCCACTGCGTAGGGTTATTTATCCCCTTCAGGCATATGGATCAAAAGAATACTTGAAGAATTCAAGTTCCCTCAGGCTAAGCCTATTCGAATTTATTGTGACAATAAGGCTGCCATATCTATAGTTAAGAATCCAGTTCTACACGATAGAACAAAACATATTGAGGTTGACAAACACTTTATTAAAGAAAAGATTGATACTGGTGCAATATGTATCCCTTATCTTCCGATGACAGAGCAAATTGTTGATGTACTAACAAAGAGACTCCCAAAGAAGCAATTCGATAAATTAATTGACAAGCTGGCTATGAAAGACATCTTTAAACCAACTTGAGGGGGAGTGTTGGAATTTCTAGTCTATATAATTGTGTAAATATTATTTGTTAATATTTAGTCATTATTGTCTTTATTCTTTCCTTATATTGTAATGGGTCTTTCTCCTACCTAGGTTGTCCATATTTAAATAAGAGACTATTACTCTCCTAAAATCAAGTCCTAAAATCAAGACTCTTAACTCCTCCCAATTTCGAAACCTTTGACGGTTCATTGCCCAGCGGTACCATGAGAGAGCTTCTCCTTCAAAACTTACTATTGCCACTGTCATCTTCTCTTTATCTGTCAATGCATGAATCTGAAAATATCTTTCTGCTTGAAAAAACCAAGCATCTGGATGTTCCCTCGAGAATATGGGCATTTCAACTTTCTTAAATTTTCCACGCCGCTGCCATGGTTCTTCCAATAGGTATGATTCTTCACCTTCCGGATCCGAATCCTCTTCTTCGTCCACCTTTTCCTTCTGCTTTGTTGCCTAGGATGAAGCATGGTTCCTTCCTTCTGTGTTTTCCAATATTAACACAACCATTTTTCTCTAGGTATCTTCGATCATGGTTGTGATCCTTTCCATCCCTTTACTGGCGTGTGCAATTGACTGTTCCAGGGCTGAAATTTTCTGGACCTTGGATTGCAATTCTTCCATTGCTTGATCACGCTTCCAACCGTAAAAAAAAAACAGAGGACAGGATAAGATAATACTTTACTGATTATCAACCAATTTGAGAGGGTTGATTTCTCTCCAAGACTAATGTCTTACAACAACTTTTCGATGCCCTGAACATCTCCTAGACTCCTAATAAATAAACTATTCCTTCTCTGTGTTATTATGACTAAATGACTCTTAACATACCCAAGACTTCAAAATACTAGACATAGGATTTTACTCCTATTAATACAGCCCAAAAATAGACAAGAACAGAATTCTGACAGCTAGCCCTAAAAACTATTGTTTTCTCCCACAATTATCTTCTTTCCACCCCATTTATTTTTCCTAACATATACGTTTTTGATTGGTGGCCTAACAGAGTTGCCTCTGAGTCTTGAGCTCTTTATCTTTGTATTTAGCACTTTAGTATATTCTGTGATCACAAACTATCTGAGATTGCCCGTTGATATTTACTTTCTTCTTTGCATTCATTTATTTTTCTATTGCATAAAAAGGTCTCCACACCTTTCTTATATTTGTTCATCCAATACGTCTTTATAACTATACTTCCTAAAGTTGCATCCACAATCCCTGAGGATCGGCTCTAGAGTACTCCCATATTTTTACTTGTTCACATGCTTCTTATAAGTTGCATGTGAAGTTGACAAAACACGTTATTGTCTAAAACATACTTGTTTCTATTCATTGCTCCAATCTAGGCATTTTCTATAGTTGCTTTGGCTGTGACCACTTTCCTAGCCCTTGTAATTGGAAGATAGTTTTGACACTAGTACACAATCTCTAGATAGCCATGTCTCCCAACTTCTCAATGATTTCCCTACCCTTATCAAACTGACCAACTTCCTTCCCCGCCCCCCAAATATTATTCAGCACCACACTCCCCCATCTTCCTCACTACCAAATGAGCCCCAAGAAATATCAAAGCCTTCACAACCAAATTCAATCCTTGAACCTAAAAAAGAAAGATGATTCATGGTGACTTTGTATTGATAGTCAAGCTATTAATAAAATCAAAATCAAATATAGATTTCCTATCCCAAGACTTAATGATCTTTTAGACCAATTAGGAGGCACCTCGGTCTTTTCTAAAATAGATCTTAAGACTTGCTATCACCAAATCTGAATAAAACCCGGGACGAGGGGAAACAACTTTCATCAAAACTAATGAAGACCTTTTTGAATGGTTGGTGAGGCCATCTGGCCTATCTAATGCTCCTAGTACCTTTATGTGGCTCATCAACCAAGTTCTTCCTTAATAAATTTGTAGTTGTTTACTGTGGTGATATAATATAATAGTTTATAGCAAGTCTTTTTGGGAACTTGATTGTCCACAACCTCAAACAGTGTGTGAAATACAACATTTTGTTAGTCTTGCTTCTTTTTACCAAAATTTTATTAAGCATTTTAGCACTATTGTTGCATCAGTCACCGAATGATTAAAGAAAGAGAAGTTTGGTTGGAGAGATTCTCAAATGGAAAGTTTTTTCACAATTTTATATCCACCCCTTTTCTTGTTTTTCAGATTTTCAGATTTTTCAAAACCTTTTGAAGTTAGTGTGGGGATTGCTTCTGTTTCATGCCAAGATAACCACCCAATTTAATTTTTTAGTGAAAAATCGATGGATTCAATTTCTAAGACGTTTTGACTTTGTCATCAAACACACACATGGAATTAAAAATAAGGTGGCTGATGCTTTAAGCCGTAAAGGTACTCACTCTTCTTACCTTACTTCATGGAGAAATTGTAGTTTTTTCCCATTTACCTGAAGTTTATGCCAGCTCTGACCCAAGTTCTAAAGAAATTTGATACAATTGCACTAATCACTTACCACACAAAGATTTTCATATTGTTGATCATTTCCTATTTAAGGGTGCTCTTTGTCTTCCTCAAACCTCTTTACGTGAATCCATTAAAAAAGAAGTTCATTCGGGTGGGTTGGGTGGCACTTTGGTCAAGATAAAACTCTTGCCTCCTCTCTTCTAAGTTTCTTTGGCCTCAAATTAAGAAAGATGTTGCAAACTTTGTTTTTATTTCCAAACCTCTAAAACTTCAAGCCAAAACAAAGGACCTTACGCCACTCTCATGATTCCCAATTCTATATGGGAAGACCTTTCCATGGACTTTGTACTTGGTTTACCTATCAACGTAGTTTTAGCAAAATGACTCATTGCATTGCTTGTAAAAAGACTAATGATGCCTTGAATATTTCTAACTTGTTTTTTCTTGACATTGTTAGACTCCATGGTATTCCAAAGACCCTTGTCCCGAATAGAGATGTTAAGTTGATGAGTTATTTTTTATGATCTCTTTGGAAATGGTTTGACACACAAAAACCTTCTTTTGAGCACCACTAGTCACTCATAAACGGATGGACAAATGGAGGTCACTAATAACCTTTTGTGTTGCTTGAACCTCAACAATAGGATCTCTCCCTCGCTTAAGCCGAATTTTCTTTCAACCATATGGTCAACCGTTCCATAGGGAAGTCCCTATTTGAGATTGTATACACTCAACTCCCTCGTAACTTTTGATCTTGCTAATTTTCCTTCTTCTGTTGATCTCAGTGTTGAGGATGAGCTCATGGTTGACTGGGTTGAGGAGTTACACCAAGAGTTTCGTCCTCATCTTGAGGAGTAAGGCTCGGGTGGATGCTCATCATCATGCATTGGATTTCCAAGTTGGTGACCTTGTTATGGTGCATTTAAAGAAGTCTCACCTACCCCCCCGGTGTTCATTCTAAACTAACCAACAACATGATTGGTCCTTTCCCTATTTTGAACATGACTGCTCCCTAATGCCTACCATGTGGATCTCCCACCCTGACCCACCATGTGCGTTAGAACCATTGAAGCAAACTAAGAATTGGTTAGAACCTTTTCCTTTTCCAAGTCGGAACTTGAAATGTTAAAAGCTTCCATACCCAAAGACAATCACGAGTTTGCCAAAAATTGGGTGATCATTGTTCTTGTTCTTATGTCTCTAGTATATGATGATATGATGAAAAAGTTACAATAATGCACCACATTAAGGTTTAGAAATAAGACTTATTAAGCTTCAAAGATGAGGAATAGAGCATTAATGAAATTGATTCATTGTGTAATTGAAAAATGACTCAACATTCACCGATAAAATATAGGTTAAAGATCACTTTTGGTCCCTAAACTTTCATGAAAGTAACAATTTGGTCCCTAAACTTTGATTTGTTACGATTTAGTCCCTGTACTTTCAATTTTGTAACAATTTAATCTCTAAACTTTAATAAGTAACAATTTAGTCCCCATACTTTCAAATTTTTAACAATTTAGTCCTTATACTTTCAAATTTGTAACAATTTAATCCTTGTTGCAAAAAAAAAACATCAAAATTATATGTCGATTTTTGTTATTTAATGATTAAACTATGTAGCTTATTAACATATTGGGTCCCAAATTAGTTTATTGATTTAGCTTGGTAAAAAGATTCATTAAATCTTTACATTAATTTTTCACGATAGGGACCAAATCGTTACAAATTTGAAAAGTATAGGGACTAAATTGTTACTTATTAAAGTTCAAGGACTAAATTGTTACAAAATTGAAAGTACAGGGACTAAATCGTTACAAAATTGAAAGTATAGGGACTAAATCGTTACAAATCAAAGTTCAGGGACTAAAATGTTACTTTCATGAAAGTTTGGGGACTAAAAGTGATTTTTAACCTAAGATATATAATCAAAACAAAGGTCATTTATAATATTCTAGACTACTTTGTTCCAAAGCCTAAGATGTTTATATTCTACCTTATACAGTCAAAGACCACTTTGTTGCAAAGCCTTAGATATGTTGCGTTAATCTATCATGATAACTTCTTTGAAAGTTTTTGTTTCTAACAGTAACGCTTATCATGATAAAGGACTTCGAAACAAAGAAAGAAACATTTCTTTGCTGAATCAAACAAGAAAAAGTTGTACAAATACTGTTGCACGAAAGGTGGAACAAGGAAAGAAAATATAAAGTTTAGAAGGGTAAAATAATAATAATAAGGGCAGTTAAGGCTTTCCTTCTAAGGGCTTGAATATAAGAAACCATTGAAGAGAAAATTAACCAAAGAAAAATTATTATCAGCAAATAAAATATCTTTGTTGATTTTGAGGTAGTCAAAAGTACAGAAGAGAACCAGTCAACATTAGTTTCTAAGTGGCAAAAGAAGCTTGATCATTATAAATAGTAAAAGAGGGCCTAAAATTCCTACTTTAACTAAGGAAACTTGGTTTAAAAGATTCCACACATTACTCGGGTAGCACCAAAGAAAGAAGAAAGAACACGCCTTATTTTCAATAGAGAAGAGAAAAGAGCATATTAGGAAATGTAAGCGTGTCTTAATTTTGGGAGTTTAAAAATTATTCTCATATCTAATATGTGCAATATAGGTCCTCTTATATAGGAGAGGCCTATTACAAATATAGAAAGGAATAAAAGCCATAAAGGTAAAATATTAACAATAAAGATTTACACACAAATATTAGAAAATCCAACACTCCCCCTCAAGCTGGTTTAAAGATGTCTTCCATAGCCAGCTTGTCAATCAACTTGTCAAATTGCTTCTTTGGGAGTCCTTTAGTTAGTACATCGGCGACTTGTTCTAATGTAGAAAGATAAGGAATACATATTGTATTTGCTTCAATTTTCTCCTTGATAAAATGTTTATCAACCTCAATGTGTTTTGTTCTATCATGTAGAACGAGATTATGAGCTATAGAGATGACAACTTTATTATCACAATAAATCCATATAGGTGTGTTTAGAGGAATCTTTAATTCTTCAAGTATCCTTTTGATCCATGTACCCTCACAGATTTCATGCGCTAAAGCTCTAAATTATGCTTCAGCATTGCTCCTAGCCACCACATTTTGTTTTTTACTTCTCCAAGTAACCAAGTTCCCTCCAACAAAGGAACAACAACTAAAGTTAGATCTTCTATCTGTAGTACTTTCTGCCCAGTCTGCATCAATATAAACTTCTATTTGAAAGTGATTATGTCTTCTGAATAAAATTCCTTTCCTAGGAGTCCCTTTTAGATACCTCAAAATTCTATAAACAGCTTCAAAATGAGTTGGTCCTGGTGCATGCATAAACTGACTTACCATGCTTACTGCATATGCAATATCAGGACGCGTATGAGATAGATAAATCAATCTTCCAACAAGTCTATGATATCGTTCATTGTCCTTTATTTCTTCTTCTTTTGCTACTTGTAACTTTAGATTGGGTTCGACTAGAGTTTCTGCAACCGTGCAACCAAGTAGTCCAGTTTCCTCATGTAAGTCGAGAACATACTTTCTTTGATTAACAAAGATGACCTTCTTTGATCTTGCAAATTCCATCCCTAAAAAATATTTCAACAGTCCAAGATCCTTGATTTGAAACTCTCTTGCAAGGTTTTTCTTGAGATCAGCTAGGCTAGCTTCATCATCACCTGTGAGAATAATATCATCTACATAGACAATCAAAATTGAGATTTTATTATTTTTAGAGTGCTTATAAAATATAGTATGGTCTGCTTGACTTTGAATAAATCCATAACTATACAATATTTCCATACCGCTCAAACCAAGCTCTTGGGGTCTGTTTCAAGCCATAAAGGGATTTTTTTTTTAATTTACAAATTTTACTGCATCCGAGATCTTTTTCAAGACTTGGTGGTAAGTTCATAAAAACCTCTTCCTCGAGATCGCTAATCAAAAATGCATTTTTTACGTTGAGTTGGTAAAGTGACCAATCTGAATTGACTACAAGAGACAAAAGCACCTTAATATAATTAATTTTAACAATTGGGGCAAACTTTTCTTGATAATCAATCCCATATGTTTGGGTGAAGCCTTTAGCTACTAGTCTGGTCTTATATCTTTCAATACTACCATATGCATTGCATTTTATGGTGAACACCCATTTTACAACCCACTGGTTTCTTATCTTTTGGCAACTCTACTATTTCCCAAGTCCCATTTTGTTTTAGAGCATTCATCTCCTCCATAACTACTACTTTTCAACTTGGATCTTCTAAGGCTTCATGTATATTCTTTGGAACAAACAAGTCATTTATCCTAGATGTGAAGGCTTTATGACTATTTGACAAATTTTGATATGACATGTAGTTTGCAATAGGATATTTGGTACAACTTCGACTAACTTTTTCTAATGGCTATGGGAATATCAAGATCAGACACGTCTGGCAAAGTATTTTGGATAGTTGTTGAAGTAGGAATGGAAGAAGAAGAATTACCAGGTTTTCCAGTTTCAATCGTCGGAGTCTCAGATTGGTTGTGTGAGGATCAACCATTTGGTCTTGATTCCTCTGATTGAATTTTCTTCTAGTATAAAACTTAAACTCAGGAACTTGATCGGTAGGATCATTATGTAGTATTTCTCTCCCTGATTGAGAAGTTTCTATACTTGGCACCAAAGGACTAGTAACATTAGGACAAATAAGGTTAGGAAGAGGAGTAGAAACATCCCAAAAGTTATCTTCCAAATTTGGTTTCTCCCCTGAAGAGAACTTTGGGTAAAATATGGTTGATTTTCTAAAAAAGATACATCCATGCTCATAAAACATTTTTTTGTCTGAGGATAAAAACATTTATAGCCTTTTTGATTGGAAGAGTAACCCAAAAAAAAAAAAAAAATACATTTAACAGCTCTATGATCAAGTTTTGACCGAAAGTGACTAGGGATGTGAAAATAAGTAGTACACCCAAAAACTTTGAGAGGTATATCAGAATATAGGCAAGATTTTGGAAAAACATTTTTAAAGCAATCAATGGGAGTTTTAAAATTTGAGATTTTACTAGGCATTCTATTTATTAGATAAATAGCTGTGAGAATTGCTTCGCCCCATATACATTTCGGAACATGCATGGAAAACATTATAGCACGAGCTACTTCAAGTAAATCTTTCTTTTAACAATACCATTCTGTTGAGGAGCATCTTGACAAGTAGATTGGTGAACAATACCTTTATCTTTTAAAAACTCACCAAAAGATTGATTAAAATATTCAGTTCCATTATCATAGTGTAAAATGCAAATTTTGGTTTGAAATTGAGTTTCTATCATGTTGTAAAAATTTCTAAAAATGTCTTTCACCTCAGATTTCTTTTCCATTAAGTACACCTAAGAAACACGGACACGGACACGCGACACGCTAGCGACACGACACGGACACGGAGACACGCCAATTTCTAAAAATATAGGACACGACACGTTGGGTGCGTTATTGATTTTTTATTTTTTTATATATTATATGTATATATATTGTCATAGATGCTTCTAAATAAATCAACCATACAAATTTAACATAACAAAACAAGTTAAACAACTATGCTTCATTAATAATTAATACTTAATAGTCAATAACTTAGTACATAAACGATAATGCTAATTGCTAAGCATTGTTGTCCAACATAAAATTACAATACAAATACAAATCCAAATTAACTAAAACTCTTAAACTCTCAACTCAAACTTCATCTTCATCACATTTGTCAGCCTCAGCCCCACTGCCATCCTCAGTTAAAACCATCACCTCTAACTCTGGTTCATCCAACGACAAGTTAGCTACTTCAAGCATTCCAACATCTTCAAAAGAATCAAAAGAATCTCCAGCAACCCCCCACAATTTTGTCTCCCCATATGAATATTCTGGAGTTCTTCTTGACAAGAGACGCAAATTACTATGAACGTATACTAAATCATCTGCACGTTGTGGTAGCATCTTGTTCCGTCTAACAGAGTTAATAAATGAGTACGTGCTCCAATTCCTTTCACAACATGAAGATGAGGAAGGTTGGCCTAGTAGCTTTAAAGCAATTGATTGAAGGGTCGGTGCATAGACACCATGTATAGCCCACCAATCTTTAGCATTCTCATTATACCTAGCAATGATGGAATCACCATCATTAAAATCTTTTCCCTTTGTTGAAAATCTAGCAAACTTTTGATACACTTTTGCACGATCTTCTGGATCTGAAAAGTATCTCTTGATACACTTCATTCTCTCACGAGTTACTTCAATGTCTTTATGTGGAGGCACTCGATTAGGATCCTTTTTAAGCCATTGCTCACTATAGTACCTAAATATAAGTTTTAAGTAACAAAAGTTGAACTCTTAAACATTATATTATATATATATAAATAGAATGAATGAAAGATTTAATGATAAGAAAGTACCTTGGATTCAAAGAATGTGCCAAACAATGAAGTGGTGTATTGTTCTTGTTCCAACGATCAATAAGAATATTATGTACCACGTCATAATAAGAAGAGACTTCTTCTCCACGTTTTCCTTCATGACTATATATTGTCGCCTTCACCTTTTCAATCATAGAATCCCACATATCATAAACCAAATGAAGGGTAGGTGCATCTGTATCGAAAACTCGGATTATGTCATATATAGGTGAAGTGAATGCAAGGATATAATCAATTTTGTCCTACCAAACATCATCCAAAATCAATTGTTTCACATATCTCGCTTTTCCCACATCATCCTCTCTATAACATGTCCATTTGTCACTAATAACCTTAGCTTGCAACCCACCTTTAATGAGCTTAAACCTCTTGAGCATAATAATGACAGATGCAAAACGAGTTTCTGCCACGAAAAGCAATTTCAAAGATACAAACTCGTTAAAAATAGTCAGCCTCATTGAATGATTCATGATAAAGTTCTTCACCGCCATCACATCTCCACCAATGTCAGAAATCCAACGACATTCCTCATACACTAATGTTCTCAACATTTTTCGCTGCACATATATTCTTTAAGGCAAGATTAAGAGTGTGCACTACACATGGTGTCCAAAAAATTGTTGGAAACTGTGATTCAATGATTTGCCCTGCACCCTTACAATTAGGAGCATTATTAGTTATCACTTGAATCACATTTTGATGGCCAACCTCATTAATCACTTCCTTCAACAAATTTGCAATAAAATATTTATCCTTGACCTCACCTGAGCAATCCATCGCTTTTAGAAAAATTGGTTGACCATCTGAGAGTGCCATAAAGTTTATTAGAGGTCTCTTCTGTGAATCACTCCATCCATCACTTACAATGCTTACTCTCATTTCATTCCATGTGTCTTTAATGAGGTTGGCCCTCAAAATGTGATTCAAGTAATAACTGATAATGCTCCTAATTATATCCACCTCTCTTAATGTTTGCCTTCTCTCTTTGAAGAAGAGTTGTCCTCAACAAATTATATCCAGGAGGCATATAACCCGACAATAAATTATTTGCAGCATAAGTGAATGCACCTATAAAATGAGGATTTCTTGCTAAATGAAAAGGTAATCCTGAAGAATAAAACATCTGTGCAATAAGTGCATGTAATTGGTCTCTTGATGCAAGGTTAAACAACTTTTCTATTGCACTTGGAGCACTCTTCTTTTTTTTTTTTGACTAAAAAAAACTCGAATTATTCACACTAACTCCACCAATGGATAAATTTGAAGGGGGTAAAAGAATGTTTTTAGGAGCCTTTTTAGACAAACGACTCTTTGCTTCATCCTCCAATTTTTGCATCTCAGCAATATCTTGAGGGGTGACTTTTAAACATGCTCCAATTCCATGACCATTTAGCTTCAATAAATGAGCCCTAACCCTAATATATGAACTTCTCTTTATGAGATGACAAAAATTACATTGCCATAACATGTTTCCACCTCCTTCATTCAATCTTTGTTGTTTAGTCACATATTGCCAAAGTGGTTTTGATTCATCTTCAACACTAGAGGATGAAGGTGCTGGAGTAGATAGGGAAGGAACACTTGATGCAACATTGCTAGAGGAGGATGACATCTAATTTTTTTTTTTTTAAAAAAAGAAACCCAAATTTTACATACTGTTTTGGTTTAATATTGAAAGGAAAAAAGGTTATGTAAAATAAAACTTACCTTACATTATTAAAAAAAAACAAAATAAAATAAAGCTTACCTTAGGAGATTAGAAGAAGATACTGTCGAGGGAGTTAGGGAGAAGATACTGCCGAGGGAGATAGGGAAAAGAGGATTTCGAAGAAGAAGGGGAAACGAGGAGAAGATACTGTCGAGGGAGATAGGGAAGAGGGGATTTCGAAGAAGAAGGGAAAACGAGAGAAGAGAATCTCAAAGAAGAAGTGAAATGATATTTTCGAAGGGCCACTAAACACTAGCTTACTGTCGGCACTTTTTTTTGGATGGATAAAAGTTGCAGGCGACAATTTAGGGTTTTTAAATTTTAATTGTTATGTGCTTTACTTTTAAAATATGGATTGGGCTTTGGGTTTTATTTGTTTTAAATTATTAGACATTATACAATATTGGGCTTGGGCTTTTCATTAAAAGAAGGGGTTGGAACGTTGGGTTAATAAAAAGAAACGGGACGTTGATTTTTTTAAAAAAATTGGACTGGACGTGTCCGGAACATGTCCTTCACGTGTCCAGACGTGTCCGAAATTAAAAAAAAAAATTGGGACACGCAAATGTGCGTGTCCGACACATGTTGGGCACGTTCGGCGCGAATCCGTGTCGAATACATGCTAGACACCGACACTTCATCCAAAATGAAGTGTCAATGCTTCTTAGAAGTACACCCAAGATAGACGAGTATGGTCGTCAATAAAAGTAACAAACCATCTTTTCCCACTATGAGTCCTAATTTTAGAAGCACCCCAAACATCACTATGAATTAAATAAAACGGTTTGGAAGCTTTGTAAGGTTTAGGTATGTAAACACTAAAGGTTTGAGAGAATCATAATACATTATTCCATTCACATAAAAGATATATATATATATACAAGTGTACAAGGTTAACCCAAAGTAGGAGAATGTAAAAAGACAATAAAGGACAACTCTATATAATTACATTTATTATACTAATATAATAACTCTAACACTCCCCCTCAAGTTGGAGCATATATATTCGTCATGTCCAACTTTTTAGAGAGATAATCTATTCGAAGTCCATTTAGTGCCTTTGTGAAGATATCTCCTAATTGCTCTCCAGTCTTCACATATCCTGTTGACACCAAACCTTCTTGTATCTTTTCACGAACAAAGTGACAGCCAACCTCAATGTGTTTAGTCTGCTCATGAAATATCGGATTAGATGCAATATGAAGAGTTGCTTGATTATCACACCACAATTTTGTCGGTGTTGTGATATCAAATCGCAATTCAACAAGAAGTTGACGTATCCAGACTAATTCACATACAGACTGTGTCATTGCTCTATATTCTGATTCAGCACTTGAACGTGACACCACATTTTGTTTCTTACTTTTCCAAGAAACCAAATTACCACCCACAAATACACAATATCCTGAAGTTGATCTTCTATCTTCTCTAGATCCTGCCCAGTTAGCATCTTAGAAGCATTCAAATGTTCATGAGCCCATAATCCTTATATAATAAACCACGTCCAGAAGCTGCCTTCAAATAACACAAAATTTGTTCCAATGCAGCTCAATGATCAACTGTAGGAGAAGACATAAACTGGCTCACAATACTCACTGAATAAGCTATGTCAGGCCAAGTCACTGTAAGATAATTGAGTTTTCCTACTAACCTTCTATACCTTTCAGGATCTTTAAGCAACTCTCCCTTTTTCGTAAACTGTAAGTTCCGCATCATTGGAGTACTACATGGTTTAGCCCCTAATTTCCCTGTTTCAGTCAACAAGTCAATTACATATTTTCTTTGTGATAACATGATCCCCTTCTTGCTCCTTATACCTCAATTCCTAGAAAGTATTTCAACGTTCCCAAATCTTTTGTATGGAATTGACTATGGAGAAAAGTTTTGAGTGCTTGGATACCTGATGTGTCGTCGCCAGTAATAACAATATCATCAACATACACAACCAACAAGATAACACCATTTTTTAGATCGCTTATAAAAATAGAATGATCTGATTTACTTTTCCTCATTCCAAAATTTACAATCACCTGACTGAATTTTCCAAACCATGCTCGTGGACTCTGTTTTAATCCATACAAGGATTTAAGAAGACGACATACCTTTCCATTCTCCCCCTGAGCAATAAACCCTGGTGGTTGCTCCATATACACCTCTTCTTCAAGATCACCATGAAGAAATGCATTTTTAATATCAAGCTGATGCAAGGGCCAATGATGAATGGATGCCAATGAAATGAACAACCGAACAGAAGCCAATTTTGCAACGAGAGAAAAGGTATTAGAATAGTCAACTCCATAGGTTTGTGCATAACCTTTCAACAAGACGAGCTTTCAAGCGAGCCACAAATCCATCCAGATTGACCTTGACCGCAAATACCCACTTATAACCAATAGGTTTCTTTCTTGTAGGAAGTGAAACTAAATCCCAAGTACAATTGTCATCTAAGGCATTCATCTCCTCAACCATTACAACACGCCAACCAGGATGAGACAAAGCTTCATGAATAGTCTTAGGAACAGATACCGATTGCAAGGATGCAAGAAAAGAACAGGTAGAAGATGACAAATGATTATGAAACAAAATTGGAATAGGATATGTGCATTGACGTTTACGAGCAATGGGAAGGTCATCGTTCGTTCCTGGATCCAATGACGAAGAAGCCTCTGGTTCAGGGCATGTAACTGAAGGGGGTGTTCGTCGAGAATAAACCTAAGTAATAGGTGGACAAGTAGAAACATGCATAGATGGAGGTGAATCAGTAGAAGGCTCACAAGAGGAGAGAATGGTATAGACAAGAAAATCATCATCTTCCTAATTACGCTCCCCCTTAGGCTTACTTGAAGTTGAGGAAAAGAAAGAAGAATCCTCAAAGAAGGTGACATCAGAAGAGACAAAATAACGATCGAGACTAGGAAAATAACACCAATACAATTTGAACACGAGAATAACCAAGGAAGATACATTTTAAGGACTTGGGATCAAGTTTGGTGAAATGAGGACGGACATCCCGAACAAAGCAAATACAAACATAGATTTTGGGAGGAAGAGAGAATGAAGGTTGTGTGGGACATAAAATAGGATAACGTATCTCACCCTTAAGAACTGAGGAGGGCATGCGATTTATTAAGAAACAAGCTGTGGATATAGCATCAGCCCAAAAATACGTTGGAACATTCATCTAGAACATTAAGGCTCTTGCTGTTTCGAGGAGATGACGATTCTTTCTTTCTACAATCCCATTTTGAGATGGAGTATTAACACATGAGGCATGGAGGATGCCATGTTCATCTAAATAAGAATTAAGAGCATGAGAGAAGTATTCTTTAGCAACATGCATTAACTAAAAACCATGTTACAGAACATAAAAACATCTCATTAACAGGAATAACTATCCCCTTAAAACAAGTTAACCAAAATAACTTTTGTTATTATTACCAAAGCAACAAAACTAGCTTTAAGTTCAAAATAACATAACCTCAGGTGAATCTCTCACCGAACAGAAACAACATCAACTAGTTCCATCTAGCCTACTCAAAGCAACAAGATAAACCACAACTAGAGAAACCCAACACCCTAGGGATCCTCCTCATAGTTCTCATCCTCGCCACCAAGGTCTGAATCATCTTCCATACCTGCAACATCTAAAATGTTGGGGGAAGGTGGGGAAGGGGTATCAGTACAACCGCATTACTGGTAAGTAGCTCACACAGGCTAGATTGCAAGCATCAAACAATATCAAACATCATGCTTCTCACACACAAACGACATGCTTCCAAAAGCAATAAAATCACATCATGCTCACAAAGCAATAAAACCACTTCATGCTCACAAACCAATAAAACCACATCATGCATATGCTTCCCACACTAGGCACCCACACTCTACTAGACTACACATGATTTACGCGTCATGCTCTGCCTAACGCATGAATTACGCATCATGCTGCACAAACCAACACGTGAATTACGCATTATGCTGCGCAAACCAACACGTGAATTACGCACCACGCTGCGCACCTAGCTCACATGATTTCCGCGTCATACTTCGCTAAAACAACCGCATGCATTACTCGTCATGCTACGAAACCAATCGCATGCATTACGCGTCATGCTATGCAAAACCAATCACATACATTACGCATCATGCTACGCAAAACCAAACACGTAAATTACGCGCCACGCTGCGCACCTACACATGAATTACACATCATGTAACGCAACCGCTAGACTCATGCTACACATCCTGTGACAACATGCTAGCCTAACCCCATATACATAATACAACATTCCATCATGCTAGAATGCAACACCTCATCATGCTTTAACAACAAACACAACATGCTTATCCCAAGCAACTAAACAGTATATGCTCATCTCAAGCGATACTCAATACATGCTCATCTCAAGCTTTGCAGTACAAATAAATACAACAGATCATGTTTTTTCACAAGTACAAAGATAAAACATATAAACACACAACATGCTTCACACAATCAAACAAACCCGGCAAGTAGAAACTACTTACCAAAGCACTTTAAAATAAACCCACGCTAGCTGGAAATTGCACAATCTCGCTCCAAACGAACTTCCAGCTACAAACAAACTACCAACCATTAAAGGAAGTCTAAACTAGAGAATAACACCCTAAAACATGATGTTAAGGGCAAAACTTAACCAATAACGATGTCTTTCCTAGCTGGACAACATCTAAACATAATCCAAATTGAAAACCCAACGTCATTAAACCATGGGCAACCACGTCTAAGGCGTTACGAGCGGTGGGTATTTGTTGGATGTCGATATTAAGGCTATACATGTTGGGTTTTATGCCCTAAAACTCGTAGATAGTGAATGTAACCGTTGACCGGATATTAATGAAATAATATTGATATATTTTTTCCATTAATTGTTATTAGTTATTTTATATTTGTCTTTGCCTAATAATAACCCTAATCCAATAAACTAGACATCCAAGGCTGTAATATGAGTCTTGAACTATATGTAGCGACATATGAGATCATTGTTCAAGAAACAGCCTAAAGGGTCTATAGTATAGGGATAAGACTGGGTGCCTTATCCTGGTGACACTATGGATACGACCCACTTTGTATTTGATACAAACGCTGCGATCCAACGCGTTCATGTAGGAGACATGCGAGTGGGGGTATCCTATGCAATGAGTTTGCATAAGACCGGATCGCGAAATAGTAACCACTGGTTATAACACCGTTAACTAGTTGGTTTTCTATTTCACTAGGACGACCTAGACAACTTAGTCTTAATCCTGAGTTGATTATGGACTCCTGCTCATGAGAGATTGTCCTTTGATTTGTATGGGTGAGAGTGGCCAATACGCCGACTCAATAAGCCTACCACTTTGGGGACAAGACCGAATGGGGAGCTGGGAACATAATCGTACAAGATGGAATTCACTCCTTCCCGACTTTAGGGAAGCAGATGAATGTTCCCTTAAGTGGTTACTCCGAGTCTTGAACAAAGGGCCCTACCCTCTCAATGGCACGAGAGGGTTTTCTGTTTGATGGTTGGACCATAAACAGGTTGTTCATTAGAGGAGAATTGGTACTTAAGGAAATAGAGGTAACCCAGGGGTAAAACGGTAATTTGACCCAGCTGGTGTTACGGACACTCGTGAAGGACTAACTAGTCGATATTGGTCTAGATCCGTGGACACAGAAAATATGTCTGCAGTGAGAAGAGGGCAACTGTGAGTCTATAGTGGAATGTACACACAGTTAACGAATATTGATTAATGTGGTTAATGAGTTTGACCAATTAATCTCACATCGTTGGAGCTTCTGATCTGCAGGTCCATTAGGTCCCACTGGTAGCTCGTAAAGAAATTTGAGGCAACTAAGTAATAAAAGTAAATTGAAAATGTTCAATTTATTAAGGGAAACAAATATAATATATATTGATATATTATTATGAGAGAAATTAATATTTGAAAAGTTCAAATATAAATTTATGGAAGTTTGAAAGAGTTCAAAATAATGAATTAATTAATTTAAGGCCTAAAATGTGTTTGGGAAAATTAATTAATTCTAGGCCGGAAATTAAATATGTGATATTTAATTGGTGGTTAATTAATTAAAGAATTCATTAACCGGGAATTAATCAATTATGGAAATAATTAATCACTTAAGGAAGTGATTAATCATTTATGGAAATGATCTAATCATTTATGGAAGTAATTAGTCATTTGTGGAAAAGATTAATCAATTATGGAATTGATTGATCATGATTGATTAATTAAAGAATAAGATTGAATCAATTATGGAAAAGATTGATTTAATTGAATATTTTATTCATGGCCTCTCTTCTATAAATAGAAAACTAGACCTAATTGGTCATGATACTTGACACTCTTGAAAGACAAGACCTAGAATTCTCTCTAGCCTCCCTCTTAGAGAAAGACTCCCACAAGTCTTTAGCCTCCTAGACTCAGAGACATACCGGTGTAACCTCTGTGGTGATTGTGTCAATCAAAGAAGAAATTTCTAGCGAAGAAAAGCAAAGGCGGCTGCTGCGTTTTCGTTCGTGGAGCGTCGTTGGCGAAGAACGGTCAAGTCTTCAACGAAGGTTTGTAACGGTTCTTCCTCTTTTCTTTAGAAAAGTTTTAAAAATAAATTTAGATTTATTTTAGCATGTTTAAACCAATTCTACAGCGGCTTTAAAGGTTGTTTAAAGTTTTGTTTGAGTTATCGTAACGGTATTTTAATGTTAATTAATATACGGCGTAAGGTCCAATCGATGCGCTTCCGCTGCGTGGGGACTTTTATTCCCTTCAATACAGCCACTAGACCAGCAAACAACAACCACCTAATAACACATGGATGACATTCTAAGAGCTCCTAAAGCTTAGGCAATGCAACTAACCCCTAGATAATTAATGGAAACCTGTATAGCATGCTTTTTAAACTATGGACAACAAGCATAACTCATTTATTTCCATGTGTCTAAAACCTACAAAGGTTGGGCAAGGTTAACTAGACAACAACACTTAATGGCCATTGATACTACATGCCTTTAAACTACATACAACAACAACAACCCATTTTTTAAACGTGTTATAGGACTTATAAAGGTTCGGCAACACCTAAGAGCCTAGATATGCAATGGGCATCGACTACACTGTTGGGTTTTATGCCCTAAAACTCGTAGATAGTGAATGTAACCGTTGACCGGATATTAATGAAATAATATTGATATATTTTTCCATTAATTGTTATTAGTTATTTTATATTTGTCTTTGCCTAATAATAACCCTAATCCAATAAACTAGACATCCGAGGCTGTAATATGAGTCTTGAACTATATGTAGCAACATATGGGATCATTGTTCAAGAAACAGCCTAAAGGGTCTATAGTATAGGGATAAGACTGGGTGGCTTATCCTGGTGACACTATGGATACGGCCCACTTTGTATTTGATACAAACGCTGCGATCCAACGCGTTCGTGTAGGAGACATGCGAGTGGGGGTATCCTATGCAATGAGTTTGCATAAGACCGGACCGCGAAATAGTAATCACTAGTTATAACACCGTTAACTAGTTGGTCTTCTATTTTCACTAGGACGACCTAGACAACTTAGTCTTAATCCTGAGTTGATTATGGACTCCTGCTCATGAGAGATTGTCCTTTGATTTGTATGGGTGAGAGTGGCCAATACGCCGACTTAATAAGCCTACCACTTTGGGGACAAGATCGAATAGGGAGCTGGGAACATAATCGTACAAGATGGAATTCACTCCTTCCCGACTTTAGGGAAGCAGATGAGTGTTCCCTTAAGTGGTTACTCCGAGTCTTGAACAAAGGGCCCTACCCTCTCAATGGCACGAGAGGGTTTTCTGTTTGATGGTTGGACCATAAACAGATTGTTCATTAGAGGAGAATTGGTACTTAAGGAAATAGAGGTGACCCAGGGGTAAAAGGGTAATTTGACCCAGCTGGTGTTACGGACACTCGTGAAGGACTAACTAGTCGATATTGGTCTAAGTTCCGTGGACACAGAAAATATGTCTGCAGTGAGAAGAGTGCAACTGTGAGTCTATAGTGGAATGTACACACAGTTAACGAATATTGATTATTGTGGTTAATGAGTTTAACCAATTAATCTCACATCGTTGGAGCTTCTGATCTGCAGGTCCATAAGGTCCCACTGGTAGCTCGTAAAGTAATTTGAGGCAACTAAGTAATTAAATGTAAATTGAAAATGTTCAATTTACTAAGGGAAATAAATATAATATATATTGATATATTATTATGAGAGAAATTAATATTTGAAGAAGTTCAAATATAAATTTATGGAAGATTGAAAGAATTAATTAATTTAAGTCCTAAAAGTGTTTGGGCAAAATTAATTAATTCAAGGCCGGAAATTAAATATGTGATATTTAATTGGTGGTTAATTAATTAAAGAATTCATTAACCATGAATTAATCAATTATGTAAATAATTAATCACTTAAGGAAGTGATTAATCATTTATGGGAATGATCTAATTACTTATGGGAGTAATTAGTCATTTATGGAAAAGATTAATCAATTGGGGAATTGATTGATCATGATTGATTAATTAAGGAATAAGATTGAATCAATTTTGGAAAAGATTGATTTAATTGAATATTTTATTCATGGCCTCTCTTCTATAAATAGAACACTAGACCTAATTGGTCATGACACTTGACACTCTTGAAAGACAAGACCTAGAATTCTCTCTAGCCTCCCTCTTAGAGAAAGACTCCCACAAGTCTTTAGCCTCCTAGACTCAGAGACATACCGGTGTAACCTCTGTGGTGATTGTGTCAATCAAAGAAGAAATTTCTAGCGAAGAAAAGCAAAGGCGGCTGCTGCGTTTTCGTTCGTGGAGCGTCGTTGGCGAAGAACGGTCAAGTCTTCAACGAAGGTTTGTAACGGTTCTTCCTCTTTTCTTTAGAAAAGTTTTAAAAATAAATTTAGATTTATTTTAGCATGTTTAAACCAATTCTACAGCGGCTTTAAAGGTTGTTTAAAGTTTTGTTTGAGTTATCGTAACGGTATTTTAATGTTAATTAATATACGGCGTAAGGTCCAATCGATGCGCTTCCGCTGCGTGGGGACTTTTATTCCCTTCAATACAGCCACTAGACCAGCAAACAACAACCACCTAATAACACATGGATGACATTCTAAGAGCTCCTAAAGCTTAGGCAATGCAACTAACCCCTAGATAATTAATGGAAACCTGTATAGCATGCTTTTTAAACTATGGACAACAAGCATAACTCATTTATTTCCATGTGTCTAAAACCTACAAAGGTTGGGCAAGGTTAACTAGACAACAACACTTAATGGCCATTGATACTACATGCCTTTAAACTACATACAACAACAACAACCCATTTTTTAAACGTGTTATAGGACTTATAAAGGTTCGGCAACACCTAAGAGCCTAGATATGCAATGGGCATCGACTACACTGTTGGGTTTTATGCCCTAAAACTCGTAGATAGTGAATGTAACCGTTGACCGGATATTAATGAAATAATATTGATATATTTTTCCATTAATTGTTATTAGTTATTTTATATTTGTCTTTGCCTAATAATAACCCTAATCCAATAAACTAGACATCCGAGGCTGTAATATGAGTCTTGAACTATATGTAGCGACATATGGGATCATTGTTCAAGAAACAGCCTAAAGGGTCTATAGTATAGGGATAAGACTGGGTGGCTTATCCTGGTGACACTATGGATACGGCCCACTTTGTATTTGATACAAACGCTGCGATCCAACGCGTTCGTGTAGGAGACATGCGAGTGGGGGTATCCTATGCAATGAGTTTGCATAAGACCGGACCGCGAAATAGTAATCACTAGTTATAACACCGTTAACTAGTTGGTCTTCTATTTTCACTAGGACGACCTAGACAACTTAGTCTTAATCCTGAGTTGATTATGGACTCCTGCTCATGAGAGATTGTCCTTTGATTTGTATGGGTGAGAGTGGCCAATACGCCGACTTAATAAGCCTACCACTTTGGGGACAAGATCGAATAGGGAGCTGGGAACATAATCGTACAAGATGGAATTCACTCCTTCCCGACTTTAGGGAAGCAGATGAGTGTTCCCTTAAGTGGTTACTCCGAGTCTTGAACAAAGGGCCCTACCCTCTCAATGGCACGAGAGGGTTTTCTGTTTGATGGTTGGACCATAAACAGATTGTTCATTAGAGGAGAATTGGTACTTAAGGAAATAGAGGTGACCCAGGGGTAAAAGGGTAATTTGACCCAGCTGGTGTTACGGACACTCGTGAAGGACTAACTAGTCGATATTGGTCTAAGTTCCGTGGACACAGAAAATATGTCTGCAGTGAGAAGAGTGCAACTGTGAGTCTATAGTGGAATGTACACACAGTTAACGAATATTGATTATTGTGGTTAATGAGTTTAACCAATTAATCTCACATCGTTGGAGCTTCTGATCTGCAGGTCCATAAGGTCCCACTGGTAGCTCGTAAAGTAATTTGAGGCAACTAAGTAATTAAATGTAAATTGAAAATGTTCAATTTACTAAGGGAAATAAATATAATATATATTGATATATTATTATGAGAGAAATTAATATTTGAAGAAGTTCAAATATAAATTTATGGAAGATTGAAAGAATTAATTAATTTAAGTCCTAAAAGTGTTTGGGCAAAATTAATTAATTCAAGGCCGGAAATTAAATATGTGATATTTAATTGGTGGTTAATTAATTAAAGAATTCATTAACCATGAATTAATCAATTATGTAAATAATTAATCACTTAAGGAAGTGATTAATCATTTATGGGAATGATCTAATTACTTATGGGAGTAATTAGTCATTTATGGAAAAGATTAATCAATTGGGGAATTGATTGATCATGACTGATTAATTAAGGAATAAGATTGAATCAATTTTGGAAAAGATTGATTTAATTGAATATTTTATTCATGGCCTCTCTTCTATAAATAGAACACTAGACCTAATTGGTCATGACACTTGACACTCTTGAAAGACAAGACCTAGAATTCTCTCTAGCCTCCCTCTTAGAGAAAGACTCCCACAAGTCTTTGGCCCCCTAGACTTAGAGACATACCGGTGTAACCTCTGTGGTTATTGTGTCAATCAAGAAGGAATTTCTAGCGAAGAAAAACAAAGGCGGCTGCTGCGTTTTCGTTCGTTGGAGCGTCGTTGGCGAAGAACGGTCAAGTCTACAACGGAGGTTTGTAACGATTCTTCCTCTTTTCGTTAGAAAAGTTTTTAAAATAAATTTAGATTTATTTTAGCATGTTTAAACCGATTTTATAGCAACTTTAAAGCATGTTTAAAGTTTTGTTTGAGTTATCGTAACGGTATTTTAATGTTAATTAATATACGGCGTAAGGTCCAATCGATGCGCTTCCGCTGCGTGGGGACTTTTATTCCCTTCAATCGGCATCAGAGCCATCGCTGTCCCTATTAATTAATTTTAAAAGTTGCGATAGGCTCTAAAAGGTGGGATTTATGCATAATGTATGTTCGGTTTGCATTGAACTGTTTGGGTTAATTTTATGGCAATAGATTTATTTTATGTGATTTTGATCATGTAAGGCCCGGTGTTTCAGGTATATTTTATGTAAATCGAGTCCTTGTAAGTCCGTGTCTAGATTTAGGGCTATTTTCGATGAAGATCGAGATGATTTTGGGCGAAAATCATGAAAAACGGCGCTGGAAATCGGAAAAACAGAGTGCAGAACAGAGGAATCGACGATTTGGGGTTTGCTGGAAAATTTCCCGGTCGGGATCCCGGCCGGGATCCCGACCGAGATCGAGACCGAGATCCCGACCGAGATCTCGACCGAGATCGAGACTGCCATCGAGACCGAGATCTCGGCCGAGATCGAGACTGCCATCGAGACCGAGATCTCAACCGAGATCGAGACTGCCATCGAAACCGAGATTGTGACCGAGATTGCGACCGAGATTGCGACAAAATTTGTGACCGAGATCGTGACCGGGATCCCGACCGGGATCCTGACCGAGAAACCGGTCTTGTTTGCAGGATCAGCCCGATTTTCTGTGTTATTGGCCCGGTTCAGTCAAATTCTGGCCTAGTTCGTGATTTTGGAGGCCGGTTCGAGGTGGTTCGGGACGGTTCGTGATGTCTAGACAAAATTCCGGAGCTGTACAAGGATTATTAGGATAGAATTTAGCTAAATTAATGTAATTTAATGCTTTATTTTATCCTATGGGCCAAAATTAACCGGTTCAATTGCTGTTTATATGCTTTATGGATGTCATATAGAATATTTAATCCCACCTTAGGTTATAAACATGCTCATGCATTTTTTATATATTATAAATTGTTATAATGTATGTTTAAATGCATGGATTTGTTTTCATATTTTTTAATATAAGTGTATATTAATTTATATGAAAAATTGGAAAGCATGAAGCATGTCATTACTTAAATTAAATATAAATAGTTATGTTTAATGTGATGAATGAAGCATGCTTGGTTGATTTTCTTGATTGACTTATAATTGTTATAATAAAAGAAAATCAAAATTGCATGAAACATGAAACATCCATAGTTAATAATATAATTGTTATATTATTCATGCAATTGATGTGGCTTAATTATTTAATTTGAATGAGATTGTTGAATGAATTAAACCCTAGATTCTTGATTATAGGATTAATCATTAAAATTTGAAATAGTTCTTCAATATTAATGATTAGAAACCGTCAATCTATAATCAAGATTTGCATGCAAACATAAGATCATAGGATAAATTGGATTAATTTTAAATTGTTTAAAATTAATTAAACCTAGATCGATTTCTAATAGGATTAGAATCTTTTCTTACTTAGAATTAAAAATAGTTTTAATTTACTAAGTAGGAAAAACATTGCTATGATTATAAGGGAACTCCACCGGTAAAGTTCTGTCTAAGGTTGGGGGTATTTAAGTTGACGGTTTACGGAACACCTCCTACCTGGGAACTGACCTGGAATACCGGAGTTGAATTAATCATAATTAAATGTTAGCATGCAATGTCACTAGGTTTATTAAAAGTGTTTAATGCACCTAGATCTTTAGAGTAAAGACCTTACATTACTGAGGTTATAAGGGAACTCTCTCGGTAAAGTTCTGTCTAAGGTTGGGGGTATTTAAGTTGACGGTTTACGGAACACCTCCTACCTGGGAACTAACCGGATTGAGTTGAATTAACCATAGTAATGTTGACTTGCAATGTTGGGTTTATTAAAAGAAGTTTAATTCACCCAAAAGATTGCAGTTGAATCCTTTCCATAATTGTTATAATAGGATCAGACTTAGATAGATTGACTTAGCCGAATACTATCTAAGTTAAAAAAACCCTATATTAACCTTAGGACATTTTCAGTGGGAGGAAAATTACAAAACAAGATCAAGTTTTGCTCCTACGTCCCTATATTCACAACGTGAGATTCATGCTCGGGTTCGAGTCGCCCTAGGAGCGGCCTCCCTTCGGAAAGTGTTTGCATGGATCAATATCAAGGTGAATGGGAAAAATGTCTAGAGTAAGTGGGAGCGGGACACGTGTCAACGTATCCCTCGGTCTCCGCCCATAGTTCACACCGTGAGAGTCCTATGATCCGCCTGCAGGTTGCCCTGGCGCATCCATCCCTTCGGAGGGCCTGGTCATAGGATTCGGAACATCGTGAACTCCTGAAAAGGATAGGAGCTCTTAGGCTAATCACCAACAGTTGTCTTTCCCTTCGGTAGCCTGTTGGTGCGTGCCTCTGAGATCTGAAAGTGGGAGGGTTACACTTACGAGGATGAGTTAAAAGTGTTAACAAATCCTTGACCGAACAACGGTGGCTAATGTCTATAGGAAAATGAGTTATTCTGGAATTAGAATTAGCTGAGAGGTGTCTCATTTCAAAGGAGGAGTACCTGATCACCCTTCGGTGGCTGATATTCTAAACCTCTGAAACGTCGTTGCAAAACTAAATCAATAGTTTTAGGGTTCTGTGATTGTCTGTTTTGCTAAATTGATTGGATTGTGTGCAATTGTTTGCTTGTATGATGGGTTAAGGCAAAGATAACTAATACGATCATTGTTTGTTTAAATTTCAGCAATATCTTCCTCAATTGTCTCTCTGCTTAAAAATGAGAAATTAACCGACGAAAATTATGCTACGTGGAAGTCGAACTTGAATACGATTCTTGTTGTCGATGATCTGCGGTTCGTCTTAACGGAGGATTGTCCTCCAGCCCTTGCTCGTAATGCATCCCAGGCAGTTAAGGATGCTTATGACCGCTGGACAAAGGCCAATGATAAGACTCACGTCTATATCTTAGCCAGCTTATCTGAAGTTTTGGCTAAAAGGCATGAGGGCATGGTAACAGCGAGGGAGATTATGAACTCTCTCCGGGAGATGTTTGGACAACCGTCCTACCAACTCCACCATGACACTCTCAAATACGTTTATAGCTGTCGCATGAAAGAGGGCACGTCTGTTCGGGAGCATGTCCTGGATATGATGGTCCAATTCAACGTGGCAGAGGCAAACGGGGCGGTCATAGATGAGCGTAGTCAGGTTGCATTCATCTTAGAATCTCTTCCGAAGAGTTTTCTACAGTTTCGAAGCAATGCAATGATGAATAAAATAACATTCAACCTGACTAGCCTCCTGAATGAGCTACAGCTCTATCAGTCTCTTCTTAAGAACAAGGGACAGATAGAAGGAGAGGCAAACGTTGTCCACTCTAAAAGAAAGTTCGAGAAGGGTTCATCCTCTAGAACTAAATCTGTAGCCACTTCTTCAAAGAAAACTCAGAAGAAGAAAGGAAACAAGGGGAAAGCTCCCAGTACTGCTGCTAAAAGCAAGGGAAAAGCCAAAGCTGTGGCAGACAAGGGCAAGTGTTTTCACTGCAATGTAGATGGACATTGGAAGAGAAACTGCCCAAAGTACCTTGCTGAGAAAAAGAAGGAAAAGGAAGGTAAATTTGATTTACTGGTTTTAGAAACATGCCTTGTAGAACATGATGAGTTTACCTGGATACTTGATTCAGGAGCAACTAATCATGTTTGCTCTTCTTTTCAGGAAAATAGTTCCTTTCGGCAGTTGAACGATGGGGAAATGACACTCAGGGTCGGAACTGGAGAAGTCATTTCAGCTAAAGCAGTGGGAGCTGCGAAGTTATTTTTTAGAAATAGATTCTTACTTTTAGAAAGTTTGTTAATCGTTCCCAAGATTAAGAGGAACTTGATTTCTATTTCATGTTTGATTGAACAATCGTATACAGTTACTTTTGAAATGAATGAAGCGTTCATTTATAAAAATGGTGTACTTATTTGTTCAGCCAAATTGGAAAATAACTTGTATGTTTTAAGACCAACCGAAAACAAAGCACTTTTAAATCACGAATTATTTAAAACTACTGAAACTCAAAGTAAAAGGCAAAAGATTTCTCCATCAAGTAACAACACTCATCTTTGGCATCTTAGACTTGGTCATATAAACGTCGATAGGATCGGTCGTTTGGTAAAGAAATGGACTTCTAAGCAAGTTAGAAGATGATTCACTACCACCTTGTGAATCTTGTCTCGAGGGAAAAATGACCAAAAGACCCTTTACTGGAAAAGGTTATAGAGCCAAAGAACCCTTAGAGTTAATACATTCGGATCTATGTGGTCCAATGAATGTAAAAGCTCGAGGAGGGTACGAATATTTCATCTCATTTATAGATGATTATTCAAGATATGGTTACTTATACCTAATGGGACATAAGTCTGAAGCCCTTGAAAAGTTTAAGGAGTTTAAGGCTGAAGTTGAAAACCTATTAGGTAAATCTATTAAAGTACTTCGATCTGATCGAGGAGGGGAGTATATGGATCAAAGATTCCAGGATTATATGATAGAACATGGAATCCAATCTCAACTCTCAGCCCCTGGTACACCTCAGCAGAATGGTGTGTCAGAAAGGAGAAATAGAACCTTGTTAGACATGGTTCGATCAATGATGAGCTATGCTCAATTGCCTAGCTCGTTTTGGGGGTATGCAGTAGAGACTGCAGTATACATCTTGAACAATGTTCCCTCGAAAAGTGTTTCTGAAACACCTTTCGAGTTATGGAAGGGGCGTAAACCTAGTTTGCATCACTTTCGCATCTGGGGTTGTCCTGCACACGTGCTTGTGAAAAATCCTAAGAAACTGGAACCTCGTTCAAAACTGTGCCAATTTGTTGGTTACCCTAAAGAAACGAGAGGTGGTTATTTCTACGACCCACAAGAAAATAAGGTGATTGTATCGACAAACGCCATTTTCTTAGAGGAAGACCACATGAGAGATCATAAACCACGAAGCAAAATAATATTAGGAGAAGCTACTGAAGAATCATCAAGAGTTGTTGATGAAGTTGGACCTTCAACAAGGGTTGATGAAGGAACTAGTTCTTCAGATCCATCCCGTCCATCTCAATCGTTGGGAATGCCTCGACGCAGTGGGAGGGTTGTGTTACAACCTGACCGCTACTTGGGTTTAACTAAAACTCAGGTTGTCATACCTAATGATGGCATTGAGGATCCATTGTCCTATCGACGGGCAATGAATGACGAAGATAAGGATGAATGGGTCAAAGCCATGAACCTGGAAATGGAGTCAATGTACTCAAATTCTGTATGGGAACTTGCAGATCTACCATATGGGGTAAAACCCATAGGGTGCAAATGGATCTATAAGAGAAAAAGAGATGCAGCTGGAAAGGTACAGACCTTCAAAGCTAGACTAGTGGCAAAGGGTTATACCCAAAAGGAAGGGGTTGACTATGAGGAAACCTTTTCTCTTGTAGCCATGTTAAAGTCCATAAGAATTCTTTTATCCATTGCCACATATTATGACTATGAAATATGGCAAATGGACGTCAAGACTGCCTTTCTGAATGGTAATCTTGAAGAGAATATCTTTATGTCTCAACCCGAAGGGTTCATAGCCCAAGGTCAGGAACAAAAGGTTTGTAAGCTAAATCGATCCATTTATGGATTGAAACAAGCATCCAGATCATGGAACATTAGATTTGATACTGCAATCAAATCTTTTGGCTTTGACCAAAACGTTGATGAGCCTTGTGTATACAAGAAAGTCAACAAAAGGAAAGTAGCTTTTCTAATACTTTATGTAGACGATATCCTACTCATTGGGAATGATGTAGGATACCTCACTGACATTAAGAAATGGCTAGCAGCCCAATTCCAAATGAAAGATCTGGGAGAGGCTCAATATGTTCTGGGAATCCAAATCATTAGGGATCGTAAGAACAAAATGCTAGCTCTGTCTCAAGCAACGTATATTGACAAGATGTTGTCTCGATATTCGATGCAAAACTCCAAGAAGGGACTCCTACCCTTCAGACATGGGGTACACCTGTCTAAGGAACAATCTCCTAAGACACCTCAAGAAGTTGAGAACATGAGACACATTCCCTACGCCTCAGCTGTGGGCAGCTTAATGTATGCCATGCTCTGTACTAGGCCTGACATATGTTATGCAGTGGGAGTAGTTAGTAGGTATCAGTCTAATCTAGGGTTGGACCACTGGGGAGCGGTTAAGAATATCCTCAAGTATCTTCGGAGAACGAGGGACTACATGCTTGTGTATGGAGCTAAGGATTTGATTCTTACTGGATACACTGATTCTGACTTTCAAGCTGATAAGGATTCTAGGAAATCCACATCAGGGTCAGTATTCACCCTCAATGGAGGAGCAGTAGTGTGGAGAAGCATCAAACAAGGATGCATAGCAGACTCAACCATGGAGGCTGAGTATGTAGCAGCTTGCGAAGCAGCTAAGGAGGCAGTATGGCTCAGAAAGTTCTTGACTGATTTGGAAGTGGTTCCGAATATGAACGTGCCCATAACACTATACTGTGACAACAGTGGGGCTGTAGCCAACTCAAAAGAACCTCGAAGCCACAAACGGGGTAAACACATCGAGAGGAAGTATCACCTGATACGGGAGATTGTGCAAAGAGGAGATGTGATCGTCACTAAGATCGTCTCGGAGCACAACATCGCTGATCCATTTACAAAGGCTCTCACGGCTAAAGTGTTTGAGGGTCATCTAGAAGGTCTAGGTCTACGAGATATGTATGCCATCTAATCTAGGGCAAGTGGGAGAAATGTATAATGGGTATAAGGATGCCCTAGTTCATTGTATTATTTTAATATACATGACATTTCCAGCTTTAGATTATTGCATTTACATCCCACTAACTAGTGTTTTAGTTCAAGTGGGAGTTTGTTGGGTTTTATGCCCTAAAACTCGTAGATAGTGAATGTAACCGTTGACCGAATATTAATGAAATAATATTGATATATTTTTCCATTAATTGTTATTAGTTATTTTATATTTGTCTTTGCCTAATAATAACCCTAATCCAATAAACTAGACATCCGAGGCTGTAATATGAGTCTTGAACTATATGTAGCGACATATGAGATCATTGTTCAAGAAACAGCCTAAAGGGTCTATAGTATAGGGATAAGACTGGGTGCCTTATCCTGGTGACACTATGGATACGACCCACTTTGTATTTGATACAAACGCTGCGATCCAACGCGTTCGTGTAGGAGACATGCGAGTGGGGGTATCCTATGCAATGAGTTTGCATAAGACCGGACCGCGAAATAGTAATCACTAGTTATAACACCGTTAACTAGTTGGTTTCCTATTTTCACTAGGACGACCTAGACAACTTAGTCTTAATCCTGAGTTGATTATGGACTCCTGCTCATGAGAGATTGTCCTTTGATTTGTATGGGTGAGAGTGACCAATACGCCGACTCAATAAGCCTACCACTTTGGGGACAATATCGAATGGGGAGCTGGGAACATAATCGTACAAGATGGAATTCACTCCTTCCCGACTTTAGGGAAGCAGATGAGTGTTCCCTTAAGTGGTTACTCCGAGTCTTGAACAAAGGGCCTTACCCTCTCAATGGCACGAGAGGGTTTTCTGTTTGATGGTTGGACCATAAACAGATTGTTCATTAGAGGAGAATTGATACTTAAGGAAATAGAGGTGACCCAGGGGTAAAACGGTAATTTGACCCAGCTGGTGTTACGGACACTCGTGAAGGACTAACTAGTCGATATTGGTCTAAGTTCCGTGGACACAGAAAATATGTCTGCAGTGAGAAGAGTGCAACTGTGAGTCTATAGTGGAATGTACACACAGTTAACGAATATTGATTATTGTGGTTAATGAGTTTAACCAATTAATCTCACATCGTTGGAGCTTCTGATCTGCAGGTCCATAAGGTCCCACTGGTAGCTCGTAAAGTAATTTGAGGCAACTAAGTAATTAAATGTAAATTGAAAATGTTCAATTTACTAAGGGAAATAAATATAATATATATTGATATATTATTATGAGAGAAATTAATATTTGAAGAAGTTCAAATATAAATTTATGGAAGATTGAAAGAATTAATTAATTTAAGTCCTAAAAGTGTTTGGGCAAAATTAATTAATTCAAGGCCGGAAATTAAATATGTGATATTTAATTGGTGGTTAATTAATTAAAGAATTCATTAACCATGAATTAATCAATTATGTAAATAATTAATCACTTAAGGAAGTGATTAATCATTTATGGGAATGATCTAATTACTTATGGAAGTAATTAGTCATTTATGGAAAAGATTAATCAATTGGGGAATTGATTGATCATGATTGATTAATTAAGGAATAAGATTGAATCAATTTTGGAAAAGATTGATTTAATTGAATATTTTATTCATGGCCTCTCTTCTATAAATAGAACACTAGACCTAATTGGTCATGACACTTGACACTCTTGAAAGACAAGACCTAGAATTCTCTCTAGCCTCCCTCTTAGAGAAAGACTCCCACAAGTCTTTGGCCTCCTAGACTTAGAGACATACCGGTGTAACCTCTGTGGTTATTGTGTCAATCAAGAAGGAATTTCCAGCGAAGAAAAACAAAGGCGGCTGCTGCGTTTTCGTTCGTTGGAGCGTCGTTGGCGAAGAACGGTCAAGTCTACAACGGAGGTTTGTAACGGTTCTTCCTCTTTTCGTTAGAAAAGTTTTTAAAATAAATTTAGATTTATTTTAGCATGTTTAAACCGATTTTACAGCAACTTTAAAGCATGTTTAAAGTTTTGTTTGAGTTATCGTAACGATATTTTAATGTTAATTAATATACGACGTAAGGTCCAATCGATGCGCTTCCGATGCGTGGGGACTTTTATTCCCTTCATACACATGCTACTAAAGCTAGAACAACTAATGGGCAGCGAACTTCAACGCTTTAGAACAAAGGAACAAGATGGAAACTTACCCAAACAGATCCGCTTTGACTCTAGACGGGTTATTCTAACCTCTAACAATGTGCTAGAATAATCCTTGGGCAGTGAGTATTCGAGTTGAAGTGTTTCAAACTCAATCAAACACTTAGATGGCGCTGCAGAATAGAAAATCCAACACCAAACTTAATTTCCAGCACTTAAACAAATGGGTAAATAATTCTAAGCACCAATCGAACATGGGTAAGCATTTAAACTTACCGGGATTGTTATGTGACGTTGTAATTACCCAGAACAGAGCGAAAACGCCGCTAGACAACACACCCACTGACTGAAACGACCGGATTCTTGTGTGGGTCAACCAAAAAGAGTGACGGAAGATTAGATCGAACCTTAATCAACTAAGAATGAGAGGAATCGAGAGCTTACCCACGAGATTAAGGCTGAAACGTGGAGAAAACGAGGCTTCAAGCTGCTGTTTGCACAAGATCTAACCAATAGTCAAGGGACTTAGATCGGGCTTTAAACCAACAAGAACTAGGGAAAGAAGACTGTTAGTAACTAAAAAACTAATTTGTTTTGAGTTGGTCTAGTCAATTCCTAGTTTCTAGGAAATAGTTGAGCCAAGTCTAAGTTGCTATTCTTGTGGGATTAGTTGTGGAATCTATTTCTAGATTCAAGATATGTATTTATATGGAGTTTTCTATAACGAAATTATCACACTTCCCATTGTTCTCATTTTCCTCTCATTTCCCATTGTTCTCATTTTCCTCTCATTAGTTAGAACTACATTGGTATCATAGCCCTCAATTCTTAAGGGATCTGTGAGTGAGAATCAGTGAAATATCTCCGAGAGAAACTGAGTGATACACCTGTGAGAGTTGTTAGAGATGGAATTAGGATCAAACAGTCTTTCTTCATTGGCTCCACCTGTGTTTGATGGTGAAAACTATCAGGCATGGGCTATCAGAATACAAGCCCCTACATGGAGGGTTGTGATTATTGGGAAGCAATTGAGCAAGACTATGAGGTTGCTCCATTTCCTAATAACCCAATGTTGCAATTCTGAAGTGGTTAAAAATATAGATAGAATTCACTTCAAAATACTGTGCAAGTATACACAATCTAACAGCAAGTGATAAGTATTTATCGTATCCACAGGGTCTTGAATTGTCTACCTCTATTGATTCAATTGCCTTTTTAGTAATTTCAAAAGGTTGGTTAAATTCATTGGGTTTTTAAAGTACTGAAACAAAAGATATACGAAAGTAGTAAATGATTACGACTAGAGAAAACAGAATGAAAACAGACACAGGTTAAGACTTTTGTAATTGTTTATAAAGATGTTCCAGCAATTCTTTTGATTCGTCAATCTCATGCAGTATTATCAGCGGGATCCTCCTGGAACTCCGATTTTTTTGGAATATGTTTCAACTCCAATGAAGCTTTACCGATCAAGCGTTAGGCAATTGACTATCCCTAGTTCAACTACTGGCGTTCACCAATTCATAATGGTCTAACGTGAATTATCGCCACACAACTCCTAAATCATCCCTGAAATTAGGAGAAGCTATACATACCGGCTAGCTAGGCGGACACATAATGAAATTAAAGAACAACAATAACTCAAGATGATCATAATAAAATATAATTTCCAGATTTTATAAATATGACAATCACATAATTCTTAAATCATGCCTACAAAGAAATTAGTTCATGATTGAAAACATAAAACGCGTTACAATCTCGATAAGCACATCCATAATGCAAAATACACAAGAAATACTAATCTTTTAGCAATTGGAGAGATGAAACGACTGCTCCAAACCACCAAGAACATAGAAGGACTTCGTCTCCTTGAGAGGAATTGCACTTGGTGTTCTTAGTTCTCCATTCTGCCGTCAATTCGGCCTACAACCGATTGATTCGATCTCCCAATCGTGAATGACTTTATTTTTGACGGTTCCCTCCTTTTATAAGATGAGGTTTAACCTAATTAGGTTAATTTAGGTCGTGGAGGGCTCTTCAAGCTTCTTAGGTTCGAAAATAATTAAGCTAATGCCACTTTATTAAAATGGATTAGAGCTGTTATGTGGTAGTTTTGCTCCCTGCTTTGCTGGATCACAGATTTTGCTCCTTCAAGTCGCTCAGCAATATTTTCTGCACAAAATAACTTCCAAAGCCTCCATTCTTCCAAATAGGTTAAAACATATAATATTCATTTAAAAACAACCCTATTTAACACAAACGACACACAAAATACTATAGAACTAAGGCCTAAATAACTCCCTTTTGGAGAGTTATCACCCAACAATACATTAGATCAAGACTCACAAGGAGAGGGCCTGGAAGGCAAAAGCTTGAGCTTGCTTATGCAGTTGTGTCTCCCGCCATATTCAACAGAATTATGGCCTTGAAGTCGACAAAGGAGATATGGGAGTTCCTCAAAAGTGAGTATGATGAAGGTGATGAGAAGATTAAAGGCATGAAGGTGTTGAACTTGGTGTGAGAATTCGAGAGAATGCAAATGAAGGATTCTGAGTCCATTAAAGAGTACTCTGATAAGTTGATTGGGATTGCTAACAGGGCAAGAGCATTAGGAACCAGTTTCTCTAACAATAGATTGGTTCAGAAGATTCTAGTTTCAGTACCTGAGAGATATGAAGTAACCATTGCTTCCTTAGAAAATACTAAAGACCTCTCAAAACTAAAGGTGGTAGAAGTAGTTAGTGCTTTGCAAGCACAAGAGCAGAGGAGGTTAATGAGACATGAATGAAGCATTGAGGGGGCCTTGAAAGCTAGAGTGCAGTAGGGAGAAGGTGGAAGAGAGAAGAAGGGGAAAGAGAAGAAGGGAAGTGGCAGCAGTAGCTCAGAGTCTGTTGCAAAGGATGCAGGTAGTACATGCAAGCACTGTGGGAAGTGGAAGCATCCACATTTCAGATGCTGGAGAAGGCCAGATGTGAAGTGTAGAAGATGTCACTTATTGGGGCACATTGAACAGTTCTATAAGAAAGCAAAAACTCAACAGTAAGGAGGAGCACGTGTTGTAGTACAATAAGAAGAAGATCAACTCTTTGTGGCTACTTGTTTCTCATCAGTCACTCAATGTGATGGCTGGTTGGTTGATGTGGGTGTACCAATCACATGACAAGTGACAAAGAGTTGTTCAAGGACCTTGACAAGTCATTCAAGTCAAGGGTGAAGATAGGAAACGATGAGTATCTAAAAGTAAAGGGGAAAGGCACAGTGTCAATAGAGAGCTGTGTTGGAACCAAGTTGATTACTGAAGTGTTGTTTGTCCCTGAAATTGATCAAAACTTGTTAAGCGTTGGTCAATTAGTAGAGAAGGGATTCAAAATGTTGTTTGAAGAAGGAAAGTGCCTCATTTCTGATTCCAATGGGAATGAGTTGTTCAAAATAAAGATGCAACACAAGAGCTTCTCGTTGGATCCACTCGAGAAGGAGCAAATAGTTTTTAAGTGTCAAGTGAATGACACTGAGTTATGGCACAAGAGGTTGGGTCATTTTCATCAGAAAGGGTTGCAGTATCTGCACAAGAATGAAATGGCAGTAGGAGTACCAGTTCTGGAGAAGTTGAAAACAAACTGTAAAGCTTGTTTAACAGGGAAGCAAACAAGGTTACATTTCAAGAAGTCACAATGGAAAGCAACTGAGAAGATGCAACTCATCCACACTAACTTGTGTGGACCTCAACCAACTCTCTCACTAAATGGTAGCAAGTATTTCATTAACTTTATTGATGATTATACCAGAATGTGTTGGATATATTTCATGAAGCATACGATTGAAGTAGCTGAAGTTGTTTCTGAAGTTTAAGAGATGGGTTGAGAATCAAAGTGGCTGTAAGATTCAGGTGGTGAGAACTGATAATGGGACTGAATATACATCACAAAGGTTCAATTCCTTCTGTGAAGAAGCTGTATCTCACATGTATCTCATGTATCTAACTAATGAGAGGAAAATGAGAGATAAGTGGAGACCTCCCAATTTATAAGATAGAAGAGCTACTCCTCTGATTGCCAATTGGTTTTGAGATGGAAGTCCATGTAATCAAATATGGTATCAGAGCCTGTTGGGTTCCTAGAGTGAATAAAAATATAGTGTAAAAATACTCCAGAATTCCTGTGCAAGTATACACAGTCTGCAACAAGTAATATTATCAATCCAAGGTCTGAATGAGCTTCCATTTTATCTACTTTGTGTAACTTTCTAATGGTTTCAAAGATAATAAAAATGTTTGGGTTTTATAAGAATTATGCTGAAGAAAAATAAAAGACAGAACAAAGAATAAACGAATAGGCAGACAGATTAAAGACAGGCGCTGGTTAGGCTTAGTAATTGTTTAGAAAGATGCTCTAGCAATATTATTGATCATGCAACTCTCGCAGTATTATTAGCGAATTCCTCTCGGAACTCCGGATCTTTCGGAATGTGTTTCAACCCCAATGAAGTGCGACCGATCAAGCACTAGGCAACTGGCTATCCCTAGCTCAGTCACTGGCGTTCACCAATACACAATGATCGTAGTGTGGATAATTGTCACACACTCTCTAAATCATCCCTGAAACTAGAGATAGGTATTCACACCGGCTGGCCAGGCGGGCATAAAATGTAAATAGGCACAACAATTAACCAAGATGCAATAATCAATATATTACTAAAGTTTAAGCACAACAACTACATGTTCCTAACCAACACCTAAAGCTACTTAGTTCATAATAAACATGAAAACATGAATTGCAATCTGAGTAGGCATATCCATAATCACAAGATAATAAAGAAAATACTAATCTCCTTAATCAGCTTGCGGATGATGGTGTTCTTGGTAATCTCCACTCTCTCTATACTACTCGGCTTCCAAAGAAAATTGGGATCCAATTGATTTGGACGGCTACTTCCTTTTATAGAAGGATAAGAGGCTTGAATTAGGTCAACTTGGACACGTGTAGGGCTCTCCTTGCTCCTTTATCCCGAAAATAACTCAACAGAAGTCGGTTCATGAAGTTGGCTAACGAGCTGTGATGTGGAAGTTCTGCTCTCAGTTTTGCTGTAGCACAGAATTTGCTCCCTCCAGTTGCCCAGCAACATTAATCTGCACAAAATGATTTCCAAAGCTTCCATTCTACCAAATGGGTTAAAACATGTAATATCTATCTAAAACCAACCCTATTAAGCACAAAGGACACACAAATCCCTATATAAATGAGGCATAAATAACTACCTTTTGGGCAGTTATCACACCCCCAAACTTGAACTATTGCGCGTCCCGAGCAATACTAACTCACCTTCCCTTAAGAATTTAAAATATTAGACAAAGAATTAGCTTAATAAAATGATTCCTTTCAGCATGGACAAATAATCACCACTTTTAACTCAATTCTAAGAACTTACCACAGCTTAGCTCTATTATCAGACACATTAGATCACACATTTTCGATGGGTTTATATTCCTTTTTTTTCAGACTTTAAGCAACCCTACAGTCATAAGCTCTTAAGCATGGGATGACCCACTTTATGGTGCAGTATACCCTTGCCTCAAGCTCATCACCAACTAGGTTCAATACTCATTATAAAGCTCAAGAATCCTTAGTTGTTCTATCTATTGCCCCTCAGAATGGCGATATTTTATGATGAAGTTCACCTAAGTTCTAGGAGACAGAAAAACTGCTGGACCATCATTCATCCCTCAAAACTTTTGCTCCATGAATTTTCTCAGCAAAATTTTCAACAAATAATCTTTTTTTTCAGCAAATAATTTTTCTCATTTTTTTCATATTTCCTAGGTCATCTTTTGACGCGAAGACAAACTGTGGGTATCACAAATGTCCCCGGTTACTCAACAACCTAGCAAATTTTTACTTGAAGGAGAGGAATGCTCGAGCAAAACAATTGGAGTAGCAAAAAATCCCCCAAACTTGAATTATTCATTGTCCCCAATGAATCATTAATTTTGCAAATTATACCCCCAAACTTAAATTTTTCTATCTGAATTTTAAACTAAGCGTGAGACTAGAACTAAGCTTAAAGTGGATCATATAAGTCAACACTACCTCCAAAATCTTCTTTGCCGCAACAACAGTCCAGGCTAGAAGAAATGCTCAAGCAAAAGGTTTATGGAGATCAGAATACCTTGATCTAATTAAGCGTAATCAATCCAAGCTTCAAATTCAGAAGAAAATTAGTTAAGTTAGCATTTACTTAGTGCACAAAGAAATGGAAACAACGAGAAATTTCATTAAACACAGAAAAAGATATTACATAAGCAGAGGTATATATATTTTTTTAAAACAGAAAAGATTAAAAAGAAACAGTCATAACAAGCAAATATAGAAGAAGATGCGGTCAGGAATGCGCGAGCAAACAAAATATTTCAACAAAAAGACTCCGCGCTCAAATTCTCCTCTTTCAATCTTCCTGACCATGCTCTTCTCCTTCATCACCTTCTCTTTCCACAGGCAGCGACGGGATCCAGGGATTCAACAGATCTTCAGGGAATGCAGGAAGGGCTGGATACGGTCTGGAAAAATTCTCTTGCAGCGCCCTTGTTGGGCTCCTAGAGTGAGTAAAAATATAGTATAAAATACTCTAGAATTCCTGTGCAAGTATACACAGTCTGCAGCAAGTAATATTATCAATCCAAGGTCTGAATGAGTTTCCACTTTATCTATTTTGCGTAACTTCCTAATGGTTTCGAAGATAATAAAAATGTTGGGTTTTATCGAAATTATGCTGAAGCAAAATAAATGACAGAACAATAAGTAAACAAATAGATAGACATATTAAAGGCAGGCGCTGGTTAGGCTTTAGTGATTGTTCTAAGATATGCTCTAGCAATATTATTGATCATGCATTTCTCGCAGTATTATTAGCGGATTCCTCCCGGAACTCCGGATCTTTTGGGATATGTTTCAAACCCAATGAAGAGCGACCGATCAAGCACTAGGCAACTGGCTATCCCTAGCTCAGTCACTGGCGTTCACCAATACACAATGATCGTAGTGTGGATAATTACCACACACTCTCTAAATCATCCCTGAAACTAGAGAGAGCTATTCACACCAGCTGGCCAGGCGGGCATAAAATAAGAATAAGCACAACAATTAACCAAAATGCGATAGTCAATTTATTACTAGAGATGAAGCACAGTAATCACATTATTCATAACCAACACCCTAAGCTACTTAGTTCATAATAGGCATAGGAATACGAATTACAATTTGAGTATGCATGTCCATAACCACAAGTTAATAAAGAAAATAAACTCCCTAATCAGCTTGCGGTAGATGGTGTTCTTGATGATCTTCAATCTCCCTATACTATTCAGCTTCCAAGGGAAAACATGGAATGACTTTGACTTTGACGGCTACTTCCTTTTATAGAAGGATGGGAGGCTTGAATTAGGTCAACTAGGACACGTGTAAGGCTCTCCTTGATCCTTTATCACGAAAATAACTCAACAGAAGTCGGTTCATGAAGTTGGCTAACGAGCTGTGATGTGGCAGTTTCTGTTCCCAGTTTTGCTGCAGCATAGAATTTGCTCCCTCCAGTCGCTCAGCAGCATAATCTGCACAAAATGATTTCCAATGCTTCCATTCTTCCAAATGGATTAAAACATGTAATATCTATCCAAAACCAACCCTAATAAGCATAAAGGACACACGAATCCCTATATAATTGAGGCCTAAATAACTACCTTATGGGCAGTTATCATACCCCCAAACTTGAACTATTGCGCGTCCCGAGCAATACTAACCAACCTTCTTTCAAGAATTTAAAAACATTAGACAATGAATTAGCTTAATCAAACCAGACAGTCCAACACTACCTTTAACCTTTACCTGAGCACTCTGCAAAACCAAGCTCTACTGTAGCAAAATGATTCCTCCGGCATGGACAAATAATCACCACTTTTCAACTTAATTCTAAGAACTCACCACAGCTTAGCTCTATTATCAGACATTTCAAAACATACTTTTAAAGGGGTTATATCATTATTTATCAGACTTAAAGCAGCCTTACAGTCATAAGCTCTTAAGCACGGGATGACCCACTTTATGGTGTAGTATACTCTTGCCTCAAACTCATCACCAACTAGACTCAATACTCATTATAAAGCTAAAAAATCCTTAGTTATTCTATCTCTTGCCCCTCAGAATGGCGACATTTTATGATGAAGCTCACCTAAGTTCTGGAAGACAGAAAAACTGTTGGATCATCATTCATCCTTCAAAACTTTTGCTCCATCAATTTTTTCAGCAAATTTTTCAGCAAATAATTTTTCAGCAAATAATTTTTCTCATCATTTTTCACATTTCCTAGGTCATCTTTTGACGCGAAGACAAACTGTGGGTATCACAAATGTCCCTGGTTACTCAATAACCTAGCAAATTTTAATTTTGAAGGAGAGGAATGCTCGAGCAAAATAATTGGAGTAGCAAAAAGTCCCCCAAACTTGAATTATTCATTGTCCCCAATGAATCATTAATTAAGCAATTATACCCCCAAACTTAAATTTTTCTAACTGAATTTTTAAACTAAACATGAGACTAGGATTAAGCTTAAAGTGGATCATATAAGTCAATACTACCGTCAAAATCTTCTTTGCCGTAGCAACAGTCCAGGCTAGAAGAAATGCTCAAGCAAAAGGTTTCTGGAGATCAGAATTCCTTGATCTAATTAAGCATAATAAGTCAAAGCTTCAAAAATTCAGAAGAAAATAGTTAAGTTAGAGTTACTCAGTGCTCATGGAATGGAACATCAAGAAATTTCATTAAAAAACATAAGAACATAAATTACATAGCAGAGATATATTTTTAAAGCAGAAAAATTAAAAAGAAACAAGCAAACATATTTATCAAATGGGGTCAGATATGCGCGAGCAAACAAAATGATAAAAAAATAAAGCTCGCTGAAGATCATTTCATCCATCAATCTTCCTGACCCTGCTCATCATCATCATTCTCTTCTTCTCTTTCAACCGGTGGGGGCGGAATCCAGGGGTTCAACAGATCCTCAGGGAATGCAGGAAGGGCTGGATACGGTTTGGAAAAATTCTCTTGCAGTGCCCTTCTTAAGCTGGCATCCCGATTCTTAACATAGTTCCAAAAGGTTAAAGTTTGCCTCTCAGCAAACTCTTGCCGACTGGCCGAAAGTGCCAGTTGTTCTAGAACCGAGTTGATGCCATGGATAAGCCCACCTTGATGCACCTCCTGCATGCGCTGGAGTCGTGCCAAATTGGGCGTGTCTATGATCCCGTTATCAAACAGGATCACATCTCCCTCATCCACCGGAACCCCTGCTCTTCTGCACAGCATCGTGATTGTGTTCGGAAAGAATAGTTTCCCCACCTTCTTTTTCCAACATCCAGAAATCTCATTCGCAATGATCCTTCCTACATTAATACTGAGAGACCGTAAGATGGCAAAAGCTAGGAGAACCCGTTCCTTGGAAATTGTCGAGTCATGTGTTGTTGGAAGCATCTTCTGTCTAATAAATCCCATCCATGTGTTCGCTTCCCTTTTCAAATAAGCCGACTGGAATGTCCTCTTCTGAGTCTTGGATAACTGCCACTGTGCCCCTTCAATTCCTACCTCCCTTACAGCCTCACTTAGTTGCTCATCAGATGGCGCCACAACCATCTCATTATATGCCGCATGGGGGAAATTCTGAAGGTTGTACAGTGCATTGATAGCACTTGGACTCCAATCCACCTCGACTCCTCGGACAATTACCTGGAAACCATCCTCCTTGACAATGTTAGCATAAAATTCACGCACCACCTGTGCATTTACAGATTCCGACTTCGCACAAAACAGCTCCCAGCCGTGGTCTGCAATACCGGTCCTCAGAAACTGTGGAAGATCACCACTGAAACCGCGCTCGAACAAGAAATCTCTTTTCAGAAGCTCAGCGTATTTTGCTCTGGCAAAATTGTTGACGAAGCGATCAAATGGAACCTGCTGTTCTTCTATCGCCTCGTGTTCTTCTGATGCTTCAGCAATATTTTTGCCCTTCTCTACCCTGCGCTTGAGCAACTGCTCTTCCTCAGTCTTCTTCTCTGTTTATTCTCTTTCTTTGTCCTCAACTCCTTTCTTCTCTCTTTCCTCTCGCTCTGCCTTTTCTCTCTCAGAATCTGATGATGGTGGTGATGGGGTATCAGTCCGAATCACCTGAATACGACCGACCTTTCTTTTTATGCGGCGGCGTTTCGGCGGTTCGGGCATGATTACCTCAACACGAGCTTCTTGGTCCTGCTCGTTTCCTCTTTCAGACACTGTGTTTACCTGCTCGTCTCTCATCATCTCAGCCTGCTGTTCTCGATTTTCCTCAACATTTTCCTCTCGAGCCGTATCTGTATCCGCAAGTCTCTGATCAGCCTCTCCTGGGGTATGTTCTTGCGGTTCTTCCAGGTTTTCTTCAACCACTACAGCAGCCTCATCCTCTGTCACTTTTTCCTGTTCTTCCGCCCTCTGTTGTCGCCTTCTTCTTTTAGCTTCTTTCTCCTCCGGTGTTCTTTTCTTCTTAGTTTTCACCTTCGGAACTTCGGGGGTAATGGGTATTTCCTCTTCACTCTCTCTCTTTCTTTCCTCGCTCTTGTTTTGACCATGGATAACTCAAAGGGTTTTGCAAAGAATGAAAAGGAGAAATAAAGAATGTAGATGACAAGATAGAATCAAGAAGACGAAGTAGAACGAAGACTTACCAATGTCTGCAAATAAATAAGGCTCCAGCAATTTGAAATCCTAACCGAAAGGATTTGCTCCGTAATAAATGGTTTTACCGTTCACAATTAAGTTGCAATTCAAATCCCTAACGGTAAAATTGTGGAACTCCAATCATCTATGGGAAATGTTGTCAACGGCTAAACCGTTGGATTGTCCTTTCACGACATGTGGCAACATCCCTGCAATTCACCTGCCCATAGAAATTCAAAAATCCCAACGGTAAAAATAATTACTCACACTAAAATCCTTCCTATGCATACGAGAAATTTGCTCCAGCATTATCTTTGTTGCAACAATCTTCTGAACCTGCCGAATCTTAGATACGGAATTTAAATTTCAAAATAGGAAAATCAAATTAAACTTTAACCGATGAAATCAAACTTAATCTGTTATTCAAAAGAAGCCGAATAAATTAGAGAAAATCTCTATTAATTAAAACTAGAATTCAAATAACTGAAAATAAAATCTAGATAAAATCTAATAAAATCTAACTAATTAAAAGATAATTGAAAGATAATTTAAATAAATAACCCGAAAATAAAATAAAATCAAAACAAAATAGATAAGATTTAATCAAATATTTAAAGACAAAATCTAATAAATCTCGCAAAATTAAATCTAACCTAACCGAAATAAAAAAACAAATCAGCGAAACATAAAATCAATACAAATCCTGGGAGCTCAAAATTTTGCTCTGTGAAATGCTCCCGCAAAAGTCCTGCTCTCTCAATCATCAACCAACCTTAGGGAAGGATATTTCGCCTGAAATTCCTCACCCCAATAATTTTTCACACGCTGTCCATTCACCTTGAACACTCTCCCATCTTTTTCATCCTGCAAAGTAATTGCTCCATTGGAAAAAACCTCAATCACAATAAACAGTCCTGACCATTTAGATTTTAATTTTCCAGGAAATAATTTTAATCTAGAATTATAAAGCAAAACTTTTTGACCCTTGACAAATTCTTTGGACTTTATTTTCTTGTCATGCCACAGCTTAGTCCTTTCTTTATACATTTTCGCATTTTCGTAAGAAAATTGACGAAATTCTTCTAACTCATTAAGCTGCAGCATTCTTATTGCTCCTGCACGACTCAGATCAAAATTTAACTTTTTCAAAGCCCAAAATGTTTTATGCTCAAGCTCTAATGGTAAATGGCAAACTTTCCCATATACTAACCTATAGGGAGACATACCTAGAGGAGTCTTATAAGCTGTCCTATAAGCCCAAAGAGCCTCATCCAACCTAAAGGACCAATCCTTTCGAGATGGATGAACTACTTTCTCTAAAATAGCTTTAATTTCCCTATTACTAATTTCAGCTTGACCATTTGCTTGTGGGTGATAAGGGGTAGCTATCCTATGCTTAATCCCATACTTAGCTAAAAGCTTAGTTAAGATATTATTAACAAAATGTGTACCCTCATCACTCACTAGAGCCCTAGGTGTCCCGAACCGCGCAAAGATGTGCGATTGAAGAAACCTTGCAACTGTCTTGGCATCACTCTGATGGCATGCAATGGCCTCCACCCACTTGGACACATAATCAACTGCCAATAAGATAAAAACATTGCCATTAGAAGGGGGAAATGGCCCCATAAAATCAATACCCCATACATCAAATAATTCAACTTCTAAAATGTAAGTAAGAGGCATTTCATCTCTAGGCCCCATATTTCCTCTCCTTTGACAAGCATGACATTGCTTGTAGAACCAGTGGGCATCCTTGAATAACGTAGGCCAGAAGAATCCGCAATGCAAAATCCTCATAGCCGTCCTCTGACCGCTGAAATGACCTCCATACGGCGAAGAGTGACATTGCTCCAAGATTTCTTTTTGCTTCAGCACCTGAAACACACCTACGAATAATACCATCAGAGCATTGCTTATACATAAACGACTCATCCCAAAAGAAAAATTTTGCATCATGCTTAAACTTTTTCTTCTGCCTCCAATCCATGTCAATAGGAGTGACTCCCTTTACCAAAAAGTTGGCAATATCAGCATACCAAGGGACATCCCTGACTACCTTTACCTGAACAGCAAAAAGCTGTTCATCTGGAAAAGAATCGGAAATGGCAGATTGCTCCAGCAAAGATGATGATGGATCAAGACAAGACAAGTGATCTGCAATGACATTCTCTGATCCCTTCTTGTCCTTTATCTCCACGTCAAATTCCTGCAATAGTAAAATCCAACGAATTAATCTAGGCTTTGCATCCTTCTTAGTCATTAAATACCTTATTACTGCATGATTCGTGAAAACCGTGACTTTGGATCCAACAAAAATATGGCCGGAATTTCTCAAAAGCAAACACAACAACTAACAACCCCTTTTCAGTAGTTGTATAGTTGACTTGTGCCTCATTTAAAACCTTGCTTGCATAATATATAGGATGAATAAATTTGCCTTGCTTTTGCCCCAGCATCGCACCTACCGCAGCATCACTCACATCACACATTACCTCGAATGGTAAATTCCAATTAGGTGCGCAGAGAATGGGTGCTGAGATTAAAGCAGCCTTCAATGTTTCAAAAGCCTTCCTACAATCTGCATTAAAGTAAAAAACATGATCAGTGCACAATAAGTTACAAAGAGGTTTACTGATTTTGGAAAAATCCTTTATGAACCTCCTATAAAATCTAGCATGCCCTAAGAAGCTCCGAATTCCCTTCACTGAATTCGGTGATTCTAATCTTTCAATAACCTCAACTTTTGCTTTATCAAATTCTAGACCATTCTTAGAAATCCTATGACCTAACACTATGCCCTCCTTCACCATGAAGTGACACTTCTCCCAATTAAGAACTAGATGGGTATCCTCACATCTTTTTAATACCTTACCTAAATTATCTAAACAACTCTGAAAAGACCCTCCAAAAACTGAAAAATCGTTCATAAATACCTCAACAGTGGACTCAATCATATCAGAAAAAATTGCTAACATACACCGCTGAAATGTTGCTGGAGCATTGCAAAGGCGAAAAAGCATTTTCCTAAAAGCGAATGTCCCATAAGGGCAGGTGAAAGTGGTTTTTTCCTGATCTTCAGGAGCAATAGTAATCTGGTTATACCCAGAATAACCATCCAAGAAACAGTAATAGGCCTGACCAGCCAATCGATCCAACATCTGGTCGATAAATGGTAGAGGGAAATGATCCTTTCGGGTGGCTTTATTAAGCCTTCTGTAATCCATACAAACCCTCCAGCCAGTTACTGTCCTTGTGGGGATCAACTCATTATCTTTATTGCTCACCACAGTGACACCTCCTTTCTTAGGAACACATTGGACAGGGCTTACCCAATTGCTATTGGCAATTGGATAAATAATCCCAGCATCCAACCATTTAATTACCTCCTTTTTAACAACCTCTTTCATTGCAGGGTTAAGCCTTCTTTGTTGCTCAATACTCCTAAAGGATCCCTCCTCTAGAGTGATTTTGTGCATACAAAAAGATGGGCTAATTCCCTGAATATCAGCCAATGTCCAACCTATAGCTTTGCGGTATTGCTGCAGCAATTTTATTAAGGCCTCTTCATGCTCCGGCATTAAATCTGATGCAACAATAATGGGCAACGTCTCACTTTCCCCAAGATACACATACTTTAGATGATCCGGTAAAGGTTTCAAATCTAAAGTGGGTGCCTCAATTAGGGATGGCTTAATTGGGGGAGCCTTTCTTTGATCTAAATCTAAAGACTCAAAAACATCCTCACACCTAAACAATTCTTTTTCATTTTTTCTATCTAAAGAACGAAATTCAAAATCTTCTACACTAACCTCTCCATACTTTTCCGAATGCTTATCAGCCGAATCCTGTATTGCTGTCTCAATAACTGTGCTCTCCAGAATTCTGATGAAGGAGCAATCCTCCATCTCGTCTGGATGTTTCATGGCTTTAAACACATTAAATTTCACTTCCTCATTACAGACTCTCATTGTTAATTCTCCTTTTTGAACATCTATTAATGCCCTACCAGTAGCCAAAAATGGATGACCTAGAATAATTGGGACATCTTTATCAGCCTCATAGTCTAAAATAATAAAATCAACAGGAAATATGAATTTATCAACCTTTACTAAGACGTCCTCAATTTTACCCTCTGGATATGTGATAGACCTATAAGCTAGTTGGAATGTAACTGTGGTAGGTCTAGCTTCACCGATACCTAACTTCCGATAGACCGAAAGAGGCATAAGGTTAATGCTTACACCTAAATCACAGAGTGCTCTACCTAATTCCTTTCCACCTATAGACACAGGTATAGTAGATGACCCTGGATCCTTAGCCTTGGGGGGTAGCCCATTCTTAAGAATAGCCTACACTCCTCAGTAAGAGATACAGTTTCAAACTCACCTAACCTTTTCTTTTTAGTCAAAATATCCTTAAGAAATTTAGCATAATTAGGCATTTGCTCTATAGCTTCTACTAAAGGAATATTTATATGCAACTGCTTAAGAATCTCTAAAAACTTTTTAAATTGACCATCCTGATTCTTAGGCTTTTGCCTTTGTGGAAAAGGTAGAGGTGGTACATAAGGTGGGGGCGGCACATATGGTGATTCTACATCTGGCACAGAACCAGATGCTCCAGCATTCTCTTTGCTGCCTCCAACACCCTGACCAGACTCCAACTCTTTCTCGACAACAATGTTATTATTTCTATCACCATGTTTATCTATATCTTGGGTTTTACTAGGCTCAATTCTTTGCTCTAATGGCTTACCACTTCTAAGAGTAACTGCCTTTACCTGCTCCTTACCTTCCCTTCTAGGGTGTTCAGTATCTGATGGAAGTTTCCCTTGAGGCCTTGCCTTGAGCTCATTAGCTAGCTGACCCTGTTGCAATTCCAGGGCCCTCATCGAAGCTTGATTACTTTGAATTGCAACGTCTGTACGAGCCATAAATTCTTTCATCATTGCCTCGAGAGAATTCTCCGAATGTTGCTGGGGCAAAACCTGCTTATTTTGCTGGGGCATTACCTGCGCTTTAGCAAATCCCGGCTGGTTTATCTTCTGTTGCGCTTGTACGTTATTTCCTTGACCTCCCCACGAGAAGTTGGGGTGGTTGCGCCAACCTGGATTATAGAAGTTAGAATAAGGGTTGTTCCTCTGATTACCTACAAAAAACACAGAAGCTGGATTGCTGGGGCAAAACTCGTAGTTGTGGTCTTCACCGCAATAAACACATGCTTCGTTCGTGACTTGGTTCACCACCGCTGCAGGCTCCATAGCTGATGGCTACTGATGACTAATCACTGTCACATTCTTAAGAGCGTTAGCAATCATTGCAAGATCAGCCCTAATGGTGGACACACCATCAACCTCTAATACACTCTTAACCTTTTTATTTGTGCCTCTAACATCCGACCACTGACAACTATTAATAGATATTCTTTCTAAAATTTAATAGGCTTCATCAAAAGTTTTTGCCAAAAGGGCCCCTCCAGCCGAAGCATCGACCATACCTTGGGTTACTCCATTTAAACCATTGTAAAATGTTTCCATTTGAATACAATGAGGTAACCCATGGTGGGGACACTTTCGTAAAAGCTCCTTAAACCTCTCCCAAGCCTCACTAAAAACTTGTTGGGCTCCTAGAGTGAGTAAAAATATAGTATAAAATACTCTAGAATTCCTTTGCAAGTATACACAGTCTGCAGCAAGTAATATTATCAATCCAAGGTCTGAATGAGTTTCTACTTTATCTATTTTGCGTAACTTCCTAATGGTTTCGAAGATAATAAAAATGTTGGGTTTTATCGGAATTATGCTGAAGCAAAATAAATGACAGAACAATAAGTAAACAAATAGATAGACAGATTAAAGGCAGGCGCTGGTTAGGCTTTAGTGATTGTTCTAAGATATGCTCTAGCAATATTATTGATCATGCATTTCTCGCAGTATTATTAGCGGATTCCTCCTGAAACTCCGGATCTTTTGGGATATGTTTCAAACCCAATGAAGAGCGACCGATCAAGCACTAGGCAACTGGCTATCCCTAGCTCAGTCACTGGCGTTCACCAATACACAATGATCGTAGTGTGGATAATTGCCACACACTCTCTAAATCATCCCTGAAACTAGAGAGAGCTATTCACACCGGCTGGCCAGGCGGGCATAAAATAAGAACAAGCACAACAATTAACCAAAATGCGATAGTCAATTTATTACTAGAGATGAAGCACAGTAATCACATTATTCCTAACCAACACCCTAAGCTACTTAGTTCATAATAGGCATAGGAATACGAATTACAATCTGAGTATGCATGTCCATAACCACAAGTTAATAAAGAAAATAAACTCCCTAATCAGCTTGCGGTAGATGGTGTTCTTGATGATCTTCAATCTCCCTGTACTATTCGGCTTCCAAGGGAAAACATGGAATGACTTTGACTTTGACGGCTACTTCCTTTTATAGAAGGATGGGAGGCTTGAATTAGGTCAACTAGGACACGTGTAAGGCTCTCCTTGATCCTTTATCACGAAAATAACTCAACAGAAGTCGGTTCATGAAGTTGGCTAACGAGCTGTGATGTGGCAGTTTCTGTTCCCAGTTTTGCTGCAGCATAGAATTTGCTCCCTCCAGTCGCTCAGCAGCATAATCTGCACAAAATGATTTCCAATGCTTCCATTCTTCCAAATGGGTTAAAACATGTAATATCTATCCAAAACCAACCCTAATAAGCATAAAGGACACACAAATCCCTATATAATTGAGGCCTAAATAACTACCTTTTGGGCAGTTATCAGCCCTCCTTAAGCTGGCATCCCGATTCTTAACATAGTTCCAGAAGGTTAAAGTTTGCCTCTTAGCAAACTCTTTCCGACTGGCCGAAAGTGCCAGTTGTTCTAGAATCGAGTTGATGTCGTGGACAAGCCCACCTTGGCGTACCTCCTGCATGCACTGGAGCCGTGCCAAATTGGGCGTGTTTATGATTCCCTTGTCAAACAGAATCACATCCCCCTCTTCCACTGGAACCCCTGCTCTTCTGCACAACATCGTTATTGTGTTTGGAAAGAACAATTTCCCTACCTTTTTCCACCAGCAGTCAACAATCTCAAAAGAAATTATTTTTCCTACATCAATACTCATCGATCGAAGAATGGCAAAGGCAAGCAGTACCCTGTCCCGAGATACTGTGGAGTCGTGAGTTGTCGGCAGTAAGCGTAGCCTAATGAAACCCATCCAGGTGTTGGCTTCACTATTCAAATAAGTGGCTTGAAACGTGTGCTTTCGCGTCTGCGACAACCTCCATTGGGCCCCCTCAATGCCAACTCTCGGACAGCTGCACTTAATTGGTCGCTAGATGGTGCAACCATCATCTCATTAAAAACTGCATGCGGAAAATCCTGAAGATTGAATAAATCATTAATGGCTTCTGGGCTCCACTGTACGGGCACTCCTCGAACTATAACCTCAAATTCTTCCCGAACGTTAAGATTAGCGTAAAATTCCTGAACAATATTGGAATTCACAGGCTCTGGTTTCGCACAAAACTGCCTCCAACCGAGATTCGCTATTCCAGACTCCAAGAATCGTGGCACATCATCGCCAAATCCTCGTTCGAATAGGAAGTCCTGTTTCAGCATCTCCTGATATTATGCTTGAGCAAGGTTGTTGACGAAACGAATAAAAGGTATTCTCGGTTCCTCAATCTCAGCAGCCTCACCCGATGCCTCAACAATCCATTTGCCCTTGTCTTCTCTTCGCTTGGGCAGACTCTCGTCCTCAACCTTTTTTGCTTTTTCTTCTCTCGTCTTGTCTTCAACCTCCTTTTTCTCTTGTTCCTCTCTCTCTTTATTGTCTTTTTCAGAGTCAGTAGTTGGAGGCGAGGGGGTATCAGTTTGTACTACCTGAATACGACCGACTTTTCACTTAATGCGGCGACGCTTAGGTACCTCCGGCATGATCACCTCCACTCGAGCCTCCTGAACTGGCTCAATCTCAGTCGCAACCTCTGTCTGCACATCCTCATTCTGTTTTTCTTGAATCTCCTCTCAAACTTCCTCTGTACCCGCAACTCTCTTTTCAGCCTGTCCTGGGTTCTGTTCTTCTGGTTCTTTCGGGTCTTCATCAACTACTGTGGCAGCAACCTCATCTGCTGCCTCCTGGACCTCTTCTTGTTCCGCAACCCTTTGCTGCCTCCTCCTTCTCTTCGCTTCTTTTTCCTTCGACATCCTCTTCTTTTTCGTTTTCGCTTTCTGAACCTCGGGGGTAACGGGTACCTCCTCTTCCTCGTTATCTCTCTCTTTTCTCGCTCTCGTCTTAGCCATCGAAGAGTTTCAGAAGGAATTCTATAGCGCCCACAGAGAACGAAAGAAAAATGCAAATGGCAAGGGATGAATCAAGAAGATGAAGTGGGAAGAACTTACCGAAGGTTCTTGAATAAATAGCTGCAGCAAATCAAATCATAACTAAAAGATTTTGCTCCGTATTAAATGAGTTTACCGTTCATATTTAATTTTCAAATCAAATTCCCAACAGTAAAATCTCTGAATTTTAATTAACCATGGTAAATAATTGCAAGCTGTCAATGGCTAAACTGTTGAATAATCCCTGCGTGACATGTGGCAGCATCCCGAAAATTTACCTGCTCACAGATATTCAAAAATCCCAACGGTAAAAACAATTAACTCACAATAAAATCCTTTTTCCCTCGGACGAAATGCTCCAGCCGGAACTTTGCCGCAACAATCTTCTGAACCTGAAGAATCTTGGATACGGAATTCAAATTTCAAAATAGAAAACCAAATCTTCTAAATTTAAAAATAATCAATCAAATCAAATTTAATCTTTCTTGACGCGAATTAATTTAGAGAAAATCTTTATTAATTTAAACTAAACAGAATTAAAATAACTGAAAATAAAATCTAAATCTAATCTAATGAAATCTAATTAATTCAAAGATAATTCAAAGATAATCCAAATAAATAATCCTAAAATCAAATCAAATTTAAAACGAAATAGATAAAATCTAAACAAATATTTAAAGATAAAATCTAATAAACCACGCAAAATCAAATCTAACCTATCCGAAATTAAAATCAAATCAGAAAAATAAAATTGATACAAACACTGGGAGCTCAAAATTTCGCTATGTGAAATGCTCTCGCAAAAATCCTGCTCTCTTAATCATCAACCAACTTTAGGGAAGGATATTTCGACTGAAACTCCTCACCCCAATAATGCTTCACATGCTGTCCATTCACCTTGAACACTCTCCCATCTTTTTCATCCTGCAAAGTAATTGCTCCATGGGAGAAAACCTCAATCACAGTGAACGGTCTTGACCATTTAGATTTTAGCTTCCTAGGAAATAATTTTAATCTAGAATTATAAAGCAAGACTTTTTGACCCTTGACAAACTCGTTAGATTTTATTTTCTTGTCATGCCACAACTTAGTCTTTTCTTTATACATTTTCGCATTCTCATAAGAAAATTGGCGAAATTCCTCCAATTCATTAAGCTGCAGCATTCTTAATGCTCCTGCACGACTCATATCAAAATTTAACTTTTTCAAAGCCCAAAACGTTTTATGTTCTAGCTTCAATGGTAGATGGCAAGCTTTCCCATATACGTGGGGAGACATACCTAGAGGAGTCTTATAGGCTGTCCTATAAGCCCAAAGAGCCTCATCCAACCTAAAAGACCAATCTTTCCTAAATGGATGAACTACTTTCTCTAGAATCGATTTAATTTCCCTATTACTATTTTCAGCTTGACCATTTGCTTGTGGGTGATAAGGGGTAACTATCCTATGCTTAATCTCATACTTAGCTAACAGCTTAGTTAAGATATTATTAACAAAATGTGTACCCTCATCACTCACTAGAGGGAGCTCCAGGTGTCCCAAACCGCGTAAAGATGTGCGATTGAAGAAACCTTGCAACTGTCTTGGCATCACTCTGATGGCATGCAACGGCCTCCACCCATTTGGACACATAATCAACTGCCAATAAGATAAAAACATTGCCATTAGAAGGGGGAAATGACCCCATAAAATCAATACCCCATACATCGAATAATTCAACTTCTAAAATATAAGTAAGAGGCATTTCATCTCTAGGCCCCAAGTTTCCTCTCCTTTGGCAAGCATCACATTGCTTGTAGAACCAATGGGCATCCTTGAATAAGGTGGACCAGAAGAATCCACAATGCAAAATCCTCATAGCTGTCCTCTGACCACTGAAATGGCCTTCATACGGCGAAGAGTGACACTGCTCCAGGATTTCCTTTGCTTCAGCACCTGAAACACACCTACGAATAATACCGTCAGAGTATTGCTTATACATAAATGGCTCATCCCAATAGAAAAATTTTGCATCATGCTTAAAATTTTTCTTCTGCCTCTAATCCATGTCAATAGGAGTGACTCCCTTTACCAAAAAGTTGGCAATATCAGCATACCAAGGGACATTCCTGACTACTTTTACCTCAACAGCAAAAAGCTGTTCATCTGGAAAAGAATCTGAAATTGCAGATTGCTCCAGCAAAGATGATGATGGATCAAGACGAGACAAGTGATCTGCAATAACATTTTCTGATCTCTTCTTGTCTTTTATCTCCATGTCGAATTCCTGCAATAATAAAACCCAACGAATTAATCTAGGCTTTGCATCTTTCTTAGACATTAAATACTTTATTGCTGCATGATCCGTGAACACCGTGACTTTTGATCCAAGTAAATATGGCCCGAATTTTTCAAAGGAAAACACTACAGCTAACAACTCCTTTTTAGTAGTTGTACAACTAACAACTCCTTTTCAGTAGTTGTATAGTTGTATAGTTGCTGGAGCATTGCAAAGGCCAAAAGGCATTCGCCTAAAAGCAAACGTCCCATAAGGACAGGTGAAAGTGGTTTTCTCCTGATCCTCAAGAGCAATAGTAATCTGGTTATACCCATAATAACCATCTAAGAAACAGTAATAGGCCTGACCAGTCAATCTATCCAACATCTGATCAATAAATGGTAGAGGGAAATGGTCCTTACGGGTAGCTTTATTAAGCCTCCTGTAGTCCATGCAAACCCTCCAGCCAGTTACTGTCCTGGTTGGGATCAACTCATTGTCTTTATTGCTCACCACAGTGACACCTCCATTCTTAGGAACACATTGGACAGGGCTTACCCAATTGCTATCGGCAATTGGATAAATGATCCCAGCATCCAACCATTTAATCACCTCATTTTTAACAACCTCTTTCATTGTAGGGTTAAGCCTTCTTTGTTGCTCAATACTCCTAAAGGATCCCTCCTCTAGAGTGATTTTGTGCATACAAAAAGATGAGCTAATTCCCTGAATGTCAGCCAACGTCCAACCTATAGCCTTGCGGTATTGCTGCTGCAATTTTATTAAGGCCTCCTTATGCTCTGGCATTAAATCTGACGCAACAATAATGGGCAACGTCTCTCCTTCCCCAAGATACACATACTTTAGATGATCCGGCAAGGGCTTCAAATCTAAAGTAGGTGCCTCAATCAGGGATGGCTTAATAGGAGGAGCTTTCCTTTGATCTAAATCTAAAGACTCAAAAACATCCTCACACCTAAACAATTCTTTTTCATTTTTTCTTTCTAACAAACAAACCTGCAAATCCTCTACACTAACCTCTCCATGCTCTTCCGAATGCTTGCTAGCTGAATCCTGTATTGCTGTCTCAATAACTGTGCTCTCCAGAATCCTAATGAAAGAGCAATCCTCCATTTCTTCTGGATATTTCATGGCTTTAAACACATTAAATTTCACTTTCTCATTACAGACTCTCATTGTTAATTCCCCTTTTTGAACATCTATTAACGCCCTATCAGTAGCCAAGAATGGACGACCTAGAATAATTGAGACATCTTTATCAGCCTCATAGTCTAAAATAATAAAATCAATTGAAAATATGAATTTATCTACCTTTACTAAGACATCCTCAATTTTACCCTCTGGATATGTGATAGACCTATCAGCTAGTTGGAGTGTGACTGTGGTAGGCCTAGCTTCACCTATACCTAGCTTTCGATAGACCGAAAGAGGCATAAGGTTAATGCTTGCACCTAAATCACAGAGTGCTCTACCTAATTTTTTCCACCTATAGACACAGGTATAGTAAATGACCCTGGATCCTTAGCCTTGGGTGGTAGCCCATTCTTAAGAATAGCACTACACTCCTCAGTAAGAGATACAGTTTCAAACTCACGTAACCTCTTCTTTTTAGTTAAAATATCCTTAAGAAATTTAACATAATTAGGCATTTGCTCAATAGCTTCTACTAAAGGGATATTTATATGCAATTGCTTAAGAATCTCAAAAAACTTTTTAAATTGACCATCCTGATTCTTAGGTTTTTGCCTTTGTGGAAAAGGTAGAGGTGGTACATAAGGTTGGGGCAGCACATAAGGTGGTTCTACATCTGGAACAGAACTAGATGCTCCAGCATTTTTATTGCTGCCTCCAACACCCTGACCAATCTCCAACTCTTTCTCAGCAATATTTTTATCACTATTTTTATTTATATCTTGGGTCTTACTAGGCTCATTTTGTTCTTCTAATGGCTTACCACTCCTAAGAGTTACTGCCTTTACCTGCTCCTTACATTCCCTTCGAGGGTGTTCAGTATCCGAGGGAAGTTTCCCTTGAGGCCTTGCCTTCAGCTCATTAGCTAGCTGGCCAACTTGCAACTCCAGAGCCCTCATCGAAGCTTGATTACTTTGAATTGCGGCATTTGTACGAGCCATAAATTCTTTCATCATCGCCTCGAGAGAACTTCCCGAATTTTGCTGGGGCAAAACCTGCTTAAGCCATTAGAAGAACAAAATGAGCCTAGTAAGACCCAGGATATAAATAAAAATAGTGTTACTGCCTTTACCTGCTCCTTACCTTCCCTTCGAGAGTGTTCAGTATCCGAGGGAAGTTTCCCTTGAGGCCTTGCCTTCAGCTCATTAGTGAGCTGACCCACTTGCAACTCCAGAGCCCTCATCGAAGCTTGATTACTTTGAATTGCGACATTTGTACGAGCCATAAATTCTTTCATCATCGCCTCGAGAGAACTTCCCGAATTTTGCTGGGGCAATACCTGCGCTTTAGCAAATCCCGAATGGTTCACCTTTTGTTGTGCTTGCACATTACTTCCTTGTCCTCCCCATGAGAAGTTGGGTAGTTGCGCCAACCTGGATTATAAAAGTTAGAGTAAGGGTTATTCCTCTGATTACCTACAAAAAACACAGAAGCTGGATTGCTGGGGCAAATCTCGTAGTTGTGATTTTCACCACAATAGACACATGCTTCCTCTACCACTTGGTTCACCACTATAGCAGGCTCCATAGCTGGTGGCTGCTGATGACTAATCACTGTCACATTCTTAAGAGCGTTAGCAATCATAGCAAGATCAGCCCTAATGGTGGACACACCATCAACCACTAATACACTCTTAACTTTTTTATTTCTGCCTCTAACATCTGACCACTAACAACTATTAATAGATATTCTTTCTAAAATCTCATAAGCTTCATCAAAAGTCTTTGCCAAAAGGGCCCCTCCAGCCGAAGCATCAACCATGCCCTGGGTTACTCAATTTAAACCATTGTAAAATGTTTCCATTTGAATACAATGAGGTAAACCATGGTGGGGATACTTTCGCAAAAGCTCCTTAAACATTTCTCAAGTCTCACTAAAAGTCTCATCCTCAAGTTGCTTGAACCCTACTATTTCACTCCTTAATTTAGCATTTCTATTAGGTGAGAAATATTTACTCAAAAAAATTTCAGCTAACTCATCCCATGTCCTAATTGACCCTGGAGCAAAAGAATTCAACCATGCATTCGCTCCATCTCTAAGAGAATACGAGAACAAAGTTAACCTAAGAGCATCTCTAGGCACTCCTTGAATTACAAAAGAATCACTAACTCCCAGAAAAGACTTAAGATGTAAATGAGGGTCTTCAGATGACAAACCATGGAATTGCCCCACGGTTTGCAACATCTGAAACATTACCGGTTTCATTTCAAAATTTGTCGCTTGGATTTGGGGACGTGCAATCCCTGGATTCAACTCATTAAACATCGGGACAACATACGCTCGAATGACTCTGGTCCTATCGTTCGCTATCAAGATAGGATTTTCAGCCTGATTATTTTGCTGCTCATTTTGTTCAAACAGTGGGTTTTGCTGCAGCAAACGATTCTGGGGATCTGCTGGACCTTCAGGACCCTCCGGAAGGCGCGACACGTTCTCCATCTAGTTTCTTCGCTGCTCTCTCCTTCTAATCCTGAATGTCCTCTCGATTTCTGGATCAAGCTCGAACCTTACCCCAGGCGGATCGCTCATGCACCAAACTCACACCTGCAAAAACAAAAGAACAAATCAAAAAGTTCTAGCACCAGACCACTAAAACACATACACAAAACAAATCAGATAAAAACTTATTTAAGTCCCCAGCAACGGCGCCAAAAACTTGTTGGGTTCCTAGAGTGAATAAAAATATAGTGTAAAAAGACTCCAGAATTCCGGTGCAAGTATACACAATCTGCAGCAAGTAATATTATCAATCCAAGGTCTGAATGAGCTTCCACTCTATCTATTTTGTGTAACTTTCTAATGGTTTCAAAGATAATAAAAATGTTTGGGTTTTATAAGAATTATGCTGAAGCAAAATAAAAGACAGAAAAAAGAATAAACGAATAGGCAGACAGATTAAAGACAGGTGCTGGTTAGGCTTAGTAATTGTTTAGAAGATGCTCTAGCAATATTATTGATCATGCAACTCTCGCAGTATTATTAGCGGATTCCTCCCGGAACTCCGGATCTTTTGGAATGTGTTTCAACCCCAATGAAGTGCGACCGATCAAGCACTAGGCAACTGGTTATCCCTAGCTTAGTCACTGACGTTCACCAATACACAATGTGTTGGGTTTTATGCCCTAAAACTCGTAGATAGTGAATGTAACCATTGACCGGATATTAATGAAATAATATTGATATATTTTTCCATTAATTGTTATTAGTTATTTTATATTTGTCTTTTCCTAATAATAACCCTAATCCAATAAACTAGACATCCAAGACTGTAATATGAGTCTTGAACTATATGTAGCGACATATGGGATCATTGTTCAAGAAACAGCCTAAAGGGTCTATAGTATAGGGATAAGACTGGGTGTCTTATCCTGGTGACACTATGGATACGACCCACTTTGTATTTGATACAAACGCCGCGATCCAACGCGTTCGTGTAGGAGACATGCGAGTGGGGGTATCCTATGCAATGAGTTTGCATAAGACCGGACCGCGAAATAGTAACCACTAGTTATAACACCGTTAACTAGTTGGTTTTCTATTTCACTAGGACGACCTAGACAACTTAGTCTTAATCCTGAGTTGATTATGGACTCCTGCTCATGAGAGATTGTCCTTTGATTTGTATGGGTGAGAGTGGTCAATACGCCGACTCAATAAGCCTACCACTTTGGGGACAAGACCGAATGGGGAGCTGGGAACATAATCGTACAAGATGGAATTCACTCCTTCCCGACTTTAGGGAAGCAGATGAGTGTTCCCTTAAGTGGTTACTCCGAGTCTTGAACAAAGGGCCCTACCCTCTCAATGACACGAGAGGGTTTTCTGTTTGATGGTTGGACCACAAACAGGTTGTTCATTAGAGGAGAATTGGTACTTAAGGAAATAGAGGTAACCCAGGGGTAAAACGGTAATTTGACCCAGCTGGTGTTACGGACACTCGTGAAGGACTGACTAGTCGATAATTGTCTAGATCCGTGGACACAGAAAATATGTCTGCAGTGAGAACAGTGCAACTGTGAGTCTATAGTGGAATGTACACACAGTTAAGGAATATTGATTAATGTGGTTAATGAGTTTGACCAATTAATCTCACATCGTTGGAGCTTCTGATCTGCAGGTCCATTAGGTCCCACTGGTAGCTCGTAAAGTAATTTGAGGCAACTAAGTAATAAAAGTAAATTGAAAATGTTCAATTTATTAAGGGAAACAAATATAATATATATTGATATATTATTATGAGAGAAATTAATATTTGAAAAGTTCAAATATAAATTTATGGAAGTTTGAAAGAGTTCAAAATAATGAATTAATTAATTTAAGGCCTAAAATGTGTTTGGGCAAATTAATTAATTCTAGGCTGGGAATTAAATATGTGATATTTAATTGGTGGTTAATTAATTAAAGAATTCATTAACCGAGAATTAATCAATTATGGAAATAATTAATCACTCAAGGAAGTGATTAATCATTTAAGGAAATGATCTAATCACTTATGGAAGTAATTAGTCATTTGTGGAAAAGATTAATCAATTATGGAATTGATTAATCATGATTGATTAATTAAGGAATAAAAATTGAATCAATTATGAAAAAGATTGATTTAATTGAATATTTTATTCATGGCCTCTCTTCTATAAATAGAACACTAGACCTAATTGGTCATGACACTTGACACTCTTGAAAGACAAGACCTAGAATTCTCTCTAGCCTCCCTCTTAGAGAAAGACTCCCACAAGTCTTTAGCCTCCTAGACTCAGAGACATACCGGTGTAACCTCTGTGGTGATTGTGTCAATCAAAGAAGAAAATTCCAGCGAAGAAAACCAAAGGCGGCTGCTGCGTTTTGTTCGTTGGAGCATCATTGGCAAAGAACGGTCAAGTCTACAACGGAGGTTTGTAACGGTTCTTCCCCTTTTCTTTAGAAAAGTATTAAAAATAAATTTAGATTTATTTTAGCATGTTTAAACCAATTTTACAGCGGCTTTAAAGGTTGTTTAAAGTTTTGTTTGAGTTATCGTAACGGTATTTTAATGTTAATTAATATACGGCGTAAGGTCCAATCGTTGCGCTTCCGCTGCGTGGGGACTTTTATTCCCTTCAATCGGCATCAGAGCCATCGCTGTCCCTATTAATTAATTTTAAAAGTTGCGATAGGCTCTAATAGGTGGGATTTATGCATAATGTATGTTCGGTTTGCATTGAACTGTTTGGGTTAATTTTATGGCCATAGATTTTATTTTTATGAGATTTTGATCATGTAAGGCCCGGTGTTTCGGGTATTTTATGTAAAATCGAGTCCTATGTAAGTCCGGGTCTAGAATAGGTTTTTATGAGATGAAAAACGGAGCAATCGCCGCTAAAATTGAGGCCAACATCGGAGAATCGATGCTGCTGCCGCCCAGATTCTGCCTCTAGACGCAACAGCGTCGGGACGCTACTTCAACAGCGTCTCGACGCTGTCTCGATACCGAAGGCGCTCGGTAAGGAAAGCACACAGCGTCGGGACGCTACCTCAACAGCGTCTCGACGCTGTCTCGATTAAGCAGGCGCCAAATAAGGAAAACGCATAGCGTCGGGACGCTATCAACACAGCGTCTCGACGCTGTCACGATAGAAGGAGAGGCAAACGTTGTCCACTCTAAAAGAAAGTTCGAGAAGGGTTCATCCTCTGGAACTAAATCTGTAGCCACTTCTTCAAAGAAAACTCAGAAGAAGAAAGGAAACAAGGGGAAAGATCCCAGCACTGTTGCTAAAAGCAAGGGAAAAGCCAAAGTTATGGCAGACAAGGGCAAGTGTTTCCACTGCAATGTAGATGGACATTGGAAGAGAAACTGCCCAAAGTACCTTGCTGAGAAAAAGAAGGAAAAGGAAGGTAAATTTGATTTACTTGTTTTAGAAACATGCCTGGTAGAACATGATGAGTTTACCTGGATACTTGATTCAGGAGCAACTAATCATGTTTGCTCTTCTTTTCAGGAAAATAGTTCCTTTCGGCAGTTGAACGATGGGGAAATGACACTCAGGGTCGGAACTAGAGAAGTCATTTCAGCTAAAGCAGTGGGAGCTGCGAAGTTATTTTTTAGAAATAGATTCTTACTTTTAGAAAGTTTGTTAATCGTTCCCAAGATTAAGAGGAACTTAATTTCTATTTCATGTTTGACTGAACAATCGTATACAGTTACTTTTGATATGAATGAAGCGTTCATTTATAAAAATGGTGTACTTATTTGTTCAGCCAAATTGGAAAATAACTTGTACGTTATAAGACCAACTGAAAACAAAGCACTTTTAAATCACGAATTATTTAAAACTGCTGAAACTCAAAGAAAAAGGCAAAAGATTTCTCCATCAAGTAACAATACTCATCTTTGGCATCTTAGACTTGGTCATATAAACATCGATAGGATCGGTCGTTTGGTAAAGAATGGACTTCTAAGCAAGTTAGAAGATGATTCACTACCACCTTGTGAATCTTGTCTCGAGGGAAAAATGACCAAGAGACCCTTTACTGGAAAAGGTTACAGAGCCAAAGAACCCTTAGAGTTAATACATTCGGATCTGTGTGGTCCAATGAATGTAAAAGCTCGAGGAGGGCACGAATATTTCATCTCTTTTATAGATGATTATTCAAGATATGGTTACTTGTACCTAATGGGACATAAGTCTGAAGCCCTTGAAAAGTTTAAGGAGTTTAAGGCTGAAGTTGAAAACCTATTAGGTAAATCTATTAAAGTACTTCGATCTGATCGAGGAGGGGAGTATATGGATCAAAGATTCCAGGATTATATGATAGAACATAGAATCCAATCTCAACTCTCAGCCCCTGGTACACCTCAACAGAATGGTGTGTCAGAAAGGAGAAATAGAACCTTGTTGGACATGGTTCGATCAATGATGAGCTATGCTCAATTGCCTAGCTCGTTTTGGGGGTATGCAGTAGAGACTGCAGTATACATCTTGAACAATGTTCCCTCGAAAAGTGTTTCTGAAACACCTTTCGAATTATGGAAGGGGCGTAAACCTAGTTTGCATCACTTTCGCATCTGGGTTTGTCCAGCACACGTGCTTGTGACGAATCCTAAGAAACTGGAACCTCGTTCAAAACTGTGCCAATTTGTTGGTTACCCTAAAGAAACGAGAGGTGGTTATTTCTACGACCCACAAGAAAATAAGGTGGTTGTATCGACAAACGCCACTTTCTTAGAGGAAGACCACATGAGAGATCATAAACCACGCAGCAAAATAATATTAGGAGAAGCTACTGAAGAATCATCAAGAGTTGTTGATGAAGTTGGACCTTCAACAAGAGTTGATGAAGGAACTAGTTCTTCAGATCCATCCCGTCCATCTCAAACGTTGGGAATGCCTCGACGCAGTGGGAGGGTTGTATTACAACCTGACCACTACTTGGGTTTAACTGAAACTCAGGTTGTCATACCTAATGGTGGCATTGAGGATCCATTGTCCTATCGACAGACAATGAATGACGAAGATAAGGATGAATGGGTCAAAGCCATGAACCTGGAAATGGAGTCAATGTACTCCAATTATGTATGGGAACTTACAGATCTACCAAATGGGGTAAAACCCATAGGGTGCAAATGGATCTATAAGAGAAAAAGAGATGCAGCTGGAAAGGTACAGACCTTCAAAGCTAGACTAGTGGCAAAGGGTTATACCCAAAAGGAAGGGGTTGACTATGAAGAAACTTTTTCTCCTGTAGCCATGGTAAAGTCCATAAGAATTCTCTTATCCATAGCCACATATTATGACTATGAAATATGGCAAATGGACGTCAAGACTGCCTTTCTGAATGGTAATCTTGAAAAGAATATCTTCATGTCTCAACCCGAAGGGTTCATAGCCCAAGGTCAGGAACAAAAGGTTTGTAAGCTCAATCGATCCATTTATGGATTGAAACAAGCATCCAGATCATGGAACATTAGATTTGATACTGCAATCAAATCTTTTGGCTTTGACCAAAACGTTGATGAGCCTTGTGTGTACAAGAAAATCAACAAAAGGAAAGTAGCTTTTCTAATACTTTATGTAGACGATATCCTACTCATTGGGAATGATGTAGGATACCTCACTGACATTAAGAAATGGCTAGACGCCCAATTCCAAATGAAAGATGTGGGAGAGGCTCAATATGTTATGGGAATCCAAATCATTAGGGATCGTAAGAACAAAACGCTAGCCCTGTCTCAAGCAACGTATATTGACAAGATGTTGTCTCGATATTCGATGCAAAACTCCAAGAAGGGACTACTACCCTTCAGAAATGGGGTACACCTGTCTAAGGAACAGTCTCCTAAGACACCTCAAGAAATTGAGAACATGAGACACATTCCCTACGCCTCAGCTGTGGGCAGCTTAATGTATGTCATGCCACTAGGCCTGACATATGTTATGCAGTGGGAGTAGTCAGTAGGTATCAGTCTAATCCAGGGTTGGACCACTGGGGAGCGGTTAAGACTATCCTCAAGTATCTTCGGAGGACGAGGGACTACATGCTTGTGTATGGAGCTAAGGATTTGATTCTTGCTGGATACACTGACTCTGACTTCCAAGCTGATAAGGATTCAAGGAAATCCACATCAGGGTCAGTATTCACCCTCAATGGAGGAGCAGTAGTATGGAGAAGCATCAAACAAGAATGCATAACAGACTCAACCATGGAGGCTGAGTATGTAGCAGCTTGCGAAGCAGCTAAGGAGGCAGTATGACTCAGAAAGTTCTTGACTGATTTGGAAGTGGTTCTGAATATGAACGTGCCCATTACACTATACTGTGACAACAGTGGCTGTAGCCAACTCGAAAGAACCTCGAAGCCACAAACGAGGTAAACACATCAAGAGGAAGTATCACTTGATACGGGAGATTGTGCAACGAGGAGATGTGATCGTCACTAAGATCGTCTCGGAGCACAACATCGCTGATCCATTTACGAAGGCTCTCACGGCTAAAGTGTTTGAGGGTCATCTAGAGGGTCTAGGTCTACGAGATATGTATGCCATCTAATCTAGGGCAAGTGGGAGAAATGTATAATGGGTATAAGGATGCCCTAGTTCATTGTATTAATATACATGACATTTCCAACTTTAGATTATTGCATATACATCCCACTAACTAGTGTTTTAGTTCAAGTGGGAGTTTGTTGGGTTTTATGCCCTAAAACTCGTAGATAGTGAATGTAACCATTGACTGGATATTAATGAAATAATATTGATATATTTTTCCATTAATTGTTATTAGTTATTTTATATTTGTCTTTGCCTAATAATAACCCTAATCCAATAAACTAGACATCCAAGGCTGTAATATGAGTCTTGAACTATATGTAGCGACATATGGGATCATTGTTCAAGAAACAGCCTAAAGGGTCTATAGTATAGGGATAAGACTGGGTGCCTTATCCTGGTGACATTATGGATACGGCCCACTTTGTATTTGATACAAACGCCGCGATCCAATGCGTTCGTGTAGGAGACATGCGAGTGGGGGTATCCTATGCAATGAGTTTGCATAAGACCGGACCGCGAAATAGTAACCACTAGTTATAACACCGTTAACTAGTTGGTTTTCTATTTCACTAGGACGACCTAGACAACTTAGTCTTAATCCTGAGTTGATTATGGACTCCTGCTCATGAGAGATTGTCCTTTGATTTGTATGGGTGAGAGTGGCCAATACGCCGACTCAATAAGCCTACCACTTTGGGGACAAGACCGAATGGGGAGCTGGGAACATAATCGTACAAGATGGAATTCACTCCTTCCCGACTTTAGGGAAGCAGATGAGTGTTCCCTTAAGTGGTTACTCTGAGTCTTGAACAAAGGGCCCTACCCTCTCAATGGCACGAGAGGGTTTTCTGTTTGATGGTTGGACCACAAACAGGTTGTTCATTAGAGGAGAATTGGTACTTAAGGAAATAGAGGTAACCCCCGGTAAAACGGTAATTTGACCCAGCTGGTGTTACGGACACTCGTGAAGGACTAACTAGTCGATATTGGTCTAGATTCGTGGACACAGAAAATATGTCTGCAGTGAGAACAGTGCAACTGTGAGTCTATAGTGGAATGTACACACAGTTAACGAATATTGATTAATGTGGTTAATGAGTTTGACCAATTAATCTCACATCGTTGGAGCTTCTGATCTGCAGGTCCATTAGGTCCCACTGGTAGCTCGTAAAGAAATTTGAGGCAACTAAGTAATAAAAGTAAATTGAAAATGTTCAATTTATTAAGGGAAACAAATATAATATATATTGATATATTATTATGAGAGAAATTAATATTTGAAAAGTTCAAATATAAATTTATGGAAGTTTGAAAGAGTTCAAAATAATGAATTAATTAATTTAAGGCCTAAAATGTGTTTGGGCAAATTAATTAATTCTAGGTCGAGAATTAAATATGTGATATTTGATTGGTGGTTAATTAATTAAAGAATTCATTAACCGAGAATTAATCAATTATGGAAATAATTAATCATTTAAGGAAGTGATTAATCATTTAAGGAAATGATCTAATCACTTATGGAAGTAATTAGTCATTTGTGGAAAAGATTAATCAATTATGGAATTGATTAATCATGATTGATTAATTAAGGAATAAAGATTGAATCAATTATGGAAAAGATTGATTTAATTGAATATTTTATTCATGGTCTCTCTTCTATAAATAGAACACTAGACCTAATTGGTCATGACACTTGACACTCTTGAAAGACAAGACCTAGAATTCTCTCTAGCCTCCCTCTTAGAGAAAGACTGCCACAAGTCTTTAGCCTCCTAAACTCAGAGACATACCGGTGTAACCTCTGTGGTGATTGTGTCAATCAAAGAAGAAAATTCAAGCGAAGAAAACCAAAGGCGGCTGCTGCGTTTTGTTCGTTGGAGCATCGTTGGCGAAGAACGGTCAAGTCTACAACGGAGGTTTGTAACGGTTCTTCCCCTTTTCTTTAGAAAAGTATTAAAAATAAATTTAGATTTATTTTAGCATGTTTAAACCAATTTTACAGCGGCTTTAAAGGTTGTTTAAAGTTTTGTTTGAGTTATCGTAACGGTATTTTAATGTTAATTAATATACGACGTAAGGTCCAATCGATGCGCTTCCACTGCGTGGGGACTTTTATTCCCTTCACAATGATCGTAGTGTGGATAATTGTCACACACTCTCTAAATCATCCCTGAAACTAGAGAGAGGTATTCACACCGACTGGCTAGGCGGGCATAAAATGTAAATAGGCACAACAATTAACCAAGATGCAATAATCAATATATATTACTAAAGTTTAAGCACAACAACTACATGTTCCTAACCAACACATGGAAACATGAATTACAATCTGAGTAGGCATGTCCATAATCACAAGATAATAAAGAAAATATTGATTTCCTTAATCAGCTTGTGGATGATGGTGTTCTTGGTAATCTCCAATCTCTCTATACTACTCGGCTTCCAAAGAAAGTTGGAATCCAATTGACTTGGACGGCTACTTCCTTTTATAGAAGGATTGGAGGCTTGAATTAGGTCAACTTGGACACGTGTAGGGCTCTCCTTGCTCCATTATCCCGAAAATAACTCAACAGAAGTCGGTTCATGAAGTTGGCTAACGAGCTGTGATGTGGCAGTTCTGCTCCCAGTTTTACTGCAGCACAGAATTTTCTCCCTCCAGTCGCCCAGCAGCATTAATCTGCACAAAATGATTTTCAAAGCTTCCATTCTACCAAATGGTTTAAAACATGTAATATCTATCTAAAACCAACCCTATTAAGCACAAAGGACACACAAATCCCTATATAAATGAGGCCTAAATAACTACCTTTTGGGCAGTTATCAGAGCCCATTAAACCCAAACAGGTATTCGATCCAAAGAAAAAAAAAGGATCCGATCGAAGAATGGTGAACCCAAAGATGCACCATCTTGAGGGGGCATGTTGAGGATCCCACATTGGAAAGATAAGTGGAAACCTCCCAATTTATAAGATAGAAGGGCTACTCCTCTCATTGCCAATTGATTTTGAGAGGAGTAGCCCTTCAATCTTATAACTAAGATACCAATGTAGTTCTAACTAATGAGAGGAAAATGAGAACAATGGGAAATGAGAGGGAAATGAGAACAATGGGAAGTGTGATCATTTCATTCTAGAAAACTCCATATAAATACATATCTTGAATCTAAAAATAGATTACACAACTAATCCCACAAGAATAGCAACTTAGACTTGACTCAACTATTTCCTAGAAACTAGGAATTGACTAGACCAACTCAAAACAAATTAGTTTTTGAGTTACTAACATTCTCCTCCTAACTCAAATACTGCAAACACCTAACTTTCTCCTAAGAGCTTGAAAACGACCCACACAAAAAGACTTAGTGAAGATATCAGTTATTTGCTCTTCTGAGCTGCAATGTACCAGCTGCACTTCTCCTCCCTTTCGCATCTCTCTCAAAACATAATACTTGATCTTAAAATGTTTGGTCCTTCCATGAAAAATTGGATTCAATGAAATGGCTAGAGTGGCTTGATTATCCACAAACACCTTCACACACTTTTCTTGCTTCAGATGCAAGTCATGCATCAATTTCTTCAACCAAACAGCTTGGTTGACTATTGTCGTCCCTGCAATGAACTTAGCTTCTGTAGTTAACTGAGCCACTATATCTTGTTTTTTTAACACCATGAGAAACACCATAGAGGTGCTCTTCATATCATCTAATGACCCAACCTAATCCTGAGAAGCCTTGCAACTCAAAATTTTCAACTTTACTAAATTTGATACCAAAAGACAGTGTGCCTTTTAGATATCTCAGAACCCTTTTTCCAGCAACCATATGATTCTTGCTTGGACAGTGAAGAAATCTAGATAAGACACTTACAGTGTACATAATGTCAGGTCTAGTGGATGTGAGATACATGAGACATCCAACTAGACTTCTGTACACATTCTCATCGGCATGTTCCTCTCCATCATCCTTTTGCAACTTCTCCTTCTGGATCATTGGAGTGTTCACACTCTTACACTCCCCCATATTGAACCTCTTCAATATTCTCTCTTACGTACTTCTTCTGACAAAGGAACATTTCATTCTGCCTTTGCTGAATCTCCATACCTAGGAAGTAATGCATCAGACCTAGATTAGTCATCTCAAACACCTTCATCATTTCTTGCTTGAATATCTCTATTTGAACATCATCACTTCCTGTCACTAGCAAGTCATCTACATAGAGAGATACAATAAATCACAATAGCAGTACTTGATTTCTTCACATAGAGTGTGGATTCACTCAGACTCTTCACAAAACCCAGGTTCAGCAAGTGATCATTCATCTTGTTGTACCATGCCCTAGGAGCTTGCTTCAACCCATAGAGAGCCTTCTTCAACAAATAAACCTTCTTCTCTTGTCTTGGTATGATGAATCTGTCTGGTTGCTTAACATAGATCTCTTCTTCTAACACTCCATTTAGAAATGCTGACTTCACATCTAGCTGATACACCTTCCATCTATGTTGAGTTGACACAACTAGTAACAACCTGATTGTGTCCATTCTTGCAACTGGTGCAAAAGTCTCAAAAAAATCAATTCCCCAGACTTGTGCATACCCTTTTACCACTAACCTGACCTTGAGCTTGTTCACAAAGCCATCTGGGTTCAATTTGGTTTTGAAAACTCATTTGACTCCAATTACTTTTCTGTCTACAGGCTTTTCCACCAGCTCCCATGTATTTTTTTTCTCTATCATACTCAACTCTTCCTTCATTGCTTCCATCCACTTCGTATCTCTTTTAGCTTCTTCATATCCTGCAGGCTCTAATGCAGCTACGTTACTTCTTTCATACACCTCCCGCAATAGTCTAGTTCCTCTAACTGGTGCATCATCAACTAATTCATCAGGATCCAGAGAGACTTCTTGTTGCTTCACCTCTGCTTCTTCTGTCCAATCCCACTCCTCATCCTCCAAAAACTGTACATCTCTACCAATCACCATCTTCTCTGTTTGAGGTTGATAGATCTTGTAGGCTTCAGACACCATGCTAGCCTACAAAGATTCCTGGTTCGACCTTCTAAATCAACTTGTCTCTCTTCACCTGTGGAACATAGAAAAAACAAAAGCAGCCAAACACCTTCAAATTTGTCAGATTTGGTTTAGTATCAAACCAAGCTTCATAAGGTGTCTTCTTTTCCAATACCCTCATAGTCTATTCAATAGAAAGACTGTTGTGTTTGCTGCTTCAGCCTAAAATTCCTTTGGCAAGTTCTTCTCATGCAATAAGCATCTTGTCATTTTCATAATACTTTTGTTTTTCCTCTCACTGACTCCATTTTGTTGTGGAGAATATGGAGCAGTGAGTTGATGTTTTATCCTAGCTACATAATGTCAGGCCTAGTTGATTTTTCTGAGACTTTTGCACCAGTTGCAAAAATGGACACAATCAGGTTACTACTGGCTGTGTTAGACCAGCATGGATGGAAGGTGTATAAGCTAGATGTGAAGTCAGCATTCCTAAATGGAGTGTTAGAAGAAGAGATCTATGTTGAGCAACCAGACAGATTCATCATACCAGGATAAAGCAGAAGGTTTATTTGTTGAAGAAGGCGCTCCATGGTACAACAAGATGGATGATCACTTGCTGAACCTGGGTTTTGTGAAGAGTCTGAGTGAATCCACACTCTATGTGAAGAAATCAAGTACTGCTATTGTGATTGTATCTCTCTATGTAGATGACTTGCTAGTGACAGGAAGTGATGATGTTCAAATAGAGATATTCAAGCAAGAAATGATGAAGGTGTTTGAGATGACTAACTAATCTAGGTCTGATGCATTACTTCCTAGGTATGGAGATTCAGCAAAGGCAGAATGAAATGTTCCTTTGTCAGAATAACGTAAGAGAGAATATTGAAGAGGTTCAATATGGGGGAGTGTAAGAGTGTGAACACTCCAATGATCCAGAAGGAGAAGTTGCAAAAGGATGATGGAGTGGGACCTGCCGATGAGAATGCGTACAGAAGTCTAGTTGGATGCCTCATGTATCTCACATCCACTAGGCCTGACATTATGTACACTGTAAGTGTCTTATCTAGATTTCTTGGTACAAGCAAGAATCATATGGTTGCTGGAAAAAGGGTTCTGAGATATCTAAAATGCACACTATCTTTTGGTATCAAATTTAGTAAAGTTGAAAATTTTGAGTTGCAAGGCTACTCATATAGTGATTGGGTTGGGTCATTAGATGATATGAAAAGCACCTCTGGCTATTGTTTCACTTTTGGCTCAGGGTGTTTCTCATGGTGTTAAAAAAAGCAAGATATAGTGGCTCAGTCAACTGCATAAGATACCATTGCAGCGACGGCAGCAGCCAACCAAACTATTTGGTTGAAGAAATTGATGCATGACTTGCATCTAAAGCAGGAAAAGTGTGTAAAGGTGTTTGTGGATAATCAAGCTACTCTAGCCATTTCATTGAATCTAGTTTTTCATGGAAGGATCAAACATTTTAAGATCAAGTATTATGTTCTGAGAGAGATGCAGAAGGAAGGAGAAGTGTAGCTGGTACATTGCAACTCAGAAGAGCAAATAGTTGATATCTTCACTAAGTCTTTTTGTGTGGGTCGTTTTCAAGCTCTTAGGAGCAAGTTAGGTGTTTGCAGTATTTGAGTTAGGAGGAGAATGTTAGTAACTATAAGACTAATTTGTTTTGAGTTGGTCATAGTCAATTCTTTGTTTCTAGGAAATAGTTGAGTCAAGTCTAAGTTGCTATTCTTGTGGGATTAGTTGTGGAACCTAGTTTTACATTCAAGATATGTATTTATGTGGAGTTTTCTAGAATGAAATTATCACACTTTCCATTGTTCTCATTTCCCTCTTATTTCCCATTGTTCTCATTTTCCTCTTATTAGTTAGAACTACAGAGACTTACCCACGAGCTTCTTTGGCCAAAAACGCACGGACAGAGAGGGAGATGACACGAAAACAGCGAAACGAGGGAGATCGCACGAGGTCTGCGACGGCGCTTGGGGCTACACGACAGAACGACAGCGATGGCTGGACTGCGCGACCTCCACACGAAGACCCGAGAGGGAGGGAAATTGCGGTGAGAGAGGAAGGGATCCACAAAAAAGAAACGCGCGGAGAAGAAGACCCATGCGATGACGGCAACGACGTGACGAGCTCAGGCGGCAGCGACGAACTTGGGCGGCGACGCTGAACGAAGACGACGACGGTGCGAGGGCTGGGAAGCGACGACGCTCGATCTCTGGCAAGGGGGTCGATTTTCACGGCAAGCAGAAGGAGAGGGAGAGAGGCTTGCTTCCCAGGATCAAACTGAAGGGAATAAAAGTCCCCACGCAGCGGAAGCGCATCGTTTGGATCTTACGCCGTATATTAATTAACATTAAAATACCGTTACGATAACTCAAACAAAACTTTAAACAACCTTTAAAGCCGCTGTAAAATTGGTTTAAACATGCTAAAATAAATCTAAATTTATTTTTAATACTTTTCTAAAGAAAAGAGGAAGAACCGTTACAAACCTTTGTTGAAGACTTGACCGTTCTTCGCCAACGACGCTCCACGAACGAAAACGCAGCAGCCGCCTTTGTTTTTCTTCGCTGGAAATTTCTTCTTTGATTGACACAATCACCACAGAGGTTACACCGGTATGTCTCTAAGTCTAGGAGGCAAAAGACTTGTGGGAGTCTTTCTCTAAGAGGGAGGCTAGAGAGAATTCTAGGTCTTGTCTTTCAAGAGTGTCAAGTATCCTGACCAATTAGGTCTAGTTTTCTATTTATAGAAGAGAGGCCATGAATAAAATATTCAATTAAATCAATCTTTTCCATAATTGATTCAATCTTATTCTTTAATTAATCAATCGTGATCAATCAATTCCATAATTGATTAATCTTTTCCACAAATGACTAATTACTTCCATAAGTGATTAGATCATTTCCATAAATGATTAATCACTTCCTTAAGTGATTAATTATTTCCATAATTGATTAATTCCCGGTTAATGAATTCTTTAATTAATTAACCACCAATTAAATATCACATATTTAATTTCCGGCCTAGAATTAATTAATTTTCCCAAACACATTTTAGGCCTTAAATTAATTAATTCATTATTTTGAACTCTTTCAAACTTCCATAAATTTATATTTGAACTTTTCAAATATTAATTTCTCTCATAATAATATATCAATATATATTATATTTGTTTCCCTTAATAAATTGAACATTTTCAATTTACTTTTATTACTTAGTTGCCTCAAATTACTTTACGAGCTACCAGTGGGACCTAATGGACCTGCAGATCAGAAGCTCCAACGATGTGAGATTAATTGGTCAAACTCATTAACCACATTAATCAATATTCGTTAACTGTGTGTACATTCCACTATAGACTCACAGTTGCACTCTTCTCACTGCAGACATATTTTCTGTGTCCATGGATCTAGACCAATATCGACTGGTTAGTCCTTCACGAGTGTCCGTAACACCAGCTGGGTCAAATTACCGTTTTACCCCTAGGTTACCTCTATTTCCTTAAGTACCAATTCTCCTCTAATGAACAACCTGTTTGTGGTCAACCCATCAAACAGAAAACCCTCTCGTGCAATTGAGAGGGTAGGACCCTTTGTTCAAGACTCGGAGTAACCACTTAAGGGAACACTCATCTGCTTCCCTAAAGTCGGGAAGGAGTGAATTCCATCTTGTACGATTATGTTCCCAGCTCCCCATTCGGTCTTGTCCCCAAAGTGGTAGGCTTATTGAGTCGGCGTTTTGGCCACTCTCACCCATACAAATCAAAGGACAATCTCTCATGAGCAGGAGTCCATAATCAACTCAGGATTAAGACTAAGTTGTCTAGGTCGTCCTAGTGAAATAGAAAACCAACTAGTTAACGGTGTTATAACCAGTGGTTACTATTTCGCGGCCCGGTCTTATGCAAACTCATTACATAGGATACCCCCACTCGCATGTCTCCTACACGAACGCGTTGGATCGCGGCGTTTGTATCAAATACAAAGTGGGTCGTATCCATAGTGTCACCAGGATAAGGCACCCAGTCTTATCCCTATACTATAGACTCGTTAGGTTGTTTCTTGAACAATGATCCCATATGTCACTACATATAGTTCAAGACTCATATTACAGCCTTGGATGTCTAGTTTATTGGATTAGGGTTATTATTTAGACAAATATAAAAAAACTAATAACAATTAATGGAAAAATATATCAATATTATTTCATTAATATCCGGTCAACGGTTACATTCACTATCTACGAGTTTTAGGGCATAAAACCCAACACAAACTACTTTCCTCTAGAATCCAAGAGTTTAAAACTAAGGCACAAGAGGAATAGTTGATGTATATCCACAACAATAACTTTTGAGTCAAGTCGTGTTGAACATACAACACTTGTAGTTGAGCTTGCGTACGAGCAACCAGACTTCACACGAGGAACCCGAATGACCTAACAAAATCGAATTCAAACTCTGATCTTGCACGACCTACAAGAAGCTTCTATTCGCTGATGCTACTTACACCACATAGGTTGTCAATGCAAGTTTAAACCTTGAGCTAGACACTTTACTGTTGAGTTTTATGCCCTAAAACTCATAGATAGTGAATGTAACCGTTGACCGGATATTAATGAAATAATATTGATATATTTTTCCATTAAATGTTATTAGTTATTTTATATTTGTCTTTGCCTAAACATAACCCTAATCCAATAAACTAGACATCCTAGGCTGTAATATGAGTTTTGAACTATATGTAGCGACATATGGGATCATGGTTCAAGAAAAAGCCTAAAGGGTCTATAGTATAGGGTTAGACTGTGTGCCTTATCCTGGCGACACTATGGATACGACACACTTTGTATTTGATACAAACGCTATGATCGTTCGTGTAGGAGACATGCGAGTGGGGGTAATGAGTTTGCATAACACCGGACCGTGAAATAGTAACCACTGGTTAAAACACAATAATTAGTTGGTTTTCTATCACTAGGACGACCTAGACAACTTAGTCTTAATCCTGAGTTGATTTTGGACTCCTGCTCATGAGAGATTGTCCTTTAATTTGCATGGGTGAGACTGACCAATACGCCGACTCAATAAGCCTACCATTTTGGGGACAAGACCGAAAGGGGAGCTGGAAACATAACCGTACAAGATGAAATTCACTCATTCCCGACTTTAGGGAAGCAGATGAGTGTTCCCTTAAGTGGTTACCCCGAGTCTTGAACAAAGGACCCTACCCTCTCAATGGCACGAAAGGGTTTTCTGTTTGATGGTTGGACCACAAACAGGTTGTTCATTAGAGGAGAACTGGTACTTAAAAAAATAGAAGTAACCTAGGGGTAAAACGGTAATTTGACCCAGCTGGTGTTACAGACACTCGTGAAGGACTAACTAGTCGATATTGGTCTAGATCCGTGGACACAGAAAATATGTCTGTAGTGAGAAGAGTGCAACTGTGAGTCTATAGTAGAATGTACACACAGTTAACGAATATTGATTAATGTGGTTAATGTGTTTGACCAATTAATCTCACATCGTTGGAGCTCCTGATCTGCAGGTCCATTAGGTCCCACTGGTAGCTCATAAAGTAATTTGAGGCAACTAAGTAATAAATGTAAATTGAAAATGTTCAATTTACTAATGGAAACAATATAATATATATTGATATATTATTATTATGAGAGAAATTAATATTTGAAGAAATTCAAATATGAATATAAATTTGAGTCACATTAAATTTATGGAAGTTTGAAAGAGTTCAAATAATGAATTAAATTTTAAGGCCTAAAATCTATTTGGGCAAATTAATTAATTCAAGGCCAAAAATTAAATATGTGATATTTAATTGGTGGTTAATTAATTAAAGAATTCATTAACCGGGAATTAATCAATTATGGAAATAATTAATCACTTAAGGAAGTGATTAATCATTTATGGAAATGATCTAACCACTTATGGAAGTAATTAGTCATTTGTGGAAAAGATTAATCAATTATGGAATTGATTGATCATGGATTGATTAAATAAAGAATAAGATTAAATCAATTCTGTAAAAGATTGATTTAATTGAATATTTTATTCATGACCTCTCTTTTATAAATAGAACACTAGACCTAATTGGTTCAATACTCTCCTCTTGCTCTTAGACTCACAAGACAAGACCTATAATTCTCTCTAACCTCCCTTTTAGAGAAAGACTCCCACAAGTCTTTTGCCCCTAGACTTAGAGACATATCGGTGTAACCTCTGTTGTTATTGTGTCATTCAAGAAGAAATTTTCAGCGATTAAAAGACAAGAGGGCTGCTGCGTTTTTGTCTGTTGGAGCGTCGTTGGCGAGTCTACAACGAAGGTTTGGAACGGTTCTTTCCCGTTTCTTTAGAAAAACATGAAAATAAATTAGATTTAATTTTCAAGCATCTTTATAGCTATTGACAACAACTTTAAAGCATGTTTAAAGTTTATATTTTGCCTTTTTGTGACGGTATTTTAATGTTAATACGGCGTAAGGTCCAATCGATGCGCTTCCGCTGCGTAGGGGCTTTTATCCCTTTCTATCGGCATCAGAGCCATTGCTGCCCCTAATTGACATTAAAATTTGCGATAGGCTCTAATAGGTGGGATTTATGCATAATGTATGTTCAGTTTGCATTGAACTGTTTAGGTTAATTTATGACCATAGATTTTAATTTTATGTGATTTTGATCATGTAAGGCCCGGTGTTTCGGATATTTTATTTAAAATCGAGTCCAATGTAAGTGCGGGTCTAGAATAGGTTTTTATGAGATGAAAATCAGAGGAATCGCCACTGAAATCCGAGGCAAAAACTGAGAACAAGCTGCTGTTTCTACCCAGAAATCACTTCCAGACGCAACAGTGTCGGGACGCTACTCCAACAGCATCTCGACCCTGTCTCGATACCGTAGGTGCTCAGGTAAGGAAAGTGCACAGCGTCGGGACGCTGCGATGATAGCGTCTCGACGCTGTCACGATGGAGGCGCGCATTAGGGCTTCAACAGGCGCGGTTCAAGAGGAGGGCGGTCCAGTTCGGACCGATTTGCCTGGGTTGGGACCTATTTGGTCTGGTTCAGCCAATTTTTGGCATGGTTCGTGATTTTAGAGGCTGGTTCGAGGAGGCTGTTCGGGGCGGTTCGTGTGTCTAGACCAAATTCCGGAGTTGCACAAGGATTTTTAGCATAGAATTTAGCTAAATTAATGTAATTTAATACTTTATTTTATCCTAGGGGCCAAAATTAACCGGTTCAATTGCTATTTATATGCTTTATGGATGTCATATAGAATATTTAATCCCGCCTAGGTTATAAACATGCTCATGCATTTATTTGTATATTATAAATTGTTATAATGTATGTTTTAAATGCATGAAATTGTTTTCATATTTTTTAATATAAGTGTATATTAATTATATGAAAAATTGGAAAGCATGAAACATGTCATTACTTAAATTAAATATAAATAGTTATGTTTTAATGTGATGAATGAAGCATGCTTGATTGATTTTCTTGATTGGCTTATAATTGTCATATTAAAAGAAAATCAATATTGCATGAAGCAAACATCCATAGTTAATAATATAATTGTTATATTATTCATGCAATTAGTATGGTTTAATTATTTAATTTGAATAAGATTGTTGAATGAATTAAACCCTAGATTCTTGATTATAGGATTAATCATTAAAATTCGAAATAGTTCTTTAATATTAATGATTAGAAACCGTCAATTTCAAGATTTGCATGCAAACATAAGATCATAGGATAAATTGGATTAATTTTAAATTGTTTAAAATTAATTAGACTTAGATCAGTTTCTAATAGGATTAGAATTGTTTCTTACTTAGAATTAAAAATAGTTTTAATTGACTAAGTAGGAAAAACATTGCTATGATTATAAGGAAACTCCACCGGTAAAGTTCTGTCTAAGGTTGGGGGTATTTAAGTTGACGGTTTACGGAACACCTTCTACCTGGAAACTGACCCGAAATACCGGAGTTGAATTAATCATAGTTAAATGTTAGCATGCAATGTCACTAGGTTTATTAAAAGTGTTTAATGCACCTAGATCTTTAGAGTAAAGACCTTACATTACTAAGGTTATAAGGGAACTCTCTCGGTAAAGTTCTGTCTATGGTTGGGGGTATTTAAGTTGACGGTTTACGGAACACCTCCTACTGGGAACTGACCCGAACATTGAGTTGAATTAACCATAGTAGTGTTGACTTGCAATGTTGGGTTTATTAAAAGAAGTTTAATTCACCTACAACATTGTGGTTGAGTCCTTTCCATAATTGTTATAATAGGATGAGACTTAGATAGATTGACTTAGCCAAATTCTATCTAAGATAAACAATCCTAAATTAACCTTAGGACATTTTAAGTGGGAGGAAAATTTCAAAATGAGATTTAAATCAAGTTTTGCTCCCACGTCCCTATATTCACAACGTGAGGTTCATGCTCGGCTTCGAGTCGCCTTAGGAGCAGCCACCTTTCGGAAAGTGTTTGCATGAATCAACAACAAGGGGATGGGAAAAATGTCTAGAGTAAGTGGGAGCGGAACACGTGTCAACGTATCCCTCGGTCTCCGCCCCTAGTTCACACAGTGAGAGTCCTATGGCAAAATGCATAATATAAAAAGAATATGAATTGGGGCTTTAAGTTTGTAGAAATGATCAGGCAGTACTCCCCACGATTCTGATCCAGAGTATGGGCCTATCCACAGGTTGTCCTGGCGCAACCATCCCTTAGGAGGGCCTGATAATAGGATTCAGAACATCGTGAACTCCTGAACAGGATAGGAACTCTTAGGCTAATTACCAACAGTTTTCTTTCCCTTTGGTAGCCTGTTGGTGCGTGTCTCTGAGATCTGAAAGTAAGAGGGTTACACTTACGAGGAAAAAGTGTTAACAAATCTTTGACCGAACAACGGTGGCTAATGTCTATAGGAATATGAGTTATTCTGGAATTAGAATTAGCTGAGAAATGTCTCACTTCAAAGGAGGAGTGTGATAGCGAGCATAGCTAGCTATTTTTCTCTGATTAATTAAGTTAGTCTTTTTCAATTATTTGCCCAAATTTATGCATTTTTATGTTTTATTTGTAGGAAGTATGTGCTTGAAGCTTAATTCAGCAATTGGAGTCAAATGGAGCTTCCAATCTAAAAAAAAAAAACAAAAAAAATCATAGCGTCGCGACGCTATAGAAAATTTTCCAAATTTGCGGATCGCGACAGCGTCTCGACGCTACAACGAAATTTTGCTATTTAAGCATCTTTTCGGCTAGGTTTTTGGGGACTTCGAATGGGGGACTTTTGGAGCCGACTTTAGAGCAAAAAGAGGACAGAATTGAGCTGAAGAAAAGGGGATTAGTTGGAAATCAACCCATTGTTCGTGGGGATCGTGACGGGGACGTTCGGTCTCGGCCTACAACGAGTCTATTTCTCTTTTCCCTTACTTTAGACACTTTTTATGGCTTATTTAGACTTAGTTTATATTGTAACGAGAATTATGTGTAGCTAAGTTTAATTCTTAGGGATTGATGTAGCCGTTGGGCAAGTTTTGGATTGATTTACGGTACTTATGTTATTGATGTCATTTATGCATATGTTGTATGTTTAATGCTTTCGATTTACTGGCCATAAATTGATTGATGTTTATATTTGAATCTAACTCGGGAGAGAGGATTTAAATTAGTAATCAATATGCATAACTAGAATTTAGCTAAAAATCGGGAGATTAAGGTTAATTCTAGAAATTGTCATAAAGGTTAGCCTTATTGCCTTGTATGTTTATTGGATTTAGATAGGGATATCGAGTTCAATTGTATGTTTAATCCTGAACCTTCTATTCTTTCTCCTACTGTTTTAGTTCCTAAATCAAAGAAAAAGAAAAGGTCTAAGGTTAAGTTTGACAAATTTTTAGATGCTTTTATGGGTTTGCATGTTAATATTCCTTTTTCAGATGCCTTGGAGCAGATGCCTCACTACAGAAATTTTATGAAGGAATGGCTCAACAAGAAGAAAAAGGAAAAGCAGTTGGAGACTGTATATCTTGCATCGACGTGCAGTGCTCGTGTCCAACAGGGAGTACCAGAGAAATTGTCTGACCCAGGGAGTTTTACTATTCCTTGTAATTTTGGTACTTATTCTTGTAGAGCACTATGTGATCTAGGGGTTAGCATAAATATTATTTCATTATCTCTGTGCAAAAAGCTTAATATAGGATAAATAAAATCTACCTCTGTTAGACTTCAGTTGGCTGACCAGTCTCTGGTTAGTCCATATGGGATTGTTGAGAATATTCTGATTAAAGTAGGTAGATATTTCCTTCCTGTTGATTTCTTTGTGCTAGATATTAAAGAGAATCCTGCTATGCCTATCATATTAGGGAGACCTTTCCTTGCTACAGGGAGTGTTATAATTGATATTGAACGTAGGGAGCTAATCATAAGAGTCCAACAGGAGAAGGAAGTTTTAAAAGCTTTTGAGGACCCTAAGAACACATCAGATACATTGATGATGGGCTACAGGAGAGGTGCTAGGAAGAGCACCAGTGATGAAAAATCTGACAGGAGACCACCCTGATGCATAGTTGGTCAACATGTCGAGCTAATGACGTTAAACAAGCGCTTATGGGAGGCAACCCAAGTGAGTTAGTTATTTCTTTATTTTGAGTTTTATTTATTGTTTGTGTCTGTTTTGTAGGTCTTGTTTTCTTTCTCTCCTTTGCTTTCAAGCTGTCAAGATTCCAAGCATTCAGTTAAGAAGTCATCATCATTCCAGGCTAGTATTGTTCACTCCTTTCATTCGGTCATTGTTTGTTTAAGGATGCTTATGACTGCTGGACAAAGGCCAATGACTAGACTCACGTCTATATCCTAGTCAGCTTATCTAAAGTTTTGGCTAAAAGGCATGAGGACATGGTAACAGCGAGGGAGATTATGAACTCTCTCCAGGAGATGTTTGGACAATCGTCCTACCAACTCCACCATGACGCTCTCAAATTTGTTTATAGCTGCCGCATAAAAGAGGGCACGTCTGTTCGAGAGCATGTCCTGGATATGATGGTCCAATTCAACGTGGCAGAAGCAAACGGGGTGGTCATAGATGAGCGTAGTCAGGTTGCATTCATCTTAGAATCTCTTCTGAAGAGTTTTCAGACCCGGAAGAGAAACTGCCCAAAGTACCTTGTTGAGAAAAAGAAGGAAAAGGGAGGTAAATTTGATTTACTAGTTTTAGAAACATGCCTAGTAGAACATGATGAATTTACTTGGATACTTGATTCAGGCGCAACTAATCATGTTTGCTCTTTGTTTCAGGAAAATAATTCATTTCGACAGTTGAACGATGGGGAAATGACACTCAGGGTCGGAAGTGGAGAAGTCATTTCAACAAAAGCAGTGGGAGCTGCGAAGTTATTTTTTAGAAATAGATTCTTACTTTTAGAAAGTTTGTTAATTGTTCCCAAGATTATGAGGAACTTAATTTCTATTTCATGTTTGATTGAATAATCGTATACAGTTACTTTTGATATGAATTAAGCGTTCATTTATAAGAATGGTGTACTTATTTGTTCAGCCAAATTAGAAAATAACTTATATGTATTAAGACCAACCGAAAATAAAGCAATTTTAAATCACGAGTTATTTAAAACTGCTGAAACTCAAAGAAAAAGGCAAAAGATTTCTCCAAACAAGTAACAATACTCATCTTTGGAATCTTAGACTTGATCATATAAACATCGATAGAATCGGTCGTTTGGTAAAGAATGGACTTCTAAGCAAGTTAGAAGGTGATTCACTACCACCTTGTGAATCTTGTCTCGAGGGAAAAATGACCAAGAGACCCTTTACTGGAAAAGGTTACAGAGCCAAAGAACCCTTAGAGTTAATACATTTGGATCTATGTGGTCCAATGAATGTACAAGCTCGAGGAGGGTACGAATATTTCATCTCATTTATAGATGATTATTCAAGATATGGTTACTTGTACCTAATGGAACATAAGTCTGAAGCCCTTGAAAAGTTTAAGGAGTTTAAGGCTGAAGTTGAAAACCTATTCGGTAAATCTATTAAAGTACTTCGATCTGATCGAGGAGGGGAGTATATGGATCAAAGATTCTAGGATTATATGATAGAACATGGAATCCAATCTCAACTCTCATCCCCTGGTACACCTCAGCAGAATGGTGTATCAGAAAGGAGAAATAGAACCTTGTTGGACATGGTTCGACCAATGATGAGCTATGCTCAATTGCCTAGCTCGTTTTGGGGGTATGCAGTAGAGACTGCAGTATACATCTTGAAAAATATTCCCTCGAAAAGTGTTTCTGAAACACCTTTCGAATTATGGAAGGGGCGTAAACCTAGTTTACATCACTTTCGCATCTGGAGTTGTCCAACACACGTGCTTGTGACAAATCCTAAGAAACTGGAACCTCGTTCAAAACTGTGCCAATTTTTTGGTTACCCTAAAGAAACGAGAGGTGGTTATTTCTACGACCCATAAGAAAATAAGGTGATTGTATCGACAAACGCCACCTTCTTAGAGGAATACCACATAAGAGATCATAAACCACGCAGCAAAATAATATTAGGAAGCTATTGAAGAATCACCCAGAGTTGTTGATGAAGATGGGCTTTCAACAAGGGTTGATGAAGGAACTAATTCTTCAGATTCATCCCGTCCATCTCAAACGTTGAGAGTGTCTCGACGCAGTGGGAGGGTTGTATTACAACCTGATCGCTACTTGGGTTTAACTGAAACTCAGGTTGTCATACCTAATTATGGCATTGAGGATCCATTGTCCTATCGACAGGCAATGGATGACGAAGATAAGGATGAATGGGTCAAAGCCATGAACCTGGAAATGGATTCAATGCACTCCAATTCTGTATGGGAACTCGTAGATCTACCAAATGGGGTAAAATCCATAGGGTGCAAATGGATCTATAAGAGAAAAAGAGATGCAGCTGGAAAGGTACAGACCTTCAAAGCTAGACTAGTGGCAAAAAGTTATACCCAAAAGGAAGGGATTGACTATAAGGAAACCTTTTCTCCTGTAGCCATGTTAAAGTCCATTAGAATTCTCTTATCCATTGCCACATATTATGACTATGAAATATGGCAAATGGATGTCAAGACTGCCTTTCTGAATGGTAATCTCGAAGAGAATATCTTCATGTCTCAACCCGAAGGGTTCATAGCCCAAGGTCAGGAACAAAAGATTTGTAAGCTCAATCGATCCATTTATGGATTGAAACAAGCGTCCAGATCATGAAACATTAGATTTGATACTGCAATCAAATCTTTTGGTTTTGACCAAAACGTTGATGAGTCTTGTGTGTATCATCAAGAAAAGGAAAATAGTTTTTCTAATACTTTATGTAGACGATATCATACTCATTGGGAATGATACCTCACTAGGATTAAGAAGTGACTAACAGCCCAATTCCAAATGAAAGATCTGGGAGAGGCTCAATATGTTTTGGGAATCCAAATCATTAGGGATCGTAAGAACAAAACGCTAGCACTGTCTCAAGCAACGTATATTGACAAAATGTTGTCTCGATATTCGGTGCAAAACTCCAAGAAGGGACTACTACCCTTCAGACATGGGGTACAGCTGTCTAAGAAACAGTCTCTTAAGACACCTCAAGAAATTGAGAACATGAGACACATTCCCTACGCCTCAGCTGTAGGCAGCTTAATGTATGTTATGCTCTGTGTCGCAATCCAATCGTGCAGTGATGTGGGTTGTGCCTCCGAGTATGTCATCGAGGACGATGACAGTTTAAGTGGGGGAGAATGTCACAACCATACTAGAATAGAGTAGGTTGTGACCCTCACTGAGCAGACAGTGAAGTGGTGGCACGTCGAGTGTCGCCCATCGGGCCATGTCAGAGGGCCGAGAGAGAGAAGTGCCATGATGTGATCGAGGAGGACGATGCATCATCCAACACACCAAGATGAGTGGGCGTTGATGTCACAAGAAGACATGAGCATATTGAGAAGCAACAATGTCGTCAGACGCATCAGTGGTATGCTTGATGGGGGCCAGATGGGGCCGCGGGCCATGACCTCGGAAGTCGGGGTTTCGCCGTGAGTTTTGACGAGCGGCTCTGGAGTTAAGTGCATATGAGTGAAGTATGCAAGTCCGCAAAGTTTCGTGTCAATCGGACACTAGATGGGCACTCCACGTTGGCGTATGACTCCTCGTGATTTTGATGTGCAAGGGTGTCAGACCAAATATGCCTCAGAATGTACTATAGGGGGAGGCATGGTGTCAGCTCTCCACCACCCCTGGGTCCTGTGGCCTAAGTGAGCTACCCCATGGCACATGCGTGTGTCATGGCGTGGGCGAGTGTTGCAAGACGAGTGTCTTGGGCGCCTTCCTTTGGGAATGGGTTTCCAAGGACAGTGTCGGGTGGCACGGGCGTGCCGACATTGCGCCCCCGCCCATGGGCTAGAGGTTGCACCATATGGCCGGGTTGCGGCACGCTATACGAAAATGACTCGGCATGTCTCGGAAGAGTTCATGCCTCGATATGCCCGGATGGATGGATGTCCGGGAAGCCCCGATTATAAGTAAAGCCCATGGGTCCGTTCTCGAGAAGTAGGTCCGAGTGAGCGGTTAAGTCAGATGACATCCCGAGGCTCGGGATGGCATCGTGAAGTATCAGTGGAACCTGATAGTTCCCGGTTGGCACGATATTTGCCCGAAATGTCCCGGTAAGCATTATAATGGTCCGATAAGCCCCGGTAGGCGACGAAAAGCTCCGGTAAGCGTTATAATGACCCGGTAGGTCCCGGTAGTGCTGAAATCACCCGGTAAGCTCCGGTTGAGCGTTTTAAGGTCGTTTTGACCCGTTGAAGGGTCCGAACACATCCCGGTGAAGTTTCGGATCGATGTAGAAGCGTGTGGGCCGTGTTATCGAGATTGAAGATGATGAAATGAGATGCGACATTGTGTTCAGATGACCTTGGCCTGATGTAGAGGCAAGGTTGAGCCTTAGGACTTGGCCTAGAGTAGAGGCAAGTCGGCTAGAGTCGCGAATGAGTGAAAATACACGTACGGGCGACGTGTATGACCGAATGTTAGTCCGCTGCAAGATGATTTGAGTTCGGTTGAGGATGAAGAACCTCGCCTAAGGTCCGATGAAACACCAAAGTCCCGCGAAAAAGTTATATGGGTTAGAGATGACCCTTAAGGCTGGCCATGGTCGCGTGTAAGATCATGGCGCCGCACGGTTGAAAAGGTACGACCGTGACACTCTGCACTAGGCCTGACATGTTATGTAGTGGGAGTAGTCAGTAGGTATTAGTCTAATCCAGGGTTGGACCACTAGGGAGCGGTTAAGAATATCTTCAAGTATCTTCGGAGAACGAGGGGCTACATGCTTGTGTATGGAGCTAAGGATTTGATTCTTACTGGATACACTGACTCTGACTTTCAAGCTGATAAGGATTCAAGGAAATCCACATCAGGGTCAGTATTCACCCTCAATGGAGGAGCAGTAGTGTGGAGAAGCATCAAACAAGGATGCATAGCAGACTCAACCATGGAGGCTGAGTATGTAGCAGCTTACAGTATGGCTTAGAAAGTTCTTGACTGATTTGGGAGTGGTTCTGAATATGAACATGCCCATAACACTATACTATGACAACAGTGGGGCTGTAGCCAACTCAAAAGAACCTCAAAGCCACAAACGGGGTAAACACATCGAGAAGAAGTATCACCTGATACGGGAGATTGTGCAACGAGGAGATGTGATTGTCACTAAGATCGCTTCAGAGCACAACATTGTTGATCCATTCACGAAGGCTCTCACGGCTAAAGTGTTTGAGGGTCATCTAGAGGGTCTGGGTCTACTGTATGCCATCTAATCTAGGGCAAGTGGGAGAAATGTATAACGGGTATAAGGATGCCCTAGTTCATTGTATTATTTTAATATACATGACATTTCCAGCTTTAGATTATTACATTTACATCTCACTAACTAGTGTTTTAGTTCAAGTGGGAGTTTGTTGGGTTTTATGCCCTAAAACTCGTAGATAGTGAATGTAACCGTTGACCGGATATTAATGAAATAATATTGATATATTTTTCCATTAAATGTTATTAGTTATTTTATATTTGTCTTTGCCTAAAAATAACTCTAATCCAATAAACTAGACATCCTAGACTGTAATATGAGTTTTGAATTATATGTAGCGACATATGGGATCATTGTTCAAGAAACAGCGTCTATAGTATAGGGATAAGACTGGGTGCCTAATCCTGGCGACACTATGGATACGACCCACTTTGTATTTGATACAATCGCTATGATCCAACGCGTTCGTGTAGGAGACATGCGAGTGGGTATCCTATGCAATGAGTTTGCATAACACCGGACCGCGAAATAGTAACCACTGGTTATAACACCGTTAACTAGTTGGTTTTCTATTTCACTAGGACGACCTAGACAACTTAGTCTTAATCCTGAGTTGATTATGGACTCCTGCTCATGAGAGATTGTACTTTGATTTGCATGGGTGAGAGTGGTCAATACGCCGACTCAATAAGCCTACCATTTTGGAGACAAGACCATATGGGGAGCTGGGAACATAATCGTACAAGATGGAATTCACTTCTTCCCGACTTTAGGGAAGCAGATGGGTGTTCCCTTAAGTGGTTACTCCGAGTCTTGAACAAAGGACCCTACCCTCTCAATGACACGAGAGGGTTTTCTGTTTGATGGTTGGACACAAGCCAATACTTCTTCAACTTATCCAGTTGTGAATCTTCAGAGTTGTATTTTTCATTAATGTAAATGGGAAATAATATTCATTGGTCAAGCTTCAAGACTAATACTGCACGAAAATGTAGTGTAGCAAATGAATCTCTTTGCAGAAGCACTTCAAAGCTTCAAAATATGCAAAAAAAAAAAAAAAAAAAAAAAAAAAAAAAAAAAAAAAAAAAAAAAAAAAAAAAAAAGATGATTGCCAACTAACTTCAAGTGAATAGAAAAAAAAATTGATTCTAAGAAAAAGGAAATATCTCAAACAAATGACAAGGGAAAATATAAGCATAAAGAAGGGCAAATGTTTTTTTTACCTTCAACTCCATACTTCATAAACACCAACATTTGTAAGAGAATGAGAATAGTAAATTCAAAAGAAGAGTTAGACGTCAGAAAAATAATATATATTTTCTAGAAAAACCACATAGTTTTGGTCTATTGGAAAAGGAACTATATGTTTACATATTTTGCTACTTTGAAAAGATGTCTGAGTGGTACCCCTCTCCCATTGTCACAAAGTGGTTGGGGGGAAAATATTCATCTCCCATGCTCTTTTGTAAGAAAAAGGTTATTTTTTTATGATTGGAACCAGTGCTCATGTGCCATCACTAATAATCCAATGCATCTAACATATGAAAAAGTATAACAAAAGTATTTGTGAAAAGCTAAACTTAAATAAAACCACAAACATCTTAACGGTTATCTATCTATATGGTATTAAGTATAAAGTAATAAATTTCTTGAATATCTAATGGCAATAAACTTTAAAGATTGAAGGGTAAAATACCTTTTTGGTCCCTATTGTTTCGGGTCAGTTTCTAATAGATTCCTAGGTTTCAAAATTAAACAATTAAGTCCCCACTGTTTAAAAAAATGCTTCTATTGAGTCCTTAGATCGTTAATTTTTTTAACGATGCTGACATGGCAGTAACGAATCTGACGTGGCACGTTTAAAAAACTAAAATAATATTTTTTAATTAAAATAATAATAAAATAATTAAAAATAATATTTTTTTTAAAAAAATCATGACTCTTTCTCTCTCCCCCACCTTCTCTCTTCTTCTTCCCACCCTCTCTCCCCCACCGCCGAAGTCTCCTCCCACCGCCGCCGGAGCTTCTCCCGTCAAAGTTTCTCCCGAAATGCCCCTCTCTCTCTCCTCCTTCTAAACCCCAACACCCCTCTCTCTCTCTCTTCCCAAACCCAACAACCCCTCACTCTCTCTTCTTCTACTACTTCAAAATCAACCAAATCCAACACCCAAAATCCACCCCATCCCCTTTCCTTGTTCTTCTTCAAAATCTACTGCCTTAATTCAGTCACAACTCGGAGGAGGAAAAAGAAAAGGCTAGGACAACTGGAACTCAAAATTGACATTTGTTTACCGTCTGAAGCTTTAGAAAGAGCTTAGAGATATTAAATGTCATTTGGGGGTATAATAAAATTATTTCATAAAATAGGATACCTTTGAAATATCTCATCTGGTTAAGCCTGAAGTTATTCTACAATACTGCTAAAAGTAGAAGACTCATGGCTTCAACTTTTTTTTTTTTTTTTTTTTAATTTTTAATGCTTAAAGATTCATTAACTCCCACCACCTGAGCCTTCCTCCTCCTCGCTAAAGAGATATTGGAGATCAAACAAAAGAAATGAAAGCTACCAAAAAATAAGTGCTCAAATTTATATGGGTGGCTTTATCCATCATAAGTTTGAAGCAAGATATCTATTCCATTTGAAAAGCTTGTCTAAAGTACCTATTTGCACCAATTCAAGTTGTTAAGTTCTCATCCATCCATTGATATCAAACCTTTCCAAAAAGGTCCATGAGAGCATATCTACTCTCTCCCCATTCTTCTGTGTTGACCGGTTGGAGGTTTGATTAATCTCCAATATCCCGTGAAGTGTGCTGCAACCTTTCTAATTGAAAAAGATTATTACAGTATTATTGTTATACTTCATTGTACAAATTGTTAAAGCTTTCTGTTATTTCCGTTAGTAGTTCAAACTTCCTCCACAGATTGTATTTAAAGTGGAGTTCATTCCAAGATTGATGTTAGTTTTTGATACTTAAACATTCAGGGTCTTTTTCTTACTGCTGACGTGGCCGCCCGGGTGAATAGTCATCGCTTTCTTTTAGATGATTGGAGCAAGGGAAGCACGTGACAAATGCTTAATCTTAAGCTCCCAGTACTATATAAATACACCTCTGTATACAGGCTATTTGTATCTCTCTCTCACTCAAATGAGTTTGGCTTTCACCCCTTTGTAATCTCTGATTCATTCTTAATAAAGTCCCTCTCTCACTGGTTCCAAAAGTGGATGTAGACCATTGTGTCGAACCACTATAATCACTGTGTCATCTCCTTTTCTCTCCACCTCTTGATTCTGTTTTCTTTCACCAATTCTTGTTGCTGTTGTAATTGAGTGAATTGTGAGTTTGTGGGTTTTCTTCCTTCCTGCTAACCAACAATTGGTATCAGAGCCCCGAACTGAAGGATTCTTGAAATTAAAGATTGATCGAGGTTTGTTGGATTCGTGGTCTTCTTGTTAGAAAGATTGGGGTGTTCGATTGAATCTTCCCAAAATCTTTGAAGTTCACAAAAGCAGTCTTGGAAAATTGGATCGATTCTGCCCGAAGTCTTGAAGAGACGTATTCTGTCCTTTCCACTCTAAAACGATGACTGCGAAGGTCGAACTGGAGAAATTCGATGGCAAAGGTGACTTCAATCTGTGGAAGAAGAAGATGAAGGCCCTCCTTGTCCAACAAAAGGTAGCAAAAGCACTCGAAGATCCAGGTAAGTTGCCCTCTACTCTGTCTAAGGAAGATAAAGAGGAAATCTATGAAATAACATATAGTTCAATTATCCTACATTTAGCCGATAATGTCTTACGTAGAGTTAGTAAAATTGAAAAGGTCACAGAACTATGGGCTAAATTGGATGATCTTTACATGCCAAAAACTTTGACTAATCAAATCTTTTTGAAGGAAAGATTATTTACTTTCAAAATGGATTCCTCTAAATCCTTAGAAGAAAATCTTGATGATTTTAATCTCATTTGTACTGAATTAGCTAATGCTGGTGATGAGGTTGATGTTAAAGATCAATCTGTAATCCTTCTCAATTCTTTACCTAAGGCTTATAAAGAAGTTAGATCTGCTATGAAATATGGTAGGGAAAAGATGACTTTAGATCAGATTTTAGAAGCCCTAAGAATGAGAGATCTTGAAATAAAACTTGAGAAAAATGATTCTGAGGCATTGTTTGTAAGAGACAAATCTAAACAGTATAATAAGAAGTCTCATAACCATAGAAATTCTGGAAATCAAAGCCATAATAACCAGAATAATAATCATTCTAATCAAAGACAGTCTAACTCTAATAATCAGAACAGAGGTCAAAGCTCACAACAAAGGAATAATAGAAATTTTAACAAGAATCACCAAAATTCTAATCATTACCCCTCCTCAAATGATACTACCCCTAAGTGCAACTATTGTCATAAGGAGGATTATACTAAATGGGATTGTCCTCAACTAAAAAGAAAAGCTAATAGAATGAACAAAACCGAGAATAAGACCACAGTAAACTCACATGAGGGATACGAGTCGACTGAGGTCCTTATGGTTACTGATAAAGAAAGTTTAGATGAGTGGATCTTAGATTCTGGATGTACCTTCCACATGACACCCTGCAGACACTTCTTCTTTGAATTAAATGAGCTTGAGGGAGGAAAATTTGTTAGGGGAGATAACCATCAGTGTTTTGTAAAAGGGATAGGCTCAGTTATGTTAAAACTAACCGATGGATCCCAAAAACTCCTATCATCAGTGAGATTTGTTCCTGGCCTTAAAAGAAACTTAATTTCTTTAGGAACTTTAGACAAGGCAGGGTTTAATTACAACTCTGAAAAGGGAATTCTAAAGGTTTATAAGAACCACTCTTTAAAACTCACTGGAAAACTAGAAAATGATCTTTATGTACTTCAAGGAAGTACTTTAATTGGGGAAATTAATACTGCTATAGACCAGAATATTAAGAACACTCAACTGTGGCATCAAAGATTAGCTCATATCAGTGAAAACGGCTTAAAACATTTACATCAACAGGGACTGCTAGGTGAGAAAAACCTCTCAAATCTTGTCTTCTGTGAACACTGCACCTTTGGTAAAGCTGCTAGGCATAGCTTTAAAGAAGCAAATCATATAACTAAAAACAAGTTAGACTACATACATTCAGACCTATGGGGACCTTCTAGGATTAAAACTCACGGGGGAGCAAGATATTCTATGTCTATTATTGATGATTTTTCAAGAAAAATCTGGGTATTTCTTTTGAAAAGCAAAGATGAGGTGTGTAACACTTTTGTAGAATGGAAAACTCGTATAGAAAATCAAACTGGGAGTAAAATAAAATACCTTAGAACTGATAATGGTCTTGAATATCTAAATGATAAGTTCATCAATCTTTGCAAAACTTCAGGAATCACTAGACATTTAACTACTCCTAGAACTCCCCAACAGAATGGTCTAGCTGAAAGGTTTAATAGAACTTTGCTTGAAAGAATAAGATGTATGTTATCTAATGCTAATCTTCCTAGAGTTTTTTGAGGAGAGGCTTTAAATATTGCTGTATATGTTATTAACCGAAGTCCCTCAACTGCTCTAAACTACAAAACACCCCAAGAACTATGGTCAGGTAGCCCTCCTAGCTTAAAACACTTAAAAACATTCGGGTGCACTGCTTATGCTCACATTAGACAAGATAAACTGGAACCAAGAGCTAAAATGTATGTTCTTAGGCTATCCAAAGGGTATTAAGGCCTATAGACTTTGGTCATTAGAAAAAGGTAACCAAAAATGCCTAGTAAGTCGAGATGTAACCTTTAATGAAGCAGAAATGCCTTGGAAGAACTTAGATAATAAAATTTCTGAACATGAATCTTTTGAAATTGAGTTACAACCGGTCTATCCTAATTGTGCTCCAAACTTTACTAATGAATCTGTTTTGGAGGAACAAGAGATAGTTTCTGAACAGCTTGATGATCCCATTCATGAGCCTGAAATACATGAAACAGAGGACTATCAACTTACTAGAGACAGACCAAGGCGCACGATTAGGAGACCAGCCAGATATGAGTCTTCTAACTTTGTTGGGTATGCATTCAATTGCTATACCGAAAACTTCAGTGTTGAACCTTCCACTTTCCGAGAGGCAGTCAAGTCCAAAGACAGTGAGTATTGGCTAACTGCTATGAAGGAAGAATTACAGTCACTTTACTTAAATGAAACTTGGGTTTTAATGGAGAAACCAGAAAGTAAAAGAGTCATAGACTGTAAGTGGGTGTTTAAAATCAAACCTAGTCTTAATCCAGGTGATAAACCAAGGTACAAAGCACGCTTGGTTGCTAAAGGTTTTAGTCAAGTTGAAGGTATAGATTACACTGAGGTCTTCTCTCCAGTAGTTAGACACACATCCATTAGGATCTTGCTCTCTATTGTCACTCAATACAATTTAGAACTAGAGCAAATGAATGTAACCACTGCATTCCTTTATGGAAGTCTTGATGAAACTATTTTTATGAAGCAACCTCCCGGTTTTATAGAGAATAGCAGAGAAAACCTGGTCTGTCATTTAAAAAGGTCTATCTATGGCCTTAAACAGTCTCCTAGGCAGTGGAACAAAAGATTTGATACTTTTATACTCTCTCAAGGTTTTGAAAAGGGGTCCTATGACAATTGTGTCTACCGCAAGTATCTTCCAAATAAAACTTTTGTTTTAACACTTCTTTATGTAGATGATATTTTGATTGCCTCAAATGAAAAATCCCAGATCAGTATGTTAAAAACAGCATTATGTAAGGAGTTTAAAATGAAAGATCTTGGAAGTGCTAAAAAGATTTTGGGCATGGAACTTGATAGAGACAGAAACATGGACACTCTTCTCATATCTCAACCTGACTATTGCTGCAAAGTCATTAAGAAATTTCATATGGAGGAGTCTAAAGCTGTTAAGACTCCCTTGGCCCAACATTTCAAGCTCTCAGTATCTCAGTCCCCTGCTACAGAAGAAGAAATCCTAGAAATGAACAAAATCCCCTACGCCAACCTTGTTGGGAGTTTAATGTACACTATGGTTTGTAGCAGACCAGATTTAGCACATTCCTTAAGCGTGGTGAGCAGATTCACGAGCAACCCAGGGAAATGTCATTGGGACGCTACAAAGTGGATTTTAAGGTATCTTCAAGGTACTAAAACAAAAGGGCTCTTGTACACCAAAACAGATAAGAATGAAGACTACATTGAAGGATATGTTGATTCGGATTATGCGGCAGATCTAGACAAGAGAAGGTCCCTAACAGGTTACCTATTTACTCTTTTTGGAAACATCATAAGCTGGAAGTCATCTCTACAATCGGTTGTGGCTCTTTCCTCCACAGAAGCCGAATATATAGCCTTAGCAGACTCAGTTAAAGAAGCTATATGGCTCAAAGGAAGTATTGAAGAAATGTTCTCAAGAGAATTTAAGGTGAGGATCCACTGTGACAGCCAGAGTGCTATTTCCTTATCAAAGAATCCTACCTTCCACGATAGAACTAAACACATCGACGTCTGTTTCCATTTTGTAAGAGAGGCTCTACAAGACGGCAAAATCCAGCTACTAAAGATTGCATCTGAACACAATCATGCTGACATGTTAACGAAATCCTTACCAGGGAATAGATTGGAGTATCTGTGCAAACTTGTGAAGTTAGATACTGGATAATCTAAAGTAGTCTTCATACCAGCTGAGAGGGTGGAGTTGCGGCTGTCTATCTATTTACACTGCATCTTAAAGTATCAAAAGGGTGATTGTTAGTTTTTGATACTTAGACATTTAGGGTCTTTTTCTTACTGCTGACGTGGCCGCCCGGGTGAATAGTCATCGCTTTCTTTTAGATGATTGGAGCAAGGGAAGCACGTGACAAATGCTTAATCTTAAGCTCCCAGTACTGTATAAATACACCTCTGTATACAGGCTATTTGTATCTCTCTCTCACTCAAATGAGTTTGGCTTTCACCCCTTTGTAATCTCTGATTCATTCTTAATAAAGTCCCTCTCTCACTGGTTCCAAAAGTGGATGTAGACCATTGTGTCGAACCACTATAATCACTGTGTCATCTCCTTTTCTCTCCACCTCTTGATTCTGTTTTCTTTCACCAATTCTTGTTGCTGCTGTAATTGAGTGAATTGTGAGTTTGTGGGTTTTCTTCCTTCCTGCTAACCAACAATTGAATACAAGAGAATTCATATTTCTCATCTATTGATATGGTATCAGAGCAGAATTGCGATTTCTCGATCCGTTAGTCATCTTCTTCGTTTTCTCCGCGGCTTCAATGGCGAGCGATGGAAACCAGACAGATGATTCCTTATCGATTGACGCGCAGCACAATCCCTTCAACCTTCACCGCCATTCTTACAGCTCTTCGGCTGTGTTAGTAACTCAACCCTTACTTGGGGCGAGTAATTACAGCTCCTAGAGAAAGGCGATGCTAATCACTCTTTCAGGCAAGAACAAAGAGGGATTCCTCGACGGCTCAATCAAGAAACCAGAGGGACGAAAATCAGCCGCATGGAAATGCAAAAATGATATAATCACTTCTTGGATTCTTAATTCAGTGTCAAAGGAGATAGCCGCCAGTATCAATTACATTGGATCTGTCAAAGCAGTGTGGGACGAACTTCATACTCGGTTCAAACAAGGAAATGGCCCTCACATTTATCAATAACGAAAGGAACTAGTAACCACAAGCCAAGGTACTATGTCAGTCGAGTCTTATTACACGAAATTGAAAACCATATGGCAAGATTTGTGTGATTATAGACCATCCTACGACTGCACCTGCAATGGAATCAAACCTTTCGTTGAATATCTTGAATCTGAATTCGTCATGATCTTCCTGATGGGATTGAGCGATTCCTACTCTGCTGTTCGAGCACAGATCCTTCTTATGCAACCCATACCATTAATTACCACTGTATTTTCTTTAATAGTACAAGAAGAGCATCAGCGCAATGTTGGCGCCATTTCCAGTCCTTCGATGTCTTCGGATTCTGTTGCCCTATTGGCCGCCGAAGCAACCAAGAAATATAATGCTGACAAGTCTCACAGGAAGGAATCACAGCGACCTATGTGTACTCAATGTAATATCAAGGGCCATACCGTGGATAAATGTTACAAAATACACGGTTACCCTCCAGGATACAAGTTTCGAAACTCAAACACTGCAAACTCAGCAAACACCTCCAAATCAGCCGAGACTAATGTTGTAGCTCAAACACCTCAAGCATCTTCAAATTTTTTCTCTAGCTTGAATACAACTCAGTATTCACAGCTCATGGAGATGCTCAACACTCACCTACAAGCTGCCAAGACAGAACCAATAGCTGCAGCCACATCTATTATCCACACAGTAGGTATTTACTCTCTATCCTCATCCTCTATAGAGTCAAATACTTGGATTTTAGACTCTGGAGCTTCCAGACATATATGCCATCGGCAAGATCTTTTCCATAATTGGCGTCTGGTGAGTGGTGTTACAGTGGTTTTACCTACATCATTCAAAGTTACAATTGAATTCATTGGAGATGTTTGGCTTTCTGATCAATTGTTGCTGAAAGATGTGCTATTTGTCCCAAGATTTACTTATAATCTTGTTTCCGTCAGCTGTTTATTGCAGAACAAAACTCTATCCATTAACTTCTTTGGAAAATCTTGCACAATACAGGACAATCTACATTCGATGATGATTGGCAAGGCCGAGTGCTTTAATGGACTTTATATACTTTCAGATAAGTCTTTCTCTACTTGCAGTGTTGTTGCTTGTTCTGTCAGCATGACTACTTGGCACCATAGACTGGGGTCCATTCAAAGTCCCCTCTTATAATGGTCATAAGTACTTTCTGACTTTAGTGGATGATGCCTCTCGTTATACATGGACCTATCTAATGCATAATAAGTCAGATGCCATTCTTATTGTGCCTAGATTTTTTGAGCTTGTTAACACTCAATTCTAAAAAAACAATTAAGGCCTTTCGATCTGACAACGCCCCTGAGCTATCTTTCAAGGATTTTTTTGCTTCCAAGGGCACCATACACCAATTCTCATGTACAGAGAGACCACAACAGAATTCTGTTCCAGAACGCAAGCACCAGCATCTTCTCAATGTCGCTCGGGCCTTGTTTTTCCAATCCAAGGTTCCCATTTGGTTTTGGAGTGACTGCGTCCTAACTGCCTCTTATCTTGTGAACCGCACCCTTGCCCCTTTATTACAGAACAAGACTCCTACCAAATTCTTCATAACCAAGGAGTTGATTATTCCTCCTTCCGTGTATTGCGTGTATTCGGTTGTTTGGCTTTTGTATCTACTTTACATGCTCATAGATCCAAGTTTGATCCGAGAGCATCTACTTGTGTCTTCATAGGCTATCCGCCCGGTATCAAAGGGTACAAATTGTATAACATAGCCAAAAGGAAAATTGTGGTGTCCAGAGACGTGGTTTTTCATGAAGACACTTTCCCTTTTCATGCCCAACAGGTTTCTAGTGGCATTGATCTAGTTGATGTACTTGATGACCACATTTTACCTCGCCGCATCACGAAACCTATTGTTCCTCATGATGCTCCTGTTGAAATAATGGAAAGGAATGAATTTGACATTCAATCTCTGCCTTCGGAAGCAAGTCCAGCCATTTCTGAGAATTCATTGCCTCCCAATGAACCAGTTGTTGCATCTGAACAACAACATCATTCTCCTACTGGATCAATCGAATCAGTTGCTTCACCTTCCCTTGGGACTCCTGCTGAATCAACTATCCCATTACGAAGGTCTACTTGCACACATACTCGTCCTGGCTTCCTTCAGGATTACCACTGTAACCTTCTTAGACACAATCATGCAAAGTCAACTTCATCTCTGTACTCCATCGGCAATTACTTGACCTATGACAATCTTGCCAATCCTCATAGGCAATTTATCCTTAATATATCCACCATCTACGAGCCATCATTCTTCCACCAAGCTGTCAAAATAGAAGAATGGAGGAAGGCCATGGATGCTGAGATTGAAGCCATGGAAAGAACTTCCACCTGGAGCATTGTTCCCTTACCCGAAGGAAAGCACACGGTTGGATGTAAGTGGATATATCGTGTGAAGTACAAAGCCGATGGCACTGTGGACAGATACAAGGCAAGGCTCGTTGCCAAAGGTTATAGCCAGCAAGAAGGTGTTGATTTCATAGATACTTTCTCTCCCGTGGCCAAAATTGCCACCGTCAAGCTTTTGCTTTCCCTCACTTCCTCTTTCAAATGGTCCTTAGCCCAAATGGACGTCAATAATGCGTTCCTTAACGGCGACCTATTCGAGGAAGTTTTTATGTGTCTTCCCCAAGGCTATTACTCTGACATGAAAAGTTCCACTAAGGCACCTCTTGCATGCAAACTCAACAAATCTATTTACGGTCTTAAACATGCATCAAGACAATGGTTCTTTAAATTTTCCTCTGTTTTGATCAAGCACGGCTTTACCCAATCCAAAGCAGATTATTCTCTTTTTACAAAAGGGAAAGGACCTTCCTTCGTGGCATTGCTTGTTTACGTCGACGACATATTAATCACGGGGCCATCTGACTCCGAAATTGCTGCTACTAAAGATATTCTGAAATCTATTTTCATGTTGAAAGACCTTGGAAATGCTAAATATTTCCTTGGCCTCGAGCTATCACGGTCTGACCATGGTATTTACCTATCGCAGAGAAAGTACTTCAGGCGCATTGGAAGTAAAACCAGCCTCCTTTCCAATGACCCCTAATCTTAAACTTTCTGCTACTTCAGGTATTCCATTGAATCAAGAAGAAACTTCGAGTTATCGTCGTCTCATTGGCCGCTTACTATACTTGCAAATATCCAGGCCTGATATTTGCTTTGTTGTCCACAAGTTTAGTCAGTATATCGCCAAACCATACTCTCATCATCTTGCTGTTGTTAACCACTTGCTACGTTATTTGAAAGGAACTGCAGGTCAAGGCATTCTCCTTCGGACAACTAGCAATTTCCAGCTCAAAGCCTTTGTCGATTCGGATTGGGGCTCATGCCTAGATACATGAAAATCTGTGACTGGTTTCTGCATTTTTTTGGGCAACTCTCTTATCTCATGGAAGACAAAGAGACAAGCCACGGTTTCGAGATCTTCCACGGAGGCCGAGTATCGAGCTCTTGCCATGGTTGCAAGTGAGTTGGTTTGGCTGGCCCAAATTCTTAATGATTTACAGATTGTATCCCCTGCTCCAGCTTTGGTTTACTGTGACAACCAAGCTGCTATAGCCATAGCATCCAATCCGACATACCACGAAAGGACGAAGCATATCGAAATAGATTGCCACTTTGTTCGAGAACGAATTGATAAAGGCTTCATCAAGCTCCTTCCCATTCGTTCTCAGATGCAGCTAGCAGATATGTTCACTAAGGCCTTGGGCAACACACTTCAGTCCTTTTTAGTCAAGATGGGTATATTAAACATACATAGTCCATCTTTATGGGGGGATATTACAGTATTATTGTTATACTTCATTGTACAAATTGTTAAAGCTTTCTGTTATTTCCGTTAGTAGGTTCAAACTTCCTCCACAGATTGTATTTAAAGTGGAGTTCATTCCAAGATTGAATACAAGAGAATTCATATTTCTCATCTATTGATAAAGATAAATATAATGTCTGCAAAATTTCCTAAGAATATCAACGGAAACTAATTTTATGAACTAAAGCTAGAGTTGTAGCCCGTGGGCACATATCACCAAAGACTTCCTAATTGAAGGTAATCTCATCTCAAATAGCAACCTCACCAACGCTAAATTTTCATATACAGTCTCAACCGCAGGGTTGACCTACCACATTACAGAACATTAGTTATATTAACAATATTTTTATTGGTAACTTCTGTCTGCTAATGAAATCTGTTGGGGCTTCTCTCTCTTCCATACAAGCAAAATGGCCATGAAACAATACAAGTTTTTTTTTTTTTGTATAATTATCAAGTATGCAGAGTTTGGGAAGATAAGTAAAAAGGGTTATAAAGTGGGGGGATAGATATGAGAATAAAAACTTTGAGTTGTTTCACGGCTGTTTTGAAAAGCAGTTCTCTATTTTCTGTCTTGAAATTGTTTCTAAGACCTGTAGCTGAATATGAATTTTCTTTTCTTATTAAAAATTGAGCTTTCATTGAATTTGAAAAAAGAAAAAAGAATAAACGGGGGCATACAAAATGACAACTAAATAAAATGAGCCAAATACAATAAACCAACTATACAAAATATGGCTCCAAATTCCAACATTAAGAAGAGAAAGAACAATTTCAATTGCTATAGACGACAGTTGATCTATGAATACAAGCTATAAGAAAACAGGAGAACTTTTTTTAAAATGTTATACAAATATAATTTTATTAAAAGACTGAATGAAATTTGTTCACGTTCTATATGGAAATATATAAAATAAAAAATAAAAATAAAAATAAAAAAAAAAAGAAAAAGAAAAAGAAGAAGAATGAATTCTTACCATAAACTGTCACATACGTAAGACAACAAAAAGACAAGGCAAATTTACTACCAGCATAGCTGCAACCTGAAAATTTGCAAATTTTCTCGGCAGTATCACGACTATGATTTTTTTCCCTTCCTTTTCTTGCTGTGATAATCTTAACATATACTAGTCTACGTCATAGGAGCTCATGGATAATGAGTTACCTTGAAATTTTCAAGTTCTTTGCCCTCTACTCGAAGAAATGTCAATCCACCACATGAATGAAGTAAATTTTGGTCACCAGCAGTCAGCACAAGAGCATAGCCCATTCTCGAAGTGATGAAAACGATTCATATCTCTAATAACAATATCACGTCCAAAACTCAAAAGTCTTGGATATTGACTTAACTGCAGAATGGCAATCAACACAAAGTCGGAGATTTTTAATTATGCGAATCAAGCATCCAGCTGGCATCTTAACCAGTCCAAAAGTCAAGGCTAATCTTTCACTGTGTAACCAAAGGAGATACTCCTCATCATCTGCCACATCAAGTTGTACAGCATTTAGATGAGGAGAATATTCTGCCTTCTTGGTTAGTCTTGCATTTTGGACTGGTTAAAATGCTGTTGGATACTCGATTTGCATAATTAAAAATCTCGGTATTTGTGTTGACTGTCATTCTGCAATTTAGTCAATATCCAAGATTTTTGGACGTGATATTATTATAAGAGACGTGAAGTAGTACAACATTAAGATGAGGAGAAAATATCTTGCCTTCCTAGCATTCATGTTTGTCAAAGCATCCCATTGATTAACTTCAGATCAGGGTGGAAGTATCGGGCAAAGTGAAACAATGAACCCTAGTTCTCGATCCAACTTAAGCCAGGCTCCTTTACTCCTTTTCTTTTCATATGCTTTCTAACATAAGCCACACTATCTCACCTTCTCGCCCTTGCATAGATGTTGGACAACAATACATGGCTTGCTTCATTCCGAGGTTCCATCTCAAGCACGTGCTGTGCAGAAAATTTTCCTAGTTCAACGTCATCATGGATGACACAAGTCCCAAGTAAAGCAGGCCAAATCATTACACTAGGCTCAAAAGGAATATCTTCCATAAACTTCACGGCCTCGTCGAGATTACCCGACCTCTCTATAAGCCACACCATACAGGTATGTATAATGCTCCATACATGGTTCGATGCCATAATCCTGTTTCATAGAATTAAACTATTGTTTTCCTTCGTCTAACCGGCCCGTGTTGCTACATGCTGACAAGACACCAAAAAAAGTCAACTTGTCTTATCTGCACTCTATTTTTTCATAAGATCGACTATTTTTATTGCCTCCACTCCTAGACCATGTGCATAGAGAATAGCATTCCATGAAACTCTGTCTCGTAGATTCAACATGTCAAACACCAAACGAGCATTTTTAATGCTACCACACTTGGCATACATATCTATCAAAATATTACCGACTGAAATATCTTGGCCATAGATGGTTTTGGCTGTCAAGCAATGAATCTGAAGTCCAAGTTCTGAGGCAGAAAGAGTAGAACAAGCACGGAGAATGCTAGAGTATGTCATTTCAGTTGCCTGCACTCTAATTTTTATCTAAACATATTAGAAAACAGATTCAATGCCTTCTCCCCATCACCCAACTGAACATAGCCAACAATAATTGTGTTCCAAGAAACATCATTTCTGTCCAATAATGCCTCAAATAGTTCCATAGATATTTCCAACACACGACACCAACATTTCAAGCCTTGGGCATCTTTTTTTTTAAAAAAAAAAAATGAAAACTAAATGGCCAAAAATAAATTAATGAATTACAAACGGTTTACTTTACATGAACAAAACGTTAAATTCAAGCTTATAATTAGGTACTTACTTCAAAATAATCAAACTGAAACTAAAATCCCCGACCATGAGGTCGAATCCCCCACCCCTAAATATTGTTGAACTAAAAAAAAATCATCTGAAATCAACTACCACTTGCAAAACGGAAAAAATGAAGTTTAGTATAACCTTCGATTTGAGTCTGCGATGGAATTAATATAGACTGGAAGAAAAAAAACCGCATTGGAGGATTAATTCAATCAAGAACGTAAAATGGGAAAACCAAAACAAAAGAAGCGCAAAATAGAAGATGAGACTCACGCTCGGCTGATTTGCCTGAAAATTTCGCAATCACCCCCATAAGAAGATGAATTGGAATCAGAGAACGACATGGTCCAAGACCAAGAATCCCTCCTTCTGATCGCTTAGTTTCACCAGATAAACAGGGATCGTTTACCAACTGTGGAAATTCTGGAGGAAGAAGAAGATCGGAGAGAACGACAAAGAAAATTCAATGGTCCTGATAGAAAACGCGACCTCTCAACCTAAATGGCCAAAAAGAAATGAGTGAATTACAAATGAATCACAAATTCGATGATCGTGTATCATTTCATTTACTTTTGATGTGTAATTTACCAAATGATAGAAAGTCCGACCTTTCAAAATCAAACACTACCACAAATCTAAGACCAGAAATCTGAACGAGCGAATCACATGGAGGTTGGTTCTGAATATCGGAAAACTTGCCGGTTGATTCAAATGAAGACCTCGCCGTCGGAACAAAGTAGATTTTGACGGCGATGGATTCAGATATGTTGGGAGTGCGTCCAAAGTCCACATCGGCTAGAGAAGGGGATGATCATGGGTATATAAGAGAGGACAAGTATCTTCATTGGTATGAGGCATTTTGGAGTGATCCAAAAACAAAGCCATGAGGGCTTATGCCCAAAAGTAGACAATATCATATCATCGTGGAGATATGTGGGTGTCCGGGTAATCCCTAACAAGTGGTATCAGAGTCATGCTCCGGGAGTAGCCGTGTTGGGTGGAATCCTCGAGTTCCGAACAAAGAAGTTGTGAGTCTTAATAAGAGCAACTGTCTTCACGGTTGGATCGGCTACGATCAGATGTTACGTGTTTTCGGTATGGACCAATAAGATTGGGATTGCCATCAAGGCATCAACGGTCCAAGTTTTGTAATTTTCGGTATGGACCAATAAGATTGGGATTGCCATCAAGGCATCAACGGTCCAAGTTTTGTAATCCAACGGACCAGATAAAACATCCAAACCAACAGATTTTTGGTATCGGTATAAAATTGGGGTAATTGACAAGAATATGACAAAAAATATGACAAAGAGAAATGGGACTGGTTTTAAATGGGAGGATTTTTAGGGCTGTGAAATTACAAAATTACCTTTAGTAAAAATTTCCAAATCTTTAATCCTAATTCACTTTTACTCTCACGCTTTTCACGCTCCTCCGTTCTTACGCTTTTCATGCAAGCAGACAAGAAATTGAAGGAGATGGCGACCAAGGCACGGCGACAGCGACCAAGCCACGACAATAGAAACTACAACGAAGGAGAAGCAGTATATTGATCGACTCATTGGATAGGTTTAAGAAACTTTCTTTTGTACTGTTTTTTGTTACTAAAATAGTTTTTTTTTCCTTATGTTGTTACTTGAGAAATAAAATATGGATTGCTTGTTGTTTGTTTGTTTTTTTTTTTTTTTTTTTTTTTGAGATATTTGACTGAATATTTTTTTTAGCCAAGATTAATTTCATTCGGATTAGGAAAGATCGAAGGGCCAAGATATACACATAGGCAACATAAATAAATTTTTTGCACTCTTTATTGAGACATGGCAAAAAGAGAAAAATGAATGTGAAAGTCTCATTAGTGTCAATTGTTGTCTTGTGCAATGTGATTTAAAACATGCAAGAACTCTTCACAAATAGCTCAAAAACGTGCAAGTATACACATCATGGCAGCAAGTGATAAGTAATTTAAAATTGTCTCCATAGGGATTGAATAAAGGATTTTTTCTACTTCTAAGCGTGATTTTCAATGAAATTCAAAGTAACCAAGGACTTTATCATTCACTAACTAAATTGCACAAATGTAAATAAATTTGAACGAAATTGAAGAGTACTTGAAGTAAACAAAGCAAGAAAAACGGTTGAATGCAGGGGAAAATCAAGGCTCGGATTAGGGATACCTTGTATTGCTCCCAGAAATTGCTATAGCGAAAACTTTGCTAATTCATCTCACCCAGATTTTCAACGGGAATTTTCCAATTCTCCATAGATTAAAGCAGTTAAACTCCCATTTAACCTCTTATTATTAACTCAATCTAATTAGTGCCTTAGGGAGTGATTTATCCCTAAATACCCACTCATTTTCATGATCGTTAAAGACTAATGTAAAGCAAAGTAATCGGTTACTAAATGTTTTCCCAAACACTAAATAACAATGCTAGAAAATGGTTGGCCAAACGAAATTCAACTTTAACAATGAAACACATTTTACTTTAAGATGCAAATAGCACGGTTCAACTACAAGCAACCCCTCGTTGCAATATAGGATTCCTAATCCTCACCTAAAGAGGATTAATTCATGTTCAAAGAGAAAACAAGTTCAATACAGCAGAGATCGCCCATATTCAACATACTTTTCAGTTCTTTACACAACCAATACCAAAGGGAAGATAAAAGACGAGAAGAAAAGGCTAAAGAAGAAGCTCCCAAGCTCAAATCCAGCTCTTCTAAGCTGAATAAGGACTCCACGACACCTCCCCTCCTATTTTTTCCTCTGTTTTTGCTCTGAAATCTAGCTCCCAATCGCAATTCCTTCCTCCTTTCAGTCTCCTTTCCAAATTTGGCCCTCTTTCCTTTTATACCTAGCCACCAATGTGGGATTCAGGGTTGATTAGACCAACCTTCCCCACTTGAAATTCCTAACAGAGATGAAAAGAGCTTCAAACTCCAGTTGTGATTGCCATGTCAATTAATGAATCTGCCATTCTGCTTCTGTCAGCTCATGCTACAACATTATCTGCACAAAATGAAGCTCCAGGTAAGCTTAAATATACAATTAGCGTGAAAATAATACCCAAAGCCCCTAATTATCATTCTTACTAAATAACATTAAAGTCATCTAAATCCAACTCAAATAATAAATTCCCAAGGCAAAATTAAGCCTTTAAGCCCCAAAATCATGGCCAATAACTCTTATTTCTAAGAGCTATCACACCCCCAAACTTAGCTCATTGCTCGTCCCCGAGCAATGCTAGGCCAAAAGCTCAACTAAACAGGAAAAAAAAAATCAGCTAGCAACTCCACTAGAGCCTTTCATATGCAGCACAACTACTTCTTGCTCAAAACTTCCCTCAACAAATGCCCACAGCTTACAAAAAATTGCACTGCCTAAAAACAATTAGGCAACAAAACTTGGCATTTCTCCAAATCAGTACTATGCTTTTGATCCACGCTCTTAGCCCGCTTGACAAGCTATCATATCTAATTGTGTCAACCTAAAGGCATCAAACAAGCCACTAACTTTCTTTCTTTCTTAGCTAAAAAATCTAATCCTTAAGCTTGCTAAGCAAGCCTAAAATCCTAATGCCCAATTTATAAAACCTCTAAGCTTAGCCTCGAACTTAATTCTCTTTTTGACTTTTACCATCTTAGAAAGTCTCTCAGGTGATAGCTCTTTGGTCCCGGAATGGCAACACTTTATGGTGAAGCTTGAAGGGAATAAAAGTCCCCACGCAGCGGAAGCGCATCGATTGGACCTTACGCCGTATATTAATTAACATTAAAATACCGTTACGATAACTCAAACAAAACTTTAAACAACCTTTAAAGCCGCTGTAAAATCGGTTTAAACATGCTAAAATAAATCTAAATTTATTTTTAAAACTTTTCTAAAGAAAAGAGGAAGAACCGTTACAAACCTTCGTTGAAGACTTGACCGTTCTTCGCCAACGGCACTCCACGAACGAAAACGCAACAGCCGCCTTTGATTTTCTTCGCTGGAAATTTCTTCTTTGATTGACACAATCACCACAGAGGTTACACCGGTATGTCTCTAAGTCTAGGAGGCAAAAGACTTGTGGGAGTCTTTCTCTAAGAGGGAGGCTATAGAGAATTCTAGGTCTTGTCTTTCAAGAGTGTCAAGTGAGTGTCATGACCAATTAGGTCTAGTGTTCTATTTATAGAAGAGAGGCCATGAATAAAATATTCAATTAAATCAATCTTTTCCATAATTGATTCAATCTTATTCCTTAATTAATCAATCATGATCAATCAATTCCATAATTGATTAATCTTTTCCACAAATGACTAATTACTTCCATAAGTGATTAGATCATTTCCATAAATGATTAATCACTTCCTTAAGTGATTAATTATTTCCATAATTGATTAATTCCCGGTTAATGAATTCTTTAATTAATTAACCACCAATTAAATATCACATATTTAATTCCCGGCCTAGAATTAATTAATTTGCCCAAACACATTTTAGGCCTTTAATTAATTCATTATTTTGAACTCTTTCAAACTTCCATAAATTTATATTTGAACTTTTCAAATATTTATTTCTCTCATAATAAAATATCAATATATATTATATTTGTTTCCCTTAATAAATTGAACATTTTCAATTTACTTTTATCACTTAGTTGCCTCAAATTACTTTACGAGCTACCAGTGGGACCTAATGGACCTGCAGATCAGAAGCTCCAACGATGTGAGATTAATTGGTCAAACTCATTAACCACATTAATCAATATTCGTTAACTGTGTGTACATTCCACTATAGACTCACAGTTGCACTCTTCTCACTGCAGACATATTTTTTGTGTCCACGGATCTAGACCAATATCGACTAGTTAGTCCTTCCCGAGTGTCTGTAACACCAGCTGGGTCAAATTACCGTTTTACCCCTGGGTTACCTCTATTTCCTTAAGTACCAATTCTCCTCTAATGAACAACCTGTTTGTGGTCCAACCATCAAACAGAAAACCCTCTCATGCCATTGAGAGGGTAGGACCCTTTGTTCAAGACTCGGAGTAACCACTTAAGGGAACACTCATCTGCTTCCCTAAAGTCGGGAAGGAGTGAATTCCATCTTGTACGATCATGTTCCCAGCTCCCCATTCGGTCTTGTCCCCAAAGTGGTAGGCTTATTGAGTCGGCGTATTGGCCACTCTCACCCATACAAATCAAAGGACAATCTCTCATGAGCAGGAGTCCATAATCAACTCAGGATTAAGACTAAGTTGTCTAAGTCGTCCTAGTGAAATAGAAAACCAACTAGTTAACGGTGTTATAACCAATGGTTACTATTTCGCGGTCCGGTCTTATGCAAACTCATTGCATAGGATACCCCCACTCGCATGTCTCCTACACGAACGCGTTGGATCGCGGCGTTTGTATCAAATACAAAGTGGGCCGTATCCATAGTGTCACCAGGATAAGGCACCCAGTCTTATCCCTATACTATAGACCCTTTAGGCTGTTTCTTGAACAATGATCCCATATGTCGCTACATATAGTTCAAGACTCATATTACAGCCTTGGATGTCTAGTTTATTGGATTAGGGTTATTATTAGGCAAAGACATATATAAAATAACTAATAACAATTAATGGAAAAATATATCAATATTATTTCATTAATATCCGGTCAACGGTTACATCACTATCTACGAGTTTTAGGGCATAAAACCCAACAAACTCCCACTTGAACTAAAACACTAGTTAGTGGGATGTAAATGCAATAATCTAAAGCTGGAAATGTCATGTATATTAATACAATGAACTGGGGCATCCTTATACCCATTATACATTTCTCCCACTTGCCCTAGATTAGATGGCATACATATCTCGTAGACCTAGACCCTCTAGATGACCCTCAAACACTTTAGCCGTGAGAGCCTTCGTAAATGGATCAACGATGTTGTGCTCCGAGGCGATCTTAGTGACGATCACATCTCCTCGTTGCACAATCTCCCGTATCAGGTGATACTTCCTCTCGATGTGTTTACCCCGTTTGTGGCTTCGAGGTTCTTTTGAGTTGGCTACAGCCCCACTATTGTCACAATATAATGTTATGGGCACGTTCATATTCGGAACCACTTCCAAATCAGTCAAGAACTTTCTGAGCCATACTGCCTCCTTAGCTGCTTCGCAAGCTGCTACATACTCAGCCTCCATGGTTGAGTCTGCTATGCATCCTTGTTTGATGCTTCTCCACACTACTGCTCCTCCATTGAGGGTGAATACTGACCCTGATGTGGATTTCCTTGAATCCTTATCAGCTTGAAAGTTAGAGTCAGTGTATCCAGTAAGAATCAAATCCTTAGCTTCATACACAAACATGTAGTCCCTCGTTCTCCGAAGATACTTGAGGATATTCTTAACCGCTCCCCAGTGGTCCAACCTTGGATTAGACTGATACCTACTGACTACTCCCACTACATAACATATGTCAGGCCTAGTGCAGAGCATAACATACATTAAGCTGCCCACAGCTGAGGCGTAGGGAATGTGTCTCATGTTCTCAATTTCTTGAGGTGTCTTAGGAGACTGTTCCTTAGACAGGTGTACCCCATGTCTGAAGGGTAGTAGTCCCTTCTTGGAGTTTTGCATCGAATATCGAGACAACATCTTGTCAATATACGTTGCTTGAGACAGAGCTAGTGTTTTGTTCTTACGATCCCTAATGATTTGGATTCCCAGAACATATTGAGCCTCTCCCAGATCTTTCATTTGGAATTGGGTTGCTAGCCATTTCTTAATGTCAGTGAGGTATCCTACATCATTCCCAATGAGTAGGATATCGTCTACATAAAGTATTAGAAAAGCTACTTTCATTTTGTTGACTTTCTTGTACACACAAGGCTCATCAACGTTTTGGTCAAAGCCAAAAGATTTGATTGCAGTATCAAATCTAATGTTCCATGATCTGGATGCTTGTTTCAATCCATAAATGGATCGATTGAGCTTACAAACCTTTTGTTCCTGACCTTGGCCTATGAACCCTTCGGGTTGAGACATGAAGATATTCTCTTCAAGATTACCATTCAGAAAGGCAGTCTTGACGTCCATTTGCCATATTTCATAGTCATAATATGTGGCTATGGATAAGAGAATTCTTATGGACTTTAACATGGCTACAGGAGAAAAGGTTTCCTCATAGTCAACCCCTTCCTTTTGGGTATAACCCTTTGCCACTAGTCTAGCTTTGAAGGTCTGTACCTTTCCAGCTGCATCTCTTTTTCTCTTATAGATCCATTTGCACCCTATGGGTTTTACCCCATTTGGTAGATCTGTACGTTCCCATACAGAATTGGAGTACATTGACTCCATTTCCAGGTTCATGGCTTTGACCCATTCATCCTTATCTTCGTCATTCATTGCCTGTCGATAGGACAATGGATCCTCAATGCCATCATTAGGTATGATAACCTGAGTTTCAGTTAAACCCAAGTAGCGGTCAGGTTGTAATACAACCCTCCCACTGCGTCGAGGCATTCCCAACGTTTGAGATGGACGGGATGGATCTGAAGAACTAGTTCCTTCATCAACCCTTGTTGAAATCCCAACTTCATCAACAACTCTTGATGATTCTTCAGTAGCTTCTCCTAATATTATTTTGCTGCGTGGTTTATGATCTCTCATGTGGTCTTCCTCTAAGAAAGTGGCGTTTGTCGATACAATCACCTTATTTTCTTGTCGGTCGTAGAAATAACCACCTCTCGTTTCTTTAGGGTAACCAACAAATTGGCACAATTTTGAACGAGGTTCCAGTTTCTTAGGATTTGTCACAAGCACGTGTGCTGGACAACCTCAGATGCGAAAGTGATGCAAACTAGGTTTACGCCCCTTCCATAATTCGAAAGGTGTTTCAGAAACACTTTTCGAGGGAACATTGTTCAAGATGTATACTGCAGTCTCTACTGCATACCCCCAAAACGAGCTAGGCAATTGAGCATAGCTCATCATTGATCGAACCATGTCCAACAAGGTTCTATTTCTCCTTTCTGACACACCATTCTGTTGAGGTGTACCAGGGGCTGAGAGTTGAGATTGGATTCCATGTTCTATCATATAATCCTGGAAACTTTGATCCATATACTCCCCTTCTCGATCAGATCGAAGTACTTTAATAGATTTACCTAATAGGTTTTCAACTTCAGCCTTAAACTCTTTAAACTTTTCAAGGGCTTCAGACTTATGTCCCATTAGGTACCATATCTTGAATAATCATCTATAAAAGAGATGAAATATTCGTACCCTCCTCGAGCTTTTACATTCATTGGACCACATAGATCCGAATGTATTAACTCTAAGGGTTCTTTGGCTCTGTAACATTTTCCAGTAAAGGGTCTCTTGGTCATTTTTCCCTCGAGACACGATTCACAAGGTGGTAGTGAATCATCTTCTAACTTGTTTAGAAGTCCATTCTTTACCAAACGACCGATCCTATCGATGTTTATATGACCAAGTCTAAGATGCCAAAGATGAGTATTGTTACTTGATGGAGAAATCTTTTGCCTTTTTCTTTGAGTTTCAGCAGTTTTAAATAATTCGTGATTTAAAAGTGCTTTGTTTTCGGTTGGTCTTAAAACGTACAAGTTATTTTCCAATTTGGCTGAACAAATAAGTACACCATTTTTATAAATGAACGCTTCATTCATATCAAAAGTAACTGTATACGATTGTTCAATCAAACATGAAATAGAAATTAAGTTCCTCTTAATCTTGGGAACGATTAACAAACTTTCTAAAAGTAAGAATCTATTTCTAAAAAATAACTTCGCAGCTCCCACTGCTTTAGCTGAAATGACTTCTCCAGTTCCGACCCTGAGTGTCATTTCCCCATCATTCAACTGCCGAAAGGAACTATTTTCCTGAAAAGAAGAGCAAACATGATTAGTTGCTCCTGAATCAAGTATCCAGGTAAACTCATCATGTTCTACCAGGCATGTTTTTAAAACAAGTAAATCAAATTTACCTTCCTTTTCCTTCTTTTTCTCAGCAAGGTACTTTGGGCAGTTTCTCTTCCAATGTCCATCTACATTGCAGTGGAAACACTTGCCCTTGTTTGCCATAGCTTTGGCTTTTCCCTTGCTTTTAGCAGCAGTGCTGGGAGCTTTCCCCTTGTTTCCTTTCTTCTTCTGAGTTTTCTTTGAAGAAGTGGCTACAGATTTAGTTCCAGAGGATGAACCCTTCTCGAACTTTCTTTTAGAGTGGACAACGTTTGCCTCTCCTTCTATCTGTCCCTTGTTCTTAAGAAGAGACTGATAGAGTTGTAGCTCATTCAGGAGGCTAGTCAGGTTGAATGTTATTTTATTCATCATTGCATTGCTTCGAAACTGTAGAAAACTCTTCGGAAGAGATTCTAAGATGAATGCAACTTGACTACGCTCATCTATGACCGCCCCGTTTGCCTCTGCCACGTTGAATTGGACCATCATATCCAGGACATGCTCCTGAACAGACGTGCCCTCTTTCATGCGACAGCTATAAACGTATTTGAGAGCGTCATGGTGGAGTTGGTAGGACGGTTGTCCAAACATCTCCCGGAGAGAGTTCATAATCTCCCTCGCTGTTACCATGCCCTCATGCCTTTTAGCCAAAACTTCAGATAAGCTGGCTAAGATATAGATGCGAGTCTTATCATTGGCCTTTGTCTAGCGGTCATAAGCATCCTTAACTGCTTGGGATGCATTACGAGTAGGGGCTGGAGGACAATCCTCCGTTAAGACGAACCGCAGATCATCGACAACAAGAATCGTATTCAGGTTCGACTTCCACGTAGCATAATTTTCGCCGGTTAATTTCTCATTTTTAAGCAGAGAGACAATTGAGGAAGACATTGCTGAAATTTAAACAAACAATGACCGTATTAGTTATCTTTGCCTTAACCCATCATACAAGCAAACGATTGCACATAATCCAATCAATTTAGCAAAACAGACAATCACAGAACCCTAAAACTATCGATTTAGTTTTGCAACGACGTTTCAGAGGTTTAGAATGTCAGCCACCGAAGGGTGATCAGGTACTCCTTCTTTGAAATGAGACACCTCTCAGCTAATTCTAATTCCAGAATAACTCATATTCCTATAGACATTAGCCATCGTTGTTCGGTCAAGGATTTGTTAACACTTTTAACTCATCCTCGTAAGTGTAACCCTCCCACTTTCAGATCTCAGAGGCACGCACCAACAGGCTACCGAAGGGAAAGACAACTATTGGTGATTAGCCTAAGAGCTCCTATCCTTTTCAGTAGTTCACGATGTTCCGAATCCTATGACTAGGCCCTCCGAAGGGATGGTTGCGCCAGGACAACCTGCAGGCGGATCATAGGACTCTCACGGTGTGAACTATGGGCGGAGACCGAGGGATACGTTGACACGTGTCCCGCTCCCACTTACTCTAGACATTTTTCCCATTCACCTTGATATTGATCCATGCAAACACTTTCTGAAGGGAGGCCGCTCCTAAGGCGACTCGAAGCCGAGCATGAAACTCACGTTGTGAATATAGGGACGTAGGAGCAAAACTTGATTTAAATCTCGTTTTGTAACTTTCCTCCCACTGAAAATGTCCTAAGGTTAATATAGGGTTATTTAACTTAGATAGTATTCGGCTAAGTTAATCTATCTAAGTCTGATCCTATTATAACAATTATGGAAAGGATTCAACTGCAATCTTTTGGGTGAATTAAACTTCTTTTAATAAACCCAATATTGCAAGTCAACATTACTATGGTTAATTCAACTCAATGTTTGGGTCAGTTCCCAGGTAGGAGGTGTTCCGTAAACCGTCAACTTAAATACCCCCAGCCTTAGACAGAACTTTGCCGAGAGAGTTCCCTTATAACCTCAGTAATGTAAGGTCTTTACTCTAAAGATCTAGGTGCATTAAACACTTTTAATAAACCTAGTGACATTGCATGCTAACATTTAACTATGATTAATTTAACTCCGGTATTCCAGGTCAGTTCCCAGGTAGGAGGTGTTCCGTAAACCGTCAACTTAAATACCCCCAGCCTTAGACAGAACTTTACCGGTGGAGTTCCCTTATAATCATAGCAATGTTTTTCCTACTTAGTCAATTAAAACTATTTTTAAATACCAAGTAAGAAAAGATTCTAATCTTATTAGAAATCGATCTAGGTCTAATTAATTTTAAACAATTTAAAATTAATCCAATTTATCCTATGATCTTACGTTTGCATGCAAATCTTGATTATAGATTGACGGTTTCTAATCATTAATAATAAAGAACTATTTCAAATTTTAATGATTAATCCTATAATCAAGAATCTAGGGTTTAATTCTTTCAACAATCTCATTCAAATTAAATAATTAAACCACACTAATTGCATGAATAATATAACAATTATATTATTAACTATGGATGTTTCATGCTTCATGCAATTTTTGATTTTCTTTTATTATAACAATTATAAGCCAATCAAGAAAATCAAACAAGCATGCTTCATTCATCACATTAAACATAACTATTTATATTTAATTTAAGTAATGACATGCTTCATGTTTTCCAATTCTTCATATAATTAATATACACTTATATTAAAAATATGAAAACAAAACCATGCATTTAAACATACATTATAACAATTTATAATATATAAAAATGCATGAGCATGTTTATAACCTAAGGTGGGATTAAAAATTCTATATGACATCCATAAAGCATATAAATAGCAATAGAACCGGTTAATTTTGGCCCCTAGGATAAAATAAAGCATTAAATTACATTAATTTAGCTAAATTCTATCCTAAAAAATCCATGTACAGCTCCGGAATTGGTCTAGACAGCACGAACCGCCCCGAACCACCTCGAACCGGCCTCCAAAATCACGAACCATGCCAAAAATTGGCTGAACCGGACCAAATAGGTCCCAGCCCAGCCGAACCGGACCGGTCACGCCTCGAACAACGCCTTTTGAAACCCTAGGTCGCGCCTCCATCGTGACAGCGTCGAGACGCTGTGATGATAGCGTCCCGACGCTGTGCGTTTTCCATATCTGGCGCCTGCATAATCGAGACAGCGTCGAGACGCTGTTGAGGTAGCGTCCCGACGCTGTGTGCTTTCCTTACCGAGCGCCTTCGGTATCGAGACAGCGTCGAGACGCTGTTGAAGGAGCGTCCCGACGCTGTTGCGTCTGGAGGCAGAATCTGAGCGGCAGCAGCATCGATTCTCCGATTTCGGCCCCGATTTTAGCGGTGATTGCTCCGTTTTTTATCTCATAAAAACCTATTCTAGACCCGGACTTACATAGGACTCGATTTTACATAAAATACCCGAAACACCGGGCCTTACATGATCAAAATCACATAAAAATAAAATCTATGGCCATAAAATTTACCCAAACAGTTCAATGCAAACCGAACATACATTATGCATAAATCCTTCCTATTAGAGCCTATCGCAACTTTTAAAATTAATTAATAGGGACAGCGATGACTCTGATGCCGATTGAAGGGAATAAAAGTCCACACGCAGCGGAAGCGCATCGATTGGACCTTACGTCGTATATTAATTAACATTAAAATACCGTTACGATAACTCAAACAAAACTTTAAACAACCTTTAAAGCCGCTGTAAAATCGGTTTAAACATGCTAAAATAAATCTAAATTTATTTTTAAAACTTTTCTAAAGAAAAGAGGAAGAACCGTTACAAACCTTCGTTGAAGACTTGACCGTTCTTCGCCAACGGCGCTCCACGAACGAAAACGCAGCAGCCGCCTTTGCTTTTCTTCGCTGGAAATTTCTTCTTTGATTGACACAATCACCACAGAGGTTACACCGGTATGTCTCTAAGTCTAGGAGGCAAAAGACTTGTGGGAGTCTTTCTCTAAGAGGGAGGCTAGAGAGAATTCTAGGTCTTGTCTTTCAAAAGTGTCAAGTGAGTGACATGACCAATTAGGTCTAGTGTTCTATTTATAGAAGAGAGGCCATGAATAAAATATTCAATTAAATCAATCTTTTCCATAATTGATTCAATCTTATTCCTTAATTAATCAATCATGATCAATCAATTCCATAATTGATTAATCTTTTCCACAAATGACTAATTACTTCCATAAGTGATTAGATCATTTCCATAAATGATTAATCACTTCCTTAAGTGATTAATTATTTCCATAATTGATTAATTCCCGGTTAATGAATTCTTTAATTAATTAACCACCAATTAAATATCACATATTTAATTCCCGGCCTAGAATTAATTAATTTGCCCAAACACATTTTAGGCCTTTAATTAATTCATTATTTTGAACTCTTTCAAACTTCCATAAATTTATATTTGAACTTTTCAAATATTTATTTCTCTCATAATAATATATCAATATATATTATATTTGTTTCCCTTAATAAATTGAACATTTTCAATTTACTTTTATCACTTAGTTGCCTCAAATTACTTTACGAGCTACCAGTGGGACCTAATGGACCTGCAGATCAGAAGCTCCAACGATGTGAGATTAATTGGTCAAACTCATTAACCACATTAATCAATATTCGTTAACTGTGTGTACATTCCACTATAGACTCACAGTTGCACTCTTCTCACTGCAGACATATTTTCTGTGTCCACGGATCTAGACCAATATCGACTAGTTAGTCCTTCACGAGTGTCCGTAACACCAGCTGGGTCAAATTACCGTTTTACCCCTGGGTTACCTCTATTTCCTTAAGTACCAATTCTCCTCTAATGAACAACCTGTTTGTGGTCCAACCATCAAACAGAAAACCCTCTCGTGCCATTGAGAGGGTAGGGCCCTTTGTTCAAGACTCGGAGTAACCACTTAAGGGAACACTCATCTGCTTCCCTAAAGTCGGGAAGGAGTGAATTCCATCTTGTACGATCATGTTCCCAGCTCCCCATTCGGTCTTGTCCCCAAAGTGGTAGGCTTATTGAGTCGGCGTATTGGCCACTCTCACCCATACAAATCAAAGGACAATCTCTCATGAGCAGGAGTCCATAATCAACTCAGGATTAAGACTAAGTTGTCTAGGTCGTCCTAGTGAAATAGAAAACCAACTAGTTAACGGTGTTATAACCAGTGGTTACTATTTCGCGGTCCGGTCTTATGCAAACTCATTGCATAGGATACCCCCACTCGCATGTCTCCTACACGAACGCGTTGGATCGCGGCGTTTGTATCAAATACAAAGTGGGCCGTATCCATAGTGTCACCAGGATAAGGCACCCAGTCTTATCCCGACCCTTTAGGCTGTTTCTTGAACAATGATCCCATATGTCGCTACATATAGTTCAAGACTCATATTACAACCTTGGATGTCTAGTTTATTGGATTAGGGTTATTATTAGGCAAAGACATATATAAAATAACTAATAACAATTAATGGAAAAATATATCAATATTATTTCATTAATATCCAGTCAACGGTTACATTCACTATCTACGAGTTTTAGGGCATAAAACCCAACAAAGCTCACCCAAGCTTCCAAGCTCATCACCTAACGAGCACTGCATTCATATCCCCTAAGATTACCTAAGATAGCTATCTAGCAACTTTTTCCTTATTTCTCAGTGTGGAGAAACTTTTTGGTGAAGCTCACCTAAGCTTTGGGGAAATTGCAACTGTCCAGCTAGCACTCATCCCTTAATCATTCCTTTTGATTTTTCTTTTTGTTTTTCATCGGAACTTCATACTTTCTAGGAGCTACTTTTTGTTGCAGGAAAATAATAATTTCCACAAAGGGAGAGGAGTACATCTTAGGCAAAACTAGGACAAAGAGAATGCTTTCTAGGATGCTTTTTTCTTTTTTTTTTTTTCTTTTTTTTCAAAAGGGCACCTCACCCCCAAACTTAAACTATTCATTATCCCCAATGAATGAGAAAGTAAGGTAAGAACCCCCAAACTTATTTTCTTTTGAGAGAGAAACTAATGCCTATTGCTTAGGGAGATTATAACTTTGGGCAAAGAACTAGGCACAAACTTTCCTAATTTTTTATCTAAGCTAAAGAAGAAAATTAGGAAGCTTCTAATCAACCTAAGGATTTAAAGCACAAAAGGATAATCTAACTAAGCAAGGGGTTAAGATGCTAGGGACCAAAAGACATAAGGCTATTTTCAAATTAAAACAGAGTTTTCGGCTTAACCAAGTATTCAGCTGCTACAGCATTTGATAATGGGAAGCTAGATGATAGCGAGCAGAGCTAGCTAGTTTTCCCTAATCTATTTAGCTAGTCTTTTATGATTTATTGGCCATATTTTATGCATTTTCATGTGATATTTGTAGGAAATTAATATTGGAGCCAATTGGATTTTTGGGGGCGAAAAGAGATCAAGGAATGAAAAAAGAATCAAAGAAGGAAACGTCAAAGTAGGGTCAACCGCAGGCTAGCGAGCGTCTCGACGCTAGCATTCCATATCTGATCAGGCGCTAAAAGGTCACAGCGTCGAGACGCTGTGTAATTTCGATTCCAGAAACGCACGTATTAAAGGCAGCGTCGAGACGCTGTCTTGACACGTCTCGACGCTATGACGAAAAAACAGAATATAAGTTCATTTGCGGCTAGGTTTTTGGGGGATTCTCTTTTGGGATGTTTTGGAGTCGTAAACAGAGTAGAAAGAGAGCATTTTGGGGCTGAAGCAATGGGAGCAAGTTGGAAATCAACCCATTGTTCGTGGGGATCGTGACGGGGACGCTCGGTCTCGGCCTACATTGAGTTTACTTCTTCTTTCCCTCAACTTAGTTAGTATTTATGGCTGTTTTAGACTATTGCTATATCGTAACGTGTTGTATGAGTAGCTAGGTTTTAATTCTTAGGGATTGATGTAGCCGTTGGGCACGTTATGGATTGATTTACGGTTTTTATGTTATTGATGTCATTTATGCATATTTTGTGTCTTTAATGCTTTCAATTTACCGGCCATAAATTGATTGATGTTTATGCTTGAATCTAACTCGGGAGAGAGGATTTAAATTAGAAATCAATATGCATAACTAGAATTTGGCTAAAAATCGGGAGATTATGGTTAATTCTAGAAATCGTTAAAAAGGTTGCCCTTATTGCCTTGTATGTTTATTGGATTTAGATAGGGATATCGGGTTCAATTGCATATGGGAGAATCATGTATGCTCGGGAGAGATATGTGTGATTTTAGTTTACCAAGATTTATGAGTCATAGCATGTGTTAATCCGTTTATTAATCCATAATTCCAATTGGTGAAATCAAATCCCTAAGACCATTACTTCCCATTAGATTGTCACTTTTTGCATTACCTTAGCTTGTGTTTGATTTAATTTCATTCTCACAAAATTTGGTTTCCTAAATAAAATTGGCCAAGAGTATTTTCGGTAATTAAAATTAGCTAGACACCAATCCAGAGGACGACATTCGAATTTCATATTCACTATATTATAACTTGACTTGTACACTTGCGGTTAGCAAATCGTGCACTACTAGACAAAAGTACAACCGTGAGACACCAACAAGCTCTCAGACAAGACCAAATTGGACCATTGGATAAAGGGTAAATCATTTAAAGCTTAGGATCAAAATTATGCATGAGGCCCAATTACTTTGCATGAAGAGGCTAGCTACTGCCTTTGAGAAAAGAGCACAAACCAAAAATGCAAACTCCAACAAGATTTCCTATATGGGCACATCAACACATAACTATCTGGGCATAAATTTAAGAATCAGCATGCTCACGCCACACACCTCAGATTAGCTATTATAACCAAGATTTATGTGATAAAGATATTGGCCAACGAAAGACAAAAGTGGCTTGTCATAAAAAAAAAAAAAAAAAAAATTCACACATCAGCAACATCGAGTAGCATAAATTTTTCTTTCTTTTGTTTTTCTTCAATCGAACAACACTTTTTCTTTCTTCTAACCAAGCAAACAAGACATTGATTAAAATTAAAATAGAACAAACAAACATAGGACTTAAACACCCACATTCAAACCAGCACATTGCAGACACAAACATCAAAAACTACCAGCAAAGCAATTAAAAAGACAGCAGACTCCCTTCTTCTTTAATCTTCATCATCAACTTCTTCATCTTCATCTTTGGAGGGGGGCACCAAGGGTTTAATACTCCTTTTGGGAATGCAGGAAATGGCAGAAGTGCTTCCTCAGGATCTGAATTAAATGCTTTCTCCACCATTTCGTCCCTTTTAAGGGCGTATTCCCAATATTGACGCTGTTGCTCCCCTTGATATTGCACTTGGTGCAATAATGCTTGTTGCTGCTTTAGTATTTCTTCTATGTCGGTTGCCACCGTCGAATTCTTTCGTCCTTTTTGGTCTCCCATAAGCTGGTTAATTGTTGTCGAGTCAATGATTCCCTTATCCATCAGCACTGCATCGTCCTCCAAAACAGGAACATTTGCCTTTAAACAAAGAGTTGTGATAAGGTTCGGGAAAAACAACTTTCCGGATTTCTTGCGAGCACATGAAACTATCTCCCTTGCAATAATTCTTCCCACGTCGATACTAATTTGGCTCATAATGGAGAAGATAAGAAGCATCCTCTCCTTCGATACAGTGGTGTCATGCGTCGCCATAAGCAAACGGTTTCGAACGAACCACAACCAAACATTGGCTTCAGGCGTGACATAAGCGGACAACAATGATTGGTTCCCATTCTTAGAGATCTTCCAACATGCTCCCTCTGTAGTTCAATGCTGCCTGAAGTTGATCATTGGAGGGTGCAATCTCCATGGAGTTGAATATGGCAAGAGGATAATCCGACACGTCATAATATTCATTATAGTGGTTGGACTCCACACAACGAGCTGTCCGCGGACCTTAGTCATCCAAACCCCATTATCTTGAAAGTTGACATAAAACTCTTTGACAATTTTGGACACTGCTGGTTCCGGCTTACTACACAGCTTTTGCCAATATTGGTTTACTATGGTTACAACTAACATATGAGGCAAATTGTCCAGATTAGAGTCGAATCCCTTCTGAAGCAACAACTCTCTTTTCTTCATTTCTTCAAATTTTTCAGCTGCTGACACATTAATGAAATGTCTTGGAGCTTCCCTCTTTTCCACCACGGGCTCTTTCCCTTTTCCTCGCTGAGCTCTCCTCCTTGTTAACTTATCAACAACTTTTGTTGATATTTCTATAGCTTCATCAGTTAATCTATAATCTATAATATATATAAAAGTACGAATGTGGAAAAAACTTTTTTTAGACACTTTTATCCTTGGTTATTTTCAAAATACCTAAATAACCCTTGACAAGACCATTCATCACATTGATTAATGACAAGGTGTGAATGTGAAAGAAAAATTATTTTTGGACAATGTTATCCTTGATTATTTCTACAATACCCACCATATCCTTTATCTCACCCCTCATCCACGTAAGTTTCAATTTTCATATAATGTTTTTGTTTTTTTTTCTCTCTCTCAATATTACTCTCTCCTCGCCAACAAGAGCATGACTCAATTGGCATAAAACTTGTATTCCGACCAAGAGGTCGAAGGTTCAATCCCCACCCCCACATGTAAAAAAAAAATATTACTCTCACCTCGCTCCACTACTTTTATATCTCTTCATATACTATATTTCCACCCCTTCAAATTCCAATTTAACAATAAGTAAAAAAAAATTAATCTAACCGACTTCTATTAAAAGAAAATGTAATTGACTTAAAAAATAATAATAACAAAAACTTTTAAATCTGTAGTCGCCTTCTTTTTTATGTCAATTAAATTTTACCATAAATTCATTAAATTATCTTCAATGCCTTAATGCTCTGTTTGGCGTATGGATTTCGATAGAAATGATTTCAAATCCTAGGATTTAAAAAGACAGAAATGATTTCAAATTCCATTTTGCGTTTGGAATAAAGTGAATTGAAATCAATAAAATTAATATTTTTTGTTTGGATGCTTACCAGAAATGAAATGAAAGTATAACATTTTTACTATTATGCCCTTATTGGAATTATATTAAAAATAATAAAAAAAAAATTAATTTCAAATAACAATGTAAATCACGTATTATATTTTCTTTCTTTTATTATTCTTTATCCATTTTTTTTTCTCTCCTAAAAAAAATCTATCTTTTATTTTTTAAAAAATCTATCTTTTCCCTTTTTTAAAATACAAATTAAATATCTAGATTGTAATCTTTCTGTACAAATTATGACCAAATTCGTTGCATTCACAATATCTTGATCTTTTCTTTGCAATGCTTGAGACAAATCATTTGTGATTCCCAAAATAGCTTTCAAAAGATGCATATGAAAAACAAAGCCAAATGACTGAATTGAATTTATTATTAGAACAGTTGCTTTATATTGTTGTTCAGAATTTGACCTATCATGTAACGACCTGACTTCTTAAATAATATTTTCGGGACCGTTACGATAATGCATGCTTTGGAGGCCTTTTTAAATAAAAATATTTTGAAATATAAACAATAATTTAAGCAACAACTTTAAAACGAAACTTTTATTCGAGATCCCTAAACTTTAAAAGTTTTAAATAATTTCTAAAATATAACTGTACATGACCTCTAGAAAATTTCTCAAACAAATTTATAAATCAAATAAAGTAAAAACAGAGTTCTTAAAGCGGAAGAAAAATAAAACATGAAATTCAGGTCCTCTCATGGCTGTCTATCAGATTCTCATCAATCACCTTTCATCTGCCCTTGCCTTTACCTGAAAAAAAATATTTTGAAAAGAATGAGTATTTTAAATACTCAGTAAGTGACCCTACTATTGAGATTGGGTCACACTTTAAAAACATTTTAAAAATAACAACAAATATAATTTTGGTGGCTCTAAACTTTATTTTTAAACTTACTAAAGATATACATCAATTTCATGCATATTCTAGACACATCAATTTCATGTGCCTTCTATGGAGGCCGTCAATTTCACGAAATCTCGAGGTTTGATTTCACGAACCTCGACTTAGGTAAATTCCACATCTCTAAGTCCTATCTCTGAATGTACATCAATTCATGTACACTTAAATAATTTAAACTAATTCCTTTAATGGAATTTTAAACTAATTCCTTTGATGGAATTTTAAGAGACCACCAACTCAATTATTTCAATATTAACGATTAAAAGCAATAATAATAAATTTCATGCTTTCAATAATTTTCATACACTCATACATAATGAAAATAATAAATTTTTCATGCATAATTTTCATGCTTTTAAACAATAATAATAAATTTCAATAACAACTCATAAGCACGAGAATTTTAGAAAATCAACACGCGCTCCCAATTAAAGAGTTCAATAGTAAGTTCACTTATCTTGGCTTATAAATCCTCAATTTAAAACTTCGATTTAATACCAGCAAAGTCGACTTCGACCTTGATGAATCGCTCTCTACATAACATAATTTCCCCAAAACAAAAATTATACTTGTTGGTCGGGTAACAAAGACAGTCCAATTCCGTTAGTTTGACTCCATCAACTTGGAAGACCTTGAATCAAAGGCTAAACTTCAATGGGTATTTGCGTAGAGAGTGAAATTGACCAAAACAACATTTAATCCAACTTACCCAATGTGAAGTTTGTCTAGAAACGTTGGAAAATTACTGGAACCAAACACCACATCGCTGGACACGTCCGAAATCGCCGAAAAATGCAGTCACAGGTGCTGTCCGACGTAGATGACGCTGAAATAGAGAGGGAAGTCACGAGGGGAGTGAAAACGAAACCATAGGGAAAGAGATCGGGGCTTGAAGGATGAAAAAGGAACATACCCACACCCAAAACTCATGAAGACAGCCACTGCTTGACCGAAAATGACGCGAGATTCCACCTGCAACACGTCGACAGCTGCTGCAACTTCACTACCGTGAACGATCCTGATCGCCGACGACACCACGAACTGTCGCTTGGACCAAAACGCCACTGGAGGGCTGCTATCGACACCGAAAACCTCGAGGAATGAAACTGCCACCACTGCAACGTCGAGAACCTACTCGCTGGAGACGCCGAAGTCGTTGCTGCTGCCGGAAGAGACACACTCGCCGGAGGGAGAGTCATCGATCTGGTCGGAGCTGTTTCAGTCACTGGGTGTCGCTGGAAAAACTGTCGACGTGGGTCTTGGAGGCTGCTATCGGGTTGGGGAAGAAGGAAGGAATGAGGAAGACCCCACCTTGGGCTGCGTGCACAACTATATAAAGCAAAACCTAATGGGCTTGGGCTTGGCTCTAACATTAGTTTATTTAAGAAACTGCCACTCCAGTCCAAATTTTCAAATTTTCACCAATTTTTCATTATTTTAAATTCCCTCAAACTCCAAATTAACTCAAAAACTAATGAAATTTGAAATTTTCTTAAATTATGGGTGTTACATATCATCTACAATTGTCTCAAGCACATCACAAATTGATGAGAACATTGAGATAAACCTCACTAGAGCATTATAATGTGATCCCCATCGTGTATCTCCTAGACGTTTATATAACACCCCTAAAACTCGACCTAAACTAGGGAACATTACTAAACTTTCACTCTAATGTCCAATTGATGCCCCAAAAATTTCGGTAGCATAATGATGTAACTATAGCTAACCAAAAATTATAAACACTTGAAAAGCAGAAAGACACACTTCAAAAAAAAAAAAAAAAAAAAAAAAAAAAGATCTCAATCTCTACTTCAATTGACAACACCCAACATACTCACTAGATTAAGAACTAACTCCAAAACTCAAGTAGTTATAATACGAGTCAGATTTTGTAACAAGTGCAATTAATAAAACTAACAAATTCTAGATAAAAGAAACTAAAATCTTAAGTCTATTAGAACTACAAAACAATTAACCAACAACCACTTTGGTTTAACAAACTCCAATAAGGATGTAAGCACAAAGTTAAATAAAATAGCTACTATCTAATTATTGCATGAGCATGGTTTATAACCTAAGGTGGGATTAAAATTTAAATGACGCCCATAAAACATTTAAACAGCCAATAAACCGATTTAATTGGCCCCTAGGATAAATAAAAGAAAAATTACACTAATAAAGCTTTAAATCTATCCTATTACAAAAATCTACAGCTCCAAAACCGGACCAGAATCCACGAACCTACCCAAACCGCTTCGAACCTGCCTTGAAAACCTCAAACCGCACCAAAACCGGACCAAATCGGTCCCAGCTCAACCAAAAATCACGAACCGGACTGGAAATTAGGGTCGCAACCTCGTCTCCACGAAAAACACTAGTGCCGCATGAAATCGTGACAACGTCAAGACGCTTAAGCAACCACGTCAGAACGCGCAAGGCCAAGCGTCCTGACGCTGATGCGTCTGGAGCTAATTTCTGGGCAGAAACAACGACTATACAATACGAAAATGGCAAATTTCTCCCGCGATTTTCATCGATTTTCATCGATCTTCATTCCTATTCTAGACCCAGATTGTACAGACTCGAAATTTATGAATTTATGCCCAAAAAACACAGGGGCCCTTACATTTGATCACTTAAAAAATTCATAAATTCTAAGGCCAATTAAACCTAAACAGTTTATCGCAATCAATACATACATTATGCAAATTAATCCCACCTATCAAGCCAAACGCAAATTCCTAATCGAAGTTTAAAATTTGAGATGACTCTGATACCAATTGTAGGGATAAAAGCCCTAGGCAACAAAAGATTTCAAAGACCTAACTCAATTTTAAACAACAATCGGAATACCGATACGTTGACAAATATTTCACAGCAGTAAAAACATATATAATACTTGTTGGAAAAACATTATAAAACATGCTAATATTGAAAATAAACCTAGATCTAATCTAGATATATAAACCCTATTCATCAAGAACCGAATTACTCACTTTCATTGACGTTCTTGATCGAAAATCACCAATTTCGTTGCCAAAACTTAGAAAAACAGCAAGCTAACGTGATCCTTTTTGCTGCAATTTTCTGCATGAACACCACCACAAGTGTTGCACTGGTATTCTCCTTGGGCAATTGGAAGAGGATGCTTGTGGGAGCAAGGGTTTCCAAGGGATTTTTAGTGATTTATTTTCTCTGTAAACGAGAGAGAGAGCAAGAGTTGAGAGAGAAATCTTCTTTTGTTGTTCACGTAAGAATGGGAAAAAACCACGTTTGAAGGAGATAACCAACGGATGAAAAACCACTTTTCCCTAAAAAAAACTCTCATTCACGTAAACTACTAGGTTAGTGGAGGATTTTTTCAATCAGTTTAACTCAACTTATTAAAAAAATAAATTAATTAATTAATAATCAAATTATTAACTAACTTAATCAAATTAAATTAACACTTAATTTAATAACAATTATATAAAACATTTTTACATAAGTACTCCACATAACCTATAGTTTCAATGTAATTCAATTAAATCAATATTTAATTAAATTAAATTAAAACAATAATTAATTCATTCTCCAATTAATTAATGTTATAATTAAATATCACATATTTAATTATATTTCTCTCAAATAAACTATAGTATTAATGTACATCAAATGCACATTAATTATAACCTATAATTTTAATTTGAATCAAATTAATATTTTAACTTTATATTCGAACCCTTTCGAATATTCAATTTTTCCTTAGAAATTTATCTCAACGTCCTAAATGAGTTACCGGTGGGACCTTATGGACCTACAGATCAGAAGCTCCAACGATATCAGATTAATTGGCTAAACTCATTAACCAAGTCAATCAATGTTCGTTAACTGTGGTTCACTCCACTATAGAACCACAGTTGCACTCTTCTCACTACAGATATATTTTTGTGTCCACGGATATTGACCATCAACAGCAAGTCAGCCCTTCACGTGTGTTTGTACCCCAGCTAGGTCAAATTATCGTTTTACCCCTGGGCTACCTCTTTATCCTTAAGTACTAGTGCTCCTCTAATGAACAACCTGTTTGAGGTCCAACCAACAAACAAAAGTCTCTCTCGTGCCATGGAGAGGGCAGGGCCCATTGTTCAAGACCTAGAGACACCACTTAAGGGAACACACCTCTACTTACCCTAGAGTCGGGAAGGAGTGAATCCCATCTTGTGTGACTATGTTCCCAGCTCCCCACTCGGTCTTGTCCCCAAAATGGTAGGCTTATTGAGTCGGCGTGCAGGTCACTCTCACCCGTACAAATCAAAGGACAATCCCTCACGGACAGGAGTCCATAATCCAGTTAGGATTGAGACTAAGTTGCCTAGGTCATCCTAGTGAAATAGAAATCAAGCTAACTAACAGTGTTACAGTTAATGGTTAACTATTTCGCGGTCCGGTCTTATGCAAACTCATTGCATAGGATACCCCCACTCGCATGTCAACTACATGAACGCGTTGGATCATTACGTTTGTATCAAAATACAAAGCGGGTCGTATCCATAGTGTCACCAGGATAAGGTACCCAACCTTATCCCTATACTAAAGACCCTTTAGACTAAATCTTGAACATTGATCCTCGTATGTCCCTACATACTAGTTCAAGCCTCATTTTATCAGCCTAGGATGTTTAGTTTATTGGATTAGGGTTAATAAGACAAGATTACACAATACAAACACTGATAAATGAATAATACATCATTTTATTAATGTTCGGTCAAAAGGTACATTTACTATCTACGAGTTTTAGGCATAAAACCCAACAGTTCTAAACCTCTGAAGTATCGTTGCAAAAACTAAATCAATAGTTTTCTAGGGTTTCTTTGATTGCTTGTGTGTTTTTCTGATTTGATTGGATAAGATGTAATGGGTTAATGTGATAAATAGACAAGTAATTTGTTTTTCCAGCAATTCAATAATGAAAAATGTGCATTGTCTTATGCCTATTTAATTAATAACGGTTATACAACAGAATTAAACGATTAATTTGTGGTAAATTATGTAAGATTAGTCTTTATAAAGGAATGTCCTCATACCCAAAATGTCTAACTCATTAAGAAGTGTTCCTAATGAATATGACATTAGACCTTGCTTAGCCTAAGAAGACTTATCCAAAGACAGTAAATTTGATTTACTAGTCTTGGAAGCGTGATTTGTGGAGAATGGTGATTCTGCCCGAATACTTGATTCAGGGGTCACAAATCACGTTTGTTCTTCTTATTAAAAGGAATAAGTTCCTAACAATAGCTTGATGATGGTTATATAACTTTCAAAGTTGAAACTAGAGAAGTTATCTTGGCTGTGACAGTGGGGAATGTTAAGTTATTTTTCTCAGTGGGAGGAAATACATATTATTGGATAATGTGTATGTCCTAACATTAACAGAAATTTGATTTTTGTATCTTATTTGCTGGAACAATGTTACTTTATACCTTTCCCTGCTGTTGCAATTCTGAAGTGGTTAAAAATATGAGATAAATTAACTCTAGAATATTGTGCAAGTATACAGAATCTAGCAGCAAGTGATAAGTATTTATCGTATCCACAGGGTCTTGAAATGCCTACCTCTATTGATTTAATTTGTCTTTTTAGTGATTTCAAAAGTTTGGTTAAATTGATTGGATTTATAAAATGCTGAAACAAAAGATATGCAAAAGCAGTAAATGATTACGACAGAGAAAACAAAATGGAAACAGACACAGGTTAAGACTTCTGTAATTGTTTATAAAGATGCTCCACCAATTCTTTTGATCCGTCAATCTCATGCAATATTATCAGCGGGATCCTCCCGAAACTCTGGATTTTTTGGAATATGTTTCAAAACCAATGAAGCTCTACCGATCAAGCACTAGGCAACTGGCTATCCCTAACTCAGTCACTGGCGTTCACCAATACACAATGATCTAGCGTGAATTATTGTCACACAACTCCTAAGTCATCCCTGAAAATAGGAGAAGCTATACATACCGGCTAGCTAGGAGGGCACATAATGAAATCAAAGATCAACAATAATTCAAGATGATCATGATCAAATAGAATTTCCAGATTTATAAATATAACAATCACATAATTCTTAACCTATGCCTACAAAGCAATTAGTTCATGATTGAAAACATAAAATACGTTACATTCTCGATAAGCACATCCATATTACGAAATACACAAGAAATACTAATCCTTTTCAGCAAATGGGGATGAAACGGTTGCTCCAAACCACCAAGAACATGGAAGAACTTCGTCTCCTTGAGTAGAATCGCAAATGGTCTTCGTCAATTCGGCCTCCGGCCGATTGATTCGGTCTCCAAATCGTGAATGAATTTATCTTTGACGGCTCCTCCTTTTATAAGATGAGAATTAGGTTAAATTGGACACATGACAGGCTCTCCTCGCTCCTTTATCTCGAAAATAACTCAACATAAGTCGGTTTGTCAACTTGGCTAACGAGCTGTGACGTGGCAGTTTTTGCTCCCAGCTTTGCTGCAGCACAGATTTTGCTCCCTCACGTCGCTCAGCAGTATTTTCTGCACAAAATAACTTTCCAAGCCTCCATTCTTCCAAATGGGTTAGAACATATAATATTCATCTAAAAGAAACTCTATTAAGCACAAAAGACACATAAATCCCTATAGAATTAAGGCCTAAATAACTACCTTTCGGACAGTTATCACCTGCTAACATAGTTCATTTCAAGAAAGGGAGTTAACTTTTGTTCGACTGAACTGAAAAGAACATAAATGTTTTAAGACTAATCAAGAGTAAAATAGTCATGAACATTGAGTTGTTTGAGGCTGCTACTACTCAAAGAAATGTGAGGCAAAGGTTTTCTCCTAAAGGAAAATACCTTTCTTTGGCGCTTAAGGTTAGACCATATTTACCTTAATATGATTGGGAGCTTGGTCAAAAGTAGACTTCTAAGCAAGTTAGAAGATGACTCTCTACTACCTTGTAGATCATGTCTTAAGGGCAATATGACTAATAGGTTCTTTTGCTTGAAAAGAACTATAGAGCCAAAGAGCCCTTAGAGCTTGTACATTTGGATCCTTGTGGTCAAATATGTTATAGCAGTGGGAGGGCATGATTAATCCATCTATATTATAGATAATTATTCAAGGTATGGGTATCTCAACCTAATGCAACTTAAGTCTAAAGCTCTTGAGAAATTCAAAGGGGCTTGGGACTAAAGTTGGAAACTTGTTAGGTGAGATGATAAAAAGAAACTTTGATCTGATCGAGGTGTAGAGTATGTGAGACTTGAGATTCCAAGACTATTTAATAGAACATGAAATTACATCCCAACTCTCAACCCCTGGTACACCTAAAAAGAATTGTGTATTAGATAGGAGAAATAGAACCCTATTGGATATGGTTCGATTCATTATGAGCTATGCTCATTTGCCTGACTCGTTTTGGGGTCATGCAGTGTTGACTGCAGTGTGTATTTTGAACAACATTCCATAAAAAAATGTTTCTGAAACATTTTTTGATTTGTGGATAAGGCGTAAAAGTGGTTTACGTTATTTTTGGGGCATTGTTCAAAAGTATATCTATTCGTAGGCTGCCCCATGGAAACGAGAGATGTGGATACTTCTTCAATCCACAAGAGAATAAAGAATTTGTACCGAAAAATGTTACATTCTCAGAAGAAGACCACATGAGAAATAATAAGCCACAAAGTAAGTTCGTTTTCAGTAAACTAGTTTTTCTATACGTGCGTTGCACGTGATTTTCATGTTTTCATAGCGATTTAAATATGTAATTTGAATACATAATGGAGAAAAAAACATGATGAATGTTATTTGGTTCCAACCTATAACTATCCAAATGTAATAATAAAATAAGCAAATAAAAATATACATAATTAAAAGCTTGGTCCAAAAGATCAAAAGTTTGAGTAATATTATATAGTGAGTTTGTGGATTTTAATAGGGATATGTTAGTGAGCGTGAGTTATTTTCATTTATTATTATTATTTTTTTGGAGTTCAACAACATTTGGGAATGGAGGAAATTTGAACCTATGACCTTTTGTCGTTTGGTCTCAAATGTGTTTGAAGAGAAATGAGGATATTTTCTCAACTTCTCGAAGTTACCATCTTTCCACGTGTTGTATAACTTTGTTGGAAAAAACTTTACCTCTCACCATCTCGGAAATTCTTAAACAATACTACTTGAAGAATTGAAATAGCTAATGGTCTACTACACCAAAAAAGAATTAACATAAAAAAATGAAAGAAAAAATATAGAGAAAGAAAAATATAAAAAAGAATAAGAAGAATCTCAAATTGTTGATGAAAACGAGTAGGGGAGAACCATTTTTATAGTTGTAGGAAATGAAAAGGTTACAAAACTTTTGAGATTCTAAAACCTTTTTATATCCGATAATTAAACGATAATTACTTTTCATGTATTTATTTTATGTGAGTGGGGAAGTTTTTAAATTTAAAGATCCTATTGAGACGTGTGAGAATGTGAAATGGATTAATTACATGAAAAAGAAAAAAAAAATGTGACTTTTATTTGTATTTGGGTGGATGGTTTTTTTTAATTATTATTTTAAAACCTATTTATGACATTTATATATGTTGGATGGGAGAGGGGAGACTGTAAAATGGAGGAAAAGAGAGATGTAAAGTTAAGAGAGACAGGTGAGTGGGAGAGAGGAAGGTGGAGTTAAAAATATATAAATGATTAAATAAAATTTAGTGAAGGATAATTTAGTGGTTAATATTTTCACTATTTGCCACTTATCAACCACACCCTCCTATGCAACCTATTGATTTTAAAAAAAATCAACACTCACTCAAATGCACCTGTATTAAGAAGCCAAAATTCTTAAACACACTTTACATTATAAAATCTATTGAAATCAAATATAATGACAATAGCCACAGAAGCAAAACTATACATGGATTAGAAATTAAGAAGTATAATTGGAAACGGGATACAATTCTTCTAATCTCCTTCCTACAATTCTTAAAAACCTAAGACCAACCAATTCAAAATTAAACACTTTGAAATAAAACAATTCTTAATTAATCAAATACACAAAAGTCAATTTGACACAAATGCAATAACATTGCAGCAAATGATATTGTGGAGGTGAGGAAATATTATTAATGTATACCTGAAAGAGCCTTCATTCGACTGCCAATGATGTTGTTTGAGACTTCTCATAGCTCTATAAATTTGTTGGAAAAACAAGGTGTCCTTCCTCTACTGCAAATTCTTACACATCACTTACCTCTATTATATTGTCATTTCAATTTTGAAGGTCGAGAGAGAGAACAATTGTGAGTGTTAATGGAGAATTCACAAGGACAAAGAGAAAATGATGGAGGGACAAATGAGGATGGGAAGGAAGACGAGAGATTTATGCCTTCAAAATTGGAAATGAATCGTGTACAGTTTTTTGTGAATTTAATTTTGTGTGGAGAAATTTAGCCCCTGTTTGAAAACTCCAGATTTGAAAAGATTTCAAATCAAAATGGAATTGAAATCATTTCCGTTGTTTGGTATGAATTAAAAAAAATAGAATTTGAAATCCAAAATGATTTGAAATCTTGTTTTGATCCAAAAATTTTTCATCCCAAATAGGTCGGATTTCACGTGATTTCAAACTAAAATTGGTCTAATTCCATAATTACCCTATTCAGATATTGATTGAATCCAAGAAATAAAAAGAAAAAAAATATCATCGAAGGGTTGTAGTGTGAGGTGACGATTTGATTCTAGTCTGCAACGTTTTTTAAGACCATGGAATCTTTGAAGCTTCCTCCATAATTATAAGAGTTCTAATGATAAAATAATTATATTCTTTTCATTTTAATTAATGAGAGAATCGGGTAGGGATTCATTGTTGGATGAAGTTTCAAATTTTTGTGATAAGCATGATATTCTAATTCTTAAGATGGATGATGTGTTTTCAATTTGAGGAAGACAAATACGAAGATCTCAAGAAATCACAAATATGCACTATTACCGTGTTGAGGTTTTTTATACAGTTATTGATATGAAACTTCAATAGTTGAATAATCATTTTATTAAAAAAAAGTAATGAACTGCTTCTGTGTGTGGCATGCCTCAATCCAAGCAATTCATTTGCTACTTTTGACAGACAAAAGTTTATCCATCTGAAACTTCCCAGGCAACCCCACACACCCCTGCTGAATGTCAGGGAGTGGGTGGTTAATTTAATTTAAATTAAGGAAAAAATACACTTTTAGTCCCTGAGGTTTGCGTAAAGTTTCATTTTGGTCCCTACGTTTTCAAACTCGACAATTTAGCCCATGAGGTTTGGATTTCGTTTCATTTTAGTCCCTCCATCTATTTTTCATTTAAATCCTAACGGTTAGTTGACATGACACTTTTTTTTAATTTAAAAAAAATTATTTTTTAATTTTTAAAATAAAAAATATTATTAAACTAATAAAAAAAATTATTTTTCCGTCTCTCTTTCTTCTTCTTTTTCTTCTTTTTCAGCCACTTCTTTAGCCACCACCTGTCGATGACCGCCTCCCACTGGGCACTACTGCCACCGCCGTCGTCTCCAAAGAATTTTTTTTCTTCTTCATTTCTTCTTCTTTTCTTTTTTTTTTTCTCAGTTTCCTTCTTTTCTTTCACGTTAAAAAAATGAAGGGGGTTCGGGACTAGGACGAAGGGGGTTTTCTCCTTCGTTCTAGGTCTGGAACGCCAGAGACAAGTTCCAGATATGGAACGCGGGAGATGTGGAACGATCCATTCCAGATTTGGAAGTTCTAGTCCCAAATTGAAGGGGATTTTCCCCTTTCATTTTTTTTTAGACGTGAAAGAAACATGGGATGGAAGAGGTCCTTGCCAGAGACGGAGAGAGAGACATGGTTGATCTAGTAGCAGCAAAGACGGAAAGACAGAAAGATGCGGCTCCGTTCCAGATTTGGTATTCAGACGAAAAGACACTACCAACAGCGACCGCATGGCTCGACTGCGGCTGGCTACTTGAGTTCGGGGTGCAGCAGGCATGTGTGCAATGGATCTAAGAGAGAGAAATCGCCAAGAGAGGGGTGACACTTGTAGTTGGCGATTTGTGATAGCGACAACCGTAAGCGCACGGGTCGCAAGTAATATAAGACGACAAGTAAAACCAAATATCGTATTCCACAGGGAGTAGCAAGATTTAGACAAGGAAAGATTCTAACCACTAATATTGTCAAGAATGTACATTATCTAGGTAATCCAGCCCAAAGAGAAGACAGATCAAAACAAACGAAATATTAAAGCAATAAGTGATCAAACCGATATGAAACACACTGAGGAAACACAGATAGAATGAAAGTTCGGGTCTTGAAATCCATTATATAATCTACTAGATATTTAACTACTTATTATTATGCTCACTAATTATAGATCTAGAATCTACTTATTAACATAGGTTCTCCTGTCGGTTTCCCCTAATTATCATTAACTCAGATTAATAACCTAAGTGTCCTTAGCGCTATTAATTGGGTTAAGTCTTAAGTCCTGATTCATTTTAGATCTCTAGGCGTAACCAACTACTCTCGCTGTCACTATGAGCAGTTAAGTCTAGTAAATTGAGCTATGTCCTAACTTAGTTTCTCTCCGTCAAGTTTCCACTAAGTAACAGATCAAAATAAATTTGGTCGGAATTTATAAAGCATTACGACCACTCAATCAAATAATCAGTAATTGGACACAACAATAGTAGTCAAAATATCCTTCAATTATATATTCTCATTCAAGACCCAAATGTTGGGATATTAGCTATACATCGTCATATGAACAATCAAAACTTCCACCTATACATGTGTAAACAGTAATATGAACAAGATAAAAGGTATAGAACTTATCCCGACTTCAAACCCTTTCTTACGCCTTGATCCGTTGTAGGAAAGCCTCGATTGGAGCCCCGTCACAAGCTCGAATCAACCCAAAATTGCTCACAAAACTCTCTAGAACATTTCTCTCAATCCCTCCCTCTAAGAGGCTCTAGGATCCTTTGGAAAATGCTCCAAATGATTGCTTGATGTATGAAAATCGAGGCCATGGGTCCTATTTATAGTGCTCCAGCCGGCCTAGCGTCGAGACGCTGACGTCACAATGTCTCGACGCCATGACATCACTGTCTTATTCTCCAAGTCGTCTTAGCGTCTCGACGCCACCCTTAGGTTTGGACTTCCTCATCTCGGTTTTTGGGTTGGTCTTGGGCCTTTCTCACCAGATTTTTGGTCTTTGGTCTTCACTTTAAAGTCCTTGAATTCTTCTTCCCCACATGTTATTGTTGATAGAGAAATTTTGGCCAATCACGAATTGCCACGTCATTACATAAAATTAATGACGAAATTAAAGTTAATTAAATTTGGGACCAATTATAAATTGACATGTGTCCCAAATTTAATTTGAAAACAAAGTTGGCCAATTATAAATTTATAGAGCCAAATTTCTATTTGATCAATTAATTAAAATTAAAATTATTTCAATCAAATTAATTAATTTGCCCAATTAATTAAAAATAATAATTATTTGGATCAAATTTGGATCTTTTAAATGTCTGGGTCATATGGTTTTGGGTCAAATATAAACCAAACCCAAGACTAAATGGTTCAGCCCAAAACCAATAAAACCCAAGCCCAAGTTGTTAGGCCCAAAAGTTACCAGGGCCCATCCTGCGAGAACTCTATAAATAGGGGGATTCAGATTTGGAGACAGAGTCAGAGAACTCAGAGTCCAGAGCATTCTGCCAAGAGTCCAGAGTCGGCAGGCCGATCATCCAAGAGGATCAACAAGCTAACAAGCCGATCCAACAGATCATCAAGCCAACAGGCCGATCCAAGAGATCAACAAGCCAACCGACCGATCAAGAAGATCAACAAGTCAGCAGGCCGATCATCCAAGAGGATCAACAAGCTAACAAGCCGATCCAATAGATCATCAAGCCAACAGGCTGATCCAAGAGATCAACAAGCCAACCGACCGATCAAGAAGATCAACAAGTCAGCAGGCCGATCATCCAGGAAGATCAACAAGCTAACAAGCCGATCCAATAGATCATCAAGCCAACAGGCTGATCCAAGAGATCAACAAGCCAACCGGCCGATCAAGAAGATCAACAAGTCAGCAGGCCGATCATCCAAGAGATCAACAAGCCAACCGACCGATCAAGAAGATCAACAAGTCAGCAGGCCGATCATCCAGGAAGATCAACAAGCCAACAAGCCGATCCAAGAGATCATCACGCCAACAGGCCGATCATCCAAGAAGATCAACAATCCCAATAGGTCGATCCAGGAAATCATCAACCTAACAGGCCGATCATCTAAGAAGATCAACAAGTCCAATAGGTCGATCCAGGAGATCATCAACCTATATGGACCATTGGATAAAGGGTAAATCATTTAAAGCTTAGGATCAAAATTATGCATGAGGCCCAATTACTTTGCATGAAGAGGCTAGCTACTGCCTTTGAGAAAAGAGCACAAACCAAAAATGCAAACTCCAACAAGATTTCCTATATGGGCACATCAACACATAACTATCTGGGCATAAATTTAAGAATCAGCATGCTCACGCCACACACCTCAGATTAGCTATTATAACCAAGATTTATGTGATAAAGATATTGGCCAACGAAAGACAAAAGTGGCTTGTCATAAAAAAAAAAAAAAAATTCACACATCAGCAACATCGAGTAGCATAAATTTTTCTTTCTTTTGTTTTTCTTCAATCGAACAACACTTTTTCTTTCTTCTAACCAAGCAAACAAGACATTGATTAAAATTAAAATAGAACAAACAAACATAGGACTTAAACACCCACATTCAAACCAGCACATTGCAGACACAAACATCAAAAACTACCAGCAAAGCAATTAAAAAGACAGCAGACTCCCTTCTTCTTTAATCTTCATCATCAACTTCTTCATCTTCATCTTTGGAGGGGGGCACCAAGGGTTTAATACTCCTTTTGGGAATGCAGGAAATGGCAGAAGTGCTTCCTCAGGATCTGAATTAAATGCTTTCTCCACCATTTCGTCCCTTTTAAGGGCGTATTCCCAATATTGACGCTGTTGCTCCCCTTGATATTGCACTTGGTGCAATAATGCTTGTTGCTGCTTTAGTATTTCTTCTATGTCGGTTGCCACCGTCGAATTCTTTCGTCCTTTTTGGTCTCCCATAAGCTGGTTAATTGTTGTCGAGTCAATGATTCCCTTATCCATCAGCACTGCATCGTCCTCCAAAACAGGAACATTTGCCTTTAAACAAAGAGTTGTGATAAGGTTCGGGAAAAACAACTTTCCGGATTTCTTGCGAGCACATGAAACTATCTCCCTTGCAATAATTCTTCCCACGTCGATACTAATTTGGCTCATAATGGAGAAGATAAGAAGCATCCTCTCCTTCGATACAGTGGTGTCATGCGTCGCCATAAGCAAACGGTTTCGAACGAACCACAACCAAACATTGGCTTCAGGCGTGACATAAGCGGACAACAATGATTGGTTCCCATTCTTAGAGATCTTCCAACATGCTCCCTCTGTAGTTCAATGCTGCCTGAAGTTGATCATTGGAGGGTGCAATCTCCATGGAGTTGAATATGGCAAGAGGATAATCCGACACGTCATAATATTCATTATAGTGGTTGGACTCCACACAACGAGCTGTCCGCGGACCTTAGTCATCCAAACCCCATTATCTTGAAAGTTGACATAAAACTCTTTGACAATTTTGGACACTGCTGGTTCCGGCTTACTACACAGCTTTTGCCAATATTGGTTTACTATGGTTACAACTAACATATGAGGCAAATTGTCCAGATTAGAGTCGAATCCCTTCTGAAGCAACAACTCTCTTTTCTTCATTTCTTCAAATTTTTCAGCTGCTGACACATTAATGAAATGTCTTGGAGCTTCCCTCTTTTCCACCACGGGCTCTTTCCCTTTTCCTCGCTGAGCTCTCCTCCTTGTTAACTTATCAACAACTTTTGTTGATATTTCTATAGCTTCATCAGTTAATCTATAATCTATAATATATATAAAAGTACGAATGTGGAAAAAACTTTTTTTAGACACTTTTATCCTTGGTTATTTTCAAAATACCTAAATAACCCTTGACAAGACCATTCATCACATTGATTAATGACAAGGTGTGAATGTGAAAGAAAAATTATTTTTGGACAATGTTATCCTTGATTATTTCTACAATACCCACCATATCCTTTATCTCACCCCTCATCCACGTAAGTTTCAATTTTCATATAATGTTTTTGTTTTTTTTTCTCTCTCTCAATATTACTCTCTCCTCGCCAACAAGAGCATGACTCAATTGGCATAAAACTTGTATTCCGACCAAGAGGTCGAAGGTTCAATCCCCACCCCCACATGTAAAAAAAAAATATTACTCTCACCTCGCTCCACTACTTTTATATCTCTTCATATACTATATTTCCACCCCTTCAAATTCCAATTTAACAATAAGTAAAAAAAAATTAATCTAACCGACTTCTATTAAAAGAAAATGTAATTGACTTAAAAAATAATAATAACAAAAACTTTTAAATCTGTAGTCGCCTTCTTTTTTATGTCAATTAAATTTTACCATAAATTCATTAAATTATCTTCAATGCCTTAATGCTCTGTTTGGCGTATGGATTTCGATAGAAATGATTTCAAATCCTAGGATTTAAAAAGACAGAAATGATTTCAAATTCCATTTTGCGTTTGGAATAAAGTGAATTGAAATCAATAAAATTAATATTTTTTGTTTGGATGCTTACCAGAAATGAAATGAAAGTATAACATTTTTACTATTATGCCCTTATTGGAATTATATTAAAAATAATAAAAAAAAATTAATTTCAAATAACAATGTAAATCACGTATTATATTTTCTTTCTTTTATTATTCTTTATCCATTTTTTTTTCTCTCCTAAAAAAAATCTATCTTTTATTTTTTAAAAAATCTATCTTTTCCCTTTTTTAAAATACAAATTAAATATCTAGATTGTAATCTTTCTGTACAAATTATGACCAAATTCGTTGCATTCACAATATCTTGATCTTTTCTTTGCAATGCTTGAGACAAATCATTTGTGATTCCCAAAATAGCTTTCAAAAGATGCATATGAAAAACAAAGCCAAATGACTGAATTGAATTTATTATTAGAACAGTTGCTTTATATTGTTGTTCAGAATTTGACCTATCATGTAACGACCTGACTTCTTAAATAATATTTTCGGGACCGTTACGATAATGCATGCTTTGGAGGCCTTTTTAAATAAAAATATTTTGAAATATAAACAATAATTTAAGCAACAACTTTAAAACGAAACTTTTATTCGAGATCCCTAAACTTTAAAAGTTTTAAATAATTTCTAAAATATAACTGTACATGACCTCTAGAAAATTTCTCAAACAAATTTATAAATCAAATAAAGTAAAAACAGAGTTCTTAAAGCGGAAGAAAAATAAAACATGAAATTCAGGTCCTCTCATGGCTGTCTATCAGATTCTCATCAATCACCTTTCATCTGCCCTTGCCTTTACCTGAAAAAAAATATTTTGAAAAGAATGAGTATTTTAAATACTCAGTAAGTGACCCTACTATTGAGATTGGGTCACACTTTAAAAACATTTTAAAAATAACAACAAATATAATTTTGGTGGCTCTAAACTTTATTTTTAAACTTACTAAAGATATACATCAATTTCATGCATATTCTAGACACATCAATTTCATGTGCCTTCTATGGAGGCCGTCAATTTCACGAAATCTCGAGGTTTGATTTCACGAACCTCGACTTAGGTAAATTCCACATCTCTAAGTCCTATCTCTGAATGTACATCAATTCATGTACACTTAAATAATTTAAACTAATTCCTTTAATGGAATTTTAAACTAATTCCTTTGATGGAATTTTAAGAGACCACCAACTCAATTATTTCAATATTAACGATTAAAAGCAATAATAATAAATTTCATGCTTTCAATAATTTTCATACACTCATACATAATGAAAATAATAAATTTTTCATGCATAATTTTCATGCTTTTAAACAATAATAATAAATTTCAATAACAACTCATAAGCACGAGAATTTTAGAAAATCAACACGCGCTCCCAATTAAAGAGTTCAATAGTAAGTTCACTTATCTTGGCTTATAAATCCTCAATTTAAAACTTCGATTTAATACCAGCAAAGTCGACTTCGACCTTGATGAATCGCTCTCTACATAACATAATTTCCCCAAAACAAAAATTATACTTGTTGGTCGGGTAACAAAGACAGTCCAATTCCGTTAGTTTGACTCCATCAACTTGGAAGACCTTGAATCAAAGGCTAAACTTCAATGGGTATTTGCGTAGAGAGTGAAATTGACCAAAACAACATTTAATCCAACTTACCCAATGTGAAGTTTGTCTAGAAACGTTGGAAAATTACTGGAACCAAACACCACATCGCTGGACACGTCCGAAATCGCCGAAAAATGCAGTCACAGGTGCTGTCCGACGTAGATGACGCTGAAATAGAGAGGGAAGTCACGAGGGGAGTGAAAACGAAACCATAGGGAAAGAGATCGGGGCTTGAAGGATGAAAAAGGAACATACCCACACCCAAAACTCATGAAGACAGCCACTGCTTGACCGAAAATGACGCGAGATTCCACCTGCAACACGTCGACAGCTGCTGCAACTTCACTACCGTGAACGATCCTGATCGCCGACGACACCACGAACTGTCGCTTGGACCAAAACGCCACTGGAGGGCTGCTATCGACACCGAAAACCTCGAGGAATGAAACTGCCACCACTGCAACGTCGAGAACCTACTCGCTGGAGACGCCGAAGTCGTTGCTGCTGCCGGAAGAGACACACTCGCCGGAGGGAGAGTCATCGATCTGGTCGGAGCTGTTTCAGTCACTGGGTGTCGCTGGAAAAACTGTCGACGTGGGTCTTGGAGGCTGCTATCGGGTTGGGGAAGAAGGAAGGAATGAGGAAGACCCCACCTTGGGCTGCGTGCACAACTATATAAAGCAAAACCTAATGGGCTTGGGCTTGGCTCTAACATTAGTTTATTTAAGAAACTGCCACTCCAGTCCAAATTTTCAAATTTTCACCAATTTTTCATTATTTTAAATTCCCTCAAACTCCAAATTAACTCAAAAACTAATGAAATTTGAAATTTTCTTAAATTATGGGTGTTACATATCATCTACAATTGTCTCAAGCACATCACAAATTGATGAGAACATTGAGATAAACCTCACTAGAGCATTATAATGTGATCCCCATCGTGTATCTCCTAGACGTTTATATAACACCCCTAAAACTCGACCTAAACTAGGGAACATTACTAAACTTTCACTCTAATGTCCAATTGATGCCCCAAAAATTTCGGTAGCATAATGATGTAACTATAGCTAACCAAAAATTATAAACACTTGAAAAGCAGAAAGACACACTTCAAAAAAAAAAAAAAAAAAAAAAAAAGATCTCAATCTCTACTTCAATTGACAACACCCAACATACTCACTAGATTAAGAACTAACTCCAAAACTCAAGTAGTTATAATACGAGTCAGATTTTGTAACAAGTGCAATTAATAAAACTAACAAATTCTAGATAAAAGAAACTAAAATCTTAAGTCTATTAGAACTACAAAACAATTAACCAACAACCACTTTGGTTTAACAAACTCCAATAAGGATGTAAGCACAAAGTTAAATAAAATAGCTACTATCTAATTATTGCATGAGCATGGTTTATAACCTAAGGTGGGATTAAAATTTAAATGACGCCCATAAAACATTTAAACAGCCAATAAACCGATTTAATTGGCCCCTAGGATAAATAAAAGAAAAATTACACTAATAAAGCTTTAAATCTATCCTATTACAAAAATCTACAGCTCCAAAACCGGACCAGAATCCACGAACCTACCCAAACCGCTTCGAACCTGCCTTGAAAACCTCAAACCGCACCAAAACCGGACCAAATCGGTCCCAGCTCAACCAAAAATCACGAACCGGACTGGAAATTAGGGTCGCAACCTCGTCTCCACGAAAAACACTAGTGCCGCATGAAATCGTGACAACGTCAAGACGCTTAAGCAACCACGTCAGAACGCGCAAGGCCAAGCGTCCTGACGCTGATGCGTCTGGAGCTAATTTCTGGGCAGAAACAACGACTATACAATACGAAAATGGCAAATTTCTCCCGCGATTTTCATCGATTTTCATCGATCTTCATTCCTATTCTAGACCCAGATTGTACAGACTCGAAATTTATGAATTTATGCCCAAAAAACACAGGGGCCCTTACATTTGATCACTTAAAAAATTCATAAATTCTAAGGCCAATTAAACCTAAACAGTTTATCGCAATCAATACATACATTATGCAAATTAATCCCACCTATCAAGCCAAACGCAAATTCCTAATCGAAGTTTAAAATTTGAGATGACTCTGATACCAATTGTAGGGATAAAAGCCCTAGGCAACAAAAGATTTCAAAGACCTAACTCAATTTTAAACAACAATCGGAATACCGATACGTTGACAAATATTTCACAGCAGTAAAAACATATATAATACTTGTTGGAAAAACATTATAAAACATGCTAATATTGAAAATAAACCTAGATCTAATCTAGATATATAAACCCTATTCATCAAGAACCGAATTACTCACTTTCATTGACGTTCTTGATCGAAAATCACCAATTTCGTTGCCAAAACTTAGAAAAACAGCAAGCTAACGTGATCCTTTTTGCTGCAATTTTCTGCATGAACACCACCACAAGTGTTGCACTGGTATTCTCCTTGGGCAATTGGAAGAGGATGCTTGTGGGAGCAAGGGTTTCCAAGGGATTTTTAGTGATTTATTTTCTCTGTAAACGAGAGAGAGAGCAAGAGTTGAGAGAGAAATCTTCTTTTGTTGTTCACGTAAGAATGGGAAAAAACCACGTTTGAAGGAGATAACCAACGGATGAAAAACCACTTTTCCCTAAAAAAAACTCTCATTCACGTAAACTACTAGGTTAGTGGAGGATTTTTTCAATCAGTTTAACTCAACTTATTAAAAAAATAAATTAATTAATTAATAATCAAATTATTAACTAACTTAATCAAATTAAATTAACACTTAATTTAATAACAATTATATAAAACATTTTTACATAAGTACTCCACATAACCTATAGTTTCAATGTAATTCAATTAAATCAATATTTAATTAAATTAAATTAAAACAATAATTAATTCATTCTCCAATTAATTAATGTTATAATTAAATATCACATATTTAATTATATTTCTCTCAAATAAACTATAGTATTAATGTACATCAAATGCACATTAATTATAACCTATAATTTTAATTTGAATCAAATTAATATTTTAACTTTATATTCGAACCCTTTCGAATATTCAATTTTTCCTTAGAAATTTATCTCAACGTCCTAAATGAGTTACCGGTGGGACCTTATGGACCTACAGATCAGAAGCTCCAACGATATCAGATTAATTGGCTAAACTCATTAACCAAGTCAATCAATGTTCGTTAACTGTGGTTCACTCCACTATAGAACCACAGTTGCACTCTTCTCACTACAGATATATTTTTGTGTCCACGGATATTGACCATCAACAACAAGTCAGCCCTTCACGTGTGTTTGTACCCCAGCTAGGTCAAATTATCGTTTTACCCCTGGGCTACCTCTTTATCCTTAAGTACTAGTGCTCCTCTAATGAACAACCTGTTTGAGGTCCAACCAACAAACAAAAGTCTCTCTCGTGCCATGGAGAGGGCAGGGCCCATTGTTCAAGACCTAGAGACACCACTTAAGGGAACACACCTCTACTTACCCTAGAGTCGGGAAGGAGTGAATCCCATCTTGTGTGACTATGTTCCCAGCTCCCCACTCGGTCTTGTCCCCAAAATGGTAGGCTTATTGAGTCGGCGTGCAGGTCACTCTCACCCGTACAAATCAAAGGACAATCCCTCACGGACAGGAGTCCATAATCCAGTTAGGATTGAGACTAAGTTGCCTAGGTCATCCTAGTGAAATAGAAATCAAGCTAACTAACAGTGTTACAGTTAATGGTTAACTATTTCGCGGTCCGGTCTTATGCAAACTCATTGCATAGGATACCCCCACTCGCATGTCAACTACATGAACGCGTTGGATCATTACGTTTGTATCAAAATACAAAGCGGGTCGTATCCATAGTGTCACCAGGATAAGGTACCCAACCTTATCCCTATACTAAAGACCCTTTAGACTAAATCTTGAACATTGATCCTCGTATGTCCCTACATACTAGTTCAAGCCTCATTTTATCAGCCTAGGATGTTTAGTTTATTGGATTAGGGTTAATAAGACAAGATTACACAATACAAACACTGATAAATGAATAATACATCATTTTATTAATGTTCGGTCAAAAGGTACATTTACTATCTACGAGTTTTAGGCATAAAACCCAACAGTTCTAAACCTCTGAAGTATCGTTGCAAAAACTAAATCAATAGTTTTCTAGGGTTTCTTTGATTGCTTGTGTGTTTTTCTGATTTGATTGGATAAGATGTAATGGGTTAATGTGATAAATAGACAAGTAATTTGTTTTTCCAGCAATTCAATAATGAAAAATGTGCATTGTCTTATGCCTATTTAATTAATAACGGTTATACAACAGAATTAAACGATTAATTTGTGGTAAATTATGTAAGATTAGTCTTTATAAAGGAATGTCCTCATACCCAAAATGTCTAACTCATTAAGAAGTGTTCCTAATGAATATGACATTAGACCTTGCTTAGCCTAAGAAGACTTATCCAAAGACAGTAAATTTGATTTACTAGTCTTGGAAGCGTGATTTGTGGAGAATGGTGATTCTGCCCGAATACTTGATTCAGGGGTCACAAATCACGTTTGTTCTTCTTATTAAAAGGAATAAGTTCCTAACAATAGCTTGATGATGGTTATATAACTTTCAAAGTTGAAACTAGAGAAGTTATCTTGGCTGTGACAGTGGGGAATGTTAAGTTATTTTTCTCAGTGGGAGGAAATACATATTATTGGATAATGTGTATGTCCTAACATTAACAGAAATTTGATTTTTGTATCTTATTTGCTGGAACAATGTTACTTTATACCTTTCCCTGCTGTTGCAATTCTGAAGTGGTTAAAAATATGAGATAAATTAACTCTAGAATATTGTGCAAGTATACAGAATCTAGCAGCAAGTGATAAGTATTTATCGTATCCACAGGGTCTTGAAATGCCTACCTCTATTGATTTAATTTGTCTTTTTAGTGATTTCAAAAGTTTGGTTAAATTGATTGGATTTATAAAATGCTGAAACAAAAGATATGCAAAAGCAGTAAATGATTACGACAGAGAAAACAAAATGGAAACAGACACAGGTTAAGACTTCTGTAATTGTTTATAAAGATGCTCCACCAATTCTTTTGATCCGTCAATCTCATGCAATATTATCAGCGGGATCCTCCCGAAACTCTGGATTTTTTGGAATATGTTTCAAAACCAATGAAGCTCTACCGATCAAGCACTAGGCAACTGGCTATCCCTAACTCAGTCACTGGCGTTCACCAATACACAATGATCTAGCGTGAATTATTGTCACACAACTCCTAAGTCATCCCTGAAAATAGGAGAAGCTATACATACCGGCTAGCTAGGAGGGCACATAATGAAATCAAAGATCAACAATAATTCAAGATGATCATGATCAAATAGAATTTCCAGATTTATAAATATAACAATCACATAATTCTTAACCTATGCCTACAAAGCAATTAGTTCATGATTGAAAACATAAAATACGTTACATTCTCGATAAGCACATCCATATTACGAAATACACAAGAAATACTAATCCTTTTCAGCAAATGGGGATGAAACGGTTGCTCCAAACCACCAAGAACATGGAAGAACTTCGTCTCCTTGAGTAGAATCGCAAATGGTCTTCGTCAATTCGGCCTCCGGCCGATTGATTCGGTCTCCAAATCGTGAATGAATTTATCTTTGACGGCTCCTCCTTTTATAAGATGAGAATTAGGTTAAATTGGACACATGACAGGCTCTCCTCGCTCCTTTATCTCGAAAATAACTCAACATAAGTCGGTTTGTCAACTTGGCTAACGAGCTGTGACGTGGCAGTTTTTGCTCCCAGCTTTGCTGCAGCACAGATTTTGCTCCCTCACGTCGCTCAGCAGTATTTTCTGCACAAAATAACTTTCCAAGCCTCCATTCTTCCAAATGGGTTAGAACATATAATATTCATCTAAAAGAAACTCTATTAAGCACAAAAGACACATAAATCCCTATAGAATTAAGGCCTAAATAACTACCTTTCGGACAGTTATCACCTGCTAACATAGTTCATTTCAAGAAAGGGAGTTAACTTTTGTTCGACTGAACTGAAAAGAACATAAATGTTTTAAGACTAATCAAGAGTAAAATAGTCATGAACATTGAGTTGTTTGAGGCTGCTACTACTCAAAGAAATGTGAGGCAAAGGTTTTCTCCTAAAGGAAAATACCTTTCTTTGGCGCTTAAGGTTAGACCATATTTACCTTAATATGATTGGGAGCTTGGTCAAAAGTAGACTTCTAAGCAAGTTAGAAGATGACTCTCTACTACCTTGTAGATCATGTCTTAAGGGCAATATGACTAATAGGTTCTTTTGCTTGAAAAGAACTATAGAGCCAAAGAGCCCTTAGAGCTTGTACATTTGGATCCTTGTGGTCAAATATGTTATAGCAGTGGGAGGGCATGATTAATCCATCTATATTATAGATAATTATTCAAGGTATGGGTATCTCAACCTAATGCAACTTAAGTCTAAAGCTCTTGAGAAATTCAAAGGGGCTTGGGACTAAAGTTGGAAACTTGTTAGGTGAGATGATAAAAAGAAACTTTGATCTGATCGAGGTGTAGAGTATGTGAGACTTGAGATTCCAAGACTATTTAATAGAACATGAAATTACATCCCAACTCTCAACCCCTGGTACACCTAAAAAGAATTGTGTATTAGATAGGAGAAATAGAACCCTATTGGATATGGTTCGATTCATTATGAGCTATGCTCATTTGCCTGACTCGTTTTGGGGTCATGCAGTGTTGACTGCAGTGTGTATTTTGAACAACATTCCATAAAAAAATGTTTCTGAAACATTTTTTGATTTGTGGATAAGGCGTAAAAGTGGTTTACGTTATTTTTGGGGCATTGTTCAAAAGTATATCTATTCGTAGGCTGCCCCATGGAAACGAGAGATGTGGATACTTCTTCAATCCACAAGAGAATAAAGAATTTGTACCGAAAAATGTTACATTCTCAGAAGAAGACCACATGAGAAATAATAAGCCACAAAGTAAGTTCGTTTTCAGTAAACTAGTTTTTCTATACGTGCGTTGCACGTGATTTTCATGTTTTCATAGCGATTTAAATATGTAATTTGAATACATAATGGAGAAAAAAACATGATGAATGTTATTTGGTTCCAACCTATAACTATCCAAATGTAATAATAAAATAAGCAAATAAAAATATACATAATTAAAAGCTTGGTCCAAAAGATCAAAAGTTTGAGTAATATTATATAGTGAGTTTGTGGATTTTAATAGGGATATGTTAGTGAGCGTGAGTTATTTTCATTTATTATTATTATTTTTTTGGAGTTCAACAACATTTGGGAATGGAGGAAATTTGAACCTATGACCTTTTGTCGTTTGGTCTCAAATGTGTTTGAAGAGAAATGAGGATATTTTCTCAACTTCTCGAAGTTACCATCTTTCCACGTGTTGTATAACTTTGTTGGAAAAAACTTTACCTCTCACCATCTCGGAAATTCTTAAACAATACTACTTGAAGAATTGAAATAGCTAATGGTCTACTACACCAAAAAAGAATTAACATAAAAAAATGAAAGAAAAAATATAGAGAAAGAAAAATATAAAAAAGAATAAGAAGAATCTCAAATTGTTGATGAAAACGAGTAGGGGAGAACCATTTTTATAGTTGTAGGAAATGAAAAGGTTACAAAACTTTTGAGATTCTAAAACCTTTTTATATCCGATAATTAAACGATAATTACTTTTCATGTATTTATTTTATGTGAGTGGGGAAGTTTTTAAATTTAAAGATCCTATTGAGACGTGTGAGAATGTGAAATGGATTAATTACATGAAAAAGAAAAAAAAAAATGTGACTTTTATTTGTATTTGGGTGGATGGTTTTTTTTAATTATTATTTTAAAACCTATTTATGACATTTATATATGTTGGATGGGAGAGGGGAGACTGTAAAATGGAGGAAAAGAGAGATGTAAAGTTAAGAGAGACAGGTGAGTGGGAGAGAGGAAGGTGGAGTTAAAAATATATAAATGATTAAATAAAATTTAGTGAAGGATAATTTAGTGGTTAATATTTTCACTATTTGCCACTTATCAACCACACCCTCCTATGCAACCTATTGATTTTAAAAAAAATCAACACTCACTCAAATGCACCTGTATTAAGAAGCCAAAATTCTTAAACACACTTTACATTATAAAATCTATTGAAATCAAATATAATGACAATAGCCACAGAAGCAAAACTATACATGGATTAGAAATTAAGAAGTATAATTGGAAACGGGATACAATTCTTCTAATCTCCTTCCTACAATTCTTAAAAACCTAAGACCAACCAATTCAAAATTAAACACTTTGAAATAAAACAATTCTTAATTAATCAAATACACAAAAGTCAATTTGACACAAATGCAATAACATTGCAGCAAATGATATTGTGGAGGTGAGGAAATATTATTAATGTATACCTGAAAGAGCCTTCATTCGACTGCCAATGATGTTGTTTGAGACTTCTCATAGCTCTATAAATTTGTTGGAAAAACAAGGTGTCCTTCCTCTACTGCAAATTCTTACACATCACTTACCTCTATTATATTGTCATTTCAATTTTGAAGGTCGAGAGAGAGAACAATTGTGAGTGTTAATGGAGAATTCACAAGGACAAAGAGAAAATGATGGAGGGACAAATGAGGATGGGAAGGAAGACGAGAGATTTATGCCTTCAAAATTGGAAATGAATCGTGTACAGTTTTTTGTGAATTTAATTTTGTGTGGAGAAATTTAGCCCCTGTTTGAAAACTCCAGATTTGAAAAGATTTCAAATCAAAATGGAATTGAAATCATTTCCGTTGTTTGGTATGAATTAAAAAAAATAGAATTTGAAATCCAAAATGATTTGAAATCTTGTTTTGATCCAAAAATTTTTCATCCCAAATAGGTCGGATTTCACGTGATTTCAAACTAAAATTGGTCTAATTCCATAATTACCCTATTCAGATATTGATTGAATCCAAGAAATAAAAAGAAAAAAAATATCATCGAAGGGTTGTAGTGTGAGGTGACGATTTGATTCTAGTCTGCAACGTTTTTTAAGACCATGGAATCTTTGAAGCTTCCTCCATAATTATAAGAGTTCTAATGATAAAATAATTATATTCTTTTCATTTTAATTAATGAGAGAATCGGGTAGGGATTCATTGTTGGATGAAGTTTCAAATTTTTGTGATAAGCATGATATTCTAATTCTTAAGATGGATGATGTGTTTTCAATTTGAGGAAGACAAATACGAAGATCTCAAGAAATCACAAATATGCACTATTACCGTGTTGAGGTTTTTTATACAGTTATTGATATGAAACTTCAATAGTTGAATAATCATTTTATTAAAAAAAAGTAATGAACTGCTTCTGTGTGTGGCATGCCTCAATCCAAGCAATTCATTTGCTACTTTTGACAGACAAAAGTTTATCCATCTGAAACTTCCCAGGCAACCCCACACACCCCTGCTGAATGTCAGGGAGTGGGTGGTTAATTTAATTTAAATTAAGGAAAAAATACACTTTTAGTCCCTGAGGTTTGCGTAAAGTTTCATTTTGGTCCCTACGTTTTCAAACTCGACAATTTAGCCCATGAGGTTTGGATTTCGTTTCATTTTAGTCCCTCCATCTATTTTTCATTTAAATCCTAACGGTTAGTTGACATGACACTTTTTTTTAATTTAAAAAAAATTATTTTTTAATTTTTAAAATAAAAAATATTATTAAACTAATAAAAAAAATTATTTTTCCGTCTCTCTTTCTTCTTCTTTTTCTTCTTTTTCAGCCACTTCTTTAGCCACCACCTGTCGATGACCGCCTCCCACTGGGCACTACTGCCACCGCCGTCGTCTCCAAAGAATTTTTTTTCTTCTTCATTTCTTCTTCTTTTCTTTTTTTTTTCTCAGTTTCCTTCTTTTCTTTCACGTTAAAAAAATGAAGGGGGTTCGGGACTAGGACGAAGGGGGTTTTCTCCTTCGTTCTAGGTCTGGAACGCCAGAGACAAGTTCCAGATATGGAACGCGGGAGATGTGGAACGATCCATTCCAGATTTGGAAGTTCTAGTCCCAAATTGAAGGGGATTTTCCCCTTTCATTTTTTTTTAGACGTGAAAGAAACATGGGATGGAAGAGGTCCTTGCCAGAGACGGAGAGAGAGACATGGTTGATCTAGTAGCAGCAAAGACGGAAAGACAGAAAGATGCGGCTCCGTTCCAGATTTGGTATTCAGACGAAAAGACACTACCAACAGCGACCGCATGGCTCGACTGCGGCTGGCTACTTGAGTTCGGGGTGCAGCAGGCATGTGTGCAATGGATCTAAGAGAGAGAAATCGCCAAGAGAGGGGTGACACTTGTAGTTGGCGATTTGTGATAGCGACAACCGTAAGCGCACGGGTCGCAAGTAATATAAGACGACAAGTAAAACCAAATATCGTATTCCACAGGGAGTAGCAAGATTTAGACAAGGAAAGATTCTAACCACTAATATTGTCAAGAATGTACATTATCTAGGTAATCCAGCCCAAAGAGAAGACAGATCAAAACAAACGAAATATTAAAGCAATAAGTGATCAAACCGATATGAAACACACTGAGGAAACACAGATAGAATGAAAGTTCGGGTCTTGAAATCCATTATATAATCTACTAGATATTTAACTACTTATTATTATGCTCACTAATTATAGATCTAGAATCTACTTATTAACATAGGTTCTCCTGTCGGTTTCCCCTAATTATCATTAACTCAGATTAATAACCTAAGTGTCCTTAGCGCTATTAATTGGGTTAAGTCTTAAGTCCTGATTCATTTTAGATCTCTAGGCGTAACCAACTACTCTCGCTGTCACTATGAGCAGTTAAGTCTAGTAAATTGAGCTATGTCCTAACTTAGTTTCTCTCCGTCAAGTTTCCACTAAGTAACAGATCAAAATAAATTTGGTCGGAATTTATAAAGCATTACGACCACTCAATCAAATAATCAGTAATTGGACACAACAATAGTAGTCAAAATATCCTTCAATTATATATTCTCATTCAAGACCCAAATGTTGGGATATTAGCTATACATCGTCATATGAACAATCAAAACTTCCACCTATACATGTGTAAACAGTAATATGAACAAGATAAAAGGTATAGAACTTATCCCGACTTCAAACCCTTTCTTACGCCTTGATCCGTTGTAGGAAAGCCTCGATTGGAGCCCCGTCACAAGCTCGAATCAACCCAAAATTGCTCACAAAACTCTCTAGAACATTTCTCTCAATCCCTCCCTCTAAGAGGCTCTAGGATCCTTTGGAAAATGCTCCAAATGATTGCTTGATGTATGAAAATCGAGGCCATGGGTCCTATTTATAGTGCTCCAGCCGGCCTAGCGTCGAGACGCTGACGTCACAATGTCTCGACGCCATGACATCACTGTCTTATTCTCCAAGTCGTCTTAGCGTCTCGACGCCACCCTTAGGTTTGGACTTCCTCATCTCGGTTTTTGGGTTGGTCTTGGGCCTTTCTCACCAGATTTTTGGTCTTTGGTCTTCACTTTAAAGTCCTTGAATTCTTCTTCCCCACATGTTATTGTTGATAGAGAAATTTTGGCCAATCACGAATTGCCACGTCATTACATAAAATTAATGACGAAATTAAAGTTAATTAAATTTGGGACCAATTATAAATTGACATGTGTCCCAAATTTAATTTGAAAACAAAGTTGGCCAATTATAAATTTATAGAGCCAAATTTCTATTTGATCAATTAATTAAAATTAAAATTATTTCAATCAAATTAATTAATTTGCCCAATTAATTAAAAATAATAATTATTTGGATCAAATTTGGATCTTTTAAATGTCTGGGTCATATGGTTTTGGGTCAAATATAAACCAAACCCAAGACTAAATGGTTCAGCCCAAAACCAATAAAACCCAAGCCCAAGTTGTTAGGCCCAAAAGTTACCAGGGCCCATCCTGCGAGAACTCTATAAATAGGGGGATTCAGATTTGGAGACAGAGTCAGAGAACTCAGAGTCCAGAGCATTCTGCCAAGAGTCCAGAGTCGGCAGGCCGATCATCCAAGAGGATCAACAAGCTAACAAGCCGATCCAACAGATCATCAAGCCAACAGGCCGATCCAAGAGATCAACAAGCCAACCGACCGATCAAGAAGATCAACAAGTCAGCAGGCCGATCATCCAAGAGGATCAACAAGCTAACAAGCCGATCCAATAGATCATCAAGCCAACAGGCTGATCCAAGAGATCAACAAGCCAACCGACCGATCAAGAAGATCAACAAGTCAGCAGGCCGATCATCCAGGAAGATCAACAAGCTAACAAGCCGATCCAATAGATCATCAAGCCAACAGGCTGATCCAAGAGATCAACAAGCCAACCGGCCGATCAAGAAGATCAACAAGTCAGCAGGCCGATCATCCAAGAGATCAACAAGCCAACCGACCGATCAAGAAGATCAACAAGTCAGCAGGCCGATCATCCAGGAAGATCAACAAGCCAACAAGCCGATCCAAGAGATCATCACGCCAACAGGCCGATCATCCAAGAAGATCAACAATCCCAATAGGTCGATCCAGGAAATCATCAACCTAACAGGCCGATCATCTAAGAAGATCAACAAGTCCAATAGGTCGATCCAGGAGATCATCAACCTAACAGACCGATCATCCAAGAAGATCAACAAGCCAATAAGCTGATCCAAGAGATCATCAAGCCAACAGGCCGATCCAAGAGATCATCAACCTAGCAAGCTGATCATCTAAGAAGCCCAACAAACCGGCCCAAGAAGAGCAACAAGCTAGAGGCCAAAGTTTATATATTTAAGAGAGAGAATCAGAGGATTAAAGTTAGAGATTGTACACCCACACGCATACAACATTAATACAATATATTATTTATTCCACGTGTCTCCATCCCCGAAGTTACGTGTGAACAAATTGGCACGCCCAGTGGGACCATCTCTACCTCTCATCTCTCTCTCTTATCTCAAAACACAAGTATAAACATGTCGTTCAAAACTTCTTCAATGGTCGCTGTCATGAACAAGTCTTACATGGGTTCTACTGCCCATCGTTGCTTCAACGGACTGACGTTGCAAGAAGATAAAGCTTCTGTCGTTGCAGGCCAAGAAACAACCTTGCAGGGGCATATACCAATGACAAGTTTCTTGTTAAGTATAACCCTCTGTTTGAACCTGATTCTGACGTAGTGACTGTCATGATGACTGAGACAAGAACTACGGAAGAAAGAATGACTGAGATGCAAGAACACATCAACAATTTGATGAAGGCGATTGAAGAAAAAGATTCTCAAATCGAGCAACTAAAGAGCCAAATTGAGAACCAACATATCGCCGAATCAAGTCAAACCCAAGTCGTAAAAAATCACGACAAAGGAAAGACTATAGTGCAAGATGATCAACCACAGTGTTCTGCTTCGATCGCTTCACTATCCATCCAACAGCTCCAAGATATGATCACAAACTGTATCAGAGCTCAGTACGGTGGACCTACTCAAGAATCCCTCTTGTATTCCAAACCTTATACTAAGAGGATTGATAACTTGAGAACGCCAATCGGGTATCAGCCACCAAAATTTCAACAGTTTGATGGAAAGGGCAATCCTAAACAACATATTGCCCACTTCGTTGAGACATGTGAGAACGCTGGTACTCGAGGGGACCTACTAGTCAAACAGTTCGTTCGAACACTTAAAGGAAATGCGTTTGACTGGTACACTGATCTAGAACCTGAGTCAATAGACAGTTGGGAGGAACTCGAAAGAGAGTTTTTGAATCGCTTCTACAGCACTAGACGAACCGTTAGCATGTTCGAGCTCACCAACACTAAACAACGAAAAGGTGAACTCGTTGTTAACTATATAAATCGCTGGAGAGCCATGAGCCTAGATTGCAAAGATCGTCTCACTGAACTCTCTTCCGTCGAGATGTGCATTCAAGGCATGCACTGGGAACTCCTCTACATCCTTAAAGGTATAAAGCCTCGCACCTTTGAAGAACTAGCAACTCGCGCCCACGATATGGAGCTAAGTATTGCTAGTCAAGAAAACCAAGACCTTCTCCTCCCTAACATGAGAAAAGAAGGAAGGAACGATGAAGAGACTATAGAAGAATCCATGGTTGTAAACACAACCCTTCCCAAGTCGTCTTCGAAAGAAAAGCGACAAACTAATGGAGCGCATCACTTAACTTTAAAGGAAAGACAGAAGAAAATCTATCCTTTCCCTGATGCCGACATCCCTGATATGTTGGAACAACTATTGGAAGCGCAACTGATAGAGCTTCCTAAGTGTAAACGACCAGAAGAGATGGAGAAAGTCGATGATCCCAAGTATTGCAAGTATCATCAAGTTATTGGTCATCCAGTGGAAAGATGTTTCGTCCTAAAGGACTTAATTTTAAAGCTGGCTAAGGAAGGCAAAATTGAGCTCGACCTTGATGAAGTAGCCAATTCAAATCTTGCTACAATCAAAGGAAAGAGCAAGCATCAAATAAAGAAGAATCCTAAGAAACTTCAACCCAAGAGGAAGAGAAGTAAAAAGTTTTCTCAACCTCAACAACTGGTGATGTTGAATAAATCATTCTCCAAAGCTTTCCACAAAAAGACAAAAGAGAACCTTGCGACTTCCTACTGCATCAACGTAGAAGAAGTTGACAATTCTAAGAAGAGTGAACAAAGGACTTCCGTCTTTGATCGCATCAAGCCTCCAACTACTCGTCCTTCGGTATTCCATAGAATGAGTATGGCCGCGACAGAGGAAGAAAATCAATGTTCGATGTCCACCTCCACTCAACCTTCAGCTTTCCAAAGGCTAAGTGTCTCCACATCGAAGAAAAATCGATCTTCAACATCTGTCTTTGATCGCCTCAAAGTAACAAACGATCAACCTAAAATAAAGATGAACAACTTGGAGTTGAAACTTTTCGATGAAGTAAACAGTGACAAGAAGCTTCATAGTAGAATCCCGTCACGTATGAAGAGGAAGTTTTCTGTTCTCATAAATACGGAAGGTTCCTTGAAGGTGAAGCCAAATCTCATTATCTTGACCAATCCTGCAAATGAAGGATCTGATCAAGACCATGACAAAGATAAGAGCTTTTAAATGTAAAAGCTCCTTATCGCAAGAGCCTAAACTGCATGATGCTCCTAGCCCACACGAGCTTAAAAGGTGAGTGCAAAAAAAAATCTTGAACTACGTTATGACTTGATCCCTATTCCATAAGGGTACGTAGGCAGCTTAAAGAAAACTTTAAGTTCAGTCTCTATAAACAAAAAAAAAAGGTTCTTCGCTGCAGTTCCTTCTCTCCAAGTTCGAGGGTCCTTACACTGTACGCTATTGCGTTGTTCCTTCTCCAAGTTCGAAGGTTCTTCGTTGTATCCTGCTGCGTTGTTCCTTCTCCAAGTTCGAGGATTCTCAGTTGTACGACTGCTACGTTGTTCCTCCTCCAAGTGTGAAGGATCTTATGTGGTGCGTTGTTGCATTGTTCCCTCTTCTCTCAAGTTCGATGGTTCTCACGCAGCTTTGCTGGAGTTTCTTCTCCCCAAGTTCGAAGGTTCTCACGCGCTCCGTTGCAGTTCCTTCTTTTCAAGGTCGAAGGTTCTCACTCGTTGCGTTGCAGTTCTTTCTCCCCAAGTTCGAAGGTTCACGCACTTCGCTGCAGTTCCTTCTCTCAAATTCGAAGGTTCTCACGCGCTTCGCTCTGCAATTCCTTCCCCCAAGTTCGAAGGTTCTCACGCGCTTCGCTGTAGTTCCTTCCCCCCAAGTTCGATGGTTCTCACGCAGCTTTGCTGGAGTTTCTTCTACCCAAGTTCGAAGGTTCTCACGCGCTCCGTTGCAGTTCCTTCTTTTCAAGGTCGAAGGTTCTCACTCGCTGCGTTGCAGTTCTTTCTCCCCAAGTTCGAAGGTTCACGCACTTCGCTGTAGTTCTTTCTCCCAAATTCGAAGGTTCTCACGAGCTTCGCTGCAGTTCCTTCCTCAAAGTTCGAAGGTTCTCACGCCGCTTCGCTGCAGTTCCTTCCTCCAAATTCGAAGGTTATCACGCCGCTTCGCTGCAGTTCCTTCCTCCAAATTCGAAGGTTCTCACGTCGCTTCGCTACAGTTCCTTCCTCCAAGTTCGAAGGTTCTCATGTGCTTCGCTGCAGTTCCTTCTCTCCAAGTTCGAAGGTTCTCACGCGCTTCGTGCAGTTCCTTCCTCCAATTCGAAGGTTCTCACGCGCTTCGGTGAAGTTCCTTCCTCCAAGTCTGAAGGTTCTCACGCACTTCGCTGTAGTTCCTTCCCCCCAAGTTCGAAGGTTCTCACGCGCTTCGCTGCAGTTCCTTCCTCACAGTTCGAAGGTTCTCACGCGCTTCGCTGCAGTTCCTTCCCCCCAAGTTCGAAGGTTCTCACGTCGCTTTGCTGTAGTTCCTTCCTCCAAGCTCGAAGGTTCTCTCACGCGCTGCTGCAGTTCCTTCCTCCAAGTTCGAAGGTTCCCTCACCCGCTTCGCTCGCTCCTTCTCCAAGTTCGAAGGCGCTTCTCTCCGTTGCTACCTTCCTCCAAATTCGAAGGTTTTCATGCGCTTCGTTGCTACCTTCCTCCAAGTTCGAAGGTTCTCTCACGCGCTGCTGCAGCTCCTTCCTCCAAGTTCGAAGGTTCCCTCACCCGCTTCGCTCGCTCCTTCTCCAAGTTCGAAGGCGCTTCTCTCCGTTGCTACCTTCCTCCAAATTCAAAGGTTTTCTCACTCGCTTCGCTACAGTTCCTTCCTCCAAATTCGAAGGTTTCGAAGGTTCTCACGCGCTGTGATTCGTTGCAGTTCCTTCCTCCAAGTCGAAGGTTCTCATGCGCTTCGCTGCACAGTTCCTTCCTCCAAGTTCGAAGGTTCTCATGCGCTTCGTTGCTACCTTCCTCCAAGTTCGAAGGTTCTCTCACGCGCTGCTGCAGCTCCTTCCTCCAAGTTCGAAGGCGCTTCTCTCCACTGCTCATTCTCCAAGTTCGAAGGCGCTTCTCTCCGTTGCTACCTTCCTCCAATTTCGAAGGTTCTCTCACGCGCTGCTGCAGTTCCTTCCTCCAAGTTCGAAGGTTCCCTCACGCGCTTCGCTCGCTCCTTCTCCAAGTTCGAAGGCACTTCTCTCCACTGCTCCTTCTCCAAGTTCGAAGGCGCTTCTCTCCGCTGCTCCTTCTCCAAGTTCGAAGGTGCTTCTCTCCACCCCTCTTTTGAAGGTTCGCCACTGAGGTTCTCCTTCTCCAAGTTCGAAGGTTCACCGTTGCTCCTTTTCAAATGTTTGGCGGAGGTTGACGTCCTCGTTCCGCTTCATCTTCAAATGTTGGTAGTTGACGGCGTCTGCTGCACTTCATCTTCAAATGTTGGCAGTTAACAGCGTCCGCTTCGCTTCATCTTCAAAAATTGACTGTTGATAACTTCACTTCATATTCAAAAGTTGACGGTTGAAGTCTTCGCTACATCTGCAAAGATGAACAACTTTAGTGTTGCCTTTATCTTGAAAGTGTCCAGACTGGAAGATGCATCTTAGCTGATGTAGCGAAGACTGTTATATATCTTGGACCCCTCTCAGGATTGTTAATGCTTGTGTCATCTCTCTTATTTGATCAATTTATTTCTCTTATTGTCTTTCTTTTTTTTTTTTTGTGGTTTGATATCAAGCATTTTTTTAACTTGCAGCTAAGATGCATCTTCCAGTCTGGACACTTTCAAGATAAAGGCAACACTAAAGTTGTTCATCTTTGCAGATGTAGCGAAGACTTCAACCGTCAACTTTTGAATATGAAGTGAAGTTATCAACAATCAATTTTTGAAGATGAAGCGAAGCGGACGCCGTCAACTGCCAACATTTGAAGATGAAGCGCAACAGACGCCGTCAACTACCAACATTTGAAGATGCAGCGGAACGAGGACGTCAACCGCCGCCAAACATTTGAAAAGGAGCAACGGTGAACCTTCGAACTTGGAGAAGGAGAACCTCAGTGGCGAACCTTCAAAAGAGGGGTGGAGAGAAGCACCTTCGAACTTGGAGAAGGAGCAGTAGAGAGAAGCGCCTTCGAACTTGGAGAAGGAGCAGTGGAGAGAAGCGCCTTCGAACTTGGAGAAGGAGCAGCGGAGAGAAGCGCCTTCGAACTTGGAGAAGGAGTAGTGGAGAGAAGCGCCTTCGAACTTGGAGAAGGAGCAGTGGAGAGAAGCGCCTTCGAACTTGGAGAAGTAGCAACGGAGAGAAGCGCCTTCGAACTTCGGGAGGAAGGAACTGCATCGAAGCGCGTGAGAACCTTCAAATTTGGAGGAAGGAACTGCAGCGAAGCGACGTGAGAACCTTCGAACTTGGGGGGAAGGAACTGCAGAGCGAAGCGCGTGAGAACCTTCGAACTTGGAGTAAGGAACGCAGCGAAGCGCGTGACCGAAGCGAAGCGATGTGAGAACCTTTAAACTTGGAGGAAGGAACTATAGCGAAGCGACGTGAGAACCTTCGAACTTAGGGGGAAGGAACTGCAGCGAAGCGCGTGAGAACCTTCGAACTGTGAGGAAGGAACTGCAGTGAAACGCGTGAGAACCTTCGAACTTGGAGGAAGGAACTGCAGCGAAGCGACGTGAGAACCTTCGAACTTGGGGGGAAGGAACTGCAGCGAAGCGCGTGAGAACCTTCGAACTGTGAGGAAGGAACTGCAGCGAAGCGCGTGAGAACCTTCGAATTTGGGGGGAAGGAACTGCAGCGAAGCGCGTGGGAACCTTCGAACTTGGAGGAAGCACCTTCCATTCGCTGTGTTGCCCCCACTAGTGATGAATTTCCTCAATTTATATCGTCGTGCTTCAATATTTGTTGCACTTTCTTTTTTTTTTTTTGTTTGCAGAGACTGAACTTAAAGTTTTCTTTAAGCTGCCTACGTACCCTTTGAAGAAAAAGGATCAAGTCATAACGTAGTTCAAAATTTTTTTTGCACTCACCTTTTAAGCTCGTGTGGGCTAGGAGCATCATGCAGTTTAGGCTCTTGCGATAAGGAGCTTTTACATTTAAAAGCTCTCATTTTTGTCATGGTCTTGATCAGATCCTTCATTTGCAGGATTGGTCAAGATAATGAGATTTGGCTTCACCTTCAAGGAACCTTCCGTATTTATGAGAACAGAAAACTTCCTCTTCATACGTGACGGGATGCTACTATGAAGCTTCTTGTCACTGTTTACTTCATCGAAAAGTTTCAACTCCAAGTTGTTCATCTTTCTTTTAGGTTGATCGTTTGTTACTTTGAGGCGATCAAAGACGGATGTTGAAGATCGACTTTTCTTTGATGTGGAGACACTTAGCCTTTGGAATGCTGTAGGTCGAGTGGAGGTGGACATCGAACATTGATTTTCTTCTTTTGTCACGGCCATACTCATTCTTTGGAATACTGAAGGACGAGTAGTTGGAGGCTTGATGCGATCGAAGACGGAGGTCCTTTGTTCACCCCTCTCAGGATTGTCAACTTCTTCTACGTCGATGCAGTAGGAAGTCACAAAGTTCTCTTTTTTCTTTTTGTGGAAAGTTTTGGAGAAGATCTCCTTCACAGTCACCGGTTTTCGAGGTTGAGAAAACTTTTTACTTCTCTTCCTCTTGGTTTGAAGTTTCTTAGGATCCTTCTTTCTTTGATGCTTGCTCTTTCCTTTGATTGTAGCAAGATTTGATTGAGCTACTTCATCAAGGTCAAGCTCAATTTTGCCTTCCTTAGCCAGCTTTAAAATTAAGTCCTTTAGGACGAAACATCTTTCCACTGGATGACCAATAACTCGATGATACTTGCAATACTTGGGATCATCGACTTTCTCCATCTCTTCTGGCCGTTTACACTTAGGAAGCTCTATCAGTTGTGCTTCCAATAGTTGTTCCAACATATCAGGGATGTCGGCATCAGGGAAAGGATATATTTTCTTCTGTCTTTCCTTTAAAGTTAAGTGATGCGCTCCATTTGTTTGTCGCTTTTCTTTTGAAGACAACTTGGGAAGGGTTATGTTGACGACCATAGATTCTTCTATAGTCGCTTCGTCGTTTCTTCCTTCTTTTCTCATGTTCGGGAGGAGAATGTCTTGGTTTTCTCGACTAGCAATACTTAGCTCCATATCGTGGGCGGGAGTTGCTAGTTCCTCAAAGGTGCGAGGCTTTATACCTTTAAGGATGTAGAGGAGTTCCCAGTGCATGCCTTGAATGCACATCTCAACAGAAGAGAGTTCAGTGAGACGATCTTTGCAATCTAGACTCATGGCTCTCCAACGATTTATATAGTTAACAACGAGTTCACCTTTTCGTTGTTTAGTGTTGGTGAGCTCGAACATGCTAACGGTTCTTCTAGTGCTGTAGAAGCGATTCAAAAACTCTCTTTCGAGTTCCTCCCAACTGTCTACTGACTCAGGTTCTAGATCAGTGTACCAGTCAAAAGCATTTCCTTTAAGTGTTCGAACGAACTGCTTGACTAGTAGGTCCCCTCGAGTACCAGCGTTCTCGCATGTCTCAACGAAGTGGGCAATATGTTGTTTAGGATTGCCCTTTCCATCAAACTGCTGAAATTTTGGTGGTTGATACCCGATTGGCGTTCTCAAGTTATCAATCCTCTTAGTATAAGGTTTGGAATACAAGAGGGAATCTTGAGTAGGTCCACCGTACTGAGCTCTGATACAGTTTGTGATCATATCTTGGAGCTGTTGGATGGATAGTGAAGCAACCGAAGCAGAACACTGTGGCTGATCATCTTGCACTATAGTCTTTCCTTTGTCATGATTTTTTATGACTTGTGTTTGACTTGATTCGGCGATATGTTGGTTCTCAATTTGGCACTTTAGTTGCGCGATTTGAGAATCTTTTTCTTCAATCGCCTTCATCAAGTTGTTGATGTGCTCTTGCATCTCAGCCATTCTTTCATCCATAGTTCTTGTCTCAGTCATCATGACAGTCACTACGTCAGAATCAGGTTCAAACAGAGGGTTATACTTAACAAGAAATTTGTCATTGGTATATGCCCCCTGCAAGGTTGTTTCTTCGCTTGCAATGATAGAAGCTTTATCTTCTTGCAACCTCAGTTTATTGAAGCAACAATGGGCAGTTGAACCCATGTAAGACTTGATCTCGACAGCGGCCATCGAAGAAGTCTTGAATGACATATTTACTTTTATGTTTTGAGATAAGAGAGAGAGATGAGAGGTAGAGATGGTCCCACTGGGCGTGCCAATTTGTTCACACGTAACTTCGGGGATGGAGACACGTGGAATAAATAATATATTGTATTAATGTTGTATGCGTGTGGGTGTACAATCTCTAACTTTAATCCTCTGATTCTCTCTCTTAAATATATAAACTTTGGCCTCTAGCTTGTTGCTCTTCTTGGGCCGGTTTGTTGGGCTTCTTAGATGATCAGCTTGCTAGGTTGATGATCTCTTGGATCGGCCTGTTGGCTTGATGATCTCTTGGATCAGCTTATTGGCTTGTTGATCTTCTTGGATGATCGGTCTGTTAGGTTGATGATCTCCTGGATCGACCTATTGGACTTGTTGATCTTCTTAGATGATCGGCCTGTTAGGTTGATGATTTCCTGGATCGACCTATTGGGATTGTTGATCTTCTTGGATGATCGGCCTGTTGGCGTGATGATCTCTTGGATCGGCTTGTTGGCTTGTTGATCTTCCTGCTGACTTGTTGATCTTCTTGATCGGTCGGTTGGCTTGTTGATCTCTTGGATGATCGGCCTGCTGACTTGTTGATCTTCTTGATCGGCCGGTTGGCTTGTTGATCTCTTGGATCAGCCTGTTGGCTTGATGATCTATTGGATCGGCTTGTTAGCTTGTTGATCTTCCTGGATGATCGGCCTGCTGACTTGTTGATCTTCTTGATCGGTCGGTTGGCTTGTTGATCTCTTGGATCAGCCTGTTGGCTTGATGATCTATTGGATCGGCTTGTTAGCTTGTTGATCCTCTTGGATGATCGGCCTGCTGACTTGTTGATCTTCTTGATCGGTCGGTTGGCTTGTTGATCTCTTGGATCGGCCTGTTGGCTTGATGATCTGTTGGATCGGCTTGTTAGCTTGTTGATCCTCTTGGATGATCGGCCTGCCGACTCTGGACTCTTGGCAGAATGCTCTGGACTCTGAGTTCTCTGACTCTGTCTCCAAATCTGAATCCCCACTGTCCATTGTATCAGGCTCCAGGTCAGTGTACCAATCGAACGCGTTTCCTTTCAGTGTTCGGACAAATTGCTTAACCAACAAATCTCCCCGAGTACCAGCGTTCTCACAGGTTTCAACAAAGTGAGCGATGTGCTGCTTTGGGTTGCCTTTTCCATCAAACTGTTGGAACTTGGGAGGCTGATACCCAGTGGGTAGTCTGAGATTGTCAATCCTCTTTGTATAAGGTTTAGAAGACAAGAGGGAACTTTGAGTGGGTCCACCATACTGAGCCCTGATGGAATTCATGATCATGTCTTGCAGTTGTTGGACAGACAAAGAGGCAACTGACTCGGAGTGTTGCGGTTGGTCCTCCTGCACGACAGCCTTCCCTTTATCATTCTTTCCTGCAGCAGGGGTCTGGCTAGACTCAGCCACTTCTCGGTTCTGCAGTTGGTTCTTCAAATAGGCAATCTCAAGATCTCTCTCATCAACTGCCTTCATTAAGAGATTGAGCTTCCTTTCCATCTCTGCCATTCTTTCATCCTGGTCTACATCAGCCATCATGACGGACATCACATCAGGATTTAGTGTATCCTTTGGCTGCTTAGATGTTGGAACGACATATTCGAACAGTGGGTTGTCTTTGAGTGCAACCCTATCCTTAGAGGATTCTTCAATCAACTTTGAGATCCTGCTTGCAACGGCAAGAGGAGTATGATCCTCCTTGATCTCGATTCCTTGGGAGCGACTACGAGTGACAGGACCAGTGTAAGAGTCGCTTGATGTGGTAACCTTCGCGAGAGCTTTCTTTGGTGCCATCACGTTGGTTGGATCTTTAAACAAGAGAAAGAGATGAGAGGTAGAGATGTCCCACTGGGCGTGCCAATTTGTTCACACGTAACTTCGGAGATGGAGACACGTGGAATAAACTTTGATTTGTATTTAATGTAATATGCGTGTGGGTGTACAATCTCTAACTTTAATCCTCTGATTCTCTCTCTTATGTGTGTGGGTGTGTTTCACTCGAGGGCTGGAACGCTTGATCTCGAGTCTGAAGCTTCAATGGATTCTTGGAGCTTGAAGTCTTCCAGTCTTGAAGGAGTCTTCAATCTTCAAGAAGTGTTGATGTCCTGAAGAGTCTTTGATCTTCAAGGAGTGTTGAAGTCTTGAAGGATGTTTGGTCTTCAAGGAGTGTTGAAGTCTTGAAGAGTGTTTGGTCTTCAAGAAGTGTTCAACACTTGGACTTGTGGATTGCAGAGAGTCTTCGGTCTTCAGACTTGGTGGAGTCTCTCTGAATTCTCTGGTTCTGCTTGAGAGCTTTGAAAACTCTGAACTCTTATCTTTGTGAGAGTGTAGAATTTCTGAACCGTCTAAAATTTCTGAACCCCTGAAATGGAGGAGAACCCCTCTATTTATAGAGTTCTCGCTGGATGGGCCCTGGTGACTTTTGGGCCTAACAACTTGGGCTTGAGCTTTATTGGGCTTGGGTCTGGTTTATATTTGACCCAAAACCATATGATCCAAATATTTAAAAGACCCAAATTTGATCCAATTAATTATTTTCTTTAATTAATTGGTCAAATCAATTAATCTGATCAAAATAATTTATTTTTAATTAATTGATCAAATGGACATTTGGCCCTAAAAATTTATAATTGGCCAACTTTGTCTTTAAATTAAATTTGGGACACATGTCAATTTATAATTGGTCCCAAATTTAATTAATTATAATTTTGTCATTAATTTTAAATAATGACGTGGCAATTTGTCATTGGCCAAAATTTCTCCTCCAACAAATGCCCCTTTTCGAGAGTTAGTCACAAGTTATGTGTGAGTGAATCTCGAAAAAGATATTTTGGGATCAAAATGCAAGATATTTGTTCTTGATCTTGACTCCATTTGGTGTTTCAATTTAATCAAAATATGAATTTTGGTCAAAATTTTGATTTTTTTCCATTTGGCAACAAACTTTGATTTGAAGTTTGGGCAAATTTTGGTTTATACCCAAATTTCGATTTGAGGTAAAATCCTACCCAATTTTAATTCATATTTGGAATAGAATTTGAGGTTTTGACTTTGGTTCATTTGGGATAAAATTTGGATTATGCCCAAAAATTAATTTAAGTAAATTTAAGGCTGCATCCAAAATTTGGTGGGAATTTGAAATAAAATTTTCATATGGAACTTAGAAAATTTGATTTGGGATAAGAGTTTGATTACACTCAAATTCAGTTGAATTCAATCCAAATCTATATAGGAGTTTATCAAATCAATTTGAATTTATCTCCAATTTGATTTAAATCAAATCTCATACTTTGGACTAAAATTTGAAACAAAATCTTCAAATTTTTTTATTTTTCAATTTGATTTAAATCAAATATCATATCTTTGGGTTAAAATTTGAACCAAAGACTCTCGTTGGAGATAAGATTTATATTCGAACCCATCCCAAAATTGATGAAGATTTCCGTTGGAGATAAGATTTATATTTGAACTTATCCCAAAATTGATGAAGATTGTCGTTGGAGATAAGATCTATATTTGAACTCATCCCAAAATTGATGAAGATTTCCGTTGGAGATAAGATTTATATTTGAACTTATCCCAAAATTGATGAAGATTGTCGTTGGAGATAAGATCTATATTTGAACTCATCCCAAAATTGATAAAGATTGTCGTTGGAGACAAGATTTATCTATTTGAATCCAACTTTCCATTCTATAAATAAGGTTGAACCTCAGCAGGGGAGAACACACATCAATTGAGGGGAGCATTCAAGAAAGGATTCAAGTAGGAAACTTTCTTCTCTTTTTTTTTTTTTTGAATTTTCGTTTTTTTTTTTCCTTTTTTTTTTCCCTTTTTTCGTTTTTTTTAATTTTCGATTTTTTCCTTTTTTTTGAATTTTCGTTTTTTTTTTTTTTTTTTTTTTTTTTTTTACCTTGCCTATATTTCAATTATAAGCACAGTGCCTTCATCCACAATAAAAAAGGTAAGTACGTAGGTAAGTGATTTTTTTTAGGCATACATATCCTTGTTTTCAATTTGCAGGTACAATGTCTTTCAGCATGAGTGCAAGGACGTGTTCCTTGAGTTGGGACATGTTCCTTGGACTTGTGTCGCCGCCACGCCTTTCAGCACGAGTGCAAGGACGTGTTCCTTGAGTTGGGACATGTTCCTTGGACTTGTGTCGCCGCCACGCCTTTCAGCACGAGTGCAAGGACATGTTCCTTGAGTTGGGACATGTTCCTTGGACTTGTGTCGCCGCCACGCCTTTCAGCACGAGTGCAAGGACGTGTTCCTTGAGTTGGGACATGTTCCTTGGACTTGTGTCGCTGCCACGCCTTTCAGCACAAGTACAAGGACGTGTTCCTTGAGTTGGGACATGTTCCTTGGACTTGTGCCGCCGCCATGCCTTTCAGCACGAGTGCACGGACATGTTCCTTGAGTTGGGACATGTTCCTTGGACTTGTGCCGCCGCCGCGCCTTCCAGCACGAGTGCACGGACATGTTCCTTGAGTTGGGACATGTTCCTTGGACTTGTGTCGCCGCCACGCCTTTCAGCACGAGTTGCAAGGACGTGTTCCTTGAGTTGGGACATGTTCCTTGGACTTGTGTCGCCGCCACGCCTTTCAGCACGAGTGCAAGGACGTGTTCCTTGAGTTGGGACATGTTCCTTGGACTTGTGTCGCTGCCACGCCTTTCAGCACGAGTACAAGGACGTGTTCCTTGAGTTGGGACATGTTCCTTGGACTTGTGCCGCCGCCATGCCTTTCAGCACGAGTGCACGGACATGTTCCTTGAGTTGGGACATGTTCCTTGGACTTGTGCCGCCGCCGCGCCTTCCAGCACGAGTGCACGGACATGTTCCTTGAGTTGGGACATGTTCCTTGGACTTGTGTCGCCGTCACGCCTTTCAGCACGAGTGCAAGGACGTGTTCCTTGAGTTGGGACATGTTCCTTGGACTTGTGTCGCTGCCACGCCTTTCAGCACGAGTACAAGGACGTGTTCCTTGAGTTGGGAGATGTTCCTTGGACTTGTGCCGCCGCCATGCCTTTCAGCACGAGTGCACGAACATGTTCCTTGAGTTGGGACATGTTCAATGGACTTGTGCCGCCGCCGCGCCTTCCAGCACGAGTGCACGGACATGTTCCTTGGACTTGTGTCGCCGTCACGCCTTTCAGCACGAGTGCACGGACATGTTCCTTGAGTTGGGACATGTTCCTTGGACTTGTGTCGCCGCCACGCCTTTCAGCACGAGTGCAAGGACGTGTTCCTTGAGTTGATGAAGAACAAATACCTCAATTGCCAATTTAAGGCTGCATCCAAAAGTTTCCTTAAAGAAAGAAAGGCGAATCTGGTGACTACCCCTGCAGGTTACTCAGATCACGCAATAAAATGGGGACTGGGTCTAGCAGGAGTGCATCGTTGTAGGCGAATCTGGTGACTACCCCTACAGAAACAAATTGCAATAATATATGTGCAAAGAAAAAAATGGAAGCCAAAAGCTCTATAGTACAATCAAAGCAATTCATATGAGCGAAATCCAATAAGGACATACATGGAATATATATGCAGATAAAAAAAAAAAAAAAAAAAAAAAAAAAAAAAAAAAAACGAAAATAAAAAAAAAAAACGAAAATTAAAAAAAAAACGAAAAGTAAAAAAATAAATAAATAAATAAAAACGAAAAAAAAATAAATAAAAAGAGAAGAAATTTTCCTACCTGGATCCCTTCTTGAATGCTCTCTGCAATTGATGTGTGCTCTCCCCTACTGAGGTTCAGTCTTATTTATAGGGGGAGTTTTAAGTTCAAATCAAAGGTTTAGATAAAGATTTTGATAAAGATTTGACTCAAATGAAATCCTATCTCCGGTTCAAAATTTTATGAGATAATCTTTATCTTTATCTGAACCAACTTAATTAAATTAAAATTCCTAAAAGATTATTTCAATTCAAATCAATTTGGGAATTCAAATTTTATCAAATAATTTTATTTGGGCATACTCCAAATTTTTTTTTTCTTCCAAATCAAAATTTGAGATTCAAACATCAAATTCTATGCCAAATGAAAGTTTGAATTTGGTAAAATTTTACCTCAAATAATATTTTGGGCATAATCCAAATTTTATCCCAAATGGAGTCAAAGTCAAGAACAAATACCTTGCATTTTAATTCCAAAATATATTTTTCGAGATTCACTCACACATAATTTGTGTCTAAATCTCGAAAAGGGGGCATTTGTTGATGGAGAAATTTTGACCAATCACGAATTGCCACGTCATTACATAAAATTAATGACGAAATTCAAGTTAATTAAATTTGGGACCAATTATAAATTGACATGTGTCTCAAATTTAATTTGAAAACAAAGTTGGCTAATTATAAATTTATGGAGCCAAATTTCTATTTGATCAACTAATTAAAATTAAATTATTTCAATCAAATTAATTAATTTGACCAATTAATTAAAAATAATAATTATTTGGATCAAATTTGGGTCTTTTAAATGTCTGGGTCATATGGTTTTGGGTCAAATATAAACCAAACCCAAGACTAAATGGTTCAGCCCAAAACCAATAAAACCCAAGCCCAAGTTGTTAGGCCCAAAAGTTACCAGGGCCCATCCTGCGAGAACTCTATAAATAGGGGGATTCAGCCAGAGGCAGAGAGGGCAGAGTCCAGAGCATTCTCCCAAGATCCATAGTCGTCAGAATCCAAAGAGTCCAGAGAATTCAGAGATTCGAGATTCAAAATTCAAAGGACTCAAGACTCAGAAGATTGGAAGACTAGAAGACTCTAAAAGGAGATCAACAAGCCAACCGACCGATCAAGAAGATCAACAAGTCAGCAGGCCGATCATCCAAGAGGATCAATAAGCTAACAAGCCGATCCAACAGATCATCAAGCCAACAGGCCGATCCAAGAGATCATCAAGTCAGCAGGCCGATCATCCAAGAGGATCAACAAGCTAATAAGCCGATTCGACAGATCAACAAGCTAACAAGCCGATCCAACAAATCAACAAGCCAACAGGCCGATCCAGGAGATCATCAAGTCAACAGACCGATCATCCAGGAGGATCAACAACAAGCTAACAAACCGATCCAACAAATCAACAAGCCAACAGGCCGATCCAAGAGATCATTAAGTCAACAAACCGATCATCCAAGAAGATCAACAAGCCAACAAGCCGATCCAAGAGATCATCACGCCAACAGGCCGATCATCCAAGAAGATCAACAATCCCAATAGGTCGATCCAGGAGATCATCAACCTAACAGGCCGATCATCCAAGAAGATCAACAAGTCCAATAGGTCGATCCAGGAGATCATCAACCTAACAGGCCGATCATCCAAGAAGATCAACAAGCCAATAAGCTGATCCAAGAGATCATCAAGCCAACAGGCCGATCCAAGAGATCATCAACCTAGCAAGCTGATCATCTAAGAAGCCCAACAAACCGGCCCAAGAAGAGCAACAAGCTAGAGGCCAAAGTTTATATATTTAAGAGAGAGAATCAGAGGATTAAAGTTAGAGATTGTACACCCACACGCATACAACATTAATACAATATATTATTTATTCCACGTGTCTCCATCCCCGAAGTTACGTGTGAACAAATTGGCACGCCCAGTGGGACCATCTCTACCTCTTATCTCTCTCTCTCTTATCTCAAAACACAAGTGTAAACATGTCGTTCAAGACTTCCTCAATGGTCTCTGTCATGAACAAGTCTTACATAGGTTCTACTGCTCATTGTTGCTTCAACGAACTGACGTTGCAAGAAGATACAACTTCTATCGTTGCAGGCCAAGAAACAACCTTGCAGGGGGCATATCCTAATGACAAATTTCTTGTTAAGTATAACCCTCTGTTTGAACCTGATTCTGACGTAGTGACTGTCATGATGACTGAGACAAGAACTATGGAAGAAAGAATGATTGAGATGCAGGAGCATATCGACACCTTGATGAAGGCGATTGAAGAAAAAGATTCTCAAATCGAGCAACTAAAGAGCCAAATTGAGAACCAACATATCGCCGAATCAAGTCAAACCCAAGTCATAAAAAATCACGACAAAGGAAAGTCTATAGTGCAAGATGATCAACCACAGTGTTCTGCTTCGATCGCTTCACTATCCATCCAACAGCTCCAAGATATGATCACAAACTGTATCAGAGCTCAGTACGGTGGACCTACTCAAGATTCCCTCTTGTATTCCAAACCTTATACTAAGAGGATTGATAACCTGAGAACGCCAATCGGGTATCAGCCACCAAAATTTCAACAGTTTGATGGAAAGGGCAATCCTAAACAACATATTGCCCACTTCGTTGAGACATGTGAGAACGCTGGTACTCGAGGGGACCTACTAGTCAAACAGTTCGTTCGAACACTTAAAGGAAATGCGTTTGACTGGTACACTGATCTAGAACCTGAGTCAATAGACAGTTGGGAGGAACTCGAAAGAGAGTTTTTGAATCGCTTCTACAGCACTAGACGAACCGTTAGCATGTTCGAGCTCACAAACACTAAACAACGAAAAGGTGAACTCGTTGTTAACTATATAAATCGCTGGAGAGCTATGAGTCTAGATTGCAAAGATCGCCTCACTGAACTCTCTTCCGTTGAGATGTGCATTCAAGGCATGCACTGGGAACTCCTCTACATCCTTAAAGGTATAAAGCCTCGCACCTTTGAGGAACTAGCAACTCGTGCCCACGATATGGAGCTAAGTATTGCTAGTCGAGAAAACCAAGACCTTCTCCTCCCTAACATGAGAAAAGAAGGAAGGAATAATGAAGAGACTATAGAAGAATCCATGGTTGTAAACACAACCCTTCCCAAGTCGTCTTCGAAAGAAAAGCGACAAACTAATGGAGCGCATCACTTAACTTTAAAGGAAAGACAGAAGAAAATCTATCCTTTCCCTGATGCCGACATCCCTGATATGTTGGAACAACTATTGGAAGCGCAACTGATAAAGCTTCCTAAGTGTAAACGACCAGAAGAGATGGAGAAAGTCGATGATCCCAAGTATTGCAAGTATCATCGAGTTATTGGTCATCCAGTGGAAAGATGTTTCGTCCTAAAGGACTTAATTCTAAAGCTGGCTATGGAAAGAAAAATTGAGCTCGACCTTGATGAAGTAGCTCAATCAAATCTTGCTACAATCAAAGAAAAGAGCAAACATCAAAGAAAGAAGGATCCTAAGAAACTTCAACCCAAGAGAATGAGAAGTAAAAAGTTCTCTCAACCTCAACAACTGGTGATGTTGAATAAATCATTCTCCAAAACTTTCCACAAAAAGACAAAAGAGAACCTTGCGACTTCCTACTGCATCAACGTAGAAGAAGTTGACAATTCCAAGAAAAGTGAACAAAGGACTTCTGTCTTCGATCGCATCAAGCCTCCAACTACTCGTCCTTCAGTATTCCAAAGAATGAGTATGGCCGCGACAGAGGAAGAAAATCAATGTTCGATGTCCACCTCCACTCGACCTTCAGCTTTCCAAAGGCTAAGTGTCTCCACATCGAAGAAAAGTCGATCTTCAACATCTGTTTTTGATCGCCTCAAAGTAACAAACGATCAACCTAAAAGAAAGATGAACAACTTGGAGTTGAAACTTTTCGATGAAGTAAACAGTGACAAGAAGCTTCATAGTAGCATCCCGTCACGTATGAAGAGGAAGTTTTCTGTTCTCATAAATACGGAAGGTTCCTTGAAGGTGAAGCCAAATCTCATTATCTTGACCAATCCTGCAAATGAAGGATCTGATCAAGACCATGACAAAGATAAGAGCTTTTAAATGTAAAAGCTCCTTGTCGCAAGAGCCTAAACTGCATGATGCTCCTAGCCCACACGAGCTTAAAAGGTGAGTGCAAAAAAAAAATCTTGAACTACGTTATGACTTGATCCCTTTTCTTCAAAGGGTACGTAGGCAGCTTAAAGAAAACTTTAAGTTCAGTCTCTGCAAACAAAAAAAAAGGAAATTGCAACAAATATTGAAGCACGACGATATAAATTGAGGAAATTCATCACTAGTGGGGGCAACACAGCGAATGGAAGTTGCTTCCTCCAAGTTCGAAGGTTCCCACGCGCTTCGCTGCAGTTCCTTCCCCCCAAATTCGAAGGTTCTCACGCGCTTCGCTGCAGTTCCTTCCTCACAGTTCGAAGGTTCTCACGCGCTTCGCTGCAGTTCCTTCCCTCCAAGTTCGAAGGTTCTCACGTCGCTTCGCTGCGCTCATGCGCTTCGCTGCAGTTCCTTCCTCCAAGTTTGAAGGTTCTCACATCGCTTCGCTGCGATCCTTCCTCCAAGTTCGAAGGTTCTCACGCGCTTCGCTCTGCAATTCCTTCCCCAAGATCGAAGGTTCTCATGCGCTTCGTGCAGTTCCTTCCTCCAAATTCGAAGGTTCTCACGCGCTTCGTTGCATTTCCTTCCCCCCAAATTCGAAGGTTCTCACGCGCTTCGCTGCAGTTCCTTCCTCTAAGTTCGAAGGTTCTCACGCGCTTCGCTCTGCAATTCCTTCCCCCAAGTTCGAAGGTTCTCACACGCTTCATGCAGTTCCTTCCTCCAAATTCGAAGGTTCTCACGCACTTCGTTGCATTTCCTTCCCCCCAAAGTCGAAGGTTCTCACACGCTTCGCTGCAGTTCCATCCTCCAAGTTCGAAGGTTCTCACGCGCTTCGCTCTGCAATTCCTTCCCCCAAGTTCGAAGGTTCTTACGCGCTTCGTGCAGTTCCTTCCTCCAAATTCGAAGGTTCTCACGCGCTTCGTTGCATTTCCTTCCCCCTAAATTCGAAGGTTCTCACGCGCTTCGCTGCAGTTCCTTCCCCCCAAGTTCGAAGGTTCTCACGCGCTTCGCTGCAGTTCCTTCCTCCAAGTTCGAAGGTTCTCACGCGCTTCGCTGCAGTTCCTTCCTCCAAGTTCAAAGGTTCTCACGCGCTTCGCTACACTCCAGCGCTACTTCCTAAAGTCCAAAGACGTCAATTGTCCTCACGCTGCCCTGCTTCCTTCTCCAGGTTCAAGGGTCCTCATGCTACGCTCGGCTACATTGCTACGCTACTTCCTAAAGTCCAAAGACGTCAATTGTCCCTGGATTCGTGCTGAAACGCGTGGCGGCGACACAAGTCCAAGGAACATGTCCCAACTCAAGGAACATGTCCGTGCACTCGTGCTGAAAGGCGTGGCGGCGACACAAGTCCAAGGAACATGTCCCAACTCAAGGAACATGTCCGTGCACTCGTGCTGAAAGGCGTGACGGCGACACAAGTCCAAGGAACATGTCCCAACTCAAGGAACATGTCCGTGCACTAGTGCTGGAAGGCGCGGCGGCGGCACAAGTCCAAGGAACATGTCCCAACTCAAGGAACATGTTCGTGCACTCGTGCTGAAAGGCATGGCGGCGGCACAAGTCCAAGGAACATCTCCAAACTCAAGGAACACGTCCTTGTACTCGTGCTGAAAGGCGTGGCAGCGACACAAGTCCAAGGAACATGTCCCAACTCAAGGAACACGTCCTTGCACTCGTCCTGAAAGGCGTGGCGGCGACACAAGTCCAAGGAACATGTCCCAACTCAAGGAACATGTCCGTGCACTCGTGCTGGAAGGCGCGGCGGCGGCACAAGTCCAAGGAACATGTCCCAACTCAAGGAACATGTCCGTGCACTCGTGCTGAAAGGCATGGCGGCGGCACAAGTCCAAGGAACATGTCCCAACTCAAGGAACACGTCCTTGTACTCGTGCTGAAAGGCGTGGCAGCGACACAAGTCCAAGGAACATGTCCCAACTCAAGGAACACGTCCTTGCACTCGTGCTGAAAGGCGTGGCGGCGACACAAGTCCAAGGAACATGTCCCAACTCAAGGAACATGTCCGTGCACTCGTGCTGAAAGGCGTGACGGCGACACAAGTCCAAGGAACATGTCCCAACTCAAGGAACATGTCCGTGCACTCGTGCTGGAAGGCGCGGCGGCGGCACAAGTCCAAGGAACATGTCCCAACTCAAGGAACATGTTCGTGCACTCGTGCTGAAAGGCATGGCGGCGGCACAAGTCCAAGGAACATCTCCCAACTCAAGGAACACGTCCTTGTACTCGTGCTGAAAGGCGTGGCAGCGACACAAGTCCAAGGAACATGTCCCAACTCAAGGAACACGTCCTTGCACTCGTGCTGAAAGGCGTGGCGGCGACACAAGTCCAAGGAACATGTCCCAACTCAAGGAACATGTCCTTGCACTCGTGCTGGAAGGCGCGGCGGCGGCACAAGTCCAAGGAACATGTCCCAACTCAAGGAACATGTCCGTGCACTCGTGCTGAAAGGCATGGCGGCGGCACAAGTCCAAGGAACATGTCCCAACTCAAGGAACACGTCCTTGTACTCGTGCTGAAAGGCGTGGCAGCGACACAAGTCCAAGGAACATGTCCCAACTCAAGGAACACGTCCTTGCACTCGTGCTGAAAGGCGTGGCGGCGACACAAGTCCAAGGAACATGTCCCAACTCAAGGAACACGTCCTTGCAACTCGTGCTGAAAGGCGTGGCGGCGACACAAGTCCAAGGAACATGTCCCAACTCAAGGAACATGTCCGTGCACTCGTGCTGGAAGGCGCGGCGGCGGCACAAGTCCAAGGAACATGTCCCAACTCAAGGAACATGTCCGTGCACTCGTGCTGAAAGGCATGGCGGCGGCACAAGTCCAAGGAACATGTCCCAACTCAAGGAACACGTCCTTGTACTTGTGCTGAAAGGCGTGGCAGCGACACAAGTCCAAGGAACATGTCCCAACCCAAGGAACACGTCCTTGCACTCGTGCTGAAAGGCGTGGCGGCGACACAAGTCCAAGGAACATGTCCCAACTCAAGGAACATGTCCTTGCACTCGTGCTGAAAGGCGTGGCGGCGACACAAGTCCAAGGAACATGTCCCAACTCAAGGAACACGTCCTTGCACTCGTGCTGAAAGGCGTGGCGGCGACACAAGTCCAAGGAACATGTCCCAACTCAAGGAACACGTCCTTGCACTCATGCTGAAAGACATTGTACCTGCAAATTGAAAACAAGGATATGTATGCCTAAAAAAAATCACTTACCTACGTACTTACCTTTTTTATTGTGGATGAAGGCACTGTGCTTATAATTGAAATATAGGCAAGGTAGAAAAAAAAAAAAAAAAAAAAAAAAAAAAAAAAAAAAAAAAAAAAACGAAAATTCAAAAAAAAAGCAAAAAATCGAAAATTAAAAAAAAACGAAAAAAGGGAAAAAAAAGGAAAAAAAAAACGAAAATTCAAAAAAAAGAAAAAGAGAAGAAAGTTTCCTACTTGAATCCTTTCTTGAATGCTCCCCTCAATTGATGTGTGCTCTCCCCTGCTGAGGTTCAACCTTATTTATAGAATGGAAAGTTGGATTCAAATAGATAAATCTTGTCTCCAACGACAATCTTTATCAATTTTGGGATGAGTTCAAATATAGATCTTATCTCCAACGACAATCTTCATCAATTTTGGGATAAGTTCAAATATAAATCTTATCTCCAACGGAAATCTTCATCAATTTTGGGATGAGTTCAAATATAGATCTTATCTCCAACGACAATCTTCATCAATTTTGGGATAAGTTCAAATATAAATCTTATCTCCAACGGAAATCTTCATCAATTTCGGGATGGGTTCGAATATAAATCTTATCTCCAACGAGAGTCTTTGGTTCAAATTTTAACCCAAAGATATGATATTTGATTTAAATCAAATTGAAAAATAAAAAAATTTGAAGATTTTGTTTCAAATTTTAGTCCAAAGTATGAGATTTGATTTAAATCAAATTGGAGATAAATTCAAATTGATTTGATAAACTCCTATATAGATTTGGATTGAATTCAACTGAATTTGAGTGTAATCAAACTCTTATCCCAAATCAAATTTTCTAAGTTCCATATGAAAATTTTATTTCAAATTCCCACCAAATTTTGGATGCAGCCTTAAATTTACTTAAATTGATTTTTGGGCATAATCCAAATTTTATCCCAAATGAACCAAAGTCAAAACCTCAAATTCTATTCCAAATATGAATTAAAATTGGGTAGGATTTTACCTCAAATCGAAATTTGGGTATAAACCAAAATTTGCCCAAACTTCAAATCAAAGTTTGTTGCCAAATGGAAAAAAATCAAAATTTTGACCAAAATTCATATTTTGATTAAATTGAAACACCAAATGGAGTCAAGATCAAGAACAAATATCTTGCATTTTGATCCCAAAATATCTTTTTCGAGATTCACTCACACATAACTTGTGACTAACTCTCGAAAAGGGGCATTTGTTGGAGGAGAAATTTTGGCCAATGACAAATTGCCACGTCATTATTTAAAATTAATGACAAAATTATAATTAATTAAATTTGGGACCAATTATAAATTGACATGTGTCCCAAATTTAATTTAAAGACAAAGTTGGCCAATTATAAATTTTTAGGGCCAAATGTCCATTTGATCAATTAATTAAAAATAAATTATTTTGATCAGATTAATTGATTTGACCAATTAATTAAAGAAAATAATTAATTGGATCAAATTTGGGTCTTTTAAATATTTGGATCATATGGTTTTGGGTCAAATATAAACCAGACCCAAGCCCAATAAAGCTCAAGCCCAAGTTGTTAGGCCCAAAAGTCACCAGGGCCCATCCAGCGAGAACTCTATAAATAGAGGGGTTCTCCTCCATTTCAGGGGTTCAGAAATTTTAGACGGTTCAGAAATTCTACACTCTCACAAAGATAAGAGTTCAGAGTTTTCAAAGCTCTCAAGCAGAACCAGAGAATTCAGAGAGACTCCACCAAGTCTGAAGACCGAAGACTCTCTGCAATCCACAAGTCCAAGTGTTGAACACTTCTTGAAGACCAAACACTCTTCAAGACTTCAACACTCCTTGAAGACCAAACATCCTTCAAGACTTCAACACTCCTTGAAGATCAAAGACTCTTCAGGACATCAACACTTCTTGAAGATTGAAGACTCCTTCAAGACTGGAAGACTTCAAGCTCCAAGAATCCATTGAAGCTTCAGACTCGAGATCAAGCGTTCCAGCCCTCGAGTGAAACACACCCACACACATAAGAGAGAGAATCAGAGGATTAAAGTTAGAGATTGTACACCCACACGCATATTACATTAAATACAAATCAAAGTTTATTCCACGTGTCTCCATCTCCGAAGTTACGTGTGAACAAATTGGCACGCCCAGTGGGACATCTCTACCTCTCATCTCTTTCTCTTGTTTAAAGATCCAACCAACGTGATGGCACCAAAGAAAGCTCTCGCGAAGGTTACCACATCAAGCGACTCTTACACTGGTCCTGTCACTCGTAGTCGCTCCCAAGGAATCGAGATCAAGGAGGATCATACTCCTCTTGCCGTTGCAAGCAGGATCTCAAAGTTGATTGAAGAATCCTCTAAGGATAGGGTTGCACTCAAAGACAACCCACTGTTCGAATCTGTCGTTCCAACATCTAAGCAGCCAAAGGATACACTAAATCCTGATGTGATGTCCGTCATGATGGCTGATGTAGACCAGGATGAAAGAATGGCAGAGATGGAAAGGAAGCTCAATCTCTTAATGAAGGCAGTTGATGAGAGAGATCTTGAGATTGCCTATTTGAAGAACCAACTGCAGAACCGAGAAGTGGCTGAGTCTAGCCAGACCCCTGCTGCAGGAAAGAATGATAAAGGGAAGGCTGTCGTGCAGGAGGACCAACCGCAACACTCCGCGTCAGTTGCCTCTTTGTCTGTCCAACAACTGCAAGACATGATCATGAATTCCATCAGGGCTCAGTATGGTGGACCCACTCAAAGTTCCCTCTTGTCTTCTAAACCTTATACAAAGAGGATTGACAATCTCAGACTACCCACTGGGTATCAGCCTCCCAAGTTCCAACAGTTTGATGGAAAAGGCAACCCAAAGCAGCACATCGCTCACTTTGTTGAAACCTGTGAGAACGCTGGTACTCGGGGAGATTTGTTGGTTAAGCAATTTGTCCGAACACTGAAAGGAAACGCGTTCGATTGGTACACTGACCTGGAGCCTGATACAATGGACAGTGGGGATTCAGATTTGGAGACAGAGTCAGAGAACTCAGAGTCCAGAGCATTCTGCCAAGAGTCCAGAGTCGGCAGGCCGATCATCCAAGAGGATCAACAAGCTAACAAGCCGATCCAACAGATCATCAAGCCAACAGGCCGATCCAAGAGATCAACAAGCCAACCGACCGATCAAGAAGATCAACAAGTCAGCAGGCCGATCATCCAAGAGGATCAACAAGCTAACAAGCCGATCCAATAGATCATCAAGCCAACAGGCTGATCCAAGAGATCAACAAGCCAACCGACCGATCAAGAAGATCAACAAGTCAGCAGGCCGATCATCCAGGAAGATCAACAAGCTAACAAGCCGATCCAATAGATCATCAAGCCAACAGGCTGATCCAAGAGATCAACAAGCCAACCGGCCGATCAAGAAGATCAACAAGTCAGCAGGCCGATCATCCAAGAGATCAACAAGCCAACCGACCGATCAAGAAGATCAACAAGTCAGCAGGAAGATCAACAAGCCAACAAGCCGATCCAAGAGATCATCACGCCAACAGGCCGATCATCCAAGAAGATCAACAATCCCAATAGGTCGATCCAGGAAATCATCAACCTAACAGGCCGATCATCTAAGAAGATCAACAAGTCCAATAGGTCGATCCAGGAGATCATCAACCTAACAGACCGATCATCCAAGAAGATCAACAAGCCAATAAGCTGATCCAAGAGATCATCAAGCCAACAGGCCGATCCAAGAGATCATCAACCTAGCAAGCTGATCATCTAAGAAGCCCAACAAACCGGCCCAAGAAGAGCAACAAGCTAGAGGCCAAAGTTTATATATTTAAGAGAGAGAATCAGAGGATTAAAGTTAGAGATTGTACACCCACACGCATACAACATTAATACAATATATTATTTATTCCACGTGTCTCCATCCCCGAAGTTACGTGTGAACAAATTGGCAAGTCCCACTGGAACAAATAATATATTTGTGGCTTTTGTCTCCAAATCTGTCTCCAAATCTGAAGGAGCAGTGGAGAGAAGCGCCTTCGAACTTGGAGAAGGAGCAGCGGAGAGAAGCGCCTTCGAACTTGGAGAAGGAGTAGTGGAGAGAAGCGCCTTCGAACTTGGAGAAGGAGCAGTGGAGAGAAGCGCCTTCGAACTTGGAGAAGTAGCAACGGAGAGAAGCGCCTTCGAACTGCAGTGACTTCACCACCTGTCTAGACCAGTCACTTTGATGACTGTAGTTTCCTGCAGGGGTGGTCACCGTTTTTTTAACAACACTTTTATTGTCTTTCTTTTTTTTTTTGTGGTTTGATATCAAGCATTTTTTTAACTTGCAGCTAAGATGCATCTTCCAGTCTGGACACTTTCAAGATAAAGGCAACACTAAAGTTGTTCATCTTTGCAGATGTAGCGAAGACTTCAACCGTCAACTTTTGAATATGAAGTGAAGTTATCAACAATCAATTTTTGAAGATGAAGCGAAGCGGACGCCGTCAACTGCCAACATTTGAAGATGAAGCGCAACAGACGCCGTCAACTACCAACATTTGAAGATGCAGCGGAACGAGGATGTCAACCGCCGCCAAACATTTGAAAAGGAGCAACGGTGAACCTTCGAACTTGGAGAAGGAGAACCTCAGTGGCGAACCTTCAAAAGAGGGGTGGAGAGAAGCACCTTCGAACTTGGAGAAGGAGCAGTAGAGAGAAGCGCCTTCGAACTTGGAGAATCAATTTGAGTAAATTTAAGGCTGCATCCAAAATTTGGTGGGAATTAGAACATTGAATTTTATTTTTTATTGTGGATGAAGGCACTGTCCCACTGGGCGTGCCAATTTGTTCACACGTAACTTCGGGGATGGAGACACGTGGAATAAATAATATATTTGTATTTAATGTAATATGCGTGTGGGTGTACAATCTCTAACTTTAATCCTCTGATTCTCTCTCTTATGTGTGTGGGTGTGTTTCACTCGAGGGCTGGAACGCTTGATCTCGAGTCTGAAGCTTCAATGGATTCTTGGAGCTTGAAGTCTTCCAGTCTTGAAGGAGTCTTCAATCTTCAAGAAGTGTTGATGTCCTGAAGAGTCTTTGATCTTCAAGGAGTGTTGAAGTCTTGAAGGATGTTTGGTCTTCAAGGAGTGTTGAAGTCTTGAAGAGTGTTTGGTCTTCAAGAAGTGTTCAACACTTGGACTTGTGGATTGCAGAGAGTCTTCGGTCTTCAGACTTGGTGGAGTCTCCCTGAATTCTCTGGTTCTGCTTGAGAGCTTTGAAAACTCTAAACTCTTATCTTTGTGAGAGTGTAGAATTTCTGAACCCCTGAAATGGAGGAGAACCCCTCTATTTATAGAGTTCTCGCTGGATGGGCCCTGGTGACTTTTGGGCCTAACAACTTGGGCTTGAGCTTTATTGGGCTTGGGTCTGGTTTATATTTGACCCAAAACCATATGATCCAAATATTTAAAAGACCCAAATTTGATCCAATTAATTATTTTCTTTAATTAATTGGTCAAATCAATTAATCTGATCAAAATAATTTATTTTTAATTAATTGATCAAATGGACATTTGGCCCTAAAAATTTATAATTGGCCAACTTTGTCTTTAAATTAAATTTGGGACACATGTCAATTTATAATTGGTCCCAAATTTAATTAATTATAATTTTGTCATTAATTTTAAATAATGACGTGGCAATTTGTCATTGGCCAAAATTTCTCCTCCAACAAATGCCCCTTTTCGAGAGTTAGTCACAAGTTATGTGTGAGTGAATCTCGAAAAAGATATTTTGGGATCAAAATGCAAGATATTTGTTCTTGATCTTGACTCCATTTGGTGTTTCAATTTAATCAAAATATGAATTTTGGTCAAAATTTTGATTTTTTTTTCCATTTGGCAACAAACTTTGATTTGAAGTTTGGGCAAATTTTGGTTTTATACCCAAATTTCGATTTGAGGTAAAATCCTACCCAATTTTAATTCATATTTGGAATAGAATTTGAGGTTTTGACTTTGGTTCATTTGGGATAAAATTTGGATTATGCCCAAAAATTAATTTAAGTAAATTTAAGGCTGCATCCAAAATTTGGTGGGAATTTGAAATAAAATTTTCATATGGAACTTAGAAAATTTGATTTGGGATAAGAGTTTGATTACACTCAAATTCAGTTGAATTCAATCCAAATCTATATAGGAGTTTATCAAATCAATTTGAATTTATCTCCAATTTGATTTAAATCAAATCTCATACTTTGGACTAAAATTTGAAACAAAATCTTCAAATTTTTTTATTTTTCAATTTGATTTAAATCAAATATCATATCTTTGGGTTAAAATTTGAACCAAAGACTCTCGTTGGAGATAAGATTTATATTCGAACCCATCCCAAAATTGATGAAGATTTCCGTTGGAGATAAGATTTATATTTGAACTTATCCCAAAATTGATGAAGATTGTCGTTGGAGATAAGATCTATATTTGAACTCATCCCAAAATTGATGAAGATTTCCGTTGGAGATAAGATTTATATTTGAACTTATCCCAAAATTGATGAAGATTGTCGTTGGAGATAAGATCTATATTTGAACTCATCCCAAAATTGATAAAGATTGTCGTTGGAGACAAGATTTATCTATTTGAATCCAACTTTCCATTCTATAAATAAGGTTGAACCTCAGCAGGGGAGAACACACATCAATTGAGGGGAGCATTCAAGAAAGGATTCAAGTAGGAAACTTTCTTCTCTTTTTTTTTTTTTTTGAATTTTCGTTTTTTTTTTTTTCCTTTTTTTTTCCCTTTTTTCGTTTTTTTTAATTTTCGATTTTTTCCTTTTTTTTGAATTTTCGTTTTTTTTTTTTTTTTTTTTTTTTTTTTTTTTTTTTACCTTGCCTATATTTCAATTATAAGCACAGTGCCTTCATCCACAATAAAAAAGGTAAGTACGTAGGTAAGTGATTTTTTTTAGGCATACATATCCTTGTTTTCAATTTGCAGGTACAATGTCTTTCAGCATGAGTGCAAGGACGTGTTCCTTGAGTTGGGACATGTTCCTTGGACTTGTGTCGCCGCCACGCCTTTCAGCACGAGTGCAAGGACGTGTTCCTTGAGTTGGGACATGTTCCTTGGACTTGTGTCGCCGCCACGCCTTTCAGCACGAGTGCAAGGACATGTTCCTTGAGTTGGGACATGTTCCTTGGACTTGTGTCGCCGCCACGCCTTTCAGCACGAGTGCAAGGACGTGTTCCTCAATTCTTTCTTCCTCCAAGTTTGAGATAAGGATCTGATCAAGACCATGACAATCCTGAGAGGGGTGAACAAATTGGCACGCCCAGTGGGACCATCTCTACCTCTCATCTCTCTCTCTTATCTCAAAACACAAGTATAAACATGTCGTTCAAAACTTCTTCAATGGTCGCTGTCATGAACAAGTCTTACATGGGTTCTACTGCCCATCGTTGCTTCAACGGACTGACGTTGCAAGAAGATAAAGCTTCTGTCGTTGCAGGCCAAGAAACAACCTTGCAGGGGGCATATACCAATGACAAGTTTCTTGTTAAGTATAACCCTCTGTTTGAACCTGATTCTGACGTAGTGACTGTCATGATGACTGAGACAAGAACTACGGAAGAAAGAATGACTGAGATGCAAGAACACATCAACAATTTGATGAAGGCGATTGAAGAAAAAGATTCTCAAATCGAGCAACTAAAGAGCCAAATTGAGAACCAACATATCGCCGAATCAAGTCAAACCCAAGTCGTAAAAAATCACGACAAAGGAAAGACTATAGTGCAAGATGATCAACCACAGTGTTCTGCTTCGATCGCTTCACTATCCATCCAACAGCTCCAAGATATGATCACAAACTGTATCAGAGCTCAGTACGGTGGACCTACTCAAGAATCCCTCTTGTATTCCAAACCTTATACTAAGAGGATTGATAACTTGAGAACGCCAATCGGGTATCAGCCACCAAAATTTCAACAGTTTGATGGAAAGGGCAATCCTAAACAACATATTGCCCACTTCGTTGAGACATGTGAGAACGCTGGTACTCGAGGGGACCTACTAGTCAAACAGTTCGTTCGAACACTTAAAGGAAATGCGTTTGACTGGTACACTGATCTAGAACCTGAGTCAATAGACAGTTGGGAGGAACTCGAAAGAGAGTTTTTGAATCGCTTCTACAGCACTAGACGAACCGTTAGCATGTTCGAGCTCACCAACACTAAACAACGAAAAGGTGAACTCGTTGTTAACTATATAAATCGCTGGAGAGCCATGAGCCTAGATTGCAAAGATCGTCTCACTGAACTCTCTTCCGTCGAGATGTGCATTCAAGGCATGCACTGGGAACTCCTCTACATCCTTAAAGGTATAAAGCCTCGCACCTTTGAAGAACTAGCAACTCGCGCCCACGATATGGAGCTAAGTATTGCTAGTCAAGAAAACCAAGACCTTCTCCTCCCTAACATGAGAAAAGAAGGAAGGAACGATGAAGAGACTATAGAAGAATCCATGGTTGTAAACACAACCCTTCCCAAGTCGTCTTCGAAAGAAAAGCGACAAACTAATGGAGCGCATCACTTAACTTTAAAGGAAAGACAGAAGAAAATCTATCCTTTCCCTGATGCCGACATCCCTGATATGTTGGAACAACTATTGGAAGCGCAACTGATAGAGCTTCCTAAGTGTAAACGACCAGAAGAGATGGAGAAAGTCGATGATCCCAAGTATTGCAAGTATCATCAAGTTATTGGTCATCCAGTGGAAAGATGTTTCGTCCTAAAGGACTTAATTTTAAAGCTGGCTAAGGAAGGCAAAATTGAGCTCGACCTTGATGAAGTAGCCAATTCAAATCTTGCTACAATCAAAGGAAAGAGCAAGCATCAAATAAAGAAGAATCCTAAGAAACTTCAACCCAAGAGGAAGAGAAGTAAAAAGTTTTCTCAACCTCAACAACTGGTGATGTTGAATAAATCATTCTCCAAAGCTTTCCACAAAAAGACAAAAGAGAACCTTGCGACTTCCTACTGCATCAACGTAGAAGAAGTTGACAATTCTAAGAAGAGTGAACAAAGGACTTCCGTCTTTGATCGCATCAAGCCTCCAACTACTCGTCCTTCGGTATTCCATAGAATGAGTATGGCCGCGACAGAGGAAGAAAATCAATGTTCGATGTCCACCTCCACTCAACCTTCAGCTTTCCAAAGGCTAAGTGTCTCCACATCGAAGAAAAATCGATCTTCAACATCTGTCTTTGATCGCCTCAAAGTAACAAACGATCAACCTAAAATAAAGATGAACAACTTGGAGTTGAAACTTTTCGATGAAGTAAACAGTGACAAGAAGCTTCATAGTAGAATCCCGTCACGTATGAAGAGGAAGTTTTCTGTTCTCATAAATACGGAAGGTTCCTTGAAGGTGAAGCCAAATCTCATTATCTTGACCAATCCTGCAAATGAAGGATCTGATCAAGACCATGACAAAGATAAGAGCTTTTAAATGTAAAAGCTCCTTATCGCAAGAGCCTAAACTGCATGATGCTCCTAGCCCACACGAGCTTAAAAGGTGAGTGCAAAAAAAAATCTTGAACTACGTTATGACTTGATCCCTATTCCATAAGGGTACGTAGGCAGCTTAAAGAAAACTTTAAGTTCAGTCTCTATAAACAAAAAAAAAAGGTTCTTCGCTGCAGTTCCTTCTCTCCAAGTTCGAGGGTCCTTACACTGTACGCTATTGCGTTGTTCCTTCTCCAAGTTCGAAGGTTCTTCGTTGTATCCTGCTGCGTTGTTCCTTCTCCAAGTTCGAGGATTCTCAGTTGTACGACTGCTACGTTGTTCCTCCTCCAAGTGTGAAGGATCTTATGTGGTGCGTTGTTGCATTGTTCCCTCTTCTCTCAAGTTCGATGGTTCTCACGCAGCTTTGCTGGAGTTTCTTCTCCCCAAGTTCGAAGGTTCTCACGCGCTCCGTTGCAGTTCCTTCTTTTCAAGGTCGAAGGTTCTCACTCGTTGCGTTGCAGTTCTTTCTCCCCAAGTTCGAAGGTTCACGCACTTCGCTGCAGTTCCTTCTCTCAAATTCGAAGGTTCTCACGCGCTTCGCTCTGCAATTCCTTCCCCCAAGTTCGAAGGTTCTCACGCGCTTCGCTGTAGTTCCTTCCCCCCAAGTTCGATGGTTCTCACGCAGCTTTGCTGGAGTTTCTTCTACCCAAGTTCGAAGGTTCTCACGCGCTCCGTTGCAGTTCCTTCTTTTCAAGGTCGAAGGTTCTCACTCGCTGCGTTGCAGTTCTTTCTCCCCAAGTTCGAAGGTTCACGCACTTCGCTGTAGTTCTTTCTCCCAAATTCGAAGGTTCTCACGAGCTTCGCTGCAGTTCCTTCCTCAAAGTTCGAAGGTTCTCACGCCGCTTCGCTGCAGTTCCTTCCTCCAAATTCGAAGGTTATCACGCCGCTTCGCTGCAGTTCCTTCCTCCAAATTCGAAGGTTCTCACGTCGCTTCGCTGCAGTTCCTTCCTCCAAGTTCGAAGGTTCTCATGTGCTTCGCTGCAGTTCCTTCTCTCCAAGTTCGAAGGTTCTCACGCGCTTCGTGCAGTTCCTTCCTCCAATTCGAAGGTTCTCACGCGCTTCGGTGAAGTTCCTTCCTCCAAGTCTGAAGGTTCTCACGCACTTCGCTGTAGTTCCTTCCCCCCAAGTTCGAAGGTTCTCACGCGCTTCGCTGCAGTTCCTTCCTCACAGTTCGAAGGTTCTCACGCGCTTCGCTGCAGTTCCTTCCCCCAAGTTCGAAGGTTCTCACGTCGCTTTGCTGTAGTTCCTTCCTCCAAGCTCGAAGGTTCTCTCACGCGCTGCTGCAGTTCCTTCCTCCAAGTTCGAAGGTTCCCTCACCCGCTTCGCTCGCTCCTTCTCCAAGTTCGAAGGCGCTTCTCTCCGTTGCTACCTTCCTCCAAATTCGAAGGTTTTCATGCGCTTCGTTGCTACCTTCCTCCAAGTTCGAAGGTTCTCTCACGCGCTGCTGCAGCTCCTTCCTCCAAGTTCGAAGGTTCCCTCACCCGCTTCGCTCGCTCCTTCTCCAAGTTCGAAGGCGCTTCTCTCCGTTGCTACCTTCCTCCAAATTCAAAGGTTTTCTCACTCGCTTCGCTACAGTTCCTTCCTCCAAATTCGAAGGTTTCGAAGGTTCTCACGCGCTGTGATTCGTTGCAGTTCCTTCCTCCAAGTCGAAGGTTCTCATGCGCTTCGCTGCACAGTTCCTTCCTCCAAGTTCGAAGGTTCTCATGCGCTTCGTTGCTACCTTCCTCCAAGTTCGAAGGTTCTCTCACGCGCTGCTGCAGCTCCTTCCTCCAAGTTCGAAGGCGCTTCTCTCCACTGCTCATTCTCCAAGTTCGAAGGCGCTTCTCTCCGTTGCTACCTTCCTCCAATTTCGAAGGTTCTCTCACGCGCTGCTGCAGTTCCTTCCTCCAAGTTCGAAGGTTCCCTCACGCGCTTCGCTCGCTCCTTCTCCAAGTTCGAAGGCACTTCTCTCCACTGCTCCTTCTCCAAGTTCGAAGGCGCTTCTCTCCGCTGCTCCTTCTCCAAGTTCGAAGGTGCTTCTCTCCACCCCTCTTTTGAAGGTTCGCCACTGAGGTTCTCCTTCTCCAAGTTCGAAGGTTCACCGTTGCTCCTTTTCAAATGTTTGGCGGAGGTTGACGTCCTCGTTCCGCTTCATCTTCAAATGTTGGTAGTTGACGGCGTCTGCTGCACTTCATCTTCAAATGTTGGCAGTTAACAGCGTCCGCTTCGCTTCATCTTCAAAAATTGACTGTTGATAACTTCACTTCATATTCAAAAGTTGACGGTTGAAGTCTTCGCTACATCTGCAAAGATGAACAACTTTAGTGTTGCCTTTATCTTGAAAGTGTCCAGACTGGAAGATGCATCTTAGCTGCAAGTTAAAAAATGCTTGATATCAAACCACAAAAAAAAAAAAAAGAAAGAAAGACAATAAAAGTGTTGTTAAAAAAACGGTGACCACCCCTGCAGGAAACTACAGTCATCAAAATGACTGGTCTAGACAGGTGGTGAAGTCACTGCAATTGAATCTGATGACGACCGTTGAAGGCGAGTCGGGTCTGGTGACCACCCCTGCAGGTTACTCAGATCACCCAATAAAATGGGGACTGGGTCTAGCAGGAGTGCATGAAGCGAATCTGGTGACTACCCCTGCAGGTTACTCAGATCACCCAATAAAATGGGGACTGGGTCTAGCAGGAGTGCATCGCTGTAGGCGAATCTGGTGACTACCCCTGCAGGTTACTCAGATCACCCAATAAAATGGGGACTGGGTCTAGCAGGAGTGCATCGCTGTAGGCAAATCTGGTGACTACCCCTGCAGGTTACTCAGATCACCCAATAAAATGGGGACTGGGTCTAGCAGGAGTGCATGAAGGCGAATCTGGTGACTACCCCTGCAGGTTACTCAGATCACCCAATAAAATGGGGACTGGGTCTAGCAGGAGTGCATGAAGGCGAATCTGGTGACTACCCCTGCAGGTTACTCAGATCACCCAATGAAATAGGGGACTGATCTAGCAGGAGTAATATCACTGCAAGCGAATTTGGTGACGACTGTTGCACGAAGCTTACACATTCAAGGAAGAAAGAAACAAATTGCAAAAAAAAAAAAAAAAAAAAAAAAACGAAAATTTAAAAAAAATAAATAAATAAATAAATAAACGAAAAGTATAAAAAAAAAACGAAAATTAAAAAAAAAAAAAAAGAAAAGAAAAGAAAGTTTCCTACTTGGATCCCTTCTTGAATGCTCTCTGCAATTGATGTGTGCTCTTCCCTGCTGAGGTTCAACCTTATTTATAGAATGGAAGGTTGGATTCAAATAGATAAATCTTATCTCCAACGATAATCTTTATCAATTTTGAGATGAGTTCAAATATATATCTTATCTCCAACGACAATCTTCATCAATTTTGGGATAAGTTCAAATATAAATCTTATCTCCAACGAAAATCTTCATCAATTTTGGGATGGGTTCAAATATAAATCTTATCTCCAACGGAAATCTTCATCAATTTTTGAAGGGTTCGAATATAAATCTTATCTCCAACGAGAGTCTTTGGTTCAAATTTTAACCCAAAGATATGAGATTTGATTTAAATCAAATTGGAAAATAAATTTTATTCCAAATTCCCACCAAATTTTGGGATGCAGCCTTAAATTTACTTAAATTAAATTTTGGGCATAATCCAAATTTTATCCCAAATGAACCAAAGTCAAAACCTCAAATTCTATTCCAAATGCGAGTTAAAATTGGGTAGGATTTTACCTCAAATCAAAATTTGGGTATAAACCAAATTTTGCCCAAACTTGAAATCAAAGTTTGCTGCCAAATAAAAAAAATCAAAATTTTGACCAAAATTCATATTTTGATTAAATTGACGCACCAAATGGAGTCAAAGTCAAGAACAAATATCTTGCATTTTAATTCCAAAATATATTTTTCGAGATTCACTCACACATAATTTGTGCCTAAATCTCGAAAAGGGGGCATTTGTTGATAGAGAAATTTTGACCAATCACGAATTGCCACGTCATTACATAAAATTAATGACGAAATTAAAGTTAATTAAATTTGGGACCAATTATAAATTGACATGTGTCCCAAATTTAATTTGAAAACAAAGTTGGCCAATTATAAATTTATAGAGCCAAATTTCTATTTGATCAATTAATTAAAATTAAAATTATTTCAATCAAATTAATTAATTTGCCCAATTAATTAAAAATAATAATTATTTGGATCAAATTTGGATCTTTTAAATGTCTGGGTCATATGGTTTTGGGTCAAATATAAACCAAACCCAAGACTAAATGGTTCAGCCCAAAACCAATAAAACCCAAGCCCAAGTTGTTAGGCCCAAAAGTTACCAGGGCCCATCCTGCGAGAACTCTATAAATAGGGGGATTCAGATTTGGAGACAGAGTCAGAGAACTCAGAGTCCAGAGCATTCTGCCAAGAGTCCAGAGTCGGCAGGCCGATCATCCAAGAGGATCAACAAGCTAACAAGCCGATCCAACAGATCATCAAGCCAACAGGCCGATCCAAGAGATCAACAAGCCAACCGACCGATCAAGAAGATCAACAAGTCAGCAGGCCGATCATCCAAGAGGATCAACAAGCTAACAAGCCGATCCAATAGATCATCAAGCCAACAGGCTGATCCAAGAGATCAACAAGCCAACCGACCGATCAAGAAGATCAACAAGTCAGCAGGCCGATCATCCAGGAAGATCAACAAGCTAACAAGCCGATCCAATAGATCATCAAGCCAACAGGCTGATCCAAGAGATCAACAAGCCAACCGGCCGATCAAGAAGATCAACAAGTCAGCAGGCCGATCATCCAAGAGATCAACAAGCCAACCGACCGATCAAGAAGATCAACAAGTCAGCAGGAAGATCAACAAGCCAACAAGCCGATCCAAGAGATCATCACGCCAACAGGCCGATCATCCAAGAAGATCAACAATCCCAATAGGTCGATCCAGGAAATCATCAACCTAACAGGCCGATCATCTAAGAAGATCAACAAGTCCAATAGGTCGATCCAGGAGATCATCAACCTAACAGACCGATCATCCAAGAAGATCAACAAGCCAATAAGCTGATCCAAGAGATCATCAAGCCAACAGGCCGATCCAAGAGATCATCAACCTACCAAGCTGATCATCTAAGAAGCCCAACAAACCGGCCCAAGAAGAGCAACAAGCTAGAGGCCAAAGTTTATATATTTAAGAGAGAGAATCAGAGGATTAAAGTTAGAGATTGTACACCCACACGCATACAACATTAATACAATATATTATTTATTCCACGTGTCTCCATCCCCGAAGTTACGTGTGAACAGTTATTGAAGTAAAAAAAAAAAAAAAAAATCTTCAAATTGCTTTTATAGTTTGTTAAATATAAAATTTGTGGTAGATTTTTTTGAATAAAGATCAAAATAGTCATTTTTTTTAAAGTATAAACTTAATACCTTTAAAAAGAAGGCTTAGAGTTTAGGGTTTAGACAAATAATTTTTAAATGTTAATGTGTTTTCTTAAATCAAAAAATTAAAATAATATAATTAAAAAAAATTTTGGAATTAAATTATAAGGTTTAGAAAAAAAAAAAGTGAAAACAAAAGGTAAAAATTAAAATATAAATTAAAATGAAAAAAAACTAATATGAATAAAAAGAAAATTTTACATATTAAAAAAGAAGAAGTAGTAATCCACTTGAAAAAAAATAGAGTATGAATCCGCCTCTTGGAGGGACGAATTTTAATACAAAAAAAAACCCAACGTTCTTTTGCTAATTTTTTTTCAAAATCTCTATGCTTTCTCAATTATTTTTTTAAATTACAATTTTAATCTAATTTACCCGCTATCATTTATAAACTTAATTTTCAAAAATAAAACTGTGAAATGGTAGGACCCACCAAAATTATGATAAAAATAGAGAAAAAAAAATAACAATTATCCATATTCTTTAGATAAAAAGGGTTGACAACAAGAGTAGTCAAAAAAAGAAAGCTTGTTTCAAAAAATAACAATTGTCCATATTTTTTAGATAAATGGCCAATCAATTTTGTGAATTTAGAAATCCGAATTATCAACCTACAAAAATTCCTTCCATGCAAAAATATATTCAAATATTTGGAATTATAGGACGGTTATATAGAATTTGTCAAATCAAATAAATTAAATACATTTGAAATTGCCTTAAAAAAAGTTGTTGTTTATCAAGTTACAGAAATACCCCTATACTCCTAACAAAATATCTAACCGAAATTCTGAGATTAGAGAATAGTTATATCAAATTTAAAATTCAAATAAAATCAATTCACCACAAATCAGATTGTTAGTAAACAAAAAAAAAATTGCAAATACAAAATAATTAACATTTTAATCTAATTGGTTAATGATTAGAACGATAATTGGATACACATTCTTAGATTCGAAAATAAAGAATATTTAAAAATAGTAATTTCGATAACAAAGTTTGATATGAATTTATAAAAACTTGTGATGAATATATACAAATATTTAATAAATTTGTAGAGGCAGAGAAGAAGCAAAAACATGCACACGCAGCATGCTCAAAACTCAGACTCAGAAACAATAGTAATCAAGCGTAGAAATTAGTACCCAATCCATCCCCGCCTCGGGAGGATGAGCAACCTACACTGTCAAGAGTGTGTTTGGTTTAACTGTTTAATTTTGAAAAAAAATTCTAGTGTTTGACAACCACTAAAAATAACTTATTAGAAAATGAGATCGATAACTAAACTATTTTGAGGGAAACACTCGAAACCAACTTTTTTTTAAAAGACTTTTTAAGTATACAATAACTTGTGTATAAAAACACTTATGAAAAAAATGCAACCAAATATGAGTGTTTAAATTCTAAACAATTTTTATACAAAATATTTTTAAAAAATGCATTCTTGAAAAACATTTAAATTAAAATGTATTCCAAACGGACCCCAAGTGTTGTACACCGAATCCCTATATGGAACATTCGCTTGGAGGAACAAGTGCAGACGTAAGGTCTGCTTGGAATACATTTTAATTTAATTTTTTTTTCAAGAATGCATTGTTTAAAAAACATTTTGTGTAAAAATTGTTTAGAATTTAAACACTCATATGTTTGGTTACATTTCCTCATAAATGTTTTTATACACAAGTTATTGTATCCTTACAAACACTTTAAGAAAGTTGGTTTCAAGTGTTTCTTTCAAAATGATTTATTTCTCAATCTCATTTTCTAATAAGCCATTTTTAGTGTTTGCCAAACACTACAAATTTTAATTTTTTTAAAATTAAACACTTGAAAAGTTAAACCAAACACACATGTTGTAGTGAGATTAAAGAAAGAAATTTGACATGTATGTAGCTACTAGTTTTAGTATTATTTACTTTAGCTAGAAGAAGAATCATACAGCATGAATCCAATACGAAATCAATCAGAAGAAGGAAACAGTAAATATTGCTTTTCCATCAATCTAGTGACTTGGCCCCTGTCCTCCTCTTGGTCTTCGTCGGTTGGTCTTGGTAAAAAGGGGAGTAGATTTGAGTTCGAATTTGGTTTCATCTCGTGGAGGAAAAAAATTTGGGTTTGAATTTAATTGTGAAAGATAATCTTTTTGAGAGAAACCAAAATCTATTTTCTTCCTTAATTTTAGGATGAAAGAGATTGAAATTTCAGATGAGGTAAAAACAAAAATCCATTTCACAAATAGACACAATTTGACTATTTTTTCACCCAATTAGTTTTCTATATTTCTAAACCGATATTTTATTTTATTTTGACCATTTACCGGAAATACTCAATCCAAAACCATCCCCCACCAAACACAAATGATCACCTTGACATTGGTAACATAATTGACAACAATTTGTGAAAAAAATGAGAACGCAAGTGCCTTTGCCAATCCTATAATTAAATTTGGGGACAAAAAAACTCCAAAAAAGAAAAAGAAAAAAAAAAAAAAAAGCCAAGTTCAACTAATAAAGAAAGAAGATAGAGTTGTATGAATGAAATTGCACAAAACATGATCTCTCTCTCAAAATAAGCCATAGCAGTATATTCCTTCACTTTCTTGTACAAATTCCATGACTTGATTAAAATCAGCCACAAATATTCTAAAAAACATACAAATAAAGATATCTACTCAGCAGAATGAAAACAGAAGAAACAAAAAACAAATAAATATCTGTACATGGAAACTCTCCCATGCCAATTGGCAACATAAACTTCTTGGTCTAAAGCAGCAGCTTCCCTGAATGTACCAGCTTCTACCATTTCAAGTAAACAACAAATGAAGAGATGCTATTACCAAAGTTCCATGCCATGAAAAGATCTTTATCACATTTGAGGGCTTTAACTGTATGACACAATAAATGGGAGGATTGTTGACATGAAATCTTCATATGTAAGCGTCGCTGAACCCGTGTAGTGTCTATCCTTCTCCTTGAATTTCTCTGTCAAGCCCTGAAATTTTTTGCAAGCACTGGTTTAGAAATGATGTTACGCTTGAAAGCATACGATAAGTTTCTCATGGCCATGAACAAAATACTTGCACTTTTACTTAAAGAGGCGTACTCCGTGCCTCCGAGGCATTGGTTCACACATATAAAGCTACATTTAATTACTTCAACAAGATCTAACTATAGTATTATATGGTGGAGTAAACGTGATGATATTAGAGGGAACCGTCTTTCAAGAATAGGGAGTAAAAGTTCTGAAATCTCACCTTTACTATCATGCCACATCTGCAAAGAAAAAAAACAATACCGGAGAGGTAAGTATCAAAGGCTTTTTTGGCATATAAAACGCTATAAGAATTAAACTATTTTGGAACACTTACTCCACAAAACTGTCAAAATCAAATTCAACTCGACGGCCACTTCGATCATCGTATAGTGAAACTAGAAGTTGAAGGACTGAAGATGGAACTGCATAGCCAAGACCATAGAGTGCATCCCTCATTTCCAACGCATCAATTCTCCCACTTCTATCTCTATCATATCTCTCAAATGTGCCCTGCAAATTAGATATTCATTCTAAGTCTCATAGGCCACAAAATTGATTAACATGAACAAATAAATCACCAAAAAAAGAGAGAGAGAAAGAGAATCATTTTTCAATGGGAAAAGGCAAACAAAACTAGAACGTGTTCTATATCATAACCTGGAAATGTCCTGATAAGGATGTTCTATATGAAAATGCCAATCGACTCTGAATTATTAAATTAAAAGGTTGCTTTGTTGTTTAACTTTTTGTTTTCTTCTTATCTAACCTTTTTCTCCAAACCTCTAGAAAACCTTATCCTGAAAAGATCCTTAAATTTTGAAAAGGAACCATCAAGTGAAGAGGAGTGATACACGTTGCATGTGCTCCTTTATTGTTCTGCAAGTAGGCTATAGAAGCAAGAGAGATTTTCTTTCTGAATGAAAGAACAAAATGCAGAATAAACCAAGCTTTGGACTAAGATATTATATACGTTTTTAGAAACCCTTCACAGATATTACACGCACATCAGATGGATTCAACATATTGGATCAACTAAGTCTTAATGTGGTTTTAAATTCAAATACTTCATCTCAAACTACTGATCAGCATGACACCCAGCAATTCTTTTTCCATACTACAGTTCATAATGAAACTTGAAACCAATTATGTAAGTTTTATTCTCATTGCCACCATCTTCCTTTGAAAAGTTTCAGCAAAAACAGATAAATTATGAGAGCAAAATGAAGAAGAAGAAGAAAGAGGGTAACCACATAATAGCAACATTACTTACACGCCATTGGCCAAGACAGTTCCACACAGCTGTAAACTCGTTAGGCCCTGCAAAAGCCAATTCAGACACACATTGTTAAGTGAAAAGGCACCAGCAAGCTCGGTTAATGCTTGAGTATATTACAAGTAAGCAAAACACAATTGGCCTAAAACCACATGATGAACCCAGCTACATGTATTAGTATTCAAATTTAACAAACAAACATGTCTTTTCATTATCAATTTCCCTTCTCCACTTTCCCTTTTCATGTAGTTTGGTAAAAGTCAAACAAGAAAATCATTGCGTATTCAACTTGGCCACAAACTCAACCACGAGGCAACAGTTTCTCTGCATGATTGGCTTTCTTTTGAAAGAGAAAGGACCAAAAGACGAAACGGCCCTTTTAGCTTCCAAAAACGGCAACCAACAAGAGGGAATAGAAAGAGATTAAAGTCTAAAAAACGATTCAAACCGATCATGATTGCAAAATTTCGAAACTCATGATTGTACCCATTTTCCACATTAAACCAAAGGGATTTTGGAGAGAAAAAAAAAAAAAAGAAGAAGAAACTCACCCATTCTGGAGGAATCAACCGGATTTCGGAACAAGAAAATGAGCAAACGAACGGTCCTAAGACTAAACCTATGGTACCCAGAAGAAAGGGCTTGCTGCAATTCATTATCATCGATGAATCCACTTCCATCCCTATCCACCATTTGAAAGCTCCTAATTACCTCAGGGCTTGTCCCCGGTGGAAAGCCGTAAGACCCATATGAAGAAACCCCTCCATAATTAGGCCCATAAGGGTGCGGGCGATGCTGTTCAGAGTTATACGGCGAAGCGGTAACATGAGAATGTTCATGGCCGTGGGTTTCCGGCGCCGACGGTGCAGATGGAGCAGATGGGGCGGAGGGTGCAGATGGAGCATGGGAATGGGAATGGGAATGGGAATTGGAATTGGAATTGGAACTGGAACCGGTATAGGAAGTGAATCTACCAAAGAAGGACGCCATTGATGGCCAAAAAGAAGAGAGAAAAAGAAAGAAACAGAAGATGGGTTATAAAATTGGGATCGAAAAGAGCAAAGAATGAAGAGGGGGGATTCGAATCTGGGAGGTTCTTTGAGGATAAAACGGTGGCGAGAAAAGCAACTTTCGTTTCCGCTCAGATTCTGTGTGGGATTTAAAAGGAAAAGAAGGAAAAAGAGGAAGAGAAAAGATAAAAACGATGATGCAACAGAGGAAGTAAAAGGGAAATTACGGACGAATTGTGTCACGCTACACGCGGTTGCTTAGCTTCAATGGAAGATGATATCGGGGATTTTGGGTATTCGTTTCGCGTCCATTTCTTCAAATCTTCGTCTTCATGACGACGGAAATAGAACTAAAAAACGTGTTTTACAATTAGAGAGCAACGATTCAAGACAGAATGGGCCCCCGGCGCTGTTGGTTTTTTTTTTCTCTTCTTTTTTCTTTTCACCAGCTAAATTGCTTCTCTGTTTCGAGGTTAAATTAGAATGAAAAATTTCAAATTTACTATCTCTTTTTTTTTTTTGACACAACAAATTTACTATCTCAACCTCTAGGTTTTTGTCTATTTAGTTTGTAAACTTCAAAAAATATATAATAGATATTTATTAAATTTGTGTTTAATAAATTCCAACATATTCAAAAATTTTAAAAATTAATTGATGTATTAGACATAAAATTGAACAATAGAATTCCAAACATTCAATTTTATGTCTAATAGTTGATAGTGTATCGTGTGGGTATTATATATTCTTCTGTTAATAAGTATGTTAGGAGGTTAATATTCTGTTGTATTTGTCATCTCTTCCTAACCTGTATATATATCCTTCATTATCTCAATAATAAATCATGGGAGAGAATTCATTAATCTCTGAATTACAGCATGGTATCAGAGCCCATTGACTAGCGCCATTTTTTCTTCTCTTCTCTCCACGTGTTGATTCTATCTTCGTCGAATTTTTTTTTCCGCGAAAAAATGCAGTCCTCATCTGCCCTAATTTCGAACTCAGTTTCGAATTCTTTATCAAATTCTTCTGTTTCCTTGTTGAACAACATCTGTAATCTCGTCTCAGTACGGCTAGACTCTTCGAATTACGTGTTGTGGCATTTTCAGATCTCACCGCTGTTGAAGTCGCACAAGTTGTTCAAGTATGTAGATGGCACCATTATAGCTCCTCCATAAACTATTCGTGTTGTAGGCCAATCCTCTGATGAACTTGCCTCTGTGAATCCTGAGTATGAATAGTGGTATGAAAGGGAATCAGACTTTGATTACGCTGATTAATGCTACACTTTCCCAAACAGCCTTGTCACATGTGATCGGTTGCAAGACATCCAAAGAGGTCTGGGACAGATTAGCGAAGCATTTTACGTCTTCAACGAGAACAAATATTGTAGGTTTGAAATCTGAATTACAAAGCATTACCAAGAAACTTGGTGAATCCATCGATCTGTATGTTCAACGCAACAATGAGATCGTCAATCAGTTGGCTGCTGTTTTTGTTGTACTTGATCCAGAAGATCTAGTTATCTACGCCATCAACGGATTACCGTCAACCTACAATGTTTTCAAGACCTCTCTGCGCACGCGTTCACAAACCTTGACGTTTGATGAACTTCATATTCTTATGAAGACTGAGGAAACGACCCTTGACAAGCAGTCTCGTATAGATGATGCAACTTCAATCCCGCATTTAGCCATGGCTGCGAATTTCGAGTCTCAAGGTAGAGGAAATTGGAGAGGCCAGGGTCGAGGCAGAGGTCGTTTTGATCCCAGTCGAGGCAGAGGTCATGGCCGTGGTAATCAACCTCCCTTCAACCCTAACACATCTAATAATTTTCCCTTGTTTCTTCCAGTTCAGGACAATTTCCAAACAAGGTTCAGTGCCAAATTTGTCAAAAATTTGACCATAATGCACTGGACTGCTACAATCGCATGAACTACTCGTTTCAAGGAAGGCATCCTCCTACAAAGTTGGCTGTCATGGCCCCTACTGCCTCTCCTGTTACTTCCAGTGTAACTAGTTCACCTAATGCTCTTCCTCAGGATTCGCAGGTTTGGTTGTCTGACACCGGTTGCAACACACATTTGACGAGTGATCTAGCTAATCTCAATATCTCAAACACCTACCATGGAGACGAGAATATCACAGTTGGTAATGGTCACTCTCTTCCCATTTCTCACTACGACTCTAGCCAAATTTCTCTTTCTGATTGTACATTTACTCTTTATAATCTTCTTCGTGTTCCGCATATCTCCACCAATCTTCTTTCAGTTCTTCAGTTCTGCATCGATAATAACTGTTGTTTTATTTTTTATGTTCCATCCTTCACCATTCAGGACAAACAAACGGGCCAAACTTTGTTCCACGAACCTAGCGTGAACGGCCTTTACCCTATCTCAGCTCTGCCCATGTCAAAAGCACAAGTAGGCCTTACTGCTAACGTAGGTACCAAGGCTTCATTCAGTGTGTGGCACAATAGGTTAGGCCACCCCTCTACCCCTATTCTTCGATCTTTACTTAATTCGTCTGATATCTCTGCTGCCAATTTTAGTTCTCATATATGTAGACATTGTCTTGATGGAAAAATGTCTAAACTACCTTTTTCCTTATCCACTAGCTCTACTATTGTACCACTGGAAATCTTACAAAGTGACATATGGGTGTTGGGTTCCTAGAGTGAGTAAAAATATGGTATAAAAGACTCAAGAACTCTGTGCAAGTATACACAGTCTACAACAAGTAATAAGTATTGTCAATCCAAGGCTTGAACTAGCTTCCACTTTATCTATTTTGTATAACTCTTTAATGATTTCAAAGATAGTAAAAAGGATTGGTTTTTATAAGAATAATGCTGAAGCAAAAGAAATGACAGAACAAAAAATAATCAAATAGGCAGACAGATTAGAAACAGGCGCTGGTCAGGATTTAGTAATTGTTTTAAAAGATGCTCTAGCAATGTTATTGATCATGCAAAACTCTTGCAGTCTTATTAGCAGATTCCTCCCTGAACTCCAAATCTTTTGGAATGTGTTTCAACCCCAATGAAGTACTACCGATCAAGCACTAGGCAACTGGCTATCCCTAGCTCAGTCATTGGCGTTCACCAATACACAATGATCTAGTGTGATTAATCGCCACACACTCCCTAAATCATCCCTGAAACTAGAGAGAGATATTCATATCGGCTGGCCAGGCGGTCATAAAATAGAAATGAACATAATAATTAATCAAGATGCATTAATCAATATTTATTACTAGAAATGAAGCACGACAATCACATTGTTCCTAACCAACGCCTAAGCTACTTAGTTCATAATATGCATGGAAACGCACGCTACAATCTGAGTAGGCATGTCCATGACTACAAGATAAACAAGAAAAGATTAACTCCCTCGAACAGCTTGCAATCGATGGTCTTTTAGATGGTCTCCAATCTTTCCTCTATTCGGCTCCCAAAGGTGGAAGTAACTTTCCAAGAATGGAATGTTTTCTCCCAAAAAATGGAATGACTTTGACTTAGGCGGCTACTCCCTTTTATAGAAGGATAGGAGGCTTGACTTAAGTCAACCTAGACACGTGTATGGCTCTCCTTGCTCCTTTATCACGAAAATAACTCAACAAAATTCAGTTTTTCAACTTGGCTAACGAACTGTGACGTGGCATTTTGCTCCCAGTTTTGCTGCAGCACAGAATTTGCTCCCTCTAGTCGTCCAGCAACACATTCTGCGTAAAATAATTTCCAAAGCTTCCATTCTTCCAAATGGGTTAAAACATATAATATCTATCTAAAACCAACCCTATTAGGTACAAAAGACACACAAATCCCTATATAAACGAGACCTAAATAACTACCTTTTGGACAGTTATCAATGGGGCCCTGTCCCTGAATTGTCAATAAATAGTAAAAAATATTATGTGTCTTTCATTGACGATTACTCTCATTATACCTGGTTGTTTCCCTTGACTTGTAAGTCTGAAGTTTGTACTACATTCATTAATTTTCTGCCTTTTGCTGAGAACTTATTGTCTTCCAAATTAAAAACATTTCGTAGTGATGGGGGTGGAGAGTTCCTTAGCCGTAATCTACCGACCTTTCTTTCAAACCGTGGCATTCTTCACCAAAAATCCTACCCATATACACCGAAACAAAATGGGGTAGCCGAGCACAAGCATCGTCACCTTGTTGATATGGTTATTTCCCTTATGTCCAAGTCTTCTGTTCCAATAAAAATTTGGCCTTTTGCCTTTGCTACTGCTGTGTTTCTTATAAACCGGCTTCCTTCACCTACTCTTGGCAATAAATCGCCCTGTGAACTCTTTCACAAGCCTCCAGAATATTCTTCCCTTCGCACCTTTGGTTGCGCTTGTTATCCACTTCTTCGTCCATATAATTGTACCAAACTCCAACCTCGTACTACTCAATGTGTGTTCCTTGGTTATCCTCTAGGTTATAAGGGCTACATGTGCTATGACATGTGTACCACCAAATTCTACATATCTCGCCATGTCTACTTTGATGAACTCAACTTTCCCTTTTCTTTTCCTTCACCCCCATCTCAACCAAGTCCGCCAGTTCCATGCCTTCCTTTTCACCAGATTTAGCTCCATCCTTTTCAACCTGTGACTTGCCTTCCTTTTCTGTCCCTCCTGCTCATCCTTGCTCATCCTCATCTCTTTTGCCTCAACCTAGTAGGCAAGCCTCCAATATTTCCTCATCACCACTTAACCAACACACAGCTCAGTTCTTCACTCCCTGTTCCAGAACAGAAAGATCCTTCTTCTTCTGTTCATACATCAATTCTACCAGCATCTTCCAATACGCAACCTTCTTCCTTATCTTCTGTCCAACCATAGCAAAGTCCTTCTGACCTTGCTCCACCTATGACTAATACTCAACCATCTCCTATTGCCCCCAATGAGTGATCATACCACTGTGACTAATCTCCATCCAATGCAAACTCGTTCTAAATCAGGTATATTTAAGAAGAAAGTGTTTGTTGCTAGTTTGCCATCCCCATCTACTAAGGAGCCTACTTCCTATACTCAGGCATCTAAACACTCTCAGTAGAAGCTTGCTATGACCGAAGAATTTGATGCCTTGATGAAATAGAACACTTGGACCCTTACTCCATTACCGTCTCATAAAAAGGCCATAGGTTGCAAGTAGGTATATCGCATTAAGCGGCATCCAGATGGATCTATAGCTCGTTACAAGGCTAGATTGGTTGCCAAAGGCTTCCATCAAGAAGAAGGGGTTGATTATTTTGAAACTTTTATCCCGGTTGTAAAGAAACCAACAGTTCACATAGTTCTATCTATTGCTACAACTTTTGGTTGGAATCTTAGACAATTGGATGTCAAGAATGCATTCCTTCATGGTGATTTAGAAGAGGAAGTTTACATGTATCAACCACAAGGTTTTGTCAATTCGACTTATCCTTCATATGTGTGTAAGTTTAACAACTCTCTTTACGGCCTAAAGCAAGCACCTCGTGCTTGGTTTCATTGTTTTACTTCCCAACTCTCTACCTATGGTTTCGTTGCTTCACAAGCCGATCCATCCCTTTTTGTTCGAAATGTGCGTGGCTCTATTACATATCTCCTTTTGTATGTTGATGATATTATCTTAACTGGGAATGATTGTGCTTATGTTGATTCTCTTGTTACTCAATTGCGGGTTGTCTTTGATATGACTGACTTGGGGACATTAACCTATTTTCTTGGCCTTGAGGTCAAGTATCAGTCCACTGGTATTTTAGTCTCCCAAACCAAGTATGCATCAAACTTACTTACAAGATTTGGAATGACTAATGCTAAGACTTGTGCTACACCGTGCTCTTCGGGTCCCTTTGATTCGCCTTCTTCGATCTGTAGTGCTGATGATGCCAAGGCTTATCGCAGCATGGTTGGTGCACTCCATTATTTGACCTTCACACGTCCCGACATATCATTTATAGTGAGTCGAGTTTCTCAGTTCATGCATGCTCCAACTAAAAGTCCCCACGCAGCGGAAGCGCATTGATTGGACCTTACGCCGTATATTAATTAACATTAAAATACCGTTACGAAAACTCAAACAAACTTTAAACACTCTTTAAAGCTGCTGGAAAATTGGTTTAAACATGCTGAAAAATAAATCTAAATTTATTTTCATGCTTTTCTAAAGAAAGAAGGAAGAACCGTTACAAACCTTCGTTGTAGACTTGACCGTTCTTCGCCAACGACGCTCCAACGATCAAAACACAGCAGCAGCCTTTGATTTTCTTCGCTGGAAATTGCTTCTTTGAATGACACAATAACCACAGAGGTTACACCGGTATGTCTCTAAGTCTAGGAGGCAAAAGACTTGTGGGAGTCTTTCTCTAAGAGGGAGGCTAGAGAGAATTCTAGGTCTTGTCTTGAGAGTCTAAGAGCAAGAGCAAAGTGTCAAGTGTCCTAAACCAATTAGGTCTAGTGTTCTATTTATAGAAGAGAGACCATGAATAAAATATTCAATTAAATCAATCTTTTCCAAAATTGATTCAATCTTATTCCTTATTTAATCAATCATGATCAATCAATTCCATAATTGATTAATCTTTTCCAGAAATGACTAATTACTTCCATAAGTGATTAGATCATTTCCATAAATGATTAATCACTTCCTTAAGTGATTAATTATTTCCATAATTGATTAATTCCCGGTTAATGAATTCTTTAATTAATTAACCACAAATTAAATATCACATATTTAACTTCCGGCCTTGAATTAATTAATTTGCCCAAATAGATTTAAGGTCTTACATTAATTAATTCATTATTTGAACTCTTTCAAACTTCCATAAATTTATATTTGAATTTCTTCAGATATTAATTTCTCTCATAATAATATATCAATATATATTATATTTGTTTCCTTAGTAAATTGAACATTTTCAATTTACATTTATTACTTAGTTGCCTCAAATTACTTTATGAGCTACCAGTGGGACCTAATGGACCTGCAGATCAGAAGCTCCAACGATGTGAGATTAATTGGTCAAACTCATTAACCACATTAATCAATATTCGTTAACTGTGCGTTCATTCCACTATAGACTCACAGTTGCACTCTTCTCACTGCAGACATATTTTCTGTGTCCACGGATATAGACCAATATCAACTAGTTAGTCCTTCACGAGTGTCCGTAACACCAGCTGGGTCAAATTACCGTTTTACCCCTAGGTTACCTCTATTTCCTTAAGTACCAGTTCTCCTCTAATCAACAACCTGTTTGTGGTCCAACCATCAAATAGAAAACCCTCTCGTGCCATTGAGAGGGTAGGGCCCTTTGTTCAAGACTCGGAGTAACCACTTAAGGGAACACTCATCTGCTTCCCTAAAGTCGGGAATGAGTGAATTCCATCTTGCACGATTACGTTTCCAGCTCCCCATTCGGTCTTGTCCCCAAAATGGTAGGCTTATTGAGTCGGCGTACTGGCCACTCTCACCCATACAAATCAAAGGACAATCTCTCATGAGCAGGAGTCCATAATCAACTCAGGATTAAGACTAAATCGTCTAGGTCGTCCTAGTGAAATAGAAAACCAACTAGTTAACGGTGTTATAACCAGTGGTTACTATTTCGCGGTCCGGTCTTATGCAAACTCATTGCATAGGATACCCCCACTCGCATGTCTCCTACATGAACGCGTTGGATCGTAGCGTTTGTATCAAATACAATGTGAGTCGTATCCATAGTGTCACCAGGATAAGGCACCCAGTCTTTTCCCTATACTATAGACCCTTTAGGCTGTTTCTTAAACAATGATCCCATATGTCGCTACATATAGTTCAAGACTCATATTACAGCCTTGGATGTCTAGTTTATTGGATTAGGGTTATTATTAGGCAAAGACAAATATAAAATAACTAATAACAATTAATGGAAAAATATATCAATATTATTTCATTAATATCTGGCCAACGGTTACATTCACTATCTACGAGTTTTAGGGCATAAAACCCAACACCAACATACCTTCATCTAACTGCTGTTAAATGCATACTGAGATATGTTCGTGGTTCCTTATCTGTTGGCCTCAAGTTTATACGCAACTCTCTGTCTATGTCAGCCTTCTCTGATTCCGATTGGGCAGGAAACCGTTTGGACCGCAGGTCTACTTCGGGATTTTTCATTTTTCTGGGTAGTAATCCCATCTCTTGGACTTCAAAAAAGTAGGCTAATGTATCGAGGAGCTCAACTGAAGCAGAATACAGGGCATTGGCTTCTGCTACGGCTGAGTTGTCATGGATCCAACAAGTTCTAAAGGATTTGTGTCTTTTTGTCTCTACTGCTCCTCGTTGTTTTGTGTCAACCAGTCAGCCTTACAACTTGCTAGAAATCCAGTCTTTCATGGCCGTACCAAGCACGTGGAGGTAGACTTCCATTTTGTCCGAGAGAAGGTAGCAAACAAGGATATTCAACTGCGTTTTTTATCTTCTGTTCAACAGCCAACAGATCTTTTCACTAAACCTATGACTACTGATAGGTTGTTGTTTTTAAGCAGCAAACCCATGCCTTTCTCGGCATTTATTTGAGGGGGGATAATAGTGTATCATGTGGGTATTTAATATTCTTCTGTTAATAAGTCTGTTAGGTGGTTAATATTTTGTTGTATTTGTTATCTCTTCCTAATATGTATATATATCCTTCATTATCTCAATAATAAATCATGGGAGAGAATTCATTAATCTCTGAATTACAACAATAGTTTGGTGAGTTTTAAAAAACAAAATTACAAGTTTGAGGGTTTATTAGACACTTTAGATATTTTTATAGTTTAAAGACCAAATAAATATAAACCTAAAAATTTAAGGACTAACTTGTAATTTAACCATAAGAAAATTATATAGTTTGAATTGGTTCATATGGTTTTTAAAATTTCAATTTAATTCTTATTTATTTTGGTTTAGTTTTATTTTTGTTTCTTTTGTCTCTATGATTTTCAAAGTTTCAATATGGTTCTTAAATAATGTAGTCAAACCTTACAAATTATTTTTATTGTTACTATATTAATACAATTTTTTTTAGTTGACAACGAGTGATGTGCAATTTTCACTACCGCAAGTGTACGAGTCAAGTTTTAATATAGACATTCATGAAATACGAGTGTCATCCTCAGGATTGGGTTTCTAGTTAATTAACTACCGTGATTACTCTAATTCGATTTTATTTAGAGACAAGATAGTGATGCAAAAGATGAATTAAAGAAAGCTATAAGCGATGGAAATTCAAATGGTGGAAAACTCTTAGGTAATTGACTTCACCTATTGAGGTTGTGAATTAATTACTTGGATTAATTAACATGATAAGATTCATAAATCAAGGATACACTCATCTCATATTTATCTCTCCCGGGCATAAATAATTCTCTAGCATACAATGAATTCAATATCCCTATCTAAATTCATTAACATGCAAGGCCTTAAGTCAATTCCTTTTAACGATTTCTAAGACTATCCTAAATCTCCCGATCTTAGGACTATCCTAGTTATGCACAACAAGTTCTAGGCTAAACCCCCTATCCTGAGCAAGATTTAGAGAAAACATTATTCAATTCATGCCCAATAAATTGAAAGCATTAAGTAAAGACTATGTATAAATGCAATCAAACACATACATCCAAGAATAATATGAAAATGTTAATATCTAAAAAACGGAAGCAATTTTGGATCTTATGCACATAAGAAGCTCAATTTGATCACTAAAGACATGTTGTTCATATGGAGAAAAACAGAGACAACTTGCCTACCTTGTTTCAATGGAGAAATTGGTTGGATTAGCTTCTTGTTTTTCTTCACCAATGAGTCACGAACCACCAAAGGATCTTCCTTGCTATCCTCAAGCCTTTGGAATGGATTGTGGGATCCTCAAGTGATGGAATTTTAGAGAGAAAGCTTGAAAAACAAGCTTATGAAAGTGGGTGGTGTGAGTATGGATTTTGGCAGAATTTCAGTACCTCTCTTCTCCAATTCTTTCAGCCTTCTTCTTCAGTTATATAGAGGGACTAAGCATGAAGAAAAGGTTCAGGTTTTGCCACCAAATCAGCTTCAAATTAATGGAGTATTAAGTGGCTTAAGAAAGGGGAGTGCATGGGTTTAGTCACCATGCACTCCACCTCCAAAAAATCAAATTTCATTTTGATTTTAATTAATCAAATATTTTCTTGAATTAATCCACTAACTTATTTATTTTAATTAATCTGAAATTTGAAAAATCATGATAGAATTGTTTTCAATTTATTAATTTCTACTATTTGCTTGATTAAATTCAATTTAGAATATTGATGAATTAGGTATTTTATTTATCAATTTCTACTATTTGCTTAATTAATTTATCTCTTTTGGATGATTATTCAAAGGTATGAGTATCTTTACCTAATGCAACTTAAGTCTGAAGCTCTTGAGATATTCGAAGGGGCTTAGGACTGAAGTTGAAAACTTGTTAAGTGACATGATAAAAACACTTCGATCTGATCAAAGTGTTGAGTATAGGGATTTGAGATTCCAGGACTATTTGATAGTACATGGGATCACACCCTAAATCTCATTTAGGAGAAATAGAACCCTATTAGATATGATTCATTTCATGTTGAGCTATGCTCAATTGTCTGGCTCGTTTTGGAGTCATGCAGTGTTGACTGCATTGCACACTGCAGTAGGCAACCCCAAAGGAAACGAGAAGTGGATACTTCTTCAATTCACAAGAGAATAAAGAATTTGTATCGAAAAATGCTAAATTCTCAGAAGAAGTCCACATAAAAAATCATAAACCACAAAGTAAAGTCGGTTTAAGTAAGTTAACTAATGAAGCTACAGTAACATCCACAAGAGTTGTTGATGAAACTGGATGTTCAACAAGAGTTGTTGGTGGACCAGTGCATCTGGTCAGACACATCCATCTCAATAGTTGAGAGTGCCTCGATGTAGTGGGAGGGTTGTTTTATAACCTGAACGTTACATGGGCTAGATTGAAGCCTAGGTCATCATACCTGATGATGACATATATGATTCATTGTCTTTTAGAAAGAAGATGAATGATGTTGACAACGATCAGAGGATTAAAGCCATGGACCTAGAAATGGAGTCTTTTGTATTTCACTTCCATCTGGGATCTTGTAGAACTGCTTGATGGGTAACACCTATTAGTTACAACTGGATTTACAAGAGGAAACGAGACATTCATGTCTTAACTAGAAGGGTTCATACAACAAGATCAAAAGCAAAAGGGTTAGCAAGCTTAAGTGATCCATTCATGGATTGACCTAAGCATTTCGATCTTGAAATATAAGATTTGATATAGTAACCAAATCTTTTGGCTTTAATCAGAACATTGATGAGTCTTGTGTTTATAATAATCATCAATAGTTCAGTAGCTTACTTAGTGTTGTATATGATTGATATTCTAATCATTGGGAATGATGTAGGTTATCTTACTGACATTAAAAGAGGCTAGTAGCTCATTTCCAAATGAAAATCTGGGAGTAGCTGAGCTGGCCTTGTCTCAAGTGTCTTATATCTACAAGATGTTAGTTAGATATAAGATGCAGAATTCCGAGAATGGTTCACTACCTTTTAGGCTTGGAATTCTTATGTCTAAAGAACTGTGTCTTGAGACACCTCAAGATGTTAAGGACTTGAGACATAAGCCCTATGCAGTAGGGATTGTCAGTAAGTATCAATCAAATCCAAGAATTGATCTCTAGAGAGCCGTTAAGTACATCCTCCCGTATCTTAGGAGAACGGGGGTCTATATGCTCGTGTATGGCACGGAAGATTGGATCCTTACACGATACACTGACACAAATTTTCAAACTGATAAAGATTTGAGGAAATCTACATCAGTATCTGTGTTCACTCTTAACAGAGGAGATATAGTATGACATAGTTGTAGCCTCAACGATATAGGCTGATAAGAAGTTGCTTATGGAGCAGCGATATGAAGGATTTGGAATTCCCAATTCCGTTACAGCGGAAGCAATTGGACCGTTCGTAAATTAATTTTGTTCTACAAAATACCAATACATTGGCGAAAAGGTTAAGCGATGAAAAACATACCTCCGTTGACAACTCTGAATACTTCAACGGACACCACCACGAAATCTTCCCCGCTATAACATGAGATTAGGAACGTAGTTGTGGGACTATCTAGTCTTGAATGGGAAAAACTCTAAAGAGAAAACTCTCCCTAGAGTTCTTGAGTTGAGAGAATATGAGAGGGCCTTATGGTTGGCTTAGTTCCTAAACCCTAGGGTTAGTGTTCTATTTATAGGAGAAAGGCCATGAATAAAATATTCATTTAAAATCAATTATTTTTCTGATTTAATCTTTTCCATAATTAATCAATTCCATGACCAATCAATTCCATAATTGATTAATCTTTTCCATAAATGATTGATCACTTCCATAAGTGATTAATCATTTCCATAATTGATTAATTTCCTATTAATTCTTTAATTAATTGGTCACCAATTAAATATCATATATTTAATTTCAGACCTTCTATTAGTTAATTAATTAATTACCCAATTAAATATCATATATTTAATTTTAGGCCTTCAACTAATTAACTCTATAATATGAATCAAATTCATATTAAAATTTGAACTCCTTTAAATTCTCTTATATCCTATAAATTTAATATGAATCAAATTCATATTAATATTTGAACTCCTTCAAATATTTATTTCTCTCATAGACTATAGTTTAATTAAATCTCATTTAATTTAAACTAAATTGAATAATTAATTAATTCATCTTCTAATTAAATACCATATATTTAATTAGACATATATTTGAACTCTTTCAAATATATCAATCTCTCAATATAATAAAGTTTAATCTCAAATTAGACTTTATATTTTAATGCATCACTATACATTATATTAATTTGTATCTCATACAATTAACTTAATTCCCAATATGAATTTGAACTATTCAAATTCTCTCAAGATATATTTGTTCCTAATTACTCTTTACGAGCTAGCAGGGGGACCTAATGGACCTACAGATCAGAAGCTCCAATGATATGAGGTTAATAGATTAAACTCATTAATCAGGTTAACCAATATTCATTAACTGTGGGTCATTCCACTAAAGACCCACAACTAAACTCTTCTCACTGTAGAACATTTCTATGTCCACGGATATAGACCTATACTGGTAAGTCAATCATTCACGAATGTCCGTAACTACAGCTGGGTCAAATTACCGTTTTACCCCTGTGTTACATTTGTCTCCTTAAGTACCAGTGCTCCTCTAATGAACAACCTGTTCATGGTCCAACCAATAAATAGAAAGTCCCTCTCGGGCCAGTGAGAGGACGGGATCCCTTTGTTCAAGTCCCGGAGTCACCACTTAAGGAAACACTCATCTACTTCTCCTAGAAGTGGGAAGGAGTGAATTCCTTCTTGTGTTGTCATGTCCCCAACCTCCCACTCGATCTTGTCCCCAAAAAGGAAGGCATATTGAGTCGGCGTATTGGCCACTCTCACCCATGGTAATCAAAGGACAATCCATCATGAGAAGGAGTTCATGACACACTCAGGATTAAGATTGAGTTACCTACGTCATCCTATTGAAACAGTAACCTAACTAGTTAACGGTGTTATATCTAGTGGTTTACCATTTCATGGTCCGGTCTTATGCAAACTCCTTGCATAGCATACCCCCGCTTGCATGTCTACTACATGGACGCTTTGGATCAATACGTCCGTATCAAATACAAAGCGGGTCGTATCACATAGTGTTACCAAGATAAGGTACCCAACCTTATCCTTGTAACTATAGACCTTTTAGGTTGTTACTTGAACACCGATCCCCATATGTCTCCACATACTAGTTCAAGTCACATGTAAACAACCTTGGATCTTAGTTTATTGGATTTGGGTCAAATTGTGCAGTATTTAACAATAACACTTTATTGTAGAAACTCAATAACACTTTATTGAAACAAGTATACAATTTGTTTACATTCACTATCTACGAGTTTTAGGGCATAAAACCCAACAAACTCCCACTTGAACTAAAACTCTAGTTTAGTGGGATGTACAATAATCTATACAGCAGCAGGTGTATAAATACATGTATAAAACATATAAAATGTACAAATTGAAGGGAATAAAAGTCCCCACGCAGTGGAAGCGCATCGATTGGACCTTACGCCGTATATTAATTAACATTAAAATACCGTTACGAAAACTCAAACAAACTTTAAACCAACTTTATAGTTGCTGGAAATTCAGTTTAAACATGCTTAAAAATAAATCTAAATTTATTTTCATGCTTTTCTAAAGAAAAGGGGAAGAACCGTCACATACCTTCGTTGTAGACTTGACCGTTCTTCGCCAACAACGCTCCAACGAACGAAAACGCAGCAGCCTCTTCGCCTCTTGATCGCTGGAATTTTATTCTTGATTGACATAATAACCACAAAGGTTACACCGGTATGTCTCTAAGTCTAGGAAGTAAAAGACTTGTGGGAGTCTTTCTCTAAGAGGGATGCTAGAGAGAATTCTAGGTCTTGTCTTTCAAGAGTGTCAAGTGTCATGACCAATTAGGTCTAGTGTTCTATTTATAGAAGAGAGGCCATGAATAAAATATTCAATTAAATCAATCTTTTCCAAAATTGATTCAATCTTATTCCTTAATTAATCATTCATGATCAATCAATTCCATAATTGATTAATCTTTTCCACAAATGACTAATTACTTCCATAAGTGATTAGATCATTTCCATAAATGATTAATCACCTCCTTAAGTGATTAATTATTTCCATAATTGATTAATTCCCGGTTAATGAATTCTTTAATTAATTAACCACTAATTAAATATCACATATTTAATTTCCGGCCTAGAATTAATTAATTTGCCCAAACACATTTTAGGCCTTAAATTAATTAATTCATTTATTTTGAACTATTTCAAACTTCCATAAATTTATATTTGAACTTTTCAAATATTAATTTCTCTCATAATAATATATCAATATATATTATATTTGTTTCCCTTAATAAATTGAACATTTTCAATTTACTTTTATTACTTAGTTGCCTCAAATTACTTTATGAGCTACCAGTGGGACCTAATGGACCTGCAGATCAGAAGCTCCAACGATGTGAGATTAATTGGTCAAACTCATTAACCACATTAATTAATATTCGTTAACTGTGTGTACATTCCACTATAGACTCACTGTTGCACTCTTCTCACTACAGACATATTTTCTGTGTCCACGGATCTAGACCAATATCGACTAGTTAGTCCTTCACGAGTGTCTGTAACACCAGCTGGGTCAAATTAGCGTTTTACCCCTAGGTTACCTCTATTTCCTTAACTACCAATTCTCCTCTAATGAACAACCTGTTTGTGGTCCAACCATCAAACAGAAAACCCTCTCGTGCCATTGAGAGGGTAGAGCCCTTTGTTCAAGACTCGGAGTAACCACTTAAGGGAACACCCATTGTTGGGTTCCTAGAGTGAGTAAAAATATAGTATAAAATACTCTAGAATTCCTGTGCAAGTATACACAGTCTGCAACAAGTAATATTATCAATCCAAGGTCTGAATGCGTTTCCACTTTATCTATTTTGTGTAACTTCCTAATGGTTTCGAAGATACTAAAAATGTTGGGTTTTATCGGAATTATGCTGAAACAAAATAAATGATAGAACAACGAGTAAACAAATAGATAGACAGATTAAAGACAGGCGCTGGTTAGGTTTTAGCGATTGTTTTAAGATATGCTCTAGCAATATTATTGATCATGCATTTCTCACAGTATTATTAGCGGATTCCTCCCGGAACTCCGGATCTTTTGGGATATGTTTCAAACCCAATGAAGAGCGACCGATCAAGCACTAGGCAACTGGCTATCCCTAGCTCAGTCACTGGCGTTCACCAATACACAATGATCATAGTGTGGATAATTGCCACACACTCTCTAAATCATCCCTGAAACTAGAGAGAGCTATCCATACCGGCTGGCCAGGCGGGCATAAAATAAGAATAAGCACAACAATTAACCAAAATGCAATAGTCAATTTATTACTAGAGATGAAGCACAGTAATCACATTATGCCTAACCAACACCCTAAGCTACTTAGTTCATAATAGGCATAGAAATACGAATTACAATCTGAGTATGCATGTCCATAACTACAAGTTAATAAAGAAGGTGAACTCCCTAATTAGCTTGCGGTTGATGGTGTTCTTGATGATCTTCAATCTCCCTATCCTATTCGGCTTCCAAGGGAAAACATGGAATGAATTTGACTTGGACGGCTACTTCCTTTTATAGAAGGAAAGGAGACTTGAGTTAGGTCAACTTGGACACGTGTAGGGCTCTCCTTGCTCCTTTATCCCGAAAATAACTCAACAGAAGTCGGTTCATGAAGTTGGCTAACGAGCTGTGATGTGGCAGTTCCTGCTCCCAGTTTTGCTGCAGCATAGAATTTCTCCCTCCAGTCGCTCAGCAGCATAATCTGCACAAAATAATTTTCAATGCTTCCATTCTTCCAAATGGGTTAAAACATGTAATATCTATCCAAAACCAACCCTAATAAGCATAAAGGACACACAAATCCCTATACAATCGAGGCCTAAATAACTACCTTTTGGGCAGTTATCATACCCCCAAACTTGAACTATTGCGCGTCCCGAGCAATGCTAACCAACCTTCCTTCAAGAATTTAAAAACATTAGACAAAGAATTAGCTTAATCAAACCAGACAGTCCAACACTACCTTTAACCTTTACCTGAGCACTCTGCAAAACCAAGCTCTGCTGCAGCAAAATGATTCCTTCAGCAGGGACAAATAATCACCACTTTTCAACTTAATTCTAAGAACTCACAACATCTTAGCTCTATTATCAGACATTTCAAAACATATTTTTAAAGGGGTTTATATCATTATTTATCAGACTTAAAGCAGCCTTACAGTCATAAGCTCTTAAGCATGGGATGACCCACTTTATGGTGCAATATACCCTTGCCTCAAGCTCATCACCAACTAGGCTCAATACTCATTATAAAGCTAAAAAATCCTTAGTTATTCTATCTCTTGCCCCTCAGAATGACGACATTTTATGATGAAGCTCACCTAAGTTCTGGGAGACAGGAAAACTGCTGGATCATCATTCATCCTTCAAAACTTTTGCTCTGTCAATTTTTTCAGCAAAATTTTCAACAAATAATTTTTCAGCAAATAATTTTTTCTCATATTTCTCATTTTTTCACATTTCCTAGATCATCTTTTGACGCGAAGACAAACTGTGGGTATCACAAATGTCCCCGGTTACTCAATAACCTAGCAAATTTTAATTTTGAAGGAGAGGAATGCTCGAGCAAAATAATTGGAGTAGCAAAAAGTCCCCCAAACTTGAATTATTCATTGTCCCCAATGAATCATTAATTAAGCAATTATACCCCCAAACTTAAATCTTTCTTTCTGAATTTTTAAACTAAACATGGGACTCAGATTAAGCTTAAAGTGGATCATATAAGTCAATACTACCTTCAAAATCTTCTTGCCGCAGCAACAGTCCAGGCTAGAAGAAATGCTCAAGCAAAAGGTTTCTGGAGATCAGAATACCTTGATCTAATTAAGCGTAATCAGTCCAATCTTCAAAAATTCAGAAGAAAAATAGTTAAGTTAGCCATTACTTAGTGCTAATGGAACAAAAACATCTAAAAATTTCATTAAAAAACATAAGAACAGAAATTGCATAGCAGAGATATATTTTTAAAGCAGAAAAATTAAAAAGAAACAAGCAAACATATTTATCAAATGGGGTCAGATATGCGCGAGCAAACAAAATGATAAGAACAAAAACAAAGCTCGCTGAAGATCATTTCATCCATCAATCTTCCTGACCCTGCTCTTCATCATCATTCTCTTCTTCTCTTTCAACAGGTGGTGGCAGAATCTAGGGGTTCAACAGATCCTCAGGGAATGTAGGAAGGGTTGGATACGGCTTGGAAAAATTCTCTTGCAGTGCCCTTTTTAAGCTGGCATCCCGATTCTTAACATAGTTCCAGAAGGTTAAAGTTTGCCTTTCAGCAAACTCCTGCCTACTGGCCGAAAGTGCCAGTTGTTCTAGAATCGAGTTGATGCCATGTATAAGCCCACCTTGACGCACCTCCTGCATGCGCTGGAGCCGTGCCAAATTGGGCGTGTCTATGATCCCCTTATCAAACAGGATCATATCTCCCTCATCCACCGGAACCCCTGCTCTTCTACACAGCATCGTGATTGTGTTCGGAAAGAATAGTTTCCCCACCTTTTTCTTCCAGCAGCAAGCAATTTCATTACAAATAATTTTTCCTACGTCAATACTGAGAGACCTTAAGATAGCAAAAGCCAAAAGAATTCGTTCCCTGGATACTGTCGAGTCGTGCGTTGTCGGAAGCAACCTCTGCCTGATGAAACCCATCCACGTGTTCGCTTCCTTTTTCAAATAAGCCGATTGGAATGTCCTTTTCTGAGTCTTAGATAATTGCCACTGTGCCCCCTCGATTCCTACCTCCCTCACAACATTACTTAACTGTTCCTCAGATGGCGCGACTGCCATCTCATTGAATGCCGCATGGGGGAAGTTTTGAAGATGGTACAGTGCGTTGATCGCACTTGGACTCCAATCTATCTCGACTCCTCTGACAATTACCAGGAAACCCTCTTCTTTATCAATGTTGGCATAGAATTCACGCACCACCTGTGCATTCACAGCCTCTGGCTTAGCACAAAACAGCTCCCAGCCGTGGTCAGCTATACCGGTCCTTAGAAATGGCGGGAGATCACCGCTGAAACCTCTTTCGAACAGAAAATCCCTTTTCAGGAGCTCAGCGTATTTTGCTCTAGCAAAATTATTGACAAAGCGATCGTGTGGCACCTGTCGCTCTGCTATTTCATCGTGTTCCTCCGATGCTTCAGCAATATATTTGCCCTTTTCTTCTATCCGCTTCAGCAACTGTTCCTCCTCCGCCTGTTTCTTTGCTTCTTCTCGCCTTCTTTCTTCAGCTTCTTTTCTCTCTCATTCCTCTCGCTCTGCCTTGTCTCTCTCGGAATCTGATGATGGAGGCGATGGGGTATCAGTCCTGATCACTGGAATGCGCCCAGCCTTCCGCTTAATGTGGCGACGTTTCGGAGGTTCAGGTATGATAACCTCCACACGAGCCTCCTGAACTGGCTCTCTGCCTTCTTCCTCTACAGCCTCCGTCTGCACATTCTCACTCTGCTTCTCTTGAATATCCTCTCAAGCTTCTTCTATAGTCGCAATTTCCTTTTCATCCTCTTCTTGATTCTGTCTGTCAGATATTCTCTTCAAGATTACCATTCAGAAAGGCAGTCTTGACGTCTATTTGCCATATTTCATAGTCATAATATGTGGCTATGGATAAGAGAATTCTTATGGACTTTAACATGGCTATAGGAGAAAAGGTTTCCTCATAGTCAACCCCTTCCTTTTGGGTATAACCCTTTGCCACTAGTCTAGCTTTGAAGGTCTGTACCTTTCCAGCTGCATCTCTTTTTCTCTTATAGATCCATTTGCACCCTATGGGTTTTACCCCATTTGGTAGATCTGTAAGTTCCCATACAGAATTGGAGTACATTGACTCCATTTCCAGGTTCATGGCTTTGACCCATTCATCCTTATCTTCGTCATTCATTGCCTGTCGATAGGACAATGGATCCTCAATGCCATCATTAGGTATGACAACCTGAGTTTCAGTTAAACCCAAGTAGCGGTCAGGTTGTAATACAACCCTCCCACTGCGTCGAGGCATTCCCAACGTTTGAGATGGACGGGATGGATCTGAAGAACTAGTTCCTTCATCAACCCTTGTTGAAGGTCCAACTTCATCAACAACTCTTGATGATTCTTCAGTAGCTTCTCCTAATATTATTTTGCTGCGTGGTTTATGATCTCTCATGTGGTCTTCCTCTAAGAGAGTGGCGTTTTTCGATACAATCACCTTATTTTCTTGTGGGTCGTAGAAATAACCACCTCTCGTTTCTTTAGGGTAACCAACAAATTGGCACAGTTTTGAACGAGGTTCCAGTTTCTTAGGATTTGTCACAAACACGTGTGCTGGACTTTTCCTAACCGCAAGCGCACGGGTCAAGTAATAATATAGTGAATAGTAAATTCGAATGTCGTCCTCTGGAGTGGATTTTTAAGCAAATCGAATATTATGAATAATCTCGCTCAATTTTATTTAGGGATTAAAAAGTGATGAATAGGTGATATGAAAACTAAATCAGAGCAAGTAAAAAGTATGGGAATTCAATTGGGAAAACTACTTAGGGAATTGATTTCGCCGATTTCGTTTAGGATTGATTTTAAAGAATAAGTTATTATGCACAATGAAATTATGAGCCAAAGACCCTTTAATCCAACTACCTTTCCCGAGTATAATTGATTCTCATGCAAATTAACCAACTTGATATCCCTATCTAAATTTATTAATATGCAAGGCAATGAGATCTTTTAACCAATTCTAAAGTCAATCTAAAACCGTAAAGAATTAGAAAGTACTTTATTCATGCAACCTTGAGTAAGTCTATATCAAATCCCCTCTCCCGAGCTAGATTCGAAACTTAAATCATCCAACTAATGGCCAATTAATTGAAAGCATTAAATCAAGATTACAAACACAATAACATTGCACAACTTAAACCATAAATCAATCCATAAACTTAATCAACTACATCAATCCCTAAGCTACAAGTTTAGCTACTCATGAATGAAAATACAATCTCAACTAAACATATGAAAGCCATAAATCTAACTAAAGAAAGAAAAGGGAAAAGAAAACTCAATGTAGGCCGAGTCCCGACGTCCCCGTCACGATCCCCACGAACAATGGGTTGATTTCCAAGTTCCTCCTTTGTTTGTAGCTCCAAAAGTCCTCTATTCTGTCCTCTTTACGGCTCCAAAAGGTCCCAAATTGATCTCCCCTCAAAACCTAGCCGAAGTGAAGCTTTTATTCTGATTTTTCGTCTTAGCGTCAAGACGCTGTCAAGACAGCGTCGCGACGCTGCCTCTTAAACGCGCGTTCTGAATAAGGAAAAACGGTAGCGTTGGGACGCTTCCTATCATAGCGTCTCGATGCTGTAAGCTTTACACGCCTAATCTGATATGGAATGTGAGCGTCGAGACGCTCAAGAGCTAGCGTCTCGACGCTAGCCTGCTGTTGACCGAGATTTGACTTTTCTCCACTTTTACTCTTTTCATTCCTTTGCATCTTTTCACGCCCCGAGCATCCGATTAACTCTGATATTGCATTATAGCTCCAATCAACCATTTCCTACAAAATAAACAATAAAGCACAATAAAATGGCCCAAACATCATAAAAGACTAGCTAAATTAAATAAGTAAAAGTAGCTAGCTATGCTCGCTATCAGGGTGCCTCATTTCTCATCAATCAAACCATCAATCAATTCATCCTTTCTTTCCTTTCTTAAGGCTCCTTTTTTGGAGCCCCTCTCAAGGCTTTTGAGCCTTTTGAGAGGATTCTTCTAGTGGGAAAATTTTGGGAATTTTGGGGAGCAATCTTAGAGGCTCGAGGAGTAGTCAGTGGGGGCTCCAAGCGTCAGCGAGGAGTTTTTCGACGGTCAATTCCTTTCCTTTTATGCTCTTTAATATGCTTTCCCTTGTAATTATTGTGGATATTATGTGTAGCTAAACCCCAATTTGGGGTCTTGAAATGAAATGATAGTCAAAATATTGTTATAATTTCTTGTCTCTTGCCCATGTCCTAATTATTTGTATGGATGTGCTTAATGCTTTACTCAATCTAGCCAATTGTGTAATGATTCGATTCTTAATGGAAACTCGACGGAGAGAAATTAGGATAGATCATAATCCATGCAACTAGTTTAATTGCCCGTTGTGACGCCGGGATTAGTTGATTAAACTTAGATTCCTAAAATGAATCAGAGCGTAATAATTAATGATTTTTAATGGCGCTAAGGACACTTAGGTTGTTAAAATGAATTAATTACAATTAGGGGAAACCGACAGGAGATCCTATGTGATTAACGGAGATTCTAGGTTTATAATTAGTTGGGCAATGTGATAGGATAATTATAGCAATTATTTAGCTAATCATCGATTTTCAAGACCCCTCTTCCCACTTAAAGAAAACTCTTTCTCCACATTTTATTTCTGATTGATCAATTTGTTTTCATTAGTCATTTCGAATTTAAATCTTTTTATTGCATGAAGTGGTCCCTAAATATTATTTCACCTAAGTATTTTCAGTGCTCAAGAGAATTTTAATTATTTGCTTAAGTTTCGCTTCGCCTCCCTGAGGATTCGATACTCGGAATACTTTCCATTTTATATTACTTGTGACGACCCGTGCGCTTGCGGAAAATCGTACTACCAACAAGTTTTTCTTGACATCGAAAGGAAAAGGGTAAATGGTAATTTAGGTGTAAATATTTTTTTCTTTCATCATTTTGTGAATATTATTTTATTTTCATTTTTGTTTGGTTCTTTTTGTTATCTGGGAGCGTTGTATGCGAAGAAACAAGGTGGTTGATTTGTTTCCGTTAGATCTTGAGATTAACAGGACTCTTAAATTCATTAGAAGAGAAAAAAGATTAGCAGAAACGATGGCCCACCAAGAAGAAGCTCCCAAGGCAATTAGAGATTTTCTGCAGCCAGTTCTTCCTACCGAGAATTCTGGAATTGTCTACGCCCCTATCCAAGCTACAAATTTTGAGCTCAAAACAGGGTTGATTCAGATGGCACGCAATAACTCGTTCAAGGGACATCCTTCCGAGGACCCCCACTCTCATCTGCGATCATTCCTAGAAATATGCGGGACGGTAAAGATGAACGGAGTTCCGACCGACGCTATCAGATTGAGGTTGTTTCCATTTTCCCTACAGGATAAAGCAAAAGATTGGCTCGAATCAGTCGAGACGGGCAGCATCAGTACTTGGGACGAGCTTGCCCAGGCTTTTCTGACAAAATGTTTTCCACCAGCTAAGACTACCAAGCTCCGGACTGAAATTGGAACATTCAGACAGCTGGACGAGGAGCAGTTGTACGAAGCGTGGGAAAGATATAAGGAAATGCTTAGGCGATGCCCCCAACACGGATATCCTGATTGGCTTCAGGTACAGTTATTTTATAATGGATTAAACCCCTCCACAAAGATAGTCCTTGACACATCAGCAGGAGGGAGTTTTCTTTCAAAAACAGTGACAGAAGCCAAAGACCTACTTGAGGAAATGGCGGCAACAAGTTATCAATGGCCGACGGAGAGAGGAATAATTACAAAAAAAGCTGGATTATATGAATTGGATGAGTCAAGTTCACTGAAAGCGCAACTTGCATCTCTGACCAATGCACCAAACAAATTGACGTCATCTGAGGTGGTTAAGTCCATTTCCACCTTAGCTGAAGGTCATTCAAAGAAAGAAGGTCAAGATGTGGAAGAAGTTCAATACATAGGAAATAGATCATATACTCAAGGAGTACCAAACTTCTACCACCCCAGTCTGCGCAATCACGAGAACTTCTCATATGCGAATACGAAGAATATTTTGCAGCCACCCCTAGGTTTTGCATCAACGAGTACTCCTGAAAAGAAAAATAATCTGGAGGAGATGGTGGCTTTATTCATCAAGGAACAAAGAATATTGAATGTGAATCTCCAGACATCAGTAAACAACCACGACGCAGCTCTAAAGAATATGGAAGTGCAGATAGGTCAGATTGCTTCAGCAGTAAATGCCCTTCAAAAGGGAAAATTTCCAAGTGATACTGAGCCTAACCCGAAAGAGCAGTGTAAGATGGTGGTTCTGAGAAGTGGCAGAAGACTGGAGGACAGTTCAGAGAAGAAAAAGGAAGAAGAAAAGAGAAGGGATGAAGATGAAGGGGCTGAGGCACAAAAAGCCTCCTCTGAAAGGTTCCAACATCCTCCCAACTCTATTGAATTAAAATGTGATTTTTCTAACAGCTTTGCAGGTAGAAAAGAAGATAAGAGGCAGAATGACAATAAGAAGCTAACTGAGGAAGAAGTGGTTCCATGCAACCACCATGACAGAGGTTCGCATATTAGCCCGCCCAAGCGGAGGGGCGAATGTCCAACCTTTGATTTCAGGGAGTTACCTTTTCCTCAAAGATTTAAGAATGTCAAATTAGATGAACAATTTCAAAAATTTTTAGAAATGTTTAAAAAGTTGTCTGTGAATATTCCATTGGTAGAAGCTTTGTATAATATGCCAAATTATGGAAAATTCATGAAGGAAATGCTTTCTAAAAAGAAAAGTCTGAAAAAAGAAGTTTTTAATTTATCTGAGAGTAGTAGTACCATTATTTCTGGTAGGATACCCTCTAAGCAGAAAGACCCAGGGAGTTTTACTGTTACCTGTACCATAGGAGAAGTATCCTTCGATAGGGCTTTGTGTGATTTAGGAGCAAGTATAAATTTGATGCCCTACTCTGTGTACAGGAAGATTGGTTTATCAGGTATGACAGACACTGACGTCACTCTCCAGCTTGCTGATAGATCGATTACCCACCCGATGGGTGTGGTGGAGGACGTGTTGGTGAAAGTCAACAAATTCATCTTCCCTGTAGATTTTGTGGTACTAGACATGAAGGAGGACAAACAAGTGCCAATTATCTTAGGCAGACCTTTCCTAGCCACTGGTAAGGCTGAGATTAGCGTGCATACAGGTAAACTTACCTTGCACATTGATGATGAAAAAGTCGTGTTTAGTATTTTTGGCCAAGATGAATCTGTTTGTAGTTTGCATACATGTTTTTCTGTTAGGCCTGAATACTTGACTGATGACGATGAAAAGGTAGACTATAATCTTGGCCTAGGCTTAGGAGAAATGCTTATTGATAATGTAAATTTTGATCATGATGCATATATGGATAATCCTCTGTTTGAAAATGATTTGGATCTGCCTGACTTTGAAAATGAATTAGACTTGCCTGCTTGTGATAATGAAAGATCTGCAGTTGATGATTTACCTTCCTTTGAAAATGAATTAGATTTACCTGAAATGAATAATTTTGATGATGATATTGAATTGCCTGACATTGAGCATGAACATAAAAGGCATAAAAAAGATTGCTCGATAGATAATTTTGAGTCTGACCATGATTACAGTGAATCTATTGAGTCTGATCTTGACATTCCTGAATGCATGAATCCTGACAATGTGAATACTTTCTTTTCATGTCTTGAATCTGTGCATAGTATAGAATCTGATCCTGAAATTCTTGAATTCTTGAATTCTTCTGATGATGAGTCATGTGATAGCTTAGTTGAATCATTTTTTAATTCTGAGTCTGAAGGATCTGCTGAGCATGTAGATATTTTTTCTGATGAATGGACTGGCATGATTGATAGGCCACCTCTAGATCCTAGACCAGTAGATATTATAACGCTTGATGACTCTGTTAACAATTGTTTTGAGAATAAAGATTTAGAAAAGAGATTTGATGCGGCTGATTATTTTCTAAAATGTTATTATAAGAATCTCTTTAGTGAAGATGGGCCAGGGGAAAGTTTTTTTTCTCCCCTGTTTGTAGTTTGCAATTCGGTGCGTGATTTCTTGCAGGGCCCGGAGGATGATGAAAATTTTTATTTTGAGCCTCCATAAGCGTGCCGAGCCTAGTCTAGCTAAAGACGTTAAAGAAAGCGCTGCTTGGGAGGCAACCCAAGGATTAAAGTAGTTAGTTGTTTTTGCGGTAAATAATTTTCTTTGCTTCGTGATCCAATTTTGTTTTGCAGGAACACCTTAGCAAATCCCAAAATTCCGCATTTCCCATTTATCATGGATCCAAAGGAAAAGGATGAAGCGCTCCTAGCTCAGGGAAGTCTCAGTATCTCTCCTTATGCTTGTCTGTTTTAAAACATTGGGGACAATGTTTAGTTTAAGTTTGGGGGGGAGGCTTCCGCTGTGTTGAGCATATTTAAATTCTGTTGGATGCATGAATAGATAGCCATGATAGCCAAGGATGTGATTTTTGAAATTTTGGGAGAAAATGGTTTATATGTTGTGGAATCTGGGAGCACGACAGAAATTGTGAAATTTTAAAATTTTTTGATACTTAGTTTTGATGTCTAAAGCATGCAATAGTCTTATCTAATGACGTCTTTGAAAATCTAGATTCTTATTATGGTTTTCAAAGTTGTTGTCACCCCGATAGGCTTAGTTTCTAATATCAGGAAGTTCATGCTTGATTGCTCTAAAGAACTAGGTAGGAAAAAATGCTATGCCTGCTGAGAGAAAAGCAAAAGAAACAAAAAGAAAATGTGAGAAAAAGAAAATCTGTTGAAAAAGATTTTTTGCTTGCTCAAAAGAAAAAAAAGCCTAGGGGTAAAAAGAGCTACCTGCGGTGTGATCAGTTAGGCCAACCAGAGAATAAAATTCAGGTTAAGGGTCCCTGCACCGTAGTGTGAAAGCTAGTACCATTAGATATCAAAATGCAAGTTTAGGGGAGGAGCAAAAGAAAAAGAAAAGAAAAAGAAGAGAAAAAGAAAAATCATGTGAGAATTCTGCTCCCCCATGAAAAAAAAAAGAAAAGAAAAGGATGACAGGCACCCTAGTTACTTTTTTTTGCATGATAGAAGGACTCCGAAATATTAGGGGCTCTTAGCCAGTGTAGGGGGAAAACAAATGGAGAAAGCCATAAGACTAATCTAGGTTAGTAAAAGAATCAATAGATAAGTCTTGAGCATGCTATTCATTAATCTTAAGTTCAAACTAGTTTAAGATTTCTTCAAGAGTATGCGGTGCTTGCTTATTCCACTTGCATGTTTTCCATTCGATCCTAAGAATTCCAAAATCATTGAGGGTTGAACGATTCTATTTCATGCATCTTTAGAATTTATTTTGCTCGGGACTAGCAAAAGCTTAAGTTTGGGGGTGTGATAGCGAGCAGAAATGTCGCTATTTTAGTCTCAATTTATTAAGCTTTTTGGTGCTTTAATCGTGTTTTTAATGAATATATTTAATGAATTTTGTTATTTGGTCCTTAGGAGCTAAGTTGGTGATTTCGGGAGAAAAAGAGCCAAAATTGAAGTAATTATAGCCCAAATCCTAGCTTGATGCAATTGGAGGTCCAAAGAAGACATCTATGAAGAAAAGACCAAGAGAAATGAAGAAGAAGGCCCAAAAATCAGCCCAAAATGAAGCTGAAAAATCTGGAAAATCTGGACAGCGTCGAGACGCTTAGCAAAGCAGCGTCGCGACTCTGCCCTTTCTTGTTGCCCAAGCCGCGTGCGCAGCAGCGTCGCGACGCTTAGCAAGGCAGCGTCGCGACGCTACCCCTATTCCAGGCCTATAAATAGGCGCCCTTGGGTGCCTCATTTCTCATCAATCAAACCATCAATCAATTCATCCTTTCTTTCCTTTCTTAAGGCTCCTTTTTTGGAGCCCCTCTCAAGGCTTTTGAGCCTTTTGAGAGGATTCTTCTAGTGGGAAAATTTTGGGAATTTTGGGGAGCAATCTTAGAGGCTCGAGGAGTAGTCAGCGGGGGCTCCAAGCGTCAGCGAGGAGTTTTTCGACGGTCAATTCCTTTCCTTTTATGCTTTTTAATATGCTTTCCCTTGTAATTATTGTGGATATTATGTGTAGCTAAACCCCAATTTGGGGTCTTGAAATGAAATGATAGTCAAAATATTGTTATAATTTCCTGTCTCTTGCTCATGTCCTAATTATTTGTATGGATGTGCTTAATGCTTTACTCAATCTGGCCAATTGTGTAATGATTCGATTCTTAATGGAAACTCGACGGAGAGAAATTATGATAGATCATAATCCATGCAACTAGTTTAATTGTCCGTTGTGACGCCGGGATTAGTTGATTAAACTTAGATTCCTAAAATGAATCAGAGCGTAATAATTAATGATTTTTAATGGCGCTAAGGACACTTAGGTTGTTAAAATGAATTAATTACAATTAGGGGAAACCGACAGGAGATCCTATGTGATTAACGGAGATTCTAGGTTTATAATTAGTTGGGCAATGTGATAGGATAATTATAGCAATTATTTAGCTAATCATCGATTTTCAAGACCCCTCTTCCCACTTAAAGAAAACTCTTTCTCCACATTTTATTTCTGATTGATCAATTTGTTTTCATTAGTCATTTCGAATTTAAATCTTTTTATTGCATGAAGTGGTCCCTAAATATTATTTCACCTAAGTATTTTCAGTGCTCAAGAGAATTTTAATTATTTGCTTAAGTTTCATTTCGCCTCCCTGAGGATTCGATACTCGAAATACTTTCCGTTTTATATTACTTGTGACGACCCGTGCGCTTGCGGAAAATCGTACTACCAACAAGGGGCTGAGAGTTGAGATTGGATTCCATGTTCTATCATATAATCTTGGAATCTTTGATCCATATACTCCCCTCATCGATCAGATCGAAGTACTTTAATAGATTTACCTAATAGGTTTTCAACTTCAGCCTTAAACTCTTTAAACTTTTCAAGGGCTTCAGACTTATGTCCCATTAGGTACAAGTAACCATATCTTGAATAATCATCTATAAATGGATATCCAGCAAGCTCTCGGTCTAATATCCGTTTGGATAGATAAAGCCGAAAGAGTAGTGCAGAACAATTTTTCAGCTCCTAATTATCCACCAGCCCCCTGTTTGATAAATCACGAAGAAGGTAATTCTGTCTCCTTACCTGAGTTTATTTTCTTAGTTCCTTCCTTTTGTGGTGAGCCAAGAATAAATGCCTACTTTCATGTATCTGAGTTCTTCTCAAGCTGTTCCGAAAAGAAACCCCCTGAGGTATCTGAAGATCAATTCAAGTTGAGGGTGTTTCCATATCACTGCGAGGGGAAGCTAAGAGGTGGATCTTCTCTCTGCCTCCAAGGTCGGTATCTTCTTGGAGTGAGATGAGGAGAAGTTTCCTGAAGAAGTACCACCCCATTGCGCTGCTAATAGAAGCCACCAGAAGGATTGTCAATTCTGCGCAAGCACTTGAAGAGTTGTTCCACGAGTTCATGAGTCGTTTCAATCTTTACTGCATGAAACACCACACCCCACTCTCAGAGAAGTCTTTGATAGAAAGCTTCTACAGAGGGCTAACACCTGAAGATAGAAGAATACTTGACTCAGCTAGTGGAGGTGATGTGCTTGCTATAACACCCGATAAGGCGTGGGAGATTCATGCAAAGCTGGCAGAAGTCACTAGATTCCGAGCCAACTCCCCTATTGAGCTAGAGAGCCAAATCTCAGAGCAGCTGGAAGGTAAGTTAGAAGAAGATCCCATCGAGGTTAGTAAGCTTGAACTTAATTATTCCTTTAATTCTAGGTATGATATAATTAGTGCATCAAGTATGTTAGGAGAGTTAAAGGTTAGGAATGCCAGGCTAAACTCTGATTATTATGCACCTAATTCCTTTACGCCTGATGCCCCTGCTTCTTTAGAGCATGGTTTAGGCCTAGATAATCAAGTGGCTGACCAAGTTAAGCCTAGGGTGCTTAGAATTAGCTTTAATTGGGCGGATGAGGATATTTTGTTTAAATTTTCTTACGCTGTGCACTTTGTGTGCAAGTTGAGTTATCTTGTGCAGGAGCTGATAAAGAAAAAGAAGAAAGATCCTTTGTGGATCAAAGAAGTGGATTTCGGTTGAAGACTGGAGATCCCGTCGAGCAATCGATGTTAAATATTTGCACTCTTGGGAGGCAACCCAGTTTTCAAATTATTTCTATTCCTTCTCTTTATTTTCTATTTGTTTTCTTCCTGCTAATTTTTATTCACGTTTGCTTTCCATTCTTGTCTTTAGGAGTTTGTGACCCTATTTGAGCACGCTGCTACCTTTGAAGTCATGGTGAATCATTCCCTTCCAACCATCGAGCTTAAAAACAGGGAGAACTTTTGTTCCCTTACTATTTGTCCCTTTTACTTTTTCTTGATTAAATTCATTAAAAAGGGATGCATGATTCTAGGTTGGGGGTGGAAGTGGTCTTGCATGCCTGTTTTGGTTGAGTCTTGATGCACCTGAGTATCAGGCTATTTTTATTATACATGATTTATTTTAACACTCTATGTTTTCTGGATTTAGGCCATGTATCTGAGCATTGGACCTATATTTGAAAAAATTTTAATTGATTGAGTGTTGATGTATGGATGGTCTGGTTGATTTTTCTCTGATTATGAAAATCAACGATGTGTCATCCTGCTAACTCTATTTCTTTCATTGAATGATAAGCATGTGCCCAGAAATTGAGCCTTTTTAAAACTTTTCTAGTACTGTTCTTGCAAGAGTGAAACTTAGCATGCCTAGGATTAGTTTGAAAGCTTAGGAGCGAATTATAGATCCATATGCTTGTTGTCACCTCGATAGGTGTAGGGATGAGCTAAAGAGTCAAATGTCCACAAGTTAGCATGTAATATCTTGCTTAGGAGAAAAAGAAAGAAAGAAAAAACAAATGAGTGTGAGCTTAAAAAGAAAATCATATGCTCGTTTACATTACTGTTATTTTCAAGAAAAAGCATGTTTTATAATAGGAGATAAAAAGAGCTACCTGCGGTGTGATCAGTTAGGCCAACCAAGAGTAAAACGTTTTCCTACACTGTAGTGTGAAAGCTAGTGCCCCACAAAAAAAAAAAAAAAGAGAGAGAGAAAGAAAAAGAAGAGCGCAGAAAGAAAATGTCTTTTATTTTTCAGGCACCTGGGTAAAGAGAAAAGCAGTCTAATTTGTCTTGTTTGCTCCTTGGTAAGTTCCTAGTGCCAGTGTAGAGGGAAGATGAGTTGAGGGTCATATAATCTAATCCCGGGCTAGTAAGACTGGCTTTGTATAGACTAAGTGTGAGCTTGAGCAAGAAACCTCGTGAAAACTCTTGATTTGTCTCTTTATTTGGGTCGCATGTAAATGATTCTTAATTGCAATAACTTTGGCATTTTAGACATTGAGATTTGAGTCTATGAATTTGCAACCAACGAATCCTATACTTCTATTCCGTGTTCTCTCGAGAATTAGCAAGCTGAATCTTATACTTTTATTTTAGGGAAAAATACACTTTCGGTCCTTGAGGTTTGGATTAGGTTTCATTTTGGTCCCTGAGTTTTCAAACTCGACAATTTAGTCCCTGAGGTTTAGATTTTGTTTCATTTTGGTCCCTCCATCCACTTTTGTGTTAACTTTTAACGGTTTGCTGATGTGTCATTTATTTTTTTTATTAAAAAAATATTTTTAAAATTTTTAAAATAAAATAATAATAAATATTTTTTTTTAATTTTCATTTCCCTCCCATTTTTCCCTCTCTTTTCTTCTTCTTCCTCTCAACCACCATCATCCTGCTTCTTCTCAACCACCATCACCACCACCTCCAAGCTCATTGTTGCTGCTGGTCGCTGGCGGCTGACGACATTTTTTTTTCTCTCTCTTCCCTTATCTTTTCTTTTCTCTTTTCTTTCCCTTTCTCTTTCTTTACATTTTTTTAATAAGAAAATGACCATCTTCTTCAATTTTAGGGTTGTGAATCACGCAAAACACAGAGGGAGGGGGAAAAAGAACGCAGAAACAGAGAGGGAAAATTTTAGCCGCTGGTCACGTTTCTCCTCGTGGGTCTCGATTTTTCCAGAGGTAGTAACCCATCGGTGTGGGTTTTCGGTTAAACACAACAGTGGTTCTCGGTTTTGAGTGTTGTGGGTCACGATTTTGAGGAAAAAATCGTTGTGGGTCTCAGTTTAGAGGCCACTGGAGTATTGCGATTCGTGAGGCTGGTTTAGTCGTCGGTGTGGGTATTCACGCAACAGTATTCATGAGTCTCGATTCAGGGACGGTTTCACACGATACACAGCAGTGGTTCTTGGTTTAGTGCCGTGGGTTTCAGTTTTGAGGACAGAATCGCCGTGGGTCTTGGTTAAGAGGTCGTCGGAGTGTTGCGGTTCGTGAGACTGGTTTAGTCATCGGTGGGTATTCACGCAGTTGTAGCCGTGGGTCTCGATTCAGGGACAGTTTCACACAAGATTGGGTCTTTGCTCTGCGCCGTTGTAAGTCTCGAGTTAGTTCAGTCGTGAGTCTTGTTAAAGGTTGTGGGTATCTATCTCAGACTTGATTCAAGCGGGTTTCACGACTCCTCCCATCGCCAACGCCAGAAAGAAGAAAAGAGAGAAAGAAAGAAGAGGGAAAAAAACTTTTCTGGCACCAGCGGCGACAAGTGACCGGAGAAGAAGGTGCTGGCGGCGACAAGTGACCGGAGAAGTTGAATGGAGAAGAAGTAGAAGAAAAAGAAGAAGAAAAAGAAAGAAAGAAATAATAAAATTTTTAAAAATAATAATATTTTATTATTTTTAATACATTTATATTTAAAAAAATACAAAAATAATTTTTTTAAATAAAAAAGTAGTGCCACGTCAGCAAACCGTTAGTTTTTAACTGAAAAATGGATGGAGGGACTAAAATGAAACTAAATTCAGACCTTAGGGACTAAATTGTTGAGTTTGAAAACTCAGGGACCAAAATGAAACCTAACCCAAACCTCAGGGGCTAAAAGTGTATTTTTCTCCTTATTTTATATGCTTGCTCGAGGACTAGCAAGGTTTAGTTTGGGGGTATTTGATGGGACCTAATTGCCCATGATTATTTGTGCTTAATCTTGTTAGTTTTACGATAATTATTTCGCTTAAAGTTATGTTTTGTAGGAATTTAGTATCAAGTGCTTCAACGGAGCCCATGTTCAATTTTGGTGTTAATTCGAGGATTTTAGCACGGTTTTGATCCATCTTGAAGTCCATGGGATGCTAAGGCAGTGAAAAGACCTTGTGGAGCCCTCATGATTTGAAATCAGCACCAAACGGATCAAGTTTTGAAGCATCCAATTGTTAAGGACCCGAGAGATGGCGTCGAGATGCCATCTCCCAGCGACAAGATGCCTCGAATGCGAAAGCACAAAAATATCAGCGTCAGCATCTCGACGCCGATGCGTTTATTTAAACAGCTGCTGCTATTTTAGGGCAACAGCGTGGAGAGGGGGGAAACGTCGATTGGAATGTTTAGCAATCGTTCTCTCTCAGTTTAAGGTCAAATCTCTCCACTTTTCTCTTGTATTTCACATTTTCTAGGCAAATTAGGTTGGTTTCTTGAGCCTTGGGCTTAGATTAGGATTTTCTATGGTTGTCTAAGCATCGTTCGTTGTAGTTGGGACCTCGAGATTGTAAGTACATTTGTATTTTTATGAGATTCATGAGCAATCTGTACTGATTCATTGTTTATCTTAAGATTCTTGAACTTTATGCATGATTTATTGGTTGTTTGTGATTTTAAAATCTCGCTTTTATAATTAGCATGCGCAGTAGGTTAGATTGATGCCCTAACTCACAGCTCGTATGTTAATAATCTGCTAAAGAATTGATTTCCACTTAGCTAATGGATAGTTAATTCAATAGTTAGCATTAAATTGATTCGTGAGTAAGGGTCCCAAGAGCAGACTCTGACTTTGTTGCTGATACGATAGATTTAGGAGTCTAAATCGATACTTGTGATTAATTAGATGTCTCTCTAGTTGATTATGAGTGTTCTAGTTTAGAGCAACGATTGATTGATTTATTAACTGTGGCCAGGTTAGTTTATTGATTGATTGCATGTTAGCTCAGCGGGTCCGATGGGTTAGCTCTCTAGAGGTATCTAGTTCTTAATGCAATCGTTTGATTAATTGATTTCAAAGGGTTCATTGGGGTTAATTAATTAGTGGCTAGTAATTGAATTGATGGACGTTGGGATTGAGTCAATTGATTTAGAGTACCTATAGACAATATGCATATAAATCATTATCTGCTAATCAATGAGTAAAAAAAAGGTAAAAGTACTGATCCCGAGTGTCTTCAGTTGCAACGAGCGGCAAGGTGAGATTGACCAACCTTCCCATTTACTTTTTCCATTGTTTACTTTTCTGTCATTTAATTTTATGTCAGTTTATCTTCTTATCCGCTGACTTTCTGTCAGTTTATCTTCTTATCCACAGACTTTCTGTCATTTTACCTTCTTATGTTCATTCTTCGCCCACAATTTTCACCATTTGTCTCAAACCCCCTCTTCTTTACCACCCCATAACACAAAAGAGTTTAGGAGTGAACCCGTTGTTCCCTGTGATCGACCCCAACCACTACTACTGCAAGGTAGCTTGGTGTTCGTGGACTATAAATTTGTTTTGATGCGAGCCCTGCGGCACGAACGCGCCTGAGTCTGTGAATGTAAATTCACTTTGACCCGGGTTGTCGATAAACAAGCTAGCACCACTCCGGCCAGAGACATACCTAAAGGAGTCTTATAGGTTGTCCTATAAGCCAAAGAGTCTCATCTAACCAAAAAGACCAATCTTTCTTAGATGGATGGACTACCTTCTCTAATATAGATTTGATTTCCCTATTACTAACTTCAGCCTGACCATTTGCTTGTGGATGATAAGGGGTAGTTATCCTATGCTTAACTCCATATTTAGCTAAAAGCTTAGCTAAAACATTATTCTCAAAGTGTGTACCCTCATCACAAGAGCCCTAGGTGTCCCAAACCGTGCAAAAATGTGTGATTGAAGAAACCTTGACACTATCTTAGCATCACTCTGATGGCATGCAATGGCCTCCACCCACTTGGACACACAGTCAACTGCCAACAAAATAAACATATTACCGTTAGAAGGGGGAAATGACCCCATAAAATCGATACAACATACATCGAATAATTTTAATTCTAAAACATAAGTAAGAGGCATTTCATCTTTAGGTCCTAAATTTCCTCTCGTTTGGCAAGTATCACATTGTTTGCAGAACCAATGGGCATCCTTAAATAAAGAAGGCTAGAAAAATCCACATTGTAAAATCCTCATAGTTGTCCTCTGACCGCTGAAATGACCTCCATACGGGGAAGAGTGACATTGCTCCAGGATTTCCTTTGCTTCATCACTTGAAACACATCTTTGAATAATACCATCATAACATTTTTTATACATAAATGGCTTATCCCAATAGAAAAACTTTGCATCATGTCAAAATTTTTGCATTTTCCTCCTATCCATATCAATAGAAGTGACTCCCTTTACCAGAAAATTAGCTATATCTGCGTACCAAGGAGTACTATGCACTACTTTTACCTCAACAACAAAGAGCTGCTCATCTGAAAATGAATCTAATATGACAGATTGCTCGAGTAAAGAGGATGATGGATCAAGACGAGACAAATGATCTGCAATAACAATTTCTGATCCCTTATTGTCTCTTATCTCTAAGTCGAACTCCTCCAATAATAAAACCCAACGAATTAATCTAGGCTTCGCATCTTTCTTTGACAATAAGTACCTTATTACTACATGATCCGTAAGCACCGTGACTTTGGATCCTACTAAATATGGGTGGAATTTCTCAAAGGCAAATACAATTGCTAACAACTCACTTTCAGTAGTTGTATAATTGATTTCTGCCACATTCAAAACCTTGCTTGCATAATATATAAGATGGATAACTTTGACCTGCTTTTGCCCTAGCATTGCACCTACTGCCACATCGCTGGCATCACACATTACCTCGAATGGCAAACTCCAGTTTAGTGCACAAAGAATGGGCGTTGAGATCACAGCAACCTTTAAAATCTCAAAAGCCTTTCTACCATCTGCATCAAAGTTAAAAACACTATCAACACACAACAATTTACAAAGAGGTTTACTAATGTTAGAAAAATATTTTATGAACTTTCTATAAAATCCAACATGACCTAAAAAACTACGAATCCCTTTGACTGAATTCTGAGGTTTTAACCTCTCAATAACCTTTATTTTTGCTCGATCAACTTCTAGACCTCTCTTTGAAATTTTATGACTTAACACTATGCCCTCCTTCACCATGAAGTGACATTTCTCCCAATTAAGAACTAGATGGGTATCCTCACATCGTTTTAGCACCTTACCTAAATTATTCAAACATTGCTGAAATACCCTTCAAAAACTGAAAAATCGTCCATAAATACCTCAACAGTGGACTCAATCATATAAAAAAATGGCTAACATACACCGCTGAAATGTTGCTGAAGCATTGCAAAGACGAAAGACATTTGGCTGAAAGCAAATGTCCCATACGGGAAGGTGAAAGTTTTTTTTTCCTGGTCCTCAAGAGTAATGGTAATCTGGTTATACCCAGAATAACTGTTGGGTTCCTAGAGTGAGTAAAATTATGATCTAAAAAGACTCTAGAATTCCTGTGCAAGTATACACAGTCCGCAGCAAGTAATAAGTATTTGTCAATCCAAGGTCTGAACTAGCTTCCACTCTATCTATTTTTGTATAAATCTTTTAATGGTTTCAAGGTAATAAAAATGATTGGGTTTTATAAGAATTATGTTGAAGCAAAGTAAATGACAGAACAACAAGTAAACAAATAGGCAGACAGATTAGAGACAGGCGCTGGTTAGGTTTAGTAATTGTTTTAAAAGATGCTCTAGCAATATTATTGATCATGCAAACTCTCGCAGTATTATTAGCGAATTCCTCCCGGAACTCCAGATCTTTTGGAATGTGTTTCAACCCCAATGAAGTACGACCGATCAAGCACTAGGCAACTGGCTATCCCTAGCTCAGTCACTGGCGTTCACCAATACACAATGATCGTAGTTTGGTTAATTTCCACACACTCTCTAAATCATCCCTGAAACTAGAGAGAGGTATTCACACCGGCTGGCCAGGATGGCATAAAATAGTAATGCACAACAATTAACCAAGATGCAATAATCAATAAATATTATTAGAGATGAAGCACAAAAACTATATATTCCTTAACCAACACCTAAAGCTACTTAGTTCATAATAACCATAGAAACATGAATTACAATCTGAGTAGGCATGCCCATAATCACAAGATAATAAAGAAAATAATAATCTCCTTAATCAGCTTGTGGATGATGGTCTTCTAGTAATCTCCAATCTCCCAAGGAAAATGGAATGACTTTGACTTGGGCGACTACTTCCTTTTATAGAAGGATAGGAGGCTTGAATTAGGTCAACTTGGACACGTGTAGGGCTCTCCTTGCTCCTTTATCCCGAAAATAACTCAACAGAAGTCGGTTCATGAAGTTGGCTAACGAGCTGTGATGTGGCAGTTCTGCTCCCAGTTTTGCTGCAGCACAGAATTTGCTCCCTCAAGTCGCCCGACAACAGATTCAGCACAAAATGATTTCCAAAGCTTCCATTCTTCCAAATGGGTGAAAACATGTAATATCTATCTAAAACCAACCCTATTAAGCACAAAGGTCACACAAATCAATATAGAAATGAGACCTAAATAACTACCTTTTGGGCAGTTATCACACCCCCAAACTTGAACTTTTGCGCGTCCCGAGCAACACTAACGAACCTTCCTTCAAGAATTCAAAACATTAGACAAAGAATAGCTTAATCCAACCAGACAGTCCAACACTACCTTAGACCTTTACCTGAGCATTCTGCAAAACCGAGCTCTGCTGCAGCAAAATGATTCCTCCGGCATGGACAAATAATCACCACTTTTAACTCATTCCTAAGAACTTACCACAACCTAGCTCTATTATCAGACATTTCAAAACACACATTTTTTTTTCAAGGGGTTTATATTTTTATTTTTCAGACTTTAAGCAACCCTACATTCATAAGCTCTTAAGCATGGGATGACTCACTTTATGGTGCAGTATACCCTTGCTTCAAACTCATCACCAACTAGGCTCAATACTCTTTATAAAGCTAAAAAATCCTTAGTTATTCTATCTCTTGTCGCTCAGAATGTCAACATTTTATGATGAAACTCACCTAAGTTCTGGGAGATAGAAAAACTGCTGGATCACCATTCATCCCTCAAAACTTTTGCTCCATGAATTTTTTCAGCAAAATTTTCAACAATCAATTTTTCCATCAAATAATTTTTCTCATTTTTTTACATTTCCTAGGTCATCTTTTGAAGCAAAGACAAATTGTGGGTATCACAAATGTCCCCGGTTACTCAATAACCTAACAAATTTTTACTTGAAGGAGAGGAATGCTCGAGCAAAACAATTGGAGTAGCAAAAAGTCCCCCAAACTTGAATTATTCATTGTCCCCAATGAATCATTAATTATTGCAATTATACCCCCAAACTTAAATTTTTCCTATCTGAATTTTTAAACTAAACGTGGGACTAGAACTAAGCTTAAAGTTGATCATATAAGTCAACACTACCTCCAAAATCTTATTTGTCGCAACAACAGTTCAGGCTAAAAGAAATGCTCAAGCAAAAGGTTTCTGGAGATCAGAATACCTTGATCTAATTAAGCGTAATCAGTCCAAGCTTCAAAAATTCAGAAGAAATTAGTTAAGTTAGAGAAACTCAGTGCTCATAGAATAGAAACATCTAGAAATTTCATTAAAAACACAAAGAAAAACATTACAAAGCAGATATATTTTTCAGTAGCAGAAAAAAATTAAAAAGAAACAAGAAAACATATTAGCAAACAGGGTCAGATATGCGCGAGCAATCAAAATTATAGGAACAAAAATAATGCTCGCTGAAGATCATCTCATCCATCACTTTTCCTGACCCTACTCTTCGTCATCATTCTCTTCTCCTCTTTCAACAGGTGGGGGCGAAATCCAAGGGTTCAATAGATCGTCAGGGAATACGGGAAGGTTGGGTATGGTTTTGAAAAATTCTCTTGCAGCGCCCTCTTTAAGCTGGTATCCCGATTCTTAACATAGTTCCAGAAGGTTAAAGTTTGCCTCTCAGCAAACTCCTGCCTGCTGGCCGAAAGTGCCAGTTGTTCTAGAATCAAGTTGATGTCGTAGGTAAGCCCACCTTGATGTACCTCCTGCATGCGCTGGAGCCGTGCCAAATTGGGCGTGTCTATGATTCTTTTTTCTCTCTTTCCTCTCGTTCTGCCTTTTCTCTCTCAGAATCTGATGATGGTGGTGATGGGGTATCAGTCCGAATCACTTGAATACGGTCGACCTTTCGCTTAATGCGGCGACGTTTTGGTGGTTCGGGCATGATTACCTCAACACGAGCTTCTTGCTCCTGCTCGTTCCCTCTTTCTGGCACTACGTCTGCCTGCTCGTCTCTCACCATGTCAACCTACTGTTCTTGATTCTCCTCAGCATTTTCCTCTTGAACCGTATCTTTGACTATCGGTTCTACCTCAGGATTTTGAACTTTGTCCGTATTTGGGTCATTCACTGATTCTTCTTGGATAGCTTCTTGCTCCGCAGCCCTCTGCTGTTGTCTTCTTCTTTTAGTTTCTTTCTCCTCCGGTGTTCTTTTTTTCTTCGTTTTTACTTTCTGAACTTCGAGGGTAACAGGTACCTCTTCCTCCTCACTTTCCCTCTATTTTCTAGCTCTCGTTTTTTCCATGAAGGATTCAAGGGTTTTACAGAGAATGAAAACGAAACAGAAAGCAGAAGATCGAAGCAAGAAGATGAAGTTAGAGAAACGTACCGAGGGTTGCCAATAAATAAGGCTTCAGCAAACCAAATTCCTAACAGAAAGATCCTGCTCTCATTAAATTAAAATTATGGTTAAAATCGCATGCAATCGGTAGAATTAAACCATCAACAGTAAAATCTGGAATTCAAACGCCCATGGGAAATAATTATGCGTTGTCAAACAGCTAGACCGTTGGATCATCCCTGCATGACACGTGGCCGCATCCCTGCAATCTACCTGCCACAGAAAATTCAAAATTCCAAACGGTAAAAAGTAATTAATTCGCAACAAACCCTTCCTACTCGGACAAATTGCTCCAATCGAAACTTTGCCGCAACAACCTGAAGAATCTTAGATACAAAATTCAAATTTTCAAAATAAACAAATCAACTCCTTTAAATTCAAATTACTTTAACCGATCAAATCAAATCTTATCTTTTATTTTCAAGAGAAGCCGAATAAATTAGAGAAAATCTTTATTAATTTAAACTAAACAGAATTAAAATAACTGAAAATGAAATCTAGATCTAATCGAATAAAATCTAATTAATTCAAAGATAATTCAAAGATAATCCAAATAAATGACCTGAAAAATAAAATTAAATCAAATTCAAAACGAAATAGATAAAATCTAAACTACCAAAAATAATAAAAATACTTAAAAAATCTAATAAATCATGCAAAATCAAATCTAACCTATTCGAAATTAAAAACAATTCAGCGAAACATAAAATCAATACAAACACTGGGAGCTCAAAATTTTGCTCTATGAAATGCTCCCGCAAAAATCCTGCTCTCTCAATCATCAACCAACCTTAGGGAAGGATATTTCGACTGAAACTCCTCACCCCAATAATGCTTCACACGCTGTCCATTCACCTTGAACACTCTCCCATCTTTTTCACCTGCAAAGTAATTGCTCCATGGGAAAAAACCTCAATCACAATAAACGGTCCTGACCATTTAGATTTTAGCTTCCCAGGAAATAATTTTAATGTAGAATTATAAAGCAAGACTTTTTGACCCTTGACAAACTCTTTAGATTTTATTTTCTTGTCATGCCACAGCTTAGTCTTTTCTTTATACATTTTCGCATTCTCATAAGAAAATTGGTGAAATTCCTCCAATTCATTAAGCTGCAGCATTCTTATTGCTCCTGCCCGACTCAGATCAAAATTCAATTTTTTCAAAGCCCAAAATGTTTTATGCTCTAGCTCTAATGGTAAATGACAAGCTTTCCCATATACTAACCTGTAGGGAGACATACCTAGAGGAGTCTTATAGGCTGTCCTATAAGCCCAAAGTGCCTCATCCAACCTAAAAGACCAATCCTTTCTAGATGGATGGACTACTTTCTCTAGAATCGATTTAATTTCCCTATTACTAATTTCAGCTTGACCATTTGCTTGTGGGTGATAAGGGGTAGCTATCCTATGCTTAATCCCATACTTAGCTAAAAGCTTAGTTAAGATATTATTAACAAAATGCGTACCCTCATCACTCACTAGAGCTCTAGGTGTCCCAAACTGCGCAAAGATGTGCGATTGAAGGAACCTTGCAACTGTCTTGGCATCACTCTGATGACATGCAATGGCCTCCACCCACTTGGACACATAATCCACTGCCAATAAGATAAAAACATTGCCATTAGAAGGGGGAAATGGCTCCATAAAATCAATACCCCATACATCGAATAATTCAACTTCTAAAATATTAGTACGAGGCATTTCATCTCTAGGTCCCAAATTTCCTCTCCTTTGGCAAGCATCACATTGCTTGTAAAACCAATGGGCATCCTTAAATAAGGTAGGCCAGAAGAATCCACAGTGCAAAATCCTCATAGCTGTCCTCTGACTGCTGAAGTGACTCCCATACGGCGAAGAGTGACATAGCTCCAAGATTTCCTTTGCTTCATCACCTGAAACACACCTACGAATAACACTGTCAGAGCATTGCTTAGACATAAATGACTCATCCCAATAGAAAAATTTTGCATCATGCTTAAACTTTTTCTTTTGCCTCCAGTCCATATCAATAAGAGTGACTCCCTTTACCAAAAAGTTGGCAATATCAGCATACCAAGGGACATCCCTGACTACCTTTACCTCAACAGCAAAAAGCTGTTCATCTGGAAAAGCATCTGAAATGGAAGATTGCTCCAGCAAAGATGATGATGGATCAAGACGAGACAAATGATCTGCAATGACATTTTCTGATCCCTTTTTGTCCTTTATCTCTAAGTCGAACACCTGCATTAATAAAACCCAATGAATCAGTCCAGGCTTTGCATCTTTTTTAGCCATTAGATACCTTATTGCTGCATGATCCGTGAACACCGTGACTTTGGATCCAACCACATATGGCCGGAATTTCTCAAAAGCGAACACCACAGCTTACAACTCCTTTTCAGTGGTTATGTAGTTGACTTGTGCCTCATTTAAAATCTTGCTTGCATAATATATAGGATGGATAAATTTGCCCTGCTTTTGCCCCAGCATAGCACCTACCGCAACATCACTCGCATCACACATTACCTCAAATGGTAAATTCCAATTAGGTGCACAAAGAATGGGTGCTGAGATTAAAGTAGCCTTTAAAGTCACAAAAGCCTTCCTACAATCTGCATTAAAGTAAAAAACATGATTAGTACACAATAAGTTACAAAGAGGTTTACTGATTTTGGAAAAATATTTTATGAACCTCCTATAGAATCCAACATGTCCTAAAAAACTCCGAATTCCCTTCACTGAATTCGGTGGTTCTAGTCTCTCAATAACCTCTATTTTTGCTCTATCAACTTCTAGACCATTCTTAGAAATCCTATGACCTAACACTATGTCCTCCTTTACCATGAAGTGACATTTTTCCCAATTAATAACTAGATGGGTATCCTCACATCTTTTTAACACCTTACCTAAATTATCTAAACAACTCTGAAAAGACCCTCCAAACACTGAAAATCGTCCATAAATACCTCAACAGTGGACTCAATCATATCAGAAAAAATTGCCAACATACACCGCTGAAATGTTGCTGGAGCATTGCAAAGGCCAAAAGGCATTTGCCTAAAAGCAAACGTCCCATAAGGGCAAGTGAAAGTGGTTTTTGCCTGATCCTCAGGAGCAATAGTAATCTAGTTGTACCCAGAATAACCATCTAAGAAACAGTAGTAGGCCTGACCAGCCAATCTATCCAACATATGGTCAATAAATGGTAGAGGGAAATGGTCCTTACGGGTAGCTTTATTGAGCCTCCTGTAGTCCATACAAACCCTCAAGCCAGTTACTGTCCTGGTTGGGATCAACTCATTGTCTTTATTGCTCACCACAGTGACACCTTCTTTCTTAGGAACACATTGGACAGGGCTTACCCAATTACTATCGGCAATTGGATAAATGATCCCAGCATCCAACCATTTAATCACCTCCTTTTTAACCACTTCTTTCATTGCAGGGTTAAGCCTTCTTTGTTGCTCAACACTCCTAAAGGATCTCTCCTCTAGAGTGATTTTGTGCATACAAAAAGATGGGCTTATTCCCTGAATGTCAGCCAATGTCCAACCTATAGCCTTACGGTATTACTGCAGCAACTTTATTAAGGCCTCTTCATGCTCTGGCATTAAATCTGATGCAACAATAATGGGCAACGTCTCACCTTCCCCAAGATACACATACTTTAGATGATCCGGTAAGGGCTTCAAATCTAAAGTAGGTGCCTCAATCAGGGATGGCTTAATAGGAGGAGTTTTCCTTTGATCTAAATTTAAAGATTCAAAAACATCCTCACACCTATACAATCCTTTTTTTTTATTTTTCTTTCTAACAAACAAACCTGCAAATCCTCTACACTAACCTCTCCATGCTCTTCGAATGCTTATCAGCCGAATCATGCATTGCTGTCTCAATAACTGTGCTCTCCAGAATCCTAATGAAGGAGCAATCCTCCATTTCGCCTGGATATTTCATGGCTTTAAACACATTAAATTTTACTTCCTCATTACAGACTCTCATTGTTAATTCCCCTTTCTGAACATCTATTAACGCCCTACCAGTAGCAAAAAATGGACGACCTTGAATAATTGGGACATCTTTATCAGCCTCATAGTCTAGAATAATAAAATCAAAAGGAAATATGAATTTATCCACTTTCACTAAGACATCCTCAATTTTACCCTCTGGATATGTGATAGACCTATTAGCTAATTGGAGTGTGAATGTGGTAGACCTAGCTTCACCAATACCTAGCTTTCGATAGACCGAAAGAGGCATAAGGTTAATGCTTGCACCTAAATCACAGAGTGTTCTACCTAATTCTTTTCTACCTATAGACCCAGGTATGGTAAATGACCCTGGATCCTTAGCCTTGGGTGGTAGCCCATTCTTAAGAATAGCACTACACTCCTCAGTAAGAGATACAGTTTCAAACTCACCTAACCTCTTCTTTTTAGTTAAGATATCCTTAAGAAATTTAGCATAATTAGGCATTTGCTCAATAGCTTCTACTAAAGGAATATTTATATGCAATTGCTTAAGAATCTCTAAAAACTTTTTAAATAGAACATCCTGATTCTTAGGCTTTTGCCTTTGTTGAAAAGGTAGAGGTGGTACATAAGGTGGGGGCGACACATAAGGTGGTTCCACATCTGGAACAGAACCAGATGCTCCAGCATCTTTATTGCTGCCTCCAGCACCCTAACCAATCTCCAACTCTTTCTCAACAACAACATTCTTATCACCATTTTTATTTATATCCTGGATCTTACTAGGCTGTTTTCCTACCTCTAATGGCTTACCACTCCTAAGAGTCACTTCCTTTACATGCTCCTTACCTTCCCTTCGAGGGTGTTAAGTATCCGAGGGAAGTTTCCCTTGAGGCCTTGCCTTCAGCTCGTTAGCTAGCTGACCCACTTGCAACTCCAGGGCTCTCATTGAAGCTTGATTACTTTGAATTGTGGCATCTGTACGAGCCATAAATTCTTTCATCATTGCCTCAAGAGAATTCCCCGAATTTTGCTGGGACAAAGCCTGCTTATTTTGCTGGGGCATTACCTGCGCCTTAGCAAATCCTGGCTGGTTCACCTTTTGTTGCGCTTGCGTACTGCTTCCTTATCCTCCCCATGCAAAGTTGGGGTGGTTACGCCAACCTGGATTATAAAAGTTAGAATAAGGGTTATTCCTTTGATTACCTACAAAAAACACAGAAGTTGGATTGTTGGGGCAAAAGTCGTAATTGTGATCTTCTCCACAATAGACACATGCTTCCTCTGCGACTTGGTTCACCACTGCAGCAGGCTCCATAGCTGGTGGCTGCTGATGAATAATCACTGTCACATTCTTAAGAGCGTTAGCAATCATTGCAAGATCAGCCCTAATGGTGGACACACCATCAACCTCTAACACACTCTTAACCTTTTTATTTGTGCCTCTAACATCCAACCACTGAAAACTATTAGTAGATATTCTCTCTAAAATTTCATAGGCTTCATTAAAAGTTTTTGCCAAAAGGGCCCCTCCAGTCGAAGCATCAACCATGCCCTGGGTTACCGCATTTAAACCATTGTAAAATGTTTCCATTTGAACACAATGTGGTAACCCATGGTGGGGACACTTTCGCAAAAGCTCCTTAAACCTTTCCCAAGCCTCACTAAAAGTCTCATCCTCAAGTTGCCTAAACCCTACTATTTCACTTCTTAGTTTAACATTTCTATTTGGTGGAAAATATTTACTCAAAAATGTTTCAGCTAACTCATTCCATGTCCTAATTGATCCTGGAGCAAAAGAATTTAACCACGCCTTTACTCCATCTCTAAGAGAATACGAGAACAAAGTTAATATAAGGGCATCTCTAGGCACTCCTTGAATTACAAAAGAATCACTAACTCCTAGAAAAGACTTAAGATGTAAATGAGGATCTTCGGATGACAAACCATGGAATTGCCCTACGGTTTGCAACATCTGAAACATTACCGGTTTCATTTCAAAATTTGCTGCTTGGATTTGGGGACGTGCAATCCCTGGATTCAACTCATCAAACATTAGGATTCTCAGCCTGATTATTTTGCTGCTCATTTTGCTCCAGCGACGGGTTTTGCTGCAGCAACAGATTCTGCTGGGGGTTCGGTGGATCTTCAAGACCCTGCGGAAGACGCGTCACGTTCTCCATCTGGTTTCTGCGCTGCTCTCTCCTTCTTATCCTGAATGTCCTCTCGATTTCTGGATCAAGCTCGAACCTTACCCCAGGCGGATCGCTCATGCACCAAACTCACACCTGCACAAAAAAAAAAAAGAAACAATAAAAAAGTTCTAGCACCAAACCATTAAAACACATACACAAAATAAATCAGATAAAAACTTATTCAACTCCCTGGCAACGGCGCCAAAAACTTGTTGGGTTCCTAGAGTGAGTAAAATTATGATCTAAAAAGACTCTAGAATTCCTGTGCAAGTATACACAGTCCACAGCAAGTAATAAGTATTTGTCAATCCAAGGTCTGAACTAGCTTCCACTCTATCTATTTTTGTATAAATATTTTAATGGTTTCAAGGTAATAAAAATGATTGGGTTTTATAAGAATTATGCTGAAGCAAAGTAAATGACAGAACAACAAGTAAACAAATAGGCAGACAGATTAGAGACAGGCGCTGGTTAGATTTAGTAATTGTTTTAAAAGATGCTCTAGCAATATTATTGATCATGCAAACTCTCGCAGTATTATTAGCGGATTCCTCCTGGAACTCCGGATCTTTTGGAATGTGTTTCAACCCCAATGAAGTACGACCGATCAAGCACTAGGCAACTGGCTATCCCTAGCTCAGTCACTGGCGTTCACCAATACACAATGATCGTAGTGTGGTTAATTGCCACACACTCTCTAAATCATCCCTGAAACTAGAGAGAGGTATTCACAATGGCTGGCCAGGCGGGCATAAAATAGTAATAGGCACAACAATTAACCAAGATGCAATAAGCAATAAATATTATTAGAGATGAAGCACGACAACTACATATTCCTTAACCAACGCCTAAAGCTACTTAGTTCATAATAAGCATAGGAACATGAATTACAATCTGAGTAGGCATGTCCATAATCACAAGATAATAAAGAAAATAATAATCTCCTTAATCAGCTTGTGGATGATGGTCTTCTAGTAATCTCCAATCTCCCTATACTATTCGGCTTCCAAGGAAAATGGAATGACTTTGACTTGGGCGGCTACTTCCTTTTATAGAAGGATAGGAGGCTTGAATTAGGTCAACTTGGACACGTGTAGGGCTCTCCTTGCTCCTTTTTCCCGAAAATAACTCAACAGAAGTCGGTTCATGAAGTTGGCTAACGAGTTGTGATGTGGCAGTTCTGCTCCCAGTTTTGCTGCAGCATAGAATTTGCTCCCTCAAGTCGCCCGACAACAGATTCTGCACAAAATGATTTCCAAAGCTTCCATTCTTCCAAATGGGTTAAAACATGTAATATCTATCTAAAACCAACCCTATTAAGCACAAAGGTCACACAAATCAATATAGAAATGAGGCCTAAATAACTACCTTTTGGGCAGTTATCAATAACCATCCAAGAAACAGTAGTAAGTCTGACCAGCTAACCTATCCAACATCTGGTCAATAAATGGTAGAGGGAAATGGTCCTTACGGGAAGCTTTATTGAGCCTCCTGTAATCCATACAAACCCTCCAGCCAGTTACTGTCCTGGTGGGGGTCAACTCATTGTCCTTATTAGTTATTACCGTGACACCTCCTTTCTTAGGAACACACTGGACATGGCTTACCCAATTGCTATCTACAATTGGATAAATAATCCCAACATCCAACCATTTAATCACCTACTTCTTAACAACTTCTTTCATTGCAGGGTTAAGCCTCTTCTGCTGCTCAATACTCCTAAAGGATCCCTCCCCTAGAGTGATTTTATGCATACAGAAAGATGGGCTAATTCCCTGAATATTAGCTAATGTCCAACCTATTGCTCTGCGGTATTGTTGCAGCAACTTAACTAAGTTCTCTTCATCCTTTGTCAATAAATCAGATGCAACAATAATGGGAAACGTCTCACCTTCTCCAAGATATGCATACTTTAGATGATCCGGTAAAGACTTCAAATCTAAAGTAGGTGCCTCAATCAGGGATGGCTTAATAGGAGGTGTCTTCCTCTCATTCAAATCTAACGATTCAAAAATACTCTCTAACCTAGACAGTTCTTTTTCATTTTTTCTTTCTAAAGTACAAACTACTAAATCCTTCATACTAATCTCTCCATAATCCTAAAAATGTTCATCCGTCAAATCCTCCATTGCTATCTCAACAATTGTGTTCTCTAGAATCCGAATGAAAGAGCAATCTTCCACTTCATCTAGAAACTTCATGGCTTTAAAAACATTAAACTTCACTTCCTCATTATGAACCCGCATTGTTAATTCCCCTTTCTGAACATCTATTAATGCCCTACCAGTAGCAAAAAATGGATGACCACGAATAATTGAGACATATTTATATGCCTCATAATTTAAGATAATAAAATCAGCAGAAAAGATAAATTTATGTACTTTAACTAAGACATCCTCAATCTTACCCTTAAGATATGTGATAGACTTATCAGCTAGTTAGGGTGTGACTGTGGTAGGCCTAGCTTTACCAATACCTAGTTTTCGATAGACCGAAAGAGGCATAAGGTTCATGCTCGCGCCAAAATCATAAAGTGCTCTCCTCAACTCTTTTCCACCTATCGATATAGGAATGGTAAATGAGCCTGGATCCTTAGCCTTGGTTGGTAGCCCATTCTTAAGAATAGCACTACATTCCTCAGTAAGAGATATAGTTTCATATTCTCCTAACCTCTTCTTTTTAGTCAAGATATCCTTAAAAAATTTTGCATAATCTGATATTTGCTCTATAACCTCTACTAAAGGGATATTTATACGCAACTGCTTAAGAATCTCTAAAAACTTTTTAAATTGACCATCCTGGTTTTTAGGCTTCTGCCTCTATGAAAAAGGAAGGGTGGTACATAAGGTGGAGGTGGTACATAAGGTGGTTCTATATCTGGAACAGAACTAGTTGTTCCAATATTTTTACTATTGCTTCCATCATTTTTAACAGACTCCAACGCTTTCTCAACAACAACATTTTTATCACTACTTTTCTCTACATCCTGGGGTTTACTAGTGATAGCGAGCATGGCTAGCTATTTGTCCCTATTTAATTTGGTTAGTCTTTGAGTAATTCGTAGCAATTTTATTGCACTTTAATGTTTATTTTGTAGGAAATTGTTGTGTTGAGCTAAAACGAGAATTTGGAGTTAATCGGGTGCTCGGAACGTTAAAAGAAGGCAAAGGAAATTAATTAGAAAGGAATTAGAAGCTGTCCAATCCGAGAAGGCAGTATGCTGGAATTTGGCACAGCGTCGCTACGCTCTCAATGTTCATTTTTCAGAATACGCGGCAAAGGCACAACGTCGCGATTCTATCGACAGATTTCCTATAAAATCTTCTTTTTGAGCTACGGATTGGAGGAGTCCAATTTGATAGATTTTAGCCCTAATTTCGACTAGAGACCTACTGTGGAAGCTGAAGCAATGCCAAGGAGCGGGAACCTAGCTTGGAGGCGTGGAGATCGTGACGGGGACGTGCCGTTTTCGGCGACTTTTAGCATTTACCTTCGTTTCCCTTATCTTTAGTTAGATTTAATGGCTTTTTCATGCTTAGTTTATATTGTAAAGCCATGTATGAGTAGCTAAGCTTGTTACTTAGGGATTGATGTAGCCTTGTTAGTTTGCGGATTGATTTATGGGATGAATTGTGCAATTGTTTTATGTTTGCATCCTTAATTTAATGCTTTCAATTAATTGACCACTAGTTGAATGATCTAAGTGTTGAGTCTTGCTCGGAAGAGGGAGGTTAGCGTAGAATTAATTAAGATTGCATGACTGATAACTGCCCAAAAGGTAGTTATTTAGGCCTCATTTCTATAAGGATTTGTGTGTCTTTGATGTGCAATTTGCTAACCGCAAGTGTACGGGTCAAGTAATAATATAGTGATTTTGCAATCGAATGTCGTCCTCTGGATTGGTGTCTAGCCAAATTTTAATTATCAAAGATACTTTTGACCAATTTTATTTAGGGAATCAAATAGAATGAGAATATGATTTAATCAAACCCAAAACTAAAATTAAAAGTGACAATCTAATGGGAAGAATTGGTCTTAGGGATTTGATTTCACCAATTGGAGTTATGGATTAATAAACGGATTAACACATGCTATGATTCATAAATCTTGGCAACTAAAATCACACATATCTCTCCCGAGCATACATGATTCTCCCATATGCAATTGAACCCGATATCCCTATCTAAATCCAATAAACATACAAGGCAATAAGGCTAACCTTTAACAATTTCTAGAATTAACCTTAATCTCCCGATTTTTAGCTAAATTATAGTTATGCATATTGATTACTAAATTAAATCCTCTCTCCCAAGTTAGATTCAAATATAAACATCAATCAATTTATGGCCAGTAAATCGAAAGCATTAAGGATACAACATATGCATAAATGACATCAATAACACAAATACCGTAAATCAATCCAAAACGTGCCCAACGGCTACATCAATCCCTAAGAATTAAACTTAGCTACACATAATCCTCATTACAATATAAACTAAGTCTAAATAAGCCATAAAAAGTGTCTAAAGTAAGGGAAAAGAGAAATAGACTCGTTGTAGGCCGAGACCGAACGTCCCCGTCACGATCCCCACGAACAATGGGTTGATTTCCAACTAATCCCCTTTGCTTCAGCTCAATTCTATCCTCTTTCTGCTCTAATGTCGGCTCCAAAAGTCCCCAATTCGAAAGTCCCCAAAAACCTAGCCGAACGGTTGCTTAAATAGAAAAATTTCGTCGTAGCGTCGAGACGCTGTTGCGATCCGCAAATTTGGAAAATTTTCTATAGCGTCGCGACGCTATGATTTTTTTATTTTTATTTTTTTTTTATTTTTTTAAGATTGGAAGCTCCATTTGACTCCAATTGCTGAATTAAGCTTCAAGCACATACTTCCTACAAATAAAACATAAAAATGCATAAATTTGGGCAAATAATTGTAAAAGACTAGCTTAATTAATCAGAGAAAAATAGCTAGCTATGCTCGCTATCAGTCTTTTGTGCTTAAGAGGGTTGGTTTTAGATGGATATTATATCTTTTAACCCATTTGGAAGAATGGTAGCATTGGAAATTATTTTGTGCAGATTATGCTGCTGAGCGACTGGAGGGAGCAAATTCTGTGCTGCAGCAAAACTAGGAACAAAACTGCCACATCACAGCTCGTTAGCCAACTTCATGAACCGACTTTTGTTGAGTTATTCTCGTGATAAAGGATCAAGGAGAGCCTTACACGTGTCCTAGTTGACCTAATTCAACCCTCCCATCCTTCTATAAAAGGAAGTAGCCGTCAAAGTCAAAAGCATTCCATCTTTGTTTGGAAGCCGAGTAGTATAGAGAGATTAGAGATTACCAAGAACACCATCATTCTCAAGTTGATTAAGGAGATTATTATTTTCTTTATTGTCTTGTGATTATGGACATGCCTACTCAGATTGTAATTCATGTTTCCATGTTTATTATGAACTAAGTAGCTTAAGGTGTTGGTTATGAACATGTAGTTGTTGTGCTTAAACTTTAGTAATATATTGGTTATTGCATCTTGGTTAATTGTTGTGCCTATTTACATTTTATGCCTGCCTGGCCAGCTGGTGTGAATATCTCTCTCTAGTTTCAGGGATGATTTAGAGAGTGTGTGGCAATTATCCACACTACGATCACTGTGTATTGGTGAACACTAGTGACTGAGCTAGGGATAGCCAGTTTCCTAGTGCTTGATCGGTCGCACTTCATTGGGGTTGAAACACATCTCAAAAGATCCGGAGTTCTAGGAGGAATCCGCTAATAATACTGCGAGAGTTGCATGATCAATAATATTGCTAGAGCATCTTTTTAAACAACTATTAAGCCTAACCAGCGCCTGTCTTTTATCTGTTTGTCTATTTATTTATTCTTTGTTCTGTCTTTTACTTTGCTCCAGCATAATTCTTATAAAACCAAATCATTGTTACCATCTTTGAAACCATTAGAAAGTTACACAAAATAGATAAAGTGGAAGCTAATTCAGGGCTCGGATTGATAATATTACTTGTTGCAGATTGTGTATACTTGCACAGGAATTCTAGAGTCTTTTTATACCATATTTTACTCACTCTAGGAACCCAACAAGTTTTTGGCGCCGTTGCCGGGGAGCTGAATAAGTTTTTATCTGATTTGTTTTGTGTATGTGTTTTAGTGGTTTGGTGCTAGAACTTTTTGATTGTTTCTTTTGTTTTTACAAGTGTGAGCTTGGTGCATGAGCGATCCGCCTGGGGTAAGGTTCGAGAAAACCCAGATGGAGTACTGTAAGGCTATTACTGTGCACCAGGAAGGGGTTGAAGAGGAGCCTGAGATTGAGGAGTATGACACGCCTACTGGAGAAGCTGAGGAGGACACATCATCAGATGAAGCTAAAAAGCCTGAACCTGAGCCTCCTATTCCTTCTCCCACGATGATGGTCCTCAAACAACAGAAGAGGAAAATGAAAAGGACGAACAATCAGGTTCAGTTTGACAAATTTATGAATGCTTTTATGAATCTGAACATTAATATTCCTTTTGTAGAAGCACTAGAGATGCCCCAGTATAACAGGTTCATGAAAGAATGGCTGACAAAGAAGAGAAAGGAAAATAAGGTTGACACAGTCTATCTCGCTTCAACATGCAGTGCTAGAGTTCAGCATAAGGTACCTGAAAAAGTAGCAGATCCAAGGAGTTTTTCTGTTCCTTGTAGCTTTGGTACTTATTCTTTTAGAGCGTTGTGTGATTTAGACCAGTTGGCATTATAGAGAATGTTTTAATCAGAGTAGGTAGATGTTTCCTCCCTATTGATTTATATGTTATGGATATGATGGAAAATCCTTCAATGCCTGTCATACTAGGAAGACCATTTCTCGCTATTGGGCGAGTTATTATTGATATTGAGCGTAAGGAGCTCACTGTTAGAGTCCATAATGGAAAGGAGATATTCAAAGTTGTTGAAGACTCTAAAGATCGTTATGAAGTGCTCGTGATAGACTACAGGAAAGGTGCAAGCAAGAGCACCTCTGGTGGATTCACAGAAAGGAAGCCTCCTTGAAGCATGCACGTTCAACATGTCGAGATAAAGACGTTAAACAAGCGCTTATGGAAGCTAACCCATGTAAGTTTGATTTTGTTTTTATGCTTTTAATTTGTTTTTTGATTTTATTTTGTAGGTCTTGGTTCCAGTTTCTTCTTTGCTTGCAAGCTTCCATAAAGAGCTCATCGTCATTCCAGGGTAGTGTTGTTCACTCCTTCCGTTCTTTTATTGTTCCCATGCTTGATTATGCCTTATATTTTTTTTATACATTGAGGACAATGCATGTTTTAAGTTTGGGGGTGGAATGTCATGTTTGTGGAGCCCTTGAGCATCTGAGTTCAGGCTATAGTTTTGAGCTTTCTATGATTTGAACATATGGTTGTTTTATAGATGCTATTTTTGCATGACTATGATTTCCTAGGATAAGCTTTCTTGTCAATTTTCAAGTTTTTGATGAGTTGTAAGCATGAGTGCACAAAAAGGGAGATTTTTTAAAACTTTTTCTAGGAGATGTCTTGCATGAGTAGAGTATTTTACTTGATTGGATTTGGATTTGAATGCTTAGGAGCGAATTATTAGGTTCATATGCTTGTTGTCACCTCGATAGGTGTAGGGAAGAGCTAAAGAGTTAATTTTTTGCAAATTAGCATGTTTAATCTTGCCTAGGAGGAAAGAAAAGAATATATGCTTATCTTGCTCATAAAGAAAAATTATTCTTGTTGTTACAAATTGGAAGAAAAATAAAGTCATGACTTATGCTCGCAATGTAATGTTTAATAATGATTTAGGCAAAAAGAGCTACCCCTGTTGTGAACAGTTAGGCCAACCAAAGAGTAAAACTCGGGTTATGGGTCCCTGCAATAAGTGTGTGAAAGCTTGTGCCACACATAAATGTGATAACTCTCCAAAAGGGAGTTATTTAGGCCTTAATTCTATAGGGATTTGTGTGTCTTTTGTGCTTAATAGGGTTGCTTTTAGATATATGTTATATGTTTTAACCCATTTGGAAGAATGGAAGCTTTGGAAATTATTTTGTGCAGAATATGTTGCTGGGCGACTTAGGGGAGCAAATTATGTGCTGCAGCAAAGTTGAGAGCAAAATTTCCACGTCACAGCTCGTTAGCCAATTGAATGAACTGAATTCTGTTGAGCTATTCTCGGGATAAAGGAGCAAGGAGAGCCATCCACGGATCTAGGTCAACCTAATTCAAGCATCTTATCACACTATAAAAGGAGATGGCCGCCCAAGTCAAATTCATTCCACTTTCGGGAAGAGATCCTTCTCATTTCCATTTTGGGAGCCGAATAGAGGAGAGAGATTGGAGACCATCAAGAAGACCATCATTTGCAAGCTGATCAAGGGAACTAATATTTTCTTGCGTTATTTTGTAAATATGGATATGGTTACTCAGATTGTAACGTGTGTCTCTATGCATCTTATGAACTATGTAGCTTTAGGCGTTGGTTAGGGAACATGTGATTGTCGTGCTTAATTTCTGGTAAATAAATATTGATTTAATGCATCTTGGTTAATTGTTGTGCTCATTTCTATTTTGTGCCTGCCTGGCCAGCCGATATGAATATCTCTCTCTAGTTTCAGGGATGATTTAAGGAGTGTGTGGCAGTTAATCACACTAGATCATTGTGTATTGGTGAAACATATTCCAATACTTCATTGCCTAGTGCCTAGTGCTTGATCGGTAGTACTTCATTGGAGTTGAAACATATTCCAAAAAATCCGGAGTTCCTGGAGGAATCTGCTAATAAGACTGCGAGAGTTTTGCATGATCAATAATATTGCTAGAGCAACTTTTAAACAATTACTGAATCCTGACCAACACCTGTTTCTAATATGTCTGCCTATTTGTTTACTTTCTGTTCTGTCATTTCTTTTGCTTCAGCATTTCTATAAAAACTAATCATTTTAATCACCTTTGAAACCATTAAAAAGTTATACAAAATAGATAAAGTGAAAGCTAGTTCAGACCTTGGATTCGATAAATACTTATTACTTGCTGCGGACTGTGTATACTTGCACAGAGTTCTAAGTCTCTTTATATCTTATTTTTACCCACTCTGGAAATCCAACAAAATGCTTATTGTAATTTTCAATTTTAAGCACCTAAGTATGGATGGAAACAAACTCATTTGTTCCATTGACTCGTTAGTGAATCCTTAGTGCCAGTGTAGAGGAAAGATGAGTTGAGAGTTTAGTAATCCAATCCCGGGCTATTAGAGTCTAATCTAGCTAAGTTAGATCTCGCTTGTGCAAGTTAATTTTGGAAAACTTTTGATTTGTCTCCCTCATTTGGCCTTATGTGCATGTCTCTTGATTGCTTGATTGTTGACTTGGGAGCCTTTAGGATTGAGTCATGTTTGTTGCATCTACTCTTTAACCTATGCTTGATTTTTAGTTTGCTCGAGGACTAGCAAAAGCTTAAGTTTGGGGGTGTTTGATAGCGAGCATGGCTAGCTATTTGTCCCTGTTTAATTTGGTTAGTCTTTGAGTAATTCATAGCCATTTTATTGCACTTTAATGTTTATTTTGTAGGAAATTGTTGTGTTGAGCTAAAACGAGAATTTGGAGTTAATCGAGTGCTCAGAACGCAAAAAAGGAGGCAAAGGAAATTAATTAGAAAGGAATTAGAAGTTGTCCAATCCGAGAAGGTAGTATACTGGAATTTGGCGCAGCGTCGCGACGCTCTCGGTTTTCCTTATTCAGAATACGCGGCAAAGGCACAGCGTCGCGACGCTATGTCCATAGCATCGTGACGCTATCGGCAGATTTTCTATAAAATCCTCGTTTTGAGCTACGGATTGGGGGAGTCCAATTTGATAGATTTTAGCCCTAATTTCGACTAGAGACCTTCTATGGGAGATCAAGTTAGTTAATATGCATGAGAATCAATTATACTCGGGAGAGGTAGTTGTGATTAAAGGTTCTTAGACTTATAAAACCATTGTGCGTTATAATTCATTCCCTAAAATCAATCTTGGACTAAATTGACGAAATCAATTCCCTAAGTGTTCTTTCAATTGAATCTCCATCGTTTGTTTGCATCGCTTTAATTTTCTAAAATTCACTACTTTTCTGTCCCTAAATAAAATTGAACAAGATTATTCATAGTAATTGATTTAACTTAAAAATCCAATCTAGAGGACAACACTCGATTTCACAATCACTTTATTATTATTTGACCCGTGCGCTTGCGATAGGAAAATTCCACATCAACTAGGCTCTCTTCTCTCTTCTATTGGCTTACCACTCCTTAAAGTCACTATCTGCACCTGCTCCTTACCTTCCCTTGAGGTCGTGCCTTCAACTCATTAGCTAGCTGACACACTAGCAATTTCAGGGCTCTCAATGAAGCCTGATTACTTTGAACTGCGACATCATTACAAGCCATATAATTCTTTCATCAATGACTCCAGAGAACTCTCTGAATTTTGTCGGGGAATCACCGGCATTTTTTTTGGGGCATTCCCTACGATTTAGCAAATCCTGACTGGTTCGCCACCTTTTGCTGCACTTGAGGGGCTTGCAGATTGCTTCCTTGCCCTCCCCATGCAAAGTTAGGGTGGTTACGCCAACCTGGATTATAAAAATTTGAATATGGGTTATTCATTTGGTTACCTACAAAAAACACAAAAGCTGGATTGTTGGGGCAAAACTCATAATTATGCTCTTCACCACAATAGACACATGACTGGTCTGTAACTTGGTTTACAACTGCAGCAGGCTCCACCACTGGCGGCTGCTGAACATTGCTTACCACATTATGCCTTTAAGAGCGTTAGCTAATGCTGCTATGTCAACCCTAATGGTAGACACACCATCAACTTTTATTACACTTTTCACTTTCATACTAGAGCCTCTAACATCTGACCACTGACAACTATTGGTTGATATTCTCTCTAAAATCTCATGGGCTTTATTAAAGGTTTTTGCTAAAAGGGCCCCCCTAAAAATGCATCGACCATACCCTGGGTTGCTACGTTTAGCCCATTGTAAAATGTTTTCATTTGGATGCAATGTGGTAAACCATCGTGGGGACACTTTTGCAAAAGCTCCTTAAGCCTCACTAAAAGCCGTCTTCGATTTGCCTAAATCCCATTATCTCACTCCTCAACTTAGCATTCCTAGTTGGTGGAAGTACTTACTAAGAAATTTTTCCGCTAACTCGTTCCAAGTGTTAATTGATCCTAGAGAAAAAGAATTTAACCACGTCTTTGCTCCATCTCTAAGAGAATACAGGAACAAAGTCAATCTAAGGGCATCTCTTGACACTCATTGAATAACAAACAAATCACTAACTCCTAGAAAAGACTTAAGATGTAAATGGGGGGTCCTCAGATGGTAAACCATGGAATTGACCCACGGCTTGCAACATCTGGAACATGATCGGTTTCATTTCAAAATTTGCTGCCTCGATTTCAGGACGCACAATTTCTGGATTTAACTCATCAAGCAATGGGAAAGCATACGTTCGAATGGCTCTGGCCCTATCATTCGCTACCAGAATAGGGTTCTCAACTTGGTTATTTTGTTGTCCATTTTGCTCTATCGGTGGATTTTGTTGCGGCACACAATTCTGCTGGGGATCAGCTTGATCTTCTGGAATATTTGGAAGACGTGGAAGGTCAGCCATCGGATTGATTCCTTTCTTGCTCTCTTCTTCTCCTTCTAAATGTCCGCTTAATCTTTGGGTCAAGTTTGAATCTCACCCCAGGAGGATCGCTCATACACCAATTTCACTCCTACAAATAAAAAGAAACAATAAAAAAATTCACGCACCAAATCACTAAAACCCGCGCACAAAACAGATCAGATAAAAACTAATCCAAGTCCCCGACAATGGCGCCAAAAACTTGTTGCTTTCCAGAGTGGTTGAAAATATGATATGAATTAACTCTAGAATACTATGCAAGTGCACATAATCTTCAACAAGTGATAAGTAATTTATCGTATCCACGAGGTTTTGAAAAGTCTCACTTTACCTATTTTGCTTAGTATTTTAGTGATTTCAAAGTTGATAAATTGATTGGGTTTTGGAATAATGCTGGAACAAAATAAATGATAAAGCAGAAATGTAAATGGATAAAGAAGACAGATTAGAAATAGGCATTGGTTAAGACTTTTGTAATTGTTAAAGGATGCTCTAGCAACTCTATTGATCAGGCAATCTCTTGCAGTCTTATCAGCAGGATCCTCCCAGAACTCTAGAGTTTTTGGAATAGGTTTCAACTCCAATGACGTTCTAGCGATCAAACACTAGGCAATTAGCTATCCCTAGCTCAATTACTGGCGTTCACTAGTGTGATTACAAACCACACATCTCTTAAATCATCCTTGAAACTAAGAGAAGATATTCATACCGGCTGGTCAGACGGGCACAAAGGATATTAAGAATAACGAGTAATCAAGATGCTCAAGAATTAATATGAATTGCTAGATTATAAAAGAATGACAATTACATAATCTCAACCAACACCTAAAGTAAATTAGTTCATGAAATTGGAAACAACACACACTACAATCTGGTTAAATGCATCCATAGCTACAAACTATAAAAGAAGAAATGACCCTCCTTGAGGATATCCGTAGATGATGGTCTTCTAAAGTCTCCAATCGTTTTCTCCTCTATTCGACTTCTGATAACTTGAAAATATCAAGTTATTAAGCATCTAATATAAGCTTATTGTGAGCCTCAAGAGAGTGAAAATACCCAAGTTTTAACTAATTTATATGCTAGATGCAGTAATATAGATTTATTTGTATTAATGTGCTCATATTGATTATTATCTTTGAAATTCGTATAAAACTGCACTAATTCTAATTTATTGCTGCATCAGGAAAAGCTTGGCCAATTATGCGGTAGAGCATGATGCGCTTGGGGCATGACATGCTGTAGCAGCTGTAGCATGGAAAGCTTGTTGTTGTAGCATGAAAGCCTATAGCATGGAAAGCTTGTAGCATGGAAAGCCTGTAGCAAGGAATGCTTGTTGCTGTAGCATGGAAAACTTGTTGTTGTAGCATAAAAGCCTATAGCATGGAAAGCCTGTAGCATGGAAAGCCTGTAGCATGGAAAGCCTGTAGCATGGGAAGCTTGTTGCTGTAGCATGGGATGCTTGTTGATGCTACAACAAGTTTAAGCAAGACATGCTTTGGCTCAAAGCAAGACATGCTTTGGCTCAAAGTAAGACATGCTTTGGCTCCAAGCAAAGAAAAGTCTATAAATAGAGGGGAGATGAAGAATCAAAGCATCCTGGAATCCAAGGATCCATAAGTCTTTCTTAGAGTGTTTTTTGTTTTATTGCATGCTGTAGCATGAACTAATTTAGAGTTTTATGTTTTATTGTATGTTGTAGCATGAACTAATTTCTTTTTATCAAGGCTTAGCCTAGGTGCCCATGAGGCATTAAGATTATTTTTGTATGCAATGCAATGAATCAGTGATATTGATGTTTTCTACTTAGATGTGATAATTCTTTCATTACTAATATCCGTCTGATCAACCGATAGAGGTAGTAGCATGATAAATCCCTGACAAGTAATGCATGTGGAAATATCTAAGTAGATCAAGATAATACATTACATGTAGTTTGGTTGTGTTAGGAATAACTCAACCGCTTAGGATATTTCATGAATGTGTTTGGGTTGCTTTAGGAATAATTCAACCACTTGCAAGCATATAGAGAACTGATTAAACGCATGAATTAAGAAATAGGAATATTCTTAGTTCATCGCATGTGTAATACCGGAAGGGAATCACATGTTTATTTCTCGCTTTGGCATCAATATCCTGTCGATTCATTGTTATGCGCTACATTAATATCTTATCTGTCGCATGTGGTTGCTGCGGCGAAAGTCTTGATAACTCATCACCCATTGTATCCTTTTATCGCATTATTATTGCTTTTCTTTATCGCATATTCAACCTGTCGCATCCATATTTTATTACTCCAGCACAACATCATTAGAATAGGATTTAATTTGAGATATTTTATCTACTCGCCCCTTCCCTGTGGATTCGACCCTGGAATACTCCAGGTATTACTTGGTGGTGCATAATTTATACTTGGATTGATGCACAACGACATATTCTTTAGTTAATTCAAGAAAATTAGAAGCGATGAAAATTTACCCAATCAGCTTCCAAAGATGGAAAGAATTGGACTCCCCTCCTGGAATGTTTTGACTTGAGACAGTTACTTCCTTTTATAAAGTGAAATCAACCCTAATAAGGTCAAATATAACACGTGGAACTCTCTCCAAGCTTCTTAAATCTAATATCATTGCTGGAAACGCCACCTCATTAATGAATCACGTGCAGCTCATGTGGCCAGTTTTGCTCATAGCTTTGCTGGATCATGGATTTTGCTCCCTCAAGTCGCTCAACATTAATTTCTCTACAAAAGAACTTCCAAAGCATCAATTCTTATAAATATAATAAAACACATTATATTCAACTAATAACACACCTATTTGACACAAATAACATATAAATCATGATAGAAATAAGACAGAAATAACTCCCTTTTGGGGAGTTATCACACATCCATAAACAACCACATGCCATAATCATCAATAAGCTCAAAATATTGCCCGAACTCAGATGCGCAAGGGCTCAACACAACAAAGCATTCCACCCCTAAACTTAAAACATGCATTGTCCGTTAGGTTACCTCTACATCCTTAAGTACCAATGTTCCTCTAATGAACAACCTATTTATGGTCCTGAAAAATACATCAGTAACATTTTAATAATGATCGATCAAATGTTACGTTTACTATCTACAAGTTTTAGGGCATAAAACCCAACAAAATCTCACTTAAACTAAAACTTTATTTAGTGGGATGTACATACAATAAATAATCCAAAGTTGGAAAGGTGAAATGTATAATGTGAATGATTTGGAATTCCCCAATTCCGTTAAAGCGGAAGCGTAATTGGGACCGATTCGTAGTTAATTTTGTTTATCCAAAAATACTATTGCATTGGTTAAAACATAGAACAAATTCTATACAAACTTAAGGCTAAGCATACAAAATTTATTAGATCTAAATCTAAAGGGGAGAAGCAAACATACCGTCGTTGACGACTCTGAATACTTCAACGGACACCTTTCTTGATTTTGGACCAAGCGTCAACAATTGGGACACCACCAATTGATCTTCCCCGCTATGACTCTAAGATTAGGAACGTAGTTGTGGGACTACCTAATCTTGAATGGGAAAAACTCTAGAGAGAAAATTCTCCCTAGAGTTTTTGGGTTGAGAGAATATGAGAGGGAGGCTAGAGAGAATGCAAGAATGCATTCTTGTGGCCTTATGTTGTAGTACCTAAACCCTAGGCTTAGTGTTCTATTTATAGGAGAAAGGCCATGAATAAAATATTCATTTAAAATCAATTATTTCCATAACTGATTTAATCTTTTCCATAATTAATCAATTCCATGACCAACCAATTTCATGACCAATCAATTCCATAATTGATTAATCTTTTCCATAAATGATTGATCACTTCCATTAGTGATTAAATCATTTCCATAAATGATTAATTACTTCCATAAGTGATTAATAATTTCCATAATTGATTAATTTCCAATTAATTAATTCTTTAATTAATTAATCACCAATTAAATATCATATATTTAATTTCAGACCTTCTATTACTTAATTAATTAATTACCCAATTAAATATCATATATTTAATTTCAGGCCTTCAATTAATTAATTCTATAATATGAATCAAATTCATATTAAAATTTGAACTCCTTCAAATTCTCTTATATCCTATAAATTTAATATGAATCAAATTCATATTAATATTTGAACTTCTTCAAATATTTATTTCTCTCATAGACTATAGTTTAATTAAATCTCATTTAATTTAAACTAAATTGAATAATTAATTAATTCATCTTCTAATTAAATACCATATATTTAATTAGACATATATTTGAACTCTTTCAAATATATTATGTTGGGTTTAATGTCCTATAAACTCGTAGTTTGTAAATCATTAAAAATATTCTATTTCGAATAAAGACGTTATTGAGGTTATTTAGTAAAAGATGTTATTGAATATGTAAATTGCGAATGATTAACCTAAATCCAATAAACTAAGATCCTTGGCTATAAAATGGATACTTGAACTATATGTAGGGACATATCACAGGATCAAGTTCAAGTTTATAGTCAAAATAGTCTATAATATAAGGATACGGTTGGGTGCCTTATCCTGGAGACACTATGGACGCGGCCCACTTTGTATTAAGTACAAACGATGAGATCCTAAATCGTTCATGTCGTGATATGCAAGTGGGGGCGTCCTATGCAATGAGTTTGCATAAGACTGGACCACAGAATAAGTCACTTTCTCTTTATAACGCCGTTTACTGAAGAAACTTACTATTTCTCATAGATGACCTAGGTAACTCGTTCTTAATCCTGAGCTATCTATGAACTCCTGTTTATGCGAGATTATCCTTTGATCTGCATGGGTGAGAGTGGCCAGCATCGCCGACTCGACAAGCCTACCATTTTGGGGATAAGATCGAATAGATAGCTGGGGACATAGTTTCGCAAGACGGAATTCACTCCTATCCTTTTCAGGGATAGCAGAGAGGTTGTTCTCTTAAGTACTAACTCCAGGACTTGAACAAGGGGCCCCACCCTCTCGTTGGATCGAAAGGAACTTAGGTTTGATGGTTGGACCGCAAACCGATTGTTCATTAGAGGATTAGTGGAACTTAAGGAACAAGAAGTACTATAGGGGTGAAACGGTTATTTGACCTAGCTATAGCTACCAACAACCTGTGAAGGAACGACTTACTAAACATGGTTAAATCAAGTGGATGGATATATATCTATAGTGAGGGGAGTGCAACTATCGGGCTATAGTGGAGTGTCCCGGTAGTTAACGAATGTTGGATAACTTTGATAATGAGATTAGTCGGTTAGCCTCGAATCGTTGGAGCCCATGATCTATAGGTCCATTAGGCCCCCCTACTAGCTCATATCGGATTAAAGCCTAGAATATTTTGATAGGAAACTTTGAATCGTTAAAAAAGGGAAATAGGGTTTTATCGTAAAACGTGTTCGACACAATGATTTAATTATGAATTAAATTAGGAATTGAGAGATAAGGTATTTAAAAGTGTTTTAAATACCACATATATGTATTAGGAATCATATATAATTCATGGCATTAGATGATAAAGATTGATTGGATCAATCATATCAAAATTACTTGGAAATGTCCCAATTAATTGCCTAGAAATCAATTTCAATTATGAATTGAATTTGAAATGAATTGAAAGCTGAAAATTCACAATTAGGATTCAATTCATAGTGGATTTAGTGGGTTTTCCACTCTTGCATAATGATACATAGTGGAAAACAACACAAACATGCATTAGATGCATGTGTTGTGAAGTAGACACCTAGAATCCACTTTGAGTTGCATCTTGACCATGTGGCTAAGTGTCATGAAGCTTGTCTTTGCATGGGAGAGGTCTATAAAAGGGGCTTGAATTAGATTCAAGAGAAGCAAGCTTTCATTTAGTGTTATGCTGCAAATTTTCTCCCTCAAATTCTCTCTCATTTCATCTCCTTCCAAAAGCTTGTACCATCAAGCATTCCCTTCCTATTTCTTTCTTCTATAGACTCCCACAAGTCTTTCTAGGCTCAAGAGAATAGTAGGGAAGACACTAAAGGTTGTCCAAGAGAAGTTGGAGAAAGATAATATCATAAGGAGTTCCTTACAAGTGAGCATCAAAGAGGTTGGTACTCATTTACTCTCTTTTCTACCCTTCCTAGAACATGCATGCTTTAGGAGTAAAATTGAATGTCTTAAGTGCTTTCGATCTTCAATTGCTTCCGCATGTGTTATATGAACACCTTCATATCAATCTCTCAATATAATAAAGTTTAATCTAAAATTAGACTTTATATTTTAATGCATCACTATACATTATATTAATTTGTATCTCATACAATTAACTTAATTCCCAATATGAATTTGAACTATTAAAATTCTCTCAAGATATAATTGTTCCTAATTACTCTTTACGAGCTAGCAGGGGGACCTAATGGACCTACAGATCAGAAGCTCCAATGATATGAGGTTAACCGATTAAACTCATTAATCAGGTTAACCAATATTCATTAACTGTGGGTCATTCCACTAAAGACCCACAACTGAACTCTTCTCATTGTAGAACATTTCTGTGTCCACGGTTATAGACCTATACCGGTAAGTCAATCTTTCACGAGTGTTCGTAACTACAGTTGGGTCAAATTACCGTTTTACCCATGTGTTACCTCTGGGTCCTTAAGTACCAGTGCTCCCCTAATGAACAACCTGTTTATGGTCCAACCAGTAAACAGAAAGTCCCTCTCGGGACAGTGAGAGGGTGAGATCCCTTTGTTAAAGACCCGGAGTCACCACTTAAGGAAACACTCATCTACTTCTCCTAGAAGCGGGAATGAGTGAATTCCATCTTATGTTGTCATGTCCCCAGCCCCCCACTCGGTCTTGTCCCCAAGTGAAAGTGTTCATATAACACATGCGGAAGTAATTTTAGGATCGGAGGCACTTAACTACATCAATTTTAGAAAATGAAAACATGTTGTCCAAATATCGTAAGGAGAGAGCAGAATTTTACCAACCTTTTGGCAACCGATTCAACAACTCCCTTTGATTCCTTTGATCACGAACGGTGTGTGGACCACCTCTAGTGTCTTCCCTACTATTCTCCGGGCCAAGAACGACTTGTGGGAGTCTATAGAGATAGGGAATGGGAAGGGAATGCTTGAAAGTTCAAGCACTAGAGAGATATATGGAGATGAGAGAGTTTGAGACCAAAATCCAGCAGCATAACAATATGGAAAATGGCTCTCCTCCCTTTGAATCTGATTCATACTCCTTATATAGACATCTTCCATGCAAAGAGAAGCCTCATGACACTAGACACATGGTGAAATTGCAACTCAAAGTGGATTCTAGGTGTTTAATTCACAACACATGCAACTAGTGCATGGTTGTGTTGTTTTCCACTATGCATCAACATGCAAGAGTGGGAATGCCACTAAATCCACTTAAAATTGAATCTAAATTCTCAATTTTCAGCTTGCAATTCATTCCTATTTCAATTCAAAATTGAAATTAATTTCTAGGCAATTAATTGGTACAATTCCAAGTAATTTTTATATGATTAATCCAATTAATCTTTATCACCTAGTGCCATGAATTATATATGATTCCTAATACATATATATGGTATTCAAAACACTTTTAAATACTCCATGTCTCATTTTCTAATTTAATTCATAATTAAATTATTGTGTCAAACACAATTTACGATAATACCCGTTTTCCCGATTTTGAACGATTCAAAGCTTCCTATCTTTTTGTTCTAGGCTTTGTTCTGATATGAGCTAGTAGGGGGACCTAATGGACCTATAGATCATGGGCTCCAACGATTCGAGGCTAACCGACTAATCTCATTATCCAAGCTAGCCAACATTCATTAACTACCAGGACACTCCACTATAGCCTGATAGTTGCACTCCCCTCACTATAGATATATTTTCGTCCACTTGATTTAACCATGATTAGTAAGTCGATCCTTCACAGGTTGTTCGTAGCTATAGCTAGGTCAAAAAGCCGTTTCACCCCTATAGTACTTCTAGTTCCTTAAGTCCCACTGATCCTCTAATGAACAATTGGTTTATGGTCCAACCAATAAACCGAGTCCCTCTCGGGCCAATGAGAGGGCGGGATCCCTTTGTTCAAGCCCCAGAGTCAGCACTTAAGCGAACAACCTCTCTACTATCCCTAATTCGGGTAGGAGCGAATTCCTTCTTGCATGACTATGTCCCCAGCTATCTACCCGTTCTTATCCCTGAAATGGGAGGTTTATTGATTCGGCGATATTGAACCACTCTCACCTATGCAGATCTAAGGATAAGCCCGAATAAACAGGATTTCATAGTTAGCTCAGGATTAAGATCGAGTTACCTAGGTCATCACATGAAATAGTCAGTCTCGTCAGTAAACGGTGTTATAAAGAAAGAGCGACTTATATCTCGGTCCTGGTCTTATGCAAACTCATTGCATATGACGCCCCCACTCGCATGTCTCTACATGGACGATTTAGGATCACATCGTCTATACCAACTATAAAGTGGGTCGCGTCTCATAGTGTCCCCAGAATAAGGTACCCAACCCTATTCCTATACTATAGACCGTTTTGGTTATTACTCAGGCTTGATCCACTTTTATGTCTCTACATAAAGCTCAAGTGTTCATCCTATAGCCATGGATCTTAGTTTATTGGACTTGAGAATTTATGTGCAATTTACTTTATTCAGTAATAACTTTACTGAATTAGTCTCGACAACGCCTTTATCGAATAAGTATATAATTCGTTTAACATTCAATATCTACGAGTTTTAGGACATCAATCCCAACACCAAGAAGGTAGGCTTATTGAGTCGGCGTGCAGGCCACTCTCACCCATACTAATCAAAGGACAATCCCTCGGGAGAAGGAGTTCATGAAACACTCAGGATTAAGACTGAGTTACCTAGTCATCATATTGAAACAGTAACCTAACTAGTTAACGATGTTACATCTAGTGGTTTACTATTTCGTGGTTCGGTCTTATGCAAACTCATTGCATAGGATACCCCCGTGATAACTGCCCAAAAGGTAGTTATTTAGGCCTCATTTCTATATTGATATGTGTGACCTTTGTGCTTAATAGGGTTGGTTTTAGATAGATATTACATGTTTTAACCCATTTGGAAGAATGGAAGCTTTGGAAATCATTTTGTGCAGAATCTGTTGCCGGGGACTTGAGGGAGCAAATTCTGTGCTGCATCAAAACTGGGAGCAGAACTGCCACATCACAGCTCGTTAGCCAACTTCATGAACCACTTCTGTTGAGTTATTTTCGGGATAAAGGAGCGGGGAAAGCCCTACACGTGTCCAAGTTGACCTAATTCGAGCCTCCTATCCTTCTATTAAAGGAAGTAGCCGCTCAAGTCAAAGTCATTCCATTTTCCTTGGAAGCCGAATAGTATAGGGAGATTGGAGATTACTAGAAGACCATCATCCACAAGCTGATTAAGGAGATTATTATTTTCTTTATTATCTTGTGATTATGGACATGCCTACTTAGATTGTAATTCATGTTTCTATACTTATTATGAACTAAGTAGCTTTAGGCGTTGGTTAAGGAATATGTAGTTCTCGTGCTTCATCTCTAATAATATTTATTGATTATTGCATCTTGGTTAATTGTTGTGCCTATTACTATTTTATGCCCGCCTGGCCAGCCGGTGTGAATACCTTTCTCTAGTTTCAGGGATGATTTAGAGAGTGTGTGGCAATTAACCACACTACGATCATTGTGTATTGGTGAACACCAATGACTGAGCTAGGGATAGCCAGTTGCCTAGTGCTTGATCGGTTGTACTTCATTGGGGTTCAAACACATTCCAAAAGATCCGGAGTTTCGGGAGGAATCAGCTAATAATACTGCGAGAGTTTGCATGATCAATAATATTGCTAGAGCATCTTTTAAAACAATTACTAAACCTAACCAGCGCCTGTCTCTAATCTGTCTGCCTATTTGTTTACTTGTTGTTCTGTCATTTACTTTGCTTCAGCATAATTCTTATAAAACCCAATCATTTTTATTACCTTGAAACCATTAAAAGATTTATACAAAAATAGATAGAGTGGAAGCTAGTTCAGACCTTGGATTGACAAATACTTATTATTAGCTCGGACTGTGTATACTTGCACAGGAATTCTAGAGTCTTTTTAGATCATAATTTTACTCACTCTAGGAACCCAACACCCCGCTTGCATGTCTCCTACATGGACGTCTTGGATCAATACGTCTGTATCGAATACAAAGTGGGTCGTATCACATAGTGTTACCAGGATAAGGTACTCAGCCTTATCCCTGTACTATAGACCTTTTAGGTTGTTACTTGAACACCGATCCCCGTATGTCCCCACATACTAGTTCAGGTCACATGTAAACAACCTTGGATCTTAGTTTATTGGATTTGGGTCAAATTGTGCAATATTTAACAATAACACTTTATTGTAGAAACTCGATAACACTGTATTGAAACAAGTATACAATTTGTTTACATTCACTCTTTACGAGTTTTAGGGCATAAAACCCAACATAATGTACATTACGTGAAAAGTAAATCTACAAATACAATAAACTAGGGCATCTTTATACCCATTACACATCTCTCACTTGCCCTAGATTATACTATATACATGTCTCGCAAACCTAGACTCTCTAGATAACCCTCGAACACTTTAGCTGAGAGAGCCTCTGTAAACGGATCAACGATGTTATCCTCCAAAACAATCTTGGTGACAATCACATCTCCGCGTTGCACAATCTCTTGTATCAGGTGATACTTCCTCTTTACGTGCTTTCCTTGTTTGTGGATGTGAGGTTCTTTCGAGTTGGCTACAGCCTCACTGTTGTCACAGTATAATGTATTGGGTAACTCCATATTCGAAACAACTTCCAAATCTATAAGGAACTTCCTTAGCCAAACTACTTCCTTAACTGCTTCACAAGCAGCTACATACTCAACCTCCATAGTGGAATCTGTTATGCATCCCTGATTGATGTTTCTCCAAACTACAGCTCCCCCGTTAAGGGTGAACACTAACCCTAACGTGGATTTCCTAGAATCCCTTGTCAGTCTGGAAGTCAGAGTCAGTGTATCCTGTAAGGATCAAATCCTCAGCCCCATACACTAGCATTTAGTTCCTCATTCTCTGAAGATACTTGAGAATATTTTTAACAGCTGCCCAGTGATTTAACCTTGGATTGGACTGGTACCTACTAACTATTCACACTGAATAACATATGTCAGGCCTAGTGTAGAGCATAACATAAATTAAGCTGCCCACAGCTGAGGCGTAGGGAATATGTCTCATATCCTCAATTTCCTGAGGTGTCTTAGGGCACTATTCCTTAGACAGGTGAAACTCATGCCTGAAAGGTTGTTGGGTTCCTAGAGTGAGTAAAAATATAGTATAAAATACTCTAGAATTCCTATGCAAGTATACACAGTCTGCAGCAAGTAATATTATCAATCCGAGCCCTGAATGAGTTTCCACTCTACCTATTTTTGTGTAACTTTTTAATGGTTTCAAGAATAATGAAATGATTGGGTTTTATCGGAATTATGATGAAGCAAAATAAATGACAGAACAATAAGTAAACAAATAGATAGACAGATTAAAGGCAGGCGCTGGTTAGGTTTTAGTGATTGTTCTAAAATATGCTCTAGCAATATTATTGATCATGCATTTCCCGCAGTATTATTAGCGGATTCCTCCTGAAACTCTGGATCTTTTGGATGTGTTTCAACCCCAATGAAGTGCGACCGATCAGGCACTAGGCAACTGGCTATCCCTAGCTCAGTCACTGGCGTTCACCAATACACAATGATCGTAGTGTGGATAATTGCCACACACTCTCTAAATCATCCCTGAAACTAGAGAGAGTTATCCATACCGGCTGGCCAGGCGGGCATAAAATGAGAATAAGCACAACAATTAACCAAAATGCGATAGTCAATATATTACTAGAGATGAAGCACAGTAATCACATTATTCCTAACCAACACCTTAAGCTACTTAGTTCATAATAGGCATAGGAATACGAATTACAATCTGAGTATGCATGTCCATAACCACAAGTTAATAAAGAAAATAAACTCCCTAATCAGCTTGCGGAAGATGGTGTTCTTGGTGATCTTCAATCTCTATACTACTCGGCTTCCAAGGAAAAACATGGAATGAGTTTGACTTGGACGGCTACTTCCTTTTATAGAAGGGTGGGAGGCTTGAATTAGGTCAACTAGGACACGTGTAGGGTTCTCATTGATCCTTTATCACGAAATTAACTCAACAGAAGTCGGTTTATGAAGTTGCCTAACGAGCTGTGATGTGGCAGTTTCTGCTCCCAGTTTTGCTGCAGCACAGAATTTGCTCCCTCCAATCGCTCAACAACAGATTCTGCACAAAATAATTTCCAATGCTTCCATTCTTCCAAATGGGTTAAATCATGTAATATCTATCCAAAACCAACCCTAATAAGCATAAAGGACACACAAATTCTTATATAATTGAGGCCTACATAACTACCTTTTTGGCAGTTATCAAAGGTAATAAATCCTGCTTGGAGTTCTGCATCGAATATCGAGACAACATCTTGTCGATATATGTTGCTTGAGACAACACTATCGTTTTGTTCTTACGATCCCTAATAATCTAGATCCCAAGAGCATATTGCGCCTCTCCCATATCTTTTATTTGGAATTGGGCCGCTAGCTAGTTTTTTACGTCAGTAAGGTACCCTACATCATTCCCCATGAGTAGGATATTTGATAGCGAGCATAGCTAGCTATTTTTCTCTGATTAATTAAGCTAGTCTTTTACAATTATTTGCCCAAATTTATGCATTTTTATGTTTTATTTGTAGGAAGTATGTGTTTGAAGCTTAATTCAACAATTGGAGTCAAATGGAGTCTTCATTCTAAAAAAAAAAAATTAAATAAAAAAATTTTAAAAAAATAAATCATAGTGTCGCGACGCTGTCTGTAGCGTCTCGACGCTATCGACAGATTTTCTATATAATCTTCTTTTCATGCTACACCCAAGGGGAGCCCAATTGGTGAGATTTTAGCCCTAATTTCGACTAGAGACCTTTTGTGGGAGCTAAAGGCAAGGCCAAGGAGTGGGAATCAAGCGAGAAGACGTGGAGATCGTGACGGGGATGTGCGGTGTCGGCGGATTCGAGTTTTCCTTTCTCTTTCCCTTAACTCTTGTAGTTTTTATGGCTTTTCTTTCAATTAGTGTTTGTAGTTCAAAGACTATGAGTAGCTAGTTGTTTGTCTTAGGGATTGATTTAGTTGCTTTAGTTTGTTGGATTGATTTGTGGTATGAATATGCATTTATTTTACCTATGCAATTATGGTTAAATGCTTTCAATTACTTGATCACTAGTTGAATGATTTGAGTGTTGAATCTTGCTCGGGAGAGAGGATTTGGCCTAAGACTTACTTTATTTAATTGCATGACTAAAGTAGAAATTCTAAGTTTGTGACTGGATTTGGAATAACTTTAGAAGTTTCTTGAAGAATTAAACTCAAAGCCTTGCATGTTAATGAACTTAGATAGGGATATCAAGTTGGTTGCATGCATGAGAATCAATTATTCTCGGGAGAGATAGTTGTGATAAAAGGTTCCTAGACTTAGTAGAATAATTGCATGCTAAATTCATCCCATTAATTAATCCTCAATGTCAATAATGAATTCAATTCCCTAAGAATCTTTCAATTTGAGTCTCCACCTTTATTTTACGCTTTTTGTCTTTAGATTTATCTTTATCATTGAGTTTTTCTCCCTAAATAAAATTGAACAAAAGTATTCACGGTACTTAATTTGCTAGAAAACCAATCCAGAGGACGACACTCGTTTTACACGAAAACACTATATTATTACTTGACCCGTACACTTGCGGTAATGCAAATTGCACATCAAGTTTTTGGCGCCGTTGTCGGAGATTGGCATATTTAGTTAAATTAATATTGTGGAAAAATTGTTCGGTCTTAATTTAGGGTGTATTTTATTTTTTTATTTTTATTTTGTAGATAGTTTGCATTTTTTTCCTTATTTGTTTTTATTTTCCATATTTGTTGCATTCCTATTTTAGTGTTTTCCTTATTTGTTTTTCTTTCCATATTTGCTTTTCTAATTTAGTTTTTCTTTTGGTTGTGTAATCTTTTCCTTATTTTTTTTTTGTGTTATTTTCTTGATTTTTTTTCTTTATTTAGATATTTTTCCTTGTACTCTTTTGCCTTAATTGTAATTTTCCATATTTGTTTCTTGTTTTCCTTAATTAGATAGTACTTTCCTTTTCTAGATTATATTTTCCATATTTAGATTTTTCCATATTAGATTTTTTCCATATTAGATTTTTTTTTTTTTGTTTGAGTCTTTGTCATTTGTTCTTGTTGGGTTATTGTTTGATTTGAAGCCTAATTATCATTGTTGCTTTAATTGATTTGAATGGCTTTTTATTCAACACCATATTCAAAATTTTCATCTTCAAGTTATACCCCTTTAAATGAAAATTCTTCCTTGGAAAGCATAGTTCAAAATTATATTGAGGAGTCTAGAGCGAGGAGTTTAAAAATTGATGAAATCATAAGAGGACTTCAAGCTCCACAGGAAGTTAGTGAGGTGGGATCCACTTCCATAAGTTGTCTAGTGAGTCATGTGGCCGATGATTCATTGGCACCCATTCATGAGCGTAGTTCTTTCGATCTTGATAAGGATGAGCAGTTAGGGGTGAGTTGCATGAATAGTGGGGATGAATTGGAGAGTTGGAGCACCTATCAAGAACATGGTTGTGAGGAAGAAAAAGAAAATGAGCTTGTAGTGTCAGAGGAAGTTCAGGAGGTAGAGTTTGAGGTTGAAAAGCCTTCGTCTGTTTTATCTTTTTCATACTTTGTATATTTTGATTATTCCTTTTTCTATTCTCACGAGTCAGTTTTAGAGTCAGAGTCTCTTTATTTTGATCTTTCTCCTTTTATGTTTATTTTAGTCAAAAATACCAAAAATAATTCTATTTCAGGGGCCCATGAGAAGCTGGTAAGCTTGCTAGCAATAGTGAGTTTTATTGATTCAAGAAAGAAGGGTCCAAAGAAATACGAGAATTTTTATGTGCCTTGATAGACTACACGAGCACGTCGAGCTAGAGACGTTAAACAAACGCTTATGGGAGGCAACCCAAGTTACTTTGTTATTGTTTTTTTTTTGTCTACGTTGTTTTTGTTTTGTAGGAGTTCCCGTGCTCTTGTCTATGCCAAGCATTCATGAAAGGTCATCATTCCAGGACAGTATCGTTCACCCCTTCCATTCTTTATTTGTTCTCATGCTTGACTATGCTTTATTGATTTATACATTGAGGACAATGCATGTTTTAAGTTTGGGGGTGGAATAGCATGTTTGTGGAGCCCTTGAGCATCTGAGTTCCGGCTATAGTTTTGAGCTTTCTTTGAATTGAGCATATGTTTTTTTTATGGATGCTATTTTTGCATGACTATGATGGCCTAGGATAGGCTTTCTTGTCAATTTTCAAGCTTTCGATGAGTTGTAAGCATGAGTGCCCAAAAAGGGAGACTTTTTAAACTTTTTCTAGGAGACGGCTTGCAAGAGTAGAGTATTTGTCTTGGCTAGATTTGGATTTGAATGCTTAGGAGTGAATTATTAGGTTCATATGCTTGTTGTCACCTCGATAGGTGTAGGGAAGAGCTAAAGAGTTAATTTTTTGCAAATTAGCATGTTTGATCTTGCTTAGGAGGAAAGAAAAGAATATATGCTTATCATGCTCATAAAGAAAAATCATTCTTGTTGTTACAATTTGAAAGGAAAAAAAAAGTCATGACTTATGCGCGCAATGCAATGATTAATAAAGTTTAGGCAAAAAGAGCTACCCCTGTTGTGATCAGTTAGGCCAACCAGAGAAAACTCCGGTTAAGGGTCCCTGCAATAGGTGTGTGAAAGCTAGTGCCACATATAAATGCTTAATTTAATTGTCAATTATAAGCACCTAAGTATGGAGGAAAACAAACTAATTTGTTCCATTGACTCATTAGTGAATCCTTAGTGCCAGTGTAGAGGGAAGATGAGTTGAGAGTTTAGTAAATCAATCCCGGGCTAGTAGAGTCTGATCTCGTTGAGTTAGATCTCGCATGTGCAAGTTAATTTTGGAAAAATTTTAATTTGTCTCCCTCATTGGTCCTTGTGTGCATGTCTCTTGCTTGCTTCACTATTGACTTTTGAACCTTCAGGATTGAGTCATGTTTGTTGCATCCATTCTTCCACTGTATGCTTGATTTTTAGTTTGCTCGAGGACTAGCAAAAACTTAAGTTTGAGGGTATTTGATAGCGAGCATAGCTAGCTATTTTTCTCTGATTAATTAAGCTAGTCTTTTACAATTATTTGCCCAAATTTATGCATTTTAATGTTTTATTTGTACGAAGCATGTGTTTGAAGCTTAATTCAGCAATTGGAGTCAAATGGAGTCTTCATTCTAAAAAAAAAAAAAAAATTCATAGTGTCGCGACGCTATCGACAAATTTTCCAAAATTGCAGATCGCGACAGCGTCGCGACGCTGTCTGTAGCGTCTCGACGCTATCGACAGATTTTCTATATAATCTTCTTTTCATGCTACGGCCAAGGGGAACCCAATTGGTGAGATTTTAGCCCTAATTTCGACTAGAGACCTTTTGTGGGAGCTAAAGGCAAGGCCAAGGAGCGGGAATCAAGCGAGAAGACGTGGAGATCGTGACAGGGACGTGCGGTGTCGGCGGATTCGAGTTTTCCTTTCTCTTTCCCTTAACTCTTGTAGTTTTTATGGCTTTTCTTTCAATTAGTGTTTGTAGTTCAAAGACTATGAGTAGCTAGTTGTTTGTCTTAGGGATTGATGTAGTTGCTTTAGTTTGTTGGATTGATTTGTGGTATGAATATGCATTTATTTTACCTATGCAATTATGGTTAAATGCTTTCAATTACTTGATCACTAGTTGAATGATTTGAGTGTTGAATCTTGCTCGGGAGAGAGGATTTGGCCTAAGACTTACTTTATTTAATTGCATGACTAAAGTAGAAATTCTAAGTTTGTGACTTGATTTGGAATAACTTTAGAAGTTGCTTGAAGAATTAAACTCAAAGCCTTGCATGTTAATGAACTTAGATAGGGATATCAAGTTGGTTGCATGCATGAGAATCAATTATGCTCGGGAGAGATAGTTGTGATAAAAGGTTCCTAGACTTAGTAGAATAATTGCATGCTAAATTCATCCCATTAATTAATCCTCAATCTCAACAATGAATTCAATTCCCTAAGAATCTTTCCATTTGAGTCTCCACCTTTATTTTACGCTTTTTGTCTTTAGATTTATCTTTATCATTGAGTTTTGCTCCCTAAATAAAATTGAACAAAAGTATTCACGGTACTTAATTTGCTAGAAAACTAATCCAGAGGACGACACTCGTTTTACACGAAAACACTATATTATTACTTGACCCGTACACTTGCGGTAATGCAAATTGCACATCAATATTGTCCACATAAAGTACTAGAAAAACTACTTTATTCCTATTCATTTTCTTGTATACACAAGACTCATCAACATTTTGGTCAAAACCAAAAGATTTGATCGCAGTATCAAATCTAATATTCCAAGATTTGGAAGCTTGTTTCAATCTACAAATGGATCGATTTAGCTTGCAAACTTTTTGCTTCAGACCTTGGGTTATGAACCCTCGAGATGAGACATAAAGGTATTCTCCTCAAGATTACCATTCAAAAGGCAGTGTTGACGTCCATTTTCCATATGTCAGTCATAATATGTGGTTATGGACAAAACAATTCTTATAGACTTTAGCATAGCAACAAGAGAAAGTTTTCTCATAGCCAACCCCCTCTCTCTATGTATAACTCTTTGCTTCTTCCCAACCGCATCTCTCTTTCTCTTATAGATCCATTTGCACCCTATGGGTTTTACCCCTTCAGGTAGGTCTACAAGCTCCCACACTTAATTGAAGTACATAAACTCCATTTCAAGATCCATGGCTTTGACTCATTGATTCTTGTCTACGTCATTCACTGCCTGTCAATAGGACAATGGATCCTCAACACAATCATTAGGTATGATGACCTGAGTTTCAGTTGAAAGTGTTAATATCTAAAATGCAGAAACAATTTTGAATCTTAGGCACTTAATAAGTTCAAATTGATCAATCTTTGCATGTTGTTCATGAGAAGAAAACAAAGACAGAATACCAACCTCTTTAATATGGAGTAATTGGTTGGATTCGTTTGTTGTTTTCCTTCACCAATCGATCACGAACCACCACTGGATCTTCCTTGCTATCCTTAAGCCTTTGGAACAAATTGTGGGATCCTCAAGTGATGGAATTCAAAGGGAAAAGCTTGAAGAACAAGCTTGGGAGATGGGTTATGGTGAGAGATGATTTTGGTCGCAATTTCTTAATGTACAAGCATAATTTCTTCAGCAATCACTTCTATTTTATAGAGGAATCACAACTGAAGTTTTTTCACCAGGGATTGACACCAATTCATCCCCTTTTGAGTGGGAATTTTGGTGGCCAAAAGAAGGGGAGTGCATGGGTTTAGTCACCATGCATTCCAACTCCAAAATAAAATTCTTTTTAATTTTTTTTTATAATTTCAAGATTATCTTGAAATTTAATTTTAAGGGAAAAATACACTTTTGGTCCCTGAGGTTTGGGTTAAGTCACACTGTAGTCCCTAAGTTTTCAAACTCAACAAAAATACCCCTGAGATTTGAGATAACTCAATTTGGTCCTTACTGTCCAATTTGTCGTTAAACCCCAACGAATTGCTGATGTGGCACCATTAATTTAATAAAAAATATATATATTTTTTAATTTATAAATAAAAATATATTAATATATAATAAATATTATTATTTTATTTTTTATTTTTAATTATTTCTCCTCTCTCTTACTCTTCCACTCCTTCTTCACTTCATCTTCTTCCTTCTTCTCATAGCTCCGGTGGCCAGTGGTTTTTTTTTTCTTCATTCTCTCAATATATCTCCCTCTTCTTCTTTGTCCTCGCCGACAACCTGTTAAAAAAAACAAACAAAAACAAACAGTGGGGTTTCCCCCTTCAAAACCCAGCGGGAACGTTCCAGATCTGGAACCCCTTCTCTTTTTTTCCTTTTTTTTGCTTTAGATCTTTCTTTATTGTGTAGTAACCAACCTCCACCTAAGTCCTAAAGCACGAACATCCCCAACGCTCTGAAACTGAAGAAACGACTCGCTTCACAGATTCGTCTAGATCTTCTTCGATCTCCAACCATTTCAACGAAAAGAACATGTGGAAATTTTGGGAAGATTGTTACTAAAAAGGAAGAAAGTAGAATTCGAAATCTCGTCCAAGATTAGGAGGTTTTTTTATTTATCTCTCTCTATTTAGGGTTTTCAGAGCGCTCTAGAATCTCTGCTCTGCAGCTTGCGATTGAGGTTCCTTGCTCTCGTTTCTTCGATTGCGTCCTCGTAGGTATGGATTTGCTTTGGTTTAGTTGAAGATTGTTGAAGGTTTTGCTTAGCATTTCATACGATTCAACTGAGTTTGGAACTATGCTCTTGTATTGTAAGTTTAGTTTTGCTGAAATTGTCATATGGTCGAATGTCGAGGAGATGAAATTCAGTTGATTGTTCTGTAGTGATGGAGTTTTGGACGGATGAAATTTTTTCATGTTCTAAAACTCTGTACTAGTGGTTTTGATTAAGTTCATTGTTTTGTGACTAGTTGTAGAATTGTGTTGATTATCTACTGAATTGACTTAGAAGAGGGAGAGAGAGATTGAAAAAAAAAAGTCGTCGGCGACCGACGGCGGCGGCGAGCGGTGGCCGCCGGCTGCCGGTGCCGGAGCTATGAAGAAGAAGAAGGAAGAAGATGAAGGAAGAAGATGAAGTGGAGAAGGAGTGGAAGAGTAAGAGAGAGGAGAAATAATTAAAAAGAAAAAAATAAAATAATAATATTTATTATATATTAATATATTTTTATTTATAAAATTAAAAAATATATTTTTTTTATTAAAATAATGGTGCCACGTCAGCAGTCCGTTAGGGTTTAACGGCAAATTGGACGGCAATGACCAAATTGCTCTTTATCTCAAACCTCAGGGGTATTTTTTTTTAGTTTGAAAACTCAGGGACTAAAGTATAACTTAACCCAAACCTCAAGGACCAAAAATGTATTTTCCCTAATTTTAATTATTCAATTAATAATCTGGAAAAATGATTTTGATTTTTCAAATTTCAAATTAATTCAATAATTCATTTAAAAAAATTATTAATTACATAATTATTAATTAATTTAATATCTAATATTAAATTAATATTTTGCCATCAATCCCGAACATTTTCGAAATGTTATTTTTTAAATCACGAATCCCTCTTCATGTTCTCGGTATTTAAATCATATTTAAATATTTAAATATCTCACAACTCGGTTTTCACAAAACCCGATGTATCGATAACGTCTATCACCTCTATCCATTTCCCTAAACATGAACATAAAGTAATTCATATTTTATCCATCATATTGTTCCAAAGGTTAGTCTCAAGCTAGCAAGGGGACCTAATGGACCTACAGATCATGGGCTCCAACGGTACAAGGTTAAACTGGCTAAACCCTTTTAACCTAGCTAACCATCATCCGTTAACTATCGAGACACTCCACTATAGCCTAGTAGTTGAACTCCCCTCACTGTAGATATATTTTCATCCACTCGATATAACCATGATTAATAAGTCAATCCTTCATAGGTCGTTCGTTAGTATAGCTAGGTCAAAATGTCCGTTTTACCTCTAATGAACAATTTGTTTATGGTCCAACCACTAAACAAGATCCCTCTTAGGCCAATGAGAGGGTGGAATCCCCTTGTTCAAGCCTTGGATTCAACACTTAAGAGAACAACCTCTCTATTATCCCTAAATTGGGTAGGAGTGAATTTTGTCTTGCTTTACTATGTCCCCAACTATCCATCTAGGCTTATCCCCAAAATGGTAGGATTATTGAATGACTCTTTTAGACCACTCTCACCCATGCAAATCAAAGGACAATCCTAAACGAACAGGAATTCATAGCAAGCTCAGGATTGAGATCGAGTTATCTAGGTCATCGAATGAAATAGTCAGTCTTAACAGTAAACGACGTTATAAAGTAAGAGTGACTTATTTCTCGGTATTGTCTTGTGTAAACATCTTTTACACAGGATGCCCCTACTCGCATGTCTCTATATGAACGATCCAGGATCACTTCGTTTGCCATATTCGCAAAGTAGGTCGCATCCATAGTGTTACCAAAATAAGGTACCTAGCCTTATCCATTTACTATAGACCATTTAGGTTATATACTCGAACTTGATCCCTGTCTATATCCATGATATAGTTCGAGTATTTCATATTATAACCATAGATGTTTCTATTGGATTTAAGATGTAAAATAAATCAATTCACTGAATAACATCTTTATTATAAAAGGATAACAAAACTCGAGTTCTAGGACATAAACCCCAGCATCAATTAAACCAAAGTAGTGGTTGGGTCGTATTATAACCTTCTTATTACGTCGAGGCATTCTCAACAATTGAGAAGGACGAGATAGACCTGAAGTACTAGCTCCTTCACCAACCCTTATTGAAGGACCAGCTTCATCAAAAACTCTTGTTGACTCTTCGGTAGCTTCTCCTAATACTAACTTATTACGTGGTCTGTGATCCTTCATGTGGTCTTCCTCCATGAAGGTAGCATTTGTTGATACAAACACCTTATGATCTAGAATTCTATAATACAACAAAGATATAACAAGGTATGCAAATACTCATGTTATCTGAACACATGATTGAAACTTAAAAACAATGTTACCCCGAGTAAAACAACAACTTCTTAAAAAATATCTCTCATCGGAAGAAGTTGTTTAATTATATTTGTACTTATATTGAATGGTATGTTGGAAACAACCACAAGAAATTCAGGTAAGCTAATTTAGAATAAAATAGTTCACTTCAAATGGATACATGATGTGGAATTTTCCTTACCGCAAGCGCACGGGTCAAGTAATAATAAAGTGTTCGTATAAACGAGTGTCGTCCTCTGGATTGGATTTTTAAGATAAATCAAGTACTATGAATTATCTTGCTCAATTTTATTTAGGGAACACAATGTAGTGAGTGAATGATATGAAAACTAAATCAAAACAAATAAAAAGTGGAAATTCAATTGGAAGAACACTTAGGAAATTGATTTCACCAATTTAGTCTAGGATTGATTTTAAGGAATAAGTTATTATGCACAATGGAATTATGAGCCTAAGACCCTTTAATCACAACTACCTCTCCCGAGTATAATTGATTCTCATGCAAATTAACCAACTTGATATCCCTATCTAAGTTTATTAACAAGCAAGGCAATGAGATCATTTGACCAATTCCAAAGTTAATCTAAAAACCGTCACGAAATTAGAAAGTAAACTTTAGTCATGCAATCTTGAGTAAGTCTAAATCAAATCCCCTCTCCCGAGCTAGATTCAAAACTTAAATCATTCAACTAATGGCCAATTAATTGAAAGCATTAAATCAAGATTACAAACATAATAACCATTGCACAACTTAAACCATAAATCAATCCATAAATTCAATTTGCTACATCAATCCTTAAGGTACAAGTTTAGCTACTCATGATTGGTATTACAAGCTCAACTAAACATGAAAAAGCCATAAAATCTAACTAAAGTGAGGGAAAGAAGAATTAAACTCGTCGTAGGCCGAGACCGAACGTCCCCGTCACGATCCCCACGAACAATGGATTGATTTCCAACTTGCTCCCTTTGCTTTAGCTCCAATACGCTATGTTTTTCCTCTATTTACGGCTCCAAAAAGTCCCCCAAATCGAATCCCCTAAAACCTAGCTGAACAGAACCATTTATTCTGATTTTTCGTCGTAGCTGCCTCTAAACACGCGTGTTCTGGAAAGGAAATTACACAGCGTCGAGACGCTAAGGTCGCAGTGTCTCGACGCTGTGACCGTTTCGCTCCTATGCAGATAAGGAATGCTAGCGTCGAGACGCTCAAGGGCTAGTGTCTCGTCGCTAGTCTGCATTTGACCGAATTTTGACTTTTTTCCTCTTTGACTCTTTTTCATTCCTTTGCATCTTTTCGTGTCCCGAGCACCCGATTGACTCCACTATTGCGTTTTAGCTCTAATCAACCATTTCCTACAACATAAACATTAAAGCACAATAAAATGGCCCAAAAGTCATAAAAACTAACTAAATTACATAAGTAAAGATAGCTAGCTATGCTCGCTATTAAATACCCCCAAACTTAAGCTTTTTCTAGTCCTCGAGCAAACTACAAATCAAACATACAGTAGAAGAATGGATGCAATAATCATAACTCAATCCTCAAGGCTCAAAAGTCAATAGTCAAGCAAGCAAGAGACATGCACACAAGGACCGATGAGGGTGACAAATTAAAATTTTTCCAAAATTAGCTTGCACAAGCGAGATCTAACTCAACAAGATCAGACTCTACTAGCTCGGGATTGGATTATTAAACTCTCAGCTCATCTTCCCTCTACACTGGCACTAAGGTTTCACTAATGAGTTAATGGAACAAATTAGTTTGTTTTCCTCCATACTTAGGTGCTTTTTAATTACAATTAAATTAAGCATGTATATGTGGCACTAGCTTTCACACACCCATTGCAGGGACCCTTAACTTGAGTTTTCTCTGGTTGGCCTAACTGATCACAACAGGGGTAGCTCTTTTTGCCTAAACTTTATTAAACATTGCAAACTGTGCACAGGCCATGGCATAATAATTTTTTTTCTCAACAGTAACAACAAGAATGATTTTTTTCTTTATGAGCATGAATAGCAAATATTCTTTTCTTTCCTCCTAAGCAAGATCAAACATGCTAATTTGTAGAAAATTAACTCTTTAGCTCTTCCCTACACCTATCGAGGTGACAACAAGCCTATGAACCCAATAATTCGCTCCTAAGCATTCAAATCCAAATCTAGCCAAGACAAATACTCTACTCATGCAAGCCATCTCCTAGAAAAAGTTAAAAAAGTCTCCCTTTTTGGGCACTCATGTTTACAACTCATCGCAAGCTTGAAAATTTAAAAGAAAGCCTATCCTAGGACATCATAATCATGCAAAAGTAACATCCAAAAAACAACCATATGCTTAATTCAAAGAAAGCTCAAAACTATAGCCCGAACTCAGATGCTCAAGGGCTCCACAAACATGCTAATCCACCCCCAAACTTAAAACATGCATTGTCCTCAATGTATACAGAAAATAAGGCATAATCAAGCATGCGAACAAAGAAAGAATGGAAGGAGTGAACAATACTGGCCTGGAATGATGCTGACTTCTTGATTGAGATCTTGAAAGCTTGAAAGCAAAGGAGAGACAGAAAACAAGGCCTACAAAACAACACAAACAATAAATAAAACTCAAAAGAAAGACACAACTAACTTATTTGGGTTGCCTCCCATAACCGCTTGTTTAACGTCATTAGCTCGACGTGTTGACCGTGCTTCAAGGAGGCTTCTTTTCTGTGAATCCAACAGAGGTGCTTTTTCTTGCACCTTTCTTGTAGCCCATGAAAAGCATTTCAGAATGTCCATTAGAGTCTTCAACTGCTTTAAATATTTCTTTGTCATTCCTGACTCTAACAGTGAGCTCCCTGCGCTCAATATCAATAATCACTCGCCCAGTAGCGAGGAATGGTCTTCCTAATATAATAGGCATTGTAGGATTTTCCATCATATCCATAACATACAAATCAATAGGGAGGAAAAATCTACCTACTCTGATTAAAACATTTTTTATAATGCCAACTGGTCTAACCACAGACTGATCAGCCAATTGGAGCTTTACAGGAATAGATTTAATCTCACCTATATCTAACTTTTTGCACAGAGATAGAGGAATAATATTAATGCTAGCACCTAAATCACATAAAGCTCTAAATGAATAAGTACCAAAACTGCAAGGAACAGAAAAACTCTCTGGGTCTGCTACTTTTTCAGGTACCTTCTGTTGTACTCTGGTGCTGCATGTGGAAACGAGATATACGGTGTCAACCTTCTTTTCCTTTCGCTTCTTTGCTAACCATTCCTTCATGAACCTGTTGTACTGGGGCATCTCTAATGCTTCTGCAAAAGGAATGTTAATGTTCAGACTCATAAAAGCATTCATAAATTTATCAAATTGAACCTGATTGTTCTTTTTCTTCTTTTTCTTTTTCTTTTCTTTGGGAACCATCAGTGTGGGAGAAGGAATAAGAGGCTCAGGTTCAGGCTTTTCAGCCTCATCTGATGACGTGTCCTCCTCAGCTTCCCCTATAGGCGTGTCATAATCCTCAGACTCAGGCTCCTCTTCAGCTTCCTCCTGGTGCACAGTGATTGCCTTACAGTACTCCATCTGGGTTTTCTCTTGCTCAGTTGGGGCCTTACCTTTATTCATAGAACTCACTACATTTACCAACTGTCCCAGCTGAGTCTCAATTTCTTGATGGCAGCACTGTGGCCATTCACTGTTTAGTTGATGGCAATGACTGCCTCCTCCAATTTAGTTGTCCTGTTACTAGACTCTACAATGAAAGCTCCAACAAGATCTTCTAACTTTTTATTTTCTTGAGTTTGAGGGGCAAACCCAGGAGGATTAAGAACATTCTTAGTATTAGCATAAGAGAAATTTTCATGGTTCCTATTGTTAGGGTGATAATGTGTAGGCGTAGAATTATTATTATATCCCCTAAAATTAGAATTTGATACATACTGAACCTGTTTAATGGTCTCCTCCTGAGGTCTAGATGCTAAAGCAGCAGCTGATTCAATTGACTGTGCACTCCCTGTACCTGAAAATTTCATAAAAGCATTAGCAAGGGAGGTCATCTGGGCCTGGAGTGCACTTACTTTATCAACCTCAAACACTCCAGCAGCAATCTTTTTGGGTGTAGACCGCTCAGATGGCCACTGATAGTTGTTGGTGGCCATATCCTCTAGAAGTGTGCGGGCGTTTTCCACGGTCTTGGACAACAGAGTCCCACCTGCAGCTGCATCAATAATCGTCTTTGTACTAGGAGTTAAACCATTATAAAACAATTGAACCTGAAGCCAGTCTGGGTATCCATGCTGAACACTTCCTCAACAACTCTTTAAATCGCTCCCAAGCTTCGAACAGCTGCTCATCATATTGTTGTTGGAATGTCCCAATCTCGGTCCTCAGCTTGACCGTCTTTGTAGGAGGGAAAAATTTCTTCAAAGAGGCCTGGACCAAAGCATCCCAAGTGGTGATGCTCCCAGGGGGAATGGACTGCAACCAATCTCGTGCTTTATCCTTCAAAGAAAAAGGGAATAAACGTAAGCGAATAGCATCCTCAGAAACTCCATTAATTTTTACCGTCCCACAAATATCCAAAAATGATTTAAGATGAGAATTTGGATCCTTGGTGGGCAATCCTCTATATGAACAGTCTCGAGCCATCTGAATGAGACCGGTCTTCAGCTCAAAGTTGTTGGCATTAAACGGGGCATAGACAATCCTCGACTGTTGCCCCTGAAACACGGGTTGAAAGTAGTCTCTAATAGGCCTAGGCTCTTCAGGTGGATTTTGGTCAGCCATGTGAATAATTTCTCTGTTTTCTCTTCGAATCCTATGAATTGTTCTTTCGATCTCAGGATCCAACAGTATCAATTCTCTACTATTACGCATACGAAAGCAAAACTACCCTAAAAAGGAAAGAAAACAATTATGGAAAGAAATAAAGAAAAGAAAACAACTAATCTAAATATGGAAATTATAATCTAGAAAAGGAAACAAAAAAACCTAATATGGAATGCAAAAATAAATATGGCAAAACACAAATAAGGAAACTAACAAATAAGGAAAAAACTAATCTAAAAAGGAATAACAAGAAACAAATAAGGAAAAGATTACATAACTAAAAGAAAAACTAAGCTAGAAAAACAAATATGGAAAGAAAAACAAATAAGGAAAAAATGCAATCAACCTAAAAAAGTAAAAATACACCCTAAATTAAGATCAAACAATTTTTTCACAATATCAATCTAGCTAAATGTGCCAATCCCCGGCAACGACGCCAAAAACTTGATGTGGAGTTTTCCTTACCGCAAGCGCACGGGTCAAGTAATAATAAAGTATTCGTATAAACGAGTGTCGTCCTCTGGATTGGATTTTTAAGCAAATCAAGTATTGTGAATTATCTTGCTCAATTTTATTTAGGGAACACAATGTGATAATTGATTGAAAGAAAACTAAATCAAAACAAGTAAAAAGTGGATATGCAATTGAGAGAACACTTAAGGAATTGATTTCGCCAATTTAGTCTAGGATTGATTTTAGGAAATAAGTTATCATGCACAATGGAATTATGAGCCTAAGACCCTTTAATCACAACTACCTCTCCCGAGTATAATTGATTCTCATGCAAATTAATCAACTTGATATCCCTATCTAAGTTTACTAACATGCAAGGCAATGAGATCTTTTGACCAATTCCAAAGTTAATCTAAAAACCGTCACGAAATTAGAAAGTAAACTTTAGTCATGCAATCTTGAGTAAGTCTACATCAAGTCCCCTCTCCCGAGCTAGATTCGAAACTTCAATCATTCAACTAATGGCCAATTAATTGAAAGCATTAAATCAAGATTACAAACATAATAACCATTGCACAACTTAAACCATAAATCAATCCATGAATTCAATTGACTACATCAATCCCTAAGCTACAAGTTTAGCTACTCATGATTTGTATTACAAGCTCAACTAAACATGAAAAAGCCATAAAATCTAACTAAAGTGAGGGGAAGAAGAATTAAACTCGTTGTAGGCCGAGATCTAACGTCCCTGTCACGATCCCTATGAACAATGGGTTGATTTCCAACTTGCTCCCTTTGCTCCAGCTCCTAATTACTCTATTTCTGCTCTGTTTACGGCTCCAAAAAGTCCCAAAAGCGAATCCCCCAAAAACCTAGCCGAACAGAAGCTTATATTCTGTTTTTTCGTCATAGCGTCGAGACGCTGTCAAGACAGCGTCTCAACGCTGCCTCTAAACACGCGTGTTCTAGAAAGGAAATTACACAACATTACACAGCGTCGAGACGCTAAGGTCGCAGCGTCGAGACGCTGTGACCGTTTCGCGCCTATTCAGATAAGGAATGCTAGCGTCGAGACGCTCAAGGGCTAGCGTCGAGACGCTAGTCTGCATTTGACCGAATTTTGACTTTTTTCCTCTTTGACTCTTTTTCATTCCTTTGCATCTTTTCGTGTCCCGAGCACTCGATTGACTCCACTATTGCATTTTAGCTTTAATCAACCATTTCCTACAACATAAACATTAAAGCATAATAAAATGGCTCAAAAGTCATAAAATACTAGCTAAATTTAATAAGTAAAGATAGCTAGCTATGCTCGCTATCAACCCACGCGATTTACCTTACTGAAACGCAAGGAAAAGAGGGGAAACGAAGCGGCAGCGCTCGGGTCTCCATTTTTCGGCTAGGAACAGCGGCAGCGCTGCTGTAGTCAACGAGATCTGGTGGGTCAGGAACGGTGACAACAGCACACTTCGATGGCTGCGGCGGGAATGGGTTCTCACGACAACAACACACCCACATAGAGAAAGAGACCGCACAAGACGAAAGACAGTGTGACCCACGGCTGCGGCGGTGCGACGAGGACAGTGGCAGTGCGACGAGGAAGGCTAGCGGCGCTGAAATTCATGGCTGAAAGGGAGGGCTGAAGGTGTTCATATAACACATGCGGAAGCAATTGAAGATCGGAAGCACCTAACTACATCAATTTTGGTCCTAAAGCATGCTTGTTCTAGAAAAACAGAAAGAAACACCAACCTTTGTTGTAGCTCAACTTTGTGATGCTTCTTGTTGTGTTTTCTTCTCCAACCTTTCTAGGACAACCTCTAGTGTCTTCCCTACTATTCTCCCGGGCAAGAACGACTTGTGGGAGTCTATATAAGATAGGGAATGGGAAGGGAATGCTTGAAGCATCAAGCAATGGAGAAGTATGAGAGATGAGAGAGCTTTGAGTCCAAATTCCAGCAGCATAACATTAAGGAAATGGCTTTCTTGAGCTTTGAATCTGATTCAAGCTCTTTTAAAGACATTCTCCATGCAAGGAGTACCCTCAAGACACAAGACACATGGTAGTCTTGCAAGCCAAAGTGGATTCTAAGTGTCCATTACACAAGACATGCAACTATGCATGAGGTGAGTTGTTTTCCACTTTGTATCTTCATGCAAGAGTGGGAATCCAACTTAATCCACTATCTTCAACTTTGAAATCTGATTTCAAGCTTGCAATTTAATGTTGATTTCAATTCCAAATTGAATTTAACATTAAGTAATTGATTTTGAGACATTTCAAAATGATTTCTTATGATTAATCCAATTAATCATACTAATCTTGTGCAATTCCTTATATATGATTCCTAATACATATATATTGTATTCAAAACACTTTTAAATACTTCATCTCTCATTTTCTAATTTAATTCATAACTACATTATTGTGTCAAACACAATTTACAATAATACCCTTTTTCTCGATTTTGAACGATTCAAAGCTTCCTATATTTTGTTCTAGGCTTAATTCCGATATGAGCTAGTAGGGGGACCTAATGGACCTATAGATCATGGGTTCCATCGATTCGAGGCTAACCGACTAATCTCATTATCCAAGCTAGCCAACATTTGTTAACTAATGGGACACTCCACTATAGCCCGATAGTTGCACTCCCCTCACTATAGATGTATTTCCGTCCACTTGATTTAACCATGATTAGTAAGTCGATCCTTCACAGGTTGTTCGTAGCTATAGCTAGGTCAAAAAGTCGTTTCACCCCTAAAGTACTTCTAGTTCCTTAAGTCCCACTGATCCTCTAATGAACAATTGGTTTATGGTCCAACCAATAAACTGAGTCCCTCTTGGGCCAATGAGAGGGTGGGATCCCTTTGATCAAGCCCCGGAGTCAGCACTGAAGGGAACAACCTCTCTACTATCCCTAATTCGGGTAGGAACGAGTTCCTTCTTGCATGACTATGTCCCTAGCTATCTACCTGTTCCTATCCCTGAAATGGGAGGTTTATTGAGTCGGCGATACTGAGCCACTCTCACCTATGCAGATCTAAGGATAAACCCGAATAAACAGGAGTTCATAGTTAGCTCAGGATTAAGATCGAGTTACCAAGGTCATCACATGAAATAGTCAGTCTCGTCAGTAAACGGTGTTATAAAGCGAGAGCGACTTATTTCTCGGTCCTGGTCTTATGCAAACTCATTGCATAGGACGCCCCCACTAGCATGTCTCTACATGGACGATTTAGGATCACATTGTCTATACCATCTATAAAGTGGGCCACGTCTCATAATGTCTCCAGAATAAGGTACCCAGCCCTATCCCTATACTATAGACTGTTTTGGCTATTACTCAAGCTTGATCCACTTTTATGTCTCTACATAAAGCTCAAGTGTTCATCCTATAGTCATGGATCTTAGTTAATTGGATTTGGGTTATTATATGTGCAATTTACTTTATTCAGTATTTGACTTTTACTGAATCAATCTCGATAACGCCTTTATCGAATAAGTATATAATTCGTTTAACATTCACTGTCTACGAGTTTTAGGGCACCAATCCCAACAAGGGCTTCCACGACAAGCACAAGGAGAGGGAGAGGGAGGCTTGCCTTCCACGATGGAGAGAGAAAGAGATGGAGAGATGAGTGGGTTCTAGGGCTTTTTTTTTCCTTAATTCCTTTTCTTTTTCTTTAAACCCAACTCCAAAACCTCCAAGATCCCAAAAATAGAACCACTTTAATTCCTTTGACTTAGCGTGAAAAACTCAACGCTTAGATCGACCTTGCAACCACATTTTAATCGAGCTTTAGGGAGGATTTTAAATAATAAAACGCCTATATTCGAAGAATAATTACCCAACATTATGGTATAAAACTAATAATTCCATATTACAAGCCCAAATAAAATTTACATTTTCATTCGACCATAATTATGGAATTTAATTAACACCAGAAATGCAAGGGGCGTCACGAAAACACTTAAAGCTTGATTCAAAAATAAATTCAACAATTCACATCAAGTTCAAAGATAGGAGCTAGCAATCAAAATTAAGAGTTAACTCAATTTCTTGATAGAACCAACCAATAACTTATGTTTCTGTCAAAAGATTGCAATAGTTCACCCATTGAACCAATACTTAGGCGTTAATCAAAGTATGTCTTATTCATGAAAATGGAATGAAATTTGATGTACCTTGTCATCATGAGGCTCCAAAATAGAACTCTCCTTTGCACTTCGTCCAACCATCTTTACAGTTCTGTTGAATCCATTAAATGTCAATCTTCCATTGGCAAATTGTTGGGTTTTATGCCCTAAAACTCGTAGATAGTGAATGTAAACAAATTGAATACTTGTTTAAAATCGTAGATAGTGAATGTAAACAAATTGTATACTTGTTTCAATAAAGTGTTATTGAGTTTCTACAATAAAGTGTTATTGTTAAATATTGCACAATTTGACCCAAATCCAATAAACTATGATCCAAGGTTGTTTGTATGTAACTTGAACTAGTATGTGGGGACATACGAGGATCGATGTTCAAGTAACTGTTGGGTTTTATGCCCTAAAACTCGTAGATAGTGAATGTAACTGTTGACCGGGTATTAATGAAATAATATTGATATATTTTTCCATTAATTGTTATTAGCTATTTTATATTTGTCTTTGCCTAATAATAACCCTAATCCAATAAACTAGAAATCCAAGGCTGTAATATGAGTCTTGAACTATATGTAGCGACATATGGGATCATTGTTCAAGAAACAGCCTAAAGGGTCTATAGTATAGGGATAAGACTGGGTGCCTTATCCTGGTAACACTATGGATACGGCCCACTTTGTATTTGATACAAACGCTGCGATCCAACGCGTTCGTGTAGGAGACATGCGAGTGGGGGTATCCTATGCAATGAGTTTGCATAAGACCGGACCGCGAAATAGTAACCACTGTTTATAACATCGTTAACTAGTTGGTTTTCTATTTCACTAGGACGACCTAGACAACTTAGTCTTAATCCTGAGTTGATTATGGACTCCTGCTCATGAGAGATTGTCCTTTGATTTGTATGGGTGAGAGTGGCCAATACGCAGACTCAATAAGCCTACCAGTTCGGGGACAAGACCGAATGGGGAGCTGGGAACATAATCGTACAAGATGGAATTCACTCCTTCCCGACTTTAGGGAAGCAGATGAGTGTTCCCTTAAGTGGTTATTCCGAGTCTTGAACAAAGGGCCCTACCCTCTCAATGGCACGAGAGGGTTTTCTGTTTGATGGTTGGACCACAAACAGGTTGTTCATTAGAGGAGAATTGGTACTTAAGGAAATAGAGGTAACCCAGGGGTAAAACGGTAATTTGACCCAGGTGGTGTTACGGACACCCGTGAAGGACTAACTAGTCGATATTGGTCTAGATCCGTGGACACAGAAAATATGTCTGCAGTGAGAAGAGTGCAACTGTGAGTCTATAGTGGAATGTACACACAGTCAACGAATATTGATTAATGTGGTTAATGAGTTTGACCAATTAATCTCACATCGTTGGAGCTTCTGATCTGCAGGTCCATTAGGTCCCACTGGTAGCTCGTAAAGTAATTTGAGGCAACTAAGTAATAAAAGTAAATTGAAAATGTTCAATTTATTAAGGGAAACAAATATAATATATCATTATTATGAGAGAAATTAATATTTGAAAAGTTCAAATATAAATTTATGGAAGTTTGAAAGAGTTCAAAATAATAAATTAATTAATTTAAGGCCTAAAATGTGTTTGGGCAAATTAATTAATTCAAGGCCGGGAATTAAATATGTGATATTTAATTGGTGGTTAATTAATTAAAGAATTCATTAACCGGGAATTAATCAATTATGGAAATAATTAATTACTTAAGGAGGTGATTAATCATTTATGGAAATGATCTAATCACTTATGGAAGTAATTAGTCATTTGTGGAAAAGATTAATCAATTATGGAATTGATTGATCATGATTGATTAATTGAGGAATAAGATTGAATCAATTTTGAAAAAGATTGATTTAATTGAATATTTTATTCATGGCCTCTCTTCTATAAATAGAACACTAGACCTAATTGGTCATGACACTTGACATTCTTGCTCTTGCTCTTAGACTCTCAAGACAAGACCTAGAATTCTCTCTAGCCTCCCTCTTAGAGAAAGACTCCCACAAGTCTTTTACCTCCTAGACTTAGAGACATACCGGTGTAACCTCTGTGGTTATTGTATCATTCAAAGAAGGAATTTCCAGCGAAGAAAAACAAAGGCGGCTGCTGCGTTTTCGTTCGTGGAGCGTCGTTGGCGAAGAACGGTCAAGTCTTCAACGAAGGTATGTGACGGTTCTTTCCCTTTTCTTTAGAAAAGCATGAAAATAAATTTAGATTTATTTTTAAGCATGTTTAAACTGAATTTCCAGCAGCTTTAAAGTTGGTTTAAAGTTTGTTTGAGTTTTCGTAACGGTATTTTAATGTTAATTAATATACGGCGTAAGGTCCAATCGATGTGTTTCCGCTGCGTGGGGACTTTTATTCCCTTCAGTAACAACCTAAAAGGTCTATAGTACAAGGATAAGGTTGGGTAACTTATCCTGGTAACACTATGTGATAGAACCCGCTTTGTATTTGATACGGACGTATTGATCCAAAGCGTCCATGTAGTAGACATGCAAGTGGGAGTATCCTATGCAATGAGTTTGCATAAGATCGGACCATGAAATAGTAAACCACTAGATATAACACCGTTAACTAGATAGGTTAATGTTTTAATAGGATGACCTAGGTAACTCAATCTTAATCCTAAGTGTGTCATGAACTCCTTCTCATGAGGGATTGTCCTTTGATTAGCATGGGTGAGAGTGGCCAATACGCCGACTCGATATGCCTTCCTTTTTGGCGACAAGACCGAGTGGGAGGCTGGGGACATGACAACACAAAAAGAAATTCACTCATTCCCACTTCTAGGAGAAGTAGATGAGTGTTCCCTTAAGTGGTGACTCTGGGACTTGAACAAAGGGATCTCATCCTCTCACTGGTCCGAGAGAGACTTTCTGTTTATTGGTTGGACCATAAACAGGTTGTTCATTAAAGGAGCACTGGTACTTAAGGAGAAAGATGTAACACAGGGGTAAAACGGTAATTTGACTCAGTTGTGATTACGGACACTCGTGAAGGATTGACTTACCGGTATAGGTCTATATCCATGGACATAGAAATGTTCTACAATGAGAAGAGTTCAGTTGTGGGTCTTTAGTGGAATGACCCACAGTTAATGAATATTGGTTAACCTGATTAATGAGTTTAATTAGTTAGCCTCATATCATTGGAGCTTCTGATCTGTAGGTCCATTTGGTCCCCCTGCTAGCTCGTAAAGAGTAATTAGGAACAATTATATCTTGAGAGAATTTGAATAGTTCAAATTCATATTGGGAATTAAGTTGATTATATGAGATACAAACTAATATAATGTATAGTGATACATTAATTTTTTTTTTTTTTTTTTTTTGAGAAAGTGATACATTAAAATATAAAGTTTAATTTGAGATTAAACTTTATTATATTGAGAGAATGATATATTTGAAAGAGTTCAGATATATGGCTAATCTTAGAGTTATAGCAGGGAAGATCAATTGGTGGTGTCCCAATTGTTGATGCTTCAGAGACGACAACGACGGTATGTTTGCTTCTCTCTGTTAGATTTAGATCTAATAATTTTTGTATGCTTAGCCTTAAGTTTCTATAGAATATGTTTGGTAAACTTTTTCCAATGTATTGGTATTTTAGTAGAAACAAAAATTAACTACGAATCGGTCCAATTACGCTTCCGCTTTTACGGAATTGGGGAATTCCAATCCTACACAAATCTAAACCAAAACAATCATTTGGCTGAGCAATTCTCATGTTTAATTGCTAAGCTAAGAGATTGAAGTGAATAATACAAGTACAAATTAATATGACATTACCCGACCTTCCCAACCACACCCAGACTGGAAACACCTCTACATTGCAAAATCCTTATGTTCCCAATAACAGAATGTAATTTAAGACCAATATCAAATTACTCCCAATCAATCTCCATAAAATTAAGAAAAAGAAAATTAGTGACCAATATGCTACTGTTAATTACTTACCCTGTCGGAATTACATATAGAGATAAGCTCCTCCCCATTGAACGTCCACCCTTGCACTGTTCAACCATAAAAGTAGTTCACAAAATGGTTCCCAATCTTTTGAAAACAAAACTAATGAGAGAGATAATTAGAACAAATGGCTAAATATATGTGTTCAATCCTTAACATTTGGATATTTTTTTAATTTAATCCCTATTGCTTAAAAGTGTCAATTTAGTCCATCATATATCAACATTTTGAATTCAGTTCTTCACTAGTTGATGACAAACTCACACAACATAACTCTCATTTCTTAGATATTTGTTTTCTCCTCTAAATTTTTGTCAATTCAGTAAATATTATATCATTTAAGTTTATTATCAACCCAGTGAAAAATCCTCATCTCGTATCCATAAACACAAATTTCCTTGGAGAAATTGAACCGAGAGGGAGAGAGAGACTGACCAGCTGCAGAAGGAGAGGGGGTGGCGCTCGTCGACTGGGTCAGAGGCGGAGGTTACAAGCAGCGGCGACGACATGATCGTAGAGAAGAGGGCGGTGGCGGTGCTTCCTGTTCGTGACCGAGAGGGAGAAAGCAATGGAAGAGAGAGAGAAAGACAAGTGAGGGAGAGAGAGAGATCGTGAGAGGGAGAGGGAATGTGAGAGATAGAGATTTGAGGGTTTTCAAAAAATTTATTTTTCTTATTTTAATTGGTTGTTACATATAATTACTTAAATGTCATTTTTCAATTAAATGACAATTAATCAAAGTCATAAATTTATGACGTTGAAAAAATGTCATAATTTCCAAAAATACATAAATCTCCGTTTTTTCCCACAAAAAACACGCCTCTTACATTTTATGACATTTTTTCCCTCCCTTAACTTCATATCTTTTTCCCTAGGCGTCATGGATTCCCAATTTTGTAGTAGTGTGGGTCGTAGAAAAGACCACCTCTCGTTTCTTTTGGGTAACCAACAAATTGTTACAGCCTTGAACAAGGTTCCAATTTTTTAGGATTTGTCACAAGCACGTGTGTTGGACAATCCCAATATCTAAAGTAGCGTAAAATAGGTTTACGCATACTCTATAACTTTAAAGGTGTTTCAAAAACACTATTCGAGGGAACATTGTTCAGGATGTGTACTGTAGTCTCTACTACATACCCCCAAAACGAGCTAGGCAACTGACCATAACTCATCATCGAGCGAACCATGTCTAATAAGGATCTATTTCTCCTTTCTGATACACCGTTTGACTGAGGTGTACCAGTGTTGAGAGTTGGGATTAGATTCCATGTTCTATCATGTAGTCCTGGAATCTTTGATCCAAGTACTCTCCACCTCGATCAGATCGAAGTGTTTTAATGGTCTTAGCTAATAGGTTCTCAACCTCGACCTTATAATCCTTGAATTTTTCAAAGGCTTCAGACTTATGCCCCATTAGGTGTAAATAACCATACCTCGAATAGTCATCAATAAATGAGATGAAGTATCCGTACCCTCCTCGAGCTCTTACATTCATTGGACCACAAAGATGCGAATGTATTAACTCTAAGGTTTCTTTGGCCTTATAACCTTTTCCAGTAAAAGGTCTTTTGGTCATTTTCCCTCAAGACAAGATTCATATGGAGGTAATGAATCATCTTCTAACTCACTTAGAAGTCCATTCCTTACCAAACACTCGATCCTATCGAAGTTTATGTGAACTAGTTTTAACTGTCAAAGATAGGTATTGTTACTCTTATGAGAAATTCGTTGCCTTTTATTATGAGTTTCAGAAGTTGTAAACATTTCATGATTTAAAATTGTTTTTGTGTCGGTTGATCTTAATACATATAAGTTATTTTCTAATCTAGCTGAATAAATAAGTACACCATGAACGCTTCATTACTTTGAAAATTTACAGTGTAAGATTGTTCAAGTAGATAAGAGATAGAAACTAAATTTCTCTTAATTCTTGGTACACTACAATGTACAAATCTTTAAGAAAAACAAATCTATCTCTAAAAAATAACTTTGCAACTCCTTGATAGCACCTAATTCATGCTATCTTATTACCGCTAATTTAAATTTGTTAGAAGCATTTTATGGTTTAAATGTCTAATTTATAGGTGATTTAGGCAATGGAGACATTGGGAGCGAACCACACTAATTGGTACTATTTCGGGTTAATTGGAGCATTTTTTAGTCATCTCGATGTTCACGGACGAAGATGAGGTGAAAAGACCCGAGCTGATTGAATCAAGCCTGAAAAAGAGTGTCAAGAAGTCAAAGCTTCGACCCCTAAGCAAAGCAAACCGAAACAAAGTAAGGAAAAGAAGTTTATAGGCTGGGATGCAGGGCAACATCGAGATGTTGGCCCTAGCATCTCGACCCTACGACTGCGCAATAAAATCATTTTTTCCGTATCTAGGTCATCTGAACTTCGTTTTGAGTAATGATTTCGTCGTTTTTCTCGTTTTTCTCTCTATTTTTCATTCCTCCTTAGTTTAGGTTAGTTTGAGGATGGTTGATAAGTCCAATTTATTATACACTTCAAATCTCTCAATTTGCTTATCTTAGTTGAATTCCTTGCGAAAAATTCTTTAAAATGAGTATAATATGTCTATAGGTCCTTACCGGAGCTTTGGAAGCGATTCGGGGCTTAAACGAGCAAAACCATAGCATTAAATGACCATTCTGCCCTTGGAGCCATCCCAGCGTCGAGACTCTATCACCCAAGCGTCGAGACGCTGCTCAAATAAGGAAATGTCTTGGGTGTGAAGCTGAAGGAACAACATCGAGATGCTACCACCATAGCGTCTCGAGTTGTGTTGATTCGCATAAAAATTTCCAAATCTGAAGGCCTAGCATCTCGACGCTAGGCAGTTTTCCAGAATCGATTTTTTCCTAATTTGGCTATAATTTTTCCTTGTTTGAAGACCCAATTCAGCACCATTCTACCACGAATTAAAGGTCAAGAAACACTATAAATAGAGGGCCTTGGTGTAGGTTTAGAATCATCCCTCAACACATAATTCACTACAACATTGTAGTCCATCTCTCTCCCCCTTTTCCACCATTCTTCTTAGTTTTAGTCTTTCTTGCTTTCCTTTATGTATTCAATGAAGATTCAAGCTTGTTCTTGTTCCATGAGAGGCTAGATTCTTCATCCATGTAACCGGGGTGTCAAAGAGTAAGTTCATATTCTTTTAATGAAATTTCTTGTTTGAATTATCAAAGCATGTTTATGTGATTTTAGTTCTTTTTCTATAAATTTAGTTTGTGGTAGGAAAGATTGACAACCTTGACCGTGCCCTCTCTAAATTTACTTGCTAAGATCTAAGTAGCAAATAGGTTAACGTTATGTTTTTACGCTTGCGTCCCAAGAATTAAATGATTTAATTAATTGTAATTGTGGTTTATTGTCTGTTGCATGTGAATTAACTCGGCTAGATCCCATTGCGGTTTAGGTTAATTAATCGGCCAATTAATTATGTTAAAATAGAATCAAACTTAGCGTTTGCATGTTTGTGATAGTTGGATCATGGTTCTCGGTTTTTTGTCGGAATACGCCGGGCTTAAACTTGTTTTAACTTATTAGTGAAATTGATTATTTATTGAATTGAACTTACCATGACTAACCAGATTGCATGATATTTGAGGTATTGATTTCTTTCCTTAATTTGATTCTCTTACTTTCCTTTTGCAATATTTTCCATAATTAGTTTTCTTTCCTTGTTTACTTTCTTTCCAAATATAAAAAACCCCCTTTTTGGTTACTTAAAACAAATAAGGAAATTAAGATTTGTTTGCATAGACTCCCTGTGATCGACCCTGGCCGCTACTGCTACAAGTTAGCTTTAGAGATTCAGGATTATAAATTTATTTGATAAGAGACCTCGACAATCTCTTCCATCAATGGCTAATCAAGTCTTGGAGCTTAGTTTTGACCTTTTCATGATGGACTAAAAATAGATCGTTGTGATTGAGACTTTTCGATGTAAGTTTGGTTGTGTTCTTGAGATTTTTGCACTCAATTTCCATAATTTGACTTTGTGATGTTTTATTGTATTTCGAACATGTTATAATTTTGATTAATTAAGTAGTCTGACAAACTTCTTGTTGATCTAAATTATTGAGCTATTTAGTAGCGTTAACTTTATCATATGGTGATTTGACGCTTTATCCTAAGTCGTGATTTGTATGTTAGAGTTAGAGTATAATAATTTGGCTTGTATGAATTTAGGCTTTTCCTAGTTTATAATTTAGCCATCTAGTGACCCTTAGATCTTAACACCGTCGGGTTCTTTTTAATCTAATCAGTTAACTAGATTGTCGGTTAGGAATTAATTTCGATGCATTGGTCGAATTGATCACCATAGGGGTCCTTAAGCTTGTCGGTTTTTTTGGTTAAGTAGCTAGACATCATAGGATTAAATTAGCTTAAATGAGAATTTAAGGATATAATCAACCAGACTGAAATCAGATTTCCCAATTACACGATCCCAAGGTAAGATTAGCTTATTTGCCATTTTTAATTTCTATTAATTTAGTTTACTTGCATTTTATTTTTATTTTCATAGTGTCATCCTTCATGCCAAACCCCCCTCCCTTCTGATTACTAATTGAAGAATCTTAAATTAACTTAATTAATTCGGATGCTCCCTGTGTTCGACCCCGGCCACTTCTACTGCAAAGTAGTTAAGAATCAGTGATTATAAATTTATTTGATACGACCCTTGACAGTCATCTATCAAATTGGCGTCGTTGCGGGGGAGCATGGTTAATTAGTTGTCTTAATTTTTAGGGGTGTTCATCGGACGATTGGAGTCGGTTTTGGGCAAAAACCAACGCTGACCACCGACACATCGGTCAGTCGGTTTTAGTTTTCTTCAGTTTTCTAGAGGTTGGTGACACCGACCGATTGAACTCACGATCGATTTTCGATTTTTTTCGGTTTTGCAACTCCGAAGAAATAAATAAAAAAACGAAAAGATACGAAAAAGGAAGAAAAAAAAAGAGAGAAACAAGAAGAAAAGAAAAGAAAAAAAGGGGAAGAGAGAAGAAATCAAACGATGGAGATGGAGAAGAGAAATAACGTAGGAGAAGAAATAAGGAAAAAAAAGGAAAGAGAGAAAAAAATCGAGTCGCCTACAGTGAGGAAGAGAGATCGTGATGTCGACGGTGGGAAGAGAGTGTAAGGGACAACGGACACACACATATCTCCACAATGGTATGATATTGTCCACTTTGGGCATGAGCCCCCGTGGCTTTGCTTTTGGATCTACCCCAAAAGGCCTCATACTAATGGAGATACTTGTCCTCCCTTATATACCCATGATCTTCCCCTTATCTAGCCAATGTGGGACTTTGGTCGCACTCCCAACAATCCTCCCCTCGAACAAAGTACCACCGAGCCTCCCCTCAACTAGTCATCTATCCGTCCAACTCTCTAGGCTTCACCGCTTTACCGAGAGTTGTTGCTTTTATCGAGGGCGACTCCTCTTCTCCGGAGTATACCTGCCTAGGGGAAGAACCGAACCGAACCGATTCGGTTTGGTTTGGTTCGATTTGGTTGTTAATTTAATTCTGACCGAACTGAGCCGAACCTCGATCCTCACCTCTTTAAAATCTCTGCCTCTTCGTTTTTAGGGTTTCAAACATCCGCCGCTTTTCCACTTCTCTTCGTCTTCAAATGTCCGCCGTTTTTCCATTTTTCTTTGTCTTCAGATGTCCGCCTCTTCGTCTTTAGATGTTCGCCCCTTCGCCTGAGCCTCTTCGTCTTTTCATCGTCTTCATCTTCGAACAAGTTTTTTTTTCATCTTCTTCTTCAGCGATCCGTCGCCAACTCCGATTATCTTCTCTAGCGAGCCAAGACCCACGACGGCGCTGGTGTAGCAGCAGTTGGCAGAGGGCATTTTTTCTGACTGTTTTGCAGCGTTTTTAGTGCAGTGGGTCGTGAGCAACCTGTTTGTGCGCGCGTGGGTCTTTGTTCATGGGTATTTTCCGGTGAGATCTGGCGGCCAACAGGTTTCCAGCGAGTGTGTTTGTTGAGTTTGGTTGATTTTTTAGTGTGAACGAATTCGAAGACGAGAAGAGTTAAAGACTACTACGTTTGAACCCTAAATCGTTTTCCACCCTAATTCTTCTGCAGGAATAAGCAGAAAAATAATAGAGAAATTAAAATAAAGCAACAAAATAAGAAACACAAGAATTTACGTGGAAACTCCAAAGCGGAGAAAAAACCACGGCTCACAAAAAGAAATCCACTATGTGAAAATTTGTTACAATCACAAAAAATTCTCTCCCCGACCCCAATTACAAGAAACACTCTCTCAAAGTTTTATACTACTCACACTACTAGAGTATACCAAGCTTAAAGTGATTCTAAATGGGATGCTTTGAAACCCAAGCCATAGACTCATTTTATAGTACTTGGAGCCCATCACTTTCTTGATCATTTCTGATGTGGGACAAACTCACTTCTAATATTTTTCCAAAAACCCAACAAATTCCACCTTGGCAAGATATTTGAAGAATCCACAACTCTTGCTATAAACCATTGTCTTCACCGACAATCATAATTCTCATTTCAGAGAACTATAACCTACCCCACCATACAGAGTAGACCACTTGGAACGTCACCTTCCAAAAATTTTCTTCTTTGTCACATGTCGATAAATCCTGTTGAAATTTATGGTGCAACTTCCACCTACTTGGCTCACCTGGAAGTTCTTCAGCCATCGACATAACTTCTACCACACACCTTGCATAACTGCCAAGCCAATGCCCGTGTGCAAACTTGTGGAACTGCTAACATCACATCCCCTATCATGGTAAAGCGGACATACCATAAGGATGAATTCTGTCACTAGAACAAATTGGGCTTTTAATGTCGGTCACTTTTAATGTCGGTCACCTTTAATGTCGGTCAATGTCCGACATTAAAAGTACCCTTTTAATGTCGGTTATAGCCCGACATTAAAAGACTGTTTCATTGTCTAGTTGACCAACATAGATAGGGTGGTTTTAATGTCGGTCGCTTTTAATGTCGGACAATGTCCGACATTAAAAGCCCTGTCCGACATTAAAAGTTCCCTTTTAATGTCGGTTTTTGCCCGACATTAAAAGCGGCGACATCAAAAGCGTGCGACATTAAAAGTTTACAAAATTTAATTTTCCGATATAATATGTCCGACATTAAAAATCCACTTTTGTATGTTTCAATGAAAGACAATGCCCGTCATCATTTTTATTCAGTATTAAATAAAAAAAATATTGTTGGTTGCAAACGTAGCTAACCAACAATTCTATTTCTTCCTTCCTGTGAACTAGGGGGCATTCAGAAAACTCTCAAAACCGACTCGACCGACCGAAACCGACCGAATTGATGTCGCTCGGTCGGTTTAGAGAGTGAATCGGTCGGGGTCGGTTTTGCATTTTGCAAAACCGACCGGTCGGTCGGTCGGAGGAAAAAATTGAAAATTTCCGACCGACCGACCGAAGTTATACCATATTCAACAATCTGTTCGTTTTCCCACATAAAATGCATTAATGCCATTAATGAAAAACCAAAAAAGTAAAAAAAAAAAAAAAAAAAAAAGGTGACTTTTACGTTTTCTCACATATGCATTAATGAGAAAACCATGGGTGCCCATGGTTTTCTCAAAACCACTCATGGTTTTACCATAATAATCATTACTTTTTTATCTCCCTCTCCTCTTTCTTTCCTTTCCCACGTTTCCTTCCCATTTTCATTTCAAATTTCAAACTTTCTTCTCTCTCTTCCTTTCTCTTTCCCTTCCTCTCTTCCAACTTCTTCTTCCTCATTCTTTCTCTTCTCTTCCCTCCTCCCACCGATGCTCCTCTTCCACATTCTTTCTCTTCTCTTCACTCCTTCCACCGGCGAAGCTATCACAACCATAAGTCATGCATCATAATTTCTTAGTTTTTCATGTTTTTATTTAGTTCCCTCTTCTTTTCTTTTCCGTTTCTCCTCTCCTCTCTTATTTTTTTTTCTTTTTCTTTCCTCTTTTCTTTCTTCTTTGTTCTCTATATTTCTCTCTTCTCGTTTTTTTTTATTTCTCTTTTCTCCCTTTCACTGTAATTTAGTTCGTCGGAGTAAACCGACCGACCGACCGTGAGTTCGGCCGGCCGGCGTCCCCAACCTCTAGAAAACCGACACAACTAAAACCGACCGACCGATTTCGACCGACTCCGATCGACCGATGAACACCCCTACTGTAAACAAAAATAGAATTTAACTTTATAACTTCCCATACAAATAGCTCAATCCAAACACAATTTTTTTAGAGAAATTTTGGTAGATACGTTTTGGAGACATATTTTCATATATGTCTAAAATTTTGGATATTTACAAGATTAGATTTTTAGCTATATTTTCTTACCTTTATACCCTTGTGTTTTATCATCTATTTTCAATTAATATCAAAAATGATAATATTATATTCCATATTCACCAAATTCCCTATATTTAGGAATGTTCCCATAAATTTAATTTCTCTTCAATTAAAATTGTAGGATCAATTATTATATAAAATATTATCTAAACAAAATCCTTAATTTTATGAAAATATTATTGTACTGATTTTATTTCATGTCATAATGAATAAGTTGATTTTCCTTCCATCTTATTCAATTACCAGCAGATTTTCCTTCAGATTTTCGTGCTCTGATTTGCTAAACGATTTTTTTCTAGATTTTTTCATTTAAAAAAAAATGTTGATATGCGTATATAATTTCATATATACCTTATATAATTTCATGTATACTATTGTATATATCATATATGTATGTGTGTATATATATATGCAATACGTTTTTCTTAAATGTCTCACAATCTTAGCATAGATTTTGTATCATATATTTTTTTTCATTTTTTTTTTATTTTGCGGAAAAACATTTCTATTTATATATACCATTTTATATATAATATGTACTAAGTTTTTATTTTTTTTAATCATTATTGTAGCCACATATGCCTGAGGTTTTTTTTTTTCATAACTATAGTATTAAATATACACAGTTACTTGCTAATATATATACCCCTATAATTTTTTTTAAGAAAATATATTACATTAATATTGAATAAATCAATATACAACCATAAAAACTCAACTGTTTTAAATAATAATAAAAAATCTTCTCCTATTTTGAATTTCATCAAATACACTCGGTATATTTCGTTATTTGCAAATATATACTCCATATATTTGTTCGTCACCACTTATTTTCATAAATATATACACAGATATATATATCTTTTCCAAAAAAAAGTTATATACAATATGCCTCATAATATTAAATATACTACTACATTATGAAATATATACATGATATGAAACATATATACAACTATATATATAAAAAACACAATGTTATGAAACAAATATACAACTATATATATATAAAAAAAAACTTTATTAATTTTTTAAAACTCTCTTCCCGATAACCATGTGACTTCTCATTGAGCTCCGTATTGTATAAGCTTCGTATTGTATATATATACACACACACATACATACATGATATATATAAGGTATATATGAAATTATATAAGGTATATATGAAATTATAAACAGATATCGACACTTTTTTAAAATGAAAAAAATCTAGAAAAAAAAATTCGTTTAGACCAAACCAGAGCACGAAAATAGAAGAAAAATTTACTGGTAATTGAATAAAATGGAAGGAAATTTGACATAAATTAAAATCGAGATTTTTTTTAAGATGGTGAGTGATTTTAGGGATCCTTCCAAAATTGGAGAGTGAATTAATGGGTTGGATTTTTTTAATAGGAAAGAAAAAAATATGGTTTTTCCTTTTATGATTTTTTTGTTGTATTTTAAATACAAATACAAAAAATATGAAAGAGGGCATAAATGTAATTGAATAACAACTTATATGTAAATACTCTATGTTCTTAGGCTATTTGCGTAGAAAATAGTAGGTTTGGACAAAAAGAAATATATGGTCCATTTATAGGCTAATCATGTACTTATCCCATTTTTTTATGTCACAAAACCAACTTGAAATACAAACACTTCCATATATCATTTACAATATAATACTTGGATCACCCGTCCCTCCACAAATTAGATCCGACCAAATATTCCAGAATCAAGCAATTTCAGAAGAGAGAACACATATGTGTTGGGATTGGTGCCCTAAAACTCGTAGATAATGAATGTTAAATGAATTATATACTTATTCGATAAAAGTGTTATCGAGATTGATTCAGTAAAAGTCATTACTGAATAAATTAAATTGCACATATATAACCCAAATCCAATAAACTAAGATCCATGGCTATAGGATGAACACTTGAGCTTTATGTAGAGACATAAAAGTGGATCAAGCTTGAGTAATAGCCAAAACGGTCTATAGTATAGGAATAAGGTTGGATACCTTATTCTGGAGACACTATGAGACGCGGCCCACTTTATAGATGGTATAGACGATGTGATCCTAAATCGTCCATGTAGAGACATGCGAGTGGGGGTGTCCTATGCAATGAGTTTGCATAAGACCAGGACCGAGAAATAAGTCGCTCTCGCTTTATAACACCGTTTACTGACGAGACTGACTATTTCATGTGATGACCTAGGTAACTCGATCTTAATCCTGAGCTAACTATGAACTCCTGTTTATTCGGCCTTATCCTTAGATCTGCATAGGTGAGAGTGGCTCAGTATCGCCGACTCAATAAGCCTCCCATTTCAGGGATAGGAACGGGTAGATAGTTGGGGACATAGTCGTGCAAGAAGGAATTCACTCCTACCCGAATAAGGGATAGTAGAGAGCTTGTTCTCTTAAGTGCTGACTCCGGGGCTTGAACAAAGGGATCCCGCCCTCTCATTGGCCCGAGAGGGACTCGGTTTATTGGTTGGACCATAAACCAATTGTTCATTAGAGGATCAGTGGGACTTAAGGAACTAGAAGTACTATAGGGGTAAAACGGCTTATTGACCTAGCTATAGCTACGAACAACCTGTAAAGGATCGACTTACTAATCATGGTTAAATCAAGTGGACGGAAATATATCTATAGTGAAGGGAGTGCAACTATCGGGCTATAGTGGAGTGTCCCGATAGTTAACGAATGTTGGCTAGCTTGGACAATGAGATTAGTCGGTTAGCCTCGAATCGTTGGAGCCCATGATCTATAGGTCCATTAGGTCCCCCTACTAGCTCATATCGGAATTAAGTCTAGAACAAAAGATAGGAAGCTTTGAATCGTTCAAAATCGGGAAAAAGGGTATTATCGTAAATTGTGTTTGACACAATAATTTAATTATGAATTAAATTAGAAAATGAGAGATGAAGTATTTAAAAGTGTTTTGAATACTATATATATGTATTAGGAATCATATATATGGAATTGCACAAGGTAACAAAGATTAATTAGATTAATCATATCAAAATTAATTTGAAAATTTTCAAATTAATTACCAAGCAATCAATTTCAATTTAGAATTGAAATTGGGGGTAATTTGCAAGCTTGAAATTTGATTTCAATTTGAATTTAGTGGATTTAGTTGGAAATCCACTTAATGCATGATCATTCAAAGTGGAAAGATAACTCACTCATGCATTGTTGCATGTCTTGTGTAATGTACACCTAGAATCCACTTGAGCTTGCAAATACACCATGTGTCTTGTGTCTTGAGGCTTGGCTTTGCATGGAGAATGTCTTTAAAAGGAGTTTGAATCATATTCAAACACAAGAGAGCCATTTCCTTAATGTTATGCTGCTGGAATTTGGACTCAAAGTTCTCTCATCTCTCATTCTTCTCCATTGTTTGATGCTTCAAGCATTCCCTTCCCATTTCCTATCTTATATAGACTCCCACAAGTCGTTCTTGGCCCGGAGTATAGTGGGGAAGACTCTAGAGGTTGTCCAAGGAGCATAGGAGAGGCAAACACCACAAGGAGTTCAACATAAGTGAGCTACAAAGGTTGGTGTTTTCTAAACTCTCTATTCTGTCTTTTCTAGAACATGCATGCTTTAGGAGTAAAATTGAATGTCTTAAGTGCTTTTGATCTTCAATTGCTTCCGCATGTGTAATATGTACACCATCAATATGAACATTCACTATTGAAAAGTATGTACACCTAAACAAATCCTCCACTATATATAGACACATTTCAAGTTAATTAATGTATATTCAAGTACACCTAGCCTACACAAATCTTCCAACAAAATTTGTTCATTATATACGAACCTCGTCGATCTCGTCTTGTGTAAATGCATTCTTTGTGTTAAACTAAAACAAAACAAAAACAATTACATGACAAAAAATGAAAAGAAACATAAATTCTAATAACACGTAAGGATAGTGATAATACTTACAAGTTTAGTTATAGGGGTAGTAGAGTTGTGTATTATTTCTCTTATATATTTTTGCACAAAATACCCACACTCTATCGAACCTGATTGACGGGGGCACTACAATGAAAAAGAACATACTTGAGTATGCATACAAAATTTCATTGTCTATAATATCATGAATGTGAATTTACCTTCACTAGTTTCCAACTAATAGCAAATTGATATTGAGGAAGCGAGTGCTTAGCTTGCCACATTCTCAACCCCCTAAATAATTTAAAACATTAGAACAATTCAAGTTTTATTTTTCCTTTTAAACACTACAAAAATTTGAGACACACTTACGTATTTATAGTTCCACTAAACTCTTCTTCAACTTTACTACGCAAAGAATTCAATATATACACAGTGTTTTCCCGAGGCTGGATCGCGATCAACATCCAATGATGACTATATAGAATCAAAATTTTAATCATATTATTATTTATGAATAAGAAAAGTTACAATGAAGTAAATATCGCTAGTAAGAATTACTTACCCAGTGTTAAAGGGAATGAGAACTAGTTGATCCAAATCAACCATATCTAGTCTGTTACAATGAGGTAAATATCGCTAGTAAGAAATCTCATTCTACTAAGAAAATAGAAAACTCATAAATCAAAATGTGTAATAACTTTGTTTACTTACGTAATGTACGTGAGTATGCATGAGTAACCTATCTCAACATTTCCACAATATTGCATGATGTCTTTGTGACGTAAAAATACTGATGCTTCCTTTCCCAAGATACGCTCGTGCATATTGATCCTTAGTGTATCTTCTTGTTGCATTGAAAACATCGCGTATCTATTTAGGAGTCTAATAGTAACATGGACATCTGTATATTTGCTTGATTGTACTATGGGCTTAACTTTGGCAGGAAGCTCCTATAAAAAATATCTAGTCACTGTATTTCTTTTAAAAAAATTATTTTAATTGAAAATAAACATAACTCTTTGTCATCTGCGTTAATAACAAGCCTGCGAGGCCATCCCACAAAATTATCGACCGCTTGATGCAACATTTGTAGTTCATCGTTCATAGGAATCGGTAATGCACAATCATCACCTATGACCATGTCCACCATAACTCGAACATTTTCGACTCCTAATGGAACTCCATGAATGATTGCATTTTGTGGAGGCGACTCGTACATTGTGCCTACCGCAACAATGTTATCCATAGAGCCTATAGCTAGGTGGCAAGGTGTTCCACCCTACAAAAGTTTAAAACATCAAAGCTAAGTATATATATATATGTACAAAATTCCAACAAGGATAATAATAATTTACCTCTTTATCCTCAGGCATCTCATGTACGACATCTTTTTCCTTTGACTTTTTATGTGTGGCACTATTTTCTTCGTTTGAAGATTGCTTTCGTCGAGGGGCTTCATTCTTTACACTCGAAGATTCGCTTTGTGGTTGCTGACTCAACTTCGACTTCCCTTTTGCAACATTGTAGTACATAGAGGGCGTTACGAACTCGCCCACTCCCCTTACACGCCCTCTGTGTTCTGGCGTGCCCAACGCTTCAGTCAAGATGTCTTTACCTTCATTCAATGCAGCTAATTCGTCCTATCATAAACATTTCAATAAGAATTTTTCAATTACTAAAGTATCACATAATCCAAAACTTATTTCAAATAAATAAATATATATATATAACTTACAATTCGATTGACACGTTCTAGAGTGACCTCATCGCAATATTCTTTATTTTTTCCCTTCCGTGCTTCCTTCCATAGAATTTCACGATTAGAAGGATCGTCGGTCAATTCCTGTAGAAACATACATATTATTAAAAGTATGAACAAATTTTCATAAGTCATTTACTTTAAATAGCCATACTTGCTAAGTCTTTGGCAAGATTTGTGTATCCTTACGAGAGATATGATGATTATACAAGCATCTCTCTAGTCTTTTCTAAGCCTTACTTAATGTCTGTATAACATAATTACACATGACAAATATCAGACAAGAAGATAAGTTATGCAACCAACAATATAATAACCCAACTAGCCTAAACCAACCGAGAGCACCAAAAATTTCGACAGCATAACGACGTAAAACTGAAAATCCAAAATTTTTTAAACCTATTAAACATAAAGAACACTTCTATATTATTTAACTAACTCCACCAAACTTCATTTCGCAGAATTCACAATCTATCCACTATACGAGTCAGGTCTCATAGCAAGAATCAATCTTTATTAACCCATAAAAGACAGAATTATAACAATTTCAACAAACTATGTTTGTTCATTCCAATAACAAAAACAACTAAGTTAATGCATGAATATTTAATTTACAAAATAATTTCACTAACCTAAAGTTTATTTACCTCCCACTCTGCAGTTAGTCTACTACTAACAAATGTCTTCCAGTCCTTTTGATCAATGTGTGAATATTTGGAAGGAGGAGTTGCCAAGCGCTCTGGTTCATCTTTCAATGGAAGCACGTACTTCTGCGTTAGGTACGTCTTGAACGTTCGAAATTTTCTAGAGGTAGATTGAAGAATACTACTCTTGGACCTAGGGTCCACCACGAACGACTTCTGCATAAAAAAATACCACAGTAGTTAGCAAAACAAGTAAACTAAATAAGCTCTTCACTCCTATAGATCAATAAACTTTTTACCTTTATGCAATAAAAAATCTTATCCTTCAGTTCCTTTGGCACATCCTTCCAATTTTCGTATGTTATTGGGATTTGTTGTCTCACACAAACCCCAATGTAACTCTGCATCTGGTTTGCATTCTCTCCAACAGCTTGATCTTGGTTGTTGTAAACAATCGTCAAGCGTTCTCCCATATTTTTGAGGCATGCCAATCGATGCATCGTAGTGGGCCCTCGTCCTGGCACCTGTGGTTGAATAAGAACATTTTCTTCATCTCCACTGCTACTGCTTTGTTCACTCATTGTAACAATCTGCAAGAAAGACACAAAACATACATTCATGAGATATATAAACTTAGAAGATCTACTAACTCAAAAAAATATAATAAATAAATGAATTTGAGGCAGTACCATATTCAACACACTACTTTTCAACCCATATACCCTCACAATCATTTCTAGCATATGTTGATGACATTTCATCGTCAACCTGAAATACATCAAGATTAGGCATTCTTCTAGGACCCCGTAACCACAATCTTGGACAATATCTCCAACTTCATCTTCATAGAAATCTTCTTCAACTATTCTTTGAGGAGGTGTTAAAACCACAGACCAACGAGGATTTAGGGGATCTTTTACGTAGAATACTTGCTTGACTTGAGAGGCCAAAATAAATGAGTCTAATTTATGCCCAATGCGATTAAGATCTACAGTGGTAAACCCAAACTCGTCTATTTTAAGTCCATTATTGTTCTCAACCTAGTCACATTTGAATAAAATAACAGTTAAATCGTTATAATCAAGCTCCCATATTTCTTGTATGACACCATAAAATGTCATGTCCGACATGATAGGATTTTTGTCTTTAGCACTAGAAACTTGCATTGTATATGTTGTTACTATAACTCCACTATTTTGGACATTCCTAATGTCATCACGTTTCTTTGCATCATAACAAATACCATTAATCACGTAACCAGCATATGTGGCGACATCTGGACGAGGCCCATGAGCTATCCATCTTAAAGATGATGGTATGGAGTTTCTTGGCACCTAAAGGGCAAGTGCAACCTGAGTTTTATATTTAAAAATTAGTTACTAACTTTGTATTGTAACTAAAAGAGTATGGCTCTAGCAATTACCCAAGTGCGCAACCAACTACTAAATGTGTGATTATGCTCGTCTTGGAGCCATTTTTTGTTTTTAGATTTACTGGGATTGAGTCTGGACAAAGTGTTCATGTGTTGCCTATTGGATTCGTTTAAATAACAAAATTAGTAGATCATCACATAATCAAAAAATTGTGTAAGGACTTAGATTAGTGTGCATACCCTACATATGGAAGCACGTCGTTTACATTTTGAAGAACATAAAGATGAGTTTGATTTAGTTGATCCTTACTCGGTCTGAAATAAGAAGCAATAGACAAAGGTCTATCAATTTCTGAATTTTATCTTCTTGTCGATGAGCGCAATCCAATACTTTCAATTCCAGAGATAAGTTCAAAACAAAATTCTACTGCCTCTTCTACGATATAATTTTCCCCAATGCATTCTTTGGGACGATTTTTATTTCATACATAATTTTTCAGTACTTTCATATATCGTTCAAAAGGATACATCCATCTCAAATACACTGGTCCACAAAATTCTACCTCTCTTACAAGATGCACCACAAGGTGCATAATTATTGTGAAGAATGCCGGTGGAAAATACTTCTCTAACAAGCATAATGTGACCATTATATCCTCTTGCAAGCCTTTTAACTTGGATGAATCAATTGTCTTACTACATATAACATTGAAGAAGAAACATAAACGAATAATTGCGAGTCTAACATGCTTTGGTAAAATGCCACAAATTGCCTCAGGCAATAATTGTTGCATATGAACGTGATGGTCGTGTGACTTGAGTCCATAAAGTTTTAAATCTATGAGCGACACTAGATTTTGTATGTTGGATGAATAGCCCTCAGGTACTTTAATTTCGGATAGTGTCTTACACAAGTTCAATTTCTCCATCTGCGATAGTATATAGCATGCTGGAGGTAAGAAGATCTTTTTCTCTCCCAACTAAGGAGCCAATTTTGATCTAATGTTCAATTCAACCAAATCCAAACGAGTTTTTAATCCATCTTTTGTTTTGCCATGAATATCAAGAAGTGTACCAATAATATTTGCACAAACATTCTTTTCGATGTGCCTCACATCTAAACAATGTCGCACATGAAAATATTTTCAATATTCTAACTCAAAGAAAATAGACTTCTTCTTCCAATAACTACTTGCAAGATCTCCATTATTTTTTTTCCTTTCCTGCTTTTTTACCAAATGAATATCTGAATTTGCTTGCTTTTGCAAAAAATTCTTCTCCAATTAATGGTTCGGGAGCGAAACCCAATTCTTTTTCGCCATTGAAATGTTTCTTTTGCTGTCTAAATGGATGGTTATGGGGTAAAAACTTTTGATACCCAAGATACGTCATCTTTTTTTCTTTAGGCAAATAAGTAGATGCAATTTTCTCCCCACAAATTGGACATGCATGATATCCTTTTACTGTACAACCACTCAAATTGTCATACACAGGAAAATCATTAATAGTCCACAATAAAATAGTTTTGAGAGTGAAAAAAAATTTCTTCATGTATGTCATAACATTCTACACCCTCATTCCAAAGCATTTTCAAATAGTCAACTAGTGGAGCTAAATAAACATCAATGTCATTTCTCGGTTGTTTCAGGCCAGATATTAATGCAGTTAACATAAAAAATTTTCATTTCATGCACAACCATGGAGGTAGATTATACGTCACCATCATAACTGGCCAACAATTATATCTACTACTAAGATCACCGTGTGGATTGACACCATCCGTAGAAAGAGCCAGACGAAGATTTCTAGGTTCTGAACCAAACTCTGGCCACAAATTGTCTATTTGTTTCCACGATAGTGCATCCGCAGGATGTCGTAAGTGTCCATCACTTTCTCGTTTTTTGGCATGCCACTTCAACAAAGTCGATATTTCTTTACTTCGAAACATTCCTTGAAATCTTGGAACAAGCGAGAAATACCACATAACTTTTGCTGGAACATTTTTCATCACATGGTTTGAATTTTTTCGAAGCTTCCATCTTGATGTCCTGCATATAGGGCATACTTCTGCATCAGATAGTTCATTTCTAAACAAACTACAATCATTAATACACGCATGTATCTTCTCATACTTCATTCCAAGAGTACACAGTTTTTTTTTGCTTGATATGTTGAAGTTGGAATTTCATTAGGGCTTGGTAAGATGACACGAAGTATTGTCAATAACTCAATCAAACTTTTATCGCTCTATCCAAATTTCGTCTTTAAATTATATAACTTTACCAAAGTAGATATCTTGGTAAAATTCTTACAATCTGGATATAATGGTTTCTTGGCATCTTCTAATAGTTCCTCAAAAACCTTAGATTTGTCATTAAAATAACCATGTGCAGCCTCAAACATTCCTATTGTGTCCTCAACATCATCGCCATCTTCAACTTCAACTTTTCCACTAATAGACGCATTTCCATTGTCTTCCTTATTCGATGGTGATTCACCATGCCAAATCCATGTCTATAGCTTTGATCGATACCATGGACAAACAAGTGGTGTCTTACTATATTCACATTTTGAAACTTTACATTCACACACTTCGAACATGGACAACGAATGATATTTGGTCTATTCGAATGTCGTAATCCATTTTCAATAAACATCTCAACTCTGAAGATATATTCTTCTGACATTCGACTTTTTGTCATCCACGACTTATCCATTACTACAATTTTGTAGCTTGAGAGGCTAATCTACAAAGAAGAACAATTATTACTTAAACTTGTGTACTTTTTAGGCTATTAAGAAGAAAATGAGTGAAAGCTGAACTACAAACGAGTTCATTGTTCACTCAAGTCCACGATTTGACACTAAAAGTCAACATCATGATATAACATCTCAATTGCAAGAGATAACTCAAACAAACCATTTCAAAGCATGACTTAAGTATCCATCAACTTCCCAATAAATCCAACTAAAAACATAAACTCAAAAACACCTTCAAACCATAACACAAGTATTTTCCCGGCCTCCCCCCCCCTCCCCCAAACTCAATCACAAACAAACAATTCCAAACCATAACTAAGTATTTCTCAACCCTCAACTTAACTAAACTTACAAACTAACACCAATAATTTCAAAACTTAATTCAAGTATTTATCAACTTCCACCTAAACTGATACGAACCGAGGTGTCTTAATCAAGCTACAAGAACCCAAAATGATTACAAACTTTAAAGGTTGCTGATTGGAAGATGAATCTCGAATTTATGGAATTATTATGGTGAAAAGTTGCATCCTTTCATGATTCACAAAGGCACCTATTCAACCAAAAGACACAATGAATCTAAAATTCATATTCATGTATTATGTATCTTGTGAATTCATGAACTTGTATTTATGAAGGTTCATGCATAGATTAGAAAAGTTAGGGGTTGAATTTAGACCACATAGATGAAAGGTTGTGTCCTTTCATGGTGTCTTTTCATTTAGTATAAATAGGGATGTAATTTGTCATTTGAAAAAAGGTGAAGATTATGAATTAAAAAGCTTTTTCTTATTACACCCTTTGGTGGTGTCTTTTCTTTCAAATCTTGTTTTAGATTTGATGTTAAAAATCAATTCATTGGATTAGTCTTGATCAAGCTAATTCTGGAGTGAGTTGTCTTAGAATTTATGAGTGACCATCATAGATTCTAAGTTTGATCTAAGAGTGATTCATCTTCTAACTAAACTCTTGGTTGGAATCATTCGGTAAGTAGTCTTATTTGTGTCCGTTTACAAGGATCCTAGAAGGACCTCTAGCTTTGTAAACTTAAAGCATATTGGACGCTTATCATAAACTCAACTAAAAACATAAACTAAAACAACCAACTTTAAAATCCTAATTAAAGCATTTCTCAACTTCTCCTCCACTAAACTCAAGTAAAATAACGAATTATAACAAACAATTTCAAGAGATATCGTAAGTATCAATCAACTTCCCAAAAAACTAAACAAAAACCATACACTCAAACAAACCATTTCAAAGCATGACTTAAAGTATCCATCAACTTCCTAATAAATCCAACTAAAAACATAAACTCACAAACACCTTCAAACCATAACACAAGTATTTCTCAACCTCCCCCCCCCCCTAAAACTCAACTAAACTTATAAACCAACACAAACAAACAATTTAGCTCTAAGTGTGTGTGTGGGCTTAACTTGATCGTTGATGGAGGCTTCACTGTTGTCAATCAAGGTCTTTGCTCATTTCAACCATATGGATGATTAACCAAGTTTCAACCAATAATAATACGGAAAGGATCAATCAAATAAGGACAAGAAAGAAGCTATCATCTCTTTCTCTTTGGTGTGAGTCTTGGTTGTTCTGTTTCTATCATTTTAAATTTTCATATGGGTGTATGATTTATAAAAGGTAAAAATTAAACTTGCCAACATGCAATAATTGAGACATTCTATTTGCTTCATTCTATAGTTCAAAAATATTACTCAAATTTAGTTATTTAGGTCAGTTTGATAACATTTTGATTTTTTAAAATTAAACATATTTTGTCTTAATTTCCTTGAAATGATTTACATCTTTGTTTAAGGACACATTTACATTCCCTAACAAAAATTTCAAAAACAAACACAAGTATTTGAAAACTACCTTTCTTTAGTTTTAGTAAAAATGAACAACATTATAGCAACTATCAACATTATAGAGCAAAAAGGAACTAAATTTATAAACTAACACCAACAATTTCAACTATTCTTCCAACATTCTTTTCTATCCATCGTTCAATCCAAGACAAAAATAAACCTAAGCAACTAATCAATTAAATTTAGCTATACATTTTTATAAAATTAAAAAGAAACAAAGAATTTTACCAAGTAATCTCACTCAAATCTTAAAAATTCGGTGTCGGATTTGCTACCCACGACCACCACCACCTCAGATCTACCCACGAACAGTGACGAACACCACTGATTTGCTACCCACAAAAACAGAGATCTGGAACCCACGAAGAAGTGTTGGCCGACGATCTGTAAGGTTCGAGAAAACCCACTTGTTGGAGATGAGTTTGAGCTCACAAAAACGCCACTTCCCAAAAATCGAAGACAGATCTAAAATGTCGACCGACAGTCTGCAAAGTTCGAGAAAAGAATATGAAAACCCACTTGCTAGATCTGAAATTTTGTCGTTGATGAGGGAAGAAGTGGTCGCCGTCGGTCGAGAAAAGTTGAAGAAAAGAAACCCACTCACACGATAAATGGTGGCCGTCGTTGAGAATCAGTCGCCGTCGAGGGTTGTCGTCGATGAGGGAGGAAGCTTGTCATCGATGAGGGAAGAAGTTTTTAGGTTTGAGCCGTTTTCGTTTTCGAGCAGAGAGAGGGTTAGGGCAAAACACGAGTGTTGTTGTCGGGGAGAGAGAAAGCTATTTAATTTTTACTGTTTTTAAAAATTAAAAAAAATAAAAATAACTTTTAATGACAGGCATTGCCCGATATTAAAAGTTCGAAAAGTTTAAAAATTGCATCCGACATTAAAAAGCCCGCGCGTTTTTTTGTCCGACATTAAAGCCTCTGCGCCTATTTTTCTGTCTGACATTAAAACTATAATTTGTTGTAGTGTGTCTTTCTTCAGAGGACCCAGAGCCCTTTGACAAACCTGCTCTGTTAGGATAATCCTTTTTCATGTGTCCAGACTGTTCGCATTCCCGACAACTTTTCTTTTGCATGGACTCTTTCTTCTTCTTCCAATTAGTAGCTACTAGCGTTGAATCCTCTTGTGAAGTACGTCGGACCAAATATGGTGTCTATAGATACTAGCGTTGAATCCTCCTAGCGTTGAATCTTCCTGTGAAGTACATCGGACCAAATATGGTGTCTAGAGATAAATTACTAGCCTTTAACAAATATATATCTTTATACTATTTTTTTTTTAAATAATATCCTTTATAATATTAATAAAATATTAAAATTACAAACCTTGTGTTTCGTTTAAATATTTGAAATTCAATATTTTCTATTTAATATAATATTTTAGGTCTATGGTTACAAATATATATTATTACTACGAGATTAATCATTTCTTAATAACCTAATTAATAATTAATCAATTTTAGATATTGTTTATCTAAATTTCAAATATAAAACTCCAATTTTTTACTAATTCTGAAATTTCCAGAGTTCAATTTTTTTAATAAAGTTTTAAAATTAACTATTGAATATGAAAGTGTTTGAATATATAAATCCAACAGTAATAAAAAAAATAGAAATCTAATAAATTAATAATGTTAAAAAAAAAAAAAAACAAAGATCTATATGTTATGTTTTAGTTAATGTCCTTTATAATATTAATAAAATATTGAAATTGAAAACACTTCCTTTCATTTTCAAAAATTTGAAATTAATTTTAATGAATTTAAAATGAATTAAAAACCCTATTATCTATAATCTATGATCTTTAATTTTAATTTTAATTTTGTTAGTCCCACAATTTTTTTACATATGTTTACATCTTTATATTCAATGACCTAGTTGTTAACATGTATAATTATTTTTCTAAATCTAAAAAAATTAATATATTGTTTTTTTTAAGTGAATTTAGTCGTTAGTATAATGATTGTAAATATGATTAAAGTCAAAATATAGGTAATTAAGCATATTTGTTTTTTAGGTTAGATTATGTATAATACTAATATAGGTAATTAAGCATATTTGTTTTTTAGGTTAGATTATGTATAATAATTTTTTTTTAGTAAATCAAGTATAATTGTCAATTATCATAAACCACATAATTCAATTTGATAATTTTAAATATCCAATTTGATTGTGAATTCAAACATCAATAGTTAACCTATGCACGCAACAAATTCTAGGTAAAGAAACTTAGTAGGCTTAAAATAAATAAATAAAAAGAAGGGAAAAAAACTTAATAGCCTAAAAATTATTAATTTATCCTAAAAAAAAAAAAAACTTATTTTTCAAATACCAAAATAATTGACCAAACTTTACATTTCTATTTAAATATTTTAATTTATTTTTTATGAATAGAAGAACTTTAAATATTTTATATTTAAATTTATAAAATTGGGTTTAGTTGATAATTTTTAATACTATTAATTATTATATTAATGATAATAACTGCTTAACCTTTAGGAGAAAACTAGATCGTGTATTCTTTTACTTATAACTTATAGTATAATTTTTTTATCTTGCCAAAGTGAGCTTAGCTCAGCGGTAATTGGCATGTACTCTCGACCATGAAGTCAGAGGTTCGAATCCCCCACCCCCAAATGTTGATGTACTCAAAAAAAAAAAAAAAAAATTTATCTTAGAAAAAATAATTTAACAAATAGTAACTTAATTTTAAAAATTAATTATTAGTACAATTTCATATTTTTTTATTTTCATTTTTAGTTTTGATAAGCTAATTATTAAGTGTACTGTCAAAGTTTAAATTAAAAAAATATAGGTGCAATGCATGTATGCGTTAATACTATGTCTATATACATATTATATGATTAGAAAACTTTAATTTTTACGACTAACTATCAAAAGATTGGGGTAAATGAGATAAATATTATAATTTTAAAAAATAATTGAGTAAAACAGATGAATTTAAAACAAATTGGTAAAAACGGGTTCTTTTCTTCTCTTTATTAAGTTCTGTGGGTAGAACCCACGGATTCTACCATCTTTTTTTTTTTCTTGTTTAATTATTATATTTTCTAACTTTTGTGTGAGACAAACGCCAATTTTTTTTTCTCTTATTTTCTTATATTTTCTTATTTTTGCACTTTTTCATTTTTATTATTTTCTAATTTTGCCGTCTCAAAATTTTAAATTTTTATTTTCTAATTTTTGCACTTTCTTTTTTTTTAAAAAAAAAGAATTGCACCTTTTCATTTTATATTTTTTATTTTCCAATTTTTTTAATGATGGTAAATTTGTTTTACTTTTGCATTTTAATATATTTGGATAACAATTTCTGTATATATGTTTTGTGGAAAAAAAAAGGAGATATTTAATAATGAAAGATCACAAAGTTGCACAGGAAATTAAACACCAGGAGAAAAACTTCTTTCTTATATTATGAATTTCCAATTGCTTGATCAAATACATAAAAGGCAGCTGTATTTATAAGCTGAGGAAAGAGGTGAAAAAACTCCTGAAATTCTACACATGGTTACATTGGAAAACTAACACAACAACCATAAGAAAATATGGGCAGTGGTTACAAAACAGAATAACCATAAGAAGAAAATCTGGGTAGTGGTTCCTAAACAGAAAAAGAGAAAATAAATCTGCTTTTCAAACTAACTCAGAATACTTCTTAATGAGCACTCTTAACACCCCCCGCAAGCCAATGGTAGAGGGATCTCGAACATTGAGCTTGGACCTTAAACGAATAAAACTAGCAGCCGATAGAGGCTTTGTTAAGACATCAGCAATCTGATCATTGGCTGGTAAGTGCTGCACAGACAACTTTTTAGCAAGAACCAAGTCACGAACGAAGTAAATATCCAATTCAACATGTTTGGTTTTAGAATGAAGAACATGATTAACACTAAGATGAGCGGCGCTGAGATTATCACACCACAAAACAGGTAAATTAGTCACAGGATTACATAAATCATAAAACAAAGACCTCAACCACACTAATTCAGCAGCTGCTAAAGCAAGACATCTGTATTCGGCTTTAGTGATGGATCTCGAAATAACAGTTTGCTTCTTTGAGCCCTAGGTAATCAAATTACCACCAAAGAAAATGCAAAAACCTGATGTAGACTTACGATCATCTGGGTCAGAAGCCCAATCAGCATCAGCAAAGCCATGAAGAGAGAAATTAGCAGCCTTATTAAGTAATAAACCATAATTATAAGTGCCCTTAAGATATCTCAAGATACGTTTAACTAACTTCCAATGTTCCAAAGTCGGGGCATGCATAAACTGACACACTTTGTTGACACTATAAGAGATTTCAAGTCGGGTTAAAGTAGCATATTGTAGTGCACCCACAACACTTCTATATAAACGAACATCAACAAATGTCTCCCCTTGATGTGCAGAAATTAACGGACCACTAACCATAGGTGTACTAATAGACTTGGCTTCTGCCATCTTAGTTTTAGAGAGTAAATCTTGGACATACTTGGCCTGAGACAAGAATAAACCGCCTGAAGAGGGATAGGATACCTCAATCCCTAAAATATAATGTAAAGGCCCCAAATCTTTTAAAGAAAATCTTCTGTGAAGTTCAGCAATTAAACTGGAAATAACAGTAGTAGAGTTACCAGTAATTATAATATCATCGACATACACCAAAATGTAACAACACTGATTACCAGCACGTCTAAACAGAAGAGATGGATCAGCCCTTGAGCTATGAAAACCAAGAGACTAAAGAAATATACTTAACCTATCAAACCATGCTCGTGGGGCTTGCTTAAGTCCATAAATTGCCTTATGTAACCGACAAACAAGAGGAGAAGTACCCTGAACTTGAAAACCCGCAGGCTGTTCCATATAGACTTTCTCAGTTAGCAAACCATGTAAGAATGCATTATTAATGTCAATTTGTCTAACAGGCCAATTGTAAGTAATAGCAAGAGACAATAATACACGGATAGTAATAGGCTTCACCACAGGACTATAGGTCTCAAAATAATCAATATCAGCCGACTGATGAAACCCCTTCGCTACTAATCGTGCTTTATACCTAGATATAGACCCATCTTAATTTCTTTTTATTTTAAATACCCATTTGCAGCCAACAATCTTGTGATCAGAAGGTATTGAAACAAGTTCCCAAGTTTTGTTTTTAATAAGAGCATCATATTCGGATTGCATAACTTTCTTCCAATGGGGACATCTAAGAGCTTCATGAACATTAGGAGGCTCAACATCAGTATAGGTAGCCAAGAAAACTTTTGGTTTGAATATGCCTCGCTTACTCCTAGTTATCATGTGATGTGTGCCTGGAGGATTTAGAATAGATGAAGTAGGAGGAGGATTATTCGGTGGATGATCAGGAGAAATAGTATTTGGCTGGACATCAGGAGTATTTGGTGGATTATCAGGAAAAACAGGCTGAATAGTAGATGAAGAAGGGGAAGGTGGTTGAACCTCAGTAGGTGATGAAATTGGTGATGAACGGTCTTGCTGATTGTTTGAGGAAACAATAGGTAAATGTAAAGACACGGATGACAACGGTGACTTAGACTTAGGCAAGGGAGAAGTAGCAAATGGAAAACTTTGTTCATCAAATATGACGTGCCGAGATACATAAATTCTACCATTTGCATCTAAACATTTATATCCTTTGTGAGAATGACTATACCCGAGAAAAGTACAAGGCTGAGATCGAAAATCCAATTTATGAGAATTATAAGAACGAAGGCAAGGGAAACACTTACAACCAAATACCTTTAGAAACACGTAGTCGGGTTGCCGCTGAAAAAGTTTCTCCAAAGGACTCAATCCATGAAGTACCTTAGAAGGCAATCTGTTTATAAGATACACACCTGTAGCAAAAGCATCATCCCAAAAAGATAAAGGCATAGATGATTGAGATAACAAGGTTAAGTCAACATCAATTATATGTCTATGCTTTCTTTCAACTATACCATTTTGTTGGGAGGTGTAGGGGCAAGTAATCCTATGATTAATGCCTTGAGCTTTTAAAAATGGAACAAACGGTTTATATTCAACACCTCCATCAGTTTGAATACTTAAAATAGGTATGTTAAATTGCTTTTCAACAAAGGTTTTGAAATTTAGAAAAGCTTGAAATGCCTCTGATTTAGTTTGAAGAAAGTAGATCCAGGTATATCTAGAAAAGGCATCAACAAAACTAATATAATATCGAAATCCATTCCTAGATAATTTGTACGAAGGCCCCCAAATATCAGTAACAATAAGTTGAAAGGGTGCTGAATATGAAGTGACAGATGGAGAAAACGGTAAAGCATGATGTTTTCCAATTGCACATGCATTACAAAAAGAAACAGTAGAATTACTAGGAATTTGCGGTTTACATTGTTTAACAACTTGCTTAATAATGGAAAGAGCAGGATGCCCAAGTCTTTGATGCCAAATATCAAGAGACACATTATTTTGAGAAGAAAAAGAAGTATTTAAGGCAGTAGATTGAACAAAAGAATGTTGTGAACCAGAAAGCATATTATCAGAAGCAGAAGAAACTAAGGTAGCAGACATTTGACGTTGTGACAGATTGAATTTGTAGAATCCTTAATGAAGAGTCCCTTGGAGAAGAACTTGCCCAGTTGCTAGATCCTTCACAAAACAAAAATTGGGGTGAAATTCAAAGAATACTGAGTTATCTTTAGCAAACTGGCTGACACTAATCAAGTTTTTAGTAATAGTAGGAACATGTAAAAGATTATGAAGATGAAACACATGACTAGATGGAGAAGTAATAGAAGCATATCCAATCCGAGTAATAGGCAAACCTGTACCGTTCCCGACGTGAACTTGATTATTTCCAAGATACTCAGAGCTTACAGACAGATTACCCAGATTATTTGTGAGATGATTTGTGGCACCTGAGTCGGGATACCAATTGCAGTCTTGGTTGAAGTTATGTGCTGCCATCATTGCAGCCATCTGGGGGGGAATTTGACCATATTGATTGGATGAATTACCATAATTCTGACCAGCAATGAATGACTGATTGGGAGGCACACATTGAGTAGAGAAGACCCCTGGCATTTGAACACGAGAGTAGCACTTGATAGTTGTATGCCCAAACTTATTGCACAGTTGACATTGAGGCCTATTTCGGTTATTCCAAGACCTCTCTCCTCTGTTTTGTCCAAAATTAAACCTCCCCCGTCCTCTGCCTGCACCAAAATTTTGAGAATAATTTTGTTGTTGATTCAAACCTCTTTGATTATCGTTTTCCTTAGGAGCGGGATTTTGAACTGAAAGATTTGTCGTTGGTAGTGTTCCATCAGGATTAACAGCAGCTTTGCTTTCAATGCGACTTTCATGAGTCAGAAGAAGAGCTATGACTTCTTGGACTGTTTGAGTTCCTGTCTTAGCAGTTATCACAGACACCATGGTATCATACTCAGTTCCAAGTCCAGATAGTATATACAGTATGTGATCCTCCACTGGGACTTGCTTCCCTATAGCAGCTAGGGCATCTATGTACTTCTTAATTTTAGAGAAATACTCATTTAGACTAGAACCTCCTTTTTGAATATTTTGTAATTTTGATTTTATCTTCATCATGTGAGCTAAATGTCTGGAATTAAAAATCTCTGAAAAGCAATGCCAAATTTCTTTTGCACTTTTATAATGAATAACTTGCTCTAAGATAGCTTCTGACATCGATCCAACTAACCAAGAAGAAACTAGTTTATCTTGTCTTTTCCACTGTTTATAAGTTGGATTTGTTTTACTAACAGTAGAGGAACCTTCACTTACTTGGATAGTTTTCGGAGGAGGCTCTGAATCTTGATTGATATGCTCTTCTAACTCATGCTCTTCAAGAGCTATGAGGATTTGAAATTTCCACAGCAGGAAATTTTCATCAGTCAGCTTCACGGTAGAAATTTTGTTCCCCGGATTGATGAACTGAGTACTTTGACTGCCATTTGAAACATCTGAGTTACTTTCTGATGAATCCATGAAGAGTCGAGCAGTGTCGTTGGACTACGGCTCTGATACCATCACAAAGTTGCACAGGAAATTAAACACCAGGAGAAAAACGTCTTTCTTATATTATGAATTTCCAATTGCTTGATCAAATACATAAAAGGCAACTGTATTTATAAGCTGATGAAAGAGGTGAAAAAACTCCTGAAATTCTACACATGGTTACATTGGAAAACTAACACAACAACCATAAGAAAATATGGGCAGTGGTTACAAAACAGAATAACCATAAGAAGAAAATCTGGGTAGTGGTTCCTAAACAGAAAAAGAGAAAATAAATCTGCTTTTCAAACTAACTCAGAATACTTCTTAATGAGCACTCTTAACTAAAGATGTTATTGGAATTAGTGAGTTTACGAATATTTTTCTATTATTTTTTTCTTTTTGTTAAAATTAGTTAGTGAACTAGCAAAAACTAAACCGATGGTAGAAATTGTAACCCTTATCCAAATTTGGAGTTTGATTGGATGAAATTGAAAGTTTGAGATAAAAATCACCTTGATAGGTATAATCTAAAGTTTTTCCAAAATAATAATACTAATAATAAGACTAAAAAAGAAAAAAGAATTCCGAGGGTTGAAATAACTAGAATTTTTTAAAACAAAAATTAAATATCTTTTCCTTTATAATGTGGTATTGAATGCTGATAGCAGAATAGTACCTAAAGTAAATAAAACAATTTTTTTAAAAAAAAAACTTTATTTGTTTCTGTTCACACGTAACTTCGAAGATGGAGACACGTGGAATAAATAATATATTTGTATTAATGTAATATGCGTGTGGGTGTACAATCTCTAACTTTAATCCTCTGATTCTCTCTCTTGTGTGTGAATGTGTTTCACTCGAGGGCTGGAACGTTTGATCCCGAGTCTGAAGCTTCAATGGATTCTTGGAGCTTGAAGTCTTCTAGTCTTGAAGGAGTCTTCAGTCTTCAAGAAGTGTTGATGTCCTGAAGAGTCTTTGATCTTCAAGGAGTGTTGAAGTCTTGAAGAGTGTTTGGTCTTCAAGGAGTGTTGAAGTCTTGAAGAGTATTTGGTCTTCAAGGAGTGTTGAAGTCTTGAAGAGTGTTTGGTCTTCAAGAAGTGTTCAACACTTGGACTTGTGGATTGCAGAGAGTCTTCGGTCTTCAGACTTGGTGGAGTCTCTCTGAATTCTCTGGTTCTGCTTGAGAGCTTTGAAACTCTAAACTCTTGTCTTTGTGGGAGTGTAGAATTTCTCCACCCTTCAAATGATGGAGAACCCCTCTATTTATAGAGTTCTCGCTGGATGGGCCCTGGTGACTTTTGGGCCTAACAACTTGGGCTTGGGCTTTATTGGTCTTGGGTCTGGTTTATATTTCACCCAAAATCATATGACCCAAATATTTAAAAGATCCAAATTTGATCCAATTAATTATTTTCTTTAATTAATTGGTCAAATCAATTAATCTGATCAAATTAATTTATTTTTTAATTAATTGATCAAATGAACATTTGGCCCTAAAAATTTATAATTGGCCAACTTTGTCTTCAAATTAAATTTGGGACACATGTCAATTTATAATTGGTCCCAAATTTAATTAATTATAATTTTTTCATTAATTTTAAATAATGACGTGGCAATTTGTCATTGGCCAAAATTTCTCCTTCAACAAATGCCCCTTTTCGAGAGTTAGTCACAAGTTATGTGTGAGTGAATCTCGAAAAAGATATTTTGGGATCAAAATGCAAGATATTTGTTCTTGATTTTGACTCCCTTTGGTGTGTCAATTTAATCAAAATATGAATTTTGGTCAAAATTTTGATTTTTTTATTTGACACACTTTTATCGCCAATTAATCAAAATTTGAAGTTTGGTCAAAATTTTGATGATTTTTTTTTCTTATTTGGCAGCAAACTTTGATTTGAAGTTTGGGCAAATTTTGGTTTATACCCAAATTTTGATTTGAGGTAAAATCCTACCCAATTTTAACTCGCATTTGGAATAGAATTTGAGGTTTTGACTTTGGTTCATTTGGGATAAAATTTGGATTATGCCAAACTTTTGGCTTGAGGTAAAATTCTATCCAGTTTTAACTTGCATTGGGAATAGAATTTGAGTTTGGGACTTTGGTTGATTTTGGGTTTGACAAAATTTGGATTGAGAATAATATGAGTTGACGGAATAGCATATATGTATATATGAGCAAGCAAATGTTAATCAAAAGACTTGAATGGTCTATTGGTTTAATAGCCAAGCTGCATATTTAAAGGTCATGGGTTCGAGTCCCAAAATTGTTAATCTTAAATTTTAAGATTCATATTTCTCATGAGAGTCTTTGAAGCTTAGGAAGGAACTGAAGGAACTGTGGCGATGCGCGTAAGAACCTTCGAACTTTGAGGAAGGAACTGTGGCGATGCGCGTAAGAACCTTCGAACTTGGAGGAAGGAACTGTGGCGATGCGCGTGAGAACCTTCGAACTTGGAGGAAGGAACTGTGGCGATGAACCTTCGAACTTGGAGGAAGGAACTGTGGCGATGAACCTTCGAACTTGGAGGAAGGAACTGTGGCGATGCGCGTGTGAACTTGGAGGAAGGGGAACTTCGAACTTGGAGGAAGGATGCGCGTGTGAACCTTCGAACTTGGAGGAAGGAACTGTGACGATGCGCGTGGGGAACTGTGGATGCGCGTGTGAACCTTCGAACTTGGAGGAAGGGGAACTTCGAACTTGGAGGAAGGAACTGTGGCGATGAGAACCTTCGAACTTGGAGGAAGGAACTGTGGCGAAAGGAACGCTGCAAAAGCGAAGCGATGTGAGAGGAAGGAACGCTGCAAAAGCGAAGCGCGTGAGAACCTTCGAACTTGGAGGAAAGAACTGCAACGAAGCGCGTGAGAACCTTTGAACTTTGAGGAAGGAACTGCAGCGCAGCGCGTGAGAACCTTTGAACTTTGAGGAAGGAACTGCAGCGCAGCGCGTGAGAACCTTCGAACTTTGAGGAAGGAACTGCAGCGAAGCGCGTGAGAACCTTCGAATTTGGAGGAAGGAAACTGCACGAAGCGCGTGAGAACCTTTGAACTTTGAGGAAGGAACTGCAGCGAAGCGCGTGAGAACCTTCGAACTTTGAGGAAGGAACTGCAGCGAAGCGCGTGAGAACCTTCGAATTTGGGGGGAAGGAAATGCAGCGAAACGCGTGAGAACCTTCGAATTTGGAGGAAGGAACTGCAGCGAAGCGCGTGAGAACCTTCGAACTGTGAGGAAGGAACTGCACCGAAGCGCGTGAGAACCCTCGAATTTGGGGGGAAGGAACTGCAGCGAAGCACGTGACTTGGAGGAAGCAACTTCCATTCGCTGTGTTGCCCCCACTAGTGATGAATTTCCTCAATTTATATCGTCGTGCTTCAATATTTGTTGCACTTTCCTTTTTTTTGTTTGCAGAGACTGAACTTAAAGTTTTCTTTAAGCTGCCTACGTACCCTTTGAAGAAAAGGGATCAAGTCATAACGTAGTTCAAGATTTTTTTTTTTTTTTTTTTTTTTGCTCTCACCTTTTAAGCTCGTGTGGGCTAGGAGCATCATGCAGTTTAGGCTCTTGCGATAAGGAGCTTTTATATTTTAAAAGCTCTTATCTTTATCATGGTCTTGATCAGATCCTTCATTTATAGGATTAGTCAAGACAATGAGATTTGACTTCACCTTCAAGGAACCTTCTGTAGTTATGAGAACAGAGAATTTCCTCTTCATACGTGACGGGACGCTACTATGAAGCTTCTTGTCGCGATTTACTTCATCGAAAAGTTTCACCTCCAAGTTGTCCATTTTTCTTTTAGGTTGATCGCTTGTTACTTTGAGGCGATCAAAAACAGATGTCGAAGGTTGACTTTTCTTCGATGTGGAGACACTTAGCCTTTGGAAAGCTGAAGGTCGAGTGGAGGTGGACATCGAACATTGATTTTCTTCTTCTGTCGCGGCCATACTCATTCTTTGGAATACTGAAGGACGAGTAGTTGGAGGCTTGATGCGATCGAAGACAGAAGTCCTTTGTTCACTTTTCTTGGAATTGTCAACTTCTTCTACGTTGATGCAGTAGGAAGTCGCAAGGTTCTCTTTTGTCTTTTTGTGGAAAGTTTTGGAGAATGATTTATTCAACATCACCAGTTGTTGAGGTTGAGAGAACTTTTTACTTCTCATTCTCTTGGGTTGAAGTTTCTTAGGATCCTTCTTTCTTTGATGTTTGCTCTTTTCTTTGATTGTAGCAAGATTTGATTGAGCTACTTCATCAAGGTCGAGCTCAATTTTTCTTTCCATAGCCAGCTTTAGAATTAAGTCCTTTAGGACGAAACATCTTTCCACTGGATGACCAATAACTCGATGATACTTGCAATACTTGGGATCATCGACTTTCTCCATCTCTTCTGGTCGTTTACACTTAGGAAGCTTTATCAGTTGCGCTTCCAATAGTTGTTCCAACATATCAGGGATGTCGGCATCAGGGAAAGGATAGATTTTCTTCTGTCTTTCCTTTAAAGTTAAGTGATGCGCTCCATTAGTTTGTCGCTTTTCTTTCGAAGACGACTTGGGAAGGGTTGTGTTTACAACCATGGATTCTTCTATAGTCTCTTCATCATTCCTTCCTTCTTTTCTCATGTTAGGGAGGAGAAGGTCTTGGTTTTCTCGACTAGCAATACTTAGCTCCATATCGTGGGCACGAGTTGCTAGTTCCTCAAAGGTGCGAGGCTTTATACCTTTAAGGATGTAGAGGAGTTCCCAGTGCATGCCTTGAATGCACATCTCAACGGAAGAGAGTTCAGTGAGGCGATCTTTGCAATCTAGACTCATAGCTCTCCAGCGATTTATATAGTTAACAACGAGTTCACCTTTTCGTTGTTTAGTGTTTGTGAGCTCGAACATGCTAACGGTTCGTCTAGTGCTGTAGAAGCGATTCAAAAACTCTCTTTCGAGTTCCTCCCAACTGTCTACTGACTCCGGCTCTAGATCAGTGTACCAGTCAAAAGCATTTCCTTTAAGTGTTCGAACGAACTGCTTGACTAGTAGGTCCCCTCGAGTACCAGCGTTCTCGCATGTCTCAAAGAAGTGGGCAATATGTTGTTTAGGATTGCCCTTTCCATCAAATTGTTGAAATTTCGGTGGCTGATACCCGATTGGCGTTCTCAAATTATCAATCCTCTTAGTATAAAGTTTGGAGTACAAGAGGGAATCTTGAGTAGGTCCACCGTACTAAGCTCTGATACAGTTTGTGATCATATCTTGGAGCTGTTGGATGGATAGTGAAGCGACCGAAGCAGAACATTGTGGATGATCATCTTGCACTATAGACTTTCCTTTGTCGTGATTTTTTACGACTTGGGTTTGACTTGATTCGGCGATATGTTGGTTCTCAATTTGGCTCTTTAGTTGCTCAATTTGAGAATCTTTTTCTTCAATCGCCTTCATCAAGTTGTTGATGTGTTCTTGCATCTCAGCCATTCTTTCTTCCATAGTTCTTGTCTCAATCATCATAACAGTCACTACGTCAGAATCAGGTTCAAACAAAGGGTTATACTTGACAAAAAACTTGTCATTAGTATATGCCCCCTGCAAGGTTGTTTCTTGGCCTGCAACGACAGAAGCTTTATCTTCTTGCAACGTCAGTCCGTTGAAGCAACGATGGGCAGTAGAACCCATGTAAGACTTGTTCATGACAGCGACCATTGAAGAAGTTTTGAACGACATGTTTATACTTGTGTTTTGAGATAAGAGAGAGAGATGAGAGGTAGAGATTGTCCCACTGGGCGTGCCAATTTGTTCACACGTAACTTCGAAGATGGAGACACGTGGAATAAATAATATATTTGTATTAATGTAATATGCGTGTGGGTGTACAATCTCTAACTTTAATCCTCTGATTCTCTCTCTTGTGTGTGAATGTGTTTCACTCGAGGGCTAGAACGTTTGATCCCGAGTCTGAAGCTTCAATGGATTCTTGGAGCTTGAAGTCTTCTAGTCTTGAAGGAGTCTTCAGTCTTCAAGAAGTGTTGATGTCCTGAAGAGTCTTTGATCTTCAAGGAGTGTTGAAGTCTTGAAGAGTGTTTGGTCTTCAAGGAGTGTTGAAGTCTTGAAGAGTATTTGGTCTTCAAGGAGTGTTGAAGTCTTGAAGAGTGTTTGGTCTTCAAGAAGTGTTCAACACTTGGACTTGTGGATTGCAGAGAGTCTTCGGTCTTCAGACTTGGTGGAGTCTCTCTGAATTCTCTGGTTCTGCTTGAGAGCTTTGAAACTCTAAACTCTTGTCTTTGTGGGAGTGTAGAATTTCTCCACCCTTCAAATGATGGAGAACCCCTCTATTTATAGAGTTCTCGCTGGATGGGCCCTGGTGACTTTTGGGCCTAACAACTTGGGCTTGGGCTTTATTGGTCTTGGGTCTGGTTTATATTTCACCCAAAATCATATGACCCAAATATTTAAAAGATCCAAATTTGATCCAATTAATTATTTTCTTTAATTAATTGGTCAAATCAATTAATCTGATCAAATTAATTTATTTTTTAATTAATTGATCAAATGAACATTTGGCCCTAAAAATTTATAATTGGCCAACTTTGTCTTCAAATTAAATTTGGGACACATGTCAATTTATAATTGGTCCCAAATTTAATTAATTATAATTTTTTCATTAATTTTAAATAATGACGTGGCAATTTGTCATTGGCCAAAATTTCTCCTTCAACCGTTTCTTTATTGAAATTGTTCTTCATATCTCTTACTAATTATTGACTTTAATAATCTCTTTAGTACTTTAGCTGAGCCATCTTTCGTTATTAAATATCTACGTTTTTCTTGTTTCCACAAAATATATATACAAAAATTGTTATCCAAATATATTAAAATGAGAAAGTAAAACAAATTTACCATATCATAAAAAAATGGAAAATAAAAAAATGTAAAATGAGAAAGTGAAAAAATTGTTTAAAAAAAGTGCAGAAATTAGAATACAAAAATTTAAGAAGGCAAAATTAGAAAATAATTAGAATGAGAAAGTGCAAAAATTATAAAATATAAGAAAAGAAAAGGAACAAAAGGAACAAAAGAAAAAAAAATGGCAGAATCCGCTTGTCTCACACAAAAATGAGAAAAAATAATAAATTTAAAAAAAAAATGATGGCAGAATTCGTGGGTTCTATCCACGGAAACAAATAAAGACAAATGATCAACATGTTTTTCCCAATTTGTTTTAAATCCATCTGTTTTACCCAATTATTTTTTAAAATTATAATATTTATATCATTTACCCAAAAGATTGTACTAAATAAAATAAAAAACATATGGTATTTGTTTTTTTTGCAGTGTTGATGGCCGAGTTTCTATAAAAGTGAAGTATTGAATTCTTTAAAAAAAAAAATTGAAAATGGACAATGAACATAACTTTCTAAACCTTCTATTTATATTTTAGAATCACATCACAAAAACTATTAGTAAAATAAGGTTACTTTAAAGAGAAAAAAGAAAGGGACAACAAGAAAAATGGCTACAAATAAAAAGGTGGCTTGAAAAATGGCTACAAACGTTTGTAAATTAAATAGATGGCTAAACCATTTATTAATTAATAATTCCCTAATTATACAAGACAAAAATGCCCCTCAACAAACTTCCTAACGTGTTGTTAACGTTTAAAACCAAAATCATTTAAGAGAGATAAAAAAACACCCCTAAAAATAGTTGGAGACATTTTAGGAGGTTTAAAAATACGAAAATAAAAAAGACACACAACTATTTTGAAACCCAAATGTACCAGACCCTAGTTGTTCCCCGGGAATAGGAGTAAATACCTTGTCGGACAATGAGTACAAAGTTCAACCACCCCGTCAGTAGAGAGAAACACCTCTGAACTCCATTGAGAACCTCTGAAAAATTAAGAAACCGGAATTATGACACATCTGCTGAAAAATTAAGAAACCGGAATTATGACACACCAATGAGTACAAAGACCCTAGTTGTTCCCCGGGAATAGGAGTAAATACCTTGTCGGACAATGAGTACAAAGTTCAACCACCCCGTCAGTAGAGAGAAACACCTCTGAACTCCATTGATCAGGAACAACATCCCTGTCCATCTGCATATTTACTACCTGCACCTAAAACCTGTCCATCTGCATATTTACTACCTGCACCTAAGAACCTTGAACTTTGTACTCCTTCCCCAATAAAGGTATTTACTCCTTTATTTATTTATAGCCATTTTTCTTGTCAAAGTTCAACCCCCTTCAGTAGAGAGAAACACCTTCGAACTCCATTAATCGGAAACAACAGTCCTGTCAATAGGAAGATTTATTACCTGCAACTAAGAATACCGGAAAATTTTTAAAAACAAATAAGAACACAGTAATTATGATACCTTAGCTGCTGCAATTATGAGTTGTCATAACACCGCCCACCCTCCCACCAGAACCGCCTTCATGCACCAGCCCGTCCGTCCATCTTCATCTTCCACAACCCTCCATTCCCACCATTGCCCCCCTTGAAAGACTTAATCCTCCATTTCCCACCATTTTCCACCCCCCAACACAGAGTGTATCCCAATCCCTACCTCTCGCATCGCGCCGGCGACCCACATCCGCCGTGCCGACGACCTTCTTCCACCGTACCGTCGAGACTCTTGCTTGCCCCACATCCTCCATCGATTCTCCTTCTGCACGAGGACTGTACAATTTCTCAGAAATTCAAACCAAGGTAACAGCTTCATTCTCATTCCCTTATATTAGCAACAAACTGATACATTCCCCAAGATTTTAGGGATTTCGTTATTACATTCCCCCGAGTGGTATGTACTGATAAATACCATTTCTATTAGACATGAACAACTTCATTCCGATTCCCTTATATTAGCAACAAGATGATACGTTCCCCGAGATTTTAGGATTTCGTTATTACATTCCCCCGAGTGGTATGTACTGATAAATACCATTTCATCGTTATTACAACTTCTCTGGAAAAAGTGTGCTTGTGGTATACTCATATGTATGTGTGCGTACACATTGACATGTCTAATAGAAAAAATGCTTTGATTTGTCTGTACTATTATATACATCCATGGAATGGTCTAATGTGTCTACTTGTGTGTGTATACACTTAATCCCCCCTGTATTTGAGTTAATCACCCCCTGTATCGTGTATGTCTGGAATGCCCAATAAAAATACACTTTGTCTTTGCCTGTGTTGCTATATGCAACCATAATAACCCCCGTACCATGTTCACCTGAATGCAAATACCTGATGAAATGCCATAACTGATATTTGTATATAGTATTACATACATACGTGTTCCGCATGCATCCTGTGTGTATGCATACTTACCCTAGTCCCACCCCCATATGAGTTATATATACGCTGTAGCTTATATGTACTGTCATATGTCTGTATGTACTGCTACTTACGACTTTTATTGTTGTTCTTTTGTAACATGGATAATGAGGGGCAAAATGTGAGGGATAAAATCTTTTTTTTATCGTTGGAAACACTGAACCTAAGCCTAAAAAATAGGTAGATCTTTTTATACACTTGAACACAAACCGCCAACTGAACTCCCTATAAATCGGGATTCATCCATCCCGAAAAAAGGGGGGAGAAACTGAATGAAAACAAAAAAAAAATCTGTTAACGGCGTTTGTCTATAGTCGTATATACTAGGGGTAAAAATGTAAAAAAAAATCTAGAAAACAGTTCCTACTATTCCGGTAGCCACGCCTGCAAAGACCAAACTTCCGTAGCCAAAAATCAAGACCGCTTTTTTTTTTGTAGCCATTTAACACAATTCCCCAAAAAGAAATGTCAAAATATAAAAACATTACTCGGTTTATGTTAAGTAAAATACATTTCTTCTGAAAATAAAAAGAAAAAAGAAAATACATTAAATTTCTGAAAACTCTGCATCTAAACACATAATTACCTGGAAGCACCTAGAATAAAATCATACCAAAAAAGTTTGAATTTTGTTAGAAACAAACTTAATACTCATAAAACCAAAAGACTAATGGACACATTTTAAACTCAATTGAAGAAAACTCGGTGGACTCTAAGTCCATAAAGGAACCAATAATTTCTAGATCTTCAATCATGTAAGGAAGGGACTAAAAAAATATACAGATAGAACCAGACAAACAAAAGGTACAGAGAGAGACGATGTATAAGTATAAAAAAAACTCACCTGCAGAAATAAGGTTGATATCAAAGCCAAAATTACCTTATTTGAGCCGAGAATTGACATGCCAAATAAAGCTGCAGTCCAAAAGAGGTACACAAATGGAAATTAGTGCCTTGTGATGCGTGGAGAATGGACGGTGTAAAGGCATCTAAACTAATAGCAAAAGAGAAGAAGAGAAGAAGAAAGAGCCATAGAAGATGCAGGTGAAAACCCTGTGCTTATATATATATTTGATCAATGCAATCAGCCATATATATAGGTCTGGGGAGAAAAACTCCTACAAAAATCAGAAAAGTACCTGTCTCTAGAATGTTCACCTTGCCCTAATTTGAAGAAGAAGATACGAAAGAGAGAGGGCAGAATACAACCCTTAAACATATTGGGCTAATATAAAGAGAGCAAATACAATACTGAATATGATGGGCTGCTATAAATGGGCCAAACAATCAGATGATATAAAAGAAATAAGTTGGGCTTAATGGGTTGCCTTTACACCCCCCCGCAAGCCAATGGTCGAAGCATCTCGGACATTGAGCTTGAGTTTGAGTTTTTGAAAATTGACAGCAAATAAAGGTTTAGTTAAAATATCAGCTATTTGTTCCGATGCGGGAAGGTGTTGAATACACAGCTTTTTGTTGCGAACGAGATCTCGAACAAAGTAAATGTCCAACTCCACCTGTTTTGTTTTTGAATGAAGAATGGGATTAGCACTGAGATGAACCGCCCCTAAATTATCACACCAAATAACCGGGGAATTAGTTAAAAAGATATGTAAATCACTAAAAAGAGAACGAAGCCAAACCAGTTCAGCTGCAACAGCGGCAAGGCTGCGATATTCGGCCTCAGTGCTAGATCTAGAGATAATTCCTTGTTTCTTTGAGCCCCACGAAACTAAATTTCCACCAAAATAAATACAAAATCCAGTAGTCGATTTTCTGTCATCAGGGTCTGATGCCCAGTCGGCATCAGCAAAGCCAGCAATAGATAAGTGACTCAGTTTATGAAGCAATAACCCATCATTGATAGTGCCCTTTAGGTATCTCAATATCCGTTTAACAAGCTGCCAATGTATGGTTTTAGGAGAATGCATAAATTGGCAAGCTTTGTTAACACAATAGGATATTTCGGGTCTAGTCAATGTAACATATTGTAAAGCACCAACCAGACTTCTATATAGATAGGCATCATGAAAATCTTCACCAGAACAAGCTGAGGGAATAGATGTGCTTACCATAGGAGTTGCAATAGAGTTCGCACAAGCCATGTTTGCTCTATTCAAAATTTCATTGATGTAAGAGGATTGAGATAAGAACATACCTCCACCAGATGGATATTCCCAGAAAATAGTTAAGAGAGCCTAAATCCTTCAAAGAGAACTTGGCATTTAAAGACTTAACCAAACTGTCCACACCAGAGTTAGAGCTTCCCAAGATAATAATATCGTCCACATAGATAAGCACATAGCAACAAGAGTTAGAAGTTTGTCGAATCATAAGTGAGGAATTAGCTGTAGAAGTTTTAAAACCCAAAGATTTAAGAAATAGGCTTAACCTCTCATACCATGCGTGAGGAGCTTGTTTTAGACCGTACAAGGCCTTCTTCAAGCGGCACACTAGATGTTGAGTACCTGCACCTTTGAAGCCACTAGGTTGCTCCATGTAAACAGATTCAGTTAAATGACCATGTAAAAACGCATTATTAACATCAACCTGTCGAATGGGACCATCCATAATGCAGAGCTAAAGTTAATAAGACTCGAATGGTAGCAGGTCTGACTACGTGACTAAATGTTTCAGTATAATCAATATCAGCAGACTGGTGAAACCCCTTAGCAACCAAACGAGCCTTATATCGAGAGATGGTCCCATCAGAGTTTCTTTTAATTCGAAACACCCATTTACACCCAATTATCTTTTTATCGGAGGGTATTGAAACAAGTTCCCAAGTATTATTCCGTATTAAAGCATTATACTCATCCTGCATAGTTTGACGCCAATGAGCACATTTTAAAGCCTCTCTGACATTCGGTGGTTCATTCTCAATGTAATTAGAAGTTGTGGTAACAAAGGTTTTTGGCTTAAAAATGCCACTTTTAGCCCTTGTTACCATATGATGTCTATTAATAATAGCCTCAGATGGAGGATTTGGAATAGCAGAGGCATCAGAATTATGGGTAATATGCTCATCAGACTCAACAGGTTGATGGTGGTCTGGTTCATGTGAGGTAGGAGAAGGTTCGGGTAGGCTAGACTCGGGGGAGGAAATATTAGGTATAGATTGTATTGAAGGAATTAAAGAAGCAGGCGAGGGAACAAGTATAAACTCAGATGAAGACACAGTAGACTTTGAGGGGTTGGAAGCAAAGGGAAATTCAGATTCATTGAATAACACATGGCGAGATATAAATAATTTTCCATCAGAAGACAAGCATTTATACCCCTTATGAGATGGACTATACCTAATAAACGTACAAGGAATGGATCTAAGAACAAGTTTATGAGATTGATATGGGCGAAGACATGGAAAACATTGACAGCCAAAGACTTTTAAGAGGGAATAGTCAGGTTTGGTGTTAAAGAGTTTCTCCAAAGGACTAACATGTTGAAGAATTGGAGTCAGTAATCTATTGATAAGATACACAGCAGTTGCAAAGGCCTCATCCCAAAATTTTAAAGGAAGATATGATTGTGAAAGAAGAGCAAGACCAGTATCGACAATATGTCTGTGTTTTCTTTCAGCTATCCCATTTTGTTGGGAAGTATAAGGACAGGAGAATCGATGAGTAATGCCAGAGGAAGTAACAAACGAGGTGAAAGTCTTAAACTCACCACCCCCATCAGATTGAAACTGAATGATGCTAGTGTTTAAAAGCTTTTCAATTAGAGTTTTGAACTTTAAAAAGGCTGGAAAAGCATCAGATTTAGAGCATAAAAAATATATCCAAGTATAGCGGCTAAAGGCATCTACAAAACTTATATAGTAACGATAACCATTTCTTGAAGGGATGTAAGTAGGACCCCACAAATCAGAAACTACAAGCTGTAAAGGTTTGGTGTAAACAGTCGTAGATTGAGAAAAAGGGAGATTGTGAGACTTGCCCATGGCACACGCATTGCAAAAATGAAACATATTATTTATTGACATCATAGGTTTGTACATTCGGAGTATAGTTTTAACAATAGAAAGGGATGGATGCCCAAGACGCCTATGCCATATATCTAACTCAGAAGAAACATTGGAAAATATAGTATGAGAAGAGGAAACATTGGAAAGAAAACTTTGAACTGCTATAGTATCACTTTGCTGCACAGAGGGTGATTTGGATAGATTGAACCGATATAATCCTTCATGGAGAGTCCCTTGGAGCAGAACCCGACCAGACACTTGATCCTTAACATAACACAAAGTTGGATGGAATTAAAAAAACACACCATTATCTTTAGCAAACTGACTCACACTGATGATATTTTTTGTAATGGAAGGCACATGTAATAAATTGTTTAAATGAAAGATGCGATCAGGAGATATAGGAGAGGAAAAAGATGAGAAACCAAAGTTTAAGATAGACAAACCTGCGCCATTTCCTACATGAACCTAACCACCACCACCATATTCAGAGCCCATAGATAAATTGTTGAAACTGTGTGTCAGATGATTTGTAGCGCCCGAGTTCGGATACCAATTGGTATCGTGATTGAGATCAGGAGTGGTTATCATGGCAGCCATCTGAGGAAATGAAGGAGGGCGGTTAAATTGATTAACATGAGGAGAAAACGAACCTGGAGGAACCGAAGGTGTTGGAGGAGCATATCGAAAGAAACATTTGGCTGCAGTATGGCCAAATTTTCCACACACTTGACATTGGACTTTGCCACGGTTGTTCCAGGAGTGCCCCCCACCACGACCCCCAAAACCAGAACTAGAGCGACCACCACGACCACCCCGAGTACCATTACCATTGTTATGAGAAAACTGAGGAGTATTAGTTTTAGTAGAGTCATTCTCGACAGGTTTAACCATGAGATTAACAGAGGGAACATAGCTCTCAGTATGAGCAAGCTTGCTCTCAATTCTGTTCTCTTGGGTGAGGAGAAGAGCCATCACCTCATGAACCGTTTGAGGTCCAGCTTTAGCCGAAATGACAGAGACCATTGACTCATACTCTGACCCAAGACCATTTAAGATAAACAATATATGATCATCGACTTCTACAGGCTTACCGACAGCGGCTAAAGCATCAATGTATTTCTGAATTTTAGAGAAGTAATATTTTAAAGACATACCACCTTTCTGTAGAGTTTGCAACTTGGTTTTGATTTTCATCACCTGAGCCAAATTGCGAGTTGTGAAAATTTGTCCTAAACAGGTCCAAATCTCCTTAGCAGTCGTACAATGCAGCATTTGATTTAGGATGTCGTCAGACATAGAACCCACAAGCCAGGAGGATATGATTTTATCTTGTCGCTTCCACGACAGATAAGCAGGATTGGGAGACTTTGTAATAGTCGAACCTTCAGAAGGCGACGCATCAGTGCTTTGTATTGTGATAAATGAAGCAGGCGGATCATCTTGAAGGTACGATTCGAGGTCATAACCCTCGAGAGCCATCTGAATCTGAAATTTCCATAGGAGAAAGTTATCGTCACTTAACTTAACGATAGAAATTTTGTTACCAGGACTGAAGGTCTGAGAGGAAATAGCCGATGATTCATCCGCCGCGCCTGTTAAAGAACTCTCAGGTGTTGTCCTGGGGGCTAAAAAGCCGAAAAAAATTCAAAGAGCTACGTCGTTAGACAAAGCTCTGATACCATCTAAACTAATAGCAAAAGAGAAGAAGAAAGAGCCATAGAAGATGCAGGTGAAAACCCTGTGCTTATATATATATTTGATCAATGCAATCAACCATATATATAGGCATGGGGAGAAAAACTCCTACAAAAATAAGAAAAATACCTCTGTCTCTAGAATGTTCAATTTGAAGAAGAAGATACGAAAGAGAGAGGGCAGAATACAACCCTTAAACATACTGGGCTAATATAAAGAGAGCAAATACAATACTGAATATGATGGGCTGCTATAAATGGGCCAAACAATCAGATGATATACAAGAAATAAGTTGGGCTTAATGGGCCGCCTTTACAGACGGTGGAGGATTCTCTCGCTTTGGCTCCTTTGCTTCAACAAGATTTTGAATAATGAACCAAACCCAAAATTTCAACTACTAGTCTAACCCAATCAAATAACCCAAACTCTTTGTTTTTTTTCTTTTGCTTAAGAAACCAAAACTCTGCTCAAATGCATGCTTCCAACACATGATGGGGACATTGTGTTTTTGTTTGGCAGCATTGCATGCACCAAATTATTTGAAAATACTTTCTTTTCTTTTCCTTTTTATTATTTATGAAAAGATGTCTTACAGTTTTAGATTCAAGAATAATAAACCAAAAGGTAAGGTGTTCGTCGGTCGATCGGAGTCGGTTTTAGACGAAAACCGACGCCGGCGCTGAAAACCGACCTATCAGTTTCGATCAGTCGATGGGAGTTAGTTTTGGGATGCTTCAAGAGACCGATCGACCAAATACACGGTCGGCCGATCAGTTTTTCGATTTTAATGGATGAAATGTGATTTTCGTTCCGAAGGACTTGAAGCATGGTGAGGACGAGAAAAAGTGCGAAGAAGAGAAGAACAAAAAACGAGAGAGAGGAGAGATCGGTGAGGAATAAGGAAAGAGAAAAAAGAGTAAAAAAAAGAGAGAAAAAAGATTGGTGAGGAAGAGAGATGAAGAGAGACGGTGACGATGTCAGGTGGCGAGGAGAATGTTGAAGAAGCCGTGAGGAAGAGAAAAGAGAGGAAAGGTGGAAGGAGAAAAGAAAGAGAGAGGAAGATGTCTGAAAAAAAAATGAAAAAGAAAAGAATGAGGAATGAGAGAAGAAACGGTAGAAGATGAGAAGAGATATGAATAAAAAACAATAAATTCAAAAAAGTAATGATAACTTTTCTTGGAAATGACATGTTGAAAGATTTTTTTTTAAAAAAAAAAAAGAATAAGAAAACCTGGGAAGATGGAAAGGGTATTTGTATGAATCGATAAATTTTTTATTTGCGAAGTAAGACACTCTCACTGTCATATTATGTCACAATAAAGATTTCTTTTCATAGTTTTTGAATACAAGATATTTGTGTATCTTAATGTCCAAAATTCAAATTAGGTTTTGTTCCTTAAATTTAAATACATGGTATTTATTGCATCCCGAGGGTGGATTTGGAGTAATTAAAATCATATGTTATTCTTTATATACCTTCTACATGTCATCTAGATTTTTTTATTTATTATGTATTTCTAACCAATTAGATATATCTTTTCAAAAAAAAAAAAAAAAAAAAAAAAAAACCAATTACATATATATTTTTTATTATTTTATATTTTTAATTTTTTGATTGCTCAAGGTTACTTGATTTTAGGGATTTGAAGGTGAATTGTTTTCATTAAATTTGAATTATAGATTTGATTTAACTAATGGAAGATTTCCGTTAAAACAAATTAAGTGTCATTAATTAGAAATAAGTGAAATTGGGTCTTATCTTTTAGAAACCCTAAATCCACTATTGAAAAAGAAAAAACAAAAGAAAAAAGTTCCCCCAAATCTCAATTTCAAGTGCTTTCCTCGAGCCTTCTCTCGTATCTTCTCTTTATTTCCCTCGCTCTAGCACCGGTTCCGGCAATCCGCAGACTCAACCATCTCCCTCTCTCGCTCCAGCGCCGTCGTTGATTTCAGTCATTGCTCTCTTTTTCTCTCGCGAAAAGAACCACAGCAGGCTCTCCCTCCAGCGCTGTCGCAGAGTCAACCATCTCCCTCTCTTTCTCGCGCTTCGCAACTTAGTCTCGTCAGTGGTTCCTCGTCAGTCAAAAGTTCCTTTCCTCGAATCAGTTCAAGTGATAGCTTGCGAAATGCAAGTTATTTACCATCTAAATTTAGGCTAAAAGAAGGTTAAAAGAACCTCCGATGCGTTATCTTAACGCATAAAGAAAAGGAAAAGTGTTTTGTTATAAGCGGTAGGCTATATTTGTGTATGCGATACGAAATTATAAATACAGAGCGCTAACGCAGCTAATCTGGTCGTTTTAACTATCGTTTTCAGCACAGGCACACTTTCCTAGATGATCAAGAGACAGAAAAAGATGGATGAAAAGACAGTGTCGGCGCAGCCAGAGCAAGTGGGCGAAAAAGGAGTTTAGAAAGGCGCAAGTGGCCTAATGATGATCAAACGCTGACACAACCAACGCAAGTGGACTAAAAAGAAGCTGAGAAACTGCAAGTTGGTCGTTGGTGACTGAAGCAAATTACTTGGAGAAGTTAGCTTCCCTCGCCTATAAATAGAAGCCACCTGCTCAAAGAAAAGGGAATCAATACGATCAAGAGAGAAAAGAGGAGCGGAGAGGAGAAGAAACTCACGAAGAAACTGCAGAAATTTGCAAATGGGAGCATACTTGTGTGTAATGTATCATTTCATATACTTCTGTTTTGCTCACATGAGCTAAATCTTTTCTTCATGGCTTAGCACAAGCGCCAAGTGCAACCTGTAAGCGCTTATTTTGGTTTAATTGAAACATTGATTGCTTTCTACTTAGTTGCATTAATCTTTTCATTGTTAATTCCCACTTGGCCAGCCGGATGCGGTAACAATATGATAAATCCTTGACAGGTAATGCATATGGGTCTCTCTAAGTAGAACAAGTTAGCGCATGTCATGTAGTCTTGGTAGCATTAAATCATTATCGCTAAAAGATATTGCATGCTTGAGCTTCGATTGCGTTGTGACTAATGCAATCCCTTGTAAGTGATAAGAGAACTAAACTTCACGCATAAACTAGTCAAAGAGTCAATTGTTAGTTTATTGCTAAGACGCATAAGGAATACCAGAAGAGAAACTTAATGATTTTTTCTCGCTTAGGCATTAGTGGATCAATTAATCAAAATTAGCGCTACAAGTCTCTTATAAACGCATGAGGTTGCTACCGCAACAACCTTGATACTTTTTGCATTGAACTCCTTTCCTCAGTTTTTATTGTTCATTTTTCTTTCTGCAAGTCATTTATTGTTTAAACTATACCAAACATTTTTTTTACCTACGTCGCACATTGAGAAATTAAATCAGTGAATAAATATACTTTTGTCTCATTTCCCTGTGGATTCGACCCTGGACTCATCAGGTACTACTTGATTTAGTCAATTTATACTTGGATTGATTTAAATCTACGACTACTAAACCAATCATACTGACATCCAATCATCAAGTAAGTTTGTTTTTGGGTGAGTTTTTGGTTCGTTTGCGCATTGGATTGAATTTAGGGTGAAAATTTTCTTTTTAGTTAAGATAACCCATTGTTGTTGCACTTTAGATTCCAACCATGTTGTTCATTCTCGGTGTTTAGATTCAATTGTTTAGTTCTTTAGTCAGTTGCCAAAGGAAAGTGTTAAGTTAGGTGAGATTTTTGTTTGTTTGAGTTCCAAATGAGATTTTTGTGTTAATCGGAGTTTGACCCATTGTCTTTCGGACTTGTTTCAGCGTTACGCACTCAATTTGATGCCAAAAGGGAAAGAACACTGCCCAGCAATACGGAGGATCCAAAAGGGAAAGAACACTGCCATGCGGTGACTCTACGAAGTGGAAGACAATTGCAGATAAATGAACCTACACCAACGCAAGATGACCCGTGCAAAAACGCAACCACAGAAGGGCACAACCAGCCGCAAGAAGAAAAAGCAACTCAGGAGGAAGAATCCAAAAAGAAGGAAGCTCACGCAGAAAAAGAGCCTGACGCATATAAGCCCACAGTACCTTTCCCACAGAGGCTGCGAAAGAAGAATGATGAGGCTAAGTTTAAGAAATTTTCGAATGTTTTGCGAGAGCTGCATATCAATGTCCCACTTGTGGAGGCATTAGAAAAGATGCCAAGCTATGCCAAATTCTTGAAAGACATTCTGATGAACAAATGACCATGGAAGGAGTTTGAAGCTGTTGCGTTAACAAGTGAATGTAGCGCAATACTCGCCAACAAGCTTCCCCCAAAATTGAAAGATCCTGGAAGAAGTTTCACAATTCCTTGTTCGATAGGAGGAATACATGTTGGCTAGGCATTATGTGACCTGGGCGCAAGCATAAATTTGATGCCATTGTCTGTCTACAAGCGCCTAGGGATCGGAGAAGCAAGACCAACAACCATTACACTCCAATTAGCAGATAGATCTGTAGTCCACCCTGAGGGAAAGATCGAAGACGTTTTAGTCAAAGTTGACAAATTTATTTTTCCAGCAGATTTCATCATTTTGGACTACGAAGCCGACAAAGAAATTCCCATTATTTTGGGAAGACCATTCCTTGCCACAGGACAAACCCTAATTGACGTACAAAAGGGAGAACTGACAATGCGCATGGACGATCAGAAGGTTGTCTTTAATATTCTCTCTTCGCTAAAATATCCTGATGATCCTAAGGAATGCAACATGGTAGCCCACATAGATGTATTCTCTCCGCAGGGGTTACTATCAAATACGACTAATTCCACAGAAAGAGGAAACCGCATCTTACCGCCGCATGAAGAAGTTACCCACATACTGGATATGGAAGGAAGAGTTCCCACCCTGCCTTCCATAATGCAACCTCCTGCGCTAGAACTTAAACCTTTGCCAATGCATTTGAAGTATAGATTCTTGGAGGAAAAAGAATCACTCCCAGTCATAATCTCATCAAAGCTTGATTCATCACAAGAACATCTAATGATGGAGGTTCTCGCAAGACACAAAAAGGCCATTGGGTGGAGTTTAGCAGATATTAAAGGTATTAGCCCTTCTTATTGCATGCACAAAATTTTATTGATAGATGAATCCAATGAATTCGTTGAAAGACAAAGAAGGCTAAATCCCGCAATGATGGAAGTAGTACGGAATGAGATAATTAAGTGGCTCGACGCAGGTGTGATATACCCCATCGCAGATAACAGATGGGTAAGCCCGATCCAATGCGTGCCCAAGAAAGGAGGCATGACAGTGGTGGCTAACGCAAACAACGAGCTGATTCCATCCCGCACCATTACAGGTTGGCGCATCTGCATGGATTATCGCAAGTTGAATGCCATCACCAAAAAGAACCAT